>BSBN01000118.1:3986190-5314920 GCA_027924645.1 Cunninghamia lanceolata
AGATGTTTTGATTTCTAAAGTCAACACAGAGTCTAATGTCACCATTTGTTTTCCTGACAGAGACCAAATTTGACACCCAAGTTGAATGCCTAATCAGTTTATTAATACTCCCTCACTAAGTTTGGCTAATTCTTGTTGCATCCTGGGTGCTAGGGTGGGATTTATGGGCCTCTATTTCTGTCTAAAAGGTTTTGCATCTGGTTTCAATGGAATTTCTTGTTGAAACAAATCTTCCCTATATGCCTTGAGTTCATCATAAGACCAGGCAAAAACTCCTTTGTATTTCCTAAGCAAAGACATGAGCATGGATCTAATCTTAGGATTTAGTGTCTTACCTATATAGACATTTCTTATCCCAAGATTTATTTCCTCCAAGTCATTAAGATGCACAAGTGTAGGCATAGCAGTTTGACTTTCTACTCCATCAAATACTTGCTCTAAAGCCACCAATCCCCTTGGGATCTTATTTTTCTTTATCTAGATGACCTTATTGCCAAAAATGGTGTCCTTCCCATCAACCTTTTCAATGAAAATTTGAAAATCTATTTCTTGTCCTTGATACTCATCTATACAACTCATGAATTTGTATAGATCCTGGTCATCATTGGAAACTTGCCAATGATAGATATTGTTAAGGATAGAAGGCCTAGTTAGTACTTCCACCTTTGAAATTCCTGTGAAGGTTAGATCCTCTGACTTGATTGCTATGTTGCCAAAAAATCAGCCATCACATTCGTAGTTCTTTCTACCCAATCAATTGAAAAAGCATCAAATGCCTCAATTGTATCCCAAACAACATTTCTGTATTGCTTGAGTCTTAAATTTTTACAGGCATATCTAGATATAATCTAAGAGACCACAAGTTTGGAATCTCCTAAGACATTTAGCTTTTTAATCCCATACTTGATGGCTATTTTCAACCCCAAGAGAAGTGCCTCATATTCAACAACATTGTTAGTACACTCAAAACCAAGTTTGAATGATGATCTAAAATCTTTCTCAGAAGGAGAAATGAGCACAATTATATCCCTAGAGTCCTCCTTAGAACATTCCCCATCAAATTGCATTGACCATAACCCATCATTCTTAGAAGCATTCTAGACTTGTTCAATTATAATCCTCTGTTCTATTTGATCAGTATCAGTTGCCTCCACTCTGAAGTTGTCCATGTTAATATCTAGAAAACATACCTAACATTCTGATCTCCAAAACCATCTAAACTTGAGGGGGCTCTCTTCTCCCTGTCGAGTTTAACTTCTCTTCCATCCATCGGGATCATAGCATAAGATGAATCCATTTGAATACTTCCTCCAATAGTGGAGGCCCATTTTCTGGATAATAACATTCCATATCTAGGAGGGATGTCCACTACAATAATATTCATTTTGTAATCCTTCTGTGGATAAGTTGCTAATTTGAAACCAATGTTTTTTATTACCCCAATGATAGGGACCTCCCTTGAATCCATAGCAAAGCACTTTACATATGCTTTTTTCACTTTCAAACCTAACTCATTCATGATCTTCAAAGGCATAATATTTGTTGAAGCTTCTAAGTCAATCATACAATTCCTCAATAACCTATCCTTTATGACCAAATTGACATAAAATGGATCAACTTGAGAGGAGCATTTTTGCATAGTAGTTCCCAAATATATCTCTGGTGTCTTAGGATCCCACTTTTTACCAATCTGTACTATTGTATCCCCTTTTTCTAATTCTGCACTGCCCTCAGTTTGATCTTCTGATTGGTTTGGCATTGCATCATCAATAATAGCCAAGTCCCAACCTTTATGTTCTGGTATCCTCATCATTTCTAACAAGGGGACAATTACTCTTATCTGGCTAAGGATCTGAGCCATATCTAGAGGGATGTATCTTGTTAAGGGATTATCACGGACAATACCATCATGTATAACAGGAACCTGAGGAACATTTTTCTTTTCCTTTCTTGGATTAATCTCATAATTATCCCTCTTACCACTATCTTTCCCTTTGGTTTCTTTGGTCTTCTAATGTGGATTAGTTATCACCAATACTTCATTGGACTTACTTTGAATACTCACTTCTTTCTTGAGATTAGGGATATTCTAATCTTCCTTAATAAAAACACTGTCTGCATTCCCTACAACTTCTTGCTTCTCAAATTGTAATCACTCTTAACCTGATCAATCTTGGAGACAGTTAAGGATCTAATTTCCTCATCAAAAGGTCTTCTTAGATGAATCTTAGGGCTCTTTTAATCCAATTGAAAAACATGTTGATCATCCTCATCATCATCAATGAAGACCTATTGCTTAAGATAATTTTCACACTATCTTCTATTTTCAACATCATCATCCAACACACCCTCTTCATTAGACGTGTTATACTCTTCACCTACAACATTATGGGTAAATACTACATTTATATTCTGGTCCTCTTGGTCATCCATATCATTGCATTCATCACAAAGGCCTTCAGGATCACTAATTGATTTAACAATAGCACATAAGGAAGGGGAATGAGGAGCCTGACAAACTAAACACCAGAAGTTGTCCTCAACTCCATACACCCCTTTTCTCAAAGGGTTAGGAGTTTCTCTACAATGATTTCCCCTATTATTTGGAGGAATTGGCTTCCCATTTTGCCAATTCGTGTCATAAGGTTAGTCTGATAGTCTTGGTATTCTCTCTCACCTCACAAAACAAGGCCTGTCATTAGTGAGTCCTTTATCACTCTTTGCCATGGAAATCTTCATTTTCTTGACAGCCTTCCATGGCTTCTCACACTCATCTATGGCAAGAGCTCTATTGCCTTGTCCTCTATCCTGAGGTGTAATTTGTTGGTCACTACTCTTATGAAAATTTTCTGAAGCCTTTTTTCTGTTGCTCTTAATATTTGAAGCAACTTTGTATGCATCCCTGAGTGTTTGAGGATTTTTGTCCCTCAATATAAACCCCATTTTACTATCACAAGAATAACTATAGAAGACCAAACACATAGATTCATTCGGTCTTAAGTAAGGTGGTATCTTTGTTTATACTCTAACAAATCTATTGCTAAACTCTGATATTGATTCATTTATCCCTTTAGTAATACTTCTAAATTCATTTATTGTGAATCTTGCTTCAGAATTATCCCCATAATATTCTCTGAACATATTCTAGAAGTCTCTCCATGAATTAATGTTGTTTTCTGGTAGACTTTTGTACCATTCCCTAGCAGTCTCATCTAAGGATTGCTCAAACAACTTCATGAGCACATCTTCATCCTCCACCTCAAAGTCATGCATCAAATTATCAAAATATCTCAAATGTTCTTCTCCTGAAACAACATTGTTCCCTAGGAACTTCACCAGTCAAGTCCTAATTTCATTTGGGACAGGATTGGGAAAACTAGAGATTCCTATAAAATTTAACTGCCTATACTTGGATAGATTAAGAGGTGGCTTGGAAAAGTTATGCTGGTTATCACATGGATTATCTTGATAACCCTGATTTAATCCATGGTTTTCTCTATGATTATTTTGAACTCCAACATTTGCATTTTCATTTTCTATAAGGATACTTACATGGCCGATGTTATTAGCCATATCAATCCTCCTTAATTCACTAACCTCATTTTCTACTTCTAATCTAGCCACTTCTACCTGAAGGAAGTCTATCTCTCTAAATGCACCTTGACTTCTAGGGGTATCATATCTTCTTGGTGTTTCTTCTCCTCTTCCCCTTTCAGCTTCACCTCTGATATTTATTCTAGGGTTTTCACCATTCTGACCATGATAACCACCATCAAACCAATCATAAGTATTGGTCACATCATGAGGTCATCTACTGGTATTTTAGATGACCCTATATTAACTACAACATTTGTGGTTGAAGTGGAACTTCTAGGTTTCAGAGCATCATAATATCTCTTTAGAGTAGCCTCTCTTTCTCTTTCTCTCTCAATCCTTTCTTGTTTTAGGATAAGCCATATTTCCTCTTCTTTTGACATATTAAGTTTATTTTCTAAAACATCACTTTCATATCCTACTAACCTTTCTTTAACAGCGGGACACTCAACTTCAACATGAGGATTATATGACTTACCTTTATCTTTCACTTTCCAGGTAGCCTACTCTTTGTCTTTAGCTTCTTCCACTGGCTTCTTGTTCAGGCTATTGTGTAATGATCTTCTCCCATCCATTGTTAAATAGTAAAGAAGGTAATCAGGTCCTTTTAAAACTGTAGGGTCTACCACCCACCTCGGGGATTAGAAAACAGATCACACACACTTCCCACACTCGAATAGATAACAAGGTGTATGATAGAGACAAATTTCTAGACAGTCGATAAATGATTATTTAAAACTTGAAGTGACCCTATCCAATGGACAACCTCTAGTATTCCCCAGCAGAGTCACTAGTCTGTTGGTGCTCCAAAATGTACCCTATTGACCTCTTTGTGATAACTCTTAGGTTAAAGGCAGATCAATAGCAAATGGGCCAATGAATAGGAGATGTTGTCAATATGACAATCTCCTTTGATCTTCAGGCTCTGCAAAGCCTAGGTGTGTTCCCCTCTAGTAGACACCTGATATAGAATAAGGACCTATGAATAATCAAAGTGTCTAAAAAGTAGATCAACTATCACTGTAGGACTCAAAGAAAAATAGATTACTGACCCTATTCTCGTTTATACATTATCTGTTAAGCTTAGGCCTTCAATATGAAATCATTAAATAGAAAATAATAATTTAAACAACGTGGTTGGTATAACATTTTGATGTATATATGATTGGGAAACTGGGTACTATGAGGATCAATACTTATCACGGGAAAACACAGTCATACACTATATCTTTATCCATGTACTGTTTGATTACAGTGATTTTTTGAACAATCAACATCTTTGATATTGATGTCAAACCAGTCAAAGCCTTGTTCTATGGAACTCTCATACTTAGTTATCCTATAACAGATACCATTTACTTCTTGAAAAGATTTATTCTAATGCTTGAGTAGAAACTAATACAAGAAGTACAAGAAATCCTCACGTCATGTCACCCATGATAAGGAACATGCCAAGGTGAAACATATCAACTGTCACTAAAACCTGCACCAATCTCCACATGAACATAAGCATCAAATTCAAAAGGTAACAAATGACTCTGAGTGATTTCCACACTCATACCAATTGGAATAGAAACCATAACAAGTTGCTATCTCATCCAAACTATCCATACCTGAAACCAAGGTAAACCAAACCAACATAGGTAGAACTCCATACCATCAACATATCAACCCAAAACTATAGTCAAGTCCCTGTATATCCACCACACTAATCATCCATCCTCCCATCTCAATGCAACATACCAATGCACAAATGACCAAAGACAAGGCCAATCTAACAACATCTGCATAATACTGAATGGATCTGTGGATATTGATAGTCCACATCCAAGTCTTCAATGCAACTAATGGGTAAAGACAACCCACTAAACTGCACAACCTATAGATCCCAACATTGAAACATGTAAACTCAACATCACATCAATAACCTGCAAACTGAGACAACCAAGAGGATATCGTGATAATGAAGAACATACATATCCAGAAACTCCCACTGTATGGGTAATGTCAAATCTGAAAATAAGATCAAAGCATTAACAAATCCTCCTATAGAACTTATTTTAGAGGACGTGGCTAACTCCTCTACCATATAGTGTCAAAACACTTAATGATATGCATAAAATATCTCTCATTACCCTTCTCCAAGTAACTCTCCCAAGTCCTCTAAACTGATGAATAAAGAGATCAAGGAGCGGCCAAATCGTTGTTAACAACAATAACACTTGACTCCAATACAAAACCTCAACTCCATAAACATAAGAACCTTCAAGAAGAAGACAATACACCAGGAAAGAGAGAACTTACAAATCAAACCATGTCTTTATAGCACACTAACATGTGCCAAACTGTGTACAAAGTAAGATCTCTTTCAACACTCCCAAACTGAAAGGATATTAACATCTAACATTCAAATTGTGATGAAAACATGGCAACAATAGATGTAAACCTCTCACTGAAAGTAGATCAAACTATCCAAATGTTCCTCATAACATAGGGAATAAGCCCAAAACCACAAACCATTTCCTGTACCTCTCCAAAAAACTCCTCAGAACTACTTCCATAGCTCAAGACCAAAACAATGAGAACAACAAAAATCCATAAAACCATGCATCTACTTCTCAACAATCCTTCAGAACTCACAAATCTCAAGACTAATGTATATGAGAAGACAAGATACAAAATAAAGAATGCATCAGATAATCAGGTGGGCAACACCTATTATATCATTCGCCTGCCAAGTAGACCAAAAGTGGGATACAAGATTGTCCTCTGCATACAACACCAAATAAAAGTTTATAATAAAGGGCAACCTTCTCATCAGGTCCATAATGGACTCACATCCATTTCCAAGTGTAGGCTTCTCGATCCTTTTATTGAAATCTCATAATGAGTAATCATTTCAACATATATCTCTAAGTAAAAGAGATATCTAGCCTCACCCAAGTCTCTTTAGTATCCATGAGCATCCACCTATCAATCCATGCCAACTTTAAATGCAACCTGCAAAATCATGAATCTCCAAGCATAGGATTAATACTCAGAACCAAAGAGAACTAGCCAAACAATTGTCAAAGCTCCAACTATAGAATTGGGAACATATCATGACATCATGATCTAATATCTTCTAAAAAGATCATATGCTTCAACGAACATATCCTACTCCCAAGAGCACATGTATCATGCCAAATCTCTAACACATGATCAAGAGTGCATCATGACATGATACCATACATCCTCTAAACCAAGGATCATTTCTCAAAACTCACAAGTCATAAACTCCATCTTCTAATCAAAAATTATCCATGGCTCACTACACACTGCAACAACAATAGTTTAGAACCAAAATCTTGAAACAAAGAAGATAGAAACACACTATGTAACTACACAAAACTCCCACTAAAAGTGATACCAATCTTTGCATCGTATCATGACCAACATCATTACCAAAACTCCACTTAAAGTGAATAGAGTTTCTCATGCACCATAACTTACTGCTATAGATTCCAATGAACAACTAAATCATGTGCTCCAAACCATCCTTTCGTCTCACTACAATAAATATACCAATGCAATCAAGGTGATGAAGAAGAGGCCTACCATATAGAATCCACATTAGCTGATTGACAAGATCTGCACACATGCAACATCTCATAGGAGAAAAAAAACATGATCAATGCTTCAACCTCAAATAACTAAATAAATAGATTCAACCCCACATTAGTAACATGTAGAACAAATGTAACCAAATGTAACATGTGTATTTCCAAGACTCAAACACTAGGATCAACGCTAGATCTGATTTGCCAAATAAATCCATATAAGAGTAACCATAGATCATAAGATCCCAACAAGCAGCTTTATAAATATGTAATTGTTTCCATCTAGAAAGAGTCTGAACACAATTTTTTCATAGATCTACAAACCATAGATTTTGGTTAACATGTAAAGCCTACAAAACCATCTCTCTGTAAATCTGAAACCACTTAAACATCCAAACATTCACACCAACGAACACCATCAAATATGTCATTTGAAATAATGAAATACCACAAATCTACAAACCCACAATCTTTTGAAACAAGAAAACTGTAAAACCTACATATTCAAGATAACATGAATATAAAAAAGGAGAAACTAGGTTGTTCAGGGGTGTCCATATCATAGAAATACCAACTCCACAACCCACATACAAACAATGGCAAATCATCTAGTGCTTTCATGTAACCAGGGAATGAAACCATGAACCCAACATAAGCACTCCAAACTGTAGTCCAAATAGTGAGTGTTTTTCCATGTGATCAAGGTACCAAAAGCAACCATCTTACATAAACACCCTTTCACTATACATGACCGCAAGGTAAAGGAATAAAACCACCAAACAAGAGAATACACACATATTGTCAAAATGGAGCTCCAAATCACTACCGCAGGACCAACTCCATAAAGATCCATAACCTTGAGCCTTAAGTGCCCAACATAGATTCTATTGACAATATCCATCTGAGAGTTACCTACCATGGCTTCCAATCTCACAGATCTACAAAACAATGTTAACACAAAGAACATCCACTGCAACCAAAAGACCTTCAACACTTAAGAGAAAGGCATTCATGTCTCAATATAACCATTGGCTCTGATACCAAATGTTGAGAAAAAGCAAGTGTGAACAAGGTAAAATTGCAGCTATGTTTCTTTTAATTGTTTTCAATTATGAAAATTAATCATGTGTGGTGTTACAAATCTGAAAATTACTTTCAAGATTATCCAATTTAGATGTAATAGTGTTTTGTCAATTTAATCAATGTAGTAGAGAAGAAAAAAGCATGATAGAATTTTACATAGAATTTACATGGAGAAACCCTTGCGGGACTAAACTCTACACCCAAAGAGATATTATGCTTGTATTAAATCCAATAACATGAGACAAATCCTCATGCAAAATCCAATCTCCCAATATAGTGAACTCCAAAGCTGCATAATAGAAATTGTATACACCTAAAAATGGCTCGAGATAAATTAAATAAATATTTTAATATTTATTTTATTCTTAATTCCTCTATCAATAAATAAATATAGTAGTTTATTTATTTGATTCACATTTATCCTATTCTTCCAATAATTAAATAAAATTAATTTATTTAATTAAATATCTTAATTCCTCTAAAGTTATCTCTAATTAAATAATCCTAATTATTTAATTATTCTTCTAAGACAAAGTCATATTCCTAAAATCCACATCATTCATGCACATCACCCTACACATCATTTGACACCTCACCTCCATGTTGCACCATAAATTAAATATTAATAATATTTAATTAAACATTTATCCTCAACACATGTCCTATTTCCTCTCAACCATCCCTACTTTGTAGAAGTTGGTCTCTCCACATCATCATGGTCAAAGTTGACTATGAGACACTTGTCTCATGAGCCCTATATTCCCTCCAACATCCCAACAAATATAGACTCCTTCTTCCATCTTTCTCTCATGGTCTTTGTGAACATCTCGCCATGTGGCTCCTTGTCCCACATATCTCTCCATCTTGTCAAGGTAGTAGGAACATCCTGCTTCTATCTACCCTCATCCAACGAATTCAATCTTGACCCTACATGTCATAAGACCAATTACTGAACCATTGATCTTTTGCCACTTGGATCTAAGCCATCCTTTGCCTATAAAAGGAAGCCTCTCATCCTCATTTTAAACAACACAATAGAGATATTACTTTTATGCTGCTAAAATCATATAAAAAAAATATCAAAAGTGTGCCTTTTGCTTCCATTTGCATATCAATATCATTAGCAATTTCCATTTGTATATTATATAGCATTTAGCAATCTCCATTGTTGCATTGCATTAGCTTCATCAAATGATTATCATAGTTGAGCATTGTAGAAACATTCACTTTGCATAAAATCCACCACAAGTCCATTCATCTTAGAGTCATCTTGAAAAAAAGAAGTGCATTCTGAGAGCTTAATTACAATCAGCAAAACAAGATCTCAAGAAGATAGGACACAATGGGACATGAAGGAGAAATCTGAGTTTGAAGGTATAAACAACGTTTTCTTCAATTTCTGTGTTTTTCTATTAGTTTCATTGGTGATTTTGGTTTGAGTAGAAATTTAGAGTATTGTGGTAGCTTAATAGGTTTGTACTATTGTATCCAAATAATCAATCGCATTTTAGGGCCCATCGTGGGGCCTTGCCCCGAATTTAACATAAAAATTTGAGTTTTTGTGTGTTTATAGTCGCAACAAAGCGTTCCTGCATATTTGTGTTCCAACCTTGCGCATCTGTACTAGAAACTAATTCCTACAGGAGAAAACTATCTTTCTGCGCATTTAACCTCTATTTATGTGCATATGAGCCATCTTTCTGTGCATATAATATTTCTGCACATTCAACCACTGTTTCTACACATATAATCAATCTTACTGCGCATCTATCGTCCTGCATATTTTCTCTCTGTTTTTGCGCATTTACATCTGGGACTTTAGATGTATGTTTTTGGACTAATTTGGTTACTAATCCATGGTGCAACTATTGTCGAATGTCCAAGACTGTATGTTAAGACTACTAACAGTTGTGTGCAGGTTTATTGCCTTTATTAGGACATCATTTTTGCATTCATTCTTGTATTGGTAATTTAGTAGCATTTAGATTAAGTAGGGGAAAGTAATTTTACACATCTAATTTTGCATACAATCAAAACATAGTTTAATCTAGGGGGTTAATTTGACATTTTGCATACAATCAAAACATAGTCTAATCTAGGGGGTTAATTTGACATTTTGCATACAATCAAAACATAGTCTAATCTAGGGGGTTAATTTGACATTTTACATACAATCAAAACATAGTCTAATCTAGGGGGTTAATTTGACATTTCTCATACAATCAAATATAGTTTAATCTAGGGGGTTAATTTGACTTTCTCTTCTTTTCTTTGATCATACAAATATTGCATCTTGTGTGATTAGATTAGTTGCACTTAGTTTAATCTAGGAGGTTAAATGAACAAGTGTTTTTCATGTTTTTGAGGTGATAGGTGTATGATCTCCCCTTGTACAAAAACTTGGGTGATAAAAAACTAGACTCGTCTCTTTTTATTTTATGTTTATCCCCAACAAAATCACTAGAAAGTATCCTTTATTCACTTTGTGGATTATGGATATGATCTTTTGGTCTTGTTTTTAGAAGGGTTTGCCTTTTGGAATCCATTTTCTCCAAGAGGGGATGACCCTAAGCGGATTTTTCTTTTGGACCGCTATAAAAATTGGTCAAGGCGAAAGCCAAGTCCTAACCAACGTTAGCCTTTGCCATACGGTGCCAATTTGAAAGGAGGCATACTAACACTTTTGTGAAAGAAATTTTGCATTTGTGCAAGGTATACTACACTCTTAGTAAAGTTGGTTAAAGTTTTTAGTGGCTTTCTGGATGCTCGCAAGGCGTTGGTCCCCCAAAAAGCAACTAGAAACCTTATAGTTAGAGACTACCCAATCTACCTCTGAACATTGCAATAATTTTTAGTGCATGGGCATTTTGCCCCCAAGATTACTGACCATAAGGCTCCCTTGAGATGAGACAGAAATCCCTGGCTTAGCATAAGCTACTTGTAGCTTTACGGGGAAAGGGTGATTGGTCATTCTTCTAGTCCTGGAGGTTCCTATTTGTCCTCTCTCGCAAAGACAAAAAAGTGTACACATCCATATTAGGTGTGATGACATTTGAGTCGACAGAGAATCCAAGTGTGGGCTAATGTATCATAGTGAAGCCGTGTCCTTAGGAATAAGAAGTGCTTGATTTTGTCTTCAAATTGTGTTATACCCATGGAAATTTTGGGATTTTTATGAGCCTTGAACATACACTAATTGTTACAAATAGCCACTATGTCTTGATGTATATTGTGTCTTCTCGTAAAAAATAGAGAAAAAACATTCCAAAAACAATAGTTTACCTAGGAAAACCAACCAAAAACCAACCAAAATTGATCAAATATAGTCACTGACATAGAGTTGTGCATACAATCATTGTTTCTGTGCATTCAATCATTTTCTTGCACATTTGATCTTTCTGTGCATATATCCTCTATTTTTGTGCCTGTAATCATTATTTCTATGCATTTGAAACTGCACATATATCTTATGTTTCTGCGCATATACACACTGTTCCTACGCATTTGAACCTGCGCATACACAACAAAGGCTATTTCCTGAGGTCTTGAGCAAATAAACAAAGTAGATTGGGATACCCTTTTCATCATAGGTTTCATTCCAAGAGTCATACAAACCATACAACGACATCTTTCATCCATTTTAGAAGTTCACACTTACATCTCACATTTAGCTTCCAAAAAAAAACAAACAAGAGTTTCACAAAGTGCTTTTGAGATCTTATCATTTCAACAAACAATTTAGTTAGTTTCCCTATATCAGGATCCATCATCCTTTATCTAGGAGCTATACTAAAAATCTTGACAAAGTTAGTCTCCATCATAGTGATATCCATCATCCCTATTTGACTTACTTTGGATCACCCTTTTGATAGCTATTTATCATAGCTTAAGATTATTGTTTAAATAAGATCAAAATAACACTTTAGAAATCTTTCCATCAACACTTCAATCTAGTCAAACTACACTTCATTAAATCCATCACTTGTATCTACACATCTTACATTCAACATCATTCATATAAACTTTGTATGGTTGAGACTAGTGCTCAAAAGAAAAGATGAGAAGAAATGAGTTCATTCAATGGTAGCCAAGGTCATTCTAGTGATGACGAAGAAGAGGAAATCCCCCAAGAAGAAATTGTTAGTGCTCTACAAGACCCAAAGTTCCAAAAACTAATGGACAAAGTCATAGCAACCGATCCACACAAGTATTTCCTTATGCTTGCACAACAAGGAGCAAAGTTACCTCATGATTTTGACATTGACAAATTGAGAGAAACAATTCAAACAAAGGAAATTGAAGCTCCTAAGAACAAAGAAACTAAGGATGGGACAAATCCATTAGATGCACTTACTCAACAAATCCAAGCTTTGCAACAACAATTTGTAGATTTACAAACTGGATCCTCAACAAAATGATATTCACTAGAGGACATATCTCCCTATCCTTTTGATAAAAGCTTGGTTATGATACCTTTTCCTACCAATTTTGAAGTATCGAAATTTGACAAATATAGGGGAAAACGTGATCCTCGTGACCATATTAGGGAATTTAGTGCTGCATGTTTAGAAGGTTCTCACAATGATACATATCTAATGCGACTCTTTCCATGTAGATTAGGAGGTCAAGCCATGGAATGGTTCTCACGTCTACCTCCCGGAATCCGTACATTTAATTAACTAGTAGAAAAATTTGTAGCTCACTTCTCGTATAACATTGAACATGATATATCAATGTTAGATCTTTGCAACAATAAACAAAAGGGTGGAGAATCCTTTGCTACTTTCTTGCAAAGATGGAGACAACTTGCAAGCAAATGTCCATATCACATCCCCGAAAACAAATGATAGAAATTTTTGTCCACAATTTAAACATGGAATTTAGCTATCCACTTCAAATCCAATGTCCCACTTCTTTTAGTAAGGTTATTGAGATGAGATTACTCATAGAAAAAATGTTGATAGCCAAAGGACAAATTAAGATCTATAAGGAAGTTACTAGTTCAAACAACAACACTGACAAATCTAGGTTTTGGACCAAGAATAAGAACATTGTGAATGATGGGGTTGTAGATGCCAAACATGTTAAATCAACACAACCCATCTTAAATTTATCAAGTCCACAAAATAATGCTTCTTCAAACAAACCAACCAATAATGAACCTAGACTAACAAACTTCAATCCTCCTCGTAGAAGATTTACACCATTGGGAGAATCCATTGAATCTACCTTAAGGAAACTTATTGCAAATAATCTCATAATGCTTCCTATAGAAAGAGAATATGAACCCAAATTTAAACCCTCATGGTGGAAAGATTCTGATTATTGTGAGTTTCATAGAAGCAAATGTCACAAAACAAATGATTGTCAAAGATTGAAAAATACAATTCAAGACTTAATAGACAGAGGAGATATATCGATTGATGGTCATACATCCAATGAAGAACATGTGTCATTTAAGAATCCACTTCCTAAGTATGAGAAGGGAAGTGCCTCAAAAATAAACAATAACGGCAGTAACAATGCTAATTACATGAAAGTATCTTATGAGTACACCGTTAATCATATATTTGAATGTGACTCACATGTCAATGTGATTACCATTAACAACAAGCCTGATTGTAATGTTACTACCAGTCGGGGTAAGATTACTCTTCAAGGGGCTCCACCTAAGCCCTCTTTCATATCAAATCAATACAATGTCTTAGACCAACTCAAAAAGACACCCGCACACATATCCATATTAGAGCTTTTGCATCTTTCGCCATCTCACAAAGCTATCCTAGAAAAGGCTCTACTAGAAACTACCGTACCCACAAATCTGGACCAAGAGTAGTTTCAAGCCATGGTGGGACATCTCACCATGCCTCATTTCCTATATTTCACTGAAAATGATGATATGGCCATTCACCAACCTCATAATATATCTCTCCACATTGAAGTACTCATTCACAAGCATAGAATCAAATGAGTCCTTATAGATGGAGGAGATGGTTTAAATATATGTACCTTAAAATTAGTCCTTGCACTGGGGTTTTCTGAAAATATTGTAGACGTAAAGAAGAAAATCACTATCAAAGGATATGATGAGGAGGAAAGAGCTTCTAAGGAACTGTTGTTTTACCCATAAGGGTTGGACCAATTGAAAAAGATGTGGTTTGTCAAGTCCTGGACATGGATTTAGCCTATAATATTCTCCTTGGACGCCCTTGGATTCATGCAATGAAAGTCGTACCATCTACTTATCATCAATGCATAAAATTTCCATACAATGGTCAAGAGATTACAATCCAAGGTGATCCCGATCCCTTTCAATATTGCAATACCATCAAACCTAAGCCTGAAGTCATTATACCCACTAACCGTGCAGCCTCATCATCTACATCCCATGTTGATACAAGCTCATTAGCCTCTACCTCCAAATCTGCTGAAATGAAAGTCAAGGTCAATGACAAAGGTGTTGGAGAGTATTCTATTGAACAATCCTTTTGTATCACACAATTACCCCTTTCACCCAAATCCTATGGCAAACCATCCATGTCCAAACAACAGCCATTGAAGCATCTTGAAGGTCCTTTTATCAAATGGGGAAATCTATCAGATGAAAGTGAAGAGAAAGACATCCTCCAATGGCTATATAAGGAAGAAGAAAGTGAATCCAAGTCACAAGAACAAAAACCACAATTACCAACTAAACAATATGGCACGGGTTTCACTATTTTGCAGAGAATGGGATATGATGGTGGTGCAGTCATGGTAGGAGGGTTCGCAGAATGAACTGTCTGGACTGTGCAGCAAGAGTAAACAAAACGGAAACAACTCAAAGATATAGAGAAAATGCATATTTAGTGATTTAGTATATCATAGAATTCAAATACAATTTGGCTAGCAACATGCGGGCTTACAATTAGGGCTCACATGCCTAATTACATACATGCGCAAGATAAAGATTTGAAGCTCCTTCGCACAAAAATCTAAACTATCAGCTATCATTGTGTTATGAACTCTTGAACTACTTTCCTAAGGATCTATTACATCTTTATATATCATTTCTAGACCAATAGATTCCTCTGCATCGGCCAAGGAAGGTCACAAACTCCAATGAAGAGTTGTAACATGTACACAAATAGGTCGGACCTAAATTCATATAACACTTCCTCAAATGAGTAGAATAACATGCAGACCCTCAGGGAAGGTCGACCATGAACCAAAGATCATTGAATGATGTGTCAGTAGGTTCTGCAAGTCAAGGAAAGATCTGCAATCCTTCTCCTTCAACTGATTGTTTGAGACTGTCAGGATTTTCTGCTCTGAGAAAATAGTCGATCTTTTGATAGCGATATCTTTCCAGTAACTGATCCAAATGCTCTAAATTTTGGATATGATGTAGATGAGTGAATGTAGATGCTAAGTCTAGATCTGCAAGGTGTGAAATGCAACTGTAGCCAAATACATGACCAAAAGCTAAAACTGCTTCTGACTGAATTGCCTGAACTGAACTGGAAAAAAAACAAAAACAAATTGAACTGCAAACAAACTGAAATGCAAATGTTTTTGGTTGATGCAAGATTTCTCTTGAACCAGGGATGCTCCTGCATCAGACATCTGGGGTTGTTGAAAAAGTGAGTCCCTCACTTTGCTGGGGCTAAGGGAGAACCAAGACGGTCCACCTCAGCCTGAGAAATCCATGATGAATCTTCTTCCGGTTTGCCTTTCCACTTCACAAGATATTCTTTGTATTGTCTTCCTCTAGTGCTGCATCCAACTCTACTGTCCAAAATGTCTTCGATCTACTCTAGTGCTTGTTTTGGTAACTGCTTCTTCAAGTCTTCTTCTAGGTTGTCACTAAATTCTACTTCATGATACTGATAAAGGTCTACAATGTTGAAAATAGGTGATATACCCAATGTCTCTGGTAGCTTCAATTCATATGCATTTCCTGAATCAAATTTTCTGAGTATTCTACAAGGTCCAAACTTCTTCATCTTCAACTTGTTATAAGTCCCAACTAGAAATCTTTATTTTCTCAAGTACACCATTAATTCATCTCCCACTTCAAATTCCTTATGTCTTCTTTTCTCATCTGCCTTTTCCTTATACTGACTGTTCATATCCTCTAAATGCTTCTTCACCTGATTATGCACTGTTTTCATATGATCTGCAAATTTTGCTAGTTTTGCACTCCTCTTTTCCTCTGTATTGATATCTCTCAATTCTATAACTCCTCTAGGATTTACTCTAGTCACAATCTCAATGGTTGTTCTTCTGGTACTCCTGTTTACTGAATTATTGTATGCAAACTCTACTTGTGAAAGAGTTAAATCCCAACTTCCAGTCTTCTCTCCAACCAAACATCTCAACAAGTTTCCCAAACTCCTATTCACTACCTCTATCTGTCCATCAGTTTGTAGATGAAATGTTGAAATGAACTTCAAATTTGTCTTCATCTTCTTCCAAAGTGTCCTCCAAAAGTATCCAACAAACTTTGTATCTATGTCTGAAACTATACTCTTAGGTAATCCATTCAATCTCACAATCTCCTTGAAAAATAGGTCAGCTCTATGCACTGCATCAGTTGTCTTCTTACAAGGTATGAAATGAGCCATCTTTGAAAATATGTCAACCACTACAAATATTGAATCATGTCCTCTCTGTGTCTTAGGCAATCCCATTACAAAATCCATGCTTATGTCTTCCCAAGGTCTCTCCGGTACTGTCAAAGGTTTATACAATATAGTATTCTGACTATTCCCTTTTGCAACTTGACAAACTCTACAACTTTGCACAAATCTCCTAACATCCTTATGTATTTGAGGCCAAAAGTAGTTTTCACTCACCAAAGCCACTGTCTTATCAATGCTAAAATGTCCTGCCAATCCACCACTGTGCTTCTCTTTGATCAAATTATCTCTCATTGAACTTCTAGGTATGCATAACTGATTTCCTTTGAACAACATATCTTCTTGAATGAAATAGTCCAACCACTTACTCCTATCTGTCACAATAGGTTCCTTACATGCTTTTCAAGGTTCTACAAAATTAGTGTCTCCCTCAGACATGTTCTTCAATTCATCAAATCCCAACACTTCCACTCTCATCTCTATCAACAAGTTTCTTCTCCTACTCAATGCATCAACAACTTTGTTTGATTTTCCACTCCTATGCTTCAACAAAAAAGTATAACTCTGCATGAACTCTACCCATCTCATATGTTTTTGATTCAACTTACCTTGACTGTTCAAATATTGCAAAGCTTGATGATCTGTATACAACAAAAACTCCTTAGGCAACAAGTAATGTCTCCATTTCTTCAAGGCTTGAATTATGGCATAGAACTCTTGATCATAAACTGAATATCTTCTCCTTGCATCATTCAACTTCTCACTAAAATTTGCTATAGGTCTACCTTCTTGACTTAACACTTCTCCAATCGCATTTCTACTTGCATCACAATCAACTTGAAATACCTTATTGAAATTTGGTAATGCCAAAACATGTTGCTCTATCACTTTCTGCTTCAACAACTCAAAACTTTTGTCTACTCTAAATGTCCACTTAAAATCCTTTCTGTCACCTCTCATTGTCTCTGTCATAGGGTTACAAACTGAACTAAAATTTCTGATGAACTTTCCGGTAGAAGCTAGCCAATCCATGAAATGATCTAACCTCTCCAATGCTCTCTAGTGTAGGCCATTCAACTATTGCTCTTACTTTCTCAGGATCCATCTTCAATCCTTCCGCTGAAATCACAAATCCCAAATATACCAACTCTTCCTTCATGAAACTACACTTCTTGATGTTTATCAACAATTTCTCTTCTCTTAGTCTCTGCAAAACTTGTCTAATATGCCACAAATGTTCCTCTTTTGTCTTACTGAAAATCAGAATATCATCCAAGTATACAATCACAAACTTACCCAAGAATTTGTTTAAAACTTCATTCATCAATCTCATGAAAGTACTCGATGCATTTGTCAATCCAAAAGGCATCACTAACCATTCATACAGTCCTTCATTTGTCTTAAAAGTAGTCTTCCATTCATCACCTTCTCTGATTCTAATCTGATGGTATCCACTGTACAAATCTATCTTTGTGAAATATCTTGCTCCACTCAAACAATCCATAATATCATCCATCCTAGGTAAAGGAAATCTATACTTAACTGTGATCTTGTTTATTGCTCTAGAATTAGTACACATTCTCCATTCTCCATCCTTCTTCAGTGCCAAAACTCTGAGTACTACACAAGGGCTCAAGATTTCCGTAATCAAACCTTTCCTCAACAACTCTTGTATTTGTCTATTCAATTCTTCATTCTCTACCGGTGTCATTCTATGTGCTGCTTTGTTAGGCAAACATGCTCCCGGTATAAGATCCATGCGATGACTGATACTCCTTATAGGTGGCAATCCTTCAAGTACATTATCTGATATGATGTCTTCATACTCTGTTAGCAACTCTCTTATCTCCTTTGGTGGTGATTCTTCAATCTCCTTCTTTAATGCTTCAGGCTTCTTAGGGATCAAGGCATAACACATTCTCATGTCTCAAACCATCCAAAAATTTTCTTCCATCTACCAAACAGATTCTAGCATTCCCACATACTTCACTCTTAGGATCATCCTCCAAAGGAATCAAAGTAATTCTTTTTCCATTTGATGTTATAATATATGTATTCTTTCTCCCATCATGTATAGATTTTCTATCATACTGCTAAGGTCTACCCAACAAGATATGACAAACATCCATAGGCATAATATCACACAAGACTTCATCATGATAAGATCCAATATGAAATTTCACCAAACATTGTTCACTCACTAGTACCTTATGATCATCCTGAATCCATGCTATCTGATAGGGCTTAGGGTGTTTCAATCTTTCCAACTTCAGCTTAGTCACCATCTCTTCTAAAACTAGGTTATTTGAACTACCATTATCAATCACAACTTTGCAACACTTACATCCTGATTTGCATCTAGTTCTTAACAAACTCTTCCTCTGTGGTGGTTCCTCATTTGTCTCTACTTGAAATAGTTCTCTCCTCATCACAAGTGATTCTCCTTTCTCAAGTTTACCAACTAAACTGGGTGATTCAACAGGTTCTTCTTCCACATAGGCTGCTCTTCCACTATTTTCTATCCTCTTACTTGTGCTACCCTAATTACATTCAAATGCTCTATGTCCTTCACCTCCACACTTGAAACAAGTACCTATGAATGTTCTCTTATCAAATCCTCTTCCTTCTCTTCTATATCCTTCATTCTGGTATGCACTAGGGTTTCCTCTCCAGTAAAAATTTCTATCATCTCTCTAGTAAGCATTGTTATCTCTGTCCCCCTTCTTAAATGGGCTGTCAAATTTGTTCTACTCTAGATATGATCTGTCTCCTCCAGAAAATGTCCTACCTCTCTAAAATTTACCTCCTCTACCTCTCTATCTCTGATCATGCCTCTTATTCATCTTTTCTTCAACTTTCAGGGCAAACTGATATGCTTCTTCCAAAGATGTCATCCTTACCAGGCTTAGTTCCTCTTGAATGTTCAATCTCAGTCCATTGATATATCTAGCCACTTTCTCCTTGTTTGCTTCACTATGTCCTATTATTATGATCATTTTATGAAATTCTTCAGTGTACTCCTTCACAAATTTCTCCTTTTGTTTCAGGTTTTGCAATCTCTTTAACAACTCCAACTCATAGTCAGCAGGTCTAAGTGATTCTTCAACTTTATCACCATGCTGTCCCATTTTGTAATCTTTCTTTTCCTCTTTTGTTTCCTTCTAACTGAACTTCTTTCCACCATATAGCAGCATGTCCTTTCAACTTTGTTTTTGCAAATTTCACCTTCTCCGGATCTTCAATTTCCTCATATTCAAAGTATTTTTCCATGTCATTTATCCAGTCAATGAATTCTTCAGGGTTCAAATTACTAGTATAGTTCGGCACATCAACTCTAGGTCTCTTTCCAATCTTTGAAATAGCTCACAG
Source organism: Cunninghamia lanceolata (assembly GCA_027924645.1). NCBI lineage: Eukaryota > Viridiplantae > Streptophyta > Pinopsida > Cupressales > Cupressaceae > Cunninghamia > Cunninghamia lanceolata. Next base: position 4,006,457 of record BSBN01000118.1, read on the forward strand.
CATCTTTACTTGATCTGATTCTTCTTCTTCATCACCTCCTAGGGTTTCACCAGTTTGTTCAACAGATTGAAATTCTTCTTCCTCATCGCTTTCAACATTAGGTCTCGGTGTCAATCCTCTTCGCCTATCTTCTTCAACAATATCCAAATGAATTCACATTGTTCTCATCATCTACATCATCTCATCCATTCTACCAGCCATTGTTCCAACAACAACAACTCTCCTCTGTGGCGTTCTTCCTAGGATCAAGTACAAACTACCTCAGGTTCGACGATCGGGCTACAAGGTGACAACTTCCTCACAATCGGTGATTGGTTGCAACATAAGTAACCTACCTCAATTTGGTGATCTGTCCACAATAATATCTTACAAAATTCCCTCACCAAATTCGCTCAATTCATTCCCAAAGATTCAAACTTTCACTCTGATACCACTTGGTGCAGTCATGGTAGGAGGGTTCACAGAATGAATTGTCCAGAACATGCAACAAGAGTAAACACAATGGAAACAACTCAAAGATATAGAGCAAATGTAGATTTAGTCATTCAGTATATCATAGAATTCAAATACAATCTGGCCGACAACATGCAGGCTTACAATTAGGGCTCATAGGTCTGATTACATACATGCGCAAGATAAAGCTTTGAAGCTCCTTCGCACAAAGATCTAAACTATCATCTATCACCATGTTATGAACTCTTGAACCACTTTCCTAAGGATCTATTACATCTTTATATATCATATTTGGACCAATAGATTCCTTCGCGTCGGCCAAGGAAGGTCACAAACTCCAATGAAGAGCTGTAACATGTACACATATAGGTCAGACCTAAATGCATAGAACACTTCCTCAAATGAGTAGAATAATGTGCAGACCCTCGGGGAAGGTCAGACATAAACTAAAGATCATTGAATGATGTGTCATTAGGTTCCACAAGTCAAGGAATGATCCGCAAGCCTTCTCCTTCAGCTGATTGACTGAGACTGTTAGGATGCTCTGCTTTGAAAAAATAGTTAATCTTTTGATAGCGATATATTTCTGATAACTGATCCAAATGCTTTGAATTCTAGATATGATGTAGAGGAATGAATGTAGATGCTAAGTCCATATCTGTAAGTTGTGAAATGCAACTACGGCCAAATATCGAACCAAAAGCTGAAACTGCTTCTGACTGAACTGCCTAAACTGAACTGAAAAAAATAAAAGAAAACAAACTAAACTACAAACAAATTGAAATGCAAATGTTTTTGGTTGATGCAAGATTACTCTTGAACCAGGGATACTCCTGCATCAGATGGTCAAAGTCCCATAGGCTTTAGAAAAGAAGGAATTATTGAACCCAAACAACCTTCTTCATTATCGGCTCGAGACACTAAAGGACTAGGTTACAAAGGAGATGTCATAGAAAAGGCTACTACAAATTTAGTGGAGCAAATTCATAAATTCCAAGAGGGAAGTGAAATAGATTCTAATGAATGGGAATGGGAAAGTCTTTCTGAGTTATCTTATGAAGATAAGCATATTGATGTAGTTTAATCACATAGCTCCACCAATAGGTACCATGAAGGACAATGTTCGAGGTCTAGACCACTAGAGTTAGATTCGCACAATATTGAGAGTGAGTCCCACGAGGAAGGTCGGATATCCCACGTGATAGATAATTTCGAGGAGAGTACTAATTTGGACCTTGGAGATACCACCATAAACTTAGAGAACTCTTCCGTCCTAACCATTATTTCCCTTGATCTAGATCAACTAGATGATCCTCTTCCACTAATACATCCTGGACTTATAGATTGGGAACAACAAGAGGCCCCTGAACTGGATACCTTTCAAAATGATGATTCTATTGTCGATTATCTAGGCCTTAGGGATCATCTACCTCTAGGGGATCATAAAGCAAGATTCACTATAGAACTTAATAACGTGGCTTATTTTGGAAAGGGTTCCAAGCCTTTTAGTCACAAAAATATAACAATAAAAATGGAGCTAATGGTGAAAATTGCTCTGCGACAATATTAGATCAAGAAAAAATAAAATAAAGGATGTATCTATTGGTGAAAACCTCTCCAAGGTACCAAAGGAGCAAAGGATTGACACTCTCCCCACCCCTATACATCAGGAGAGGTCTTCAGTCTTAATAGAACCAGTGAATATTGGTACATGGAACAACCCGAAGATAATTCATCTAGCATAATCTTTATCAAAGAAAGAAAAGAAAGAATTCATCAAATTATTTAAAGATAGAAAAAATATTTTTTCTTGGTCCTATGCGGATATGCCTGGCCTTGATCCAGATCTCATCATGCATCATTTATCAATAGCTCCAGGAGTTAAACTAGTGAAACATAAGTTAAGAAAAATGCATCTACATATAGCACTTCTAGTCAAAGAAGAGTTGAAGAAGTTGTTGGATGTAGGTTTTATCAGATCAATTGATTATCTTGAATGGATCTCCAACATTGTTCTTGTTTCTAAACTAGACAAGAGAATCAAACTTTGCACAAATTTTAGAGATTTGAACAAAGCATGCCCCAAGGCTGATTTTCCTTTACCTAATATAGACATTATTGTTGATTTGACAGCAGAACATACTATGTTATCTCTTATGGATGGGTTTTCTGGTTACAATTAGAATAAAATAGCACTAGAAGACCAACACAAAACTACCTTTACATGTCCATGGGGTACATATTGCTAGAATGTGATGTCGTTTGGGTTGAAAAATGCAAGAGCTACTTACCAGAGAGAAATGACCACCATTTTCCATGATATGATGCACATTATTATGGAAGATTATGTGGATGATGTTCTAGGAAAATCACTCACATGGGAAGAACATCTGCATGTATTAGACAAGATCTTTCAGCGACTGGAGAAATTCAATGTTTGTTTGAATCCAAAGAAGTCTGTGTTTGGAGTTACATCCGGCAATCTTTTAGGATACATAGTGTCAGTAAAGGGAATTGATGTGGATCATAAAGTGAAATCTATAATGGAAATGCCACCTCCTAAAAATATTAGTCAATTGAGATCATTACAAGTAAAGTTGCAATATATCCGCCAGTTTATCTCACAGTTAGCTGACAAAAGTCATCCCTTCACTCATCTACTTCACAAGAATGTTCCTTTCAAATGGGATGAGATGTGTGAACAAGCTTTTCAACTCTTGAAAGAATATTTGATGAATCCACCAATATTGATGCCACCAATCCAAGGCAAACCATTGTTGCTTTATATTTTAGCTACAACAACCTCTCTAGGAGCTCTAATAGCACAACAAGATTATGAAGGAAAAGAGTGAGCTATAAATTACATCAGTCAGACCTTAGTAGGCTATAGCTACAGTATACACCTATTGAGTGAGCATGTCTTGTTGTAGTCTTTGCATCTCAAAAGATAAGATATTATATGCTAACTCATTCAATCAAGTTATTAGCGAAAATAGATCCATTTAAGTATTTACTTAGCAAGGCAGCTCTGACAGACAGATTGGCAAAGTGGGTTATGATCCTAAGCAAATTTGACATTGAATATGTGGATAGAAAGGCAATAAAAGGACAAGTCATTGTAGATTAGCTAGCAGATACACCACTGAATGATGAAAATCCATTAAGTTTTGAGTTTTCAGGTGAATCCATCTTTAATATAACCACTCAAACATGGAAACTTTATTTTGATGGATCTTACACACAACATGGGCCAGGAGCATGAATTTTTTTGGTTACACCACAAGGAGATACCATACCAAAATCATATAGAATATTATTCCCTTGTACCAACAACATGGGAGAATATGAAGCATTGGTCATTGGTCTCAAGATGGCTATAGAATGGAAAGTTCAAGAGTTGCATGTTTATGGAGATTCACAACTAGTCATCAATCAGGTAAATGATGATTATCTAAGGATGATAAGTTAATACCTTACAAGCGTATGGTAGATGACTTCAAAAAGTACTTTGTTGTGATTTCTTTTGAACAAATACCTAGACTAAATAATAAAGATGCAGATGCCATGGTAACTATTGGCTCACTCCTGGATATACCAGAAAATTAGTCACATTATGAGTTCTTAGTGGAGAAGTTGCTTAATCCTGCGTATGATAACCCTAAAACACAGATTATATGTTAAATAGTAGGATCTAATTCCCCTTTTTATGGAAACATTTATACCTACCTAAAAGAAAACACATTGCCACCTGGCCAATCAAATAATCAACGTCGAACCTTTATCCGTCAAGCCGCTCGTTATACCATAGTTACCAATACCCTTTATCGACGAGGTCTTGATGGTACTGTCCTTAGGTGTCGAGAGCATGAGGAATATCAAACCGCCTTAAGGGAAGTTCATGAAGGTATTTGCAAAATGCACTCTAGTAGTCCCACCTTAGCAAAAAAACTTATGCGTATGGGATATTACTAGCCAAGTATGGAAACATATTCTTATCATTTTGTCAAAAAGTGCAAGAAATGTTAGATCCATGGAAATCTCATACATGCATCGGCACAAGAACTACAACCCTTAACTACTTCATGGCCTTTTTGCCAATGTGGACTCGACCTTGTGGGAAAGATTCATCCCCCTTCATCTAATGACCACAAATTCATAATAAGTGCCACTGAGAATTTCACTTAGTGGATTGAAGCCGTACCTTTAATCAATGTCACAGGCAAGCAAATTGCCACATTTATCCTGAACTATATCATTTGTCATTATGGAATTCCTCTATCCATTATTAATGATAATGGAAGACCTTTCAAAAATTAGGATTTCCAAGAGCTCTGTGACAAGTTTCATATCCAACATCATTTCTCCACACCATACTATCCCCAAGGAAATGGTCAGGTAGAGGTGTCTAATAAAATAATTTTGAAAATCTTAAAGAAGACAGTCAATGATGCTGGCTGTGATTGGCATGTATAGATAAATCCCTCTTTGTGGGCCTACCATTCGAGTATCTGCACACCCACGGTGCAACACCCTATGCCCTTGTCTATGGTTCAAAAGCAACCTTGCCTATCGAGGTTGAGTTACCTTCTCTATGAGTATCATTAATGGGTTTAATAATTGATGAAGAGCATCGAGTTTCCAGGCTTCAAGAGTTAGATTTGTTGGAGGAAAGATGACAAAATGCTTTCAATCACCTTAAGGCCTATCAACAACGTATGTCAAGAAGCTATAATCATAGAGTGAAGCCCAAAGTTTTTCAAGTTGGTGATCTAGTTCTGAAGGAAAACCCCAAAAATCAACAAGATAAAGAAAACAAGGGTAAGTTTGAACCAAATTGGCTCGTCCTTATGTAATCATTGCTGCTTATGGATTAGAAGCATATTAGTTGACAACATCAGAAGGCGAGAAGTTGGATGATCCCATCAACAATATGCATCTTCGAAAGTTTTACACTTAGAAAAACACTGATGCAAGGGAACAAAAAAAAAATAATAATAATAAAAATGGTGCAATAAAAGAAAATGGTGAAAACCTGGAAACATGCACTACTTGTGATAAACTAGCCTCCTCCATCTTTAGGATTTTGGCCCATGAAGATCTTTTCTCCCGCATCCATAAAACCCATAAAGATACTTATCATGGCTTGTCACTCACTCGCTTTTACTACCTTACCAAATGACGTGTATCCACCTATCCACTAATAAAGTTATCCATCCATTCCTTCATCCATCCATTCATCCATCATCAATGTCAGTCTACATGGTTGAACTACATCACCTCTGAGCTTTCATGTAGGCAACGCCATCTTTGATGAGCCCCCGAGGCTTCCCACCCACTAGGTCTTAGGTCACACAGAGTTCCTGGAGGTGCCCACCTAGATTTTGGGTTTCAAGTATTCATTTGCAGGCCTTTTCATAAAAACCCCAAAAAAATTCTAAGTTCGTCGGCCTCCTAAATTGCATGTATGTATCTTTGTATGGCCATTTGTATGTGTTTTTGTATGTGCAAATGCAGATGTGCATTGGCGGACCTGAAAAATGGAGTTAAATCGGCTTCAAAATGGAGAAAAATGGTTGTCTGCATATCGCGTTTGTATGTGGCATTTAAATGAATTCCTGGAATTTTTTGTGGTTGTATATCGCATATTCCATCGTAGATTCCATGGTTGTATCAAAGAGTTTGATGTATATTGTGTTGTATATTCAATATACAACGGGTATATACAAATGGCGAACTTCAAAAAAGATTCAAATTAGGTTAAGCGGTGGTGGGGTCTGCACATACAAAGGCGATGTACAAAGCGCACATATAAGGAAAAGATGCAAGGGTCTTATACATTCGCCACATGCAAGGAAAGATCAATCAGCGGCATACAAGGAAAATGTGCAAGGGGATTTTTGGAGAAACAATGTGTATCGGCGACTCATGCAACAGTCTCACCGATAGCTCGATGCATATACAAGGCCGACATGTAAAGGGAGGAAACAAAAGTCATATTGCCGAGACAATGCACATCGGCGTCTCATTCCGTGGTCCCGCCGGTAGGCCGATGATTTTGTATGTTCGAATATACAAGGTCAATATACAATGGAAAAGATACAAGGGGCAGACATACAAAGTGTCATCGCCGAGACAATGCGCATCGGCGGCCATGTCCAAGGTTTCCTCGACGCACCGATGAAGATACAGAAGATACATGCAAGGCAAAACCCAAAGGGTGGGGTCCACCAATTATATATATACAATTGTATGTTTGTACATGCAATCAAACATACAAGGGAATATGCAATCCTGTGATGCAAAGCCCAGACCCGAAATGAATATACATTCTGGTTGATAAAGGCAGAAGTCCAATTGTATGTATGTTTTTCTTGTATATTCGTAGTTGTATATGCGATATACAAGGCAAAGATACAAGGGAGGATATACAAAGTGGACCCAACTGGAAAATGTAAATCGGCAAACTCAAAGGTGGGTCTGCAGTTTGTATGTTAAGTGCATTGTATATGCCAAAATACAAAGAAAAGGAGATACAACGCCCAGACTCGATTGGAATTTCAAATTGGTTCATAATGATTTGGGGTCCGCCCTTGTATGTGGTGATTGTATGTATATACAATTGCACATACAATTTCAAATGCAAATGAAGATACAATGGCTCGCCGATGGAGATACAAATATTTAGCGATGGTGATCCAATGAGGTTGTGACACGTGTCCAAGGCGGATTGTATGTGTCTGCTTTTGCATATACAAAAATTTGAAGGAGAAATTGGGCGAAAAGGTAAAAGGTATTTCTATGCAGGGAAAGGTCAGGGATGGAAGAGAGGACCGCCTACGTGGCGCGATCTCATTGGCAATGAACTTTTCAATGTTGCTGATGTGGATTTTCAACATGTATGGGTGGATTTGGACCACCGATCTTTGCATATTTGGAGCTCGATTTTGTGGCTGAGTTTGAAGGATGAAATGGATGTTTGTTGGCGTGTTTATTTTTACGCATTCATTCAACAGTCAACTACCTTGCTGCACGGTGCCAAGAAAAAATGTCACATCTGCTGGTATGATGGAGGTCCAGGTTGCTTGTGTCGCTAGCTTTCAAGGAGGATCTGATGGCTTTCAAGGAGGATATGATGGCTTCAGTGACTAAAAATTTAATGAAGATCTAATTGTTGCATCGAAAATCTAAAGAAGTGATCTTTGCATTTATGAAGTTTGTTAGTGGTAGGTGGTCGGAAGCTTGTGTGCTCCTTGAAAAAGGAATCCATGGCCATTCTATGGGGGTTGTTGAAGACTTGGGGGCAATTTTTTGGAGGAAATAACGAAGAACAGAGCATTTCTTGGTTGTTTTGTCTCTTTTGGAGTTTATGAGTTGCATTTTGAATGCAGGTTGCACACATGTTCAGTTTCATGTTATGTTTATATGAAAAATGCTTCTTTGCATGTGTTTAGCTATTTGTCTCCATTTGTTGTATGCATCCCTTCTTTTGAATATGGTTGCTAAGGGTTACTTAGATTCTAGGATATAGATTTCTATATTGTATGCTTAACTTTTGTACCTCCATTCAAGGAGTGGATTAAACTATTTTAGGTTAAGTATGAAGAAGATTGTATGGTAGCAGGGATGTTTATAAGTAGAGATAGCTAAATACTCATTCTTGGGTGGCGTTTGTAAGGCAAATATCAATTCTGACCCCTTGAAACTTGAATGCCAGTGCAAATCATTCACTTGTATATGTCTAGTTGACTCCCTGCCCTCAGATAGGCACCAGTCTACCCTTGTGTAGTAGTTATGATCCAAAACCCCCTGTCTTGCATCCAAAACATAAACACAAATCCTTTCTAAGGTTCAACCTGTTAGTTATAGGAGTAGAAATAGGACCCCTACATACTCTCAGTCCTAACCAGTTAGATATGTCCAAGAACACTGCTACCCTTGTGATTTATCATGTAAATCTTGGTCCAAACATGAGAGTATTCTGCCTGTTGTTGTAAAGCTAAATCTTTCTATTGGGTGAGTCAAAGATAAATCTTTAGCTATAGGGATACCCTCCTTGGTGCGGTAGAACCAGAAGTGAAGGGAAGGTAGCTCACGCAACCTCCTGTATTTGTTGGCCGAATCTGCCTGTGCATTAGAACTGGCAAACCCTCTACCGATTCGGAGAGAAAGAGCCAACAAAGTGGCGACTCTACTGGGGAGTGAATTAAAAGTATAATTTTTGCCCATCCGAGTCACCAAAAAATTGGCGACTTCGCTGGGGATGTAATGTCATATCCATAAAGGTGTGAGTCTAAAAGATTGAAGAATCAGACCTAAAAGTACTTGGTTGCAGTAATCTTGAAAATTTTATGTGTGGCTCTGTTGTTGGAGGACCCAGAAAGGAAAGAAATGAATTTTCAGCTTCATGTTTTTTGAAGCTCATTCCTATGCCAAGGAGGTGGTGACTCTGTACAAAAAGAACTTGATAAAGGAATACAAAGATTGTTAGACTTAGGGCACACAACTGAGAGGGGGGGCGGTGAATCAGTTGTGCAAAACTTTTTCCAATTTACACACTTAAATCTTCTTGGTGATTAGTAGTATATTAAACATGAAACATAATGCATTCAAATCAAAAGCAGAAACTCATCAACACATAAGACACCAAGATTTTGACGTGGAAAACCCGGTTAAGGGAAAAACCACGGGGTGATTAACCCAAGATTTTATTTTCTATTAGAAGAATAGAAAGAACAAAATGGCACATGCCAATTAGGGCTCACTACCTAAGCACACTGCTCACAAGAGGCTCACTGCCTACAAGAGACACACTGTCTACAAAGAAATAAGTATCACCTTCATGAACTGGAGAATAGCATCTTCACCATGCTTGAATCAGTTCTATTTAAGCCCAATACTTCTGCTCTGCCTTTCACACTCCTCCTCGCTACCACACACTCATCACCACAAGACACACTTTGAAATGACTTCACAATCCCTTATTTATACATGACATCGACTTAGGAACAATCATCTAAGTCGACAAACACCTACAAGAACATCCACAAGATGTGTAATACATCCGGTCAGCTAGTCTCAGGAAGAACACCAACATCTGGTGGTTATTCTTCAAATATGAATTTTAACTTCAATGCGGACCACCAACATGAACTGGAAACAATCCACAGATTGCCACAAGCTTTCCTGAATCACCAAGAACATCCACACTTCATCTGCTTACTAGAATCCTTCTCTCCTTCATCCAGAACCTCAAGAACACAGTCTGTCATCATTGTCACAAAGGAATAGGTTCTTCTGGACCTTCAAACCACAAACCAATCTACTTGACACTTCACAAGGATGTCCTCAACGCTTTTGCAAATCCGCAGAATGGGATAATGCATTTCCGGATCTTACCGGACCTATCTGTGTCACTCTGTCACCTCTGAACACCTGTCAGAACCGGTTCTACATGAGCGACCATAACTTCTTCATATCATCATGCGGACCTCTAAAAACTTGACTGGATCATCTCAAGACTCATATATACAAACCCTCTAAACCGCATCCTCTGATCCTCAACCTATCTTGGACTTTTACCTTGTTGTCATCACTGTTCTTCACTGTTCCTGATTGTGACTAATTTTCTCAATATCCTCAGCACACAGCTCATCCAATCCTTCTCATTAATGCAACATGAGTATGTTGACATCAATTACAACACCAGTTAGACCCATACTTGCAACAATCTCCCCCTTTGTCATTGATGGCAACATATGATGTGAAAAACCATCAAGACAAGAACTTTTCCTTACTGTCACAACTCCCCCTATCAGCAACAACTATTCACATGTCTTCTCTTCCTTTACTGCTCTCCCTTTGATCATCAACCACTTGTTTTTCACATGTCTTCTCTCCCCCTTTGACATCGATGGCAAAGGGCTCATACTTGCAACTTTAATACTTCAGAATCATACCTACTGCTCCCCCTGAGTAGCAGCTCCCCATCATCAATCCGGATCACAAGATATGACTGTGATATCCACCTGACTGATGCACATCAGTGCATCCTAGTTCATTACCGGAGGGGCAATAAACCCTAACTTCTCCCTGAGATACTCAAAAGAGTCCTTAGGAAGAGGTTTAGTAAAGATATCTGCAATCTGATCCTTGGAGGGCACAAACTCTAGTTTGACTTCATCCTTTTTCACTGGCTCTCTCAGAAAGTGAAACTTGATAGATATATGCTTAGTCTTAGAATGCAACACTGGATTCTTAGAAATATTTATTGTACTTGAATTATCACAGAAGATTGTGATAGGCTTCTCATACTCTACTTTAATATCTCTTAGCATCTGCTTCATCCACAAAACTTGAGTGCAACTACCTACTGCTGCAATGTATTCTGCTTCAGTTGTAGATAGAGATATTGCCTCTTGTTTCTTGCTTAGCCAAGAAACCAATCTCTTTCCCAAAAAGAATGCTCCACCACTGGTACTCTTCCGGTCATCCACATCTCCTACCCAATCTGCATCTGTATATGCATGAAGAGAGAAATCATGATCTCTAGGATACCACAAACCATACTCAACTATTCCTTTTAGATACCTAAAAATCCTTTTGATTGCCATGACATGAGATTCTCTGGGATCAGCCTAGAATCTCGCAACAAGACCAACAACCTGCATTATATCTGGTCTAGTTTGAGTGAGATACAACAATCCTCCAATCATTGATCTGTACTTTGTCTGGTCTGCCTTAGGAGAGTCATCATCTTTGCTCAACTTACATCTTGTTTCCATGGGAGTATTCATTAGCTTTGAATCTTCCATTCCAAATTTCCTCAACAATTATTTCACATATTTGGTCTGAGAAATAAAGATTCCTTTCTTTGTTTGAGTAATTTGTAGAACCAAGAAGAAATTCATTTCACCAAGCATTGACATCTCAAACTCACTTTTCATTTGATTTACAAAAGTTTTACACATACTGTCTCTTCCTCCAAAGATGATATCATTAACAAATACTTCAACAATCAAGATGTTTTCATGATCAATTTTGAAATATAAGTTACTGTTAGCAGTACCTTTGTTGAAACCAATCTTCAAAAGATGTTTGTCCAATCTTTCATACTAGGCTCTTGGGGCTTGCTTTAGTCCATACAGTGCCTTCTTCAACTTGCAGACCATATCACCATGCTCAGATAATTGAAATCCATCCAGTTGTTCAATGTACACTTCTTCTTTTAAGTCACCATTCAAGAAAGCAGAATTGACATCCATCTGATACACCTTGAAATCCTTGAAGGTAGCAAATGCAAGAAATAATCTGATTGCTTCAATTCTTGCCACCGGAGCAAAAGTTTCTTCAAAATCAGTTCCTTCTATTTGAGAGTACCCTTGCAGACCAATCTGGCTTTATTTCTGATTACTTCATCAACTTCATTTAGTTTGTTCCAGAAGACCCATTTGGTTCCAATCACATTCTTGTTTCTAGGTTTGGGAACAAGATCCCAAGTGTGATTTTTCTCAATTTGCATCAACTCTTCCTCCATTGCTTTGGTCCAGTTTTCATCATTGCAGGCTTCATTTATTGTCTTAGGTTCAATCTTTGAAATCAGACAATATTCATCTGAATTTTGAGCAATTTTCCTTCTAGTTTGCACACCTTTGCTTTTGTCACCTATGATCTGATCTTCAGAGTGGTTCAATCTTACATACCTTGGAACTTTGGGAGTTTCTTGCACTTCTGCTTCTTGATCAGGCTCATTCAGACCTATCTCTTCTTCCTGATTTACCGGATCAATTTGAATTTGACTTTCAGAAGAGGATTGAATTCCTTGAACCAGAACACCATTCTGATCATCTTCATCATATTCATAAAACCTTGAGGGTTTCTCTATTCCCTCATCAACCTTCACATTTGTACTTTCTATCATCTTTCTTAGTCTCTTGTTATAACACCGATATGCTTTGCTTTGAGTAGAGTAACCCAAGAATATTCCTTCATCACTTCTAGCACCAAACTTGCCTAGATCTTCATCTCTTTTGATGTAACATTTGCTACCAAAGACTCTGAAATATCTTATAGTAGGAGTAATGCCAAACCAGAGTTCATAAGGGGTCTTACCGGTATTGCTTCTAATTTGAACTCGATTGAGAGTATAGACTGCAGTGCTGACAGCTTCTCTCTAATAGATATGCGGAACATTAGCTTCCATCATCATGGTCCTAGAAGCTTCCTGTATGGTTTGGTTCTTTCTTTCCACTACTCCATTCTGCTGTGGAGTCCTAGGAGCAGACAACTGTCTCTTTATTCCACATTTCTCACAGAACTCTATGAACTCACCGTATGTGAATTCTCCACCTCTATCAAACCTCAGACATTTCAACTTCAATCCGGTTTCATTCTCTACCATAGCCTTGAATATTTTAAATTTCTCAAAAGCTTTTGATTTTTCTTTCAGAAAAGTTACCCACATCATCCGGGAATAGTCATCAATTAGCAGCATGAAGTATCTATCACCTTGAATACTCCTGGTTCTTGCCGGACCACAAAGATCAGTGTGAACTAAGTCCAATAATCTGGTAGAAGACAGTTCCTTGCTTTTGAATGTGACTCTGCTCAGCTTACCCAACTGACATTCCTTGCACAAGTTGTTAGTAGGTTTCACTAATTTTGGAAGATCTCTTATACCCTGAGTATTTCCTATCTTGATGATATTATCAAAATTCACATGACACATCCTTCTATGCCATAACCAACTCTGATCAACTTGAACAGATAAGCAGCTTTTACCAGTACCAACCAAGTGGAAGATATTACCTTTAGTTTGAGCACCAGATGCAATCTCTGTTCCAGAACTTTCAAAGATTTTGCATTTTCCATCCTTGAATCGAAGATCATAGCCTTTGTCCACCAACTGTCCAACACTGAGAAGATTGTGCTTCAAACCTTCAACATACAGTACATTACTAGTTTTGTTTCTTCCATCAAAAGAAATAGTTCCTCTTCCTCTGATTCTACTAGCAGAATTATCACCAAACTTCACCACTCCTCCTTCATACCTTTCCAAATCTATGAACTTATTTTTGTCACCTGTCATATGGTGAGAGCAACCACTGTCAATGACCCAATCATCCTTCTCTTCAACTTGTGCAGCCATAGCTCTTTCTACAACTTTATGATTGATAGATACAGAGGATATTGGTTCTTCTTCCTTGATGGCAATAAACACCCATTCATTTCCTGATTTGTTTCTAGTCTCTGATTCATCATCTGTTACTCCTTCATTATCATCTTCTTCATGAACATAGTAACAATTCTTTTGGAACTTTGATTTTTGAGGATTTGGCTTTGAAAATCTTTCCGGACATCTTGAGGCAAAATGACCAATCTTATTGCAGTTAAAACACTTAAAAGGCAATTTTCCTTCATACTTACCGGATCCTCTTGGCAGTCTCTTTGCAATGAGGGCTTCAAGTTGAGCAGTTTCTACTTCTTCTTCCAGGTCTTTTCTTGCTTTTTCATACCATGACAGTTTCCTTGATGAGTTCTCTCCCGGATCAAATCTTTGTTTACCTTTCACAGAGGCACTGGCTTTGAATGCAGATTCAGTCTTGGGGGGATCATCTCCAAACTCGATCATTTCAAATGTAGCTAATTTGCCAGCCAATTGGTCTCTTGTGACAGTTGTATGGGCTCTGAATTCATCAATGGCAGCAACCTTGATTTTGTAAGAGGTAGGAAGGGATCTGAGAATTTTGCCAACAATCTCATTTTCATCCAAGACTCCACCAACATTTCTAATTCCACAAACCAGCTCATTCACTCTTGGCATAAAAGTGGTAATATTTTCATCATCTCTCATCTTCAGTTTTTCAAATTTCCCTTTTAGACTCTGTAACCTTGCACATTTAACATACTGGTCTCCTTCATGCAAAAGTTCCAGTTTATTCCAAATCTCAAAAGCAGTTGGTAGGTCAATAACATTTGAGATCTCTAAGTCAGATAATGCACTTAGAAGAGCCTCCTTGGTCCGTAGATTATTTTTAGCATCTGTGATTTCATTTAGGGTTGTCGGACCACCCTGTGGAGGTACATACGCTTTTGTAAGCATAGACCAGTACGCCATTCCCATACACTGCAAGTGACATTTCATGCGACCTTTCCAAAGAGCAAAGTTGGTTCCATCAAACTTCAGACTATCCTTCTTGTAAGATGACATCCTGGATCTCCTCAAGCAGTTAAGCTCCTTTTAGAGGAACTTGGCTCTGATAACAATTGTTAGACTTAGGGCACACAACTGAGAGGGGGGGTGAATCAGTTGTGCAAAACTTTTTCCAATTTACACACTTAAATCTTCTTGGTGATTAGCAATATATTAAACATGAAACATAATGCATTCAAATCAAAAGTAGAAACTCATCAACACATAAGACACCAAGATTTTGATGTGGAAAACCCGGTTAAGGGAAAAACCACGGGGTGATTAACCCAAGATTGTATTCTCTGTTAGAAGAATAGAAAGAACAAAATGGCAAAAGCCAATTAGGGCTCACTGCTCGAGCACACTGCTCACAAGAGGCTCACTGCCTACAAGAGACACACTGTCTACAAAGAAATAAGTATCACCTTCATGAACTGGAGAATAACATTTTCACCATGCTTGAATCAGTTCCATTTAAGCCCAATACTTCTGCTCTGCCTTTCGCACTCCTCCTCGCTACCACACACTCATCACCATAAGACACACTTTGAAATGACTTCACAATCCCTTATTTATACATGACATCGACTTAGGAACAATCATCTAAGTCGGCAAACACCTACAAGAACATCCGCAAGACGTGTAATACATCCGGTCAGCCAGTCTCAGGAAGAACACCAACATCCGGTGGTTATTCTTCAAATACAAATTTTAACTTCAATGCGGACCACTAACATGAACTAGAAATGATCCATAGATCACCACAAGCTTTCCTGAATCACCAAGAACATCCGCACTTCATCTGCTTACTAGAATCCTTCTCTCCTTCATCCGGAACCTCAAGAACACAGTCTGTCATCACTGTCACAAAGGAATAGGTTCTTCTGGACCTTCAAACCATGAACCAATCTACTTGACACTTCACAAGGACGTCCTCAACACTTTCGCAAATCCGTAGAATGGGATAATGCATTTCCAGATCTTACCAGACCTATCTGTGTCACTCTGTCACCTCTGAACACCTACCGGAACCGGTTCTACTTGAGTGACCATAACTTCTTCATATCTTCATATGGACCTCTGAAAACTTGATTGGATCATCTCAAGACTCATATATACAAACCCTTTAAACCACATCCTCTAATCCTCAACCTATCTTGGACTTTTACCTTGTTGTCATCACTATTCTTCAATGTTCCTGATTGAGACTAATTTTCTCAATATCCTCAGCACACAGCTCATCCAATCCTTCTCATTAATGCAACATGAGTATGTTGACATCAATGACAACACCGGTTAGACCCATACTTGCAACAAAGATGTGTTAGATTTTCATGCTTTCATTCAGGGAAAGGAATTTATAGTTGTTGCAACATATCCAGGAATTTTCACATGTTTTGGTTTTCAAAAACCATGGTGTATAAGTTTTAAAGGATTCTATATTTGGTGAAGTAGCACTGGTTAAAAGGGAAATATTGGTGATAAGCTTGCATGCTTTTGTATTTACTGAGAATGTAGTTTTTATTTTCAAAAGAAGTATGCAATGTTGTTGAAAAGACTCATTTAGAGGACTTTAGGCAAGCTGAAACAACAGTTTGTATTTTAAAGGCTGAAGGTCATTGTTGTAAAAGGAAATTTGAGTTGAGAAGAGGGTTGCAAAAACACATAAAGATGTATTATCAGCCCATGCACCCTTGTGAGGTGTCAAATGCAACAATGTATAATGACCAATCCCAACCGTGTAATAAAAGAAGTTTCAGCATTGACAGATATAAGCCCATCAATTTCAATGGCATCTGTGGTTATCCAAATGCTTTTCCATCTAAGATTAGAAAGTATTTGCCTAAGTTCAGTGGTGTAAAGGATGAATTAGCTGAGAGACACTTGCAGTAGTTTAGAAATGTAATAGATGACTTTTAGGTTGACCATGAAGATGTAGTTATGAGATTATTTGTTCAATCTCTAGATGAAGATGCAAGGGACTGGTTCTCCTACTTTCCTGCCTACTCTGCCAGCTCTTGGCAAGAATTTAAATCTGCATTTCTAGAGCAATATGGTGAAAGAATATCTGAATATGCAGTTATCAGTGATTTCATGTATATCCATATTGAAAAAGATGAGTTAATTCCAGCCTTTAACCTCAGGTTTATGAAGGCATTGAAAAGAATTCTAGAATGCATGAGACCTAATGATGCATTGTGCTTGGTGGTCTAACTGGGAGAATTTTATAAGAAAATGAGTTATAGATTGAGAGATAAGGAGGCCACCACATTACATCAGGCACATCAGTTTGCAATAGACATTGAAAACAACTCGAAGCATGGAATTCAAAAGGGTTATTTCTCTACAAATTTCTACTGCCTTGTGGTCCCCAATGTTAGTGACAGATATAATTTATATGTTGGAGATGAATGTCAAAGTACTCACACCCCTGCTATCCCTGTTTATGCATCATTCCAAGTTAATGATGACTCTGCCATAAAGGAGGATGCCTTGATTTGCCCAGCAAATGAATTTGATAATAATGATTTTTCAAGTGATATTAATATGCCAGTCCTAAGCAAGGAGCATTCATGTTTAAATGATCCAGTTATGCATAGTTGTGATCATATGGATCAAGAGTCAATTTTGGTTTCATCAGGAAGCATTAGAGGGCTGGAAAGTGATATGGATAATTCAGCTTCAAATTGCATTGAAGTAGCAGAAATCTTGTATGTGGGGCAATCAGATGATAAAGATGATATCCATGATCAATTCATGGATCAGGTTTGTTCTTCTTATGACTCTAGATTTGGTAATGTTGAAGAAGAGTTGGATTGCCATGAAGAAGCAGAGACCTTTGCAATGAGTATGAATCCCCTTTATGATGAGCCTTTAGATGCATTGAACTTTGTGAATCATGACCTTCATTGGTGCAGAATAAACCTTCTTTTTGAGGATGATGATGAATATCAAGAGACAACTAACCTAGGTGCTGCATCAGTTTGTGAAGAGGGGACATATGAATCAGAGACAGAGATCTTTAGCTCTTGTGAAGATAATATTGATATGCATACTGTGGATACAACTTCAGTTGTGCCAGATGTATGTAACTATGGGTGTATGGATCAAGATTTATTTTCAATGTCAATAAGTGATATAAATGATATTGATGGTCTCATATATTTTGAATGTTTTCAGTTTCTGGATGAGCTGGATGAGTGCCTGGTAATGTGCAACAGCCAGGTAGATAATGAGGAAGGCCACATACAATATGATGATTTATTGTTTGAGGAATATAACATACATATGTTACCTAATGCTAAAAGATATTCTAGTATGTATGGTTGTGTCTGATTGTGAGATGCAAAGTGACAGAGGCAAGTTTTCAAAAATGGTGAAGTATGTAATTGGCAAGATCAACATGTGGGCAAATTATGTTGATGTTTTTAGTTGTGGTTGGGGTCGTTCAGATCAGAATCAAGAATTTGGCAGGAGGAGATTATGGTTCTTCATTTTTGGCTTCCCAGGGCCGCCAAAATAGTGTTTGAAGATGTGATTTGTGATGCAGGTTGGGGCAGCATTTGACTCTGTAGGCCAATGGATATAGCACCTAGTCTGCGAAACCAAAGATTCTAAAGTTCTCTCCATGCCTGCAAGAGGCATGCATCCCCAAATAGAGCCACTAGTGGTGCCCACCTAGATTTTGGGTTTCAAGTATTCATCTGCAGGCCTTTTCATAAAAACCCCAAAAAATTTCTAAGTCCCTCGGCCTCTTGAATTGCATGTATGTATCTTTGTATGGCTGTTTGTATGTGTTTTTGTATGTGCAAGTGCATATGTGCATTGGCGGACCCAAAAAATGGAGTTAAATCGGCTTCAGAATGGAGAAAAATGGTTGTATGCATATTGGGTTTGTATGTGGCATTTAAATGCATTCCTGGAATATTCTGTGGTTGTATATCACATATTCCATCACAGATTCCATGGTTGTATCAAAGAGTTTGATGTATATTGTGTTGTATATTCAATATACAATGGGTATATACAAATGGCGGACTTCAAAAAAGATTCAAATTGGGTTAAGCAGTGGTGGGGTCCGCACATACAAAGGTGATGTACAATGCGCACATACAAGGAAACGATGCAAGGGTCTTATACATTCGCCACATGCAAGGAAAGATCAATTTGCAGCATACAAGGAAAATATGCAAGGGGATTTTTGGCGAAACAATGTGTATCAATGACTCATGCAACAGTCTCACCGATAGCCCGATGCATATACAAGGCCGACATGCAAAGGGAGGAAACAAAAGTCATATCACCGAGACAATGCACATCGGCGTCTCATTCCGTGGTCCCGCCGGTAGGCCGATGACTTTGTATGTTCAAATATACAAGGCAAATATGCAAGGTCAATATACAATGGAAAAGATACAAGGGGCAGACATACAAAGTGTCATTACCGAGCCAATGCGCATCGGCGACCATGTCCAAGGTTTCCCCGACGCACCGATGAAGATAGAAAAGATACATGCAAGGCAAAACCCAAAGGGTGGGGTCCACCAATTATATATATACAATTGTATATTTGTACATGCAATCGAACATACAAGGGAATATGCAACTCTCTGATGCAAAGCCCGGACCCGAAATGAATATACATTCTGGTTGATAAAGGCAGAAGTACGATTGTATGTATGTTTTGCTTGTATATTCGCAGTTGTAAATGCGATATACAAGGCAAAGATACAAGGGAGGATATACAAAGCAGACCCAATTGGAAAATGTAAATCGGCAAACTCAAAGGTGGGGTCCGTAGTTTGTATGTTAAGTGCATTGTATATGCTGAAATACAAAGAAAAGGAGATACAATGCCCAGACCCGATTGGAATTTCAAATTGGTTCATAATGATTTGGGGTCCGCCCTTGTATGTGGTGATTGTATGTATATACAATTGCACATACAATTTCAAATGCAAATGAAGATACAATGGCTCACCGATGGAGATACAAATATTCAGCGATGGTGATCCAATGAGGTTGTGACATGAGTCCAAGGCGGATTGTATGTGTATGCTTTTGCATATACAAAAATTTGAAGGAGAAATTGGGCGAAAAGGTAAAAGGTATTTCTATGCAGGGAAAGGTCAGCGATGGAAGAAAGGACTGCCTACGTGGCGCAATCTCATTGGCAATGAACTTTTCAATGTTGCTGATGTGGATTTTCAACATGTATGGGTGGATTTGGACCGCCGATCTTGCATATTTGGAGATCAATTTTGTGGCTGAGTCTGAAGGATGAAACGAATGTCTGTTGGCGCATTTTTTTATGCATTCATTCCACAGTCAACTACCTTGCTGCACAGCGCCAAGATAAAATATCACATTTGCTGGTATGGTGGAGGTCCAGGTTGCTTGTGTCACTGGCTTTCATGGAGGATTTGATGGGTTCAGTGACCAAAAATTTAATGAAGATCTGATTGTTGCATCAAAAATCTAAAGAAGTGATCTTTGCATTTATGAAGTCTGTCAGTGTGTAGGTGGCCAGAAGCTTGTGCGCTCCTTGAAAAAGGAATCCATGTCCATTCTACGGGGGTTGTTGAAGACTTGGGTAATTTTTTGGAGGAAATAACGAAGAAAAGAGCATTTCTTGGCTGTTCTGTCTCTTTTGGAGTTTATGAGTTGCATTTTGAATGCAGGTTGCACACATGTTCAGTTTCATGTTATGTTTATATGAAAAATGCTTCTTAGCATGTGTTTAGCTATTTGTCTCCATTTGTTGTATGCATCCCTTCTTTTGAATCTGGTTGCTAAGGGTTACTTAGATTCTAGGATATAGATTTCTATATTGCATGCTTAACTTTTGGACCTCCATTCAAGGAGTGGATTAAACTGTTTTAGGTTAAGTATGAAGAATATTGTATGGTAGCAGGGATGTTTGTAAGTAGAGATAGCTAAATACTCATTCTTGGGTGGTGTTTGTAAGGCAAATACCAATTCTGACCCCTTGAAACTTGAATGCCTGTGCAAATCATTCACTTGTATACGTCTAGTTGACTCCTTGCCCTGAGATAGGCACCAGTCTGCCCTTGTGTAGTAGTTATGATCCAAAACCCCCTGTCTTGCATCCAAAACATAAACACAAATCCTTTCTAAGGTTCAACTTGTTAGTTGTAGGAGTAGAAATAGGACCCCTGCATACTCTCAGTCCTAACCAGTTAGATATGTCCAAGAACACTGCCACCCTTGTGATTTAGCATGCAAATCTTGGTCCAAATATGAGAGTATTCTGCCTATTGTTGTAAAGCTAAATCTTTCTATTGGGTGAGTCAAAGATAAATCTTTAGCTATAGGGATACCCTCCTTGGTGCGGTAGAACCAGAAGTGAAGGGGAGGTAGCTCACGCAACCTCCTGTATTTATTGGCCAAATTTGCCTGTGCATTAGAACCGGCAAACCCTTTGCCGATTCGGAGAGAAAGAGCCAACAAAGTGGCAACTCTACTGGGGAGTGAATTAAAAGTGTTATTTTTGCCAATCCGAGTCACCAACAAAGTGGCAACTCCACTGGGGATGTAATGTCATATCCATAAAGATGTGAGTCTAAATGATTGAAGAATCAAACCTAAAAGTACCTGGTTGTAGTAATCTTGAAAATTTTATGTGTGATTCTACTGTTGGAGGACCCAGAAAGGAAAGAAATGAATTTTCAGCTTCAAGTTTTTTGAAGCTCATTCCTCTGCCAAGGAGGTGGTGACTACACAAAAAGAAGCTAATAAAGGACAACAAAGATGTGTTAGATTTTCATGCTTTCAGTCAGGGAAAGGAATTTGCAGCTGCTGCAACATATCCAAGTATTTTCACATGTTTTGGTTTTCAAAAACCATGGTGTATAAGTTTTAAAGGATTCCTTATTTGGTGAAGTAGCACTGGTTAAAAGGGAAATATTGGTGATAAGCTTGCATGCTTTTGTATTTACTGAGAATGTAGTTTTTATTTTCAAAAGAAGTATGCAATGTTGTTGAAAGGACTCATTTAGAGGACTTTAGGCAAGCTGAAACAACAGTTTGTATTTTAAAGGCTGAAGGTTGATAATGAGGAAGGCCACATATAATATGATGATATACTGTTTGAGGAATATAACATACATATGTTACCTAATGCTAAAAGATATTCCAGTATGTATGGTTATGTGTTTGATTGTGAGATGCAGAGTGATAGAGGCAAGTTTTCAAAAATGGTGAAGTATGTAATTGACAAGATCAGCATGTGGGCAAATTATGTTGATGTTTTCAGTTGTGGTTGGGGTCGTTCAGATCAGAATCAAGCATTTGGCAGGAGGAGATTATGGTTCTTCATTTTTGGCTTCCCAGGGCCGCCAAAATAGTGTTTGAAGATGTGATTTGTGATGCAGGTTGGTGAAGTGTTTGACTCTGTAGCCCAATGGATATAGCACCTAGTCTACGAAACCAGAGATTCTGAAGTTCTTGCCATGCCTGCAAGAGGCATGCGTCCCCAGACAGAGCCACTGGTGGTGCCCACCTAGATTTTGGGTTTCAAGTATTCATCTACAAGCCTTTTCATAAAAATCCCAAAAAATTTCTAAGTCCCTCAGCCTCCTGAATTACATGTATGTATCTTTGTATGGTCGTTTGTATGTGTTTGTATATGTGCAAGTGCATATGTGCATTGGCAGACCCAAAAAATGGAGTTAAATCGGCTTCAGAATGGAGAAAAATGGTTGTATGCATATCGGGTTTGTATGTGGCATTTAAATGCATTCCTAGAATATTCTGTGGTTGTATATCGCATATTCCATCACAGATTCCATGGTTGTATCAAAGAGTTTGATGTATATTGTGTTGTATATTCAATATACAACGGGTATATACAAATGGTGGACTTCAAAAAAGATTCAAATTGGGTTAAGCAGTGGTGGGGTCCGCACATACAAAGGCGATGTACAAAGCGCACATACAAGGAAAAGATGCAAGGGTCTTATACATTCACCACATGTAAGGAAAGATCAATCGACGGCATACAAGGAAAATATGCAAGGGGATTTTCGGCAAAACAATGTGTATCGGCGACTCATACAACAGTCTCACCGATAGCCCGATGCATATACAAGGCCGACATGCAAAGGGAGGAAACAAAAGTCATATCGTCGAGACAATGCACATCGGCATCTCATTTCGTGGTCCCACCAGTAGGCCGATGAGTTTGTATGTTTGAATATGCAAGGTCAATATACAATGGAAAAGATACAAGGGGCAGACATACAAAGTGTCATCGCCGAGACAATGCGCATCGACGGCCATGTCCAAGGTTTCCCCCACGCACCGATGAAGATACAAAAGATACATGCAAGGCAAAACCCAAAGGGTGGGGTCCACCAATTATATATATACAATTGTATGTTTGTACATGCAATCGAACATACAAGGGAATATGCAACCCTATGATGCAAAGCCTAGACCTGAAATGAATAAACATTATGGTTGATAAAGGCAGAAGTCCGATTGTATGTATGTTTTGCTTGTATATTCGCAGTTGTATATGTGATATACAAGGCAAAGATACAAGGGAGAATATACAAAGCGAACCCGACTGGAAAATGTAAATCGGCAAACTCAAAGGTGGGGTCCGCAGTTTGTATGTTAAGTGCATTGTATATGCCGAAATACAAAGAAAAGGAGATACAACGCCCAGACCCGATTGGAATTTCAAATTGGTTCATAATGATTTTGTGTCCGCCCTTGTATGTGGTGATTGTATGTATATACAATTGCACATACAATTTCAAATGCAAATGAAGATACAATGGCTCGCCGATGGAGATACAAATATTCAGCGATGGTGATCCAATGAGGTTGTGACACGTGTCCAAGGCAGATTGTATGTGTATGCTTTTGCATATACAAAAATTTGAAGGAGAAATTGGGCGAAAAGGTAAAAGGTATTTCTATGCAGGGAAAGGTCAGCAATGGAAGAAAGGACCACCTACGTGGCGCGATCTCATTGGCAATGAACTTTTCAATGTTGCTGATGTGGATTTTCAACATGTATGGGTGGATTGACCGCCGATCTTGCATATTTGGAGCTCGATTCTGTGGCTGAGTTTGAAGGATGAAACAAATGTCTATTGGCACATTTTTTTACGCATTCATTCCACAGTCAACTACCTTGCTATATAGCGCCAAGAAAAAATGTCACATCTGCTGGTATGATCAATGTCCAGGGTGCTTGTGTTGCTAGCTTTCATGGAGGATTTGATGGCTTCAGCGACCAAAAATTTAATGAAGATCTGATTGTTGCTTCAAAAATCTAAAGAAGTGATCTTTGCATTTATGAAGTCTGTCACTATGTAGGTGGCCGGAAGCTTGTGTGCTCCTTGAAAAAGGAATCCATGGCCATTCTACGGGGGTTGTTGAAGACTTGGACAATTTTTGGAGGAAATAACGAAGAATGGAGCATTTCTTAGCTATTCTGTCTCTTTTGGAGTTTATGAGTTGCATTTTGAATGCAGGTTGCACACATGTTCAGTTTCATGTTATGTTTATATGAAAAATGCTTCTTTGCATGTGTTTAGCTGTTTGTCTCCATTTGTTGTATGCATCCCTTCTTTTGAATTTGGTTGCTAAGGGTTACTTAGATTCTAGGATATAGATTTCTTTATTGCATGCTTAACTTTTGTACCTCCATTCAAGGAGTGGATTAAACTGTTTGAGGTTAAGTATGAAGAAGATTGTATGGCAGCAGGGATGTTTGTAAGTAGAGATAGCTAAATACTCATTCTTGGGTGGTGTTTGTAAGGCAAATACCAATTCTGACCCCTTGAAACTTGAATGCCTGTGCAAATCATTCACTTATATACGTCTAGTTGACTCCTTGCCCTGAGATAGGCACCAATTTGCCCTTGTGTAGTAGTTATGATCCAAAAACAGGTCTTGCATCCAAAACATAAACACAAATCCTTTCTAAGATTCAACCTGTTAGTTGTAGGAGTAGAAATAGGACCCCTGCATACTCTCAGTCCTAACCAGTTAGATATGTCCAAGAACACTGCCACTGTTGTGATTTATCATGCTAATCTTGGTCCAAACATGAGAGTATTCTGCCTGTTGTTGTAAAGCTAAATCTTTCTATTGGGTGAGTCAAAGATAAATCTTTAGCTATAGGGTTACCCTCCTTGGTGCGGCAGAACCAGAAGTGAAGGGGAGGTAGCTCACGCAACCTCCTATATTTGTTGGCCGAATCTGCCTGTGCATTGGAACTGGCAAACCCTCTACCAATTCGGAGAGAAAGACCCAACAAAGTGGCGACTCTACTGGGGAGTTAATTAAAAGTGTTATTTTTGCCCATCCGAGTCACCAACAAAGTGGCGACTATGCTAGGGATGTAATGTCATATCCATAAAGGTGTGAGTCTAAAAGATTGAAGAATCAGACCTAAAAGTACCTGGTTGCAGTAATATTGAAAATTTTATGTGTGGCTTTGCTATTGGAGGACCCATAAAGGAAAGAAATGAATTTTCAACTTCATGTTTTTTGAAGCTCATTCCTCTGCCAACGAGGTGGCGACTCTACAGAAAAAGAAACTGATAAAGGAACACAATGATGTGTTAGATTTTCATGCTTTCAGTCAGGGAAAGGAATTTGCAGCTGCAGCAACATATCTAGGTATTTTCACATGTTTTGGTTTTCAAAAACCCTGGTGTATAAGTTTTAAAGGATTCCGTATTTGGTGAAGTAGCACTAGTTAAAACGGAAATATTGGTGATAAGATTGCATGCTTTTGTATTTACTGAGAATGTAGTTTTTATTTTCAAAAGAAGTATGCAATGTTGTTGAAAAGACTCATTTAAAGGAGTTTAGGCAAGCTGAAACAACAGTTTGTATTTTAAAGGCTTAAGGTCATTGTTGTAAAAGGAAATCTGAGTTGAGAAGAGGGTTGCAAAAACACATAAAGATGTATTATCAGCCCATGCACCCTTGTGAGGTGTCAAATGCCACAATGTATAATGACCAATCCCAACCGTGTAATAAAAGAAGTTTCAGCATTGACAGATATAAGCCCATCAATTTTAATGGCATTTGTGGTTATCCAAATGCTTTTCCATCTAAGATTAGAAAGTATTTGCCTAAGTTCAGTGGTGTAAAGGATGAATCAACTGAGAGACACTTGCAGCAGTTTAGAAATGTAATAGATGACTTTGAGGTTGACCATGAAGATGTAGTTATGAGATTATTTGTTCAATCTCTAAATGAAGATGCAAGGGACTGGTTCTTCTACCTTCCGGCCTACTCTGTCAGCTCTTGGCAAGAATTTAAATCTACATTTCTAGAGCAATATGGTGAAAGAATATCTGAATATTCAGTTATCAGTAATTTCATGTATATCCATATTGAAAAAGATGAGGTAATTCCAGCCTTTAACCTCAAGTTTATGAAGGCATTGAAAAGAATTCCAGAATGCATGAGACCTAATGATTCATTGTGCCTAGTGGTCTATCTGGGAGCATTTGATAAGAAAATGAGTTATAGATTGTGCATTGCTAGGGTTTTTATCATTGCTGTTTATTCATTTGCCCTGATTTGCAATTTTACCCTAACTACAATATGATTCAGAGGCAGAGATCTTTAGCTCTTGTGCAAATAATATTGATATGCATACTATGGATAATGAATGTTCAGCTTCAGTTGTGCCAAATGTATGCAACTATGGGTGTATGGATCAAGATTTGTTTTCAATGTCAATAAGTGATATAAATGATATTGATGGTCTCATATATTTTGAATGTTTTCAGTTTTTGGATCAGCTGGATGAGTGCCTGGTAATGTGCAACAGCCAAGTAGATAATGAGGAAGGCCACATACAATATGATGATATACTGTTTGAGGAATATAACATACATATGTTACCTAATGCTAAAAGATATTCCAGTATGTATGGTTATGTGTCTGATTGTGAGATGCAGAGTGACAGAGGCAAGTTTTCAAAAATGGTGAAGTATGTAATTGACAAGATCAGCATGTGGGCAAATTATGTTGATGTTTTCAGTTGTGGTTGGGGTCGTTCAGATCAGAATCAAGCATTTGGCAGGAGGAGATTATGGTTCTTCATTTTTGGCTTCCTAGGGCCGCCAAAATAGTGTTTGAAGATGTGATTTGTGATGCAGGTTGGTGCAGTGTTTGACTCTGTAGCCCAATGGATATAGCACCTAGTTTGCAAAACCAGAGATTCTGAAGTTCTCACCATGCCTACAAGAGGCATGCATCCCCAGACAGAGCCACTGGTGGTGCCCACCTAGATTTTGGGTTTCAAGTATTCATCTGCAGGCCTTTTCATAAAAACCCAAAAAAATTTCTAAGTCCCTCGGCCTCCTGAATTGCATGTATGTATCTTTGTATGGCCGTTTGTATGTGTTTTTGTATGTGCAAGTGCATATGTGCATTGGAGGACCCAAAAAATGGAGTTAAATTGGCTTCAGAATGGAGAAAAATGGTTGTATGCATCATTGTATGCATATCAGGTTTGTATGTGGCATTTAAATGCATTCCTGGAATATTCTATGGTTGTATATCGCATATTCCATCACAGATTCCATGGTTGTATCAAAGAGTTTGATGTATATTCTGTTGTATATTCAATATATAACGGGTATATACAAATGGCAGACTTCAAAAAAGATTCAAATTGGGTTAAGTAGTGGTGGGGTCCGCACATACAAAGGTGAAGTACAAAGCACACATACAAGGAAAAGATGCAAGGGTCTTATACGTTAGCCACATGCAAGGAAAGATCAATCGGTGGCATACAAGGAAAATATGCAAGGGGATTTGTAGCGAAATAATGTGTATCGGCAACTCATGCAACAGTCTCACTGATAGCCCGATGCATATACAAGGCCGACATGCAAAGGGAGGAAACAAAAGTCATATCGCCAAGACAATGCACATCGACGTCTCATTCCTTGGTCCTGTCGGTAGGCCGATGAGTTTGTATGTTTGAATATACAAGGTCAATATACAATGGAAAAGATACAAGGGGCAAACATACAAAGTGTCATCGCCGAGACAATGCGCATCGGCGGCCATGTCCAAGGTTTCCCTGACGCGCCGATGAAGATACAAAAGATACATGCAATGCAAAACCCAAAGGGTGGGGTCCACCAATTATATATATACAATTATATGTTTGTACATGCAATCGAACATACAAGGGAATATGCAACCCTGTGATATAAAGCCCGCACCCGAAATGAATATACATTATGGTTGATAAAGGCAGAAGTCCGATTGTATGTATGTTTTTCTTGTATATTCGTAGTTGTATATGCGATATACAAGGCAAAGATACAAGGGAGGATATGCAAAGTGGACCCGACTGGAAAATGTAAATCGGCAAACTCAAAGGTGGGGTCCGCAGTTTGTATGTTAAGTGCATTGTATATGCCGAAATACAAAGAAAAGGAGATACAACGCCCGGACCCGATTGGAATTTCAAATTGGTTCATAATGATTTGGGGTCTGCCCTTGTATGTGGTGATTGTATGTATATACAATTGCACATACAATTTCAAATGCAAATGAAGATACAATGGCTCGCTGATGGAGATACAAATATTCAGCGATGGTGATCCAATGATGTTGTGACACGTGTCCAAGGCAGATTGTATGTGTATGCTTTTGCATATACAAAAATTTGAAGGAGAAATTGAGCGAAAAGGTAAAAGGTATTTCTATGCAGGGAAGGGTCAGCGATGGAAGAAAGGACCACCTACGTGGCATGATCTCATTGGCAATGAACTTTTCAATGTTGTTGATGTGGATTTTCAACATGTATGGGTGGATTTGGACCACCGATCTTGCATATTTGGAGCTTGATTCTGTGGCTGAGTTTGAAGGATGAAACGAATGTCTGTTGGCGCATTTTTTTTTACGCATTCATTCCACAGTCAACTACCTTGTTGCACGACACCAAGAAAAAATGTCACATCTATTGGTATGATCAAGGTCCAGGTTGCTTGTGTTGCTGGCTTTCATGGAGGATCTGATGGCTTCAGCAACCAAAAATTTAATGAAGATCTGATTGTTGCATCGAAAATCTAAAGAAGTGATCTTTGCATTTATGAATTCTATCAGTGTGTAGGTGGCCAGAAGCTTGTGTGCTCCTTGAAAAAGGAATCCATGGCCATTCTACGGGGGTTGTTGAAGACTTGGGTAATTTTTTGGAGGAAATAACAAAGAACAAAGCATTTCTTGGCTGTTCTGTCTCTTTTGGAGTTTATGAGTTGCATTTTGAATGCAGGTTGCACACATGTTCAATTTCATGTTATGTTTATATGAAAAATGCTTCTTTGCATGTGTTTAGCTGTTTGTCTCCATTTGTTGTATGCATCCCTTCTTTTGAATCTGGTTGCTAAGGGTTACTTAGATTCTAAGATATAGATTTCTATATTGCATGCTTAACTTTTGGACCTCCATTCAAGGAGTGGATTAAACTGTTTGAGGTTAAATATGAAGAAGATTGTATGGCAGCAGGGATGTTTGTAAGTAGAGATAGCTAAATACTCATTCTTGGGTGGTGTTTGTAAGGCAAATACCAATTCTGACCCCTTGAAACTTGAATGCCAGTGCAAATCATTCACTTGTATACGTCTAGTTGACTCCTTGCCCTGAGATAGGCACTAGTCTGCCCTTGTGTAGTAGTTATGATCCAAAACCCCCTATCTTGCATCCAAAACATAAACACAAATCCTTTCTAAGGTTCAACCTGTTAGTTGTAGGAGTAGAAATAGGACCCCTGCATACTCTCAGTCCTAACCAGTTAGATATGTCCAAGAACACTGCCACCCTTGTGATTTATCATGCAAATCTTGGTCCAAACATGAGAATATTCTACCTATTGTTGTAAAGCTAAATCTTTCTATTGGGTGAGTCAAAGATAAATCTTTAGCTATAGGGATACCCTCCTTGGTGTGGCAGAACCAAAAGTGAAGGGGAGGTAGCTCACGTAACCTCCTATATTTGTTGGTAAATCTGCCTATGCATTGGAACTGGCAAACCCTGTGTCGATTCAGAGAGAAAAACCCCACAGTTCCCATGATCGAACTACGTTGCCTTTGTGACTTCAAATAGGCAAGGCCATTATCGATGAGCCCATGAGGCACTAGGTCAGTCCCTTAGGGCCCGTCACATCAAAGATTCCATCCCTACCTCTCGTCTTACCATAATATGTTATACTCCATAAATGGTTGAAGTACCTTGCCTCCTGTGACTTCACGTAGGCAAGGCCATTATTGATGAGCCCCTGAGGCACTAGGTCAGTCCCTTAGGGCCCGTTGCATCAAGTCTCCCATCATATTGTCCATATGTTTTCATTCATAATAAGTAGGTCCTTTACTTGACTGGGGGCAAAATCCTTGACCTAGTTTTAGAATTGGATTCTTAAGTGCCACAATCTAGAGGATAATAATCCGGATTGCGATATTATATTCAGACAACAAACAACATAACAATAAGCTTTCAAACAAAATTTTCACATAAGACATTAACGTATACCAAACAAACAACAACTTGCCTAAACTATCAGGATGATTATATATTTTATGACAAGAAACCATATCTATGGCAAGAAGATTTAATGGCTATTATAAGTGTAAGTCTTATATCTTGATTTTTGTTATCATGTTTCCTATGCTACTCAAGGATGTCCAAGACTAGAGGAGCTATGATGGGGCATGATTATTTCATTTGTTTGTTGTTTGTGGATTAATCTTTAGTAATGTGAAGACTTGTCTAACAACATGATTAATAAATGATCATCAAGGATGTTATGGGTCTAAGAATGAAAGAGTACAATCCTTGTCTGTTGATACATGCAAGAAATACTCAGGCCATCTCAGTTCAATTATACCTAGATGCTTGTATTAACTTGCTAAATCAAAATCCATGTAAGTGATACTTAGGTCATCTCAGTTTAATTATACCTAGATGCTCGTATTCTCTTACAACATTTTTAAAAGCTCAATGATGAAAAAGCACTTCAAACATGTATACAAGATGACTAGGTCTCATTCGTGCATATTAAGTTTGCATTTCATTTCATTTATAAGTATTTCATAGTTATCATTTTCTAAGTTATGATTTCATAGTTATCTCTCTTGTGTTTATTCATGGCTTAAGATCCATGTCATTTCTATCATTCCTCTAAATTGTTCTTCTATCCAAGTCATTTTCTAATTCTTCCAAGTGATCTTTTATTCAGGATTGAGTATACTTGGCATAACAAAAATAAATCATTATCATTGTGCATATCATAGGCATTGTAATCATAAGTTCATATAATTTAAGTACATTATCTAAAAAGCATTTAGATCATGATTTCAAAATAATTCATATAGTGATGTCACATATCAACATAGGTCTCATACATAACATAATCATCAAAAATAAAAAAACAAAGATCACATTGTCATAGCATTTACATATTATATCATCATACATAGAAATTTAAAACATCATGTATTGCATTTAAGAGTCAACATAATAGGCATTGCATGATCATAAACTATAAGCATATAAAGTCTTTTTCATAACATTACTCATAGAAGCATGTTATCATAAGAATCATGGAAGCATCATATCATAAATACCATATGCATCATAGAATAAACATGATAAAACCATCATAATAGAATCATCATCGTAAGATCAATCATATAGAAAACATCAATCAATAGGGAACATGCATATAGTCTGTAAAACTCATATGTATATCATCATCAATACAATGTCCAAGTATACAATGATATCATGAATCGTAAACTCGAGCTATCAAAATAATAGGTATAAAAAATGATATATGTCTCAAATTCTATGAGGCACTGCCCCCAGAAGGTGCTGGATGATGCTGTTGAGAACTTGAAGGCCCTTCCCCTGGTGGTCCTCGAGGAGGTGGCGGTCCCATAACCCCTCAACTCTTTGTCTGAGCTCATCTAGATCTGCCATATGAATTTTGAGTAAAGCTACCTGCTCTCCGCTTAGGGGGCACCTCCTCATATAGAGATCTCTAATAAAAAATCTCCTATCCAACATGAACCATCTCTGTGATTGTCTGCCCACTAGGACCCTGGGCTGCAGTCTACTAAACCTCCTGTAATAGAGCCTCTGCCTAAGTATACCTCTGTATAGCAGTATCCCACTCTACTATCACTGCCCTCACATCTCCCTGTAGTTGCACAACCTGCCCCTGTAGCTGAGCAACTTGACCTTGTAGCCGAGCCACCTGAGCTCGTAATTCTCCCACCTCTCCATCACCATGTCCCTGAGCTTGTGGCTACACCTGTGGTTGTACCTGTGGCTAAGGTTGTACCTATGGAGCCCTCTAGACTCTCCTCCCTCTACCTTCGTCATCTTAATCATCTCCATCTCCTCGGCCTCCTCCATCATCTCCATCTCCACCTCTCCCCCTCTGCCACCTCATCATCTCCTCCTCGGTGGAGCCTTGTCCTCATCATCCTCATCCTCTAATCTTGGAGCTAACTCTCCAGGTCCTGAATATCTAGGGAATGGATGAGCTGCAAAGTGTGCCACATAATCCTCTGTCATCCCTGCACCAACAATATGACTCCTCATATCCCATGTTTGATATGAAATCTGGAGAAAGTCTACCCATGCCTACTCAAAAGATGCTACCAGACCCCACATTGAACGCTCCTCGTGCATCTGAGAAAATACAATAGTACCCTGGGGCATCCCCTAAATCCTGTTGAACTATCGAAACACACGAGAAACAATCTGACGATAAATAATGTATGAGGTCCTCCCTATCAACCATCGTGTTTGAAAGCAAAATGGCAACTCTGCTGCATCATCCTTCCAGGGCTCGTAATCTAAATAAGGCCACCAATCCACTGTATCTACATTATCCATCGCATGCCTCCAATACTCTAGATTTTCTAGCTTGGGTTGGGAAATCGTGCCTTGATAACCATAAGCATATGGTCATCTCTCACCTCTGACTCCCATGCATATCAACCATGTCACTACTATGTGTCCCCACACCCATATCTATAGCAAAAAGACCCCGGTAGATAGACTCATAGTCCCATCATAAACAAACTGATGCAAGTCATGATACAGGTGGGCCAATAAGAAGACACCCTAGGCAAAACGTGTCCCCTCAGAAACCATCTGCTCTAGAGTCTACCCCCATCCAACTGCTAAACCATGTGATCTCCTATCAGGGAAGATCACACCTCCAATCAATCTTGCTAAAATAGATGGCAGTGGCTCATAATAATCGACCATGTCTGTCTAGCTGATCTCTGCCCCCCTCTATATCATCATCATCAAAAACTCTGTGGCAGGCATCTAGACCATCTCCCGCATGTGGCTCATAGGTCACCAGCTCACCATAAATTAGAATCCTCAGAATCTGGTATACATTCTCCAAAGTCACATTCATATCTCCAGTGGGTAAGTGAAAGGTACAATGCTCACTTTGCCATCTCTCTGCCAAAGCAGTCAACATGCCTAGATTAGCTGGAATCTCAGGCATAAAAGTGAAATACCACAATCCTATCGATCCAAGTACAAAGTGGTCAATCTTAGTTAAGTATGGATGTAACAACTATGTAGGTGGAAATCTCTCTCGAAACATCATAACATCTAACACCTCCTGCAAACAATCACACAAGTGCATTAATCAACAACCAACTAAGCTGTATATCTATCAAATCAATCTAATCAGTTACTTAGCTTATCCTATCAAAATCTATCCTATCCTCTTTTCTGAGATTCTATCAATCTCAAAGAGCACCTATTAGTTGGCCAACATCGACCATGATGTTGACTCAATCAACTCGCTAAGTAATTAACCTATCTTAATCATATGCACAACTTTAGTAATCACATGCGTAGTTTTAGCACATATGTGCAGAAAGACCAAGTATATGCGCAATGTTACCATATGTGCAGCTTCAGGAGACAAATGCACAACTTTTCATCATATGCACAATTTTAGGACATATGCGTAGAAATAAATATCATATGTGAAATTTGAGGATATGCGCAGTTGTGGTGCTCATATGCGCAGATTCGGAGCATATGCATAGTAAGATTGCACATATGCACATGAACATTTAACTTGCGCATATGAAACCATCTACTTTGACCCTAGATTTTGACCCTAATAAATGCACTTGACATCAAATTAATCATATACGTACAGGGGGACCATACTCCTCTGGGCACCCGAATCGACAGATCCACTCAAACTTGTGGCTAGCTATTGGAATCTGCATTTTCGCTCATACTGCTCTGCTTTGCTATGCTATGGGGCTCTCTATAATCACTCTTCTAAGGCCAAGTGTGCAAATGACTTAGAATGGGTCCCCTCATCCCTATTTATAGCCTAATCAACCCTAATTGGAGATGTTTTGACCTTGCCTATAGCTGACATGTGCATGCTTTTCTATTCTTCCATTTCTTGTAACAAGCCACTTGTTCTACCAAGTAAAAACAACTAAGTTTTAACCCAAGAGTAAATAAATCATGAATCCAAAACATGAGTAATAAAATTTTTCCTTTCTTTCATTTGATACAATACACATTTGAAACATATTTCAAACTCAACCATTGACTTATCAAATCACCTTTCAACAATTACATGAATTGAATAATTCTCATTTACAATATTTCAAGAGATAGTTACATATAATGCTTCATAAAGATATTTGTCAATAGAGATGCAATGGTTCCGATGTCTGTCTTCAAATCTTGTCTGCCAACTGCATGAGGAGAAGCTTCACTCAAGCGCTTTCCTGCCAACCACGAACTAACTACAGTCCCCCGCACATTTACCAAACTGGTAAACGACCCTACCCTTCGATGAATGGATTGGTATGGTAACCTCAAAGAATAGCCTATACTGAGCAAGATGTTGTGTCCTACATATCTAGTACTATCATACATTGTGGTTCCAACCTACAAGCATGATTTCCCTTCCTAGTATGTAAACCTGGATCACAGTGAACTGACAATGTAAACGTTGGCTGCTTACACTACTTTAGCCAAAGTTTCATCACCCCTGACTCGGAATGGACGTCACATGCTCACCCATCATTCTAGCCTGATTTGGAAAGACATCAAAAGTTATTCCCTTACCCATGGATCAACAAATCCTAGGAATAACCCCACTTAACAATTTATAGTTTACTAAACCAAAGGTTATTCCCTTAACAATGGATCTGCAAATCCACGGATTAACCCTACTTAACAACTTCAAGTTTACTAAATCTAAGGTTATTCTCTTCCATGGATCAACAAATCCCAGGAATAACGCCACTCATCCATTCTAGATTTTCTATGACACTTTCATCAAAGTAATACTATTGGTGGTATATAGTTTTTCTAACTTGACTATTCATATTTCTACAGTACTACTCATACTTGTCTTAATACAATTCAATGTAGTTGCAAGATATGGTTTACTAATCTTTCACTTTGTACAAATAGCTAATCACACTTAAATTAATAATTGTTCATAAGATCCAATATAGGTACAAATCTCTACTATGGAGATTAATTTCACATTCTAGACATAATATAATTCACATACTAGATGTATATACACTTTTTACCCAAACAAGTAAACACCCAATTCGATGAAGACAACAAAACAATTCATCCCATAACAATAATCAAACACAAATAGACTTTCAAACAGAAAAAGCATAATGGATAAGAATTCTGCATGCCTGTGATATTTTGCTCCAATAGATCAATGGAACCCCTTGCTTGTGATCCTTCAAGCAAACTAATTCTCCTCTCCAAAAGCAACTCAACTCCCTCTCTAACCTTCTTATAATTCCTATCAAAATCAAGACGAAATAACAATGCACTCTCAACACCAAAATAAAAAATACAACAACAAAGTAGTAAAGCATTTGGCTGGAAAATTTTGTGTGATAGAATGAGAAAGCTCCCCATTTTAAACAAGAAAATCGAGTGAACTAAGGCTACAAATTAACTTGTAAAATTGCCACAACTCCCCCTTCATCAAAATAGATTTAGAGGTGGCAAAAGGAAATCAATGAAAGATGACACATAAGAGGACACTCATAAAACAAGTCAGCAAAAGCAAAGAAAATAGACTTTAGAAAGATTAAAACCTCTTCACAAAAGTGACACACAATAGACCATGTTTCCTTTTTACTTGCAAAACTGGTTACAAAGAATAAGTCAATGTATACGTTGGAAACCACATGAAAACTCCTTACAAACATAATTGTTTTAGATTTATTCCATGCTCATGACAAAGTCAAAGCACTGCCCAAGAGTTTGTTTTTGAATACACTTTGAAATGATAACAATGCTCATAGATATGTGCTGCCTATAGCGCTTCTAAAGGCACATAAAAGGCTTCATTAAATATGTTTGTTGAGATATAAACATAAGCTCCAAGTTAAGTTATGCTAAGCGCTTAGAAACCAACGCTATTTAATATGCAAACCTTTGTATCATGGTTGCGTGTCTTTTATGGTAGCGCCATAACCATATATGTTATGAATTAACATAGTTGATATACTATGTATTAAGTATTAGATCATTTTTTCCTAGCTGCGCTATAGCCTTAGCTGTATATGCG
Source organism: Cunninghamia lanceolata (assembly GCA_027924645.1). NCBI lineage: Eukaryota > Viridiplantae > Streptophyta > Pinopsida > Cupressales > Cupressaceae > Cunninghamia > Cunninghamia lanceolata. The sequence goes on from BSBN01000118.1 coordinate 4,042,735, forward strand.
CTATGAAAAAGTCTTAATCACTACGTTTATTATATACTATGGCTTCAGCTGCGCTCCATAATACAACGCTCTAAGACATTTAATATATATATATATATATATATATATATACACCTTTATAAACTCTATTCAAATATATCATTTGATAATAAAATCCCCATACTCATAATTATGTTTTCACCAATTCATCAGTAGATCGAAAATCATAAATAATTATATATATATATATCATCGATACTTAAAACCACATGAAACTTATTACTCACATATCCTCTGTCGACATGAGGTCCACATTCATTAACAACATGAATGACATCCATATACACACTTGACGCCATAAAGAATGATATCCACATATATAGATGCCTCTTGTCCAAATCGACACGCTTATAATGATGAACAATACGTATAAGTTATCGTGGACAAGCATCTACATATGTGTATATATTCACTTCATGTTAACAACTTGTCAAAGCAAACTCAAACTACATCAAAGGAGACTTTCAATCGGCACACCCATAGATTAAATCACAATCTTCATTCAAAGCACTCATAAACCATATCCACATAAGCACTCTTGATTACCATAATTCACTTACCTCCACCCACACTAACTCGACCTAACCTAGACCATTAGGATAGTGGTGTGTGTTTGCTCAGTTTAGGCTTTCTCCAATGTTTATGAGACCAAGTCCTTCTCCTGAGTGATACTTCTCCTCTCTTTCAGAGGAGCAACATGTTCCTACATCCACTTAGATCATCACCATAGTAGTTAGCTGATCAAAATAATCATTTACTTCATACATTTCTTAACAATAATCACTTTTAATACAAGACATTGCATTATTCCATTTTTCAACATATTCCATTTGAGATTCATAATACATATAAATGCAAAGATTCATAATCATTCAATATTCAAACAAATTAACCCATCTAAGTAAATAGTGAATCATGGATAGAAACACACGGGGTGTAAAATTTCTCATTTTCCATCACCTGCATTTTTCACACGATGATCCTGCCATTCATTCTTCATCATGAGATCACCCATTATTTTTCCATAATTTTTTTTCTCGATCAATCTCCCAAGGGGGCATACTACCAACACCAAACCTGTACCAGGGGCAAATTGGGGCATATATCATACTCCTAAAATTTTTGTCCTTTGAAACAACGCAATAAAACACATTGTCTCAAAGAGGGGAAAAATGTATACACCTAAAAATGGCTCAAGATAAATTAAATACATATTTTAATATTTATTTTATTCTTAATTCCTCTAACAATAAATAAATATAGTAATTTATTTATTTGATTCACATTTTTTTTAGTTAAATAGTTGCTAAGGGGCAGCACCCTATTTACTTGATTCACATTTATCCTATTCTTCTAATAATTTTTTTTTTATAAAAGGGGTAAAAACTTTATTGAAATTTAGAAAAGAGCATTACAAAACATCAAAGGGCCAAGGCCCTGGGAATCCATAAAAAACAACCATACAAAGCATGAAACAACATCATCCTTCACCAATACCATTCCCATCCTCGGCAAGAATCCTCTCCAAGTCATGTTGGAGCTCATGAGGAACCTGCTCCCACTCATCAATCTTCCAGCCATCTAAATGCTCAGAAGCCCACTTAGCCAAACAATCTACTGCCCTATTCCACTCCCTTGGAATATGGACAAAAGACACCATCTCCATCAAAGAACTTATCTACAGAATCTGCTGCACCATCATAGCCAACTGCCATTCTGTTTATTCAGCAAATTAATCAAAACCTATGAATCAGACTCACAGATAACCTTGCGCCATCCCAAAGCATAAGCCCTCTCCAAAGCATAGAGGATCGCCAAACCTTCCATAAGGTTGATAGTCTGCAATCCTTCATGAACAGAAAAGAAAAAAACCACCGATCCCAAAAAATCCCTGCCAGCCCCACCAATCCCAGCAGGCCCATGATTGCCCCTTGAAGAACCATTAGTATTGAGCTTTAGAATGCCAGCTGGAGGGGGTAGCCAACTCCCCACCCCTTGAACTTTCTTTTTCACCCGCCTTCCTCTCCTGACACAAGTAGAAGCTGGAGACAACCCCTGAATACCCAATCTATCCACCATCTCAGCATCCCCTTTCTCCAACGGTAACACCACATCACACTTAGCTTCCATTGTCTCCCGAATCATACCCATAATTTTGTACTAAACTTGTTGAATCAACAGCTTCTCACCTTGAAATATTCTTTGATTTCATTCCAACCAAATCTGCCATAGTATGAAGGAAGGCCCAACATACCACACATCTTGCAAGAAAGAGGCCATAGAAGGAGGTCTACCTAGACTACTCCAAAAATCCACCAGGGAGGAAGCATGAACACAGGGGCTTTTCCAAACTTCCCACCAAAAATGCCAAAGCTGCAAAGTCAAGGGACAACGGAAAAACAAGTGAGAGGAGTCCTCCTCTCCACATCCACACAAAACACACATAGAAGGACCCTGAAAACCCCCATTCTGAATATTATCCCATGTCAAACACCTATTCCAAGCCAAAGTCTAAATAAAGTAGTTACACTTTGGCCAAGAAATCTTATTCCAGACTCTCTTCCACCAATGAACCTCCACCCCATCCAGCCAGTGAGATAACAACACCTGATATCTAGAAGCAACAGTATAGACACCCTTAGGATTAAGAGACCAAGAAAGAACATCCCCTTCCTGGAGGGAGCTACAACGTCTACGAGAAAGGATACTATGAAGCTCAACACACTCCTCCTCCATACCAACAACATGGCACTCATCAGGATTCTTCCATCTTGCCACCACCAACTGCCCATGAGAAGATAAGGACTTGAAGTCACTCACCCTTGACCATCCTGCCTCATAGAACCTCTGGCACAGAGTCACCAAATTAGGAAACTGAGAAACAATGGGAGGAAAACCATCCCAAGAATCAGACCAAAAACGAGCTTTCGTCCCTCTTTTACAAATCCAAAATAAGCCATCCTTAACTAGAGCAACCCCTTTCTTGAGCGTACTCCAAATCACCGAGCCTTTTCCCACTAGGGGATAATGAGGAATATCAATTTGAGGGATCCCTAGGAAGTATTTATGTGTTAATATCCTGGCCCAGATCCCATCCTTCTCCACACACCATTGCCAATACAATTTAGTAGCCAACGCGATCCCTGACAATGATGACTGCCTTAACCCAAGGCCACCAAACTACTTCGGGCTACAAACAATGTCCCATCTGACAAGGCTCCATTTAGAGGACAATAAGCTACCAGCCCATAAAAACTGTCTTGCTAAGGAATCCAATTCCCTAACAAAACCCAAACGGGCCACCTGAATCATACATCTATAAATGAGGAGGGCCTGCACCACAGACTTGAGCAACTGAACACGACCTGCAAAGGACAACCAATGATGGGTCCAATGATTAACTTTCACACAAAATTTATCCAGAATATTCTGCCAAGAATCCCTGGGTAGTCTTCCAACAGAGATGGGAATACCAAGATAGGTCAAAGGGAGAACCCCAGTCTGAAATCTCAAGATATGAGCAATTCGCCTCTGAATGGAACCCGTAGTATTGAAGAAAAAGATGGAAGACTTATCTTCATTAATCAATTGGCCCAAAGCTACAAGATAAACATCCAACACCTTGCACAAATTCGAAGCTTCCCTAATTGTAGCCATACCCATCAAAGTAGTGTCATCTACAAACTGCAAGTGAGACTGTGGAGGTAAACCACCTGCCCACCCCCACCCCTGAATGAAACCTAACTCCACATTCCTTCTTATCAAACGTCCCAGACCTTCAATAAGAAGAAGAAACAAGTAAGGAGAGAGGGGGTCACCTTGCCGCAAACCTCGAGAGGCACCAAAAAGCTCATAGTGCTCACCATTTATTAACATAGAGAAGGAGACCGAAGTAACACAACTCATAACCCAATAAACCTACTCATCCCCAAAACCAAAAGCACTAAGAACCTTCCGAAGGAAGGACCATCAAACTCTGTCATAAGCCTTAGCCATATCAAGCTTGATGAATATCGCCTTATCTTTGGAACTGGCCATAGAGTGAATGGTTTCAGTTGCGATAACAACCCCATCCAGAATATGCCGTCCTGCCACAAAACCACTCTGTTCCTCAGAGATCAGGACTTTAAGCCACTTTTTCAACCTATCAGCAATCAATTTAGAGATAATTTTATAAATCACATTGCAAAGAGAGATAGGGCGAAATTGACTTAACCTATCTGCCCCATCACACTTTGGGATGAGAGCAAGGAAGGTAGAATTCAAAGCCCGTAACATCTATTTATTCTTTTGAGACTCCTGAACAACTACCAACAAGTCCAACTTGATAATCTCCCAGAATTCTTGAAAGAACTCAATCGGGAAACCATCAGGGCCAGGAGCTTTCCCCCTCTTCATTTGAAACACAATCCCCTCTAGCTCCTCAATCAAAATATCACTCATAAGATGCTCATTCATCTCCCTAGATACCCAAGAAGGGATACAAGAAAGGACCTGAGCTTCCTCATCAGAACCCCCCTGCGAGTCCTCCCTGAATAATGAAGCAAAATATTGCATAGCTTCATGCGTGATTTCATGAAAACAAGAAAGAGTTTCACCCCTGTCATTCACCAGAGCAGAAATAGAATTGCCATGTCTCTTGGATTTCACCGAGTTGAAGAAAAAAGCAGTACTTTTATCCCCTTCCTGAAGCCACTCAATCCAAGCCTTTTGTTTCCAAAAAAATTCCTCTCGTAACTCACACTCTTCCAGTGCTTTCAAAGCCCTTGTCTCTTCCCGCAGCAGGTCCTCAGTCACTCCATCCTCCTTGATCAACCTCGTAATACCATCCAACTCAGCCTGGGCAGTAGTCTTAGCATGGAAAATGTTTCCAAAGCATTGCCGATTCCAACGTTTAAGTTGATACTTGACAAATTGAAGTAACTTAGCAAAAGTATACATTGTTGTACCATAAGAAGGTCTACCATACCTCCACCACTCAGCAACATAGTCATGGAGAGAGGAGTCACGCAACCACATAAGTTGGAACTTGAAAGAAGGAGATCAAGGCACACGAGCTGAAGAAATAGCCAGCTTGATAGACCAATGATTTGAGCCCCTCCAATCCAAAATTTTAGAGCTAGAAGACCACAACCCACCAACCCAGTAGCAAGAAACCAGAAAGCGGTCAAGTTGTTCCGCAATGCAATTATTCCTGATCCTCCGATTGTTCCAAGTAAACTGGCCATTAATGGGCTTGATATCAACAAGATTTAAAGCTGAGATGTTATCCTAAAGTAGCAATGCAGAAGGCTCAAGCCTCGCAATACCACCCCGCTTCTCAGCCAACTCAGAAATAACATTGAAGTCTCCAACCATAATCCATGAATGGAAAGGAACCATGCTTCGGACAAACCGGATATGGGACCACAAAAGTTGCTTACCCTGAAGTTTAGTAGGTGCATAGATATTAGAGAAGAGAACAGACTCCCCCATCTCAAAACACGACGCGATCATAGAGATAGAAGACTGAAAGGACAACCACCAAAGAGGGCAGATCTTCTGAGGATTCCATAAACAAGCCACTCCCCTAGCAGACCCTTGAACACCAATACACTGGCACTCTCCACTCTCCCACAACTTAGGCACTAAACCAAACATACACTTCACTGATAACCTAGTCTCCTGCATGAAAAGAACATCAGGAGATTGACTTCTAACCAAATCACGAAAAACTTTTTGTCGAGGGCCACTGTTTAAGCCCCTTACATTCCAGGATAGAAGAATCATTTCAAGGGGCTCAAAAAATGAGAATCCAGAGTCTTAACAGACCCTGACTCTACCAAAGTTTCCCCTGTTAATTTAATCTTTTCCAAATCCTTTTTTCTACCAAGCCTGGAAGACTTCTCCCCAGCCCCTTTTTTTGGATCCTTTTGAAGAAGACCCAAATGAGAAGAAGAAGACTTATTATTCTTCACCCCCTCAGTACCTACATTCAAAACAAGAGGAGATCCACCCTCACCACCCTTCTTCCCTACTATAATAGGATTCGATTCCACCTAGACTTCCATTTGAACATCTGTCTCCATTTGCAAAGCCCTATTATCCTGCAAAACCTGAGTAGCTTTAGAAAGAAGGCCCTCCTGTCCTGTACCCAAAGCACCCTGATCCAGATTCACCAAGCCCAGATTCACTTCCTGTTGGCTGAGATCATCTAAAACTTCAAATTTGTTGAAAGAATCTTCATCCTGCCTTTCCTTCAAAGTCCTCTTTTGACCTCGATTCCTGTTTCGAGCCTTGACAAGAATGAAACCATCAGCCCCATCCACATCACCAGGAATGGGTTCCTTCTCATTTTCAACCCTAGGGGGATTGCAGGGAGGCTGAGAGGGCTAGGAATCCACAGGCCTAGCCTTTGGGCATCTCCTCTGCAAATGGCCATATTCATGACAGAGACGACACCGAAAAGGAAGAGTCTCATAGTCCAACTGCTGTACCCAAGAGTAAGGACCTGCACACATATCCACCAAATCTGGAAAAGGTTTACTTAAATCAATCTCAACACAAATACGAGAAAAAGCCATCACCTTTTTAACTTGAGTCTACTGTGAAGCACCAACTAGTTTTCCTAGCATCGAAGCAAGCAATTGCAAAACATTATCCCGCCAACATTCCACAGAAAACCTTGGAAGCCAAACCCACACCGGAACCTAGTTCGGAAGCTCTTTAGTGGGATTGAAGCTTGCATGCCAAGGTTTAATAAATAACCCAATCTGATTATGAAAATAGGGGCCTCCTTCAAAGGCCTTGTTGCGATCCGCCAGGCAATTGAATGAAACCATGAAATAGTTATTTGCTAAAAGCATAACCTCCATTTCTCCCTTTGGCATCCAAGTCCGTTGGGCCCACGATTCAAGAAATTGTAATGAAACACACATCCCCATAAACTTGCATAGCAATGCATGCTTCGAATAATAGTCAATATCTTCTGCAATCATCTCCAACGCGATAACCAATTTTGGCCTCTCCTCACAATGTTCAAGACATCCATTGATCTTCATAATCCGTGTACCACCAGACAAACCTGAACCAACCAACCCCATATCTGGTGAGAACAAGTTATTATTAAAAACCTTTGAAGCATGTGAAGGAGAATTCGCACCAACCGCTGCTGAGCGAAAATCGATCTTGGGACTAGCCCCTGAAGACTCCTCAATCAACATTGAAACTAAACAAGACCCAAGGCGGGCATGCATGCCCCCAATAAAAAAAGAACCACCACTAGGGTTTAACCGACCCACCACCCAGCACTACCTTCGAACTATAGACCCACACCAACCAGGCACAAAACCCCCGCCTGCGGCCTCCAACCAGACACAAAACCCCCGCACGCTCAGGGAGAAAGAGACACCGATGCAAATGAAAAAACTTTGCACTGATAAAAATCACAACCCCAGACCTTCCCAAAATGTATGCACTCCCCACACTTTGCACAGCCAAGAAAAAAACCAGAGGATCGGGCTAGGGCACTAACGCCCTAGCTCGACATGTAGAGCGAAAAATCGACATCCTCTCTCAAAGATATTTCCTTGGGCCCATTCTTCCAATAATTAAATAAAATTAATTTATCTAATTAAATATCTTAATTCCTCTAAAGTTATCTCTAATTAAATAATCCAAATCATTTAATTATTCTTCTAAGACAAAGTCATATTCCTAAAATCCACATCATTCATCCACATCACCCTACACATCATTTGACACCTCACCTCCATGTTGCACCATAAATTAAATATTAATAATATTTAATTAAACATTTATCCTCAACACATGTCCTATTTCCTCTCAACCATCCCTACTTTGTAGAAGTTGGTCTCTCCACATCATCATGGTCAAAGTTGACTATGTGACACTTGTCTCATGAGCTCTATATTCCCTCTAACATCCCAACAAACATAGACTCCTTCTTCCATCTTTCCCTCATGGTCTTCCATCTTTCTCTCATGGTCTTTGTGAGTATCTCGCCATGTGGCTCCTTGTCCCACATATCTCTCCATCTTGTCAATGTAGTAGGAACATCTTCCTTCTATGTCTCCCCTCATCCAATCAATTCTATCTTGACCCTACATGTCATAAGACCAATTCCTCAACCATTGATCTTTTGCCACTTGCATCTAAGCCATCCTTTGCCTATAAAGGAAGCCTCTCATCCTCATTTTAAACAACACAAGAGAGATAGTACTTTTATGCTACTAAAATCATATAAAAAAATATCAAAAGTGTGCCTTTTGCTTCCATTTGCATATCAATATCATTAGCAATTTCCATTTGCGTATCATATAGCATTTAGCAATCTCCATTGTTGCATTGCATTAGTTTCATCAAATCATTATCATAGTTGAGCGTTGTAGAATCATTCACTTTACATAAAATCCACCACAAGTCCATTCATCTTAGAGTCATCTTGAAACAAAAGAAGTGCATTTTGAGAGCATAATTACAATCAGCAAAATCAAGATCTCAAGAAGATAGGACACAATGGGACATGAAGGAAAAATCTGAGTTTGAAGGTATAAACAATGTTTTCTTCAATTTTTGTGTTTTTCTATTAGTTTCATTGGTGATTTTGGCTTGAGTATAAATTTAGAGCATTGTGGTAGCTTAATAGGTTTTTATTGTTTTACCCAAATAATCAATCACATAAATCACCCTGTTAATTGCAAGTCTCAAACATGGGCACCCAAGTTGTCCCATTCAAACATAGTCAACTGAAGTATCATGTCACAATAAAAAACACAACTGAAAGTCTCAAGATTGGGCACCCAAGTTGTCCCAATCCATTTTAGTTAACTAAGTGCTCCAACACACATCAATGTCATGCAAACAACATGCATAATTGATGTCCCCAATATTATTCTGTAACAACCTATTTTGTAACATGCAAGAGTCATGCAAACACCTGTATCATCATGCAAGAGTTATCTAAAACTGATCTTGAGTTAGAGTGTCATGCAAGATACATGCAACACCATATAAGTGACATGTAACAACATGCATGTCTATGCAACTGACATGCAACAACATGCAAGCACATGCAACAACATGCAAGTACATGCAAGTTCATATAAGCAACATGCAACAACATGCAAGTCCATGCAAATAACATGCAACAACATGGAAGCACATGCAAGCTCATACAAGTGACATGCAACAACATGCAAGCACATGTTGTTGGAAATATGTAGCCATATAAACTAATTCCTCATAACCCAATGAGAGACTAATATACAATAATTTCCACAAATCCATATGAAAAAGAATAGACAATCATACCATCAATGGTGACACAAGATATACCTTGGGAAAACCCTCATAGAGGGAAAAACCCAGCCTCCAAAAGCATCCATCTCTCATGTATTATTTAGCAATAAAGATTACAATACATAATGAATACCCTGAAGCATCAAGCTCTCTACTTGCACTCCATGTGAACAAGCATGTAACCACACATTAGATGCCATACTTTAAACCCTCACAAATGCAACCTGCAAGAGATGCTCAATCAAGCTAAACCCAACCTACAGCTAACAAGCCACCTCAACCAACCTCAACAACTACCCATGTGTTTGTTTTTATAGAGATAAGCTCACACAAATACATTATGTGGTATGGTAAAACCATCTTCCCCAAAACCATGAGTCTACAAAACCATTGACTCCCACACTTAATTATTGGTACTAAGTTTTCCCAATAATTAAATAATTACAAATAAATAATTAATTATTTTATGTGTCCTACACAAATAAAGTAATTAACCCAATGTTATATACAACAATTACAAGTGGCACCAAATAAATATCTAATGTGGCTAAACACATCACCCATGATGCACCACAAATAAATATTTATTTTACATAATAAAATATTACCAATGTTTTTGATAAGATAAGCAGCAAAACAAGGGAGCCAAACCCTATTACAGAAAAATCCCAAAAAGGGGCAAAAAATGAGGCCACAAGGTGTACAACACACCTATGCCAACATTCTCCCACTTGTTGTATACATTGCATAAGGGATCAACAAGTAAACTCAAAACATCAAGGGAAACCATCCATATGCCCAACATGTACCATATAAACATCCATGTGCTCCAAGATACCTGTTGTTGGGAAAATGTGTCTCAACCTTGCAATTATATAAGGTTTATTGTTGACAGGATATATATATCTTTCCTAGTTACACCAATAGGTGTAATATACATTGGGAGCATGGGGTGGAGTGGGATGCGTGTTAACATTTTTTTGTTAACAAAAACTATTTTTGATTATATAAGTCGACAAAAACCAGGGGCCGAACCCTTACATTAAGACAAAAAGAGACCCCAGAGGTTTAAGAACAAAAGAGCCTCAAAACCATTATAGCATAACCTGCATAACCAGCATAAACAACATAGACAACATGAACAACCTATAGTCAATAGATAGAAAGTAGCAGAAAATAGACAGCATAACAAATAACAGAACTAAGGAGAAACATTCTCTCATCTTTTAGCCAGAAATTTAATAAATTCATCCAGCTTTTTTAGATTCTCCTCCTTTTCATCAACAACATTAGTCCCAAGATCCAGCAACACAGAAAGATTAAGCAATGATGTTCGACAGAGCATGCTGCTTATGAACTCTCCCATGGAAGAAATCTTTTATTCCAGCTTCTCCACCTGACCCCTCAGGACAGCAATATCATGCCTGTGGTCATCACCTTCCTCAGTCTCATCCCTTGCCTCCTCCATAATCATCCTCTCTCCTTCGTCAGTATTGTCCTCAGGATCACCAACAACATCTCCCAAAACATCCGCCAATTTACTTTCATTCTTTCCCTCAACATCTTTAGAGATCTCTTGAACTTCAAGGTCTTTAGCATTTAGTTGATCATCCCCCTGAGTGGAGGCATCAGAAACACTTTCTGAATAATCAATCAGTTTAGCTTTCGGCGCAGGCTTACTAGCAATCCGACTCGACCGTCTAACCCCATACGAGAAACCCTCCTTTTCTTTAGCAGACAGATTAGATTTATTTTTACTGCCAGGTCCCACAGGGTTACTGCTCAGATTTTTAGGGGTCCCCACAGCGTCCCCCACAATATCCTCCTCCATCTCCCTGATTTTCCTCTTCTTACTTTTCACACTCCCCTTAGAATTCAGAGTATGAGTAACAGTTACCATGGTGGTCTCCTCATTAGATAGAGAAAAAGAAACCCCTTTCAACTTATGAGAAGCAGGGGAAGGGCAAGGCTCTTCAGAGATGGCAGTATCATTAGGGTTGGCAGAAACCTCACCACTATGGGTCTGGATAGGCTTAGGCAGCTCCAAAGCAAGATGGAAATTGTATAAACAAAGGATAAGACCTTGGTGCAAAGGGATGGGTTTCTTGGAAGGTTTCTTATCCGACTTTGCTTTAGCCCTAAAGACCGAATGTTGAAGAGATGACAATAAATAGAAAGGGAAACTGATATGAGCGTTGCGTCTAAAATGATTAAGCAAAGGGAGGTGGTAGTTATAAAAACTGGTAAACTGACCCTCCAAAGTGAAGTATTTCATGAGGAGGAAGCACATTTCACCCCACAGATCTGGCAGCTTGGCTCGATCAAACCCTCCCTGGTAGGGAACAAGTTCTTCTCCTTCCCCCAAGAACAACTTCTGGTTAGAATGGTCCACCACTTTCACCTTCCTTTGCAGTTTGGTCCCCTTAGTAGACATACCAGTCACCATAGAAATCACTTTCTTAGAAATCTCAAACCCAATTCTCCCAACAGTAACTTTATGATTTTGCCAAGACCGGGCAAATTGCTCAGACAAATTTTCATCATAACCATTAAGGCGTTCTAGGAAAGGGCTAATTCCACCTTTCTTACAATAATGCCAGACCACAGCATTGTCCTTGAATTTGCAACAGGAGACTGGCTCTGTGTGAATCCTATCTCCACCCATTTTAATCTTCCTCACAATAACACAGAACCCCCAAAACCAGAAATTCATAGAGTAATTGTGAAAGGTAAGAATAACAGCTTGATGGGGACTAATGATAAATAGGCTGCATGAGTTATCATTAATCAGAACTGCCTTTCGATAAGCCAATTGAAGCCTGCCCTTCCCATGCTCGAGCATAATAATCATAAATTCACTATGATTATCAAATAAGCAACTCGCTTTAACACAAGGGAGTAATAATGCCAAGATGACATTGAGCAACGAAGTACAAAATAACCCGTACTTCAAGATACACGTCAATAGTGGCCAAAAAAGCTGACGGAACAAGCTGTTTCTCTTTGCATGATGAGTCATCCTTGACAAGTCAGCTCTTTTTGAATCAAATTCCTTAATTGGCGCCAACATCGCCAATTGAAAATTGCTGGCCATAGTTAGCAAGGGCATCAACAACCCCATTTCCCTCTCTATAAATATGAGAGATTTCAACTCTAGAGATCCGCTGCAGAAGAATTTGGATATCAACTATAATATCTTTAAGTTTCTAACCACAAGTCGACACTTTATTAACTGCATCAATGATCAATTTAGAGTCCCCCTATATATGCAATTGCTGAATATCAAGAGAAATAGCCAATTTCACCCCCCATAAAAGAGCAGAGGCTTCAGCATAATTATTGCTTTGAAACCCTATCCCACCAGCATAGGCAACAACCAACCATCCTTTGTCATCCTTGATAATCCCACCACCACTAGCCTTACCATCAGCCTTAGAGGCTCCATCAAAGTTAAGTTTAAGCCAATGGGGCCTCAGAGGATTCCATCTGGTATTTAATCTCTGCAGCTGTTTGGAGTTATCATACATCAGGATTTGGTTTAGAATTCTCCAATTAATCACAATTTGCTCTTCCTCTTGAGTAAGTGGTTTGTCAGCAGTTTTGATGTGGGAGTTGATCACACTTTCAATAACGAGCTTGGAGAAATATTGAAGGACTTGAGAGGAATCCCTGGTAGCGTCCCTAAATATTCTGTTATTCCGTTCCTTCCATAAAGTCCAACCAAGACAAGGCAGAGTTTGGTTCCAAAGCTCAACAAGCCATGGATGAGAGAAAGTAGGGCACCAATTAGCAATGACTTCCCTAACATCAGGATTACAAACCCATTGAATGCCGAAGTTACCTAAAATAGTATTCCAAATTTTCCTGGAAAAGTCACAGTGAAGAATTAAATGAGAGACTGTTTCCTCCTTCTCCAGGCATAGAAAACACCTATTCACCAGAGTGAATCCCCTCCTCTGCAAATTGTCTTGAGTTAAAATTTTGTTATGAGCAGCAGCCCACCAAAACATATTAATTTTAGGAATAAGTTTATGATTCCAGACTTTCCTCCACAGCTCATTTAAATGTACATCAGGGATCGGTAGATGGTAAGCAGAGTTAACAAAAAACTAATCTTTCTTATCCTGCCACCAATACAACTCATCTTCCCTAGGAAAGAGGGGAATTCTGACACCTTGAAGTAATTGTTGAATAGAACACATCCTAGGGGTGAGTTTAGGGTGTTAAGCACAACAATCCAGAAGATTTTTCCAGAGCCTGAGACCATTGTTATTGTGAATATAATGACAAACTTTGGACCCAAAAAACTGTTTAGCAATGCCAACAACAATTCCATAATCCCCAAGTGAGCATCAAGAGTCTTATCATCCACCCAAATGTCTTCCCAAATATTGATAGAATTACCATTTCCCAATTTCCATCTAAGCCCTTGTTTGCGTAAGTTTCTAGACTTTAGCATTTTATTCCAAATTATAGAGCCCTAAGGAAGCCCCTCCTTATGAAGGAAACTAAGGTTATCAGTACCATGTAAATACTTGGCTTGCATAATGGCCACCCACTCTTCATGACTATGGACCAAATTCCAGTTAATTTTGGAAAGGAGGGCTTTATTCATATTCCTAATAGATCTAATGTTAAGACCTCCGTGAGATTTGGGAAGACAAACTTTCTCCCAGCTAACCAAAGACATTCTCTTTTTATCTTCCATACTTGTCCATAGGAATTTTCTTTGGATCTGCTCCAACTTGTCAGCAATAAACCTGGGCATTTTAAAGAGAGATAGGAAATAAGTAGGAATACCTTGTAAAGAAGCTCGTAAAAGTTGTAGTTTACCAGCACTACTGAGGAGCTTCCCCTTCCAGCCAACCGACTTCTTTTGAGTATGTTCTAGAATTCCATTCCAAAATCCTTGAGAAACCTCTTTAACAGTGAGAGGGAGGCCAAGATAAATAGCAAGAAGGTCATCCTCAGCACAGCCAATAATATTAATAATTTTTCTTTGGAGATCATCCTGAGTGTTAAAAAAGTACACATTACTTTTCTAAAAATTTATGGATTGACCAGAGGCTTTGGCATAGTCATTTAGAATATTCTTCCAACTTCAAACTTCAACCACCGAAGAGATACCAAAGAGGATGGTATCATCCACAAACTGCTGCACATACATAGAAGGGAGATAAGAGGCAGGTTTAATACCCACAATCTCCTTAGAGGTAATCTTAGAGTGAACATATCTCCCAAGGGTCTCGGCCATCATAATAAACAAATATAGTGAAAGAGGATCTCCCTATCTAATCCCCCTCGTGGAAGAGAAAAAACCCCTGGGGACCCCATTAACCAGAACAGAGAATTTAGCAGTAGAAACAACCTCTTGAATGAGAAGGGATATTTTATCATTAAAACCAAATTTTTTAATGACTTGAAATAGGAACTTCCATGAAACTCTATCATAGGCCTTAGAGATATCTAAATTTAGGACCATACCAGGGATTCTGCTCTTATCCATAGAATGGATTGTTTCATGAGTGGAAATTATAACATCTAGAATTTGATGACCAAGGACAAAACCTTTTTGAGAAGGGGAAATAATTTTATCCAGAAAAGGCTGAAACCTCAGAACAATCAATTTAGTACACAGCTTATAGATGGTATTACACAAGCTAATAGGTCTGAAATTAGAAAGATGCATAGGCCTAGGCTTTTTAGGGACAAGCACAATAAAAGTATTATTGATCTGTTTGAGAAGTTTACCAGTTCTGAAGAAGTCCCTAACAGTAGCAGTAACATCAAAGCCCACAATATCCCAATATTCCTGAAAGAATATCAGGGGAAAATCATCAGGGCCTGGTGCTTTGAAAGGACCCATAGAAAATAAGACAGCATGAACCTCTTCCTCAGAAATTAGTTTTAACATTTTGATGTTGTCCTCTTCCGTAATCAATGAGGGGATTTTCTCCAGGAACTGGTCCATAATCTGCCCATTGACAGCATTATCAGCTTGTTCCGACAGCAAATTCTGAAAAAACAACACAACTTGATTCCCAATCTCATTGTCCTCAGTGATAATATTTCCCTCCTCCAAACATAATTTAGAAATAGAATTAGCTTTCCTATGCTTCATAGCTGAAAGATGAAAAAAAATAGTATTTCGATCCCCTTCTTTGAGCCACTGAACTCTAGACTTCTGTTTCTAGAAAATTTCTTCTTTGCTCATAAGATTCTTCCAGTCAGAAATCAGATTACTTTCCTCCTGGGTAATGTCATCAGTAACAACTCCTTTTTAACAACTCCTTGAGCCATTAGATGTTGAAGATCATCTAGTCTACCAGAGATAGTTTTCTTCTGAAGAAACACATTACCAAAACTATATTTGTTCCAACCACGAACCTCTTGTTTAATATGAGGGAGCTTCTTAACCAACCGAAACATAGGAGTACCCTGAATTGGAATTTGCCACCAATGAGCCACAAGATTTCTAAAATCTTTATGTTTAATCCACATAGCTTCAAATCTGAAAGGGAAGGGGCCGCACTTACGCTGCTCCTTCCAGTTGAAGAGAATAGGACTATGATCAGACATGGTTCTTAGTAAAGCCTCCAGGATCATATTATGATGGTTGTCCCAATTATTAGAAATAAGAAATCTGTCCAATTTAACTTGTATCATTTGATCTCCTCTTCTTCTGTTAGACCAGGTAAAATTCTAATTCTGAAGCTCCACATCTAGCAATCCGAAGGCATTGATGAACTCCGCAAAGTCAAACATACTATTAGAATAGTCAAGAATACCCCCAATTTTCTCTAAGGGATATAAGGGAGTATTAAAGTCTCCAGCCAACATCTAGCAAGAGCGAGGGGAAGTGGAAAGAGTATTAGATAAATCTATCCACAAAGTTTTCCTCAGGGCCCTAGTGTTCAGGGCATAAATATTAATCAGAGACCAGTTAAAAGAGGGCAAAGAGAAATTGACAATGAGAAAATGCTTACTGGAAACACCAAGAGTACCATGAATTTTAGCATCATTCCACATGGTAACAATCCCTCCAGAGGCTCCCGTAGCCAGGCTAATAAAGAAAGCAGCCTTGGGCCAGATCTTATCAGCTATCATCTTAAAGTTCTGCTCCTTCATCTTAACTTCCTGAAGTAAAAGAATATCTATCTTATGTTCTAGAATACAGTTTTTCACTTCAAACTGTTTAGTGGGGCTATTAAATCCCCTCAAGTTCCAAGAAATAATTCTCATTTAGGAGGTTTTTGAGATTGAATCTCCAGTGTTTTTTTCTTACCACTGGCAATCTCCCTGGTAATCTCTCTCTGCCTTGTTTCTCTAAGAGTCGGTCTTCCTTGTCTAGAATCTGTTCCAACATCAGCAAAACTTTTAGTCCTACGATTCTTTTTCTTAGGGGTAATCCAATCATCTTGGTCTTTACCATTACCACTAGGTCTGATTCCAGTGGATAGGGAAGGAATAGCTGCCAAAAATCCCTCCTCTGTGTTCTCATCCATGGTTCTGTCTAGAACAGGAGAAAATTTTTGCTTAGAGGATGATTGGAAGGTCGCAACACTATTATTGTAATTTGATTCTGGAGGTTGAGCATGCCCAATAGTAACTGGTGCCTCTTCACCCTCATCAGCAAAATCCGCCGACTAGGATTAAATCTCCCCCTCTTCAAGCACTGGGGGATTTTGAGTATCCTGTTGATCAAGGTGCTGGTAGTCATCCTCGCCAGCCCTCTGAGGACCCATCTCCATATCCTTCTTTGTAGATATTTCTGTAAAACCATTTTCCTCATTACCCCCCATTCCCTGATTGTTAGGGATGTCTTCTTTGGATGAGTTATCATTTCCCTCTTTGTTAAGATCAATATTTTCTCCCATTTGCTTCAACTTACAATGGGTCATTAGATGACCCTTCTTCTTACAAATCTGACAAAAAGTAGTAGCATTTTTATAGAGAATCGGCTGGGTCCATATCCCGTATTTGGAGTTTAGCTCTATAGACATGGGGAGGGTTTCGTGAATCTCCACATTAACGCATAATCTAGCATACACACAACGAGACTTAGGCTGAGTGGTGTTATCCAAAATCACATACTGACCGAAGGAATTACCAATAGCAAAAAAAATCTTTTCATCCCAATATTCCAAGGGAAACCTCGGGAGCCTCACCCAAACTAGGGTAGTCCGGTTCAAATCCTTGCTAGGATTGAAACCAGGTTTCCAGGTACACAAAGCGAGTGAATGAGTGCCATAAAGCCACAGCCCTCCTGCCAAAATAGCTAACATATCCTCTTTACTTGTAAATTTAAATGAGAACAATCCTCTTGCCATAGCAATGACAGAAACACTGCGTTTGATCTTCCACCAATTAGACACCCACTTACGCACCATCTCAATATTAGGGAGAAGAGAGAAAAACTTACTGACCAGGGCGAGATCCATTACCGTCATTATTTCCTCGACCAAATCATCAGGTATGTCCAGAGCCATACCTTCCGCCAATTCCTTTTGAACTGGAACCCCAGAAGCACCTTTAGGGGAAAGATTCTTTTTCCTTGTCAAAACCCCTTTCCATCCTTTGGAAAGATCCTCACCTACCAAAATCTGGGTCCCAGAGGTACTGCCCAAGGCAGTAACCTCCATCATAAGAGAAAAAGAAAGCAGAAACCCTAAAAACCCTAGAAAGCCATGGAAAGCAATCGAACGCTCTACAGTCTATGTTAATCAAAAAATAAAAAAGGAGAATTAATAAAACTGTTAAATGGATGACATACATTAAATTAATGATATATTCATTAAATTAATGATTTATTGTAAATCTGGACCATTCATTATTAGGTTTTAGATTTGATGGTAGACATTTTGTTGGATTGTCTTGCCCTAGAAGGTAACCCTATTTTATGAGGGCGTTGTATTACAATTGTTGTATCGTGATGTATTCTGAGAGTCTGATAGCAGTCGTGTTGTCTCTGGATCTCTAGTGGTAATACTCCTATGAGAAGCTTTCTCTTCAAGTATATTGTAATCTTTGTGATTTCTGAATAATATATTGGGCAGATTTTAGAGTGTGGGGTTTTTCTCTCGAAAGGGTTTCCCCACGTAAATCACTATGTTGTGGTATGCATGCTATTTATGTTTAATTTTCTGTAACTGTTAAAGATCTGTAAAGTTTTGCATTATCCTCCACTCAAGATTAGTGTAGGAAGTTGTTCCGCTACCTTAGCTTCCTTACAAGTGGTATCAAAGCCCGATCACCTTCGGTTTCAGTTGTGGGTTGTTGGGTTTTTTGAACTAATCAAGATTTGAGTGAGAGCTTGTGCAGAAGACACTTTGTGATCTTGTTGCAGGAATTTTTAGATGGCAAGTTCATCAGGGAGAATAGAGGTGGATAAATTTTCTGGAAATAATTTTGAAATGTGGAAGCTGAAGATGGAGGATCTATTGATAGATCAAGATCCATGGAATGTTATTAATGAGAAGGTTTCAAGGCCTGCAGATCCTACTTTGGCTACTCAATATGAAGTTATGGACTGTAAAGCCAAGGGTCTAATCAAATTGTGTTTGGCAGACTCTATTTTAATCAATGTCCATGAAGAGACCTCTACATAGAAACTATGGAAGAAGCTTGGTGAGATGTATCAAGCCAAATCTTTAGTGAACAAGATTTTGTTGAGGAAGAAATTGTATTCCTTGAGAATTGAAGACGGTGGATGAATTACAAACCACTTGGAAGCATTCAATATGTTGGTGGCTCAATTGGCATCAGTTGGTGTCAAAATGGATGAGGAGGAGAAATGTCAGATATTGCTTTGTTCTTTGCCTGATTCGTGGGATTCTCTTATTATGACTATTGGGATTACTTCTGTTATATTGAAGACTAAATATGTGGTGGGTTCTTTGCTTTCTAAAGAGATAAGGAAAGTATCCATTAGTGCCAAGAAGGCCCTAAATGTTCGTGGAAGACCTAAGGAAAATGACAAGAAGAATGAGAAGCGTGATAAATCTATGTCTAAGGGGAGATCCAAATCTCCTGGAAAGTCCAAAGTTGTTTGCTGGAACTACGGTAAGCCTAGACATATTTGTAAGGAATGCAAAGAAGAAAAGAAGAAGAAAAAGAAGGGATTTGATTCTAATTTTGAGTCTGAGAAGGAAGATGGTGATGCATTCATTGCAGCTTTGGCAACTTGTTCAGGTAATGATGGATGGTTAATTGAATTAGGTGCATCTTTCCATATGACCTTTAATAGAGATTGGTTTTTTGAATATGAAGAATTTGATGGAGGTAAGGTGTACTTGGGTGATGATTCTTATTTAAATATTGTTGGCCATGGTAAAGTTAGAATTAGGTTTCCTGATGGTAGAATAAAAATGATTAATGGTGTGTTGCATATCCCTAGATTAGCATGAAATTTGTTATCTGTGAGAAAACTAATAGATGCAGGTGTGTAGGTGGTATTTTATGATGCAGGATGCAAGATGGTTAGAGGTGCTATGGTGATCGCTAGAGGTGTCAGATATGGCACATTATATAAGCTTGATGCATGCACTATTGAGTGCAATAGTACTTCTATGAAAAGCAAGTCTGTGGAAGAGGTGAGGGTTTCATCTTTAGCAGATGGTCATGGATTTTGGGTACCCAAGGGTGCTCTTTCTTTTGAATCAAAGTTACCTACAGAGAAAACTATGTTATGGCACCAGAGACTTGGCTGCATTAGAGAAAAGGGTCTAAGGACCTTGAAAAATAAAAACTTTGTTGAAGGGTTGTCTGATTGTAATCTTCAGTTTGATTTCTATGAGCATTGCATTTATGGAAAACAAAACTGCGTTCAGTTTTACTCAAGTTCTCATAAATCTTGTGTTGTATTAGATCTCATTCATTCTAATGTGTTTGGTCCTGTAGATGTTCCTTCAATTGGAAAATCCACATATTATGTTTCATTTATTGATGACTATAGTAGAAGGACATGGGTATACTTTCTAAAGAGTAAATCTAAAGTTTTCAGTCGATTTAAAGAATTTAAAGCAACGGTTGAGTTGTAGACTAGAAAAAAATAAAATGTTTGAGGACTGATAAAGGCGGTGAATTTTGCTCTAATGATTTTGATAGATTTTGTAAAGATTGTGGTATTCATAGACAAATGACAACTCTGTATTCTCCACAATAGAATGGAGTTGCAGAAAGAATGAACATGACACTGATGGAGAAGGCTAGGAGTATGTTGAGTGTTGCTGGTCTAGAACAAAGGTTTTGGGCTGAAGTTGTTGCCATTGCCTGTTACCTAATTAACAAGTCTCCTACATCAACTCTTGTTGATAAGACTTCTATAGAGGCATGGTCAGGTCACAAGCCTTGATTAAGACATCTTAGAGTTTTTGGTTACGAGGCATATGCACATGTGCCGAAGGAGAAGTGAACAAAGTTGGAGAAAAAGGTTGTGAAATGTATCTTCATCAGATATAGTTATGGTGTGAAAGGATACAAGCTTTGGGATCCTGTTGCACAAAAGGTAATATATAGTAGAAGTGTTATTTTAGAGAAACTAAGCCTTCTTCTGTTACATTGCATCCATAACAAATAAATAGGAAGATGTGATTCAATTTCCTTCTACACTTGAGAAAGTTGAATTGAGGCTCATGGATAGACAAGAAGTTGAGGAGATCTCATCTAGCTCTGAATCTTCAGAAGAGGAGGAAGAACCTCCAACTTAGCTTATTCGTAGGTCTACAAGGCATAGAAACTAAGCCTTCTTATGTTACATTGCATCCATAACAAAATAAATAGGAAGATGTGATTCAATTTCCTTCTACACCTGAGAAAGTTGAATTGAGGCCCATGGATAGACAAGAAGTTGAGCAGATCTCATCTAGCTCTGAATCTTCAAAAGAGGAGGAAGAACCTCCAACTCAGCTTATTCGTAGGTCTACAAGGCATAGACATCCACCTAAAAGGTATTCACCTGATGATTGGAGATGTATTTTTTCTTTGAATACTAACATGGATGAACCCAGATTTGTGGAAGAGGCATTAGGTATGAATGATGTAGAATCTTGGAAGATTGCTATGGATGAAGAAATGACATCTTTGAAAAAGAATGATACATGGGATCTTGTACCATTGGCTGAAGGACGAAAACTTGTTGGTTGCAAATGAGTGTTCAAGAAAAAAATTGGTTCATATGGAGGTATTGAGAAGTACAAAGCAAGGTTGGTTGCGAAAGGTTACTCTCAAGTTGAGGGTGTTGATTATTACAGAGATATTTTCTCCTGTTGCAAAAATGACATCCATTAGATTTTTGCTTTCTTTTGCTATTGCTTATGATTTAGAGGTTGAGAAAATGGATGTGAAAACTGCTTTTCTTCATAGTGACTTGGAGGAGGATATTTATATGACACAGCTAAAGCACTACATGGTGAAAGGTAAAGGTAATTTGGTTTGCAAATTGAAGAAATATTTGTATGGCCTAAAATAGAGTCCTTGGATGTGGTACCATATAGTCAACAAGCATAGGTCCCATATCATGACTGTATCAGGTAATACCATCTCTCCACCCCATAATGACAAGGAAAACCAATGAAAACATGTGACTAAACCAAGCCACAAATCAGAATCTGCATCAACACTGAAACATCTATGGGCATAGACAACTCACATCCAAGTTATATATGCAACCTATAAGCATATAAAACCTACAACACTGCACAAGCTGTAGATCTCACAATGCAACATGTAAATTAAATAATACATGTATAATGCTGTCAACAAAGGATAATCAGAGATAAACCTATAAGTCTGCAATGACTCAAACACCAAATCACCTTAGATTCAATTTGCCATCAACTCACAAAGGAACCATAAGTCAAAGGGACCAAAAATAGCTCAAACTGATACAAACTGAACAAACCTTAGAATATCATCTCCAAACCTGTTAAACTATGTATTTATTAGAAATACTTTTTCAATGCCTATAAGAAGTCCAAAATCTGACTTCGTATGCACAAGTTATGCCTCGTCAAAGCTCAAACCACACATCTGGCTTCCAATTGGAAAAACCTTGTCAAAATGGAAAAATATGGAAAAATCTTTGTTATCATAGTATATTGCTCAAAAAGTGTTTTCCATTGACTATAAGAAGTTAAAATTTTGACATCTTGGGTGAAAGTTACGCCCCCAGAAAAAAAATCACCCAATAAGACTATGAAACTGGCCCTGGTGGCAAGTGGGTGGCTGCCCGGTGGCATGTTGGTGACACCCGGGTGATGCTACTGGCGGCGGATTTCAAACTATGTTTACAAAGTAGTTAATTTTTAATGGTTTGAAATTTTTTAATTTTTTATTAAAGAAGCAGGGGGCGTTGCTGGGCTCCACCCCCGCCTGGGCTCTGGCTTCGACTTTGCCTTGCCGGACCTTCCCTGCTACCCCAAACCGGGCTTTAAGCTCACCAACCTATCGGTTGGGCCCGACCAGGCCTGACAGCCTAGGGGACCCCCTGGTACGGGGGTCTGTGGACCCCGTACCAGGTGTCCCCCTTGAATATTTTATTATTATTTTTTAATAAAAAACATTGCAGACAAAGGATGTTTTTTAAATTAAAAAATTCCTCTGAAAGAGGTACCTTCGCATGTACAGTCCTAACGCAGAATATTCTGCCAACCTATACTGTCAATTCCATCTGTGATTCTGTAAAAATATTTTAGATTCCCTACAAGATTCCCTAGGGCACAAAATATGAATTTTTTTTGTCTCCGAATATGGTTGAATTATATGTTTTTCTTCACATGTGGGACGTCTTGAATCCAATGGCAGAGTTTGTTTTTGCCCAAGAGGCATCCTGTAAAAGCTGACCTCCAAAACCCCTCATAGAAAGAACCCAAATCAAAGACCCATTTGCCAAATCTCCATCAAACCCTAGATCTGCAACAATCCAAGTTTGCAAACGACCTTGTAACCCTGAAAATACCTTCATTCTTTCTAGCAAAGCCATGGATTCCACTATACACAAAAATCTAGTCATAGCTAGGGTTATCAAATAGAGATTTCCTCCCACAACCAAGCAACAAAGCTCTGATACCAAATGTTGGAAATATGCAGTCATATAGGTTAATTCCTCATAATCCAATGAGAGATTAATATGCAACAATAACCATAAATCCATATGCAAAAGGATAAACAATCATACCATCAATGGTGACATAAGATATACTCTGGGAAAAACCTCATAGAGGGAAAAAACCTAGCCTCCAAAAGCATCCATCTCTCATGTATTATTCAACAATAAAGATTACACTACATAATGAATGCCCTGAAGCATCAAGCTCTCTACCTACACTCCATGTGAACAAAGATGTAACCACACATCAAATGCCATGCTTCAAACCCTCACAAATGCAACTTGCAAGAGATGCTCAATCAAGCTAAACCCAGTCTACAGCCAACAAGCCAACTCAACCAACCTCAACAACTACCCGTGTGTTTGCTTTTATAGAGATAAGCTCACACAAATACAATATGTGGTATGGTAAAACCATCTTCCCCAAAACCATGAGTCTACAAAACCATTGACTCCCACACTTAATTATTGGTACTAAGTTTTCCTAATAATTAAATAATTACAAATAAATAATTAATTACTTTATGTGTCCCACACAAATAAAATAATTAACCTGATGTTACATACAACAATTACAAGTGGTACCAAATAAATATCTAATGTGGCTTAACACATCACCCATGATGCACCACAAATAAATATTTATTTTACATAATAAAATAATACCAATGTTATGGAAGGTGTACAACACACCTATTCTAACACATGCAAGCTCATACAAGTGACATGCAACAACATGCAAGTCCATGCAAGATTTTATGATTTCATGCAAGTAGTATTCCACTATCATGCATCTCTAACTCCACTGATAACTCTTACATCATATTCATGCAAAGTGTACCAACATTATCCACTCATGCAAACAAAAAAGCAAATTCCTAGTCTTCATTGGAAACACCTCCAATGTGAGCGCCCAAAATAGTTCCCACCTCCTAGGAAGTATCACCAAGTTAACATAGACTTTGAGAAGTCAACTACAAGTCTCCACGGGCTCCACTTCTAAAGTGGGTGCCCAAATTGGGTCCTACCTCATAGGAGTTAACTACAACATGTCATAGTGATATAATTAAATATTATTTTATCTCTCAAGTCACTAAGTGTTGGAGAATACTTTCCAAGGACTTTGGAGACACATGAAAATGGTTAGGATTGCAAAGTTAATGACAACTTATCCCAATAGGAATTGGGGGATAAGATTGAAAAGGGAGATTTTTGGAGCCATGTGCATGCATGGAGCCTTGTGCAACCTTGAGCCATGTACTGCAAGGTTGACTTGGCTAATGATGATTTGGGAATGTGCAAACGATTAATTAGTTGATTAAACAAGATTATTTAATCAACTAAGGATTGAGGGAAAAATAGATGAATTAAATAAATATTATCTTTTTATTTGATTTTTGGGAGAATGACATAGGAATGATTGGATATAATTAAATAAATGTTGATTTATTTAATTAAGGATGGACATTAGAAGAAGTGTTGATTTGATGAATTAATTAAATAAATGGTTATAATTTATTTAATTAATAGTGGCAGAAGGGGTTAATTTATTAATTAAATAATCAGGGATTATTTAATTAATAATGGAAGAATAGTTAGTTTAATTAATTAAATAAAAAAATATTTAATTAATTTTTAGAAGTATGATTGTGGGATGGAATTGGTGATAGTGAAAATGCTATGAGGTGATTTTAGGTGTCGACATTTACAAACTAGAAACTTGATACAAGTGCAAACAAACTATGCTCATAAAGTGGAAACTAGACACTTACATTTCCTATATTAAGATTATAAGGAGAGAAATGTGAGATATAAAATTTATAGAAATTTAGCAGCATAATGGCATGTAAAACAACACTTAGAAATAAATAATGAGAGAAGAATAATGAAAGCATACATATAAGAGAAGAGGCACCGATATACCCTGGGAAACCCTTTCAATGAAAAAACCAACCTCTAAAGCATCGAACCAATGTATTCCTAGCAACAAAAATAGTCATAATACAATATTAGGCTCAAATCCTTAACATGGAGATCAATACCCTACTCCTATAGAGGAAAACTAGTAGCACAACCCTCCAAAATACATTCCATAATGCTTCTATGTCAATCCCTCAATATATAAACTCAAGGAGGCCTAAGAAGACACCAAAAGGTATTAACATGGGCCCAAATAAGGTCCCAAAATACAATGGTAAGAATTCTCATAACCCATACCCCATTTTGATTCATTATCTCCATTCAAAGATGCTCTATGACATGTCATAAGATGCATCACAAGTGGTTCAAGATTCTCAGTTCACTTTGTAACCTCCCTCTTTCATGCTTTTATGTGCATTATAGAATCTCTTATACACTTACAATGCCTAGATGGTCTTACACATCTTCCATGACATTATGCTCTTACAAATTCTTACATACATGTCATAACAAGGAATACGCATGGCATAATGGCCAAGTCATAAGTGGGATGCCATTTTCCATTAGGACACATAAAATATTACAAATTGATAAATAAATAAATAATCTAAGCATTAGGACTTGCAAGGTGCAAGACACACCTAATCCCAACAAACATAATGAGAGTATTTAGCTTTTAGCAATCAAATTCATTAAGAAACATGCGATAAATCATGAAATGGATATACAAGAGTGGTAATAAACAAAATCAAACCATAGATGACACTAGATATAAATGGAGAAACCCTTTTAGGAAAAAACTCCACCACCAAAAAGATTCCAAGATTGTACTAACCTCAACAAAAGGAGTACATCAATACAATCAACTTATCCCTTGAGTTTGACAATATTTTGGCAACATAACAATACTTCAACTTGCAAGATCAATATAATATCTATATCACATGCCTCTAATATATAGGAAATCATAAAATAGAAACTATAAGTGGTATCCAAAACATGTAGTCAAAACAATGGGCTCCAAATTAGGTGCCTAATTCAACAAGCAAAAATCCAATGTCACATAATGAAATGGTCAAACACTCGTAATAGAAAATAACTCCTCTTATAGCTCTTATACACCTTATGTGTTATAGATTTTGTCATAACTCAAATACAAATCTTAGGCACTCCTTTAGTGGACTAATTGTAGTCTATGGCAACTATCTTTGGAAGATGCTTTGTAACTCCCAACTTTGATCTATTCTTGTAACCGCCTCATTTAATTTCATCTTACAACAATACTCCAAGTCACTTGGAGAATAAATATAGGTTTCTAGTGACTTTTGGACCATTGGATGCATCCAAAAATCAAAGGTTGGTGAGAGGAAAGGAATTCCAATGCGGTGAAGGCTTTAAAATCGTATGTCTAAGGAAAGCATTAAAGCAACAAAAAGAAGGGCACACAGAGACTGCAACACTTTGAAAGGATAGATCTACTATATTTCTAGATCTATAGATTAACGGTCTATGGGAGATCTCACCTATTCAGTCAACAATACCACTCAAAAAAATTGACAACGAAGCAAATAAACAAGGCATGTCCCACACAAACAAAATATTTGAAGGAACAAAACCTTCTACATTGTTTTTGATGATCAACAATTGAGAAAAAGTTTCCACTCTTGAGTTGACACCGATGTTTAAAGTTCCACTATGGGACAAACAAAATGCCAATCGAAGGAAAGGATGAATGAATGAATGAAGATTTTTAATAACGTCCATGAGGCCAAATAGCCTATG
This sequence comes from Cunninghamia lanceolata, assembly GCA_027924645.1. NCBI lineage: Eukaryota > Viridiplantae > Streptophyta > Pinopsida > Cupressales > Cupressaceae > Cunninghamia > Cunninghamia lanceolata. Next base: position 4,069,883 of record BSBN01000118.1, read on the forward strand.
GGACCCACGGATAAACAACAATGCTGCCAATCATGAAAGCTCTATATGGGACTGCTGCCCAAACTGTGTCTTCTTGTTACCCTCTTTTTCTTTTAGAATCCCCGATCTTCTGCTGTGAATCTTAGTCAAATAAATTGCAGTATTTGTTATCCTTTCTTCTTCGAACAAGTTATTCAAGGAGACCACATTCAAAGTATCAGTGTAAATGGCCTGAATATCTTTGTAGGCTGGGAAATCCATGATATAGTGCCATTCCGTTTCCACAAGTCCCAAAGTACAAAAACAACATATCCTTTTTGCCCACTCCTCTTTCGGCTTTGTCCACCTATTGGTTTCACACTTGAGCTGGTGTGAACTAGTCCTTAGTTGAGCTATTAACATTTTCGCTTTCCATTTTATATTTGCCCCTATATGTCTTTTGTGTGTGGTCATATGAAGGATTAAAATGCTTGATATAGTACTCCTTTTTCATTCCAAGTTGCCTCATCCACATGCTTGTTTTGACTTTTTCCTGGACGTATTGCTTAATTGCACCAATCATGTTTGGACACTCTTTCATGTTGATATCCCATTTATTCATCCACTTGTCATTTTGTTTCATCCATGTGCTCTTCCTTCTATCTAATTTTTCTTCTGTTGCCATTTTGGGCCAACATAGCAGCTCCATGTTCTCAATCCTCTTTAAATAACTTAACAACTGAATCAAAGCCGACGCTTCCAATGGAAAGGCACTGGCCTCAGCTAGGGCGATCTCATATGGGATTGATGTTTTTGTCTTAAGGCTGCTCGTGATCTCATAGGAAGAAAAGTCAACAAAATTCCAAAGGGAATAACGTCACCAATATCTTGACTTTTGAAACATGAACGAGGAGCCCCACGATTGTTGAGAAAAGTTAGAGAGGCTTGTAAAAAAATTTGTTGGATTGAGAAGACGAATTGTCGAAAAAAATTGAAGGGAAGATCACCCTTGGAAAAAACACAAGTGTGATCAAAATACACTACAATCTTTTAGTCTAGAGTGCTCGTAAACATCATCTAAATATATTTTTATTGTTAACTTGTACAAATTTAATATATATATTCTTATATCTATTAAACATAATTATAATTAATTTTTCCTGTTTATGGGTAGGTTATATCTATAAAACATACTTATAATTAATTTCCCTGTTTATGGATCGATTACATCATACTCTCCATCTATGGATAGATCTGGAATCAAATAGATTCCACCTCCACTAGGATTCTATAAACTCAATTTTGACGGGGCCTCCAAAGGCAACCCAAGTCCTTCCGAGGTAAGCTACATAATTAGAGATTCTCATGGTTCTTTCATCAAAGTGACATCGAAGAAACTACCTCCAGGAACAAACAATGAGGCAGAAGCAGATGGCCTCCTCGGACTACAATTGCTCACATCATGCGCTTAACATAAAGTGGTTATTGAAGGAGACTCACAAATAATTCTCCAATGTCTAAAAAAGAGAATTTCTTTAAACTAGAAAATTCAAAATATTCTGAAAGAAATACTACTAATCCTAGACACATTAGAAGAATTCTCGATATCACATTGTTACTGGGAAGGCAATATGGTAGCTGATTTTTTATCCAACTGCGGAGAGGAACAAGCAGAGACAATCATTATTTCATATCACATTGAAAGATCGACAGGATATGGTCATGTGTGGATTAATGAGGTTGAGTCAAGCCTTAGCTAGAGCTAATGCAAGATTATATAGGCTCTCATCGATGATGTTCTAGCATTTATTTCAGGGCACTTGTATTTACCTTTGGACACTCATAATGCATTTCGTCTTTTACCTTTTGTGTTGCATTTCATTAATTGCAAAAGCTATGGAGGAGATCGTTTTGGGGGCTAAAGTTAGACAAATGGCATTCCTTGGGTAAATCACCTCACCAAGATTGAGGAAGGTCTTCTTTTAGGAAGAAGACGTGCATAGTGCCATTGAAGAAATTTTAGGGTAAACTTCCTTGAGAATGCAATACGTCACAGGATGAACTAAAAAATTACATCGAGATTTGTCCATGATATCCTCAAGATCTTAGGTGATAAGGAGTTGACTAAAGAACTAGGAAAATTCTACATATGGGAGAAATTTTGCTCTGGTTTGGAGGCGACAGTCGCGCCTCCAAACCAAGTGTGGATAGGCTCACCTCACTACCATGTTCAGGTTTTGAGTTTCACGGCCTAGCGTCGGTGCGGGCATTGGAGACTCATCTGGAGGTTGTGATCAAAGAGCTAGCCACCACACAACACTTCTTGAGGGAGGGGTGTTGGCTTGAAGGCTACCAACCTACCACAGATATGGCTACCTTACTTTGCCTTGTTAAAGACTCCCTCTCATGAAAGTCTCGACTGCCAAAGTAGAGAGAGCTATCAACTTCCTCGCTTGCAGAGCTGCTTTGGTAAAAAGGGAGGGTGACTCTTTTGGCCTAGAAGATGGATGTTGAGGATCTCGGGTTTCTCTAGCCCAAATATCTCAAGTTTGCCCATGATCTCTGCTCTTGTTATCATATATTGTGTCCTTTACTTATACTATGTTCTGTCGTCAAAAGCTCCAGAATTACAAACTGTGGCTACTGCACAGGATTGTGGCTCCGGACACAACCAAAAACTAGGAAATTTTGGTAACGTAGAGATAGTTGGGGTTTGTCCAAAGAGCCAATTTGTTTTGAAGGATCATATATAGTGATCATTTTGAGATCCCGCTTGCTAGTGTTCATTCAAAAGTGATAATCATATACAATGTATTATAACTTAATCTCATGATCAAAATATGTTGAACCTACCATGACAAGGGGTTCTCATCTGCAAGCATGAACACTTAGAAATTTGAACACATCCACATTAGAAGACAACTATGGAAGACCAATAGTCACAACTTTGAATTCCACTAACTATGAAAGACTAAGAGTCACAACTTAGAATTCCACATTAGATGTCCCTATGGAGATTTGAACTTGGGTTTCCTCAACAAGAACCCAATGTTTCAACCAATTAAGCTCAACCCCTTGAACTTGATATGTTCATTTTTTATTCAAATAATAGATTTAAAGTTAAATCTTATATAAAGTCGATTCATCTCTAGATGCCTTATCCACCGTATTTATAAATATTTTTTATTTAAAAGTTAATTGTTTGTCACTTTTAATTGCATCTTAATTTCGTCTCTAATTTTTTCATGTTAAAAAAAGAAGATGGTTAGCTAGCTTATAATTTAAGGGGGTTGTAAATATTTTTTTTGTCATAATAATAAAATATGTTATCTTATACAAAGTGTGTGTTAAACTTAAGCTTGTAAGATAGTTTAGCAGGTGTTAATTTTGAACTCCTACTTATTTTTTACGTTAAAGAAGGGCCCACCAAGTTTAAGCCAATGAGGAGCATCATGCGTGGGTAGTTTGTGATAAAGAAAGTAATGAATGAATGAAGAATTTTAATAACGTCCACGAGGCCGCAGCAGCCTATGGGACCCAACAGTCACACACAGCCCCGTCAAACGGAACAACAACCACAAATCACCCTCTAAGTTGCCTGAACTTCCTTCTTGAGATCTTCCCTTTTGCTGTGGAGTTTGATCATGAGGTTCGTCGTAAGAGATGTGAGGTGGTGGGTCTCACATCAAGGATATCACTATCAAACTTGCAAATTAAAATGGAGAGAGGATAGCAAGAGTTGGGGCTATAAAACAAGAAATAAAGCAACTGAAATTTGCAGACAATAGCAAGACATAAATGACAATTGGAGGAGACTCAACGCAGATGAAGGAGTTCCAATTAGCTATGGCTGATTTGGAAGAAAAAGAGAATCAATTAAAAGTCCAAATAGAAGAGGCTAAGTCTAGGTCACAAGTAGTAAGTAGGCCTCTAAAAGACCAAAAAGAAAATTTTGAGAGACAAATAAAGATCCAATTAAAAGAAGAAAAAGAAAAACAAGACAAGGCAGTCAACATCATTATCAAAGGTTTGAGAGATTTCGGTGAGAAGGAAAGAACCGACATTCTTGCTAGGGACTTTCTCAAAGACAAGTTGAAATGGTCTGGTGTTATCCAACAAGCTCATAGGATAGGAAAGAAGCTTGAAGAAGGTAGAAATAGGCATGTTCATGTTGTCTTAAGAATTTTGGATGATAAGAGCATGATTTTAAAGAACAGGGGGCAACTTAGAGGATCTAACATTTTCTTAGATGAAGATCTGACATTCACACAACAGGAAGAACGAAGGAAAGAGTGGGAGAAAGTGAAAACCACAAGAGAGGATGGAAAGTGGGCATGGTTGAAAAATGGGAAAGCCCAAATCAGCGAGAGGTTCTCTCACAAGAAATAGGGACTCGGGGCCCCACTCGAGTATTTACACATAGTAAGTTAGAACTGTAGAGGATACCCATGGAGAAGAGGACCGGGTTTGGGGCCCATAGCTGAGGGGAAGGATGTGATTATACTTACGGAGACTCACGAACATGATGGTTGTAAAGTCCTGAACTTCAAAGGATTCAAGAAAATTTTAGTCTGGAACGAAGGGACCGAAACAGGTAAAGGGCATGGAGGGATCACGGTACTAATTAAAGAGATGTGGGGTGGAACCGTGAAATTAGAGAAAGAGGATCCGAATAGGCAGTATATTTGGTTGAAAATAGCTGATAAGGAGGTTACGATCAGATTGGCTGCCTGCTACTTTGCTCCCAAAGGGTCAAAGTTCTACAAGAAGAGGAATCTTGACAGCGAGAACCCTTATGCTTCGTTAAAAAGAGACATTTCCACTTTCAGCAATTTAGGGGAAATTGTCTTAATAGGGGATTTTAATGCTAGGACAGCGAATAATCAGTCTCTTTAGCTAGGTAGTGAGAAAGGAGGGGGTAGCAATCCGTTGTGGTTAGAGGAAGGAGAAGGCCGATTATGGGGTAGAATCTCACAGGATGGGAGAGGATGTGTGAACCATTTTGGAGCTGAATTATTAGGTCTTTGCAGCCTTTTCGACTTGGTTATTTGTAATGGCACCAGTGCGTGGCCTAGATCCGGAGGTATCACTTGTAAGACATACAATGGCCAAAGTATTGTTGATTATGTTATTTGCTCTAGGATGGGTACCTCCAAGCTATTAGAGTTTGACATAGGAGAAAATCCTACGGAGCTGAAATTTGATCATATGCCTCTCTATGTGAAGTTTGGCTTTCAAAAAGACATATAAAAAGATAGGCCAGCTCAGCACATTCAAAAGCAAGACCACACACATCGTAAAATCAGGATGAACAAAGAAAATCAGGAGACCTTTGTTGCAGCATTGGGACAACACTTACAAATGTTAAAAAATAGCAGAGGACGCAAAGATTTGAAGAAGGATTCAAGAAACTATGTGGACATCAGTCTATTGGTCCCTTTAATTCACAAGGCCCTAGCTGCATGCAAGAGGTCTAGGCCTAAGAAAAATCGGTCTAACACTTTCCCGGTCAACTCATGGTTTGATGATGAGTGCAAGGAGGCTAAAAGATCTCTCAAAAAGATTGCAGCAAGCAAAGAAAGCAAGAAAAAATACAAAAATTTGATAAAATTCAAAAAAGAAAGATATGTAATATCTAGAAGAAAAGAGTTGATTTCCTTGAGTAAACACAATCCAAAAGGTTTTTGGAGGGAGATGCAACAAGAGAGAAATCAGATTGAAAACAACATCAAAGGAGATCAATGGTTAGGATATGCGAAGCTTCTCTATGAGCGGTCGTTGGAGAAGACCCACCCTCCAGTAACCAACATGGCAATCGAGCTCTTCTCGGTAGAAGACATCAAGCAGGGAATACATAATTTAGCTAGTGGCAAAGCTCAAGACATTCACGGGCTGCAAGCTAAATTTTTAAAATGGGGGGCTAATCACCTTGCCCCACACATCAAAAGGATTTTTAACGACATTTTGAAAGGAATTTTTCCTGTTGAGTGGACTACTAGTGTCGTTATCCCTCTTTTCAAGAGTGGTGACGTCAATAACCCGTCCAATTATCGAACTATCATGGTCAGTCCTCTCCTTGGAAAGCTTTTCGGGGGCCTGATTGAGCGCAGAATCAGTAGTTGGGTAGAAAAGGGAGGAAAGAGAGCTAGAGGGCAGGCTGATTTTAGACCAAAACACTCTACCATAGACCATTGCGTCACTCTTAGACATTTAGTTGAAAAAGTGTGGGACACGCAAGGGGAGGAAGCCTTTTGCTACTTCGTGGATTTCAAAAAGGCCTTTGATATGGTGCCCAGGGACAAACTTTGGAGCAGAATAGAAGATCTTGGGGTTCCGGAGGAATATAGGGCTGCTGTTCACAAGCTCTATGAGCAGGTTAGAGCTAAAATCTGGACTAGAGAGGGTATGTCAGAGTGTTTTGGTAGTGACATTGGGGTCAAGCAGGGCTGTCCCCTCTCTCCCACTTTGTTCGGCTTATACATCGACAAACTGGAAGAGTGCTTACAAAAATCTGCGGGCGGGGGTATCTAGTTGGCTGATTTTGTGGTGAAGTTGCTTTTATATGCTGATGACCTTATTATGATTGCAAAAACTGCCCAGGGTTTGAGAGAGCACTTGAGGGCTTTAGAGCTCTTTTGCCAGGAGGTCGGGATGCATGTGAACACTAGTAAGACCAAGATTATGATTTTCTCTTTAAAAAGGAAGCAACAACAAGTCAACTTCATTTTTGATGGGAGCCCGTTGGATATCGTAGAAGAATACAAGTACTTGGGAATTGTCTTCCACAACAAGATGAGTTGGGATACATGTAGAACACAAAGGATCCAAGGAGGTTGGAGGGCCTCTTATTTTCTCCAGAACAGGTGTAAGAAAGCGGAGCTCTGGGATTGGAAAACCATGAAGACTCTTTTTGGGCTGTTAGTCACGCTGGTTGTCCTCTATCGGTATGAGGTTTGGGGAAATAGCTTGTCAAATCACAAGTGGAGGCAATTAGAGAGAATACAAAAGCATCTTATTACTAGTAATCTTAAGGTCAAAGCTACGGTCCCTTATGAGATCTTGTTAGCTGAGGCAGGCTCATTCCCGATGGAGGCATATGCTATAATCCGATTGATAATGTACATAAGGAAGGTGGAGAACATGGGAGAGCAGCGATGGCCTAAGGTGGTGGTGGAGGAGAGGTTAAACAGTAGAAAGAAGACTTGGATGAAGCAGAACAACAAGTGGCTAGACAAGTGGGATATTAGGCTCCAAGAATGTCCTAAAACTAAAGAAGACATTAAGAAGTTTGTGTTAGAAAAGTTCAGGACTGCCATGTGGACTAAGCAGATTGGCTGGAAAAAATCATATTATGTCAAAGAGTTCAACCCCGCGTGGGAACATGAGGAAAAAGCATACTTGCATGCCACTCTTAAAGGTAAAGCTAGGATTCTTATGGCACAGCTAAGGACCGGTTCGCATCATTTGAGATGCAAAATGGGTAGATGGACTGTCCCCAAAGAAGAGTGGGAAAATAGGATCTGCATCTTTTGCAGCAAAAAAGTGGTGGAAACTAAATGGCACTTCATCTTTGAATGTGATGCCTATGAAGACATTCGGAGTCAGTATGCAGACAACCTGAAGGTGGGCAGTATTATCGAGATCTTTGAGGAATCAAGGCTACACATAACTGCAGGTTTCTTGGTTAAAATCCATGGCAGGAGAAGTGACATCAAAAATATATTGAAGATTTCTTAGGGCTACGGCTCTTGGTCCCTTAGGCTGCTTGGTCTCGTGGACGTCATTAAAATCTATTCATTCATTCATTCACTATGACATTTATCGTGCAAGAAAATGACTAGATTGAAATTGGTGCGTGAATATGCTAGCTACCAAATTACCGTGCAATAATGAATACACGACAAAGTACATCGCACAAACCATAGCATATTTAAAAAAAAAACAATACATTTTAATAATAATTCTCTTCCATTCAATATGAATAGAGATAACACACGTGTAATAAAAAACCAAAAAATAGAAGATAACACACGTGGACAAAGAATTAGAAGACTAAGACTAAGGATATTTTTGAGATCAAAGAAAAGGGGAAAGTATCTCAATTGGTTTGGTTATCTAGCTAGAAAAATGTGTATGTAATGATGAAACCTATGCATATGTTTAGAGGTCACCTATCATGTGTTACAAGAAAGATGACTACGATCAAGTATGGTTACAAAATGGTTGAGATTTAAGGATTTTTAACAATCAACCTTCTATTTTATATAATAGTTTACCTTTCAATAGGTGTTGTGTTAGACATATATGTTAATGCAAGTCAAGGCTTGCAAACTTGATTTAAGATGGTCTAAAGATCATATGTGTTATGTGATTCATTTAGAGACTATTAGTGTTAAGGACCAATTTTGGATGAGCTAAATGTTGCATGATTCCAATCTTGGTTTTCAAAATCCATTTGAAGATAAAAGTTGTAATACTATCAACTCCTTATGATACAGTGTATCATGAATGACTCTAAGTAGTTTCGCTTGTATATATTGTCAACCCTAACAAAATAGATAATGAGAAATGTGTAAAATTTTAGACCAACCAAGATGGTGTGATGTAGCATAAAGATTTAACATAAATTTTGGTCCAAGTAGATCCTTTTGACATAACATGCCAACTTTAATAGAATCGATCAAGATAAGTGTCATTTGAGATGTTGGTAAAAGTCAACAATAGAGAGAAAGAAAATGGGTCTCACAAAATAAGGACAATGTTGCATCAAATATGATAATATCTAAAAATACCATTCCAACAACACCAAAGCAAGAGAATGGATACATGACTGGATTCAAGTCTAATAATGTAAGAATCAAGGAAGTAATAATTGTTAGGAGGATGTTCTCCACCTTGCATAACAATTTCGTTCATTCATGTGGTTTACCTAGGGACTTGGGATGCCATCATTGATTAGCCAACTTAAGAACCTTTTGAGATATTGACAGTCATGTTGAATAGAATGCAATTTGAATATGACAAGTTTGGAACACTTGGCATTTTGTATGACATAATGATAGTTATATTAGGGTTTGCTACAAGTGCTTGAAAGGTCAACAATAGAGATAGAAAGAAAATGGTCATCACAAATAAGGACAAGATTACATCAAATATGAATATATCTAAGAATATCATCCCAACAACACCCAAGCAAAAGTAGGGATACATGGCTAAATTCAAGTCTAATAATGTAACAATCAAGGAACCACTATACAACAAAGGCTACAATCAAAGTGCAAGATCAAGCTCAATAATTGTTGGAAAGGTGTTGTACACCTTGCATAACAATGTTGTTCATTTATGTGGTTCACCTAGGGATTTGGGACACCATAGTTGGTTAGTCAACTTTAGAACCTTATGAGAAATTAACCCTCATGTTGAATAGAGCTACATTTGAATATGACAATTTTGGAACACTTGGCATGTTGTATGACATTAGGATTTAAAATAGGGGTTGCTAAAAGGTAAATCTAGCACATGTGAACAACTTGGCTAAGTGGTCCAATTGGATTTGTACAAGGAATTGACTATTTAATTAGCTAGTTGTGAGATGTGCAATGCATCTTGCAAGATGTGTTAGAGTATCTTTCTAAAAGAATCTTTGAATAGGCAAGATGGGCATTGGAATTTGTGCCACATCAAAAGGAGTTACAAACCCACATGGGGTGCATTTGGTGACGTATCATAGCAGTTTCATCCATGGTTTAATGAGGGTTTCAGCTATTAGTTTCATGGTTGATTTTGGGCATAGGGAAATGTTGCTAAAATTTCTTCAAAATTGGGAGATGGTGTAAAATCAATGTTATTAATCTTATCATTGTATTTGTAAGCACAATTTGTTGTTAATATACTAAGAGAACTAATTTTGTGGCTATGTATTTTATCCAAAAGGGTTTTGATCCATAAACTATCAAGTTTATACCTCAAATCAATCACCAACTTATAAAATGTGGATAGAGTTAAATTATGAGAGCAACAATTGAGTGAATTACTTACATAAGAGAATAATAGAATAAGATATAAGCTACAAATACTTGATAATAATAAGCCACTTTGAGGGGTAATCTTGCAATAGTCTCCAATAAGAACATAATTCATAATATGATGATAATAAACCAACCAGTACCTCCTATATACACCATACTTATGCCATGGATGCCACCTAGGCCAACCTAACTACCTATATAAGACTATATAAATGATCATATAACTTAATTAAGGGTTATGTTAGCCACAAGTCAACCACATATATTCCAATACAATCAATGGGTTAAGGGCACATCATGCTTCCCTCTTCAAAGAAGCATTGTCCTCAAAGCAGATCAATTGTGGATGCTTTTGTATGAAGTCTTCATTTTTCCATGAAGCATCTTCAATAGGAGAATTATTCCACTTAATCAAATACTTTCTAACCTCTTAGTACATGTTTGAAGAATTCCATTAGGTTCTAGAAACCTTCCACCCTCTTCATCAAGCTTTGGTAACTCTGTCTGGGTTAATTTTTTTTGTCCAATAACCTTCTTTAGGAGGTAAAGATGGAATACTAGATTTATTTTTTTAACTTAGGTAACTCTAATTTATATGCTACATTAGCATTTTTTTATAAAATCTTATAAGGGCCATAATACTTTGGTTCAAGCTTGTTATCCTTCTTTTGTTGTTTTAGTGATGTTTACTTATATGGATGTAACCACACAAAGACCTAATCTCCTACTTCAAGATTTCTTTCACTATAGTGCTGATCAACTTGTTGTTTCATTCTATTTTGTGCTATTGTTAAGTCATCTTTAAGACAAAAGAGTACCTCTTGTTGGTGTTGAATGTGTTATTCAACTGTTCTAACCTTTGGGCATGCTCATAATGAAGAGGTGATGGGTGGTGGATGGTACCCATATAGTGCCAAAAATGTAGACATTTTGGATGAAGTGCGGAAAGAAGTGTTATGCCACCATTATGCTAGTGGCAACCATTGGACCCATCTCTTGTTTATCTAAAACAAAACATCAAAGATATTCCTCCAAGAACTTGATGACCAACTTGGTTTGTTCATTTGGTTGGGGATGATATGAGGAGCTAGGAGCAAGCTAAGTGCCCCAACATGAGAATAAGTCAACCCAAATATTACTTACAAATATAGGATCATGATCACTTACTATATTTTTAGAGTCCCATGCAACTTCTAAAAGGCATCCATAAAGGCTTTTGCTATAATACATGCTACAAATGGGTGTGACAAAGCACAAAAATGTGCATATTTGGTGAGTCGATCCACAATAACCATGATGACATTCTTTCCTTTAGACCTAGGTAAACCGGTGATGAAATCCATGGATACCTCCTCCCACCTCTAGCTTGGAATAGATAAGGGTTGAAAGAGACCTAGAGTCTTAATTGTATCCCCTTTATTCCATTGGCATAGCATTCATTCTACCACAAATTTATAGACAGCCCTGTAAGCCCATCCTTAAAGAAATCCTACTTGATTCTATGACAAGTCCTCAAGAAACTTGAATGCCCACCTATTGGAGAAACATGAAGCTCTACCAAATCCTTAAGCTTAAGGGTTGACATCTTACATAGTAACAACCTATCCTTGTACCATATAACATCTTCTTTCCATGCATATTGTTTTGACACACTTGAATCTTGTTGGAATGTTTTAACGAGGTTTTGATTCTCCATGCCTTTCTCCCATTATTTTCATGCCTCATTCACCCAATTTACCTGTAATATAGAAATGGCATACAATAGTGAGTTTGTTGGTTCATCCCTCCTAGATAAATCATCAACCATCCTTTCTTGTATATGATCTAAAAGTCATATCTCAACATCTCCATGACCCATTTTTATCATTATTCAAATGACAACCTTTGTTACAATAAATATTTGAGACTATCATGATTTTACCTTAAAGTGTCTTTCCATTACATAAGGTTTCCATTGTTTGACTTCATGTAAGATAGACATCATTTCCTTCTCATAAGTAGGCCTCAACAAATTCTTACCTTTGAGTTGGTGAATCTCGAATGATAGGGGTCTTCCCTCTTGCATGAGTACTGCTCCTCTGCTAGACCTAGAAGCATCACATTCCAAAATGAAAGTTTTATAAAACTATGGGGTAGCTAGAATTGGAGTTGTGCACATGGATTCCTTGAGCTTATCAAATGCCTTGAGAGCTACCTCATTCTACTAGGAGTCCTTCAATAAAGATGTGAGTGGTGTGACTATGCTACCATATTTTTTTACAAATCAATGATAGTAACTAGTAAGCCCTAAGAAACCCTATTGGTTCTTGAGGGGTTCTAGGAATTTTCCATTCTAATATGGCCTTGATCTTGTGAGATTCCACCTCGAATCCCTCATGTGAAACTATTAGTGTAAATAAGGTCATATTATATCTAGTTAGGATATCACCTCTCTAAGATTGACCTATTCACACTTGGCTTAAGTTTACTTAGGCTTTTTAAGGAGTTTGTCTCAACTCATATGGTTGAGATGTATGTGTCCTCATCCTTTGAGACACCTCTTGCATGTTTACTTGCCACTTGAGCTCACAAGTTTCGCATCTTAGGAAGGTTAGGCAGTCATTGTGTTCGACCATCCTACCTTCTCTCTCATGCCTATTTATACAAAGCATCTATGTACATTCTAATTATCTCTTGAATATATCATTTGAATTTTATGTGCAATTGTCTTTTGTGAAAGTTATTTTGGTTTTTTGCTTGTTGATCTTGGCTACTCCAACAGGGTATCAGAGCCATGCTAGCAAAACCCTTCCCGTATTAAGAGGTTTCACACCAAGCCGCATCAATAGTTTATCGTCGAGCCAAAAGAGCCTTGTAGTTGAGTTCAGAGGATTCGAGACGGTAAGAATAATCCTTCATTTGGCATTTTTTGGTAAAGTGATTTTAAAAAAAAAAAAATTACCCCTCGCCTTGGGTTTGTACGGCCGTATGACCTCCAATCTGTACTGTACGATTTTAAAAAAAAAAATTAAAAAACATTTTGCAGAGGGCAAATTTGCCCCCTGCAAAATTCATTTTTGGTCGATATCTTCATGTGTGCAGATTTTTTGGTTCGATTTGGTTAAGTTTTTGCCTATTTCTATGCCACAGATCGAGGGTTTTTCTTGTGTGTTTTTTTTGATCGCCTGAGTTTTTTTTTTTGGATCTCTGTGCATTCACCTGGTTTCAAGGTATTTTTGTGGGTGTTCACTACCTTGGTTTCTTGGTTCAAGCCCCAGCAACCTGCATAACATCTCTGGTTCATCGGTTTGAAGGTGGACGTACCACTGCCCAAGAGGAAGCATCGACAATACGCCCCTATATGTGTGTTGAGGCTTGACGACTCTTTTGGACGCCTTCGACCATCAATCGACACACCAATCTTATTAGTCAAGGTTTGGATTTTCTTGCCAAGGGTCACTATTTATTTTGGAGGGTCACTGATTTAATGAATTCATTGACACTATCTTCAATTCCTGAAGTCGAGGTCAGCTTTTGTGTCCACAACCTGAGGTCTACAACAGTGCACCGCTCACCATTTGGGCACTCCACCAGAGTACCATCTGCGATCAAAACCCTTCGTCTCCTATCTGGTCGAAGTTTCTTGTTTCAATCATGATTTTATCTTATTTGCAGATCAACACTTGCAGGCCATTAATCAACCTTCATAAGGCACTTTGTATTCAACACGACCGACTATCTTTTTGGACCAGCTCTCTCGGCACGGCCTACCCTTTTTTGCAGACATCAGTGTTCTCTTTGCCCACAGGCCCCAACACTCATGTTTAGGACTCCTCACAAATCCTATTCAGCCCAATCAGCCTCTAAGCTAAAGATTTAGCCATTTTTCAGGCCTGAACACCCTCAAAATCAACCACATACAGTCTCTGTCAACCATACTTGGCCAAGAATTCAGCCCAACTGGCCTGAAATCCACCCCACCAGTCCTCTATGCATCTACTCTCGGCACATCTTTAGGCCTATGTCAGCCTGGACCCATGTCCCTACAAATCAACCATCACTCGACCTCAAATTTGAGAGCCTTGTTCAGGACTCTTTGTCGTTGGATCCGGCAGTGACCTCCTCTAGTCCTATTCGGACTCTATCGACACTTGTCTCTGGCTCGCGGTTTCCACAAATCTGTGTAGTCATGATTACAATTTTAGCGTTTGGTTGCTTACATTTTTTGTTACAACAAATGTCTATTGTATAAATCGCCCTCTAGTTTCATTATTGTTTTTAACCTAGCATTCTATGCTATATGTAAATCTAATAATTATTTAGGAGGTCGGTTATGTGATTTTCAAAGTCACTTAAACATTACATATATAGTTTACATATAAAGCTAGCATCTAACCGCTAGCATATAAAGTTAACATTAGTATTTGATGAAACTGCTACGCACTTATTGTAACTGTAACACTTTTTGCTAACCCTTTTGTGGTTAATTAATCATTGAAGACTTGACTTTTATGTCAGACGAAGACTGTCAAGTCCCTTCAAAGTCCCTAATCTAGGGCTTTTTTTCATTTTGTGACAACTCTTGCCCATGGAGGCAAAATTTGACTTTCTTATAGTCAACAAGAAGTTGGTTCCATTGCTGACACAGTGGTGTCAAAATTTTTCCAAAATTGTGCTATTTTGTAACATTTTTTGGCCTCTAGCATTCACTATTGTAAGCAAATTTTAACGGGGCATAACTTTCAACCCGATTATTAAAATTTTGCAAGGAGTCTAAATACACATGTAATTTTAAGATTTGGATAGCCCATTTTGTAAAAATCACCGTGCATTATAAATGGTCGATTTGGCATCCACTCTTCACACAAGTTGTAATTTCTCTTGCACATCTTTCTAGGGGGCCTATGTTTCAGCACTATTCATTTTGAGGGGAGGTTGAATGGTTAGTCTGCTCATATCAATTTTGAGAGGATCCATCTCTTCACACGGAGTTCATTCCTTCACATTTTCTGGGGGGGTCACATTAAACTTCTCATCTTTTCTCTCCTATGGGGGAAAACATATATTGTACATTAGTGTTAGAATTAGTCCTTGGGGGCTCATGTTGAGTCCTCCTATCTTCTTTTTCTTCACTTGTACATTTTTGACATGTATCATTTCTCTTTTGGAGAGGGGTTTTTCCCACAAAGTTTTCTCCTTTACTGCACTTTTGAGAAATTCATTTGTACATGGGTACCTAACATGGCCTAGTAGTCGGGACCCATCATCTTTGTATCACTTCTCCCTAAGTTGCACTTAAGGGGGGTGTTAGTGTAAATAAGGTCATATTATATCTAGTTAGGATTTCATCTCTCTAAGATTGACCTATTCACACTTAGCTTAAGTTTACTTAGGCTTTTTAGGAGTTTGTCTCAATTCATATGGTTGAGACATGTGTCCTCATCCTTTGAGACACCTCTTGCATGTTTACTTGCCACTTGCATGAGCACTTGTCACTTGAGCTCACAAGTGTCACATCATAGGAAGGTTAGTCAATCATTGTGTTCGACCATCCTACCTTCTCTCTCATGCCTATTTATACAAGTCATCTATGTACATTCTAATTATCTCTTGAATATCTCATTTGGATTTTATGTGCAATTGTCTTTTGTGGAAGTTATTTTGGTTTTGTGCTTGTTGATCTTGGCTACTACAACATAAACAATATGAACTAGTTACTCCACCTCTTTGACTCCAAAAGCACACTTGGATGGCTTAGAGTTGATGTTGTTCACGAGTATCCAAAACCTAATTCACATGGTGCAAGTGTTCCTCCAAAGTTTTGATATATATCAAGATGTCATCAAAAAATACCAAAACAAATTTCTACAGAAATGGCTCAAAGATAGAGTTCATCAAACTTTGAAATGTAGATGGTACATTTGTGAGGCCAAAACAAGTCACCAAAAAAACATAGTGGTCATCACGAGTTTAAAAAACTATCTTATGTATATCATCATCTCTAATTCTAATTTGATGATAAATAGAATGAAGATCAAGTTTGGTAAAATATATAGCATCGTTTATCTCATCTAATAAATTATCAATCACTAGAAGTACAAAAACTTATCTTTTATGGTGCATTTGTTGAGATCTCTATAATCATGACACATCTGCTAGGTGCCATCTTTCTTGCACACCATTACCATTATAGAATATTAACACTCTAACTATGCTTGATGATACCTACCTTAGGCATCTTGTGTACCCTCTTTTTATTATCCTTTTTTGTACACATGTGTACTTGTAGGGCTTGATGTTAGGCTATTTCCTCCCTAGTACTAGTTGAATGGCATGATCACGATCTCTTTTGGGAGGCAATCCTTTTGGCATATCTCTATAAACTACTAAGTGTCTATCTACAACTACTTGCAAATTTGGCTATGTAGGAGCCTTTGTTAAATGTGCTTCTAATGAAAGCAATTGGACCATAAACTCATTTGCCCTCTTAATAAGAATAGTTTTCAATTGATGGGAGATTACCATTTGTGGAGGCTTTTCTTGTAACCCTTACAGTTCAAATGTCCTACCCTCTGAGTGAAAATGCATGAATAACTCTTGGAATTTCATTTCAACTGTTCCCAATGTAGTAAGCCACTAGACTCCCAGAATAATGTCTACTGCATCCATGGAGATAGAAAACACAGGGAAATCTAATTGATATTATTATATGGACAGCTTAATGCTATGAGATTTCCCTAAATAGCTAATTGTACCACCATCTACAATTATGACCTAAAATTTTGGGTAAGATAGATAAAAAATTTAGGTGAGAAGCTAACTTGTTGATAAAGTTGTGAGTGATTCCTGAGTCTATCAACACTATTACTCTCTTTTTTCAAGAAAACCACTATCTTCAAATTTTTTGGGGTGTGAATTCCATAAAGTGCATGACAAGAAAAAAATGGTTTTGTATCTCTTGATTCCCCCTCTAACTCATCAATGAACTCTAATACTTCTGATTCATCTTATTCTTCCTCACTAGCCCCTTTAATGTAGAACAACTTCTTTTTAGCATATTTATGTCCATGATTGTATTTTATATCATAATTGAAACATAACCATTTTCCTCTTTTATCTTTAATTTATTGAGGAGTCAATCTAGTAGGTTGAGGGAATAGTTATGTTGGGAAGCTTTTCTCTCTTATGCTACTAAAACCCTACCTTTTTAGGGCTAAAAACATGTCCTTTGCCTTGTGTGCTACTATAAAAGAATCAAATATAGTACTTGAGGATTAAACATGTGTACCTCATGTTGGATGTGATCCTTGATCCCACTACGAAACAAGTCATTCAAGTTCTCCTTAGTAATTATTTCTACTCACAGAGATAGGTTTTAGAGTTGCTAAAAAATAATCCTTGACCAATCTCGTTTGTTGTAGTTTAGATAATTGGTTGAATTAATTCTTTAATACACTTTTGATATATTGCATCTACAATTCCTCTATAATAATAGACTAGGTGACACTAAGGGTTTTCTTCTTCTTTTGAGCACACAACCATGTATACCAAATGAATTTCTCAGGTTCCAGATCTATAAGGTTCCGACTATAACCTTTTGTTCATATGGAATCTGGTGACTAGGTCTTTTCCATTAAACTTTTGCATGCCTACTTTTGGTACTGGATTTTGAGATCTAGAATGAGTGCTAGCATTTGGTTGTCTTGATAATCCACCTAGATTGAATGAAGCATTAGGAGTGGGTGATATATGGGGTTGGGAACTTGTCTATGATAATGATAAAATCTAGATAGAATCATTGATAGAGGACAATAGTTTATGGATGCTTTCCAAATCTCCTTGCATGTAAGTCATTTCTCCTTACATGTTAGCCAATGTTTTTTCACATTATGCATATCATCTTCTAGTTGGCCCACTTTATCATCCAATAGAGATGACATCATGAGTAAAGTCCCACTAGATCCTAAATCCAAATATGTGTCCTCTTTGTTTAGAATTTTTACTACTTTATAGGAATTCTTTCCTTGGTCTCTAGTTTGTGGCCCCGCCATGCTGAGGCTTAACAATGCAAAATTTGATCTTCACCATTTACCCAACTTTAGTTGGATGATTTTGGAATTATTTAGGCCCCAAAATAAACAAATTAAAGAGTAGATCCCTAATGAATTTTTGTGAGCTTTCCAACAACAGTGAGAGGTTGGGTATCCAACAATAGTGTTTGGGTCAACTGATCTTCCATGGCCTATTCCTTGATTGCTTTTTGATCAACATACTTGATATCAAATTCACCAAGCAACATCACCCATTTAGCCATTCTACCTATCAATGATTCTTTTGATAAAAGATACTTGAGGACATTAATTTGGAAATGAGCTTGGTTTGATGATTGAGCATGTAGTGTCTTTGTTTTTGAGATGAAAAGATAACTACTAAAAATGCCCCTTCCATTGGTGTATAGTTGATTTCATTGGCTACCAATGTCCTTATGCAGTAGACAACCCTTTCATGTCCCTATTTGTCATGTTGTGCTAGTAAGGCTCCCAAGGCAACCGGTGTAGCTGAAATGTACAGTATCAAATGGTTGTTTGATGTAGGCACCATGAGAGTAGGTGGAGGGGAAAGATACTCCTTAAGTTGATCAAAAGCCTTCTGACATGCCTCATCCCAATTATAGCTTGTATTCTTCTTTATCAAGTGTGAAAACAATTGACATTTATCTGCAAGTTGAGAAATGAATCTTTGTATAGCCTGAAGCTTACCTTGGAGGCTACATAGTTGTTTGAGACTCTGAGGTAGAGGAATGTCTATTATTGTTGTGACCTTTATAGGATCTATTTCTATACCTCTTCTAGAGATAATTAGACCCAAGAGCTTCCTTGATGTTACACCAAACACACACTTCTTTGGATTGAGTTAAACCTTCTACTCTTTTAACTGTTGAAAGATGCATTAGAGGATTAGCGGGTGTTCTACTATGTTTTTTATTTTTTTTAATAGATAATCCACATAATCTTCAACAATGTAATGTAGCATGTCATGGAATATTATAATCATTGCACGTTGATAGGTTGCCTTGACATTCTTTAATCCAAACAACATAACTTGATAACATAAATTTCCCCATGGAGTGATAAAAGATATTTTGTGTTGGTAGTTAGGGGCGATTTGGATTTGATTATAGCTAGAGAAACCATCCATGAGTGACAACATTTCATACCTAGTGGTGAAGTCAACTATCATGTCAAGGCCAACTATCATGTCAATATTAGGCAAAGAAAAATTATCCTTTGGACATGCCTTGTTGAGTTCTCTACAATTTGTGCATATGTGGATACCTTTGGGTTTTTTGCTAATAGGGATAATATTTGATATCCATTTGGGGTAGTCAATTGGTCAAATGAAACCAACCTCCAAAAGTTTCTGCAACTCCTTAACCAAGAGGGCTATTTAGGATGCATTTTCTTAATTTTTGCTTGACTAGCTTAGCATTAGGATACTTCTACAATGGTTTTGAAGAATATACTCCCATTTTTGTGGAATCCACACCAAGGGCCAGGGTGATTGGGCCCATATCCTATCTAGATGCCCTCACTAATCCATGCTAGGTGGATTTCCTGACACAATATTGCTAGCATGGTCAATGTAACTTATCTAAAAAATTTGTGTCAGTGTCTTCTAACGGTCAGGCTTGCTCAAAACTGGTGATGGGTTTCTCTAGCGGTATCACCATGACCTCAAATTGTATACCAAAAATTATTATGGACTCAAGTTATTGATCAAGAAGTCTTTTCTATTGGCCATATCCTTATCTACAAATTTTACAAATTTTGGCCCAAGTTGAGTGCACTTCATGAGTGGAAACCCTTTCTAAAAGGTAAAATTTTAATCTACTCCTATGCCTGTGGATGCTTCATCCTGGAAGTTTCTTTGATTGAGGACAAAAGCATATTTTGAAATCTAGCCTATGAGCTTTAAATGAGAATTTCCTCTATATGAGACCTTGGTTTCCATCTTTTGATCCCTAGAGTGATTCCTATTGTTCTATCTCATTTGGATTCAATTTCCATATTTGTTGTTATAGTATAGGGGGCACTTAGGTCTATCAAATATAGCACAAAATATTTTGGCAATTTATGTGTCCAGCAAATGAGACAACCAACAAAACTTGCACACATATGCTTGTTTTTGTGTGGAGATGGACTTTTCGAAGGAGTTTCGTAATGAAATATCACTTTGAAGGTCATATAAGATCTAGAGGCAACTTGTGGATTATGAAAAATTGAATTTCAAATGTAGAAGAGGCTTTGAGTGTGTCATCTTGCTTCTCAATGTGTAAGAAAGTCAATTAGTTTAGGGGTGTTGTTCACTAAGCCCACTTGTTGGGATGGAGAAAAGTCTCACTACCATATCATAGACCCCCCAAGATCAGGATTTTTTTCCCTCTTCAGGTATGGAGTTTGAAAAAAGTGAGGTGGGCTCCAAATTCTCCCTCTCTAGCCTTCATTATTCTATGCATAAGGATTCTAGTTTTGACTCTATTTTTGAGAAGACTCCATGTGTGCTTATTTTGAGTAAGGTGGTTTGAGAACCATTGAGCTTGGGAGGCCTTGAGGTTAAATCAAATGCAATTATAGAAGGTCCAAAAGTGATAAGGATAAAATGAAAGGGTAAGCTCAAGTCCATTCTCAATCCATGGGGTTTGATCCTTCCATTGTTATAGAAGTTAGTGCAGAGGTACCTATAGTTATTGAGCACTCAAAGAAAGGGATGACCCTTTCTACAGAATCTTGTTTGGATAATGAATCACGAGCCAGACAATTTTGAGTAGGATTGGATGGAGGTGAAAAGGAAGAAATCTCACTCATAGGGAAGCTCATACATCCAATGATTTTAATATCTTCATAGAAATCTAGATAGGATTCTTGATGTAAGAGAATCTAGGACGTAGTTAAAAGCACTAGAGAAATTCATCTCTTGATCGTGACCCCTCCTTGCTTCTAGAGATTCTTTTCCCACATCGGATTATTTATGGTGGTCATTAAAAATTAGACGTGTTGTTGCTAGCAACTTCCCCTCAACATAGCATTGATGTGCAACTATTAAATTTTGGTGGACTGACGACCCTCTAAATATATACTTGGCGTGTTCTTTTTGGAGTAGGTGGCTACTATAGACGTGTTAATAGATGTAGTGATTCCTATTGACAATTGAGTCAATTCATGACAACTTGTGGTAGTATCCTAAATTAGGACTCTACATCCTTATTAAAGATCACAAAGGGTTTTCAACAAGCAAGGAATATTGGTAGAATAATATGAGTCGAAGATTTTTAAGAGTAGGAATCCATCAGTTCTAAATAGAGTCATGAGGCTGAGGAGGAGGAGAGTTTTATGAAGAAGTCATGAGTTGTGGGTTGAATATTTATCTTGAGTTGTGGATGGAGTCGTGAGTTTTGAGTCTAATTAATTACCATTCTATCTAGATCTAGTATCTTTTGAGTACAGTCCCTTGTATTGAAGTTGTGTTTGTCTGTGTCTTTTGGAATATTGTACTGTGCTTGAATTAAGTTGTCACATAAATAATATTGCGCTAAGTATGATCTATTTCTACTTTGATTATGTTGTGCAACTATCAATTCTGAGCTTGAAACCTTGCAATATGTCACTATGTATTATGCTAGGTGATATTGAATCCATAAAATTGTTAAGTTTTTCATGAATTATTGGAGATTATTATTAGATATTACTTTGTTGTTGGTGATGAATGGTCTGTGTGTGTGAAGAGCTGCTTGGATTGGTTTTCCTTCAATGGATGCCCCATCCTCCATTGCATCAAATGCTATAAGAGCGAGTAAATTGTGGGATATGTGTTGAGGAGACAATATTGAGATGTGAGACCTGAAATGGTGATAAAATAATGAGTAATGTGTTTGCTATCCTCCAACAAGAGAAGTGTTGGGTAGAAGATGTGCTAATATCCTCTATTGTGTGAAAGTGGGTAGAGGGGCTTTTGAGGGTGTGCATCTTCTAGTGACATTGTTGGGTAGATGCTAGTTGTTGACTGTGAGTGAGTTTGTTGCAAATGTAAGTCCTCTAATTGCAAATAGTTGAGAGTAAAGATATATTTGAAAAAGAGGATGAAGATGGTCTTGAAGAGGTTAGTTGAGGGGGTAGTTATGGAGTAGTATCGAAGGAAGAAAAACAAATACCAAAAGGAGAAAATCCTTGAGTAGATGATGGACATCCATTTCAGATTGGACAAGTTGGAGGTTATGCAACATGGAGAAGTTGTAGTAGATGTGATTAAGAATGATGGAGAATGTCATATAGATGGTGTTATGGAGTAAAAAGTAACCTCACGCCTTTTTACCTCCTAGTTTAGCTCCTAGCTCCCCGTGTTTACATTATGCAAGCTTAATACTTATCCTGGAGCAATTTCCCCTGAAACCCATGTCAAATGGGACCTAGGGGTCCAATCTAAACCTTAATCAACACCAAAATATGGCCTTGGGACTTGGGTGCCTATGCCCAAGTCCAGCCTATTTTGCCGGGATCAAAATTTTAATGTGTCAACTTGGGCCCTCTCAAAAGGTTTCCCTTTGTCGGCCTATTCAATTTGAATTATGAAAGTTAGTAGGAATGCATATATAAACATGTTTAGGACTTCATTTTACACCTAGATGGATAATGCAAACTTGTGATATTGAGCTAAGGGATTTCAAGGCATTCATTGTGTTGCAGAGCAGAATTGTGTTGTTATTGTGTTTGTTTGTTGCAAATTTGGCTTCATTAATCCATCTCCTTGTGATTTGAAAGATCTTGATCTCCGTGAGGGCTTCACCTCTAAGGTGACATCTATTTGTGCTTCAATAATTTTATTTCATCATTGCTTTGGCCTCTGCCCTCCATTAGGCATGCACTCTATCTAACAATGGTGTTGGAAGACTTGAATGTCATTCTGGGGCTTGACCGAGGCAAGCTCCTAAACACCACAACCCCTAAACCCCTCTTTGTGATTGCAGGTTACAGGTGCGGGATTTGGTTACGTGCAGGTACAAAGGAGAAATTCAGAGGATAAGGATTTAGGATCTTGTAGAAAATTGTTGATATTTTACCCTACTAGACTAGGGCACTCACCCCATAGTCCTCCTGACAGGAATTATCCTGAACTCAAGAG
Organism: Cunninghamia lanceolata; assembly: GCA_027924645.1. Lineage (NCBI taxonomy): Eukaryota > Viridiplantae > Streptophyta > Pinopsida > Cupressales > Cupressaceae > Cunninghamia > Cunninghamia lanceolata. Next base: position 4,093,024 of record BSBN01000118.1, read on the forward strand.
CTGAACATCATCTGACACTGCTCACTATTCCAAATCTATAGAAAAGTTGCCCTATCAGACCTGGGTGCCCGCCCCATAGTCCGCAAAGTCTTTGCCTCCAAAAATCCAACTTCTAGTGAGTTTCTGTTCCTTCATGAGTGTCTTCCTGTCTGGTGATCTGTAGCAATTTATTCATTTGTACCCGATTTCATTATAATTAGGGTTTAGGGCTTATTGAATCTAGGGTTTGACAAATCTTTCAATCTAATCAGTCTTTTCATATCATTCCTAAGTATATCAACCTGTAGATGAGTCCTCTTCATTTTGAGTGACTTGGCTCGATTGTTGTCCTTGAGTGTTAGTGTGAAAGGAGGGTTTGATTTGATAGATCTTAACACTATCCACCATCTTCCCACTTTTCATACATAACATTTTGGTGAACCCATGTTTTTAGTGAACTTGCATCTTGTTGAATGTTGTAATCAGCCCTTGCATTCATTCATATCATATTTATCATCTTGCATTAGAAAATTTTGCATACATTTGCATTTTTTTGAAAAAACAAGCATTCTAAGCTTGCATTAAGGCATAGTTTTGCATATTTTGCATTACATATCATAAAAAGATTTAATTTTCTGATATTTACATCAGATCTGATCCATATTATAGTCATTCATCATTGCATCATGTCACATCCTACATTTGAAGATCTCATTTGCTAGGGTTTTGCTTAAATTTTTTTTTTTCCCTATAACTTAGTAATTCCAAAAACTAGGGTTTGTAGTCAAAATCTTATTTCAGATTTTTCTGCTGTCATAAACATCTTTCAAATCAGATCTAGCAATGATTTAAAGCATATTTTCATTTCTCATTTGAAAATTTCCCATCATTTCATACTTTACTTTGAAAATTTCACATGTTTGTAATTACACAATGTGTATTTCAACATAAGCAATTTATCCTCTCTCTAACATTTCTTTGCAAGAAATATTAAAAGTGGTCTATATTACCTTTTGTGCAGCACTCTTTACATCTTAATCACTCCATTTGTAAGGACACTAGTGTGTTTTTGTTCTTGGTAACAAATTTCAAAAACCTAGTTTCCTCAAATTAGTGTTATGGTGTACAAAAGTCTCTCATATTGGTTATATTTGATAAATAAAAAGATCTTATTGTGCATTTCTATTCCAAGGTATTCTATTATGGCATCTTCATCTCATTGCTCTTTAGTATCTTTACATGCATATGTCAAAGACTTTGAAAATTTCTATAAATTTCTTAATATGAATCCTCATGTTCTCACTCATATACAATCCATGTATCATAAGGATATATTTAAATGCTCTTCATTTGAAATCATTGATTATGTATCTGATTTTGACAACTTTATAGCTCTCATGAATACATACCCTCTAATATTAGAAGATCTAATTGATTACATCTCTATGAATACTCATGAGAAAAATGATTGTGAAAGTTCTTCTTCTATCAGCACCATAACTCATGATAATGCCTCTTATACATGTGATGGTAACCTAGCTTTGCCTATTTCACCCTATAATTCTTCTCCCAAAGTTGTTCCCACTTGTGAGGACATCTTGGCGCAAGAAGATGAAATCATTAATACATTCCTTAATATCACCCTACCGTTTCTTCATTCCAATGCTATCCCTTTGGAAGAGAAAGTATTAGCGAATGAAGAGCCTCCTCTCAAAAAGGATCCTCCATGGGTAGTTAATAGGCATTCATCTAATAATCATATGCTACATGAAGTTTCTAAGGCTAATCTGATGGATCTCCTGGAAGTGGAGACCCTTGATCTTCCTTCTTTGATTGAATGTTCAACTACCTTGGATATCTCTACGGAAGCGAAGACCATGGACAACTCTACTTTGGTTGTATGTTCAAACCCTTGGAAAATCCCTAAAGATATAAACAACAACACTTTACCTTCCCTTCGTTCCAATGCTCTCCCTCTAAAAGACGAAGCATTGGTGGATGAAGAAAGTAAAAGCAATGTTAATTCAACCATCATTAATAGATTGCTTCCATCCACTAAGGGGATAGTAGAAAAGTGTAGTAATATTCCTAAGATGATTGTGCAAGGGGCACCTAATGAACCTTCTTGCTTAAAACTGATGATTACGGTTCAAGGTGATCAAAAACTACCTCGACCCCCCGATTACATTCTAAACTATGCAAGACAAATCACTCAATGAAATCAAGGTGTTCAAAATATGTCACAAAAACCACATTGCAATGTGATTGCTCACACATACAACACCTGTAATAACAAGAAAAATAAGCAAGCACCACATGTTCCTATCTCTCTTCCATCTTCTCAACCTATGCTTCCTCAACCACCTAGCCTTACTCATAAAGGTGGCCAAGATTATGATCTTGTTGAGCAACTTTGTGCTACTCCTTCTAAGATCTCTCTTTGGGAACTCATACAAACATCTCCTACATACCAAAAAATGCTCCAAGAAGCTTTACAAAAGGTGATTGTACCACCTGTTGTTAAGTTGAATGATGTAGCAGCTCTGTTAGATTGTATGCATGCAACAAAAATGGATATTCTATTTCAACAACATGAAATACCATCAATTAAAGTTGAAGACGAATATGATCCACTTATAATATTTGTCACAATAGATAAAAAGTTGATAAAGTGAGTTATGATTGACAATGGATCAGCTCTTAATGTTTTTGGCATTGACTTACTATGCAAAATCAAGATTGACACATCTTTAATCAAATCAAATAGGCAAGTAATATTCGTGGCTTTGATAATGTTGGTAGACAATCCCTGGGTACCATAACTTTACCTATAAAGGTTGGACCCATGACATTATCTACCCTTTTTCATGTCATGCCTGGTTCACTTTCATATAATATGATTCTCAGTAGACCGTGGATTCATGCCATGGGGGAAGTTCTGTCTACCCTTCATCGATCAATAAAGTTTATTTATGAAAACAAGCTCCACACCGTTGAAGTCGATCCTGAACCAAATAATTGTTTACATATTGAAACACAAAAACAAGTTAAGAATCATATTATTCTAAATAACTGATGAGTTGATTCATCAATACATCTTGCCATGGATAATGTTATGCAAGACTCTAAACCATCGAATGCACTTTTTGGTGATGATTGGGGTTCATTCAATTTTACTCCTTCCTTTGTAGGGGAATATAAACTTAATAACTCTAATCCTGATACATCAAATGTCATATTGATCTCATCCAAGCAATCTTTGGAAACACCTAAGAAACCTAAAGTTTCCTTGGTAGAAAACAAAGACAATACTCTTACTTATACTATAGACTATGAAACCTAGGAGGCCTCACCATCTTCTAAAGAGATGGACTCTCTCTATGGTCGTGGATTTCAAATTCTATACAAAAATTGCGACTACATAGGTAATGGTTGTGGTGTAAACCAACAAGGAATCAGAGTACCTTTACAAGTTGTTGGAATTGACTACATGACTGATACTGGATACCGTTCTTTGAAGCCCACCAAAGACTATCGTCATCCTAAACTTAATTTTAATATAATATCAACAAGACCAAAACTACATGTGATACATCCTGCGATGATGGACATGGATTGTCCACCAGGAAATATCCCATTGAATCGAGTAAGTTTTTCTCCCTCCTCTAGCCACACTCGATGTAGTACCTATTCTAGTTGCTCTCAAGGGTTGCATCCTCCTAGATATATATCTTGTTAGCATTGCTTTGTGTTCCCCCGTGTTGTGTTATGTGTTGTTTAGGTCTCCTAGGATGACCCTTGATACTCTTGTAAGGTCAAGGATACCCAGATACCAACTCTGGTGTGACCATTCTTCTATTTGTTTCTACATTCTTCTACATCACGTCCCCTCTATTTTATTGTTGGTGTCATGCCTTGGGGGTAGATAATTGTGGATGATGTCTTGGGGGCATCCTCCTACATAGTGTTCCTAAGGCACTTGATTCTCCTATCTCATTTTTATTGTTTCCACTTCTTCAATGATTCTACCTAGTCGGCAGATGATGAAAACAAACAAATACTAATGAGGATCATGTGTCCCTTCAACAAGTAAGCAAAAATGGACCTAGTCCATATATGAAGATGGGGTTGATATATATATCCAATGCTTGACTAGTAGAATCACTCCATGTGATATATCATGTTGTCATATCTCTTGTAATAAGCCTTTGCAATACGTCTACTCCATGCACTTTGGATGGTTTTGTATCTCACCTTGTTGCTACACTTAGTTCTAAGATATCTGCAGTATAAGTCCAACAACTATACTTAGTTCTGAACTCACAAGTGTAGCCTTGGTTTTTTATGTGATCTAATATATGATTTATGCATAGCTTCTATGATTTGATTTGGTTATTATCTTAGAGTAAGATGTTCTAACCTTATCTCTTGTTGATTATCTTAGAAATTCATATCGATGTGTTTGTGGGAACATTTAATGATCATGGCACATGTCACCTTTGGTGGCATGGGATTTGCGAGAGCTCTTGTTCCCTTGTGTGTTTTCACTCTACCTTAATGTGCTTGATACTAACAAGTGGTATCAACTGTTAGGAAAGCTAAGTGTGGAATACGCCTTCCTAATGCCAAAATTTGGGAGAGAGATACAAATAGTTCATTCAAATTTCACTTAAGAAGCACATTCATTAGAAAACACAATAGACAATTAAACATCACATAGAATCGAACACCAGTTTTACGTGGGAAAACCCTTACGAGAGAAAAACCCACACACCAAGAAATAATCTCTTTGTATTACATTAAAAAAACAATTACATACAAAGTTGCAGATCCTACGCTTCCACATGTATCAATTCATAGTACAATTCTGGAAGCATAACACTTCCTTGATCAACCTTGTTCTGTTTAATTAAACAATTCAAAGAAATCATCTCTTGATGCAGATTGTTCAATGTTCTTATTACATTTGTTCTGCATTCTCAGCAATACCAGAAACCAGAAAATGGTTCGGTTCAGTTCCTATAGACAAATGGTCTCAATACTGTTTAACTGTCAATGCCACGTCAAACCATCAAGGAGACACCAGTCAAACTCTCCCCAAGCTTCCAACGTTACACCGACGACCTTATTACATGCCAAGTCACCGTTGAACAACACTTTGATTGTACTCGGCTAATCCCCGCTCCCCCTTGGGGTCTATCCGAGACCCACCACAAAAGGCATGGGCTAGCGGGTGCCGTTGGATCAAATACATTTGTGATATGCATTACCAACTCAGCATAGCCTTTTATGTCCTTCCACCACGTCCAAAGTTGACGGTTACCACCATCCCCCGCTTCCACTTGATGTGTCATGCAACACATTTAATGAGAAGAGATTGCCTCAAAAAATGGGAAAAGCTTCAAAGTCACGAAGTCGCCAAAAATCTGAACTTATGAACCTCTGGTCAGAGGTTATGAAGTTTTGAAAACCCCCGACTGGCCGACAACAAAGAGACTAAGTCAGGAGGTTGGGAGGTTATGAAACTTTAGATCCATGTGACTTAGGTTAGGAAAACTTGGAACCTCGTGACTTAGGTTAGGAAAAATTGGAACCTCGTGAAATGTAAATGTCAGACCGATGAAGGAGTTTAAAAATAACCTATAGGGAGAAGATCAAGTTAGTAAATTTGAGTCACATTTTCCAACATGCTCCCACATTAACTTACTGGATCCTTTCAACGCTAGAAGTTACTGAACATCATAGGCCCCAAGGCCCATCGAACTGGCACACCATTTGAACTTATCTATGCTCACAGGCTTCGTCAATGCATCAACAACATTCGTCAGAGTATCAACCTTCTCTAGATTAACTTGTCCATCCTCCACCATATCACGAACAAAATGATACTGCACGTCAATATGTTTCATCCTTGCATGAAGAGTTGGATTTTTCGCCAAACAAATAGCACTCTGACTGTTACAGTAGATAGTAATATGCCCTGCATCAAATCCAATATTAGAACACAGCCTTCTAAGCCAAATGGCTTCTATGCAGGCATGAGTTGCTACCATGTACTTTGCCTCAGTAGTAGACAAAGCGACTACAACCTACCGCTTCCTCATCCAACTAACTGCACCACAAAACAACGTGAATACATATCCATTGGTGGATCTTATGTTGTCAATGTCCCTTGCCCAATCAAAATCCACAAATCCATGAATGCTAACTGAACTCTAAAATCCAGTAGAGTAACCATGATAGCACGAGGCGTACTCAACAGTACCCTTTAGATATCTAAAAACTCTTTTCATAGCATCCCAATGCAGTCTTCCTGGATTAGCCATAAATTGATTAAGTACTCCCACTGCTTGGGCAATGTCTGGCCTTGTATAGATCATTACATACTTTAAACTGCCAACTGCACTCGCATAAGGCACCCTGGTCATGTCCTCCATCTCAGTAGGAGATTTTGGACAATCTTCAACATATAGCTTCATTCCCTACAACACTGGAACAACTAGTTGCTTGCAATCTGTCATATTAAATCTCTCTAGGATAGCATTAATATACTTGCTTTGGCTGAGCCAAAGTTTTCTATTTCCTCTATCCCTTCTGATTTCCATCCCTAGAATGTACCTAGATGCTCCTAAATCTTTCATTTCAAATTGTGCTGACAACTGAGATTTTAAATTAGAAATCATACCCTAACTATTCCCAATGAATAACATGTCATCCACATATAGGGTAATAATAAGAAGTCAACCATTTTTAGTCTTGAAATACACACAATTATCAGACTTCGATCTCACAAATTCCAAAGACAACACATAACTGTCAAACATTTGGTACCACATTCTAGGCGACTGTTTTAAACCATACATATATTTCTTTAACTTGCAAACCAGATTTTCCTTACCTTTTTCAACAAAGTGCTCTAGTTGGGACATGTAAATTTCTTCTTCCAAATCTTCATGAAGAAATTATGTCTTCACATCCATCTGCTCAATTTCTAAGTCATACACTGCTGCAAGTGACAATAGAAATCTGATAGATGTCAACTTAGCTACAAGAGAAAATATTTCTCCATAATCAATTCCCTCCTCTTAGGAATACCCTTTCGTGACCAACCTTGCTTTATGCTTCTCAACACTGCCATCCAGATCAGCCTTCTTTTTAAACACCCATTTGCATCCAATAGGCTTTCAACCTTTAGGCAAAGGTACCAGATCCCAAGTTTCATTCTTCTTCAATGATGCCATTTCTTCATTCATGGCTTCCAACTACTTGAATCTGAATCAGACATACCAATAGCCTCTCTAATAGTCCTAGGCTCATCAATGTTAGCAATCAAAGCATAGGCACAGCTAGAATCTAACATAGAATATCCAAACCTTTTAGGTTGCCGCTTCTTATGTGTAGACCTCCTCATAGGCTGAGGTTGAGGTTCTTCTTTTTGCTCAAAACTTTCAAAGCTGCTTAAACTCTTCTCACTAATAGGTCCACTAGGAGTATGTAGTTCATCCTTATCTAGAGAAAGAGGGATTTCAACTACCTCCTTCTTTTCTGTTTCTTTCACCTCTGGCTATAGATCAACAGTAGAAGGTTTCACCTCACGGAATATCACACTTCTGCTATACAACACCTTCTTAATAACTGGATTCCAAAGCTTGTACCCTTTCACACCAATTCCATAACTGATGAAGATACATTTTCCTGCCTTGTTCTCCAACTTGGATCTTTTCTCATTCAGTACATATGCATATGTGTCACAGCCAAAGACTCTAATGTGTTTCAATGAGGGCTTCTTTCTAGACCATGCTTCCATAGGTGTCTTGTCCATGAGTGCCGAAGTGGGAGATCTGTTAATTAGATAACATGTTATAGCCATAGACTCAGCCCAGAATTTCTGTTCCAGACTAGCACTACTCAGCATACTTCTCGCCCTTTCCATCAATGTTCTATTCATCCTTTCTGCAACTCCATTTTTCTGTGGAGTGTAAGGAGTTGTTTTATGCCTTTTAATTCCATGGTCTTTGCAATACTTTTCAAAATCTGCAGAACAAAACTCTCCATCATTATCTATCCTCAAGCATTTTATTTTTCTTCCAGTTTGATTTTTAACCAAGGTTTTAAATTCCTTAAACCGACTGAAAACTTTAATTTTACTTCTGAGAAAATAAACAAATATCCTGAAATAATCATCTATGAAAGAGACAAAATATTTAGACTTTGATAATGAAGGAACATTAACTAGACCAAATACATCAGAGTGAACATAATCCAAAATTCTAGAAGATTTATGAGAACTACAATAAAACGAAACACGGTGTTGCTTTCCATATATGCAATGTTCGCAAAAATCAAATTCAAGATTACAATCATCAAGCCCTTCAACCAGGTTTTTATTTTTCAAGGATTTTAAGCCTTTTTCACCAATATGGTTGAGGCTATGATGCCACAACATTGTTTTCTCTACTAGGAGTTTCACCTCCAAGGAATTAGCATCCATAGGAACAATATTTTCCTTCTCTTCAAAATCAGATTTATTCAACTTTACAGAAACACTGTTACATTGAACTGCATGTGCATCTAGCTTGTACAGAGTGCCAATTCGTGCACCCTTAGCCAACACCATAGAGCCTCTAGTCATCTTAAAAGCACCATTTGAGAAAGAAACTTGCACATCAACATCATTCAGCTTACTTACAGAAAGCAAATTTTGATCCAGACCTGGTATATGCATTACATCGTTGATTCCTTTTATTCTTCCATCAGGAAACTGAATTCTGACTCTTCCATGGCCAACAATTTCCAAGTATGAATCATCACCCAGATACACCTTTCCACCTTTGTATTCTTCATACTTCGAAAACCAATCTCTATGAGATGTCATGTGAAACTATGCATCTAAGTCAATTAGCCAAACATCATCCGATGCCTGAGTCGCCAAGGCTGCAATGAAGGCATCTGCATCACTATGAGAAGATTCATTATTAGAAGAATTGTTCTTGTTCTTGTTCTTCTCCTCCTCTTTGCATTCTTTCTAGACATGTCCAGTCTGCCCACAATTCCAGCACTTCACCTTGGACTTTTTACTAGGAGACTTTGATCTCCCTTTTGACTTAGATTTAGACTTCTTGTCTTTATTCTTGTCTCTCTCCTTTGATCTGCCTCAAACAACAAGGGTCTCCTTAGCTATCTCAGAAGACTTCCTTCACATTTCCTCTAACAGCAGCAAAGCAACCACATCTTCCATCTTGAAAGTGGTTGTTTTACTTCCAATATCCATCACCAGATGATCCCATGTGTCAGGCAAAGAACACAACAAGAGCATGCAATGATCCTTGTCATCTATCTTCACACCCATAGACGAAAACTGAGCAACAATCATACTAAATACATTTAAATATCTGTAATAAATGCTCCTTCCTCCATTTTCAAAGAGCACAACTTCTTCCTTAGGAATAACTTATTTACCAGAGATTTCCCTTGATAAATGACACCAAGCTTCTTCCACAAAAGTTCCGTTGTCTTCTCTTCATGGACATTCAAGACAATTGAATTGACCAAGCATAGTCTAATCAGACCCTTGGCTTTCTGGTCCATTGCATCCTAGTCATCTTGCGAGGTTGCTGATGGTTTAGTAGAGGACACTATAGCCCATAAATCATGATCTACGAGCAAATATTCCATTTTGAGTTTCCACAACTTAAAGTTGCCACCATTGAACTTCTCAATCTCTATTCTTCCGGATGTGCTTGCCATCTTAAATCTGCAATAAGATTATAAACTAAATTTCTCTACAAAACTCCCACTTGACTAAATCGACACAAAAAACCTGACTTACCTACAAGGATAACACAACTGGCTAGGCTTTGATACCACTTGTTAGGAAAGCTAAGTGCGGAATATGCCTTCCTAATGCCAATTTTTGGGAGAGAGATATAGATAGTTCATTCAAATTTCAATTACAGTTCACTTAAGAAGCACATTCATTAGAAAACACAATAGACAATTAAACATCACACATAATTGAACACTAGTTTTACGTGGGAAAAACCTTACAAGAGAAAAACCCACACACCAAGCAATAGTCTCTTTGTATTACAGTAAAAAAACAATTACATACAAAGTTGCAGATCCTACGCTTCCACAGGTATCAATTCACAGTACAAGTTTGATAGCATAACACTTCCTTGATCAACCTTGTTCTGTTTAATCAAACAATTTGAAGAAATCATCTTTCAATGTAGACCATTCAATGTTCTTATTACATTCATTCTGCATTCCAAGCAATACCAGGAAACGGTTCGGTTTAATTCCTATAGACAAATAGTCTCAATACTGTTTAACTATCAATGCCATGTCGAACCATCGAGAAGACATCAGTCAAACTCTCCCAAGCTTCTAACGTTACATCGACGACCTTATTACATGCCAAGTCACCATTGAACAACACTTTGATTGTACTCAGCCAATCCCCACTCCCCCTTGAGGTCTATCCGGGACCCACCACAAAAGGCACAGGCCAGGGGCGCCGTTGGATCAAATACATTTGTGATATGCATTGCCAACTCAACATAGGCTTTTCTGTCCTTCCACCACATCCAAAATTGATGGTTACCACCATCCCCTGCTTCCACTTGATGTGTCGTGCAACACATTTAATGAGAAGAGAGCACCTCAAAAAATGGAAAAATCTTCAAAGTCACGAAGTCACCAAAAATCTGAACTTGAGAACCTCTGGTCGAAGGTTATAAAGTTTTGAAAATCCTCGACTGGCTGACAACAAAGAGACTAAGTCAGGAGGTCGGGAGGTTATGAAACTTTAGAACCACACGACTTAGGTTAGGAAAACTTGGAACCCCGTGAAATGTAAATGTCAGACTGATGAAGGAGTTTAAACATAACCTGTAGGGAGAAGATCAAGCCATTAAATTTGAGTCACATTCCCAACATCAACCACCTTAAGGTGGGGGCATATATAATGGTACCTATTTGATTATTTTGGCACTGACAAAGCATGTTTGAAAGCCCTCATCATGATGCAGGATGGTGTATCTCTTGAGCTAGGACACATCCTTATTAAAATGCAAGCAAGAAAGCCCTCATCGCGAGGCAAGATTACGTATCTCTTAAGCTAGTGCATATCATTTTATACAAAGCCCTTCTACGGAATGCAAGATGGTGTATCTCTTGATCTAGTGCACATCCTTTTATACAAATTCCTCTACAGAGGTGGGACTGGATCTTGATTCATCCACCCTTAAGCGTGTCTTTGGCAATTTTGGTAGCGTAGCTCAACCGTCAGGTGTGTTTGGCATATTTTAGATGGTGGGAATTAGAAATAAGCACCTTCCCATCACCCATGTTTACCATGTATAAGATGTGTAGTATGTCGATGACATACTATGCGGTGCTCATGTATTCCATGTAGCTTCCTCATGTGTCTGTTGTGTCTTCCCCCAGGTGTGGTCTAAAGGCACGTAGAGATGAGCTCCCTCCATACTTGGGTTTTTGTTTGGCATGTTTTCTCCCTAGTGTGGTCTAAAGGCATGTAGCAATGAGCTCTTGTTGCATCTATGTGCCTAAGTGGTGTTGTCATTGATGTCAACATATCCTTGTTGCCATTGGTGTCAATTGTATCCTATATTGCTGTCTGTATAAAAGACCAGATTGTTGAGGATATTGAGAAAATTAATGACAATCATGCATGCAGACCATATGGCTATGTAGAGGATTGTTAGAGGTTACTTTAGTTAAGAATTGAGAAGTCCGCATGTAGATTTGAAGAAGTTATGGCCATTTGAGTAGTACCAGATTTTGTACTATTTAGAAGAGACAGTGTGACAGTAAGTTGGTCCGGGTTGCTCCGCAGTGAAATATTATGGTCTGCGGATTTGAAGACATGTCTGAAAAGTCAATGTGTATCATCAACTCCAGTGGTTAGTGGTTTGGAGGTCCGCAAGATATCTTTCTAGTTTGATAGTCATGGCAGATAGTGTTCTTGAGGTTACAGAGGAAGATACAAATGATTTTGGCAATTTGGTTTAGAGTGAATGTTATGGGTGAATTCAATGTGCTTGTGGAGCTCTCTGGATCATGTGGCTATTGTGTTGGAGGTCCGCATTGAAGTTTGAGCTTGTTGATTGAAGATTTTTTCTTTGAGGTTGACCGGATGTTCCTGGCTTGTTGTGGATGATCTAAAGAGCATTTTATGAAGCATAGTATGTTAATGGAGGAAGTTTCAAGTCTCAGCTATGTTTGGCCGACAGTGTAAAGATCCGCGTTAAGTTTAGTTGACCTTGTTGATCATTCCAAGGTTGATGAAGTGTATAAATACTTGTTGAAGAGTTGTGGAAAATTATCCTTGTATGAAATGAATTAAATCCAAAGAAAGGATCAAAAGCAGAGCAGAGAAGAAGAGGAGTGAAGGGAGTATAGAATGAAGAGTCAGTGAAGAAGAATTTGAAGATAGGAGAAGAAGTTTTTGTGTGAGCCTTCAAAGGGACTGATTCAGGCATGAATGTAGATGCTATTTCTCAGTTCATTATCTCTATGTAAATGACAATTTCTTATAGGCAGTGAGCCTCTTCTTGAGCAATGAGCTCTGGGCAGTGTGCCCAAAGGCATGTGCCTTCTATTTTCTTAAGTACTTTTAATAGGGTACGCATTTTGTGGGTTAACCTCCACCGTGGTTTTTCCCTTAACTGGGTTTTCCACGTCAAAATTCTGGTGTTGTGTGTTCATGTTGTTTCAGCTCATGTGTTGATTTATGCTTAAATGTTTACATCATTAATCTGGTTAAGAAAGAAGATTTAAAAGTTTAGAAAAGGCTAAAGTTTAGGGACAACTGATTCACCCCCCCTCTCAGTTGTCTGGACTAATTCCAGCAATTGGTATCAGAGCAAGGTTCCTCTAGAAGAAGCTTAACCTCTCGAGGAGATCCAAGATGTCGACTTACAAGAAGGATAGTCCAAGATTCAATGGAACAAATTACTCTGTTTGGAAGTCGCATGGAATGCCATTTACAATGCATGGGTGATGCTTATTGGTTAATAACCAAAGATAAGTATGAACCTCCAGAAAAAGGTCCTTCAACTCCAGATCAAGTTAAAGATGCGGAAAATAACCTTCGAGCTAAAGAAGCCTTGTTGAGTGCCCTGACTGATTCATAAATGACAAATGTTTTTAGACTGAAAACTACTCATGAAATTTGGAAGAAGTTGGAGAATTTGTATGAAGGAGATGAATATGTCAAATGTGCCAAACTACAAAGTTTGAGAGGAAAATTGGAAAATTTAAGGATGAGTGAAGATGAAAACATCACAATCTACATGCAAAAGATAAACGAACTTGTGTGTGGGATCAGGTGTGCTGGCAGAACTTTGGAAGAATCAGAGATTGTGGCAAAAGTGCTCAGATCTTTGCCTAATTCAGACAAACATAAGGTTGCTGCTATAGAGGAGATCAGAACTATTTCAGATGTTACAAGAGATCACCTGGTTGGCAAAATTTTATCTTTTGAATTAAGTGAATTTGGTGATTCTCTTCCTAAATCTAAATCTGCATTCAAAGCCAGTGTATATGGAAAACAAAGATATGATCCAGGTGAAAGCTCTTCTTCAAGATCAAATAGATTTGTGAAGACAAGGAAGGATATTGAAGATATTGAAATAGAAATTGTAGATCTTGAAGCTCTTATTGCCAGAAGAATGCCAAGAGGATCCGGTAAGTATGAAGGAAAATTACCACTCAAATGTTTTGCTTGTAATAAGATTGGTCATTTTACCTCAAGATGTCCGAAGAGGTTTTCAAAACCAAACCCTAACAGATACAAGGGTCAGAAGAATTGTTACTATGTTTAAGAAGTTGGAGAAGAAGGTGTCATAGATGATGAATCTGATCATGGAGGTTCCTCTGAAAATGATTGGGTGTTCATTGCTATCAAAGAAGAAGATCTGGTGTCTACTGAATCTGCTAGCTGTGCAAATGTGGAAAGTGCCTTGGCTGCTCAAGTTATTGAAAAAGATGAATGGGTGATTGATAGTGGATGTTCTCATCATATGACTGGTGACAAGAGTAAGTTTGTGAGTTTTGAAAATTATGGAGGGCTTGTGAAATTTGGAGACAACTCAACTGGTAGAATCCATGGCAGATGATCCATCTCTTTTGATGGTAAGAACAACACCAATGATGTTCTGTATGTGGAAGGACCGAAGCATAATCTTCTCAGTGTTGGATAGTTAATTGACAAGGGTTATGATCTTCGATTCAAGGATGGAAAATGCAGAATTTTGGAAAGCTCTGGAACTGAAATTACATCTGGTACTCAAACTAGAGGTAACATCTTTTCACTTAAGTTGTTTAGGCAAAAGTTGTTTGATTGCTCAAATAGATCAAAGTTGGTTATGGCATAGGAGGATGTGTCATGTGAATTTTGATAACATTGTCAAAATAAGTTCCACTCAAGCTGGAAGAGATCTTCCAAGACTTGTGAAACCTGAAAGCATATGTAGAGAATGTCAATTGGGTAAACAGAACAAAATTTCATTCAAAAGTAAGGAACAAGGTTCAAGTGGGAGATTGGAACTGGTACATATTGATCTCTATGGTTCTGCTAGAATTAGGAGTGTACAAGGAGATAAATATTTCATGTTGCTGATTGATGATTACTCCCTGATGATGTGGGTAACTTTTCTAAAAGGAAAATCAGAAGCTCTTGATAAGTTTAAGGTGTTCAAGATGATGGTTGAAAATGAGATTGGTGGGAAATTGAACTGTCTGAGATCTGACAGAGGTGGAGAATTCACTTCCGGTGAGTTTGATGCTTTCTATGAAAAGCATGGAATAAAAGATAGTTATCTGTGCCTAGGACTCCTCAGCAAAATGGAGTTGTGGAAAGGAAAAACTAGACTATTCAAGAAGTTGTAGGACCATGATGATGGAAAAAAATGTTCCTCAAGTTTATTGGAGGGAAGCTGTGAGTACTGCTATCTACACTCTTAACCGAGTGCAGATCAAAGGAAATTCTAGTAAGACTCCTTATGAACTATGGTTTGGTCATCCTCCTACTGTGAGATAATTCAGAGTTTTTGGTAGTAAACACTATATCAAAAGAGATGAGGATTTAGGTAAGTTTGAGGCAAGAAGTGATGAAGGAATATTTTTGGGATACTCAACTCAAAGTAAGGCTTACCGGTGCTTCAACAAAAGGTTGAAAAAGATTGTTGAAAGTGCAAATGTTAAAGTTGATGAAAGCAAAGAAGGACATTCTAGGTACTGTGGATATGACTCAGATGATCAAGATGAAAGTCACAGTCAATTAAGGCAAGTTCAAGTTCAGACTTAGATTTAGATTGATTCGGTAACTCCAGTAACTCAAGAGGTTAGTGCAGATGATGAGGAACAAGTTCAAGAAAGAGAAGTTCAATCAATTTCTAAAACTCCCAGGTATGTAAGGTTGAATCATCCTGAAGATCAGATCATGGGAGATAAGAGTAAAGGTGTTTGAACTAGGAGAAAAATTTCTAAAGATCAAGAGGAGATTTGTTTGATTTCAAAGATTGAACCTAAATCAGTAAGTGGAGCTTGCAATGATGAAAATTGGGTTAAAGCAATGGAGGAAGAATTGTTGCAAATTGAAAAGAATCACACTTGGGATCTTGTTCCTAGACCTGAGGACAAAAATGTGATTGGAACCAAATGGGTCTTCCAGAATAAACTAAATGAAGATGGTGAAGTTGTAAGGAACAAGGCAAGGTTGGTATGTAAAGGCTATTCTCAAGTTGAAGGAATTGATTTTGAAGAAACGTTTGCCCCGGTGGCAAGTATAGAGACAGTTAGATTATTTCTTGCTTTTGTTGCTTTCAAAGATTTTAAAGTATATCAGATGGATGTCAAATCAACATTCCTGAATGGAGATTTGGAGGAAGAAGTCTACATTGAACAACCAGAAGGATTTTAGTTGTCTGATCAGGGAGATATGGTTTGTAGACTGAGAAAAGGCTTGTATGGACTCAAGCAAGCTCCAAGAGTCTAGTATGCCAGATTGGATAAGTATTTTCTTAAACTAGGATTCAACAAAAGTACTACTGATAGTAATCTATACTTCAAGATTAATCATGAGAACATTCTAATTGTTGAGGTCTTTGTTGATGATATCATTTTTGGTGGAAATGAATGTATGTGCAAAGCATTTGCTGATCAGATGAAAAGTGAGTTTGAGATGTCAATGTTTGGTGAGATGAATTTCTTTCTAGGTCTACAAATTGTTTAGTCAGATAAAAGTATCTTCATATCTTAGTCCAAGTATGTAAAAGAATTATTGAAGAAGTTTGGAATGGAAGATTCAAAACTAGTAGGTAAATTTATGGTAACTAGATGCAAGCTAAGCAAAGATGATGACTCTCCCAAGGCAAATCAAAAAAGATTTCAAGCTGATCCAAAAGAATCCCATGTTGTGGCAGTTAAAAGAATATTCAGATATCTCAAGGGGTTAATTGACTATGGACTATGGTATCCAAAGGATGATAACTTCACTCTTCATGCATATACAGATGCTGGTTGGGTAGGAGATGTGGATGACAAAAAATGTACTAGTGGTGGTGCATTCTTCTTGGGGAGAAGATTGGTCTCTTGGATAAGGAAAAAGTAAGAGGCAATATCTCTGTCTACTGCAAAGGCAGAGTATATAGCAACAACAAATAATTGTACTTAGGTTCTGTGGATGAAGCAAATGTTGAAGGACATCAGAATTGTGTTTGAAGAGCCAGTCACAATTTTCTGTGATAATTCTAGTGCAATAAGCATGTCAAAGAATCTGATATTGCATTCAAAGACAAAACATATATCTATCAAGTTTCATTTCTTGAGAGAGAAGGTAAATGAGAATGAAGTCAAGTTGGAGTTTGTGCCTTCCAAAGATTTGATCGCAGATATCTTCACTAAGCCTCTTCCCAAGGATACTTTTGAGTACCTCATAGAGAAGTTAGGGGTTATTACCCCTCCTAATCAGAACTAAGATGCACTTATGTGCATCAGTCCGGTGGAATTCTCAGACATATCTTGAGATTTGGATTGATGTTCAGAAGATACTACTCTAAGGAATAGTCAGTATGCAAATGTTGGAGATCAATTTGAAATAAAAAGGGGGAGAAAAGATAGCAAATATGTGCCCTTTGCCATTGATGTCAAAGGGGGAGAGAAGTCACGTGAAAAACTTGGAAGTGAATAGTTGCTGGGGAAAGGGGGAGCAGTGAAGAAAATGGTTGCAGGTGTGATAAGAGAAAGGGGAGAAGTTCTTGTCTTGATGGTTGAATTCAATTTTTCACATCATAGGTTGCCATCAATGACAAAGGGGGAGATTGTTGCAAATATGTGTCTAAGTGGTGTTGTCATTGATGTCAACATATCCTTGTTGCAATTGGTGTCAACTGTATCCTATATTGTTGTCTATATAAAAGACCAGATTATTGAGGATATTGAGAAAATTAAGGACAATCATGCATGCGAACCATATGGCTGTGTAGACGATTGTCAGAGGTTGCTCTAGTTAAGAATTGAGAAGTCCGCATGAAGATTTGAAGAAGTTATGGCCATCTGAGTAGAACCAGATTTTGTAGTATTTAGAAGAGACAGTGTGATAGTAAGTTGGTCTGGATATCTCCGCAGTGAAATATTATGGTCTGTGGATCTGAAGGTATGTCTGGAAAGTCAGTGTGTATCATCAACTCTAGTGGTTCATGGTTTGGAGGTCCGCAAGCTATCTTTCTAGTTTGACAGTCATGGCAGATAGCGTTCTTGAGGTTACGGAGGAAGATACAAATGATTCTAGCAATTTAGTTTAGAGTGAATTTTATTGGTGAATTCAATGTGCTTGTGGAGCTCTCTGGATCATGTGGCTACTGTGTTGGAGGTCCGCATTGAAGTTTGAACTTGTTGATTGAAGATCTCTTCTTTGAGGTTGATGTTCTTCCCAGTCTTGGCCAACCAGATGTTCCTGGCTTGTTATGGATGATCTAAAGAGCATTTTATGAAGCATGATATGTTAATGGAGAAAGTTTCAAGTCTCAGCTATGTTTGGTTGATAGTGTAAAGATCCGCGTTAAGTTTAACGGACCTTGTTGATCATTCCAAGGTTGATGAAGTGTATAAATACTTGTTGAAGAGTTGTGGAAAATTATCCTTGTATGAAATGAATTAAATCTGAAGAAAGGATCAAAAGCAGAGTAGAGAAGAAGAGGAGCGAAGGGAGTATAGATTGAAGAGTCAGTGAAGAAGAATTTGAAGATAGGAGCGGAAGTTTTTGTGTGAGCCTTTAAAGGGACTAATTTAGGCATGAATGTAGATGCTATTTCTCAGTTCATTATCTTTGTGTAAATCATAATTTCTTATAGTTAGTGAGCCTCTTCTTGAGTAGTGAGCTCTGGGAAGTGCGCCCAAAGGCATGTGCCTTCTATTTTTTTAAGCACTTTTAACAGGGTATGCATTTTGTGGGTTAACCCCCACCATGGTTTTTCCCTTAACCAGGTTTTCCACGTCAAAATTCTAGTGTTGTGTGTTCATGTTGTTTCTGCTCATGTGTTGGTTTATGCTTAAATGTTTACATCATTAATCTGGTTAAGAAAGAAGATTTAAAAGTTTAGAAAAGGCTAAAGTTTAGGGACAACTAATTCACCTCCCCTCTCAGTTGTTTGGACTAATTCCAATAGCTCCCTCCACATTTTAGGTTTTGTTTTGCATGTTTTTGGTGGTCTAAAGGCGCATAGCGATTAGCTCCCTCTGCCCCCTAGTTTAGGATTTATTTTAGTTGATTAAATCAATGTATTCTTTGTGTTTTGCATGCTTCCTACTGTCTTCCTTGTGTCTTGCATGTCTTCCATATGTTTTCTAGTGCTTACCTAAGATTGGGGGCTAGAAATAGTCCTCCAACCTTTGGGTATGCCTTGTCTCTATGTGCTTGGCATGTTTGATATGTTTTTGTGCTTTGAATGTACTTTAATGCATGTATCTAATCGTAATATCATACATACATTAAAGTGGGGGCTAAATGTTATGGAGTAAAAAGTAACCTCATGCTTTTTTACGTAATAGTTTAGCTCTTAGCTCCCCATGTTTACATTATGAAAGCTTAATACTTATCCCAGAGCAATTTCCCTTGTAACCCATGTCAAATGGGACCTAGGGGTCCAATCTGAACCTTAATCAAGACCAAAATATGGCCTTGGGACTTGGGTACCCGTGCCCAAGTCCAACCTATTTTGTCAGGATCAAAATTTTACTATGTCAGCTTGGGCCCTCTCAAAAGGTTTCCCTTTGTCGGCCTATTCAATTTGAATTATGAAAGTTAGCAGGAATGCATATGTAAAATGTTTATGACTTCATTTTACACCTAGATGGATAATACAAAGTTGTGATATTGAGCTAAGGGATTTCAAGGCATTCATTGTGTTGCAGAGCATAATTGTGTTGTTATTGTGTTTGTTTGTTGCAGATTTGGCTTCATCAATTCATCTCCTCATGATTTGAAAGATCTTAATCTCTATGAGGGATTCACCTCTAATTTGACATATATGTGTGCTTCAATCATTTTATTTCATCATTGCTTTGGCCTCTACCCTCCATTGGGCACGCACTCTATCTAACAATAGTGTTGGAAGACTTGAATGTCATTCCAGGGCTTGACCGAGGCAAGCTCCTAAACATCACAACACCACAACCCCCAAACCCCTCTCTTTGTGATTGCAGGTTACAAGTGTGGGATTTGGCAAAGTGCAAGTGCAGAGGAGCAATTTAGAGGATAAAGATTCTGGATCTTACAAAAAATTGTTGATATTTTACTCTACTAGACTAGGGTGCCTACCCCGTAGTCCTCCCGACACGAATTATTGATGCAGGAGCATCCAGAAGTCATTCAAGTAAATTGAGATAGTTGATGTTGAGTTACAGAGTGCCAGGGAGAAGACATTGGAGACTAGCACATTTTACCACATTTGCACATCAGAGCTTGTGGAGCTGGATTTAGTTTCTATGACATGACATCTACATCATATCCAAAATTCAGGTCATTTGGACTCATTTTCTGAGAGATGTCGCTATCAGAAGATTACCTATTTTCACAGGACAGAGCAGTCAGTGTTCAGTTGAAGCCTAATGGGTTTACAAAGAAATTTCGTGACTTGCAGAGCCTAATGGAACATCATTCAAGGTAATTGTCGACCTAGCTAACCTTCATGGACAACCGCACCAAGTTTCATCCATTTGCGGAGCAATACCATATGTTTTAGGCCAGACTTATTTGTTTCTACATGTTTCATGTGGCAAGTTACCTTTAGGCTAACTTGATAATGTTTTGAAGACTTGCAAAGGATATAAATGAAAGATAGAAGATTGTTTCAAGGCAATGATAAGGCGTGTGAAGAAAAATATGTGAAAAGAGGAATTGTTTTGATCCTAGAAGGCAACAGAGCAGAAGCAGAGGAGATAGAGAAGAGGACAGAAGAAGATACAGAAAGAGGAAGAAGACATGGAAGAATGACGATGCATGAATCTTTTGTAAGTCTGGGCTATGGCCTAGCACCTTTAAAGCCCTAGTGGCATATGTAATGAGGTTTGGCATTTTAATATAATGATGAATGAGCTTTGAAGGCTAGGTTTTTCCATTTGAGGGTTTTCCCAGGATCTATCTTGTGTCATGTGTTTATGAATATCTCTTATCATTCTACTATTATCTATATGTTACTGTTACACCTTTTTTTATGATCATGGAGTTAGTTGTTTAAGACTACAAGGCTGGACAGTCCTTCATTGGACCCTCCTACCTTGACTGCATTAAATGGTATCAGAGTTGGTTGCAAATCTGCTGGGAAGATTGTGAATCTGTTAGAAGGAGAGAAAGTGTTGGAAGAGAGTGTAAAACCCTAAAGTGTAACAGGAATCACCACAAAAGAAAGATCAAGGCAAGGAAGATCTGGGTAAGCTTTTCACATCAAGTTGTTTATCTAATTTGTTTCAATGGGGGAGATTGGAAAGAGAATGAAGAAAGAAAATGAAAACCTAATATGCGAGAAGGAAATTCTAGAAGAAGAGTTAGAAAATGTAAAAATGAGGAATGAAGAATTAGAAGAAGAGATAAATATGTTTGAGTATGTCAAAAAGAGTTTTGAAGAATTGGAAGAAGGATTCAAGTTGTTTGGGAAGGTTGAAAAGAGGAATAGAGATCTAGAGGAAAATCTGGAGAAGTTGAAAAAGGAAAATAGTCTACAAAAGAGTGAAATATCTGGATTGAAAGAACATGTTAATCAATTAGAGCGGTCACTTGTAGCATGCAGGGAAGAGAGTGAAAGTCTAAGATCTAAGCCTAAACTTTGTGATGTTTCTTGTGATATTAATGATTTGTGTGATACTGTAGAAGCTTCTTTAGAAGGTAAGGTTGAAGATGACAATGTAACTGAATATACAGTTGTTGGTGATGGTATTGGTTTCAAAATCATGCAAAGAATGGGATATGAAGGAAAAGGATTAGGAAAGTGTCAGCAAGGAACTATATAGCCTATTGAACTAGTAATGAGACCAAGAAATGAAGGCCTTAGATATATCATAAGTGAAGGGAATAAGGGTGTTGTCACTGTGATCTATGAAGTCAAAATGAAAGTAGAAAACATAAAACAAGTGCATAAACAAGCATTATACCTTTCACAATGAGTCACAAATCCTTGATAGGGTGGAAGGAGTTGCACCCAAACTCCTTAGATTTACTCAAATGGATGTAGAATGTGGATTGCTCTTTGAGATTCAACACAATAGGATGAGGAATTTGGATTTAGATGGAGATTGAGATGGGGATGAGGAATGATTTTGGCATTATGATGGTATGATGAGAAGATTTGAGAGAAATTTGGGCATGGTAAGGATGCGAGAAGAAGTTGTTCTAAATGGCTTGGGTGAGGGTTTTATTTATAGATTTTTGGAAAAGGGATGGAGGGTGAGGATTAAAAGTTGAGATCAAGGGCTAGGAATGATTGAGAGTTAGGGTTTGGATTGGAGTCATAGCCTTGTGACAAGTGTCACAAGAGGAGTGGATGAGAGAGATCAATGGTTGAGATTTGGTCAATGGGATTGGAGGGTTCTCATTATTTGTGAATTTTAAATTCACACGGGGAAAGGTGTGGAAGATAAAAATGAATTAAAAGCTCATTTTTGGGAAGAGTGGATATGACAAGTGAATTAAAAATTCAAATCATGGGGAAGTGTGAATTAAAAATTCACTTTTATGTGGAGATGTGATGTTTGAAGGACACATGTACACTTACATGTGTAAGAGGCCTATAAATGATGTGTAAGGAAGATTTGACCCTTTGAATAAAAAAATGATTTTTATTCAAAGGTGTGTGTGAGGATGGGCTAAGCAAGGTTAATTAAGTGTTTAGCTTAATTAATTTAGGTCTAGGGGATAGGTAGGCTAGGGTATCTAATTAAATAATTGAATGGTTAAGGGTAGATGATTAGGGATAAATTAATTAAATAAAATAAATTTATTTATTTAATTAATAGGAGAGATAATTGGTAGTGTAGAGATACGGGAAATTGGTCTATGGAGCAAGTCAATTTTAGGTGTCTACATTTGTCCCTCTTTGAAATGGTGTTATGGCTAAGTAACATTATTTCAAAGAAGTTAAAATATAGAGTTGGATTGGATAGAGAAAAGATTTTGGCTTAGAAGATTAGGGTAAAGTTTAGGGATAATTGGTAAGGGTGATGCCCCCTCAAGAGGATAGGCGGCTTGCAAGAACACGATTGTGCTCTTGAAATAGATGGAATGGATTGGTTGAAGTGGTTGGAGGATAAAGGATCAGATGGAAGATTGATGATGGATTGATGATTAGATGGATTGGAAAATGGATGTTTATTGTGATGAAAAATGATTTAGAGCAATCCTAGGTTTGATATAGCAAAGTGGATATTTTCACCAAGGTATAGAAGACTAGGGTGATAATGTTTATCCAACATTTGCATGAACTAGACACGCAAACAAGAGGGTGATCCCATGCATGCCTAAGATAGTACAACCTTGTCTAGATGAGGGAAGGGGACTCATAGCATAAGCCCTTAATACACAAAAGGTATGATGAACCTTAAATGCACAAGGAGATCAATATGCTAGAACTGACCCTCAATCCACAAGATATGAATACTAGCTTGGAGTAATGAAACCAACCCACAAGCACAACATACAAAAGCAATGACTATGCCCCATTCTAGATGTTTTTGCCACATACCATGATATAGTGAGATCAAGGTAACTTTGATGTGATAAGACCAACAAACCAAACAAAAAGCCATTGTATCTCTTGCCAAGATGGATGACGATATGATAGATTCTGCCTATTGTAGGAACGATATATCCTAAGGCAGGAATTGATGGATGATTGGATCCTACTTAGTTGATGTTGTTGGATTGGTGGACGATATGATGGTTACAAGTTGTGGTCAATGCTGATTTGATAGTTGATGATTTTTTTTAAGGGATGATGTTTTGATAGGTTATGCGACGCTTGGATCTAGTGTAAGCTCAGTGGGTAGGGACCATCCAAGTGGGTTGGATGGGTGCATCTTATGTACCTGAGTACTAGAAACTTCCTACGTATTCCATATTGCCTACATACCCTGTATCCACGGGATCAAGGCACATTAAGATGTGGGTGGTGATGATATGTAGTTCTGATTTGTGGTGATAATGTGGGGTGATTGAGGATAGATGTGATAATGTTGGAAGATGATGTGTTATTGTGAGGATGTTGGAAGATGATGAGATGTTGATGGAACGATGTTGAATTTGTGAGGGATATTTTTTGGGGTTTTATGGATTTTTTGATTTTTTTGGATTTTTGAGATTTTGGAAAGGACATGGTTTATTATGAGATGGTTGCATTGGATTTAGTTTGGATAGCCTAAGTGCTAGATACCAATGACAATGGAACACCAAGTCTAGAGGTGAAGGTGATGGGGTTAGGTTGGGGGATTGGCGATGAAAGGAAAATGGATAGGAGATTTTGATAAATGGATAGATACATGCGGATAAGGGGTAGGATGGGGGATAAAGGATCAGGTAGGCATACATGATAAGTAGATGGAGGGATTGTCAGTGGAAGGTGATAGAGAGGAGATTCATGATAGATGGATTGGAAGATAGAGATAGGGATGCAAGATAGATGGATGAGAGATGGGGATAAGGATTTACTCCAAGGGCTATGTTGCAAGGAATCATATGCCCCAATGCTTAAGATTTTGCATGATGGGTTTACGTTTGAGTGGATGGGCTTTGTAGTAGATGGATGGAGAATATGCTTGGAAAGGGAGTATGTCAAGAGGTGTCCAAAGCAACTTGTTGATATTTTGCCCCTTGTCTTTATAAAGATCTAAGGAGGAAGATATAGTGGATAGAATAGATGGGGAATGCTAGGATAAATAGGGGATGGTGGATATGAATATGAGAGGATAAAGATAGATGATGGATAGGATATACAAAGGATGTGGATGAAAGGTATGATTTTTCCCCCAAGTGTAAGGATACAAAAATGGATGGAGAAGGGGTTACACATGACGCCCACAAGGGGTTTTCATCATGGTACTTGCCAAAGGTGCCATGAGGAGTGGTTTTCACCATTGGATGGATTTTTTCTCTTTATTATTTTCTTGATTTTTTTTATTTTTTTCTTTTTTGATGGAATGGGGACTCTAGCGTCTGTTTCCATAGAAAGGAGAAGATGGTCCCATGTTGGATAACATTATGGATGACGATTGCATGGATGTCGGTGGATAGTGGGTTATGATGTGGATTATGCAGATTATGATATGGATTATGATGTGGATTATGCAGATTATGATATGGATTATGATGTGGATTATGCGGATTATGATGTGGATTATGCAATAGCATGGACCCTAGGAATGTGATGGGGAAGATATGTAGGATAGTGGATGAAAGATGGAGAAATGGGGGTATGTGGGAATGTCAAGTGGTGGAGGGGAACCAAGACCAATGGTTGCACACACCGTGATGTATTTGAAAGCTTGTACTTTGGATGTGGAGTTGGGAGTAATGGGGATCAGGATAGGGGATTTTTGGATGGTTGATTTGGGGTTTTAGGTACCCAAATGGACTTAGGAATTATGGGATTTTTAGATGGGGATTGAGATGTTTGGGATTGTGGGGTGGATTGCGATGTGGATGCCTCATTAGAGTTTGATGCGTTTTGTTTAGGGACCCACACCATTTTTGTTTTTGCTTTTTCTTGTGATGGTGTGGGTTTTGATAGCCTTTTGGATTTTTGATTTTGTTTGGAAGGGATAACATCTTTAGGCTTTTGTGCTTTATGATTCGAGGCATCTAAGTTTTTACTTTTGAATCCTATGGATTTGGGGGAAGTTTCATGTTTGAAAGATGTGTGGTTTTGTTGGTCTTGATTGGGAATTTTAGGGGGTTTATGGGTGGAGGGGTTAAAAGTGGATTTATGGATAAATGGATGAGGAGATTTGAAGATAGGGATATTAGGAGTTGGGAGGATAGGAGAACGAGAGGATTTGTGGGTAGGGGTGTTTGGCATTGGTAGGATAGGAGGTAAAGTGGATTTGATAGGGATATTTGGAGTTGGAAGTAGTGGAGGTAAATTTGATGGAGGAAGATGGACAGTCACATGCTTTTGCAAATGATATGATGATGGAGGAGGGATGGCGACATATGATTTAGGGTTGTGATGTGATGCACCAGATTTGGAATTGGGTGAATGGATTTTGGAGGATGCGTGGGTGGTACCAACATGTCTATTTTGTTTTCCTTGGGATGTATAGCCAAGGCCATGCAAGGATGGATAGAATGTGGTGTGGATGGGCCAAGATGCCTTGTTCATGAAGGCCTAAGCCTTTGCCTTGATAGTTCATGTGTTGGAGCATGTGACATGTAATGGGATGTTTGGTGCTTTGGAAACAAGACGCGAGCCCATTATTTGTTGGAGAAGAATAGGTGGTGGATGGAAGTTTTTCACCTCCTACAAGAGAGTCACCACGGATGAAAGTGCTTGTGCCAAGTGGATAAGGGGATGGATTTGGGATGGGATTGATATATGGTGTGGGATCAATAAGTTGATCAATAGATGGGAGGGGATCAGGGATGGGATTAGATAGGATGGTTAGAGCTTGATTAGGAGAAGGGGTTGATGTTTCAACATGCTTTGGATTTGTTTCTTGACATAGATCATGTGTTTGGATAGAAGTGGATATGACTTGGATGGTAATGGTAGGTTCTTGGATGTATGTGATAGGTGTTTGACTTATGGGTTCTTGAACATGGCTACATGATGGTTCTTGGCTTGTGATAGGGGATTGTTCAAGAG
The DNA here is from genome assembly GCA_027924645.1 of Cunninghamia lanceolata. NCBI lineage: Eukaryota > Viridiplantae > Streptophyta > Pinopsida > Cupressales > Cupressaceae > Cunninghamia > Cunninghamia lanceolata. The sequence continues at coordinate 4,119,378 of BSBN01000118.1, forward strand.
ATTTGGTGGGCGTTGGATTGCATGAGGGTGTTTGATTCCTTGCTAATAGCCAATGGATGGCATCCTTCATGAGTATATGGGTTGAAGAACAATATAATGGATGGATAGTAAGGGTGGTTAGTGTGGGATTATGATTGGGATTGGATAGGTGGGTGATGGGATTAGGTAGTGATGGTTCTTGAGTGGGTTCAAGGATAGGCGTTGCAGTAGATGGTGGTGTTGGAGGGGTGGAGGATTTAGGGGATTCCATTGCTTTTCTTGGTGACATTCTTTGGAGGAAATCCCACAAGGATTCTTTAGATGTCGTGGGCTTAGGATTTGGAAGATTTGATGGTGGATTAGATGGTGTATGGGTGATAGGGGTTGGTGGATTGGGATATTGTGATGGGGGGATTGGAGGATGGGGATTAGGAGATGGGGGATTTGCGTGGGGAAATGGTTGTTGATGTAAGCTTTGGATTTCAGATATAAGGTGTGCTAGATTGGTGCTCCCTTGATCAAAGTTAGCATGACACAGGTTGGGGATGGATAAGTTGGAGGTATTGATTGGTTGGATAGGTATGATGGTATGGATGTATAAGGGGATGAAGATTGGTATGATGTTAGTGGGGATGAAAGATAGGGTTTTTGTTGGTATGATGGAGGTTGGTATGAGGTTGATGGTGTGGATATGTAAGATGTAGGTTGGTATGATAAAGGTTGAAATGATGTGGATGGGGATGAAATGTAGGGGCTTGCAATTCTCCAATGATGAGGTGTGCTAAGGGTATATCCCTAATGTTATTTTTACATTTTTCCTTAGCATTAGGATCCATGTTCTCATAGATTTTTCTAAGTCTTTGTAATTGTTGTATTGCTACATAAGGATCCATTTTGTTGGGGAGGTATGGGATGATGGATGATTGCGATGTTGGGGATCAAATTTCAAGACCTTAGGGTGATTCAATTTGCTTCAAAGGATGGATGATTCTCTATACTTAAGGTGGACTAACGACACTTAAGTAATAGAATTGATTTGGTTGATTTGATTGGATGATCAATTAAGGTCTTGATTTTTTGATTGGGTTGATTTGGATTTGGAGTTTGATAATGATGTTGGGGGATTTGGATAATGATTGGGATTGATGTTGATTTTGGATTGGATTTGGAATATGATTTGGAATATTATGGATTGACGTTGGTTGGATTTTGGATTTGATTTGGATGACATGGGATTAGAATGATGTTGATGAATTGGATTAAGGATGATGAGGGTGATTAGGATAAGATTGGATTGAATGATTTGGATGATGATGTGGATAAGATAGGTGGTTAGGATGAATGGGATAGATGGGTGATTGGATTAAGATGAATTGGATAAGAATGATTAGGATGATGAAGATAAATTATGACTAGGGAGGAAGTGGATTAGAATTTGATCAAGCTCAAATAAAGGGATTGGATAGGCTCAACTTATGGGGTTTGATAAATGGGGGGATCGTTTAGTGGTGTTGGGAGGAAAACTCAGCCCAACGTGAGGGGGGGTGCAGGGGGCTAGACACAACCCCCTACTGACAGGGGTTTAGGGGCGTAGCCCCTGACTGGATTTTTTTTGAAAAATGTGCTTATAAAATTGATGTTTTTGATGGAAAAATTTGATTTTTGGACATGGATGAAGAAGACACTAAAACAGATGGAAATGGCGCTGAAACAGAGAGGAATGGCACTAAAGGATGTGAATGGTTGGATTGATGGATGAATTTGATTTTTCTTGGCAAGTAGACAAATAATCAAGAAAGAAAACATAATGACCAAAGGTTTTGTTTGTGAAAGATTTATCAAGCATGCACAACCTAAGGTGAAGCAAGGACAATACTTGTTGAACAAGTAGAGAGATTTTGGCTTCTAGAACAATGGTTTGTAGTGGGGGTACATCTGGGGATCGGCACCTTACGAGCATTCGATAAACCACTTAAGGTTTTGACTAGCTCTACTAGGGGTTTCATATACACAAGGTACTACTCCCTTTCAAGCTAGCATCGAATGGTAAGCACTCATACCGATTCAGACTTGGCTTTCGCCTTATCCTCAATTTACATATAGCGGACCGGATGAAAGTACCGCTTGGGGTCACCAATGAGTTCTCCGAACGGATGTGTCTCAAGGGCAGGCCCACTTCCTAGAAAAAAGAGGATAGAACCATTTCTCTTCACCCAAGTTCCTTTTGAGGGCAAGGGGAGAGGATAATTTGATTCTACCCTATGGGATAACACAAACGTGCAAGTGCACCAAACACGGCAAACACTTCTCTAATGTTCTTTTTAAACCCAAATTGAAATGTGTCTAAAGTTGTTTGTTGCAAGCAGTGATTAATTTTAGAGCACCAAAATCAACTGTATTCTACACTAAGGCACACAAGGATTCTTTTTAGGTGCACCAAAATGAAATGTTTGATTGTAGATTGTTTGCAAGCAAGATTCATTTTAGGTGCACCAAAGATAAATGTTCTTTAAGCTAAGCACACGAGGTTCTTTTTAGTGCACCAAAAGACGTGTCTAATCTACTAAATCCCTACAAAAGATGTTAGTAGTTTCAAGATGATGGTCTTGGATGATCTAAAATACCCTACAAAATAGAGACCCAACCCCGCACAGATCCCTAAGCTAGTACAGAAAATAGCGCCAATACAGAGGCAAGATAGCACTAATACAGAAGATAGCGCTAATATAGAAAATAGCGCTAATCTGGAGGAAAGATAGCGCTAATATATGAGATAGCACCAATATACAAGATAGCGCCAATACAGAGGCAAGATAGCGCCAATACAGAGGCAAGATAGCGCCAATATAGAGGCAAGATAGCGCTAAACTATGTTTTTGCCTTGGTTTACAGTTTGCAGTGAGAAAGATAGTGCCAAACTGGGTGAGTTTAGTGCCAAAATGATGCAGAGATGGTCAAGTGTTTGATTTTAGGAAAAAATTGATAGTCTCCCCTGTCCCTGCATAAAATCCTGCAAAAATAGAGAGCAAAAGACACAAAAGATGCTGAAAAGGCAAAAAAACACAAAATATGTGAGTCCAAATGATCAAGCAATGTCATGGTAAGAAGGCACCACCGCAGTCTAAAAATAGCGCCAAAATGCAGGTAAAATGGTGCTACTGCGCAGGAAGATAGTGCTAATCTGTAAAAAACACATCTTAAACAACAAAAAAACTCACAAGATTGTTAGATTGGGACCTTGTGGGTCCCACTGGGCGTGCCAATGTGATCTATGAATTCAAAATGAAAGTAGAAAACATAAAACAAGTGCATAAACAAGCATTATACCTTTCACAATGAGTCACAAATCCTTGATAGGGTGGAAGGAGTTGTACCCAAACTCCTTAGATTTACCCAAATGGATGTACAATGTGGATTGCTCTTTGAGATTCAACACAATAGGATGAGGGATTTGGATTTAGATGGAGATTGAGATGGGGATGAGGAATGATTTTGGCATTATGATGGTATGATGAGAAGATTTGAGAGAAATTTGGGCATGATAACGATGCAAGAAGTTGTTCTAAATGGCTTGGGTGAGGGTTTTATTTATATAATTTTGGAAAAAGGATGGAGGGTGAGGATTAAAAGTTGAGATCAAGGGCTAGGAATGATTGAGAGTTAGGGTTTGGATTGGAGTCATAGCCTTGTGACAAGTGTCACAAGAGGAGTGGATGAGAGAGATCAATGGTTGAGATTTGGTCAATGGGATTGGAGGGTTCTCATTATTTGTGAATTTTAAATTCACACGGGGAAAGGTGTGGAGGATAAAAATGAATTAAAAACTCATTTTTGGGAAGAGTGGATATGACAAGTGAATTAAAAATTCAACTTATGGGGGAGTGTGAATTAAAAATTCACTTTTATGTGGAGATGTGAAGGTTGAAGAACACATGTACACTTACATTTGTAAGAGGGTGATAAATGATGTGTAAAGAATATTTGACCCTTTGAATAAAAAAATAATTTTTATTCAAAGGTGTGTGGGAGGATGGGCTAAGCAAGGTTAATTAAGTGTTTAGCTTAATTAATTTAGGTCTAGGGGATAGGTAGGCTAGGGTAGCTAATTAAATAATTGAATGGTTAAGGGTAGATGATTAGGGATAAATTAATTAAATTAAAATAAATTTATTTTAATTAATAGGAGGGATAATTGGTAGTGTAGAGATACAGGAAATTGGTCTGTGGAGCGAGTCAATTTTAGGTGTCTACAGTCACAAATTCAAGCAAATCAACTCAAGGAAGAAAAGATATGTAGTGTTCTTATTGTAATAGACATGGACATGAAAATGAATTGTGTTGGGATCTATACCCTTGTAAGTTCTGTGGATAAAGGAATCACTCTGAAAAGATGTGTTGGAATAAAATGCAGAGGAGAAAGCCTATGACAGGTTATATACAAAAGGATTATGGATGGATTGATGGACTGGAATGGAAATATGTTACTTGTCTGTTCAAAAGGATGTATAGGTTGAAGTATTCATGTGTTGGAGAGAAAAGAGGATATGGATCAAGATATAGAGAAGGAAGACCACCTGCGGAGCAAAACAAGGATAGTAATTCATACCATAGATGGATAAATGACATGAGTCATAATTCTTACCGGAATAAAGGATACCGGAGGGATGAAAGAGGATTTGATAGGAGATCATTTAGAGGAACCTGTTTTCATGTTTGGAGGTGAAAAGCATCAAGCAATGAATGTCACCAAGAGAACACTACCAGAGGAACAATAGATAATGCAGAGATAATTTATGTGGAGGAAGAAGAACCTATTGAATCACTAAGTACAATAGAGAAATTGAAAGAGGGAGAATCATTGATCTTAATGAGAGTTGTGTTGTAGAACTGAGAAACTAGTGCAAGAAAGTTTATGTAAACAAGTGTGAAGCATAATAGAAAAGGGAAGTTCATATTGTAGAGAAAGAAGGGATGACTAGAAGTTCTACCAGAAGAGAAAGATTATGTATCGAAGTAAAGGAAATATGGATAAAGAAACAGAGAGAAGTCTAGAAGCAGTGTATGCAGAGAAGAAACTAGAAGATTTTGATGTGTACAGAAGAAATTGTATCTAGAACCAGAGATTAGTAAGTGTTGTAGAGAGAATTTAAGAATGTATTTACTGAATCAAGGAAGAAAATGATTATTCTAGAATATTGAGGGATACTGAGGTTATTTGACTCTTAATTGATTGAAGTAGACATTGATCTTGAGGTAGCCTACAAGTGTTTGACAACCGAATGCTGAACTGAGAGGTAGTTGCAACATTGTAGCTAGACCGCTGAACCTAGACCACCATAAAATGAAGAATTTGAGGTAGTCCAAAGAGAAGACCTGTACAGACTGCCGAACATGAGGCAGTGCAGTGATTTGTGAACAGATCGTTGAACTTGAGGCAGTTTGCATGAATGACTTGAACAGATCGCCAACCTTGAGGTAGTTGCAAGTACCTGTGAACAAACCATCGAACATATCTTAAGAGACAACATGAATTTTGACATAATACAGACCAAAGTGAAGAGGCTCACTTTTCAATTAACCTTGAGAGTTTGATGGAGGAGCATCTGAAAGTCATTCAAGTAAATTGAGACAGTTGATGCTGAGTTTACAGAGTGCCAGGGAGAAGACATTGGAGACTACCACATTTTACCGTATTTGCACATTAGAGCTTGCAGAGATGGATTTAGTTTCTATGACATGATATCTATATCATATCCAAAATTTAGGTCATTTGGACTCGTTTCCTGAGAGATATTGCTATCAGAAGATTACTTATTTTCACAAGATAGAGTAATCAGTGTTTACTTGAAGCCTAATGGGTTTGCAGAGAAATTCCATGACTTGCGGAGCCTAATGGAACATCATTCAAGGTAATTTGGGACCTAGCTGACCTTCATGGAGAACTGCACCAAGTTTCATCCATTTGCGAGGCAATACCATATGTTTTAGGCTAGACCTATTTGTTTCTACATGTTTCATGTGGCAAGTTACCTTTAGGCTGACTTGATAATGTTTTGAAGACTTGCAAAGGATATAAATAAAAGATAGAAGATTGTCTCAAGGCAGTGATAAGGTATGTGAAGGAAAATATGTGAAAAGAGGAATTGTTTTGATCTTGGAAGGCATCAGAACATAAGCAGAGGAGGCAAAGTAGAGGACATAAGAAGATACAGAAAGAGGAAGAAGACATGGAAGAATGATGATGCATGAATCTTTTGTAAGTCTGGGCTACGGCCTAGCACCTTTAAAGCCCTAGTGACATATGTAATGAGGTTTGACATTTTAATATAATGAGGAATGAGCTTTGAAGGCTGGGTTTTTCCCTTTGAGGGTTTTCCCAGGATATATCTTGGGTCATGTGTTTATGAATATCTCTTAACATTCTACTGTTATCTATATGTTACTATTACATCTTTGTTATGATCATGGAGTTAGTTATTTAAGGTTGCAAGGCTAGACAGTCCTTCATTGGACCCTCCTACCTTGACTACATCAATTATCCTAAAATCAGGAGCTGAACATCATCCGACACTACTCACTATTCCAAATCTATAGAAAAGTTGCCCAATCAGACTTGGTCACCCGCCCCGTAGTCCACAAAGTCTTCACCTCTAAAAATCCAACTTCTGGTGAGTTTCTATTCTTTCTTGAGTGTCTTCCTATCTGGTGATCTATAGCAGTTTATTCATCTGTACCTGATTTCATTATAATTAGGGTTTGAGGCTTATTGAATCTAAGGTTTGACAAATCTTTCAATCTAATCAATCTTTCCATATCATTCCTAAGTACATCAACCTGTAGCTGAGTCCTCTTCATCTGCAGTGACTTGGCTCAGTTGTTGTCCTTGAGTGTTAGTGTGAAAGGAGGGTTTGATTTGATAGACCTTAACACTATCCACCATCTTCCCACTTTTTACATATAACAGATGGCATGAAAGCAAAAAAGAACATGATTGTAGTTGAAACATGCCTTTCCAAAGACATGGATGTGTTGATGGATGAGGTTGCAGTGGAGAATGGTGATGATGAAAACCCTATTTTCTCTAACATTGATTTGTTTGTAGATATGAAGAAAAGTGAAAACAAAGAAGACAAAGTCCTCGTGCTTGAGGATAATATAGAATAGAAAATGGTGATAGAAGTTCAAGAAGTACAAGGTGCAAGAGATAAGATTTGCTGCAAAAGTTCCTTTGGAGGTGGCAAATTTGAAAGCTAAAATGGTGGCTAGTGAAGGCCTTGTATTAGATTGTGGAGATTGTGGAGTTGATGGAGATGAGGAAATGAAGAAGATTGATGAGCTGACTGATTCATGTGATTGACGAGCTAACTGATTGAAGAGAGTGAAGAAAAAGAGTTGGAAATTTTTTATGTCGATTTGTGTACAAATGAAGTCGAGAGAAAATAAGTTGAAGAGAAGGAAAATGGATTTTCTAAACTCCATCATGTGATTGTGAGTTGTGATGTTGAAATATGTCCTTTAGAGCACATACGTATGTTGATCAATGTGGAGCAGTGCAAAGATAAGTACCTTGAAGAAGTACCAAATACACAAAGTGAAGAAGGAGCAAAGGTTGTAGTGGTTGAAGTAGAGGTGTTTACATAAGAAGATAAGGATGGGGATCTAATTATGATTTTTTTCATTTTTTTAATGATTTGTTTTCAAATGAGGAAGTAATTATTTTTGATAAAACTTATTATGAAGATTTGAGTGCAGGTGAAGATTTTTGGTGGAGGTGGATGATTATTGGTGGGTTGAATCCCATGAAAAGAGGGAGGAGATGGTGGAGAAGGGAAATTTATTGTGGATAGAAGTTCATGAGAGAAGTAAAATATGAAGGATGAATTTGGATGCAAGAAGTAGGCTTTATTCCAACCAAATGTTGGAAGAAGCCAAGGAGAAAATCTTCTGAAATAGTTGATTCAATAAAGGAGCTTGTTATGGAATGCCCACTTTCATCATTAGCTCAAATTTGTGAACTACACTCACAAACTTTTTACCAACGAGTTTGATACAAGAGCATCTGGGACATTGTTAAAAGAACTAAAGAAATTCATCTCTTGATTGTAACACTTCTCTCCTTTTGGTGTTTCTTTTCCCACATTGGATTATTTATGGCAGTCATTAAAAAATGGATGTGTTGTTGCTAGGAACTTCCCCTCAACATACCATTGACATGGAAAGATTAATTTTTGTCAAACTGACAACCGTCTAAATTAGACCTGGCATGTTCTTTCTAGAGTGGGGGCTAATACAAACATGTTAATAGATGCAACAATTTCTATTTATAGTTGAGTCAATTCATGATAGCTTGTGGTGGTATCCTAAATTAGGACTCTATGTCCTTATAAAGAGTGCAAAGGGTTTTTAGCGAGTAGGAAATAGTGGTAGAATAATATGAGTCAAAGATTTTTTAGAATAGGAATTTGTTGATTCTGAATAGAGTCATGAGACTGAGTAGGAGTAGAGTTTTAGGAAGAAGTCATGACTTGTGGGTCAAATATTTTTCTTGAGTCATGGATGGAGTTGTGAGTTTTGAGTCTAGTTAATTTTCATTTTGTCTAGAGTTGTTAGTATCTTTTGAGTATAGTGAAAGGTGTTGAAGGAAAATCTGATGGTAGAGTTTCTTTGTTATGTTGGGTTGAAGTTCCTTGTATTGAAGTCATGTTTGTCCATGTCTTTCAGAATATTGCATTGTGCTTGAATTAAGTTGTCACAAGAATATTGTTGTGCTAAGTATGATCTATTTCTACTTTGATTTTGTTGTGGAACTATCAATTCTAAGGCTAAAGCCTTGCAATATGTCACTATCTATTTTTCTAGGTGATATTGATTCCATGAAATTGTTAAGATTTTGATGAATTATTGGAGATTAATGTTTACATGAGATATAAATTTTATTGAAAAATATTTTGAAATTAAAATCCTAAAATCTATATCAAATGCAACAGAAAAAGATTAAAGACATAACAATAAAAACTAGATAAATGTTAGCAAATGTTTTTCAAATGTGGTTGCTCAGTTTTCTTCCAGCATAACTCGATAAAATTGTCTCAATCAATTGTTCTCACGTGGTCCCCCTTGATAATTGGGAGAAATTGATTTTTATAATGTTTTGGTGAAAGCGGTTTTGAGAGCAGTTGGATGGAAAAAGGTAGGTATAAGGTAGTTGAACAGGTTTTAATATTTTAAAAAAATTTATGCATAGGTTTAGGTTTTAGATTTTTAGGTTTATAAATAATAAATTAAATTTGTTAATTTTAATTTATTATTTACGAGGGGAGTAAAAGGGAAAGATTTAATTAATTAATTAAAATTAATTAAATCTTAGGATTAAGGGTAGATTAGGGATTAAGGGAAATTTAATTAATTAATTAAAATTAATGAAATCTCATGTAAAGGGTAAGGATTAGGATTAAGGGTAAATTAGGGAATAATTAAGGGTAAACATGGATTTGATCGATGGACAATTTTAGATTTCTACATTTTGCCCCTCTTTGAGATGATGTTGTGAAGCAATGTCGTTTCAAAGAAGATTAAAACATAGGTTTTGGATTCGGATTTTGGGTAGAATGGGGCTCAAATGGGGCTCATAAAAATGAAGGATTGGTAGATGATGCCCCCTTAAGAGGATATGCATGGACGAAGGAGATGGATATGCTCTTCAAAAAGGAAATGAAGGGGAGGAGATAGAGTTATGCTGATTTAGTTTGAGCAACCTGATGTTTGATATAGTATCAGACATTATGCACCAAGCTATAAGGACCAGGGTGACGATGTGTCAAATGTGGAGAAGACAGAAAGTCACTAGCAAACATATGCCTAAGCCACCATGATATGAAATACCATGATGACAAAGTGGTAGGTATATTGCAAGGATAGATACAGATGCAAGACAACAATGACACAATACACACAAACAAGACAAGCAAAGCATGCACAAATGATTAAAAAAAAAGGTGACTGCCCCTGTCAAGCTGAAAATTGATGATTGATTGGATTGATTGATGATTGATAGTGTCTGGTTTCAGGAAGTGAAACATGTTGTATAAGACATTTGGTCTAGTTTCGACGATGCAACATCTTGTATAAGACAATTGATATGAACAATGATGATTGATTGATAACATCTGGTTTCAGGAATGAGACACCTCGTATAAGATGCCCGGTCTGGTTTCAAGAGTGCAACATCTTGAATAAGACAATTGATATGATTGATTGATAGTGTTGTTGATGTGGGAACGATTTATCCCAAGAACAACGTGAGGATTGTGTTGTTGATATGGGAACGATATATCCTGAGAACAACGCTAGGATTGGGAATGATATATCCCATTGATGATGATGATGATGTGATCGATCGATCATGTTTACAACAAGGCTAGGAATAAGATCATGGATGTGATTGGATAATTTGGCTAGATTGGTTGACAAGATTAGTATGGACTAAGGATACTTGCATTTGGATCATTGTTGCTTGGAATGATTTGATTGATTGAGTTGATGGATTGATTTGAATTGATGATTTGATTGATTTGATGGAAGTGATTGATTTTGATTTTTATTGCTTGGGTTTTTGTTGGATATTTGATTTTTTTGTATTTTCAAATGTTTTGATTTTTTTGAATTTTTGGTTTGTTTTGGATGCATTGGATTGTGCTTGGATAGCCTTGGGATATATGCCAATGACAAGGGAAAACCAAACCAAAAGGCAATGATCAAGAATGGATGGGATAGATAAAAGGATTGGATGGATGGATAAGAGGATAGGTGATAGGATGAAAGTAGGACTAGATGGATTAAAAAGATTGGTGATAGGATAAATGCAGGATTGGATGGGTGGATTAAAAAAATGTGCCATAGGGTAAATGTAAGATTTAGATGGATAAAAGGATGGACAATAGGATAAAGGTAGGATGGATATAATGAGTGGTGATACAAGGATAATGGATGGGAGATATAGGAAAGATGGATGGAGGAAGCCTAGGATGTGATCTCCAAGGACTACGTTGCATAGGAATAAACTGCCCCCACTCTAGATATTATGCCTTAGGATTTGGTGAGGTGATGCTTATTAGGATGCATGTTAGGGATAATGCTTGGAAGGGATTAATGGACTTAGGATGTATGGAGGATATTCTTAGAAATGGATGGATGGAATTTTGAGTAGGACAAGAGGTGTCAAAGATATTTTCAACATTTTGCCCCTACCCTCATCAAGATCAAAAAGGATGAAGGGAAAATGGATGGTGCAATGAGGAAGGTATGATAGATATGATGGGTAAGGATGGCAAGATAGGATGGAAAATGATAGGATAGGATATGAGATGGGTAGATAAGATGGGATAGATGTGACAACATGCCCCCCAAGTGTAAACCGCATATATAATCACCTACACATGATGCCTGTTTGCCAGGGTTTCATCATGGTACTTATCCAAGGTGCCATAGAAATGGTTTTCACCATTGGACGAAGGATTTATCTTTACTATTTTGATTTTGTTTTGGTAAGGGATAGTTGGATGGAATAAGAGGGGACTCAAGATTTTGTTCCCATAGCAAGGAGGTAATGTCCTAGGATGGATAGAAGTCACTCATATAGACTATGTCAAATGTCATTATGCTCATAAATGTTGGTAGGGGATTGTATGAGAGAGAGATAAATTAATTGGATATTGGATTTTGATGTGGATTATGAAAGGTTCATGCAAGGATGGATAGGGGATAGTGAATTATGATGTGGACTAGGATGGAAGGATAGTAGATTAGGATGGAGATAAAGAGATAGATAGAAGGACTTATGAAAAAGCATGGACCATAGGGATATGATGGAAGAAATAAGTAGGATAGTAGATGGAAGATGGGGAGATGAAGGTATGTCAGAATGTTGTGGAGTGGAAGGGAACCAAGACCAACGATTGCACACACCGAATTGAATTTTGAAGTTTTTTATCAGAAGGGGGATTTGGGAGTAATGAAGATGTTTGCTTAGGGGATTGTCTATTTAGGACTTTAGGGACCCAAATGGACTTATGAATTTTAGGATTTTGTGATGGGGGGCGAGATGTTTGGGATTTTAGGAGGGTGGATGATCTATTTGAATTAGGTGCTTTTTGATTGGGGACCCAAACCATTTTGGTTTTGAAATTATCTTTTTGAGATGTGGACTTGGGTAGCCTTTTTGAATTTTGATTTTACTTTGATTCTGTGTATTGGTGCCCTGTGGCATGAGGATTATTAGGATGCTTTGCTTTATGGGTGGAGGCATCCAAATTTTTATTTTTGAATCCATGGGGGTCTTTGTGATAGCTTCATGTTTAATCGATGTGTGCATTTGTTGATCATGATTAGGAATTGTAGGGGATTTATAGGAACGAGATGTATGGATGGATTTGTGGCTAAAGTGATATGGGGATTTGAGAATGGGAATATTAGGAGATGGGAGGAGTGGAGGTAAAGTGGAGGGAAGGATGTTAGGAGTTGGCAGAAGTGGAGGTAAAGTAGATGGTGGAAGATGGATGGTCACATGCTTTTTGGGTTTGTAGGATGGAGGAGGGATGACAACATATGTTTTATGAGTATGATAGGATGTATGGGATTTGGGATGGAAGGATGTGGATTTAGGAGGCATGAAGGAAGTACCAGCATCTTGAGATTGTTTTCCTTGGGCTGTATATCCAAGGCCATATGATCATGGAGGGACTTTGACATGGATAGGCTCCAAGATACCTTGTTCATGAAGGCCTAAGCATTTACCTTGATAGTTCATTTTTTGGAGTATGTGATGGACAATGGGACTATGTGTGTTGTGGACATTAGACTTGAGCTCATTATTGGATGGAGAAGGTGTGGTGGTAGATAATGGTTGCTACTCTCCTAGGGAAGAACATTCATGAATGAAGGTAGTAAGACCAATAGGATATGATGGTGGATTTGAAATGGGATCAATATGAGATGGTGAAGGAGTAATAGGATCTTGATTATCATTATGCTTATTAAGATCCAATGTATTTGTTTGATCATCTATGTGCTTGTGGGGTCAAGTGTATCATCAAGGGAAGTGGATGTTGTGGGATGATGGATAGGACCAGGTGGAGAATTGATAGGAGTGGTGGAGGTTTCTTGAGCATGGATATTATTGGGACCATGAGTGGAAGAAGTGACATGCTCTTGATCATAGACAATATCTTGATCATAGAAAATATATAGGTTATGAATAGGTTGAATGGAAGGGCTTTGATCTTCATTTGGTAAGGAGCAAGATTGATCATGCTTTGGAGTTGACTCTTGACATAAATCTTGAGTTTGGTTAGGAATGGAGGTTTCTTGGATAGGTTCAATGTATGGTGGGGAATGAACTAGGCTTATGGTAGGTGGATCTTCGAGAGACTTGATAGTTTGTGGACTACAAGATGGGATTGGAGAAGTAGGCATGACATTTGAAGGTTCTTGGATAGTTTCAAGGATAGGGATTTGATGGCATGATGGTGGTGGTTGATTCCTTGATAGTATCCAATGGATCACATCCTTCATTAGTATATGGGTGGATCCACAATATAATGGATGGATAATGAGGGTGAAAGGTGTAGGCTTATGATTAAGATTAGGATTGCTTGTACTAGATGGGGATGAAATTGGATGAGTGGATTCAAATTTCTCCATAGCTTTTCTTTTGCTTTTAGATTTTGCAAAGAGTCTTTGGAGAAAGGATTCATTGGTTGATGGATTAAAGCTTGGAAAGTTTGATGGTGGTGTTGGTATAGGACTAGTAGGCTTTGGGATAGGCATTCTATTGGATGGTGATGGAGGGATGATAGGATTGGACTTAGGTGGAAGATTTGATGGTTTAGGCTTTAAATGTGTTGGGGATTGGATTAATGGATTAGGATTATATGATGGAGGCTCCATAGGGATGGATGGATGAGGGGGACTAGTAGATGGATTGGTGTATGATTCCAAACTTGAGGTGGTATCTCCCTTGTCAAGAGTATCATTGAGATGGCTTAAGGATTCTTGATCTTGGTGTGAGGAGTGACTAGTACTAGCATGCACATGTTGTGGAGGATTTTGAGATGGATATTGAGGCATATTCATGAGATTGGTTGATGTGAAAGGACTAGGTTGGCATGATGATGGGGGTGACTCATGAGATTGGGATGTTGATGTGATAGGATGAGAAGATTGATCTTGTGATTCTTCAAAGATGAACGATACTATAGGGTAATGTTTATATTCCTCTCAAAGTAAATTTTGATCATGAGGACTCAATTGCTCATATGCATGCTTTATTTTTTGAATATGTTCCTCTTCTTCTCATTGTTTGAAGATAGCTTGTTGTTTTTCTTGACATAAAGTTTCAATCACATCCCAAAATTGAGAAGTAAGATTTTGTATTCTAGATTTTCTAGGGTCATGAGGGGATGAAGGTTTGTATGAAGTTGATGGGGATGGCATATACAATGGTGATGTTGAGGTGACATCATCATAATAATCTCCAATGATGAGAGGTGGTAAGGACACATGACAGAAATTATCTCTAAACATTGCCTTAGTGGTAGGATTAAAACCATCATAGATATGTTTAAGACCTTGTATTTCCTCATATTCTTGGGGTGATAGTGATGTTGGTGGAAGAGAACATGGGGGGGGTATTTGGTTCATGAGTATCAAAATATGTGTCATGATCTACAAGATTCTCATAATCATTAGGAGCAAATTTTGGACCACCTTGGATTGTGATTTTGGGTTTTGGATTTGGCATAAATTTGCTGACGATTACAACCATTTTGACGAATGAGGATTGGACTTGGTTCAAGTATGGGAATATGAGTAAGATGACAACAAATGAATTAGGTGGGAAATGGATTAGATTTGCAATGATTGAAGACTGAAACCCTAGAGGATTAGAATTGAAGAATGATTCCCCAAAAGAAGGATAAGATTGTGTTCTCACTTCTCTGTTACAAAAGCATAGGAACAGGGATCAGAAGCATGGGATCAGAGGTGCAGGACTGGTGAAAAGTGATAGTTTTACTTGTTTTCAGTTGTGATCAAGTTTACATGAGATATAAATTTTATTGAAAAAGATTTTGAAATTAAAACCCTAAAATCTATATCAAATGTAACATAAAACAATTAAAGATATAACAATAAAAAATAGATATCATGTGGTCCCCCTTGATAATTGGGAGAAATTGATTTTTATAATGTTTTGTTGAAAGCAGTTGGACGGTAAAAGGTAGGTATAAGGTAGTTGAACGGGTTTTAATATTTTTAAATTTTTTTATGCATAGATTTAGGTTTTAGATTTTTAGGTTTGTAAATAATAAATTAAATTTGTTAATTTTAATTTATTATTTACGGGAAGGGAGTAAAAGTGGAAAGATTTAATTAATTAATAAAAATTAATTAAATCTTAGGATTAAGGGTAGATTAGGGATTAAGGGAAATTTAATTAATTAATTAAAATTAATTAAATCTCATGTAAAGGGTAAGGATTAGGATTAGGGGTAAATTAGGGAATAATTAAGGGTAAACAGGGATTTGATCGGTGGACAATTTTAGATGTCTATAATTAATATTATTGGTAATGAATGGTCTTTGTGTGTGAAGAGATGCTTGGATTGGTTGTCCTTCAATGGATACCCCATCGTCAAATGCATCAATTCTCTAGGGCATTTAGATCCCTTGTTAGTTGGTTTCTTAGGAGGGTTTTTATATGGTTCTTCCTAGAATTTATGGTTGCATGCTTATTGAAGAAGAGGAGATCCTTTTGTAGTTAGAGGGTTAGGATATTTTTAAAAAAATGTGAAATATATATGTACATTGACGGATTTGGTGATCCCATCAGCTACCAGAATCTAGGATTAATTGCTCTTTTTTGCATCCCCTGGGTACCAAACCTAGGTTAATTAGCATATATATAGTTAGACTTGTATGAATATTTCAACTTCACCATTTTCTTGATATTCATGCAATTTTAGTCAATTAATTATTGTTGTTGTAATTTAGTGATTTTATTATATGCAGTACACTCATGCATCTTGTATTATCCTTATTATGCTTCATCGATAGATTAATATTGAGATGTGAGATGTCTATGCCTCATTTAATTTATAATCATGTTGGTTGTTATATATTGTGCTTTTACTATCTATATCATGCAAGTATGCTTGATGTGTTAATTGAGTGTGTAGGTATAGGATTGGAACCAACGATGGTTAATTCAAAGTTGGAAACATGGTTTGTTTGGTTTTATTACTAATCTTACTCTATACATGGGGTGATAAGACATGTGATATGTTTAACTAGTTATCCCTATTTGAATCATTATGATTCAAGATCCTTATTGTGTTGAACTAGTAAAGTGTCTAAAATTTTGTGAGCCTTTAATTAAATTCGTACATGCATATTGTTTCCTATGGGTGGGATTAATTTAATAACCTTGTGAAATGATAAAATGCTCATGGAAAATTAAGGGGGAAATTTGTAATTGAAATGGTTGAGTTAAAGATGTTATTTTACATTATTAGCTAATAGGCTTCTTATGGGGGCATTCGTGTCCATAAATTTGTCCCACACATTGAAATAATTACTAGCTCACTGTTAAATAATTTTTAGCTCACTAGAAACTAGTGATGCATTTTTTGCCTCTCCACATCACTGAAGATGATTCATTAATAATATTTTGCTCTCACCAATATTTATTCACCATTGAAAATATTCTTTCCATGTATAATAAGACTTTAATGTAGATATTACAAAGATATTAGTTATTAAGTGCCAAAACAATCAATGCCAACAAGATATTTTGTAGATGAAGGATTACAATCAACTAAGCAAAGTTATCCATCACTTGACATTGGCAGAGATGACAACTATAGATTTGGTTCCATCACTTGATAGTGATCATCCAATTTTTAAAAGGTAACCAAGCTCTGTTATAAATATTTTTCAACCTCAAGCTCTTGCATGGTCATGACAATCTATATGTTTCTCGTTTCTTCCACAACTATAGCTAGAGAATAAGGACAATCAAAAAATTTCTCTGTGACTCTATATCCTTGGGTTTCCTTCTAGCGTCTCTATAATCTTACAATAAACAAAATTTATGACTTATCATTAGTGATTTTATCCATAATTGTGGCCTTGTATGTACTTGTTCCTTAGCTATCTAATATCTGGTTCTATGTCACTCTTCAACCACATGTATGTTTTACAATGCTCACTTGTTTTTCCTTTCATTGATTTATAAATAATTATCTAATGGCTTCAAGACATGACATAAATCTCTCAATTACATAGTAAATAGGCAATAGAAAAATTAAGTTTGGGTGACATGGCAAGCCCTTCCCTTGTTAGAACCCTCATATGATAATCATAGCCACTCTAAGGTTGTTATTTATCTACATAGAGCATGGTAAGCAACAATTCCTATATGTTCCAAGTCTATTGGGTCCCAAAATTGTAGCTCCACAATCCTAGAGCATTATCTTATCCTCAAGGCAAGGAACTTGTCTTTATGAGGATAGGACATGGGATCATTAATAGATTATGAATGATTAAAGGCCAATTTATGAGAGTGGGTATTCTCTCTTTCATTTTGGAATCAACTAGACCTAGGAGGGTGTACTAGAGGTGTCCTTAGTAGGACATTTAATCTATTAAGATGAACCATGATTGAAACAATAACAACTATACCCAATGCATGCTTGACCCCAATATTTGTCACTAGGCCACAGACTAACTAGTTGCTTGTAAAACCTCTTATTAAGTTGATAACTACAACCGTGCATATGCACCTATAGATGGTAGTAGTATTACATCCCCATAAGTGAATCCACTTAACATTTCATACACAAGTGCAATATTTATGCATGCTTGACATGATTCTCTAACAATCTTATAATTTTAAGGTTTCTTAGATTGTTCCCTTAGTTATAATATTGAACCATGGTAGCATATAAAACCCTAATCTATTCCTAATCTATTGAGGATAGTGAAATGATTAAATAAAGAATGTTTGGCATAGATCACCAATTAGACTAGTGCCTACTCCTTTTGGTAGTATACTCATGACGCATAAGGAAAATGGAGATACACTTGCAAAGCATAATTGGAACTAGATGTACATATACATACAAATCAAAGATGACACTTCATGCAAATGGACATACTTAACAATCTACGTTAGTGCTACAATAACCTACATAGAACAAAGGGGAGACTATCACAAAAGATTTGCAATGACTTAGAAGTTGTCACACATTCATCTAACCCCTGTTATATTCATATCAACAAATGTGGCAAAGGAGGATCCACAACTAGGTTTGAGCACCCTCTTGAATAATTACAAGCTGCCATAGAGATATACTATTTACATGCATTTTGCTCATTGAAAACCCTTCCTATGATTTACAAAATGTATTTCATCTCCTTACAGAAAATACTTTCATCACTTGATGCCCTAGAACTAGCTTGAGACACTTAAAAGCAAGAAATTGGCCCAACAATCAACAACGATTACATATTTTTCCTTGTACATGTATAGATTTCAATTTTCATGATGTTTGGTTTCCTGGGCAGGATTCATTGGAGTCTACATACCAATTAATTATGATTAATGCACCAACACATCCTACTACAACAAAATTGGCCTTGGATCTATTGTACTAGGATGACCTAGAGAAACTAAAATGCCGCTCTTATGCTTAGGAAGGTAGGCTTGGTACCTATTTATTGACTTGTAACAACTATGGTTTGTATTAATGATGTTAATGTGCCCATACTTGTCTTTGTTCTTAGCATTTGGATTTACATATGTATCCATGACAAACAGGCTTTGAACTACAACATTGATGGTGGTTGATTCATCCCCTACATCCTTTGTTGAAATCTTCATGTGGATCCACATCATTATGCCGTTGAATGACATTTGGGCAAGAATGGGGCAGCTATACATGTTTAATGCATTCAATTCTAGTTGTGTATGGTACTTCTGAAGGTGTAGGGGAAGTAGACATAACTTCCATTTTAGGCACATGACTTAGGGTTATTTTACAAATTTTGAATCCTGTGAAAATGGGTCCCGACATTGGCTCTAGTTGGGGACATGTGCCTCTTGTAGGCACAATGAGAATCTAACTATCTCTAGGAGTAGACCAAAAAGGTAAAAAAGGGATGAGAAGGCATGGGAGACCAAAAAGACCAATATGTACAAGGAAAAGACACAACAAGGAAGTATGTCTAAGATAACTTACAACCAATGACATGAAGGCATGGAAACGTTTGAGAAGATATGTCTATAACCAAAACTTGAAAAAAAATTGTAGGTTATACCCTACAAAGATCCATGGAAAAAGGCCATGGACAAACTTCTACAATCAACTTACCCCTATCAAAAACAAGTTGAAAGAACATGTTGAACATTTTCATATATGAAGTGTATCTACCAGCCAACTATAAAAACTACATCCATCACATGTAAACATGTGCAAGCTAAAAATGAAAAAGGCAACAGGCCAAGAGTGCAACACCTTCTATCAACTAAATCCAGCAACCCAATTTAATTGCACATGGAGAAGAGAACTCTCACAATCCATGCCAATCATATCCACATAGTGTTAGAAATGAAGGTGCAAAACACACAATGAAAATCTAATTCAAACCTTATTAATGTCCTCTAAATAATGTAGAATCAATGTAGATTGCAATAGAAATAAAACCCACTACACAGAAATGACATGCATTAAGAATTGAACACATAACATAGTATGTAACGTGGAGAAAACACTTTTGGGTAAAAAACTCCACCAAGAAAAGAGGTTCCAAGTTGTATTATATTTAAATATGAGATTACAATACATGCACTTCCTCTTCTTCTTCAGTCTTCAATCTAGCGGTGCCTGTTAATCTCAACTCTACTAAAAACATAGTACAAATATCCTTATAAAAGGGGGTTGCCTTCTAGGGCAAGAAAACCAAAAATATTGACCATCAGATTTGTGACCTAATGATGAATGGTCCAGATTTACCATGATAAAATATAAATAAAATGTGGTTTCGGGGGCACTACGCCCAAAACCCCACTGGGGCACATGCCCTCAGACCCCCCGCCGAGGGGATGATTCCCCCGAACCCCTCGTAGGGGGCAAACCCCCTTGCAATCCCCCATTGCAGATGAATTAGCGTTAGGTACCGGATATAAACATGCAGCTGAAATAAGATCGTTGTTGGTGAAACCTCTCATCCCTTATGGGTGATTTACAAACAATAATAGGAATAATTTAAATTACATAGGATTTACAAGGTTGATGGCACCTTAATCCTAACACATAGTTGCTACCACCTTCAAATAAGTCAATACAACAACTAAATGTCTCAAACTCACATACCTTTGAAAAATATACCTAACCACAAATTTGTTCTACACAAGGAAGAATACCTTCATGCATCTTGAACTCAAATGCCTTGATTTTAGGTATACAATCAAGTTGAGTTACTACAAGCTAGTATTCATGTTCATTAGTGCACCACAACTCAACATCATTTGCCCATATATGATGGACCCACACAAAGGATTCTAACTCTAGAAAATCACCATCATCCATAGTAGTAGGAGCTCATCCTTCATCATAAAGGAAAGCCTCATAGTCACTAGTGTTCACATCAAGCTCTTGGATAACATGTGGCCAAAATACACCATTATCACACATTATCACACATGTTGATGTTCTTTCTCTATGCTTGGATCAAACACTTGATCCACATTTTTATTATCATCATCAGCATAAGAATCACATCAAGGCACCTCAAGTGATGGACTAAATCCATGCCATTGACTCTCTATTTCATTTTCACTTAGGCAACTTGTTGTACAAATTTCACTATTTCAAATAGATACACAATTGTTTTACTTCCTCATCTTCCTCCTACACATAGGAACAAAGACATGTTACAAAACAAGTAACTTTTGTTGCAATGTGCATGACCATGTCATTACCAATGCCCACATCATGATGCACACAATTGTTGGTGTTAGGACTAATTTAATCATCTGATTGTCACAAGTTAATGTATAATTCATTAGCAAAAAAGGACAGGCCTAAAGGAAACCACATGGAACATGAGGCATTTCAATTTCTATATGAGCACTTGCAACATCAAAATCACCTACATCACTATCAAGAGGGAAAAATAATAGAGTTCATCAAATATACAATTATCATCATTATCATCCTCATGAACTAATCCATATAATTGCAAATAAATGAAAACATTATCAATCTCATCAACATAGCTATCCCGTGATGCAATATCATCCTTCTTAGCTTCCAATGAACACTCACTAGCCACAAGGTTCTCTTGAGCATCCTCAATGCACTATAGATTTATTAGTTGTTTAGTGGCATCCACATTTGGAAACAACAATTGCATTATG
This sequence comes from Cunninghamia lanceolata, assembly GCA_027924645.1. Lineage (NCBI taxonomy): Eukaryota > Viridiplantae > Streptophyta > Pinopsida > Cupressales > Cupressaceae > Cunninghamia > Cunninghamia lanceolata. The sequence goes on from BSBN01000118.1 coordinate 4,140,832, forward strand.
CATTCCTCCCTCAATTTATCAAGGTAGTCAATCCATCCATAAGACTACTGCAAACTTATAATATTTAATTCATTGAGCACCAAGCCTAATCTAGTTTCATAGGCCTCACAAAAATTTTAATACATGAATTTACATCTAGTCTACACTTCCTTAGAATATCAGAATGAACAATAGAAAATCTATGATTGAAACCATAACTTGAATCTCCTTCCTACCTTTTGATACTTACTAATTCTTGGATAAGATAAGCTCAAGGTTAACATTGCATGTGTAATTCTCAACAAATACAGTCACAACTTGGTATTTCGAAGAAGAAAAAAGGTTCTCAAGGAAACAACTAAGTCATCTCCGTGCATTCCCATATAAAGACCTAACAAAAAATCTCATCCACAAGTCTTCCTCTTCAAAATGAAATTCCTCCATGAAATCTGAGAATAGATCAATATGTGTGTCCCATTCATAAATATCATACCCATCAAATCTAGGCATTTGTTTCAAGACTGTGGTTGTCATGGTTTGCATTTTATAGTTGACCCAAGAGAGGTCTAGTTGTTTGTAGGCAGTTTCAAGGGGAATATGGGGGGCTAAATCATAGGAATTTTATAGAAACAAGCAGGGCATTGGATTTCAATTTAGACTCAAGTAATTTGATTTGGTTTTCAATTTCATTGTGCTACCTAATGAGCTCATCTTGTTTTTGCATGATCCTTGAAGGTTTTGAGGTAAGACAACATAAGATGCATGGTTGTTTAAATAGAAAGGAAATACATCATCATAAGAGACATAGGCATCTACTTCATTGTAGTTTCTAGGGCTTGAGACATGGGAAGGCACATGTGAAGGAGCAGCCCTAGAGTTATCATTATTTAACCAAGAAGCCATGACTTAGCATGTTCAGTCATGTAGGGTATAAAAAGACTTCATAAAATAATATCTTTACTTTGAAAGAAGCTTTATCTAAATAAGGAAGAAGAAAATGCTTTTATACCTTAATTACTAGTTGTTGCAAGTTTGAGATGTATTCTTGATGTATCAATAACAAAGAGATTGCAACAACAATTAAAGCTAGTTCTTGATAGTAGAGTCACCACCTCTTTCAAAAGAGGAAACCTTGAAGCACACTTGATCTTTAAGGAAACAAACTGATCTGGGTTCAACTCACCACCAGAGTCTTCATTTCATTCATAACCCATAATTTTATCTCTCCAACAATGATTCCATTCTATTGGCATAAGTTGATGGGTTGCCAAATCACCACACAAACAAAATAGCACTATTGTAAAACTTACTTCAATGATTGTGTTGTAGAGGTCTTCAAGATAAGAACTAGATTAACACATCCTAAGCAATGATGCTATTTTGTTGGGTCCCAAAAGTGTAGTTCCATAGTCCTAGAGTATTATGTTAACCTCAAGGCCAATGACTTGTCTTCAAGGTGATAGGACATGGGCTGATCATAGGTCAATTTTTGAGAGTGGGTGTTCTCTCCTTCACTTTGGGCTCAACTAGACTCATAAGGGTGTTCCTAGAGGCATCCTTAACAAGGCATTTAACTGATTAAGATGAATCATGACCGAAACAACAACTATATCCAATGGATACTTGCCCCTAATATTTGTCACTAGGCCAAAGACTAACTACCTACTTGTAAAACCTCTTATTAAGTTGATAACTGTTTAGTGGAAATTGGATTTCGTTAATCTTTTAATGTTTAGATGTTTAAATCTGCCTCTCCACTATACATTGAAGGATCTAGGGTCGAGTGGCAAGCACTATCATACCCTAGAGTCACTTGCAGATGTAGGGAAACTTGGATTAGGGAATTAATTATCAATTTTTCCTTCTCTTATGTCTAATTAACCATTAAAACCCTAATTAAGCAAATATGGCAACAAATTGACGAAAGATAGAAAAAGCTCTTACAGACGGGAGTAAAATAACAAATCACAGAATACCTATTTTTGGGGTTCTGAGGTGGAACAGTCGGGGACTATGGTGCAGGTGCCCAAGTCCAAGGTACCTACTTGTTTAGGGAATCTAGACCTCCTTTCGACACTGATCAGCCCTGTAACTTCTGTTTCCTAAAATTTGTTTGTGGAGGACACTGTTGTGGGTGCCCTAGTCCTGGAAGTGCTCCTTTGTCTAACTTTTCTTCAGATCCTGAATCCTTAATGACTGCCAAGCCTTCCTGCAACTCCACTTTTTCCAGATGTGACACCTGTAACCCGCAATCACAAGACTTGGTTTGGGGGTTGTGGTGTTTAGAGGCTTGCCTCAGTCAAGCCCCGGAGGATACTTAAGTCTCTAAACACCATTATCAGACAAAGAGTGCATGCCCTTGTGAGGCAAAGGAAAAAACCAAAGGAATCAATGATAAAAACACAATGATATGTCACCTTGTAGTAAGCTCTCATGGAGGAAGATGCTCTTCATGCTATGAGGAAATTGATGCTCAAATCTGCAAATATCAACACACAAAACATACAAGTCTGCTCTTGCAACACAATAGAAAACCTTGAATCACCTTTAGAACACAATAGCTTTCTAGTAATCATCTAGTTTACAAATGAATGCCTAAACATGCTTATATATGCACCTACAAGCATTCCCGCCAAGATTTGAAAAATCAAACTTTATCGTGTCAGCAAAAGAATCCACTAACGGTCATAAACTGACACCTGGAAATTAGGGCTGCCCTAAAATAGGGCAGGACTAGGGTGCGAGTGCCCAAGTCCTCCCCCCCTATTTTAGGCAAGGTACAACTCAAGGGGTCCTCCTAGGTCCCATTTGCAATGAAACCTAGGTCTCATTCCATTGGGATGCTAAAATATGAGCTAAAATGTCTTAAATGCATACTAAAGACCCGAGAACTAAACCTTATGAGGGAAAAGTCCCCAAGGGGACATTTTTTGACATTACATTTAGCCCCCACTTTAATGTATGTATAAACACGAGATCAATACATGCATTAAAGTAAGGTCACAAACACAACAAACACACCAAGCATGGAGAAGACACGCCAATCACATAGAAGACAATAACAGACACTCAAAACACGGAGAAGACAGTTATAGTCATGCAAAACACAGAGAAGACAATCAATGCATAGAAGACACATTAATGCATGGAAGACAAAAATGATATCTTTTCTTTTCTTTTTCTCATATATATGAAATGCAAATGCAAGTACTGGAAAGTAAACCAACCTCCCATAATACAGGATGCACTACTCGAGGGTGCAGGTCTCTGTATATATGGGGCAACACACACACAAGACACATGAAACCTCCCAAAAATGCAGGAAGCACTACTTGAGGGCGCTGGTCTCTGCATATGGGGCAACAAACATGCCACACAAAACAAGCACGCCAAAACACACACTTGAAGACACGGAGAAGACACAACAGACAAGCGATGGAGTGTACCTATTTCTAGGTCCAACACCATCTTAGGCACATTATAGGCACACACCGATGATTGGGCTTCACCACAACAATTGTCGAAGACATGCTTAAGGGTTGAGTTAGTCACAGAACCACTTTTCACCTCCGCAAAGGACTTTTGAAAATGACAGGATGATGCAATCTACTCCGAGAAATACACCATCCCCGCCTCCGCAGATGGCTTAAGAAAAAGGATATGCTTGATATCCCGCCTCTGTAGAGGGCTTACATGATTAATTGATTGATTTCAAACAAGCTCAGAATGCACGATGCACTACTCTGGGGTGTAAGTCTCTGCATCTGAGGTCAAACACATTGCTAACATCTATAACAAACAACTTACCTTATATATGCCCCCACTTTAAGGTGGTTGATATCAGTTATCGATATCAAGCACGTTAAGGTAGGAAGAAAACACACAAGGGAACACCGACTTTCACAAAGCCCATGCCCCCCGAAGGTGATATGTACTTTACGATCACCAAATGTTCCTACAAACACATCCTTGCAAGAAACATGTTAGTGTCTACAACATCATGATAAACAACAACATCAATGCATATGATTAACCACACAAAGAGCCAAGCTTATACAACGAGTTCAGAGTTCAAGGATAACCGCGAGGCTATATCACGAAGCTCTCCGAATCGAGTACCGCTAAGGCCAGATTCAAAGACGAACAAAGGTGCATAGAGCAGTAGTATTGTTAAGGTTTGTAAATGTGATAGAAAAATCATCAAATTCACTACGCAGAAAGCACGAGTGCTTCCACTAGCCAAGCGTTGGATAAGATATACAACCCCATCGTCATATTAGGACTATAGTCCATTTTTTGATTGCTCTCAAAAGGGACACTAGGTCTACATCAGTATAAATGTTTATTGTCATCCACCTGCTAGGTGGAAACACTAGAGGAAGGGAAACAATAAATAAGAGAGGAGAAAACAAGTGTCTTAGGGACAGTCACGTAGGAGGGTGCCCGCAAGTCACCAACCACGACGCTATGTCCGTAAGACACAACACACAACAATGAAATCAGAGAGAGGTGATTTAGAAGAATGATGATACAAATAGAAGAAGGTCACAATAGAGGTGGTCTCTTGGTATCCCAAACCTTACGGGAGAATCCAAGGTCATCCCAGGAGGCCTAAACAACATACAACACATCATAGGGGAAGCACATCACGAGAGAGATAAAGGATTAGAGATACTTACCTGTAGGGCCCCTTTCGGGCTAGAAGTTGTCTATAAGTAAATCATCATCGTCATCTTCCCACTCCCTAATGTTGGAGGATAGTGGGACATACGGTACCATAGCCATATTCATATCTTGCTCATCATGTTGGTCCTCGTTAGGATCATCTTTGTTTGGTTGAATGTTAGGATCGATGTTTTCTTGTTGAGAGGCAAGGTTTATAGCATATTCTTGTCCTCTTTTTCTTCTTTCTCTTGCTTTTCTATTTCATTTTGTTTACCACTTATCTCTTGTAAGATAGGGCTATCCTCTTTTATAGGCTTGTGCAAATTAGAAGATGAAGCATCGGGATCAAACCTCATTTGTCGCGGTGGAACACTTTATTGTTAACAATGACCTCCTGATTCTTGTAAGGATTTTGGGGGAGGAACCTCAGCATAGGGACCTTGTCCTTTTGGTCTAAAGTTCTCTTCACATGCGGGTGGTTTATCTTTTGTCATTTCTTGTGTAGGAGGACAAGGTATTGGATGTAACAATTTCACTTTGTAATTTCTATAGCTCACAAATGTAAAGTCTGTTCATAGCTCTAATTTGTCGCCAGTATTTTTGTTACAAAAGTAATCCAATGTGAAATTTTGTTGTGTAATTAAAGGTTTGTATGTATTTTGATGAATGACATGCACTTGTCCATTCAAAGGAAATTTAACATATTTATAAATAGTTGAAGGAACCGCTTTCATAACTTTTAACCAAGGGATTCCAAGTTTTATGTCAAAGGTATCAGAGTTGGGAGTAATATCAAACAATTGTTCAACATGTTTCTCAAATACAGTTACTATCAATGATATCTTACCCAGTGGTTTGTTTGAAGCTCCCGTATGTGTCTTAATCATCAAGCTCGAAGGGCTATAAGGACCTTGTATTAATTGATTCGAAAAGAGGAATTTTTCAGTGGCAACATTAGTCATGCAATTAGGATCAATCAGAGTTCCCTCCACATTATTTCCCATTATCTGTATGGTGATGTAAAGAGGTCCTTCGGAATCACCAATTGTTCTATCATGAGGAGTGAAGACAATTTCAGGTTCAGGAGCCTTTCTTTTCATGTAAGATCTAGGAAGGAACCTATTGTTGCTGTTATGATTAGAGGCCATGCTTTTATGCTCGAACCAATGCCAAGTAAGATTTTGAAAGCTTTTCAAAATTGGTGCAAGACAAGAGCAAAAAATAGCCTTAAATGTTTGATTTTTCGATACTTTTCAATGCCAATGAATGAAACAAAGGATGCTATGAGGATTTCAGTCAAGGGCAAAAAGTTATATGCCTGATATCAGTCCAAAACAGCAATATAATCACTCTCAACACACTCTTGATGCAAATCCAAGATAATGCCAAGTCAAAATATAGTGAAAATATGTCAAAATAGGCATTTTTTTCACCAAAATTTAATGCAAAGAGCATAAGAAAGGGTGTTGTGAGAAAAATGATAATGGACAGAAAATAATATCAGTAATAAAAGCCATTTGGTGCCAAAATACCCAGCACAACACGCTTTTAGCGCCACTTAAGGTGAAACCCTAGTGAAAATATAGCAAAATATGTAAATTTTCACGGTTTTCCAATTCCAAGACCTGGAAAAAGGAGTGTTGTAAGAAATTTTAGGAGGTACAACAAAGAATATCAATAATATAAATCACCTCAATCCATAAAATTGATCACAACACGCTTGGAGTGCAAACTAGGTCAAACCCTAGGGCAAAAATAGCCAAAATGTGTAGTTTTTCACCAAATTTTCACTACAAGACTCTGTTAAAAAGAGTGTTGTGAAGATTTTTATGAGGAGAAACAAATGAATACCTTGATAATAGAAAATTAATGCAAAAATATCCTTCAAAACACACCTATAGTGCAAGTTTAGAGAGTCGATAAGGCCAATTTTAGTGAAAATTGTTGTTTTTGAAGCCCTAGGTTTAAGATCTTGACACAAAATGCTATGAGAATGTTTTTAAGTCTGATTTATGATTAAATTGACTTAATCTTAGATCTGAAAATGATTTTCAAGCCTTAACATGCAAAATGCCCATGCAAATTTAATGAAAATGCATCAAAATTGCTAGTTTTTTGTTGAAATCTTCTATACAAAAATGCAAATATTTTAAATCTAAATGCAAATTCATACTAAAATGAAAGAATACAGCCAAATGCAAATTTTAATGAGCCTTTAAAATCAGTAGAAAAATCTGATAAAATATTTTGCCTACAAACCCTAGATTTTGGAATTACTAGGTTATATAAAATTGTCAAAATTTCCACAAAACCCTAGCAATTAAATGATGAAAATGCAAGGAAATTTTTTGAATTTTTGGATTTTTCCTTAGTTTATATCAGATTTGATGCAAAAATCATGAATTAAGAAAATTTAGGAAGAAATGATGCAATTTTGTAAGCCAAAAAATGCAATTTTTGTTGTTGTATTTTTCCAAATTTTTTCAATGCAATAAAATGAATGACCAAATGAATGAATGAAATCAATCCAAATCTGACGACAAACACTCAACAAGTTGCAATTTAAGTCCAAAAGCACGAGTTCACCAAAATATTTAGTGGAAAATTAAATTTCGTTAATCTTTTAATGTTTAGATGTTTAAATCCGCCTCTGCACTATACATTGAAGGATCTAGGGTTGAGTGGCGAGCACTATCATACCCTAGAGTCACTTGCAGATGTAGGGACACTTAGATTAGGAAATTAATTATCAATTTTTCCTTCTCTTATGTCCAATTAACCATTACAACCCTAATTAAGCAAATACGGCAACAAATTGACGAAAGATGGAAAAAGCTCTTATAGACGAGAGTAAAATAACAAATCACAGAATACCTATTTTTGGGGTTTTGAGGAGGAACAGTTGGGGACTATGGTGTGGGCACCCAAGTCCAAGGTCCTTGCTTTTTCAGGGAATCTGGACCTCCTTCCAACACTGATCAGCCCTGTAACTTCTGTTTCCCAAAATTTATCTGTAGAGGACACTGTTGAGGGTGCCCTAGTCCTAGAAGTGCTCCTTTGTCTGACTTTTCTTCAGATCCCAAATCCTTAATGCCTGCCAAGCCTTCTTGCAACTCCACTTTTTCCAAATATGACACCTGTAACTTGCAATCACAAGACTTGGTTTGGGGGTTGTGGTGTTTAGAGGCTTGCCTCAGTCAAGCCCAGAGGACACTTAAGTCTCTGAACACCGTTATCAGACAAAGAGTGCGTGCCCTTGTGAGGCAGAGGCAAAAACCAAAGAAATCAATGATAAAAACACAATGATATGTCACCTTGTAGTGAAGCTCTCACAGAGGAAGATGCTCTTCATGCCATGAGGAAATTGATGCTCAAATTTGCAAATATTAACACACAAAACATACAAGTCTGCTCTTGCAACACAATAGAAAACCTTGAATCACCTTGAGAACATAATAGCTTGCTAGTAATCATCTAGTTTAAAAATGAATGCCTAAACATGCTTATATATGCACCTACAAACATTCCTACCAAGATTTTAAAAATCAAACTTTACTGTGTCGGCAAAAGAATCCACTAACGGTCATAAACCGACACTCAGAAATTGGGGCTTCCCTAAAATAGTGCAGGACTAGGGCGTGGGCGCCCAAGTCCTCCCCCCTATTTTAGGTAGGGTACAGCTCAAGGGGTCCTCCTAGGTCCCATTTGCCATGAAACCCAGGTCTCATTCCATTGGGATGCTAAAATATGAACTAAAATGTCTTAAATGCATACTAAAGACTTGGAAGCTAAACCTTATGAGGGAAAAGCCCCCAACGGGACATTTTCTGACGTTACAATAATGACAACCTTGCATATGCACCTATAGATGACAACAATATTATATCCCCACAAATGAATCCACTTAACATTTCATACATAACTGTAAGGTGTAGGCATGCTTGAGATGATTCTTTAAAAATCTTATATGTTTGAGGTTGCTTAGAATGTTCCTTGAGTTATAATACTAAACCATGGTAGCATGTAAAATCCTAATCTATTCCTAATCTATCGAGGATAGAGAAATGATTAAATAAATGATATTTGACCTCTCACCAATCAGGTTGGTGCCCACTGCATTAAGTAGCAATCATGACTTGCAAGGAAAAGGGAGATACAATTGCAAAGCATAAATGGAACTAAATATGCATGTATAAACAAATCAGAGATGACTCTTCATGCAAATGGACATACTTAATAATCTATCTCAATAGTGCAATAAACCATATAGAACAATGGAGAGACCATCATAAAATCTTTGCAATGAATTATATGTTGTCACACTTTCATACATGAACATACCAACAAATCTAGCAAGAGAGGATCCACAACTAGGTTCAAGCCCCCTTGAATAATTACAAACTGCTACAAGACATACCATTTTACATGCATTGTGTTCATTGAATACCCTTCTTATGATTTACAAAATGTAATTCATGCCCTTATAGACCAGACTTGCATCAGTTGATGCCCTAGAACCAACTTGAGGCACTTACAGTCAAGAAATTGGCTCAACAACCAACAATAATTACATATTTTTCCTTGTATATATAGATTTCAATTTTCATGCTATTTGGTTGGCTAGGTAGGATTCACAGGGGTCTACATACCAGATAATCATGATTAATTCATCAACACATCTCGCTACAATAAAATTAGCCTTGGATTTTCTATAAGATGACCTGGAGTAGCTAAAATGTTCCTCCCTTACTCAAGAAGGTACTTGCTTATTGGCTTGCAACAATTATGGTTTACATTAATGTTGTTGAGGCACCCATACTTGTCTTTGTCCTCAACACCTAGTTTTACATCTAGATCCATGATGGATAGGATCTCAACTATAACATTTATGGTGGTTGATTCATCCTCTACATCCTTTGTTGAAAAATTCATGTGGATCTATGTTATTATGTAGATGAATGATGTTTGGGAAAGAACAGGGAAAGTATACATGTTTAACACATTCAATTCTGGTCATGTATGGTACTTCTGAAAGTGCAACCCGGAAGTAGGCATAGATTCTAGCTTGGGCACATGATTTAGGCAATTTTACAAATTTTGAAAGGTGAAAATGGGTCCCAACACCACCATTGCCTTACTCGAATCACAATGTCAACATTCTCATTTGTTGGTGGGGTCACAAGTTCCATTCTTATTGAGGTCTTTCATTTTGCTCTTGCCTACTAAACAATTTCAATTTGGATGGTTGCCTCCTTCCTTGCCTAATTCTTTGGTGTAGTCACAGTAGGAGGGTTCACAGAATGAACTGTCCAGATCGTGCAGCAAGAGTAAACACAATGAAAATAACTCAAAGAAATAAAGCAAATGTAGATTCAGTCATTTAGTATATCATAGAATTCAAACACAGATCAGCCGGCAATGTGCGGGTTTATAATTAGGGCTCACAGACATAATTACATACATGAGTAAGATAAAGCTTTGAAGCTCCTTCGCACAAAATCTAAACTACAAACTTATTGATAACTTGATGACTACTTTCCTAAGGATCTATTACATTAATATATATCATCTCCAGACCAATAGATTCCTCTGTGTCAGCCAAGGAAGATCACAAACTCCAAGGAGGAGTTGTAACGTGTGTACATAGATAGGTCAGACCTAAATGAGTAGAACACTTCCTCAAATGACTGGAATAATTTGCAAATCTTTGAGGAAGGTCAGCCATGAACCAAAGAACATTGAATGATGTGTCATTAGGTCTGCAAGTCAAGGAATGCTAAGCAAGTCTTCTCCTTCAGATCATTGTCTGAGATTGTCAGGATGCTCTGCTCTGAGCAAACAGTTGATCTTCTGATAGTGATATCTTTCCGATGACTGATCCAAATGCTCTAAATTCTGGCTATGATGTAGATGCTAAGTCTAGTTCTGCAAGGTTTGAAATGCAACTACGATAGAATACTAGACCGAAAGCTGAAACTGCTTCTAATTGAACTGCCTGAACTGAACTAGAAAATGAAAGAAACAAACTAAACTGCAAACAAACTAAAATGCAAATGTTTTTGGTTGATGCAAGATTGCTCTTGAACCAGGGATGATCCTACATCAGACATCTGGGGTTATTGAAAAAGTGAGTCCCTCACTTTGTTGGGGCTAAGGGAGAACCAAGACGGTCCACCTCAGCCTAATAAATCCATGATGAATCTTCTTTCGGTTTGCCTTTCCACTTCACAAGATATTCTTTGTATTGTCTTCCTCTAGTGCTTCGTCCAACTTTGCTATCCAAAATGTCCTCAATCTACTCCAGTGCTTGTTGTGGTAACTACTTCTTCAAGTCTTCTTCCATGTTGTCACTGAACTCTACTTGTCTTCGGTAGCTCCACTTCATATGCATTTCCTGAATCAAATTTCCTGAGTATCTTACAAGGTCCAAACTTCTTCATCTTCAACTTGTTATATGTCCCAACTGGAAATCTTTCTTTTCTCAAGTACACCATCACTTCCTCTCCAACTTCAAATTCCTCATGTCTTCTCTTCTTATCTGGATTTTCCTTATACTTACTGTTCATGTATGCTTCTTCACTTGATTATGCATTGTTTTCATATGATCTGCAAACTCTTCTACTTATGCACTTCTCTTTTCCTCTGTACTGATATCTCTCAATTTTGCAACTCCTCTAGGAGTTATTCTAGTAATAATCTTAAAAGGTGTTCTTCTGGTACTCCTATTTACTAAATTATTGTATGCAAACTATACTTGTGAAGGAATCAAATCCCAATGTCCGATCTTCTCTCCAACCAAACATCTCAACAAGTTTCCCAAACTCCTATTCACTACCTCTGTCTGTCCATTGGTTTGTGGATGAAAAGTTGAACTAAACTTCAAATCTATCTTGAACAACATATCATCTTAAATGAAATAGTCCAACCACTTACTCCTATCTGTCACAACAGGTTCCTTACATGCTCTCCAAGGTTCTGCAAAATCAGTGTCTGCCTCATACATGTTCTTCAATTCATCAAAACCCAACACTTCAACACTCATTTCTGTCAACAAGTTTCTTCTTCTACTCAATGCATCAACAACTTTGTTTGATTTTCCACTCTTATGCTTCAACACAAAATTATAACTCTGCATGACCTCTACCCATCTCATATGTCTTTGATTCAACTTACCTTGATTGTTCAAATACTGCAAAGCTTGATGATCTGTATACAACACAAACTTCCTAGGCAACAAGTAATGTCTCCACTTCTTCAAGGCTTGAATTATGGCATATAACTCCTAATCATAAACTGAATACCTTCTCCTTGCATCATTCAACTTCTCACTGAAACATGCTACTGGTCTACCTTCTTGACTTAATACTGCTCCAATTTCACTCCCACTAGCATCACAATCAACTTGAAAGACCTTATTGAAATCTGGTAATGCCAAAATAGGTTGCTTTATCACTTTTTGCTTCAACAACTCAAAACTTTTATCTACTCCTGATGTCCAGTTGAAATCTTTTCTGTCACCTATCATTGTCTCTGTCATAGGGTTACAAACTGAACATAAATTTCTTATGAACTTCTGGTAGAAACTAGCCAATCCATGAAATGATCTAACCTCTTCAATGCTCTCCGGTGTAGGCCATTCAACAATTGCTTTCACTTTTTTAGGGTCCATCTTCAATCCTTCCACAGAAATCACAAATCCCAAATACACTAGTTCTTCCTTCATGAAACTACACTTCTTGATGTTTATCAGCAATTTCTCTTCTCTCGGTCTTTGCAAAACTTGTCTAATATGCGACAAATGTTCCTCTTTTGTCTTAGTGAAAATCATAATATCATCCAAGTACATGATAACGAACTTACCCAAGAATTTCTTCAGAACTTCATTCATCAATCTCATGAAAATACTAGGTGCATTTGTCAATCCAAAAGGCATCACTAACCACTCATACAATCCTTCATTTCTCTTAAAAGCAGTATTCCATTCATCTCCTTCTCTGATTCTGATCTGATGGTATCCACTCTTCAAATCTATCTTTGTGAAATATCTTGCTCCACTCAAACAATCCATGATATCATCCATCCTAGGTAAAGGAAATCTATACTTAACCATGATCTTGTTTATTGCTCTAGAGTCAGTACACATTCTCCATTCTCCATCTTTATTTGATGCAAGAACTGCAGGTACTGCACAAGGACTCAAGCTTTCTCTGATCAAACATTTCCTCAACAACTCTTGTATCTGTCTATTCAGTTCTTTATTCTCTGCCGGTGTCATTCTATGTGCTGCTTTGTTAGGCAAACTTGCTCCCGGTATAAGATCCATGTGATGACTGATACTCCTTATAGGTGGTAATCCTTCAGGTACATTATCTGATATGATGTCTTCATACTCTGTCAGCAACTCTCTTATCTCCTCTGGTTGTGTCTCTTTAGTCTCTTTCTTCAATGATTCAGGCTTTTTAGGAATCAAGGCATAACACATATTCTCATGTCTCAAACCATCTAGAAATTTTCTTCCATCTACCAAACAGATTCTAGCATTTCCACATACTTCACTCTTTGGGTCATCCTCCAAAGGAATCAAAGTAATTCTCTTTCCATTCGCTGTTATATTATATGTATTCTTTCTCCCATCATGTATAGCTTTTCTATCATACTGCCAAGGTCTACCCAACAAGATATGACAAACATCCATAGGCATAATATCACACAAGACTTCATCATGATAAGATCCAATATGAAATTTCACCAAGCATTGTTCACTCACCAGTACCTTATGATCATCCTGAATCCATGCTGTCTTATAGGGCTTAGGGTGTTTCAATCTTTCCAACTTTAGCTTAGTCACCATCTCCTCTGAAACTAGGTTATTTGAACTACCACTATCAATTACAACTTTACAACACTTACCTCCTAATTTACATCTTGTCCTGAACAGAATCTTCCTCTGTGGTGGTTCCTCATTTGTCTCTCCTTGAAATAGTGCTCTCCTCATCACAAGTGATTCTCCTTTCTCAGGTTTGCCAATTGAACTGGGTGATCCAACAAGTTCTTCTTCCACATAGGCTGCTCTTCCACTATTTTTTGTCTTCTTACTTGTACTACCTTGATTACACTCAAATGCTCTATGTCCTTCACCTCCACACTTGAAACAAGTACCTCTAAATGTTCTCTTATCAAATCCTCTTCCTTCTCTTCTGTATCCTTCATTCCGGTATGCACTAGGGTTTCCTTGTTGCAAGTATGAGGTTATCCAATGTTGTCATTGATGTCAACATACTCATATTGCATTGACAAGAAGGATTTGATGAGCTGTGTACTGAGGATATTGAGAAAATTAGTCTCAGTCAGGAACAGTGAAGAACAGTGATGAGAAGAAGGTAAATGTACTGTATAGGATGAGAACCGGAGGATGCGGATTAAAGGGTTAGTAGATATGAGTCTTGAGATGCTACAGTTAAGATTTCAGAGGTCCGCATGAAGATCTGAAGGAGTTGTGGCTATCGGTATAGAACCGGGTCCGGCAAGTATCCGGAGGTGACAGAGGATCACAAAAAGGTCTGGTGAGGTCCGGAATTGTATTATCCTAATCTGCGGATTGGAAGGAGTGTTTGGGATGTCCTTGTGATGTATCATCCTGATTTGTGTATGATTTGGAGGTCCGGAAGTACCTCCTGCATTATGACAGTGGCGACAGACTGTGTTCTTAAAGTTCCGGATGAGGAAGACAAGAGATCCCAGTAAGCAGAGGAAGTGCGGATGTATCCGGACATTCAGACAGGCTTGTGAAGGTTCTTGGATCATGTTTAGGTTGTGTTGTTGGTCCGCATTGATGGTAGAGCCCGGAATTGAAGTTATTCTTCCGGATGAAGTTCTTGCTCTGTGTAGCCGACCGGATGAGTTGTTCATCCTGCGAATGTTCTTGTGATGGCCGACCGGATGTGTTATTCATCTTGCGGATACTCCTATGGTTGTTTGCTGACTTAGATGCTTGTTCCTAAGTCGATGTCTTGTATAAATAATGATTTGTGAGTTCATTTCAGTGTGTGGTGAAAAGATGAGCATGATATAGCGAAGAAAGGTGAAAAAGGCAGAGCAGAGATTGTTGGGCTTAATTGGAACTGATCCGGACATGGTAGAGATGTCATTCTCCAGTTCATGACTGTGATTTTTATCACTTTGTAGACAGTGTGTCTCCTTGTAGGCAGTGGGCCTCTTTGTGAGCAGTGTGCTCGGGCAGTGAGCCCTTATTGGCATGTGCCATTCATTTTTCTTTATTCTTCTAACAGAGAATAATTCTTGGGTTAATCACCCCGTGGTTTTTCCCTTAACCGGGTTTTCCACGTCAAAATCTTGGTGTTCAATGTGTTGATGCTTATCTACTCCTATATTTATGTATTATGCTTTCATGAATGATTATTTGATATGCTGCTAACTAACAACAGAGAATTAAGTGTTTGAAATAGAAGAAGTTCTATACAACTGATTCACCCCCCCCCTCTCAGTTGTATGCCCTAGATCCAACAATTGGTATCAGAGCCAAGTTCCTCTGACAAGAGCTTAACCGCTTGAGGAGATCCAGGATGTCGTCTTACAAGAAGGATAGTCCGAAGTTCGATGGAACCAACTTTACTCTCTGGAAAGGTCGCATGAAGTGTCACTTGGAATGCATGGGAAAAGCATATCTGGGTATGATTTCAAAACCATATGTACCTCCACAAGGTGGTCCGACAACTCTGAATGAAATCACAGAAGCTGAAAACAATCTGCGGACCAAGGAAGCTCTTCTAAGTGCATTGAATGACTCAGATCTCTCGAATGTCATTGACCTACCCACTGCATATGAGATCCTAACTAAACTGGAACTTCTGTATGAAGGAGATGAGTTTGTCAAAAGTGCAAGGTTGCAAAGTCTGAAAGGGAAATTTGAAAGATTGAAAATGAGAGATGATGAAAACATTACTACCTTTATGCCAAGAGTAAATGAGCTGGTATGTGGAATCAGAAATGCTGGTGGAACTTTAGATGAAAATGAGATTGTCTGCAAAATCCTAAGATCCCTTCCTGCTGCCTACAAAATCAAAGTTGCTGCCATTGATGAATTCAGAGCCCACACAACTGTCACAAGAGAACAACTGGCTGGCAAACTAGCTGCATTTGAAATGACCAAGTTTGGAGATGATCCTCCCAAGACTGAATCTGCTTTCAAAGCCAGTGCCTATGTGAAAGGCAAACAGAGATTTGATCCGGGTGAAAACTCATCAAGGAAAATGTCATGGTATGATCAAGCAAGAAGAGACATGGAAGAAGAAGAAGCAGAAACAGCTCAACTTGAAGCCCTCATTGCAAAGAGACTGCCAAGAGGATCCAGTAAGTATGAAGGAAAACTACCCTTTAAGTGTTTTAACTGCAATAAGATTGGTCATTTTGCCTCAAGATGTCCGGAGAGATCTGCAAGATCTAATACTCACAGACAAAGGTTTCAAAAGAATTGCTATTATGTTCATGAAGAAGATGACAATGAAGGAGTAACAGATGATGAATCAGATCCAGGAAGCAAATCCGGAAATGAGTGGGTGTTTATAGCCATCAAGGAAGAAGATTCCTTGCTCTCTGAATCTGTCAATCACAAAGTTGTTGAAAAAGCCTTGGCTGCTCAAGTGGAAGAAAAGGATGATTGGGTTATTGACAGTGGATGTTCTCACCATATGACTAGTGACAAGAATAAGTTCTTAGACTTGGAAAGATATGAAGGAGGAATGGTAAAGTTTGGTGACAATTCTGCTGGTAGAATCAGAGGTAGGGGAACTATTTCCTTTGATGGTAAGAGCAAAACAGGTAATGTACTGTATGTTGAAGGATTGAAGCACAATCTTCTCAGTGTTGGTCAGTTAGTGGACAAAGGCTATGATCTCCGGTTCAAGAATGGAAAATGCAGAATCTTTACAAGCTCCGGAACTGAAATTGCATCCGGTACTCAGACAAGAGGTAACATCTTTCATCTGGTTGGTTCAAATAAAAGTTGTTTGTTTGTTCAAATTGATCAGAGTTGGTTATGGCATAGAAGAATGTGTCATGAAAATTTTGATAACATCATCAAGATAAGCAATACTCAGGCTGTGAGAGATCTTCCAAAGTTGATAAAACCTACAAATAGTGTGTGTAAAGAATGTCAGTTAGGCAAACAAAGCAGAGTCTCTTTTAAAAGCAAAGATCAGTCTTCTACCGGATTATTGGAATTAGTACATACTGATCTATGTGGTCCAACAAGAATCAAGAGTCTGCAAGGTGATAGATATTTCATGTTGTTAATTGATGATCATTCCCGGATGATGTGGGTTACCTTTCTAAAAGAAAAATCAGAAGCTTTTGAGAAGTTCAAAATCTTCAAAGCTATGGTGGAGAATCAAACCGGATTGAAACTAAAGTGTCTAAGGTCTGATAGAGGTGGTGAATTTACATCTGGTGAATTCATTGACTTTTGTGAGAAACAGGGTATAAGGAGACAGTTGTCTGCTCCTAAGACTCCACAGCAGAATGGAGTAGTTGAGAGAAAGAACCGGACCATCCAGGAAGCTGCTAGGACAATGATGTTGGAAGCAAATGTTCCTCAAATGTTTTGGAAAGAAGCTATCAGCACTGCAGTCTACACTCTCAATCGAGTTCAAATCAGAAACAACACCGGTAAGACCCCCTATGAACTCTGGTTTGGCATCACTCCTACTGTGAAATATTTCAGAGTATTTGGTAGCAAGTGTTATATTAAAAGAGATGAAGATCTAGGAAAGTTTGATGCTAGAAGTGATGAAGGAATTTTCTTGGGCTACTCCACTCAAAGCAAAGCATACCGATGTTACAATAAGAGATTGAGGAAAATGATAGAAAGCACCAATGTAAAGGTTGATGAAGGAATTGAGAAGCCTTCAAGATTTTATGAGTTTGATGAAGATGACCAAGACAGTGTTCAAGGACCTCAATCCTCTCCGGTGAGACAGAGTCAGCCTGATCTGGTAAATCAGGAAGAAGAGTTAGATTTGAATGAGGCTGATCAAGAAACAGCAGTGCTGAATACTCCCAAAATTCCAAGGTATGTAAGACTGAATCACTCTGAAGATCAGATCATAGGTGACAGAAGCAAAGGTGTACAAACTAGAAGGAATATTGCTCAAGATCAGAATGAATGTTGTCTGATTTCAAAGATTGAACCTAAAACAATAAATGAAGCCTGCAATGATGAAAACTGGACCAAAGCAATGGAAGATGAACTGATGCAAATTGAGAAAAATCATACTTGGGATCTTGTTCCCAGACCTAGAGACAGGAATGTAATTGGAACCAAGTGGGTCTTCCGGAACAAACTAAATGAAGCTGGTGAAGTAATCAGAAACAAAGCTAGATTGGTCTGCAAAGGCTACTCTCAAATAGAAGGAATTGACTTTGAAGAGACTTTTGCTCCGGTAGCAAGAATTGAAGCAGTCAGATTACTTCTTGCATTTGCTGCCTTCAAAGACTTCAAGGTATATCAGATGGATGTCAAGTCTGCCTTCCTAAATGGTGATCTGGAAGAAGAAGTCTACATTGAACAACCGGATGGATTTCAATTGTCTGATAATAATGATATGGTTTGCAAGTTGAAGAA
Source organism: Cunninghamia lanceolata (assembly GCA_027924645.1). Taxonomy (NCBI): domain Eukaryota; kingdom Viridiplantae; phylum Streptophyta; class Pinopsida; order Cupressales; family Cupressaceae; genus Cunninghamia; species Cunninghamia lanceolata. The sequence goes on from BSBN01000118.1 coordinate 4,159,115, forward strand.
AGCCTTGTATGGATTGAAGCAAGCCCCAAGAGCATGGTATGAAAGGTTGGATAAGCATCTTGTGCAGATTGGATTCAACAAAGGTACTGCTGACAGCAACTTATATTTCAAAATTGATCATGAGAACATTCTGATTGTTGAAGTGTTTGTGGATGATATCATTTTTGGAGGAAGAGATAGTATGTGTAAAACTTTTGCAAATCAGATGAAAAGTGAGTTTGAAATGTCTATGCTTGGTGAAATGAATTTCTTCTTGGGTCTGCAAATTACTCAAACAAAAGAAGGGATCTTCATTTCTCAGACCAAATATGCGAAAGAATTGTTAAAGAAATTTGGTATGGAAGACTCAAAGCCTATGAACACTCCTATGGCAACCGGATGTAAGTTAAGCAAAGATGATGATTCTCCAAAGGCAGATCAGACAAAGTATAGATCAATGATTGGTGGATTGTTGTATCTCACTCAAACTAGACCTGATATAATGCAGGCTGTTGGTCTTGTGGCAAGATTCCAGGCTGATCCTAGAGAATCTCATGTTATGGCAATCAAAAGAATTTTTAGATACTTGAAAGGAACAGTTGAGTATGGTCTTTGGTATCCTAGAGATCCGGATTTCTCTCTTCATGCTTACATAGATGCAGATTGGGCAGGAGATGTGGATGACCGGAAGAGCACTAGTGGTGGAGCATTCTTTTTGGGAAAGAGATTGGTTTCTTGGCTAAGCAAGAAACAAGATGCAATATCTCTGTCTACAACTGAAGCAGAATACATTGCAGCAGCAGGTAGTTGTACTCAAATCCTATGGATGAAGCAGATGCTAAGAGACATCAAAGTTGAATATGAGGAGCCTATCACAATTTTCTGTGATAATTCAAGTGCAATTAATATCTCCAAGAATCCGGTATTGCATTCTAAGACTAAGCACATATCTATCAAATTTCACTTCTTGAGAGAACAAGTAAACAAGGAAGAAGTCAGATTGGAGTATGTTCCCTCCAAGGATCAGATTGCAGATATCTTTACAAAACCTCTTCCCAAGGACTCTTTTGAATATCTCCGGGAGAAGTTAGGGGTCATGGCCCCTCCGGTAATGAACTAAGATGCACTGTTGTGCATCAGTCCGGTGGCTATCACAGTCATATCTTGTGATCCGGACGAATGGGGAGCTGCAACTAAGGGGGAGCAGCTAGTATGATTCTGATGTATGAGAATTGCAAGTATGAGCCCTTTGCCATTGATGTCAAAGGGGGAGAGAAAACATGTGAAAAACAAGTGGTTGATGATCAAAGGGGGAGCAGCAAAGGAAGAGAAGACATATGAAAAGTTGAAGTTCTTGTCTTAATGGTTTTTCACATCATATGTTGCCATCAATGACAAAGGGGGAGATTGTTGCAAGTATGAGGTTATCCAGTGTTGTCATTGATGTCAACATACTCATATTGCATTGACAAGAAGGATTTGATGAGCTGTGTACTGAGGATATTGAGAAAATTAGTCTCAGTCAGGAACAGTGAAGAACAGTGATGAGAAGAAGGTAAATGTACTGTATAGGATGAGAACCGGAGGATGCGGATTAAAGGGTTAGTAGATATGAGTCTTGAGATGCTACAGTTAAGATTTTAGAGGTCCGCATGAAGATCTGAAGGAGTTGTGGCTACCGGTATAGAACCGGGTCCGGCAAGTATCCGGAGGTGACAGAGGATCACAAAAAGGTCCGGTGAGGTCCGGAATTGTATTATCCTAATCTGCGGATTGGAAGGAGTGTTTGGGATGTCCTTGTGATGTATCATCCTGATTTGTGTATGATTTGGAGGTCCGGAAGTACCTCCTGCATTATGACAGTGGCGACAGACTGTGTTCTTAAAGTTCCGGATGAGGAAGACAAGAGATCCCAGTAAGCAGAGGAAGTGCGGATGTATCCGGACATTCAGACAGGCTTGTGAAGGTTCTTGGATCATGTTTAGGTTGTGTTGTTGGTCCGCATTGATGGTAGAGCCCGGAATTGAAGTTATTCTTCCGGATGAAGTTCTTGCTCTGTGTAGCCGACCGGATGAGTTGTTCATCCTGCGAATGTTCTTGTGATGGCCGACCGGATGTGTTATTCATCTTGCGGATACTCCTATGGTTGTTTGTCGACTTAGATGCTTGTTCCTAAGTCGATGTCTTGTATAAATAATGATTTGTGAGTTCATTTCAGTGTGTGGTGAAAAGATGAGCATGATATAGCGAAGAAAGGTGAAAAAGGCAGAGCAGAGATTGTTGGGCTTAATTGGAACTGATCCGGACATGGTAGAGATGTCATTCTCCAGTTCATGACTGTGATTTTTATCACTTTGTAGACAGTGTGTCTCCTTGTAGGCAGTGGGCCTCTTTGTGAGCAGTGTGCTCGGGCAGTGAGCCCTTATTGGCATGTGCCATTCATTTTTCTTTATTCTTCTAACAGAGAATAATTCTTGGGTTAATCACCCCGTGGTTTTTCCCTTAACCGGGTTTTCCACGTCAAAATCTTGGTGTTCAATGTGTTGATGCTTATCTGCTCCTATATTTATGTATTATGCTTTCATGAATGATTATTTGATATGCTGCTAACTAACAACAGAGAATTAAGTGTTTGAAATAGAAGAAGTTCTATACAACTGATTCACCCCCCCCCTCTCAGTTGTATGCCCTAGATCCAACATTCCTCTCCGGTAAAAATTTGTCATCTCTTTGGTAAGCATTGTTATCTCTGTCATCCTTCTTAAATGGGCTGTCAAACTTGTTCTGCTCTGGATATGATCTGTCTCCTCTGGAAAATGTCCTACCTCTCTGAAATTTACCTCCTCTGCCTCTCTATCTCTGATCATGTCTTTTATTCAGCTTCTCTTCAACCTTCAGGGCAAACTGATATGCTTCTTCCAAAGATGTCATCCTTACCAAACTTAGTTCCTCTTGAATGTTCAATCTTAGTCGATTGATGTATCTAGCTACTTTCTCCTTGTTTGCTTCACTATGTCCTATCCTTATGATCATTTTATGAAGTTCTTCAGTGTACTCCTTCACAGATTTCTCCTTTTGTCTCAGGTTTTGCAATCTTTTCAACAATTCCAACTCATAGTCAGCAGGTATAAATTAATTCTTCAACTTTGTCACCATCCTATCCCATTTTGTAATCTTTTCCTTCCCTCTTCTGTTTCTTTCCAACTGAACTTCTTTCCACCATATAGCAGCATGTCCTTTCAACTTTGTCTTTGTAAATTTCACCTTCTCCACATCTTCAATTTCCTCATATTCAAGGTATTCTTCCATGTCATTTATCCAGTCAATCGATTTTTCAGGGTTCAAATTACTAGTATAGTTCGGCACATCAACTCTAGGTCTCTTTCCAATCTTTGAGATAGCTCGCAACATCTTTACTTGATCTAATTCTTCTTCTTCATCACCTCCTAGGGTTTCACCAATTTGTTCAACAGATTGAAATTCCTCTTCATCATCGCTTTCAACATTAGGTCTCGGTGTCAATCCTCTTTGCCTATCCTCTTCAACAGCATCCAAATGAATTCACATTGTTTTCATCATCTCCATCATCTCATCCATTCTACCAGCCATTGTTCCAAGAGCAACAACTCTCCTTCGTGGCATTCTTCCTAGGATCAAGTGCAAACTGCCTCAAGTTCGGCGATCAGGCTACAAGGTGACAACTACCTCTCGATCGACGATCGGTTGTGACACAAGTAACCTGCCTCAATTCGGCGATCTATCCATAGCAAGATCTTATGGAATTCCTTCGCCAACTCTGCTCAATTCGCTCCCAAAGATTCGATCTTTCGCTCTGATACCACTTGGTGTAGTCACGGTAGGAGGGTTCACAGAATGAACTGTCCGGACAATGCAACAAGAGTAAACACAACAGAAACAATTCAAAGAAATAAAGCAAATGTGGATTCAGTCATTCAGTATATCATAGAATTCAAACACAGATCGACCGGCAATGTGCGGGCTTATAATTAGGGCTCACAAGCCTGATTACATACATGTGCAAGATAAAGCTTTGAAGCTCCTTCGTACAAAATCTAAACTACGAACTTATTGATAACTTGATGACTTCTTTCCTAAGGATCTATTACATCAATATATATCATCTCTGAACCAATAGATTCCTCCGTGTTGGCCAAGGAAGATCACAAACTCTAAGGAGGACCTGTAACGTGTGTACACAGATAGGTCGGACCTAAATGCATAGAACACTTCCTCAAATGAATGGAATAATGTGCGGATCTTTGGGAAAGGTTGGCCACGAACCAAAGAACATTGAATGATGTGTCATTAGGTTTCGCAAGTCAAGGAATGCTCCACAAGTCTTCTCCTTCAGCTGATTGTTTGAGACTGTCAGGATGCTCTGCTCTGAGAAAACAGTCGATCTTTTGATAGTGATATCTTTCCGGTGACTGATCCAAATGCTCTAAATTCTGGATATGATGTAGATGAATGAATGTAGATGCTAAGTCCATATCCACAAGGTGTGAAATGTAACTGCGGTAGAATACCGAACCAAAAGTTAAAACTACTTCTGACTGAACTACCTGAATTGAACTGGAAAATGAAAGAAACAAACTGAACTGCAAACAAACCGAAATGCAAATGTTTTTGGTTGATGCAAGATTGACCAAGGATGCTCCTGCATCATTCTTTTTTCCCCTTGTCACTAGCTTCTCACTTTCACTTTACTTCATTTTAGAAGTAGGCCTCCTTGAAGATTGTTTGCATTTTTTCTTTGACTATGTATTTAATATTTTAATAATTAAATGAATTTATATTTTATAATAAAATAATATTATTAAGTATTTAGTATTTTATAATTTATATTAAATATTAGTGTTTTAATAATTTAGTTTTATTTTAATGTTTTTCTATTAGTTTATTTAATTATGTTGAAAGGGGTTCTATGATAGCAAGGCATCGCGTCATGATTGTGTACATAAAAACCAAAGCATAGCGGACATATATGTAAAATAAAATAACTCTTAGGTAAATAAAATAACTCAAGATATCATAGATATATTTAAGATATAGATAGAACATATTGTAGCTTTATTTGAATATTTCTTTTATTTTTACTTTAATTAATTTGTTTATATGTATCTATTTTGTTTTCTTAATAAATAAATTAATGATTTAAAAATTAGTTATTTTATTTGAGTACGTAAATTATAATAAGTAAATAAATTATTAATAATAAATAAAATGTGCATATATATTGTTAATCTATTATTGTTGAAGTAATTTGAAGTGGGTATTGCTAAGATGTATGAGTGTATTTGTGAGTGTGTTTTTCTTCACCCTTTTGACCTTCTTGGTTTTTGTTGTCAGTGTTCTTGTTTGGATTGTGGGATAAGGAATTTTGTGGTTTGAATCTCTTAAAATAACAAACATTTTCTTTGTTTTGTGCAAACTTCTGCCTTGAATGTTGAGGATGACGAAAGACACTTGCAATCTGTGGTGATGGATGCACAATCTCCACCTACCAAAGTTCCATATGACTTTAGTGGTTTTTTTATTGGTCATAAACATCTTGCTACCACTCATTTCTAACTTATCTTCCCCTTTCTTTTTTACCCTTTATTAGCTAATGTATATACTTAAACCTATGCGTGTTCACCTATATAGTGATGACATTGATTTTAAATACTCCAATGCCAAATATCCACACATCCTTTTGAATTTCCTATTGGTTCATCTATTGCACCCCCTAAAGGTGCAAATGCTAGTTATTGCAAAAATAGTAGGTTTGTATGTTTATATGGCTTGGGAGTAATTTGTGGCTTGTTGTAAAGTAAAAGTGACTTGTTATAGCAAGTTTTAAGGGTCATTTAGATATTTTATATGGAGATATTATCTCTTTTGGGAAAAAACATGTCTTTGCATATGTGAAAAGATCAAAATGGGTATTTAAAAAATAGGGATTGCTTTATGGGAAAAGTGGAGTTTCTATATTTTATTATTATTCATTATTGGCTTGTGTATGCTTTTGGGAAGAGATTGAAAGAGAGCTTGAGGAACTTGTGAATTTATTTTCCCAAGACTTAGATTGCTTGAGTGAAGATTGTGGAAGGGGTTTTTGTTTGGTTAAGGAAGTAGATTCTTTGGAGTGGCTTGGCCCATTCTTGTGATCAAGAATTCTTTAAACCCTTAGACTCCTATTTTTTGGAAGGTTAAGGTATTCATTTTTGTAATTGTTTTTAATCCTTTTTCAATGTTTTAAAATAAGAAAAGATTATTTGTACCTTCATTTGTGTGATTAAAATGAGTGGTTTTAATTTATTTGTTGTCATCAATTTTTAGTTTTGGGATTCAAATTAGAAAAACATAAAAATGCTCCAAAACCCTGGCATTTTTTTTTGAAAATTAAAGTGATTGTAATTTAAATGGATTCTCTATCTTGAGTTAAGAGAAGACTCTCTCCTCTATCTTTTGTCATATTGATGTTATTCTACAATGGTCATGTGAGTCTTCTACGAATGTTATTGATGAAGGGGTAAATCACAAAATAAACAACAACATAAATTGCACACAGAAAATAGAATGTTCTTTTATTGATTTGGACAACTCATTACATTACAAAAGCTCAAATACAATTAGAGGATGAATCCTCCCCAGGCTGCAACACATCACAACTTCCAATCTCAAGACTCTAGAATTTTTTGCCTTCTGTAACCTCAAATCTGCTAAGGTTTCTGTTTTCCCACCTATTCTTGACTCTACACTTTCCCCCTTATCTCTACTACTGCCAAGGGTTCCCAAAAATGGTTATTAATAGTCTTTTTTTGGTGGCCTCCAACCAAATTTAGAATTTTGCATCTCCCTCCAAAAATACCTGTCAACTTCCGGGAGCCATAACTTTTGATCTGAGTGTCTGATTGACGAACCGTTTGAAGCATTGGAAAGATCGCGGAATGTTCTACGTGCTAAGAATCTGCTCTATTGATTCTACCCATTTTCAGGCCTGTACGGGGCTATTTAGTGCCCCAAACTTGAATTTGAATATTTTTCAAGCATTTTTCAGGAAATAGAAACTTTAATATCTTTTAGTTGACAAATGATCTTTGTGTGATTCCTTCGCCAAAAGTCTTATTTTTCATTTACGAAGCTTCTATAAATTTTTGCTTCAATCCATGCCCAAATGCAAACTTTTCAAAAATAGCAGTTTGGAAAAACTGAAAGTTCTACATCATTATTCAAGCGATTATGGAACTAGAAATATTAATTTTGAAAAGAAATGGAAACAACATCAATGATTTTGAATCAACATATTTTTTTTTGGGTGATGCAAGATTGCTCTTACACCTCTGGATGCTCCTACATTAGACACCCAGGGTAATTTTTGAGAAGTGACCTTGTCACATCTCAGGTGTTTGAGGAAAACCCCAAACGGTCCACTTCTGCCTTAGATAACCAGGAAAAATCTTCAACAGGCCTTCCTTTCCACTTCACCAGATATTCTTCATATTTCTTATTCCGAGTACTCCTTCCCACACGGCTATCCAAGATCTCTTCTATCTCCTCCTTCTCTAAAGTAGGTGCTGGGATATTCCACTATTCTTCTATTGGTCTATCCTTTGTGCCACCTTCATGATATTCTATTAAATCAACAATGTTGAACACAGGGGAATTGTTGATTCCACTTGGCAACTCTACCTCATATGCATTTCCTGAATCATGCTTTTTCAGAATCCTGCATGGTCCAAATTTCTTCATTTTCAACTTATTATAAGTTCCAACTGGAAACCTCTCTTTTCTCAAGTGAATCATGACTTCATCTTCAACTTGGAATTCCTTATATCTCCTCTTCTAATCTACCTTAGCCTTGTACCAAATATTCATCTTATTAATGTGCTTTCTTATCTCTTCATGCAAATTCTTTAGATGTTCTACAAAGTCTTCAGCTTCGGCACTTGTCTTTTCTCTTTTGTCCAACTTCCTTAACTTTGAAACATTTCTTGGACTACTCCCATATACAATCTGGAATGGTGATTTACCTGTACTTCTATTGACAGAATTTTTGTAAGCAAATTTTGCCTGTGGTAAAATCAAATCCCATCACTTGGGCTTATCTCCTACTAAGCATCGTAGCAGGTTACCCAAACTCCTATTCACCACTTTTGTTTGTCCATTAGTCTATGGATGGTGTGCAGAATTGAACTTCAAATCTATCTTCAACTTCTTCCATAATGTCCTTCAGAAATAACCAACAAACTTGGTATCTCAGTCTAAAACTATACTCTTAGGTAGACTATGTAGTCTGACCACCTCCTTGAAAAATAATTATGCAATATGAACATCATCATTAGTCTTCTTGCAAGGAATAAAATGTGTCATCTTCGAGAATCTGTCCACAACCACAAAAATGGAATCATGTCCTCTTTGTGTCCTTGGTAAACCAAGAACAAAATCTATACTAATATCATCCCATGGCTTCTCTGGTATAGGTAATGGATGATATAGCCTTGTATTTTGACTTGCTCCTTTTGCTATCTGACACACCATGCAACCCTGCACAAATTTCCTCACATCCTGCTACAACTGTGACCAATAATAATGCTCACCAACAATAGAAATGGTCTTATCTCGACCAAAGTGTCCAGCTAATCCCCCACTATGCTTCTCCTTAATTAGGTTCTCTCTCATGGAACTCATCAGAATGCACAATTGGCTTCCTCTAAACATCATGCCATCTTAGATTATGAAATCCAACCATTTTGTCTTGTCCAAAGTAACAAGTTCCAAACAAGCTTTCCAAGCCTCTGCAAAATCTGGATCTTCAGGATACAAACTTTTGAGCTCATCGAACCCAACAACTTCTATCTTCATTTATGTCAACAAATTTTTCCTTCTGCTCAAGGCATCTACAACTCTGTTGGACTTCCCACTCCTGTGCTTCAAAAAATAAGTATAACTCTACAAAACTAAACCCATTTTAAGTGCCTTTGATTTAACTTTCCTTGACTATTAGGATACTGTAAAGCCTGATGATCAGTATATAAAACAAACTCTTTTGGCAAGAAATAATGTCTCCATTTCTTCAAAGCCTAAACTATTGCATAAAACTCTTGATCATAAAAAAATACTTTTTCTTGGCATCATTAAGCTTCTCACTAAAATAAGCAATGGGCTTACCTTCTTGACTCAAAACAGCTCCTATAATACTACCACTAGCATCACAATCTACTTGAAATACCTTATTTAAATTTGGAAGTGCCAAAACAGGTTGATCTGTGACTTTATGCTTCAATGTATCAAAACTCTTGTTTTCTCCTGTAGTCCATTTAAACTCTTTTCTATCCCCTCTCATTTTCTCAATTAGAGGTACACAAATGCTACTAAAATTTCTAATAAATTTTCTGTAAAAACTTGCCAAACCATGAAAAGATCATACCTTTGTAGCACTCCTTGGTGTATGCCATTCAATGGTAGCCCTCACCTTTACTGGGTCCATTTTAAGACCTTCCTCTGAGACAATAAATCCCAGGTATACCAACTCCTTTGCAAAACTACAGTTCTTTAGATTAGTCAACAATTTCTCCTCCTTCAGTTTCTCTAAAACTCTTCTGATATGCATCAAATGCTCATCCCAAGTCTTACTAAAAATTAAAATGTTATCTAAATAAACAATAACAAAACTTCCCAAAAATTCTTTCAATACCTCATTCACGAGCTGAACGAATGTGCTCGGTACATTGGTTAGCCCAAATGGCATGACTAACTACTCATTTAATCCTTCCTTTGTCTTGAAGGCTGTCTTCCATTCATCTCCTTCTCTGATCCAGATCTGGTGATACCCACTCTTCAGGTTAATCTTCATGAAGTACTTGGCTCCACTCAAATAATCCATTATGTCATCCATTCTTGGCAATAGAAATTTGTACTTGATCATGATCTTATTGATGGCTCAGGAATTTGTACACATTCTCCACACTCCATCTTTTTTTGGTGCTAGTACTGCAGGTATCGCACATGGACTTAGGCTCTCCCTTATCAACCCCTTCCTTAAAAACTCATGAACTTGTCTATTCAGCTCTTCATTCTTTGTAGGAGTCATTTTGTGTGCTGCCTTATTCGGCAAACTGGCTCCTAGTATCAAATCCATTTGGTGACTTATCTTCCTCACCGGTGGTAAACCTTTTGGTACATTATTAGAGACAATATCCTAAAATTTTTCTAATAGATCTGAGACTTCTGCTAGTACATCTTCACATTTCTCTTGACTGATCTTAGGAATCAATGCAAAGCAATGATGCTCATGCTTCATATCCTCCAAAAATTTCCTACCATCTACCAAGCAAATTCTGGCAGTACTACATACCTTTTCTTCTGCCTCCTTCAAGGGCTTCAACTTATGACGAACTCCATCCTTTGTTAGGCAATATGTGTTTGCATGGCCATCATGGACAGCACACCTATCATACTGCCATGACCTTCCCAATAGCATATGACATGCATCCATCGGTATGATGTCACACATCACCTCATCATGATAGTCTCCAATCTTGAACTTGACTAAACACTGTTCATTGACCAAAGCTTTATGGTCCTTTTGCAATCATGCAATCTGATATGGATGTGGATGCTTTCTTCTTGTCAACTTCAACTTGTTAACCATTTCCTATGAAACAAGATTGTCAGTGCTTCCACTGTCAATAATAATATCACAACACTTACCTTCACATTTGCACCTTGTGTGGAATAAACTCTTCCTCTGATCTGGTTCTTTCTCTTCATTCAACAAGGTTCTTTTGACAACTAGGGTTTCTCTCCTTTCAGTATCTTCAGAATTCTCATATTGTACATCTTCATCTACATGTGCAACTCGTGCATTACCTTCAAGTCTTCTATTTGTCCTTCCTTGATGTTACAGACACTCGTATGCTTGATGCCCTGCTTCTCGACATTGGAAATAGGTTCCTCTAAAACTTCCTCTTCTAGGTCCTTGTCCAGGTCGGCCTCTTCCTCTTCCTCTTTGCTCACCATTGTTCTGGTCACGATGGCGGTAGGCATTATCTCCTCTCTGATTTTGACTGGTGCTAGATTCTTCACTTTTCTTTTTATCTTCATTTCGGCTTGCATAGGACCTTCCACCAGTCCTTCCGCCTTAACCTCTTCCCCTTTGCTTGCTTTCAAATATTTTATTCAGCTTCTCTTCTACCTTTAGGGAAAACTGGTACGCATCTTCTATGGTGGTCAATCTGACCAAGCTCAGCTCCTCTTGAATACCTGGCCTTAACCCATTAATGCAACAGGCTACCTTCTCCTTGTTGGACTTTTCATGGCCTGTCTTGATAGTAATCTTATAAAAATCTTTTGTATACTCTTTAACAGACTTGTTACCTTGCTCAATCCTTGCAGCTTCTTCAGCAACTCCATCTCATAGTCCACAAGAATGAACTGCTTCTTTAGTTTTTCCATCATATGATTCCATTTGGTAATCTTTCATTTTCCTCTTCTATTCCTCTCTAACTGGAACTCCTTCCACCAAATACTGGCATGGCCTTCAACTTTGTTTTTGCAAATTTGGCCCGATCTGGGTCCTCCACATCTTCATACTTGAAATATTCATCCATGTTATTGATCCAATCAATAGGCTATTCTAGATTCAAATCTCTAGAATAGGTAGAAACTTTGATCCTGAGCTTCTTTCCGATGTTTGAAATGGCCCTCAACAACTTAACTTCTATAGAATCTCCTACAACTTTTTGTTCCTCCTTAGATAGATCTTCCTTAGCTTCATCTTTGCTTTCTTCTCTCATTCTTGGCTCAAACCCTCTTCGCAACTCCTCTTACAATGCATCAATTTGCCTTTGCAGGGCTCTAAAACCCTCTTTCATCAAAGCATTCCTCCCAACATGATTTCTTCATGGAGGCATTTTGATCTCTACAACAAACCCACAACCTTAGGTCCTGGTGCAAATTGCCTCATGGTCGGTGATTTGTCTACACACTCAAGAACCATTGCTCTGATACCACTTGATGAAGGGGGTAAATCACAAAACAAACAACAACATAAATTGCACACAAAAATAGAATGTTCTTTTATTGATTTGGACAACTCATTACATTACAGAAGCTCAAATACAATCAGAGGATGAATCCTCCCTACGCTGCAACACATCACAACTTCCAATCTCAAGACTCTAGAATCGTTTGTCTTTTGTAACCCCAAATCTTCTAGGGTTTCTGTTTTCCTACCTATTCTTGACTCTACAGTTTTCCCCTTATCTCTACTACTGCCAAGGGTTCCCAAAAATGGTTATTAATAGTCTTTTTTTGGCAGCCTCCAGCCAAATTTTGAATTTTGCATCTCCCTCCAAGAATAGGTCAACTTCTGAGAGCCATAACTTTTGATCTGGGTGTCCGATTGATGAACCGTTTGAAGTACCAAAAAGATCACAGAGTGCTCTACATGCTAAGAATCCGCTCTATCAATTCCACCCATTTTCGGGACCGTACAAGGCCGTTTAGTGCCTCAAACCTAAATTTGAATAATTTTCAAGCATTTTTGAGAAACATAAACTTTAATATCTTTCAGCTCAAAAATGATCTTTGTGTGATTCCTTCGCCAAAGGTATTATTTTTCATTTACGAAGCTTCCTGTAAATTTTTGCTTCAATCCGTGCCCAAATGCAAACTTTCCAAAAATAATAGTTTGCTATTTTTAGTAGTTTGGAAAAACTGAAAGTTCTACATCATTATTCAAGCGATTATGTAATGCAAGAGGGGAATTATCATACCCTCTGCCAAACACACAAATCTCTCATACAAATTCACAACATCAAATACTCACACGTAGCAAGAAGAGTTTGAATTTTATTAATTCCATCAACACCCTATACTTCAAAAATCAAAATTACAAAATTAGTTCCTCAATTGACCTCTCAACTCCTTTCCTCTGGTGCTTTTATCTTCTCCAGCCTGCACATAAACTCCTCTATTCCGCTCCACTCTCTCTGATTTTAAATTCATCTGATGCATTCTCTCCTTCTAAACCAAGAGCTCCATTTCTCCATATTATAACATTGCATTTTCTATCAATATGAGCCTCAATGAGGTGTGCTAAAACTTGCTCCTTCCCCCTCTGTTTACTGTTATATATTCCTCTTAAAAGAGGTGCCTAAATTTAGTTTTTGAGAGGCATTACCATGCCATAAGTGCTAGTGCTCACAATTAGAAAATAATATATATAATCATGTTTTTAAATACCTTAAAAGAGGCGTTCAAATCTATATTTTTTTCCTTTACCTTTTCTTCTTTAAAGACTGGCAACGATTTGCATTGTTGGACAACTTGGTGTTGCATCCTCCTTTTCTTACATCCTTATCCTTCCATTTATTGTTCTCTGATGCAACATTTTTTTCTGTCTCTTCTTCTATTTTCCTCCAAAACTCCCTTTGTCCCTTTGGAGAGTCTCCTCTTTCCTACGCGGCTTCATTCCTTTCATTTTTTTCTTTTTCTTCACCAAACGTTTCAACTTCTCCCCTCATGCCACAATATGGGTATTTCAAGAGTTCGTTTTCTTCTTTTTTTTTAATGAAATGAACCCTCAAATAGTTGAACCATAGAAATTCTAATTGAAGATCTTGGATGCTCCTTCATGCCCATAGTCTTTTATTAACACTATGTCAAGGGTATTTTTTTACCTCCACATGGTCCACATAGTATTCTTTTTGGAATGAATGAGAAGTGACATTACAAATGCATTATGATATCTGATATCAACCTCCATACCCTATTTTCTTCCTTGGAACTCTGCTCAACATTGAAAAAAAACTCACTTACACAACTGCGACAGATAAGTCATGAAGCCAAAAACTAACTTTTGGTGTGACTCATTGCTAGGAGCTTGGATTCTTCCGAAAAATTGCAAAGATGTGCATTGCAACATTCCTAAGACCTCCACCAAGCCATTTTGCCTTAAACCTCACGGATTTTAAAATTTTGCCAAATTGCCAGCAGAAGTCACAAAATAATTGTAGAGTGAAGAAAAACAATACAAAACGAGGAAACAATTAAATAAAAAATAAACATAACACAGAACCAGTGCAAAAAGAGAACAACAAAGTTTTTTAACATGGTTCACCAAATGGCTACATCCACTTTGAGCCAGGGATAGCTCTCTGTATTAAATCTAGAATCATTCATCTCAGTTATAGCGTATCATCTATATAATCAACCTACAACCAATATACATTTTTAGCTCCACTCCAAGACTAACAATAGTCAATATACAATAACCTACGAAAAACACTAATTTCAACCTCATCGTGGGAGCAGAGACATGCAGTGGTCGATACAAAAAGAAGGGAGTAGTGGGAGGCAGAATCATTACAAACAATAAAGATTGGATTGCATAAATATAGTCAACGTTACACCAACAATAATTATTTCTTCAAAACTATGAAGGATATGCTCACGAAACCTTCGTCATAAAATCAAGGAGGGAATCAACAATCTATATGTAAGAGGATTTGCAAGGAAACCTCATCGATTTCCTGAAACAATTGTTTTGGTGAAACTGCCTATTGTGCGCCGAAGCCAAAGTACGACAAAAATGGGAAAACTTGCAATTTTTGACTCACAACTCACTCCAATAGCCGAGAGATGCCAAATGAAAACCAAATCACAACAAAAATGAAACTCGAACCTCAAACTCTATTTTTGGTTGATGTTGATGTTGTAAAGTCATGTATAAGGTCGTATCACAATGTGCATTAGTCGCGATGTTATTCCATTGGTGACATCATAGTGTGTGAGCATGCTTGCTAACATGTATATGCTGCAATTATAATACAAAAATATTATTAGCCATTGAATCAATCACTGACCACATCTAATCTAATTGACAAATCAAAACTTAAGGCTTCTAACCTCCTCATTTCCTTTTATCATTTTATTAATCTCCTCTATTGTTTAGATGTAATTGGTTGATAATGCTTTATCTCAATTTAAACCTAGATAATAACCGTACAGTACATATATTTTACCGATATTAAGACAAATCTCTACTTAATAAAGACCCCATTGCTACCTTTATATTATATTATTAATAGATCCTCTAATACTGAATTTACAATAAAATCAGTGAAATATGTTACGAACTATCAAGTATTACTCACATCCAGCTGTAATTATATAAAAATATAAATTAAGCAGCCATAGCTTGTATTGTGAGAGAAATGGTCACAAGGTTGACTCATCCAATAAAATTTGCAGCTTGTGATAGCAATATTCGCAGAGACAGATGTGGAATGAAAGCCTAACATATTGGACAAACACGGCCATAAACTCGATGTTGCCAATTATAATGGTCCAAAACTATGAAAAACAATGAGGTACTCCTAAATTTTAAACTAGTGTCCTTTTCTTCCTGGCCTTTTTTTATCAATTTTTTGAATTCAAGTTTCTTCTTATTTTTAAAAAAATGGCAATGAGTGCTATCTGCTTAGATGACAAACGAGAGGATCCAAGCATTATAGCCAGTTTGCTTGTGGGGCATTCAGAATATCGTGCTCTCAGAATTGCCATTTGGACTAACCTTCGTACAATTACGTAGAAAAAACACAATCATGGGGGCATCTATATACTTACTCCGAAAGTTAAAAAAAAAGATATTCTTACTCCAGAAGCGAAGTAGTCTCTGTAAAATAATCCTTACAGCCCTTCTGGACACTGACATTTTTATATATTTTTTAATTTATATTTCTAGTTTATACATGAAATTCAAGGGATGAATGGACCCAGTTCATCTACAATGTATAAATGTAAGACAAAGGAACCTTTATCTACTAAAAAGCTCTGCAATTCAAAAGCAGACTTTGGGGTGTTAGAGGATTTTTTTTCATTAATTAGCATGTTTTGTGCTTTGTAAGCCTTCTAATTATTTATAAAAAGTGTTGCAATACAAAAAGCAGAGCTCATGATCTGCTAATCTTGTGTTAGCATCTTTTTTCTTGGTTCTGGTTGATGTGTTAGTATGCTTACGTGCTTTTTACAGTCCTTGCCCTGAAATTATTTCCAGTATGAAGTTGCTGTTCTAGAAGCTAGCATCCTAGCTATTAGCATGATTTAACAGTGCTTGTGTGCTTTGTGGGTGCCCTTGTCCTGTGATTATTTCAAAGACCCAAATATGGTTTTAAAGGATTGCTGCAGTTTATCCATTTTTTAGGATTAATATCCTCTTTCCTGAGTTATTTAGTTGTCCAATCACCACAGTGTAATTGTGGAAGGATGGAGAAGGAATTGACACAGGAAAAAAATATGGAAGAAGGCATGGCTCTTAAAGAAGGTGGCGAGAAAGATGGCAAGCAGATGACTACACAGAAAGACGAAGCAACAGTACAAGATGGTGAGCAGCCTGTGCAGAAGAAGACCAAGCGAGTGGCTACTTTGGATGTGTTTAGAGGCCTTACTATTGCGGTATTTATACTAAATTTATATGTTATAATCCAAGTTAAACAGTGAAGACACTGTATCAGATATGTATAATTATGAATTCTAAACATCATGTTGTATATGGTGCAGATAATGATTCTAGTGGACGATGCAGGAGGGGCATACGAGCGTATAGACCATGCTCCTTGGAATGGCTGCAATTTGGCAGATTTTGTCATGCCCTTTTTTCTCTTCATTGTAGGAGTTGCTATAGCTCTTGCTCTCAAGGTATATGAATATCTTTGCTTTATTCCACCTCTATTCGATCGTAACTAGAAGTTTTTTTTTACGTTGTGTACCCAGTCTGTCTGTATCATTTGTTTATATGAATTAGACCGACTTGAATTCTGTTTTGTTGGGATCTTCTGAATTCAACTGCCTAGAAGTATTTGTGTCTGAAGTTGTGTAGATTTACTTAAATTCTATTCTAAAAATTAGAAGCTTGCAGTGGCATATCTCTTGTGTAGAATTTAGTTATATATGACAATGTTAAAATGGGTGAAACTTTGAGGCTATAATAATTTTCTCAGGCAATGGTACCTTGGAGGAGAGTCAGAACTACTGTAATCATATCTGTGGCTTCTGTTAAGGTAAATTTGGAGCAATTGTCTGTTAAACAATGAAACTGCTAGCTATCGCTACAGTTGTTCAACATCCTGCATCCAAAACAATGAATTACGGATTTCTCAGAAAACTATATATCACACAGAGGCCCTGCCATTTGAAAAACTTAGCTTAAAATAGGTCAGCTGCTGTAAACTTCCAGCCCTTCTTCGCGGCAGCACATCAATTTTTCCTGTGAAAAAGATAGTGGCTTCACTTTTTAGCATTGAAGATTCCAATTATTTCTAGATCCCCTGTTTGCAATGTTTCAAAGGGCCACGTGCTGAAACTGTAGTAACCCCTCCATGGGACTCTGGCCATAAAACCCAATGCCCGTGATGTTCCTAAATTTTCAAGCTATTTATATTGTGATATATTTCTATGAAGGTAATGTTAAACTTCTTCATGGACCAGTTAGGAGTTGAACCTAGGACAACCCATTTGTTGCGGGGTGCTCAACTACTGAGATATTGGCCTCCCTTGTGACCAGTCCATCTTTTGTTCAGGTGGCTCATTTTCCAATACCCCCTTGAGCCACACTGTAGGTGCTTGAGGCTTCTACCTTACCCTGGCTCTGCTGATCTGACTCTAATACCATGTTAAACTTTTTCATGAACCAGTTAAGAGTCGAACCTAGGACCTCCCATTTGCTGCTGGGGTGCTCTACCACTGACCCACCAGCCTCCTTTTATTACTAGTCCATCTTCAGTTTAAGTGTGACTCATTTTCCAACAATTGTTCCCCATCAATTCTCTCTCTTCAAATAAATTTTCCTATATATTTTATTGTTACAAAAAGGGTTCATGTCTATATGTAATTTTGAAAATACAGAATGTGGTTAGTAAATGTTTATCTTTGTTGTTTGCTTTGGCCAGTATTTTGGCATAGACTAAGTTCTTTTACAAAGATTAATTAGTTTTATGTCACACGAGTGTTATATTGTTGTAGGATTTCCAATTTCTCTAAATAGTATCAGACCTGAAATTAGGGAGCCAATCAATTGTTTTCTAATTTACTTGCTTAGTTCTAAAAGATACTATTCCAACAATCCTGAAATTACACAAAGACCATGATAAAGAACAAACACACGTCACTATAGCCCATCCATTCTATGAATGCAAAGATTGTAATAAAAGAAATTATAGAAGACAAAACGATGAAACATTTACATGGATTTGCTGCAAATATGATGATCTTTCAGTGAAGATAAAAGTCATTAGTCAATTGTTAGCAGGGAAATGGACGAGTACAGTGATGTTCCCAGAAATGCGTGTATGAATCTGATGTATTTCATTAAGATTGTCTTCATAAGAAAACCTGTTACTTAAAATAATAATGTTTTTTATATGCATGAATGAAGTGCTTCATACATAACAGTTTGGCTTACCTATATTTGCAGAAAATACCCAACGTAGGGGCTGCAGTAAAGAAGGTTATTGTGAGAACTTTGAAACTTTTCTTCTGGGGACTAATATTGCAAGGTATGTACAATCAAGTATGTACCCTCTGTTTCTTCTTTAAAGTTTTTTCTTGAAGTATATAACTATATTTGTTAACTTTGATCTTGCAGGAGGATATTCTCATGCTCCTGATGATCTTTCATATGGAGTAGATATGAAGCAAATTCGTTGGTGTGGTATTCTTCAGGTATAAACTGTGTTTTTCTTTCATTCAGAACATATATACCACTTCTAACACAATTTATGAACCATTCACAGATCTACTGAATAATTTATACTGCTATATAGAGTTCATATATTTATTTATTTTTGTACTGAATAGCATAAACATGAATTATACTATGAACAGCGCATAGCATTGGCTTATTTGGTGGTTGCTCTCGTAGAGATAGCAACTACAAAAGCAAGACCTGTAGATCTACCACCTGGACGTTTTTCTATATTCAAATACTACAGTTGGCAATGGTAAATATCAATTAAATTATCACTGCAGATGTTTTTTGCAAACCCCTTAATTTATATTCACATATTTTCTTTTGTTTGGTTTAAGGATTTTTTCGCTTGATACTTTTGGTTTAGGCCTGAAATGCGTTGTTTCTATTGACTATTGGTATTATTGGCTTGTCAGGCTTGCTGGCCTGTGTGTTTTCATAGTCTATTTTGCCACGTTATATGGACTTCATGTTCCTGATTGGCACTATGTGATACACGATGAACATTCTCGTCACAATGGAAAGTTGTTGACAGTAAGTAAATTTAATCATTTATCTCAAGGGATTCTGTTTGCTTGTAGCTTGCCAGTGGAAAATTTGTGGCCTGAGATTTGTTTATTTATCTGGTGTGAATTGCATGTATGTGAGAGTTTGATTCCTTTAATTTTAGCTGTATACACATGATTGACAAGGATAAGTATGGTTTTGTTGATGGCAGGTGAAATGTGGTATCAGAGGCCATTTGGGTCCTGCTTGCAATGCTGTGGGTTTTGTTGATAGGCAAGTTTGGGGCATAAATCATTTGTATAGCCAACCAGTCTGGAGAAGATCTAAGGTAAATTATATATTGCACTAATCAGAAAGGTTGGAATGCTTATTGTGATTATTCCTTAGAAATGCTAAGATATAAACTACACAAACATTTTGAATTGTAAGTGCAGGCTTGTACAGCTAGCTCACCAGTATCAGGACCCCTTCGTGAGGATGCTCCAGACTGGTGCCTTGCACCCTTTGAACCAGAAGGACTCTTGAGGTTTTTCACAGAAGCAAACTAGAATAATTTATTTTAAATCGAAGTAAAGACAATTGTTTTTGATTAGTAATTATTTTCAGACTTCTATGCAAATAAATTTAATTCGAAAACTGAAATGAAGAATGGGAAATGAGACCTTATAGATCTATCGTTCCTCAGCCAAGCAAAGACAGCTAGCATCTTTGATAATGGAAGCAATAGAGCTAAGCCTGAACTTCAGTGCCTAACTCATTGGAGAAAACTTTAAAGCTCAACTCATCCAAGAACATATGAGAATCTGTCTTTCTAAAGTCCTTACAACACTAAATAAAAAATCTTTCTTATACTACACCTCTCTTCCTTCGGAAGAAAATAGCAAATGAGCTCAGCACAATGCAATAAATATGATTGCCCTTCAATAATACAATAACAGCAGATACATGGAAAACACTATATTACTCTGAATTACAATACAATCCTAAACTAAAAAGGTATGCCTAAGACCATTCTGCTTGCCACACTCAATATTACAATGAGGCAAATCCTGACTAGGAAAGCCTTTATATAAAATCAATTATCCAAAAACTCTGAGCTTTAATGCACATGGATTATACCATATGGTATAAATCCATCTAAATGTGAAACTTTAATCGTACCTGATAGGGAAAATTTTTCTTCTGATTCTCTATGTTATGAAAAAAATCAGAGATCTGTTTTCTTGAAAATGAGCTTCCTCTGTTTTCCCTTTCTCAATATGCACAACTTTGAAGAGGGTGAATCTTGCATTCATGAGGTCTGCAGAAACATTAGAAAGAGCAAATGATATATTCCCGAAGCAGTAAAGTATAATCTCTTATAGCAAATAAATGGCTTCAAAGCAAACTTTTAGAAGTCTGGAAATTTGATAAAAACGGATTTAAGTTACTTAAAAATAATGATAATCAAGTTATACATTGGATGCTTATTGTTTATCTGAATCGCACGGAATGTTCAAATGTGCTTGTCTACTAATGAGCAATTTAGTAGTAATCTTGATACTATTTTTTTATGCTTTTGATGCTCGCAGTTCTATATCAGCCATTCTGAGTGCAGTCATTGGAGTCCATTATGGACATGTGCTGATTCATTTCAAGGTTATATGAAAATCAATTTCCCTGCTAGCGTAACGTTAAGAAGCAAGATCTTCAACTATTCTGATGCTATGTAAAATTAATATACAGGACCATGCTACGAGGCTGAAGCATTGGCTTTCGATGGGATTTGGACTGTTAATTATTGGGGTTATCCTTCATTTTACAGATGGTGAGTGACTTCAAGCCTATATCTCAAATATTCTTACATGCTTCTGTATATAGTGGCACTGTCCTAGACCCTGGTCTCACTTTTCTATGAACATGCGTGAATTTTAGTTCTCGGCACCTGCATATGAGAATAAGGGCAAATAGGACTATTCATATATATCAGGTTTTGGCTTACTTTTTAAACTTGCAGACACAATTTAAAGGATGCATATTGACTGTTTTCTGTCTGTGCAGCAATTCCCCTTAATAAACAATTATACAGTTTCAGCTATGTTTGCTTCACAGCAGGGGCAGGAGGAATTGTCTTCTCAGCTTTCTATATTTTGGTATGTAACTTGGGCCCCTGAAAATAATATTTTCATTTCTTCTATGTTCAGAAATGACATGAACTTTGCATTTGTAATCTTAATATAGGGCTTCTTACCTGAATTCCCCTGTGAAATCTTTAATTATTCCTACTCTGGACCATTTTTTTCACATTGACATCTTTAAAACACATTAAGCAATCCTCTCAAACTTTTAAAGGTTGTCTTTACATGTAACCTTGACCATCTTCTATTCTTACAGATTGATATTTGGGGATTCAGAATACCGTTTCTATTTCTGGAATGGATGGGGATGAATGCCATGCTCATCTTTGTCCTGGCAGCACAAGGCATATTTGCAGCCTTTATAAATGGCTGGTATTACGATGGCACGAATAATACTCTTGTAAGTACTTACATAATGGATCAATGTTTCAGTTACAATGGCTACTGTTTATTGTGAAATTGCTTGTTCTCATGGGCATGATCTGCAAACATAGAAAAACAATTAAAAATTTTAAGCATCTTCAAATTTCTAATATAAGTTGCTGTTGTTACTAAGATATTTAAACAAGAAACTGAAACTGATCTACTGAACACGTGCAGGTGTACTGGATCCAGAAGCACATCTTTTTCAATGTATGGCATTCACAAAGATTGGGATTGCTTCTTTATGTTATCTTTGCAGAGATTTTATTTTGGGGGATTGTGGCAGGCATTTGTCACAAACTGGGGATTTACTGGAAGCTCTGAATTATGTTTCTTATACCTTGTATATGGTCTTGAGATTTTTCTATGTTCCCATTATGTAATTCTATGAACTACTCTTTTATATTGAAAAGATTTCATTCTGAAAATTTGAATTCCCTTAGTCCCTTCCTTGTCAAATGTGGCAATGCTAACTTAGTGAGGTTAGCCTTAAGGCTGTTCTCTATTTTATAGTGCTACCTAACTGGTTTGATCTTCCTCAAAATCTCACAAAATGACAATTGCACAAAGAAAATCAATATTTTCCTGAATGCAAGCAAATGAATATATGTGCAATGTTTGAAATATATTTTGTAGTATTATATTTAAAGTGTACTTCATAACCTCAAATAAGCTTTTAGAAGGTGGTATTAACAAATTTAAGTTTTTTTCTTTAACTTTTTTTGGTTGTACTTGTTATCAGAAAATGTGAACAATAGCATAAATAGCTTAATTATCTGATAATCTCAATGAAATTGAAACAAATAAGATCAAACACAAAGAACACAATACCTTGCAAACCTTTTTATTTCATGACTTTCATTGATCGCCTATCTCGAATTGATCTCATGTATGAAAAGAGCCCTCAGAAGGTGCACTTCCTTGTTTTTTTCCAAGATGACAATGGAGAATGGTTGTTGATGGGTTTTGCAATGAAGAGGATTTTCACAATGCAATGATAATGATGATAATGGTAGCAATTGATCTCAAGCTATGGAGTGATTTGTGCCAAAGGCGGGCTGCGATTCCTGCAGAGTAAGTTTATAAAAAGCTTAAATTGATTCAAATGGAGGAATAGGGGTTGTATTTATAGATTTGTGAGAGAGAAGATCAATGGTGTAGAATAAATAAGAAGATCAACGGTTGAGGAAATTTGAGAGGATGTGCGCGAATAGGAAGAGGACAAGTGTCTTGCTCTTTCATGCATCAGGGGAGTTAACAGAATAGATTGAGTTAATTGAGATGACTGATCAGTTAACAGAATTGATTGGAGAGATAAGTGGGCTGATTGGGGAGTTGACTGAGATAATTGAACAGTGAACTCAGATGACTAATTAGTTAACTATTTTGATTGATGAGTTAACTAATTTGATGGAGGAGAAATAGGACATGTGGGTGAGGGGAAAAAATATTTAATTATATGTGTACATGGATTAATTGAATTATTTTTGGTATTAATTCAATTTTGGAGGAAAATAGATAATTTAAATAAATATTTGGATTTATTTAAATATAGAGAATGAGAAGAACTAATTAAATAATTTGGTATTATTTAATTTAGAATGACTTTAGAAGAATTTGGATGATTTAATTAAATAAATGATTTTATTTAATTCTTTGGAGAAATATGAATCAAATAAATAAATTGATTTATTTATTTATTGATAAAGGAATTTAAAATGAGATAAATATTTAAAATACTTATTTAGCTAGAGTCGCGTCACTTTTAGGTGTATACAGTACTTAAAAGAGTCATTCATTCAATGGTTTAGAACTTAAACACATAAATCTTTAAGAATTATAATAATCAGTTTTTTAAGTGTCGATTTTGGTTATATTTAAAAGAGTCATTTATTTCTAGCTTGAAATTAATGTTAGAAAATTAGGTGTCTCAACCTTGCAAATTTTCTGTTATTATTTATTTATCGCAGTAAGTTACATATTATTGTTATTATTTAATAATTAGCTCCAACACAAATTGGAGTGTTGGAATTCGATGTAGCAGTTATGTCAAGTGTCGATGCCTTGCAGTGGTGGAACATTACTATTTTATTTTGATATTATCCTTAGCAAAATGGGACACCCTATTTTTGTGAGATCATATGACAAATGCTAGGGTAGATTCTATGATGCATAAGAGCCAAGAATATAGGGAGTTACTTTGAAATCAATGACCAGCTCTAAGATGTGTAAGAGCATCTGTCAGAGCCTAATTTTAGATAGGAATCTTGACTATCTTGGGAACTGCACCTCATGGGAGGTTTTGCACATGGTTTTAAAACCATAAATGGTTTCCCGTTTGCCAAAAGTCTATGAATTGAGAGCTTGTGGAGTAGTTTGTATTATGAAAGTTTGCAAGTACATAGGTGCTATTGGAATGTTGTCGAAATTACTTCGTATTTAAATGTTGGTGTATTGATCCTATAAAGAATTGCATTGCAAGTATTTTGCAATCCTCTATTGATTTGATAATACATTGTATAGGTTTTGGAGTGTGGGGTTTTTCTCCCTAAAGGGTTTTTCTCACCTAAATCATTATGTTATAGTTTATTGCATATTGTTGATTTTTATGTGTTTCTCTATTTTCTGTAATAAGTTTAGATCAGATTTGAAGTTATTTGCATAATACTCCTCTTAAAGATTAGTGTAGGAAGCTTTTCTGCACACCTTGCTTCCTTATAATGGTATAAGAGTCTAGCTAGTTTTGGTTCTAGTTATTGGGTAGAGGTTTTTTTGACTAATCCAGCTTGAGTGAGAGCTTGTGTAAAAGGAGAACTTTGTGATCTTTATTGTAGAAAGTAAAGATGGAAAGCACATCAAGGAGGATTGAGGCAGAAAAATCTCTAGGCACAAATTTTGAGATGTGGATGTTGAAGATGGAAGATATGTTAATAGATCGTGATATGTGGGATTTTGTTGATGAAAAATTTAGAGACCTACGAATGCTATTTGGTTGCTCAATATGATGTTATAGAGGATAAAGTTGTTATGTCATAAAATGTCCCTCTAGGACTTTTAACTCCTAAGTTTAGCTCCTAGGTCCCTTAGATTTAATCATGCATGTTAAAAATGAATTTTGGAGCAAAATCCCTTGAAACCCATGTCAAATGGGGTCTAAGGGTACCTCTTAAGCTTAATCAAGTCCCAAAATAGGCCCCTAGACTTGGGCGCCCACACCCTAGTCCAAACCTATTTTGTCGGGACTTAAATTTTAAATGTTAGCAAAGTGACTGTTAAAAGGTTTCCCTTTGTCAGCCTATTCAATTTAAATTACGAATGTTTAGTGAAAATGCATATATAAACATGTTTAGGACTTCATTTTACAACTAGATGGATAATGCGAACTTGTGATCTTGTGCTAAGGATATTCAAGGCTTTTATTGTGTTGCAGAGAAGTATTATGTTGTGTTTGTACTTGTTTGTTGCAGATTTGTCTTCATCAATCCATCTCCTCATGGTGTGAAAGATCTTCATCTCCCCGTGAGAGCTTCACCTCCGAGGTGACATCTACTTTGTGTTTCAATCAATTTATCATATCATTTTCTTTTGCCTCTATCTACCAAGGACACACACTCTATCTAACAATGGTGTTGGAAGGCTTGAATGCCATTCCAAGGTTTGACCGAGGCAAGCTTCTAAACACCACAACCCCCAACCCCTCTCTTGTGATTGCAAGTTTCAGGTGTGAAATCTTGTTGAGAGGAGTTGCAGAATATCAGTGCAGAGGATAAAGATTCAGGATCTGAAGAAAACAACAAAGAATATTCCTTTCTAGACAAGGGCACTCGCCCCTATGTCCTCTAGATTCCCATTGCCGAAAACTCTGAAACAAGTTGCAAACTTCATCACCTTACAATTCTAGATCCATAGAAAAATCTACCTATTGGACTTGGGTGCTCGCCCCAGTGTACTCTAAGTTTTCACTTTCTGGAATCTAAATCTTGGTATGTTTCTAATATGTGTTTAGTGCCTTCCCGTGTGAGCATTTGTCATGTTTCATCTGTTTATTTACGATTTCATATAATTAGAGTTTAAGGCATAATCAGATTAGGGTTTAACAAATTAATCAACAAATTCTAAATTTCCTTATCATTCCAAGTGACACCAAACTTCTGGCTGAGTCCTCTTGTAAAATTTGTGACTTGACTCAGGGTGTGTGCAAGAAGTTGTGTCCACTTATTGGCCAAAAAGTGGAAGTGTTTTCCCTGATTTTCAGAATTTGTCACATTTGACCTAAAAATGTGAAGCACTTAATGGTGGAATCTTGGAAAAATTCACTAAATATGAAATGTAGTACTCGGAGTCTAGTTTCCAAATATGTAATTTTTTTCAATACCCAGATGATAAAAAGTGATTTTGAATAGGTGTTTCTAAAAACCACTGTTTAAAAGTCACTTTTTTTTTACTATACCATGTACGTGTACATCATCCATATTTTGACCTAAATAATCATATTTTTCAAAATCCTTTTGGAAAAATATTTGTAACTCACTGAAGCACGTTTTCCATATTTTTTTGTAATTTTTTATTGAATATTTTTTTTTTATTAATTTTTTATTGGCCATTTTTGGTCTTTTAAAAAATCGTCATGTACGTCACGCATAAGATGACCTAAACTTAACATTTTATGAATTTTTTTTTTAAATTGGAAAGAATTGTCTAAAGTACGTTTTCCTACAATTTTTTTTACAAAAAAATATGTTAATAAAAAGTTATTAAAATACTAAAAAACTCTAATAATTCAAGTTTATGGACCTATTTCATCAGAAATTGATTAAAAAATAGAAAAATTAATCCAATTGTAAAAAAAATTACATATTTGGAATCTACACTGTCTCATCTATAATGGGTTTTAATTTCGTCAAAATATTCTGCAAAATAGACCTTCAGATATATGCCCAAAGTCACTATTTTGTTGTGACATTGACAGGACCTTCAAGTTGCAGGTCAAACCTGGTCCAGAGGTCAGGTTCGGGTCCCCAAAGCATTTCCCGAACTGGGTTACAAAGCAAAACCTGACCTTAAAATTCAAATTTTAAATAACGGGATCCCGTTTCATAAAAGGTTAATATTTTAACATTTATGAAATGGGATCCCGTTTCATAAAGGTTAAAATATTAACCTTTTATGGAACTCAAAACGGGATCCCGTTTCTTGAAAACGGGATCCCGCTTTTGGCTTGGGAACCCGAAGCAAAACGGGATCCCGTTTTGGTTAACCCGATTTCGAATTTTTTTCTAACTCCGAAACTTCCACCTTAAGTGGACACAACTTCTTGCATTTACCCCTTAGTTTAATGTCCTTGAATGTTATATGTGAAAGGAGGATTTAATCACACTATCAACCATTATCATCATCCCTCTTTTCCTACATAACATTTTGGTGAACCCATGTTTTTTTGAACTTGTATCTTGCTGGGTTTTAATTTCGTCAAAATATTCTGCGAAATAGACCTTCAGATATATGCCCAAAGTCACTATTTTGTTGTGACATTGACAGGACCTTCAAGTTGCAGGTCAAACCTGGTCCAGAGGTCAGGTTCGGGTCCCCAAAGCATTTCCCGAACCGGGTTACAAAGCAAAACCTGACCTTAAAATTCAAATTTTAAATAACGGGATCCCGTTTCATAAAAGGTTAATATTTTAACATTTATGAAATGGGATCCCGTTTCATAAAGGTTAAAATATTAACCTTTTATGGAACTCAAAACGGGATCCCGTTTCTTGAAAACGGGATCCCGCTTTTGGCTTGGGAACCCGAAGCAAAACGGGATCCCGTTTTGGTTAACCCGATTTCGAATTTTTTTCTAACTCCGAAACTTCCACCTTAAGTGGACACAACTTCTTGCATTTACCCCTCAGTTTAATGTCCTTGAATGTTATATGTGAAAGGAGGATTTAATCACACTATCAACCATTATCATCATCCCTCTTTTCCTACATAACATTTTGGTGAACCCATGTTTTTTTGAACTTGTATCTTGCTGAGTGTTATAATCAGATTTACACTCATTCGTATCATTTTCATCATCATACATTCAAAAATCTTGCATAAAAATTGAAAATTTTGAAAAAATAGGCATTTTTGGCTTGCATTAAGGCATAGTTTGCACTATTTTTCTTACATATCATTGAAAACATTTAATTTTTTTATATTTACATCAGATATAAGATAAATTACATCATTTCATATTTTTATCATCATTTACCTTGCATTTGCATCTCTCATTTGTTAGGGTTTTGCTTGAAATTTTGCATTTTTTCATATAACCTAGTCATTTCAAAAGCTAGGGTTTGTAATTAAAATCTTGTTTCAAATTTTATTACTCATTTAAACACTCATTCAACTTTGATTTTGGATTTTAGTGTTTCATTATACTATGTTTTTGCATCTACATTTCAAATTTTGCATTTACACATTGTATATTTCAACAAAAATAAGCATATTCACTCATCTTGCCTTAATTTTGACTTTGCATTAAGCATTGTACCACTTTGGCATCATTTTTAAATTTTATCTGAGTTATTTTACACATTAAATTAGATTAGACCTCATTCATCCATCATTGTGCATAATTTTATAACATTTTTTGTGCATTTACGTTGAAAAAAGTGAAAAATTTGAGCATAGTTTTGCTTTGTTTCATTGCATCAATTGGTCATAAATATTTTCAGATATTGCATTCATTTCCAAATATACATCCATTGGACATTTGAAAAATTTGCATAATTTCATAGTATTGTGTGAAAATTGGCATATTTTTAATTACACGGTGTGTATTTTAACATTAAGTGTGTATACACCTTATTCACACCTTCTTGATCAAAACCTTTAAAAACACCTATTTGGCCTTGTTGTGTAGCACTCTTTCCTCCTATCCATTGTGTTTTTTGTGGACTCCATGTGTCTTTTAGTACCCGTTTTGCTCAAACAAGTGCATTAGTGCAAAATAGTCTCACATCTATGGCCTCTCATCATAAAAACAATGCTAGGGTCTATCCCCAACTTGATAAGAAAAGGAAGATCCCTGAACCTAAAATAGCATTTGCACCATGAGATCAAATAGTGGGAGACATTGAAGGTCCTATTTACATCAGTGTTAACATAATGGAGACTTCGGTAAGAGGAGCCCTTGTTTATCCAAACTGCATGACTAACATTGCTATGGAAGAGTTCCTTTATTCACATAAATTGATACAAGAAACTTATCAGCCTATATACATGATGATAAAAATACATAATGGAGCTTTCCTTCCGGCCATAGGGAAGATTACTTTAATGATTCGAGTGCTTGAAAAATCTTTAAAACAATCATTTGATATCATCCCTACATCTAACCTCTTCCGTATAAAACTAGGTCATCCATGGCTCAAGGTTATGAAAGCTATCCCTTCAAGCCTTCACCAATGCTTGAAATTTCCTCACCATGGGTCTATCCTAAATGTTCACCATAGTCGATGGCAACCTATGGTTATGTGAAAGAACATCATCCTTGACTACTTTTGGCCTAAACCTACTGAAGAACCTAAACCATGAATAGATCAAACTTTCTTGGGATATCGACGTTACAAAGCACAAGTGCTATCAAATTTGGTCAGACCCCCTATTCAACAAACAACAAATAAAGAACTACCTACATTACAAAAACCTCCTAGACCGAAAGGAAAGGGAGTATTCATTGAGGTTCCTCCTCCATCATCCTTACAAGGATCGAGAGATACCCATAGAAAACAAATCAGGACACCTTTAAGAGATAATCACATGTATGCTTCTTCCAAGATGCCGAAAACTATGGACAAACATGAGATTCCATTTGAAAACATTACTAATAAACAATGAAGAAATAGACAAGCAAGAGAAAGGAGAAGAAGACAAGCCTTGGCCCAAAATAATACACCACTACAACAAGAGAATATTTCACCATCTAACATTATTTTGAATTAAAAAAAGAAGAGCCTAAGGTCAAAGAGGTAAAGGATGATAACTTTAGTCGAGCAATTGCACCTTATGTTCCCCTTTTGTCATGCATTCAAGATTGGGAGGAAGATGACTTGCTCGACAACAACCGCTAGTTTGGTTGTGTACACAGGTAAGTAGTTCTAACCCTGTTGGTCACCTTTATTGTAGCATATCTTTGCTCACTTACGTGACCTTCTCTTATGTGTTGTGTTCCCCTCAGATGTGCTATGTGTTGTTTAGGCCTCCATGGATGACCCTTGATACTCTTGTAAGGTCAAGGATACTGGGAGACCGAGACTGCCTCTATTGTGACCATTCTATTTGTTTCATCATTCTTCTATCCTGTCTGTCCTCTATTTTATTGTTGGGTTTAGTACCTTGGGGGCATAGCGTTGTGAAGGGTGTTTTAGGGGCATCCTCCTATGTGGTGTTCCTAAGGCACTTGTTCTCCTCTCATTTTTATTGTTTACCTTCTTCAGTGATTCTACCTAGTTGGCAGATGACGAAAACAAACAAATACTAATATGGACCGTGTTGGAGTACAGACAACATTGGGGGGGGGGGGTGAATCGGTGTTGTAGATAAAAACAATTCAATTGACTTCTTATCAAAACTTAAAAACAAAAGGTAAACATACTGATGTAATGCAAGATACCAAAAACTATACAATAAAGGACATGAAATTCAAGTATGAAGAGCAAATGTACCTTGCATCAAATGAGACCATAATACAAAGATTTCGGGAGTGGAAAACCCTCATGGGGCAAAAAAATCACTCAGTAAATGCCTCACCGACTTAGTCAAAATGTGCTTCACTAGCAAATATAGATGCCTCATTGGCTATTTGTACAATCTCATGAATACAATAGAGAATTTGAATCAATACAAAAGGTTAATGCAAGATCTATTTGTGCCTCATTATTTGAGACTCAAGAATTAACTCTGCACATCAACTCAAGATAGATCTTGCATTAACACTCTGTTACAATCTCAATGATGTTAGACTTAGGGCATACAACTGAGAGGGGGGGTGAATCAGTTGTACGAAAATTTCTCTTTTTAAACACTTGAATCTTCTTTAGTGATTAGCATAATATTAATCATGAACCATAATGCATTCAAATCAAAAGTAGAAACATATCAACACATATGACACCAAGATTTTGACGTGGAAAACCTGGTTAAGGGAAAAACCACGGGGTGATTAACCCAAGAATGTATTCTCTGTTAGAAGAATAGAAAGAACAAAATGGCACATGCCAATTAGGGCTCTTTGCCTAAGCACATTGCTCACAAGAGGCTCACTGCCTACAAGAGACACACTGTCTACAAAGGAATAAGTATCACCTTTATGAACTGGAGAATAGCATCTTCAGCATGCTTGAATCAGTTCCATTTAAGCCCAATACTTCTGCTCTACCTTTCGCACTTCTCTTCGCTACCACACACTCATCACCACAAGACACACTTCAAAATGACTTCACAATCCCTTATTTATACAAGGCATCAACTTAGTAACAATCATCTAAGTCGGCAAACACCTACAAGAACATTTGCAAGACGTGTAATACATCCGGTCGGCCAGTCTCAAGAAGAACACCAATATCCGTGGTTATTCTTCAAATGCAAACTCTAACTTCAATGCAGACCACTAATACGAATTGGACATGATCCAACGATTATCATAACCTTCCCTGAATCACCACGAACATCCACACTTCATCATCCTACTGGAATTCTTCTCTCCTTCATCTGGAGCTTCAAGAACATAGTCTGTCATCACTGTCACAAATGAATAGGCTCTTCCAGACCTACAACCCATGAACCAATCTAGTTGATACTTCACAAGAACATCCTCAACACTCCCTCAAATCTGCAGAACTAGATAATGAAATTTCGGATCTCACCGGACCTATCTGTGGTACTCTATCACCTCTAAACACCTGCTAGAACCGGTTCTACTTGAGCGACCATAACTTCTTCAGATCTTCATGCGGACCTCTGAAAACTTGACTGGAGCATCTCAAGACTTATATCTACAAATCCTTTAAACCGCATCCTCTGATCCTCAACCTATTGGGGACTTTTACCTTCTTGTCATCACTGTTCTTCATTGTTCCTGATTGAGACTCATTTTCTCAATATCCTCAGCACACAACTCATCTAATCCTTCTCATTAATGCAACATGAGTATGTTAACATCAATGACAACACCGTTTAGGCCCATACTTGCAACAAATGATAGTGTAACCATACACACACATCAATATCATACAAGTGTTGTATAAATACCATTTCACAATGCTTTCCTTCTTTCATGAAACAGTTTGTGTCTATAACTGAAACAATTGAACTGTGATGTTTTTTTTTTAACAAGTAACTATCAGAGCCATATGGTCGAATGATGCCATTTGAGTAACTGGTTTTGAAATCATTACAAAGTTTAACCCATAGGGTTACAATAATCTTCTAACTGTCCATTAACCACTGCGGAATATCCCTCTAACTGCAGTAAACAATATTTAAACAAAAGTAGTTCATATGATCCCAAATTGTTCAAAGTAACAAGAAATGCCTTTTTTCAAACAAAGTTAAAACAAAAAAATTGTCTTCAAGATCATCGAGTTATGTGGATGTGTCAAGTTTTCAAACCCTAGCATTGTATGCTTGAAAACCCTACCATTAAAAGAAACCTCAACAAATCTTGACAAACCCTAACTAGAGTAAAAGAATAAGTTTATCAACAACCTTCAAACCCTAACCACAATCTACATAGTTTACAAAAGGTTTCCATAAAACTGTTGCCGCTCATAACTGTTTTCCAACAAAAAGAATAAGTGAAGTATATGAGACAACACACTATAATCGAAGTCAAAGACTTCATAACTATCACTCAAGCACATAAGAAACAAACAATACTATACTATCACAGATCAAAGATGCAAGATCTCAAACATAAACCCATATCAAAAACATATTTCCTTTTGCTCCAAATCTATATGACTATAACATAAACTAATCAAAAACAGTAAGCCAAGCTCCATTTAATTATTTCTCAAGAGCCCATAAAAAATATGAACTCATAAAAGGAAGAATATCACCTGAATATTGCCGCCAAAACAAAGATTTTGATGTGCCTTAAAAATAACTGTCGAGCTCAAAAATTAACTTTACTGAAGCTCACTGTAGCTCATCATATTCCCAAGATTCTTTTCCATCATAGCTGAATCTTGCAATCTTTTGCATACAAATGAAACCCTAGGTTGAGAGCCAACATGTCTCTAACTTCAAACATTGTTTACACCTTTGACTAGCAGTCCCGGTGTGCCCTAAAAATCCCGGTGACAAATAATACAAAACATCAACATTTACCTACTAAACAAGCCCGATACCTACTGGACAAGTTCTTCACTTAAGTGACCCTGACAATGCCTTTGCCAACAAATCAACAACCTTTAACAATATGATGCCTTCTTTAGATACAATAGTAATCTCCTTCATACAAGAATGATTTAAGGGATGAACAAATAAAATGATATCAAAAGCAAATATAGCCTTTTCTTTCTATCCCCTTGGAAAGAGATCATGTCTTTAATCATGCCTTTGTAATATTGAGTTACAAATCAAAGACAATAATATTTGACTTTCCTCTAATAAAATGAAGTCCCTTCTAACGTGCAATTGAAACAAAAAATCATGTCAATGATGCCATTTTAAATGAAGCAAGTAGGCTTTATGTCCCTTAGAAAGTGAACAAGTCTTTAAAGAATCTGTACATTGATTTGAAGTCAAACTGAAACACGCATCCTTTCATATCAATGATGACCGTAATGAATATTGTTTGCATATTGGATCAAGAGAAGATAACCAATTGCCTCATTCAACTTAGATGAATCACATCAATTGTCATAATGCCAATTGATAACAAGCTTGCAACACAACCATATTGCCAAGGAGATAAAAAAATTGTGCAAGTAAAGAAGATCATGCCATACTACCAACTCAACATCATTGCCAACTCTAGAGTGACCATGACCAACATGCTTGACCGTATGACCCTCATCATGGTATCATGGAACTCAACCATTCAAACATCCTCATCAGTAAAACATAGATGCATAGTATAAATTCCATAAACTCTTCAACACCATCAGGTGAAGATGTAGTAACATAGCAGCTATTTCATACTCTTTTATACACATCATTAACCATAATGAAAACATCATATCTTAGAAGCATCATGGTATGAACAACATCTTACCTGAACACATCTTATTTTGCATCACAAGACATCAAAGATAACTCATTCATCATCACAAGGCATCTCCTACAACTGTGAAGCAACTCCTCCTACACCTACTTGTCACCTTTTTTTATCATCGATGACAAGCTGCCATTAGATTGTGTGTCCCTTCAGCGAGAAAGCAAAAATGGACCTAGTCCATATATGAAGATGGGGTTGATATATATATATATATGATGCTTGACTAGTAGAATCACTCCATGTGATGTATCATCTTATGGCATTTTTTGTGGCTAACATTTTACAATCCACTCAATCTACTCTTGTACACTTTGGATGGTATCTCACCTTGTTGCTACACTTAGTTCTGAGGTACCTGCAGTATAGCCCAATGGTTATACTCAGCTCCGAACATCTGAGTATAGCCTTGGTCCTTGATGTGACTGTTTTCATGCATAGCTTTCATAATGTGATATGGTTGTTATCTTAGAATAAGATTTCTAACCTCTCTTGTTGTTTATCTTAGCATATCTTATCAATGAGTTTGTGGGAACATTCAGCGATCGTAAGCACATGTCACCTTGGGGGCATGGGCTTTGTGAGAGCTCTTGTTCCCTTGTGTGTCTTCTCTCTACCTTAACGTGTTTGATATCAGTACATGAAATCAACCACCTTAAGGTGGGGGCATATATAATGATATTTGTCTGATGATTTTGATACTAACGAAGCGTGTTTCTAAGCCCTCTCCACGAGGCGGGATGTTGTATCTCTGATGCGAGTGCATATCCTTAAATCAATTACAATAAAAAAGCCCTCTCCGCGAGGCAGGATAACATATCTCTTGAGCTAGTGAGTATCCTTTTATACAAAAAGCCCTCATTACGAGGCAGGATGGTGTATCTCTTGAGCTAGTGGACATCATTTTATTACAAAGTCCTCATCGGGAGGCGGGGTTGGATCTTGAGCAATCCTCCCTTAAGCATGTTTTTGGTAGTTGTTGTGGCATAAGCCCAACCGTTAGGTGTGTCTACAATGTGTTTGAGATGGTGAGACTTAGAAATAAGCTCCTTCCATTGCCCGTGTTTGTCGTGTTTAAGATGTATAGTATGTCTATGGCATGCTATATGGTGCTCATGTATTCCGTGTGTCTTCCATGTGTTTTCCCCCATGTGTGGTTTCAAGGGTGTAGAGATGAGATCCTCCCACACTCGGATTTTTTTTGGCATGTTTTCCCCCGTGTGTGTTTTCTAGGGTGTAGCGATGAGCTCCTCCTGAACTCAGGTTTTGTTTTGCATGTTTCCCCTGTGTGTGGTTTCAAGGGTGTAGCGATGAGCTCCTCTCACATTCAGGTTTTGTATGGCGTGTTTTCCCCCAAATGTAGTATCAAGGGTGTAGTGATGAGCTCCTCCTACATTTTGAGTTTTGTTGTTTTACGTGATTTTTAGGATTTCATTTTATATATGAAAATGTTATGAAAATGCTATATCAATAGCTTCATCATGTTTTGTGTGACTACTCTCATGTATTCATCATGTTTGGCATGTCTTCAATACTATCTTCTCCATGTTCGTACTATCTTCATTGTATTTTGTGTGTTTATGATGTGTCTTCTAGTGCTTACTTGAGACTGGGGGCTAGAAATAGTTCCTCAATCTTTGTGTATGCCTTAGCTTCATGTGCCTGGCATGTTTGATGTGTTTTTGACTGTACTTTAATGCATGTATGGGTCGTAAGATCATACATAAATTAAAGTGGGGGCTAAATGTTATGTCGTAAAATGTCCCCCTAGGACTTTTACCTCCTAAGTTTAACTCCTAGGTCCCTTATATTTAATCATGCATGTTAAAAATGAATCCTGAAGCAAAATCCCCCAAAACCCATGTCAAATGGGGCCTAGGGGTGCATCTTAAGCTTAATCAAGTCCCAAAATAGGCCCCTGCACTTGGGTGCCCGCGCCCTAGTCCAAACCTATTTTGTCGAGACCCAAATTTTAAATGTCGGTAAAGTGACCATTAAAAGGTTTCCCTTTGTCAACCTATTCAATTTGAATTACAAATGTTTAGCGGGAATGCATATATAAACATGTTTAGGACTTCATTTTATAACTAGATGGATAATGTGAACTTGTGATCTTGTGCTAAGGATATTCAAGGCTTTCATTGTGTTGCAGAGCAGTATTGTGTTGTGTTTGTACTTGTTTGTTGTAGATTTGTCTTCATCAATCCATTTCATGGCGTGAAAGATCTTCATCTCCCCATGAGAGCTTCACCTCTGAAGTGACATCTAATTTATGTTTTAATCAATTTATCATATCATTTGCTTTTGCCTCTGTCCACCAAGGACACCCACTCTATCTAACAACAGTGTTGGAAGGCTTGAATGCCATTTCGGGGCTTGACTGAGACAATCTCTGATGCAAGTATGGGCCTAACCAGTGTTGTCATTGATGTCAACATACTCCTGTTGCATTAATGATAAAGATTGGATGAACTGTTTGCTGAGGATATTGAGAAAACTGGTCATATTAGGAACAGTGAAGATAGTAAGGTAAAGATCCAAGATAAGATGAGGATCAGAGGATGCAGTTCAAAGGGTTTGTAGATATTTGTCTTAAGATGATCTAGTAAATATTTCAGAGGTCCTCATGGTGATCTGAAGAAGTTGTGGCCGCTCAAGTAAAACTACTTTTGGCAAGTGTTCAGAGGTGACAGAGTGATACAGATAGGTCCGGTGAGATCTAGAAATACATTATCCTATTCTGCGGATTTGGTGGAGTGTTTAGGAAGTCCATGTGGAGTAACAACTCAAATGGTTCGTGATCTGGAGGTCCAAAAGCATCTATTCCATTGTGACAGTGACGACAGACTGTGTTCTTGAGGTTCTGGATGAAGGAGAGAAGGATTTCAGTAAGCAGATGTAGTGTGGATGTTCTTGGTGATTCAAGCTAGCTTGTGGAAGTCTTTTGGATCATGTCCAGTTTGATTTGGTGATCTGCATTAGAGTTTGAACTCGCAATTGAAGAATAACTTCCAGATGATGGTGTTCTTCCTAAGTCTGGCCGACTGGATGTGTTACACATCCTGCGGATGATCTTAAAGATGTTATGTGAAGATTGGCATGTTCCTAGAAAAAGATTGAAGTCTCAGATCTGTGTGGCTGACAGTGTGTTGATCCAGGTGAAGTCTTTTGTAATTAGTCACGATGTATTTATGTATTTGCTTTGTAATATTTGCCGACTTAGATGATTATTCCTAAGTCGATGTCTTGTATAAATAAGAGATTGTAAAGTCATTTCAAACAGATTTTTGTGGAGATGAGAGTGTGGTAGCGAGGAGGAGAATGAAAGGTAGAGCAAAAGTATTGGGCTTAAATAGAACTGATTCAAGCATGGTGAAGATGCTATTCTCTAGTTCAAGTATGTGATACTTATTATTCTGTAGACAGTGTGTCTCTTGTAGGCAGTGGGCCTCTTGTGAGCAGTGTGCTTGGGCAGTGAGCCCTAATTGGCATGTGCCATTTGTTCTTTCTATTCTTCTAATAGAGAATACAATCTTGGGTTAATCACCCCATGGTTTTTCCCTTAACCGGGTTTTCCACGTCAAAATCTTGGTGTCTTGTGTGTTAATGTGTTTCTGCTCTTGATTTAATGCATTATGTTTCCATGATTGATTTATCATTATGCTGAATTACAAATGGATTTAAGTGTTTAATTGGAAGAAAGTTTTGGACAACTAATTCACCCCCCCTCTTAGTTGTCTGCCCTAAATCTAACAATTGGTATCAAAGCTAAGTTCCTCTAAAAGAGCTTAACCGCTTGAGGAGATCCAGGATGTCGTCCTACAAGAAGGATAGTCTAAAGTTTGATGGAACCAATTTTAATCTTTGGAAAAGTTGCATGCAATGTCATTTGTAATTTATGGGAATGCAGTACTGGACCATGGCTACAACGAAGTATACTCCTCCATAGAATGGCCCAAAAACTGTAAATGAAATCACAGATGTTGAAAACAATCCGCAAACTAAAGAAGCCCTTCTAAGTGCCTTGTTTGATTCAGAGCTGACAAATGTTCTTGACCTACAAATTGCTTTTGAGATTTGGGAAAAATAGGAACTTTTGCATGAAGGAGACAAGTATGTTAAATGTGCAAGGCTACAAAGTTTGAAAGGAAAATTTGAAAATCTGAAGATGAGAGAAGATGAAAATATCACTACTTTTATGCCAAGAGTGAATGATCTTGTTTGTGGCATTAGATGTGCTGGTGGAGTCTTGGATGAAGATGAGATTGTTGGCAAAGTTCTCAGATCCATTCTTGCTTCTTATAAATACAAGGTTGCTACCATTGAAGAATTCAGAGCCCATTCAGGTGTCACAAGAGATAAATTGGTTGGTAAATTGGCTGCATTTGAATTGACTGAGTTTGGAGATGCCCCCCAAGACTGAATCTGCATTCAAAGCTAGTGCCTCTATAAAAGGTAAACAAAGGTTTGATCTGAGAGAGAACTCTTCAAGGAAACCATCATGGTATGAAAAAGCAAGAAAATAACTAGAAGAAGAAGTAGAAACTGCTCAACTTGAAGCCCTTATTGCAAAAAGACTGCCAAGAGGATCCGGTAAGTATGAAGGGAAATTGCCTTTTAAGTGTTTTAACTGCAATAAGATTGGTCATTTTGCCTCAAGGTGTCTGGAAAGATTTTCAAGGCCAAATCCTAACAGATCAAGGTTCCAAAAGAATTGTTACTATGTTCATGAAGATGATGAAAATGAAGGAGTAACAGATGATGAATTAGAGATAGGAAACAAATCCACAAGTGACTGGGTGTTCATTGCCATCAAGGAAGAAGATCCAATGTCCTCTATATCTGTCAATCATAAAATTGTGGAAAGAGCTCTGGCTGCCCAAGTTGAAGAAAAGGATGATTGGGTCATTGACAGTGGATGCTCTCACCATATGACAGGTGACAAAAATAAGTTCATAGATTTGGAAAGGTATGAAGGAGGAGTGGTAAAGTTTGGTGATAATTCTGCTGGTAGAATCAGAGGAAGAGGAACCATTTCTTTTGATGGAAAGAACAAAACCAGTAATGTACTATATGTTGAAGGCCTGAAGCACAATCTTCTCAGTGTTGGACAGTTGGTGGACAAAGGCTATGATTTTCGATTCAAGAATGGAAAATGCAAGATCTTTGAAAGTTCTAGAATTGAGATTGCATCCAGTACTCAAACAAAAGGTAATATCTTCCATTTAGTTGGTACTGGCAAAAGTTGTCTATTTGTGCAAATTGATCAAAGTTGGTTATGGCATAGGAGGATGTGTCATGTGAATTTTGATAATATCATCAAGATAAGCAACACACAGGCTGTAAGAGATCTTCCAAAATAGGTGAAACTTACAAATAGTTTGTGCAAAGAATGTCTGTTGGGTAAACAAAGCAGAGTCTCATTCAAAAGCAAGGAACAATCTTCTACCGGATTATTAGACTTAGTTCATATTGATTTATGTGGTCCGACAAGAATCAGAAGTGTGCAAGGTGATAGATACTTCATGCTATTAATTGATGACTACTCCCGGATGATGTGGGTAACTTTTTTGAAGGAGAAATCAAAGGCTTTTGAGAAATTCAAAATATTCAAAGCTATGGTAGAGAATGAAACTGGATTAAAATTAAAATGTCTAAGGTCTGATAGATGTGGAGAATTCACCTCCGGTAAGTTCATAGAACTATGTGAGAAGCATGGAATAAGAAGACAATTGTCTGCTCCTAGGACTCCACAGTAGAATGGAGTAGTGGAAAGAAAGAACCGGACCATCCAAGAAGCATCTAGAACCATGATGATGGAAGAAAATGTTCCTTAGATCTACTGGAGAGAAGTTGTGAGCACTGCAGTCTACACTCTTAGTTGAGTTCAAATCAGAAGCAATAGCGGTAAGACTCCTTATGAACTCTGGTTTGGCATCACTCCTACTGTGAAATATTTTAGAGTTTTTGGTAGCAAATGTTACATTAAAAGAGATGAAGATCTAGGAAAATTTGATGCTAGAAGTGATGAAGGAATATTCTTGGGTTATTCTACTTAAAGCAAAGCATACCGGTGTTATAACAAGAGACTAAGAAAGATCATAGAGAGTACAAATGTGAAGGTTGATGAAGGAATTGAAAAACCCTCAAGGTTTTATGAATATGATGAAGATGATCAGAATGATGTTCTAATTCAAGGAATCCAAGCCCCTTCTGAAATACAGATTCAAACTGATCCGATAAATCAGGAAGAAGAGATAAGTGTGATTGAACCTGTTCAAGAATTAGAAGTACAAGATACTCCCAAAGTTCCTAGGTATGTAAAACTAAACCACACTGAAGATCAGATCATAGGTGATAAAAGAAAAGGTGTACAAACAAGAAGAAGGATTGCTCAAGATTTAGAAGAGTATTGTCTGATTTCAAAGATTGAACCTAAGACAGTGAATGAATCTTGCAATGATGAAAACTAGAATAAAGCAATGGAGGAAGAGCTGATTCAAATTGAGAAAAATCACACTTGGGATCTTGTTCCCAGACCTAGAAACAAGAATGTGATTGGAACCAAATGGGTCTTCCGGAACAAACTGAATGAAGTTGGTGAAGTAATAAAAAATAAAGCCAGATTGGTCTGCAAGGGTTACTCTCAAATAGCAAGAGTTGATTTTGAAGAAAATTTTGCTCCGGTGGCAAGAATTGAAGTAGTCAGATTGTTTCTTGCCTTTGCTGCCTTCAAGGACTTCAAAGTATATTAGATGGATGTCAAGTCTGCCTTTCTGATTGGAGACTTGGAAGAAGAAGTATACATTGAGCAACCAAATGGATTTCAATTGTCTGATCATGGTGATATGGTCTGCAAGTTGAAGAAACCACTATATGTATGGACTCAAGCAAGCCCCAAGAGCCTGGTATGAAAGATTGGATAAGCATCTTTTGAAGATTAGTTTCAACAAAGGTATTGCTGACAGTAATTTGTATTTCAAAATTGATCATGAAAACATCTTGATTGTTGAAGTGTTTGTTGATGATATCATTTTTGGAGGAAGAGATAGTATGTGTAAAACTTTTGCAAATCAAATGAAAAGTGAATTTGAGATGTCCATGCTTGAGGAAATGAATTTCTTCTTGGGTCTACAAATCACTCAAACAAAGAAAGGAATCTTCATTTCTCTGACCAAATATGTGAAAGAATTGTTGAAGAAATTTGGGATGGAAGACTCAAAACCAATGAATACTCCTATGGCAACCAGATATAAATTGAGCAAAGATGATGACTCTCCTAAGGCTGATCAGAAAAAGTACAGGTCAATGATTGGAGGATTATTGTATCTCACTCAAACTAGACCTGACATTATGAATGTTGTTGGTCTTGTTGCTAGATTCCAAGCTGATCCTAGAGAATCTCATGTCATGGCAATCAAGAGGATTTTTAGATATCTAAAAGGGACAGTTGAGTATGGTCTGTGGTATCCTAGAGATCATGATTTTTCTCTTCATGCATATACATATGCAGATTGGGCAGGAGATGTGGATGACCAGAAAAGTACCAGTGGTGGAGCATTCTTTTTAGGGAAGAGATTGGTTTCTTGGCTAAGCAAGAAACAAGAGGCAATATCTCTGTCCACAACTAAAGTAGAATATATTGCAGCAGTAGGTAGTTGCACTCAAGTTTTGTGGATGAAACAGATGCTAAGAGACATCAGAGTGGAGTATGAGGAACCTATCACAATCTTCTGTGATAATTCAAGTGCAATAAATATATCTAAGAATTCGGTGTTGCATTCAAAGACTAAGCATATATCCATCAAGCTTCACTTTCTGAGAGAGCAAGTCAACAAGAATGAAGTCAGATTGGAGTTTGTGCCTTCCAAGGATCAGATTGTAGATATCTTTACTAACCTCTACCTAAGGACTCTTTTGAGTATCTTAGGGAGAAGTTAGGGGTTATTACCCCTTCGGTGATGAACTAAGGTACACTGATGTGCATCAGTTCGGTGGATATCACAGTCATATCTTGTGGTCCGGATTGATGATGGGGAGCTGCTACTCAGGGGGAGCAGTTGGTATGATTCTGAAGTGGTGGAATTGCAAGTATGTGCCCTTTGACATTGATGTCAAAGGGGGAGAAAAACATGTGAAAAACAAGTGGTTACTGATCAAAGGGGGAGCAGTAAAGGAAGAGAAGACATGTGAATGGTTGTTGGTGATAGGGGGAGTTGTGTCAATAAAGAAAAGTTCTTGTCTTGATGGTCAAAACAATTTTTCACATCATATGTTGCCATCAATGACAAAGGGGGAGATTGTTGCAAGTATGGGCCTAACCAGTGTTGTCATTGATGTCAACATACTCCTATTGCATTAATGATAAAGATTGGATGAACTGTTTGCTAAGGATATTGAGAAAATTGGTCATATCAGGAACAGAGAAGAACAGTGAAGACAATAAGGCAAAGATCCAAGATAAGATGAGGATCAGAGGATACATTTCAAAGGGTTTGTAGATATGTGTCTTAAGATGATCTAGGAAATATTTCAGAGGTCCGCATGATGATCTGAAGAAGTTGTGTAAAACTGGTTCTGGCAAGTGTTCAGAGGTGACAAAGTGATACAAATAGGTCTAGTGAGATCCGGAAATACATTATCCTACTCTGCGGATTCGGTGGAGTGTTTAGGAAGTCCATGTGGAGTAACAACTCAAATGGTTCATGATCTGGAGGTCCGCAAGCATCTATTCCATTGTGACAGTGATGACAGACTATGTTCTTGAGGTTCTGGATGAAGGAGAGAAGGATTTTAGTAAGCAGATGTAGTGTGGATGTTCTTGGTGATTTAGGCTAGCTTGTGGAAGTTTTTTGGATTGTGTCCAGTTCAAGTTGGTGATTTGCATTAGAGTTTGAACTCACAATTGAAGAATAAATTCCAAATGATGGTGTTCTTCATAAGTCTGGCCGATCGGATGTGTTACACATCCTGCGAATGATCTTGAAGATGTTATGTGAAGATTGGCGTGTTCCTAGAAAAAGATTGAAGTCTCAGATCTGTGTGGCCGACAATGTGTTGATCCGGGTGAAGTCTTTTGTAATTAGTCATGATGTATTTATGTATTTGCTCTGTAATGTTTTTTGACTTAGATGATTATTCCTAAGTCGATGTCTTGTATAAATAAGAGATTGTAAAGTCATTTCAAATAGATTTTTGTGGAGATGAGAGTGCGGTAGAGAGGAGGAGAATGAAAGGCAGAGCAGAAGTATTGGGCTTAAATGGAACTGATTCAAGCATGGTGAAGATGCTATTCTCCAGTTCAAGTATGTGATACTTATTATTCTGTAGACAGTGTGTCTCTTGTAGGCAATGGGCCTCTTGTGAGCAGTGTGCTCGGGCCATGAGCCCTAATTGGCATGTGCCATTTGTTCTTTCTATTCTTCTAACAGAGAATACAATCTTGGGTTAATCACCCCGTGGTTTTTCCCTTAACCAGGTTTTCCACGTCAAAATCTTGGTGTCTTGTGTGTTAATTTGTTTCTGCTCTTGATTTAATGCATTATGTTTCCATGATTGATTTATCATTATGCTAAATTACAAGTGGATTTAAGTGTTTAATTGGAAGAAATTTTTGGACAACTGATTCACCCCCCCTATCAGTTGTCTGCCCTAAATCTAACACTCTCCTAAACACCACAACCCCCAACCCCTCTCTTGTGATTGCAGGTTTTAGGTGTGGAATCTTGTGGAGAGGAGATGCAGCAAATCAGAGTAGAGGATAAAGATTTAGGATCTAAAGAAAATAGTGAAGAATATTCCTTTCTAGACAAGGGTGCCTGCCCATGTGCCCTCCAGATTCCCATTTCTAGAAAATCTAAAGCAGGTTACAGATTTCATCACCTTATAGTTCAAGATCTATAGAAAAATTTGTTTGTTGGACTTGGGCGCCCACCCTAGTGTCCCCAAAGTTTCCACTTTTTGGAATCCAAATTCTGGTATGTTTCTAATCTACATTTAGTGCCTTCCTATGTGAGCATTTGTCATGTTTCATCTATTTGTTTACTATTTCATATAATTAGGGTTTAAGGCATAATCGAATTAGAGTTTAACAAATTAATCAACAAATTCTAAATTTCCTTATCATTCCAAGTGACACCAAACTTGTAGTTGAGTCCTCTTGCAAAAGTTGTGACTTGACTCAGTTTAATGTCCTTGAATGTTATATGTGTGTTGGTTTACAGATTTATCATCTAACTCTATATTCTTCTGCCCGGACAAATGACAAATGTAACCATAGTTGGGTCAGAAATAATTGTATTTTATAATCAACCCTATGTTTATTTAACAAAGTGGTAGCTACCTTCGATTGATATTCAAAGAATCAAAATTCATGATGCTTCTAACTAGAAAGCAAAGAAGGAAATGCTTTTGACCAGAAAGGTTTGAAAGGAGACTCCAAACATACAAATGAACTAGCATTCATAGATGTTCAAAGACTTAAAATAACTGAATCAAGAAAGTTTCAAATTATCATAGATATAATATATCCATTCAAAGATAGATAAATACAACAAAGAGGTCATCAATATAAATTCTCCAACGTAAAGAAAAATCTACACGAATATAACATTCAACATAAGTAGAATGATAGCCCAAATATCATGATACAAAG
Organism: Cunninghamia lanceolata; assembly: GCA_027924645.1. NCBI lineage: Eukaryota > Viridiplantae > Streptophyta > Pinopsida > Cupressales > Cupressaceae > Cunninghamia > Cunninghamia lanceolata. The sequence continues at coordinate 4,203,808 of BSBN01000118.1, forward strand.
ATCATAAAAGCACGAACCAATTCACTGTATAATTTCTATATATTGAAGATAGAATTTTAGTAAAACATATGATATATCTAACTAAATTGAGAAAAAACAAAGTTTGCCCAACCAGCCATAATTATGTCCTCCATTGTTTCACATTACATATTTATAACATAAAATAATAATTGTCCTTTGAAAGATAAACGGTTTCTTGAAGACAACCATTTTTATAAAGTTTTTAAAGCATAGCCAGATAACAAAGAAAACATAAAGAAACAAAATCAATTTGCCACCCCTTGATCTTCCTTGGGGTCTTCAATGCTTTCAACCACTTGGTCTTCCACCATCTTTTCTTGTGCCTTCAACTTCAACTTGTATTCCTAATACTTAGTAATGATGGCTGTAATATTTTTACTCCCTAGAACAATGGTGTTCTGCAACCTGGTTCTAAACTTGGTCAAGGTTTTAGCTACTTCTGCCATAGTTTCCTATATCATTTCATCCCTATTTTTATAACCATTAAGATAAACTTGCATATAGCCTAATTTGCTCAAAGATTAACCAGTAACAGTCTCAGGATCAGCTAGTTCACTATAAAGTAAATCTTTGATCTCTTTGTTGATATCTCTGGGATTGCGTAGGTTTTCTCTGAAGTCATCCAGAATATTCACTTCAAATGTATTACAATCCCTTTGAATGCCAATCATTAAATCCAGGTATTCTTGCAGAGATTTATTGATTTGATCAATAATATTATCATACATGTTGAGCTTCCATTCCAGCGAGTTGACCCAAGATGAATCAATTTTGCGAGAATCACTGGCCAGATTTTCTTTTGTAAGTGTTATGGCATCTAGGGCTGCTAACTCAGCGACTTCTTTTGAAAGCACATAAGTACTTCCCTGTTCTTTTCCCACCCATTGAAACTCATTGATCAATTCCTTTCTCTTATTGTGTATGAGAGCATAACTTTGTAACATCTTAGTTAGGAAGAACAAAATATCACAAGACAATTTTTCAACCCACTCATTGGCAGCCTTAGCAAAATTTTGACTCTTTTCCATTTGTTTGATAGTATTTTCATCAATCCCGATGACTTCTAAGTTGGGAGCTTCTTGAGAAGAGGGTGCCACTATTGAATGAATGAACTGGCTCAAAGACACGATCTGAGATTGGAGTTTTACATTTTCCTTTCTCTCCTCCTTGGCTCTTTTAATCAAAGCATTGACAGAATAATTTGCATGATATGATTTTTCCTCAAGAGTGGAAGGGCCCAAGTCAATATGACTTATTTTATAATCTACCTCAGATATGTCATTTTCATCCAAATATTTAATAGGATCAGAAATCTCTAACACCTGGTGGCCAGAAGTAGCATCATTAATCATCCTCGACATTCTCCTAGCCTTCTTAGGCTTTGAAGTTCCTTGTAAAAGCATGGTAATAGTGTCAATTCCTTTGGCCACAGTGGGGACATTCTTTCTCTTTTTCTCCACCACCTTTTTCAACCAGCTAGGGGAGGAAGTCACAATGGTAGAATTCACATTATTAGGCATAGTTCTACTTACCTCCTCCAATGGAGAAGCAACGAGAACTTCTTCATTGTCAGGTGAAGGGGATACATCAAGAAAATTAGGAAAAGAATTATCATTCACAATTAACTCAAAAATGGGGTTAGGGTTCAATGCTACAGTCTGAACATTATTTTTCCTTACAAGGGGGCTATCTGATTCACAAACTATTTTCAATTTGAGAGCATCATTTGGCCTCTCACCATCACCTCATAACTGTGAGTTGGAAATAGATTGTGACCTATCGAGTGGCCGTGTAGAACTTTTTACAGTAGGGCTTTGTACTATTTTCTGCCCAGTAGCCCTCAAGCCACCTAACTAATGAGGTGAACCTGCATGCCCACGCCATTTACCAGTCAACCAATCCTCAGTCCTTTTAATCACTGGTGCAGAATGAACATGAATATCCACAACCTCCTTCTCATACCAATTTATTTAGGGGAGGGTTTTGACAGTAAATTTTGGTACTCCACATCAGTCACTTTAGAATCTTCCTTGGCCTTTTCTAGAATATGAAGAGGTAAACCAAAGGCTTGGATTTGACTGATGGTAAGTCTCATGTAACTTCTCCTTAGAACTTCATGGTCATCTACACAATCTTCCTAGAAATCTTCTAGGTACGAATGATGTTCGTATGAACTAGAGCCATAAAAGTTCTGTTTTACATAGTTTTTACTGTCAAAGTGTTGCCTTAAAGACAAAGAGTGGAGGTTAAACCTTGCTAATACATACTTAGCTTCTTTAGCAGCATCTTTATTTTTGCAAGAATAAACTGACAAAGACAATGTGAAGGTGTAGGCCTTCTTCCTCATACTCTGATACTTAGCATTTATAGCCGTCATTTGCTTACAAATTTCTAGAAAGACAATATAGTCACTGGGGTATCGAGGCAGCTTGGTTGGGGTTGATTCGTAACCTCCCAGTCTCAGATAGGTGACTCTATCAAACTGAATGTAGAAACTCCCAAATTTCATAATCAACGATGCATCTTTAGGGGAAACCCTCATTTCAAAATTACAATTCAATCTTCTTACCAAAAACATCAAAAAGGCATCATTTACCCTACGAAAGTCTTTCATCCCAACCTCATTTGTGAACTGGGGAAAATAAGTGTACATAGGTGTATCTGGGGTTAGAGACCCATGTTGCATTAACCCAGCCCAAACAACCTCTCAACTAGCTAGAATATAAACCAAATAAGAGCACATGTGAAATGCAGAGGCATTTTGAAACTCCAATAATTGCTCATTCAGGTGATGGCTTATCACTTCAGCCCAATCAATAAACTGGCCCTCACTACATATAAGCAATATAAAGCAGCACATCTAGAATTCAAAAGAACCAGCATCCTCATTACCCACCACCCGGTGCAACAGAGTGATCATATCTAAAATTTCATCTTTAAAATGTGCTCTTTTAAGTGTGGAGGGTAACTGAGACTTACCTCTTTTCTCTAATTTTAGCCAGTTGCGCGTAATGGAATTCTTGCACCAGTCTTCATTTTCCCTGAAGAATTCCGCACGCAGAGCCATAGACATCCTTTCATATTTTTCCTGCCTCGAAATCTTTAATGCATGAGAAATAGACTCAGGATCAATTCTTGCAACCACCGCTCCTTCCTTGGTCTTGATTTCTAAAGTCTCAGGGTCATATGTTTCAATGCATACAAAAATTAAATCTTCACAGCACACTGAGATAGGGAAACCTATTGCATGAGCCAGACCACTATGTAGAATCTTCTCTACAAATGGTGACCTGTCTTCTTGTTGTAAACAAGACCAAAATTCTGCCAAGTCTATGTGTCCAAGCTCCGTGTCTTTTACTTTAGACCAATTGTTCTCGATTCTAGAGTGGGAGGAAACACCTTGAAATTTGAATTTCATCACAGTGACAAAATACCAGAGACAATAACAGAACACAGTAGATATGGCAATTTAGATAAGGAGAAAAGAAGGTAAAAAACTTAGATAATTTTGTTGCACGAGTGAAATGATGTGCAGTTATGGCGCTCTTGTCGTGCTTTTAAATGTTCAGCTGATGTGGTACCATTCCCATGCCTTGAGAAATTAACCAAAAGATTTGCTCATTTCCCAAAAATTCTATAAAGGACATTTCGTACCAGAGGCGTACACAGGTTTAAATGACCATTAATTACCTTGGGTTCGGTCCATCACTTAGCCATCGTTGGATCGCTAGAAATAAGAATTCTGGAACTTAGAGTCATGGGTTCTAAAGTTCAGAGAATTAGCGACAAGGCGATAACAAAGGGAACCACGCAGGTTACAAGACATAACACAAGGATTGCGGGATCACAAGATCATGGGGTTCGAAAGCTTCAAACCCTAGCGATATGGTTAGAAAACTTGGAGGGACAACGACTTCAAGGATTTTCTAAGGTGAAGAAACACGACTTTTGGGACTTAGAAAAATACAATTGCACAAGAATGGACAATTGAGATGAATGAGACCTGAACATGAAAAAAAAAGGGGGTAACAATTGGCTCTGAATGGGGACAAGGACCCGTGGGACGTAGAGAATCTAGAACAACATGGCCTAAAGCCTTATTCATTGGGAAATAGAGGAAAAGCAACAAAACAAAGAGAACAAAAACTATGGTACAAGATGAAGACTCATAACTCCTACCCGTCAAACAATTTCAGATCCTGCCTGTTATAGGCAAGGGGTAAAGAAGTGCCATCTGGATATTCCAATAAGAAAGAATTATCACCAACAACTTGCTTGATCAGGAAAGGGCCTTTCCATAATGAATCAAACTTTTTATGTGCACCCTTGGGTTCTTTCCTTTTGTCCCACTAAATCTCCAACTACGAACTTTCTCTACCTGGCTCTTTTATCAAAAATTTTCTTAACCATCTATTGGTGTTTGGTGATTCTATCCATGACTCTTTCTCTTTCCTCTTCCAATTTATTTAGGTACATAATTCTCTTCTCCAAGGCAGACTGAAATTCTTCATTTTCTATAGCTTTTTGTAAATTCAACGCTGAGAGTTCCAGAGAAATAGGAATAGTATTGTCAAGGCCATAAACAAGTTGGAAGGGAGACATACCTATAGTACTTTTGTAAGTGATCATGTCTGCCTAGAGAGCGTCATACAACTTCTTATGCCGCCCTCTTTTCCCTTCATCTACCAATTTCTTAATGATTGAGATCAAATTTTTATTACTAGATTCAGCTTGTCCATTGCTATCATGTCCCAAATTTTTATTAATTCAATTTTATGGGAAAAATGCTCATTCCAACATTTCATGTTATGGGCTGAGGAAGGATATTAGAAAATAATTGATTTAATATTTAATATTTTGGACCAGCGATTAATTTATATTTTCAAGCTACTTAATCGGGGCCAATTAAATATTAAATATTTTATAATTTTATTTTGTGTTGGAAATCCAAAGTGGGGTGTAGAGTATCTTGTGGTGCAATTAATAATTTCAAAGATCATATTGCACCTAATTCTAGAATATTCTATGACATATTTTATGACAACCTGCAAGAGGGAGTTATTGCCTATTTTTAGCTGGAAATCAAGTGGAGGTTATGAAAAGTCTTTATGGGACCTATTTTGGAGGGATATTGATGGGAATGATTTTATTTTATTTATTTTTCCAAGAATGGGTCATTTGGATTTGTCCCTCTATACATTTGTAAGCAATTTCACATTCTAGACATCTCATTTTATCATACAAAAACTCTGCCAAAAATTGTCTGGACAATTGTGTTCAACAAATAATATTCTGTGGACGAAAATCCATTGGAGATTGGTGATAAGTGGATGGAAACCCATTGGTTGCAGGTATCAGAGGATGAAACCCCTTTGGTACATGAGGGTAATCTCATACATAGGTTGCATTGGAGCTTCACACAGTTGTAGGATTTCAGCAAGTTTAGTTTATGTGTTTTGTAGGTTTTGATAACAACATTGTGGAGACTAGATTTGTGATTTGTGTGTTTGTTATGGTTTCTATAGAAGATATGTTTCAGATGTTATATTCTTATTAGATCCTCTTGGTTATCTACAGAGGTTGCTTCAGAGCTTTGTTCAGTGTAGTTCCAGTTGGTGTGTTGTTGCAGTGTTTTAGTGTTTGCAGTTTGAGAAGATTTTAGAGTGGTGTTTCCAGATTTGTTGCAGTTGTTTATTTCTATTTTTGTGACTTTAAAATAGTACCTTTATTCTATAATTATATCAGATATATCATTAATATAAGCTTGAGGTTATTTGTTGTCATTTATGTGCTTTCTAGTGAAATCGGGTGAAGTGAAATTGTTAGATTAATATGCAGATTTATGTTTCTCACAAAATATGGTAATTTTATGATGTAACAGCATGAGGCCATACAATTACTGATATTTTAAGATAATTATTATTATTTTATGTTTAAGAAGTTTCCCCTTTGCATTTGTGTTAAAATTGTCAATTTCAAGATCAATCCATGTAGGGGAAAACTGGGTATTTTGAAGTTAATGAAAAATTCATTTTCAAATTTGATTTTTGGATGCAAACATTTTGTTTGGGACATTACAGTGGTATCAAAGAATGATCTTTCCATCCTATAGGGTTGTCTGATTCATGCTTCTTTGTGAATGAGACCTCAAAGCTTTGAGAAGAGAGCAAAGGAAATTAGCAGTTGATTCCAAATTTGGAGAAGAGCAAATCATGGTTGAAGATGATGAGATATCAAAGTGGTTTGAAGAGTATTCCAAGCAATCTGAAGCCTACAAATCAGCTATTTCATTTGAAAGACTTCTAGAAATTTTTGGTAAGGGGCAAAGGAAAAAATATCAAGATCGGAAGGTGGAAGAAGTAAAATTGAAATTGTCTCATAAAAAGTATGAGGATGTTGCAAGGAAGACTGAACCTCAGAAAAGAGGTCAAGAGCATTACCATATTCAAGATAATGGAGAGCTGAAGAATAAGTTTAAGGAAAGATCCAAAAGAAGCCACAAAATAAGTCAAGTCCAGTTGTTACAAATAAGATGAAAGAAGACACCAAAAATGAACTCAGAAGAAAGGGGCTCTGTTTTACATGCAAAGAACCTTTGGAGTCAAGTCATATATGTGGGAACAATGAAGAGAGGATTCTAGAAGAAGGATCAAGAGTTCAAGAAAAGAAGATAATGGAACCAGAGTCAATGGTTGATACACCTGAGTCACACCAAGTTATTACGGAAAAAATCATCAAACATGAACCAAAGGAAGAAAGAGATGAACCAGAGGAACTCCAAGCCATAGAGGTTGAAGGTAAAAAGTCTTTGTTCATTGAAGATTCTTTATTGACTTCTAATGATTGTATATGTCATGAAAATATCAATGAAGTCAAAGAGAAAGATTCAAAAGTTACAGGAGTAGCAGATGAAAAGAAGTTGGATCAAGAAGATTTTCAGACTGTCTTGTTAGAAGCTTCAGTTGAAGAGCATGCTGAGCATGGTGATGTTGGGAATGAGTCATGGATTGATGCTCATACTATCATTATAGATGGTTATACACATGGGAAGAGCATTGTGGTCAGCCCTAGTACAAAAAATTTGAGCCACTTGGATGGAAGTGTTGAGGATATCTCAACAATGTTTCTTTTGACAATGGTGGATGAGCATTTTATTTGTAGCCCAAGGTATGAAAATATTTCATATTTTATGTTTCCTATGTCACTACAAAATTTTTGTCATCATGGAAAGCATGCAAAAATGGGTGATAGGGTAAGGGATACAACTTGCAGTATAGAGGGCATGTGGACTATTTATTTCAAGTTCAAAATTATTGTTGCATAAAGGATCTATGTAATCTCTTGAGGGTTAAAACATGTAGCAGATTTGATGTTACTATTGAGTTCTTCATCTCTTGCATATGGAATAAAAGGAATTTTATGATAAATCACATAGGGTTTGTTTTATTTTCTAACTCCATCATGAAGGACCAATGTTCACAGTTTATAGAGAACTTGTTGGAGCCAAGCACCAAAATTGAAGACAAGCTCATGATTGATAGCCAAATGGAGATAGCCCTTTTGGGAAGCTTGATGTTAGATGTGGGTAAGAAAAATAAGTGTATTTTTGAAGTTCAAGATTTTGTGACTAAGTTTGTTATGGTACTTTGGGTATCAAGCTACAAGCAAATTGAAGGACGCATGAAGGAGGAGACACTACAAATTCCTAGCATCATGAAGGCAAGGAAATTGGTCATCCTATTGGGTGAACAAGAGATATGCAAAGACTTCTATATCATGGATCTTGGAGGTATTAACAAAACATGGAGCTTGCAATGGGTGCACTCTATGGGGAAGTTCACTATGGAGTTGGAATCCAAGAGGAGGGAGGTAGAGCTTCAAGGCATTGAAGATGAAGTTCCAAAAGTTGCCATAGTAATGTGGATGAAATATCAATGGGAGACATTCATGACCTTTTTGCAAGCCCAAGAAGAGTTTTTAGTCATGAAGTGGAGGAGTTTCCAACCCATGGTCATTGTTGAGGTATTTGCAACTAATACAAGGTGGTTTCTAAATATTACATTGCTGATTTTTAGTAAAAGAATGCAGTGTTACAGCCATGGTTTTGCGAAGTTCTTTTTGCCTCATGTTGTGTGTAAGAAGTTTCATCCCTTGGGTATACTAAGTGTCAATATTCTAGCTGATATATTGTTTTTTGAAACAAAATTTCAAGCTAACTATGACTATTATAGCCACCTTCCAGCCCACATACAATCAGATCCGAACCATCTTTCATGTGGTGGAGCTTTGGAAAACATGGTAAGAGTCCTTGGAATACATGGTAATTATCATGACTACAATCTTGAAGAGAGGAGCCAAATTTTGAGCATGCCTTGGTCTCAGATCAAGGAAGAGGAGGTAAGAAATTTTGATTGTGTTTATGATGATGATATTTTGATCTCCAACAAGACTTGGAAAATTATTTGGGAGCATTTGGATGCAATTAGGATTGTATTTCAGAAACATTATATTTTTTCCAAAGTATCTATAGGGGAGATGAACATCACCTACTTGGGTCAAGTTATAATGAGAAAGATTAGACTATTATTTTTGAAGGGTTTCAGAAGTGTACAAATATTTGTGAAGGGATTTTATATCATTGTGTGGTTAATTACCTCCATATTGTAGACATTTTTTATTTACTATTGTTCCACCCTTTTGAAATTTATGATTTTAGTGTTTCATAACCTTGAATGGCTGATTGAAACCATGTACACTTGCATACGAGAAGACTGGTACACATTCATGCATATTGCAGCCTATGGTATAGTGGGAATTCTAGTCATGGAGAAGAGTAATTTTCAGTTTGTGACTTATAATGGGGATTTTTCAGTCCTTACATGGCTAATCATCAAATTCTCATTGATCACATGGATGAGTGTTGAACAGGTTTGCCATTTTTGCAATTATTACATCATGTGTATTCTTTGCAAATTTCCACTAAAGTTGTGGGTGTTGTGTATGATGGAGTATGATACTATTGTGGAACAATTTGATGTTGATGTATACCATTTTATATTGTTATTTTATCCATTTATATCAGCTTCAAAAGTTGTGGTTTTAGTCTTTCAGTTGGGAGCGGAACAATGTTGGCAATATTGTGTGATTTGGAGTTTTGGTTCAGTTTTTGGAGAATTATGGAGCATATGTTGCTATTGTAGGATGCTATTTTTCACTCCTCTATTGAACTATTACTATTATAATCAGTCCTTGAAGCTGAAGGTATCATCTCTTATGTTGAGGTAAAAATTGGACGAATTAGAGTGCATTTCAGCCATATTGATTTCATTGTTTTGAAGGTAGAAGTGCTTGTTGTTTCCCAAATGTGTATTCATTGTTGTAGAGGATGCAATGAATGTTCCAATAGTCCTAATAGAAGAAAAAATCAGAATTGTATCATTGGGAGAAGTTGTAGGATTTTTTTGTTTAACTTGCTTTGTGATAGTACACACACATTTTGGGAGGGGCAAGCTAAAAGGAAGAGGTTGTTGAATGGGATAGATACAAGGCATTCTACATTCCCACAGGTAACATGGGATTTTTTTTGTACATTGAATATTATTTCAGCAATATCCCACAACAAAAAAAACACAATGTCAATCATCCCAGGTATACTTTTCAAGGATTTGTTACCAAATCTCTGTGGAAGGATGAAGATCAATTGGAGTATTGGAAAGAATGCATCCAAGATTTGCATATAATAGATTTCATATCATATGGATATTTTGGTTTGGTACATGGCATTGAGGAATTTATGTTTTCAAGTTTGTACAATGTCTTATGGAAAAAATTGCAACATCTCTCAGGTACAGGATCAAGGCTTTCTGTGCAGTATAAACTGATTTATTTTGGCATGGAGATTTTGAAGCATCTTGGTTTGCATTGCTTGAGGACAAGCAATATTGAGGAGGGAAGACTTGTCATGTCCCAAATTTTTATTAATTCAATTTTATGGGAAAAATGTTCATTCCAACATTTCATATTATGGGTTGAGGAAGGAGATTGGAAAATAATTGATTTAATATTTAATATTTTGGATCGACGATTAATTTATATTTTCAAGCTACTTAATCGGGGCCAATTAAATATTAAATATTTTATAATTTTATTTTGTGTTGGAAATCTAAAGTGGGGTATAGAGTATCTTGTGGTGCAATTAATAATTTCAAAGATCATATTGCACCTAATTTTAGAATATTCTATGACTGATTTTATGACAACTTGCAAGAGGGAGTTATTACCTATTTTTAGCCGAAAATCAAGTGGAGGTTATGAAAAGTCTTTATGGGACATATTTTGGAGGGATATTGATGGGAATGATTTTATTTTATTTATTTTTCCAAGAATGGGTCATTTGGATTTGTCTCTCTATATATTTGCAAGCAATTTCACATTCCAGGCATCTCATTTTATCATACAAAACTTTGCCAAAAATTGTCTGGACAATTGTGTTCAACAAATAATCTTCTGTGGACGAAAACCCATTGGAGATTGGTGATTAGTGGAAGGAAACCCATTGGTTGCAGGTATCAGAGGATGAAACCCCTTTGGTACATGAGGGTAATCTCATACAGAGGTTGCATTGGAGCTTCACACAATTGCAAAATTTCAGCAAGTTCAGTTTATGTGTTTTGCAGGTTTTGATAACAGCATTGTGGAGATAAGATTTGTGATTTGTGTGTTTTTTATGGTTGTTGTAGAATCTATGTTTCAGATGTTATATTCTTATTAGATTCTCTTGGTTCAATTACAGAGGTTGCTTCAGAGTTTTGTTCAGTGTAGTTTCAGATGGTATGTTGTTGCAGTGTTTTGGTGTTTACAGTTTGAGTAGATTTCAGAGTGGTGTTTCCAGATTTGTTTCAGTTGTTTATTTATGTTTTTGTGACTTTAAAATAGTACCTTTATTTTTTAATTATATCAGATATATCATTAATATAATCTGGAGGTTATGTGTTGTCATTTCTGTGCTTTCTAGTGAAATCGGGTGAAGTGAAATTGTTAGATTAATATGCAGATTTATGTTTCTCACAAAATATGGTAATTTTTTGATATGTAACAGAAGGAGGCCGTACCATTACTTATATTTTAAGATAATTATCATTATTTTACATTTAATAAGTTTCCCCTTTGCATTTGTGTTAAAATTGTCAATTTCGGGATCAATTCGTGTAGGGGAAAACTGGGTATTTTGAAGTTAATGAAAAATTCATTTTCAAATTTGATTTTTGCATGCAAACATTTTGTTTGGGACATTACAATTGCCTTGAGGATAATAATCAGATGAATGTCCCAGGCTAATACCATGCTCATAACAGAAAAGAGTAATCTCGGAAGATGAAAAAGAGCTAGCATTATCTGTGATTATCTTTTTTGGAATACCGAATCTTACTATAATGTTTTCTTTTAAGAAATTGCATACCACCTCTGAAGTAGTCTATCTCACTGGGATGGCTTCTACCCATTTGGTAAAGTAATTTGTGGTAGTAAGAATGTGTGTATGTCCGGCACTTGAATTAGGATTGACAGGATCGATAAAATCTAGGTCCCATTGTTGGAATGGCTCATCAATCACCACAAGTTTCAAAGGCAATGCTGCTAGGTGAGGGCGACCAGTAAAATTGGCACATTTTTCACATTTGGACACCCATTTTTGAACATCTCTAAACATACTTGGCCAATAAAAACATTGTCTTAAGATTTTGAAAGTTGTCACAGAGGCAGAAAAATGCCCACCACAAGCTTCATCATGGAAGGCTTTTAGAAGTTTCTTTTGTTGTTCCTTGTCGACACACCTGAGAAATGTCCCATCGACCTCTTTTTTATATAAATCCTTCCCAAAGAACATACTTACTAGATTTTAGCTTTATATTTCTTTTTTCTTTGGCTAATAAGTGAACAGGACAATCACCATAAGTTAGAAATTATGAGATATCTAAAAACCACTCATCCACTGTACTGGTAAAAAGGACCAGGGGCTATTGCTCATCATTGGTGATTTTATTTTCTGCAATCAGCTTACATAGACCTTTGCCCCTCACTATATTAGTAGGTCTAATGTCTACATCATATTCTTGAACTTTCGCTATCCAAGCCCCTCGTTTATTACATCCGACTTCTTGTGTAAGGATACATTTAACAGCAATTTTAGGAACAAAAACAATGATATGTGAATGTAGGATGTAGAACCTAAAATTTTTTAAAGCTCTAACAATAGCGTAGGCATGCTTTTCAAAAGGTGTGTAATTAAGCTCATAGTTTTGGAGAGGGGTACTCATGAATGAAACTAGAGCTTCAATGCCTTGCTCATTTTTCTGCATTAAAATGGCTGATAAAGTATGCTCTGATGCATAACAATACACAATAAAGTTTTTATTAAAATCAGGACATACTAGTGTAGGTGAATTTGCTCTAGCCTTTTTTATATCTTCAAACACCTTCTTTCTCTCACTGCTCCATTTGAAAACTGGGTGATTTTTCATCATTTTAGCTGAGTCTTGTCAACTCAGCAAACTCAGGCACAAATCTCCTTAGAAAATTCACCTGACCAAAGAATGATCCGGTACTATCCTTATTTGCAGGCAACCCCAATTGCATGATTGCTTTCACTCTCTCAGGATCAACCTTGATCCCATCTTTTGAAACAATGTGTCCCAAAAGCTTACCCTCTGTAACGGAAAAAATAGATTTCTTGGGGTTTAATGAGATTCCTTGTTCTCTACAACACTGTAATACAATTTCTAAATCACGTATATGATGTTCTCTTTTCCTTGAAAAAATTGTTAAGTCATCTAGATATACCACAATGATTATATTTTTGAAATCCCCAAATGAGAGATCCATAGCCCGTTGAAAGGTAGCTCTTGCATTGATGAGGCAAAATGGCATTCTATTGTAAGCAAACACACCAATGGGGGTGGTGAATGTCATTTTATGTTGATCTTCTGGAGTTACTTCAATTTGATTATAACCAGAGAAACCATCCAACATTGACATCATCTCTGAACCTGCAACAATTTGCAAAATGTGATCCATAAGGGGCAGCAGATAATTGTCTTTTAATGAGGCTTGATTAAGGTTTCTGAAGTCAACACAAATTCTTATCTCTCCATTTTTCTTCCTGATAGGGACTATATTTGCCACCCATGTAGAATGATGGATTGGATATATAATATTTTCTTTCAACATTTTATCTATCTCATTGAAGATGGCCTCTGCTACTTTTGGGTTGTAAGTTCATTATTTTTTCCTGTAAGGTACAGTGCTAGGTTTTAAAGGTATCTTATGTTGTAATTCCCCATTTCTGAACTTTTTCAAATCAGCATAACACCATGCAAAAACATCTATGTATTTAATCAACAAAGAGATCAATCTTTTTCTTTCTTGAGAAGAGAAGCATTTCCCTATGCATACTAATTTGGGATCTCCTTCTGTGCTAATATTTACACGGTCATAATCAGCAGATGATTCAACATTAACTTCACCTTTCCTTTTTCAATATTGATCATGTCTATTGAATAAATCTTCCAGAGAGACTAAGCCCTTAGGTATTTTGTTCCCTTTTAATTGAATCATTTCAGCCTCTTTTTGCCCATCAGCATTGACATACCCATCTGTAACATCATTACTTGCATTATCGCTTCCTTTGAAGAAAATATTGGCAAAAGCTTCAACCTTTTCAAGGAATGAAATAATTTGTTTATCGCTATCAAACACTTGCCACTGATTTACATTATCGAGGACACTGGGGTGATATATTAACTCAATTCTATAAGGTCTATCTTTAAAATCAGGATGTGGTAATAATAAAGATGCAGAAATGGCTAATGAATTAGCTCTTGTGTTCAGGTCTCTAGGTATTTCTTCAATAGAAAAAGCATCAAAATCCTCAATACAATCCCAAACTCTATTTCTATAATGTCTCAATCTACCATTTTTCACATAATATTGTTTCCTGACTTGTCTAACTATTAATTTTGCATCCCCTCTGAATTTCAATTGTTTTATTCCCCTTTCTTTAGCCAAGGCTAAGCCAAGTAAAAGAGCTTCATACTCGGTAGTATTGTTGGTATTCTCAAATTCCAATTTGTAAGCAAAAGAAAAAATATAATCAACTGGGGAAATTAGGACGACCCCTGCTCCTAAACCGGCATGGGAATAACTTCCATCAAATTCTAGTGTCCATAGTTCATTCTGTAAATTAGTTCTAATAAGGCTTGAACATTCTTCTTCTGTAGAAGTGTACATATAAGTGCTTGGTCTAGTCTCAACAAATAAGATATCAGCCCTAGGATCTCTGGATTTTAAAACTATGAACTTGGCTTTAGATTCTGGATTGAGACGTACTTTCTTTCCTTCCAGTGGTATTAAAGCATGAGACCAATCCATTTGTATCTCCCCTCCTAAGTCTCTGTAGAAACTTCTACTCAGGAGCATAACATAATTGGCACGAATGTCAACAACAAGAATAGTCAGTTTCAACCTTTTCTTGGGGAAGGCAGCTAAAGTGACTTGTGCATCCTTTATCTGTCCTAAGATTGGAACTTGTGATCCATCCATTGAAAAGCATTTACCATGAGAAGGAGTATAAGACAATCCTAAAGCTCTAGCCACTTGAGCAGGCATCACATTATCGGAAGCTCTAGAGTCAATGACACAATTACTCAATCTAAAACCAACTATGTAAAGGGACACATAAAAAGGTTCTAGTTTAGAGAAAGGATTTTGCTGACTCACTTCTTTTTCATATAGGTTTTGGGAAACTTGTTCATCAATAGGCTTCTTGTCCTCATTAGACACTTGGGCATTACTTTGAGAAAGAGAGGGTTCTTGTTTGACATATTTCACTAGCCAATCTAGCTTGGATGGGTTGAGTCTAAGATATTCAGCTTGGGAGATCTGAATTTTGTATTCTTACATGACTCAACTATATCAAATGAACTAGTAACAATAGCATTAGGGAAAGGAACAGATTGTCAAGTTTCATAGAACCAAAGGCAGATTGCTTGGATAATAGGTACTTTGGAGTGAAGGATGAACCACTGGTTTGTCCTTTAGAGTCTGCCACTTTTTGGGTCTGTTGTCCTCTGGTGAAAACCACATAGTTAGGATCAATCCCTGTGTAAACATCTTCTCCTTCTTTAACATCTCGTTCATACTTAAAGAAATTAACACTTGCGTCATAAGATGGCCCAGGTTCCTCTACGTAGGGTACTTTAGCTTGTTCATTGGTAGAAAGCATTTGCATGTACTGCACCATCTCCTAACAAGTAGACCCATCATGATCTGTAATCAAATGAAAATTGCACATCATGTTGCTTTTACTAGTAGAGGGAGTGTTCTCAATGGCTAGCCTCTGTGCAGGTCCAGTTAAGGGCAAAGTCTTGTTATGACCACCTTGATTGCCATAATCTCTTCTTGGTATGTCTTGATAAGGTGGCTGAAACTATCCCTTTGGCATTTGCCTCTTAATGGTGATTATATCATTGGCTAATCTTTGTATGACTAGGTCAGTAGAATTTACCCTGGAAGGTTTCCCAGTCTGTAATTTTTTTTTCCATTTTCCTGCTATGATCAAATCATCTTCTATAGATATGGCCCTTTCTTGGGCTACGTCTAGAGCAGTCGCCCCTTCTCTTTTAATAGTAAAACTAGCATCTGGTGGAAGGGTATTGATGAAGAAACATTTTAACAAATCATCCCCAGGCCTCATGTTCTCAGGAATTCTATTATATAGCTTGTTAAATCTGGCAATGAATTCCCTCATTGGCTCCTGTATTTCTTTCTTCATTGTGGCTAACTAAGTGACCAGAGTTTGTTCGTTCTCTGCAGATTTGAATCTATTTTTGAACTTTGTTTTCAAGGTATTCCAACCATTAATGGAGCCATTAGGAAGGTGATAGAACCAATCAGCAGCAGCCTCAGTTAGAGACTCTACAAATAACCTCATAGCTACGTCTTCATGTTGTACTGCAAGAATGGAAGAAGCAGCAAAAAAGGCTTGCATGTGTTCTTTTGGGGTGACCTTTCCATCTCCTTTAAACTTAGGTATAATTTTTCCTGACCCCTTAGGTAAATCATGTAATTAGACTTCAAGATTGAGTGGACCTATGGTGGCTTCCCACATGACAGTTGGAGGATGGGCCATGATAAGTGTATTTTGCACAAGGGAATTTACTTGCAAAGGAAGGGTAACTCCATGTAAAAGAAGGGCTTGACAAGATGTAGATGAAGTCTTTGGGGGGTTTTGACCAGGTGGAGGAGATGAGGGTCTACTAATAGACCTAACCTTTCGATTAGGTGGAAAGGATGAAAAGTTGATGGACTCTAAAAATGTAAAATCTTCATCTAATATCCCCTTCTTTTTGTCTCCCCTAGTGTATCTTTTAGAAGCTAGATTTAAAAAATGAAGCTTAATTAAAACAAAGTTGCTAACCTCACTTACTGATTAGCCCGTGGAGGATTTTACTGATTGTTTAACTAGTCTCTTTGATTAACTTCCTGGTTCCTGCGTCTATTGTTTGGAAGTGCTAGAATAGGAAACACCCTTTCTCTTTGTGGCACAAGTACAATTGCTTCAACAATAAGAATTTCTTGAGCATTTTCAAAATGTATAGAGTTCTCTCTCACAGCTTCACTGATCTCTTCTTCTTCTTCTAAAACTTAATTAACCTGATGGTATTACAAGTTAGACCTTCTGTGTTGCCAAGCAAGCAACCTTAATCCAGTAATGATATCTTCTTGATCACTTATAAGCCAATCAACATTTGGTTGTAAAACAGAAACGTTACACCTCTGTAGAACCATTAGAGCAACTCAAAATGCATTCTTTAATAATCATGAAACTCCCCAGTAGAGTCACCAAAAATTTGTTGGTTTAGAGATTTGTCATCTAACTCTATATTCTTCCGCCCGGACAAATGACAAATGTAACCACAATTGGGTCAGAAATAATTGTATTTTATAATCAACCCTCTTCTTATTTAATAAGGTGGCAGCTACCTTCGATTGATATTCAAAGAATCAAAATTTATGATGCTTTTAACCAGAAAGCAAAGAAGGAAATGCTTTTGACCAGAAAGGTTTGAAAGGAGACTCCAAACATACAAATGAACTAGCATTCATAGAAGTTCAAAGACTTCAAATAACTGAATCAAGAAGGTTTCAAATTATCATAGATATAATATATCCATTCAAAGATAGATATATACAACAAAGAGGTCGTCAATATAAATTCTCCAACATAAAGAAAAATCTACACGAATATAACATTCAACATAAGCAGAATGATAGCCCAAACATCATGATACAAAGATCATAAAAGCCCGAACCAATTCACTGTATAATTTCTATATATTGAAGATAGAATTTTAGAAAAACATATGATATATCTAACTAAATTGAGAAAAACAAAGTTTGCCCAACCAGCCATAATTATGTCCTCCATTGTTTCACATTACATATTTATAACATAAAATAATAATTGTCCTTTGAAAGATAAACGGTTTCTTGAAGACAACCATTTTTATAAAGTTTTTAAAGCATAGCCAGATAACAAAGAAAACATAAAGAAACAAAATCAATTTGCCACCCCTTGATCTTCCTTGGGGTCTTCAATGCTCTCAACCACTTGGTCTTCCACCATCTTTTCTTGTGCCTTCAACTTCAACTTGTATTCCTAATACTTAGTAATGATGGCTGTAATATTTTTACTCCCTAGAACAATGGTGTTCTGCAACCTGGTTCTAAACTTGGTCAAGGTTTTAGCTACTTCTGCCATAGTTTCCTGTATCATTTCATCCATGTTTTTATAACCATTAAGATAAACTTGCATATAGCCTAATTTGCTCAAAGATTCACCAGTAACAGTCTCAGGATCAACCAGTTCACTATAAAGTAAATCTTTGATCTCTTTGTTGATATCTCTGAGATTGCGTAGGTTTTCTCTAAAGTCATCTAGAATATTCACTTCAAATGTATTACAATCCCTTTGAATACCAATCATTAAATCCAGGTATTCTTGTAGAGCTTTATTGATTTGGTCAATAAGATTATCATACATGTTGAGCTTCCATTCCAGCGGCTGACCCAAGATGAATCAATTTTGCGAGAATCACTGGCCAGATTTTCTTTTGTAAGTGCTATGGCATCTAGGGCTACTAACTCAGCTACTTCTTTTGAAAGCACATAAGTACTCCCCTGTTCTTTTCTCACCTGTTGAAGTTCATTGATCAATTCCTTTCTCTTATTGTGTATGAGAGCATAACTTTGTAACATCTTAGTTAGGAAGAACAAAATATCACAAGATAGTTTTTCAACCCACTCATTGGCAGCCTTAGCAAAATTTTGACTCTTTTCTATTTGTTTGATAGTATTTTCATCAATCCCGATGACTTCTAAGTTGGGAGCTTCTTGAGAAGAGGGTGCCACTATTGAATGAATGAACTGGCTCAAAGACAAGATCTAAGATTGGATTTTTACATTTTCCTTCCTCTCCTCCTTGGCTCTTTTAATCAAAGCATTGACAGAATAATTTGCGTGATATGATTCTCCCTCAAGAGTGGAAGGGCCCAAGTCAATATGACTTATTTTATAATCTGCCTTAGTTATGTCATTTTCATCCAAATCTTTAATAGGATTAGTAATCTCTAACACTTGGTGGCCAGAAGTAGCATCATTAATCATCCTAGACATTCTCCTAGCCTTCTTAGGCTTTGAAGTTCCTTGTAAAAGCATGGCAATAGTGTCAATTCCTTTGCCTACAATGGGGACATTCTTTCTCTTTTTCTCCACCACTTTTTCAACCAGCTAGGGGACGAAGTCACAATGGTAGAATTCACGTTATTAGGCATAGTTCTATTTACCTCCTCTAATGGGGAAGCAACAAGAACTTCTTCATTGTCAAGTGAAGAGGATACATCAAGAAAATTAGGAAAAGACTATCATTCACAATTGACTCAAAAATGGGGTCAGGGTTCACTGCTATAGTCTAAACATTCTTTTTCCTTACAAGGGGGCTATCGGATTTACAAACTATTTTCAATTTGAGAGCATCATTTGGCCTCTCACCATCACCTCTAGACTGTGAGTTGGAAATAGATTGTGACATATCGAGTGGCCAAGTAGAACTTTGTACAGTAGGGCTTTGTACTATTTTCTACCTAGTAGCCCTCGAGCCACCTGACTCATGAGGTGAACCTACATGCCCACGCCATTTACCAGTCAACCAATCCTTAGTCCTTTTAATCACTAGTGTAGAATGAACATGAATACCCACAACCTCCTTCTTAGACCAATTTATTCGAGGGAGGGGTTTTGACAGTAAATTTTGGTACTCCACATCAATCACTTCAGAATCTTCCTCAACCTTTTCTAGAATATGAAGAGGTAAACCAAAGGCTCAGATTTGACTGATGGTAAGTCTCATGTAACTTCGCAGTCATCTACACAGTCTTCCCAGAAATCTTCTAGGTTCGAACGATGTTTGTATGAACTAGAGACATAAAAGTTCTATTTTACATATAAAGAGTTGAAGTTAAACCTTGCTAATACATACTCAGCTCCTTTAGCAGCATCTTTATTTTTGCAAGAATAAACTGACAAAGACAATGAGAAGGTGTAGGCCTTCTTCCTCATACTCTGATACTTAGCATTTATAGCCGTCATTTGCTTACAAATTTCTAGAAATACAATATAGTCACTGGGGTACCGAGGCAGCTTGGTTGGGGCTGATTCATAACCTCCCAGTCTCAGATAGGTGAATCTATCAAACTGAATGTAGAAACTCCCAAATTGCATAATCAATGATGCAGCTTCAAGGGAAACCCTCGTTTCAGAATTACAATTCAATCTTCTTACCAAAAACATAAAAAAGGCATCATTTACCCAGCGAAAGTCTTTCATCCCAACCTTGTTTGTGAACTGGGGAAAATAAGTGTACACAGGTGTATCTGGGGTTAGAGACCCATGTGGCCTTAATCCGGCCTAGACAACCTCTCGACTGGCTAGAATATAAACCAAATAAGAGCACATGTGAAATGTAGAGGTATTTTGAAACTCCAGCAATTGCTCATTCAGGTGATGGCTTATCACTTCAGTCTAATCAAGAAACTGGCCCTCACTACATATAAGCAATATAAAGTGGCACATCTAGAATTCAAAGGAACTAGCATCCTCATTACCCACCACCCGGTGCAACATAGTGATCATATCTAAAATTTCATCTTTAAAATGTACTCTTTTAAGTGTGGAGGGTAATTGAGACTTACCTCTTTTCTTTGATTTTAGCCAGTTGCGTGCAATGGAATTCTTGCACCAGTCTTCATTTTCACTGAGGAATTTCGCACCCAAACCCACAGACATCCTTTCGTATATTTCCTGCCTCAGAATCTTTAATGCATGAGAAATAGACTTGGGATCAATTCTTGCAACCGCCTCTCCTTCCTTGGTCTCGATTTCTAAAGTCTCGAGGTTGTATCTTTCAACGCATGCAACAATTAAATCTTTGCAGCACACTAAGATAGGGAAACCTGCTGCATGAGCCAGACCACTCTGTAGAATCTTCTCTGCAAATGGCGACCTATCTTCTTGCTGTAAATGAGACCAAAATTCTGCCAAGTCTATGTGTCCAAGCTCCGTGTCTTTTACTTTAGACCAATTCTTCTCGATTCCAGAGTGGGAGGAAACACCCTAAAATTTGAATTTCATCACAGCAACAAAATACTAGAGACAATAACAGAACACAGTAGATATGGCAATTTAGATAAGGAGAAAAGAAGGTAAAACACTTAGACAATTTTGCTGCAAGAGTGAAATGATGTGCAGTTATGGCACTCTTGTCGTGTTTTTAAATGTTTAGCTAATGTGGTACCATTCCCGTACCTTGAGAAATTAACCAAAAGATTTGCTCATTTCCCAAAAATTCTATAAAGGACATTTTGTACTAGCGGCGTACATAGCTTTAAATGACCATTAATTACCTTGGGTTTCGGTCCATCACTTAGCCATCGCTAGATCGCTAGAAATATGAACTCCGAAACTTAGAGTCATGGGTTCTAAAGTTTGGAGAACTGAAAACAAGGCAGTAACAAAGGGAACCACACGGGTTACAAGACATAACACAAGGATTGCAAGATCGTGAGATCATGGGGTTCAGAAACTTCAGAACCTAGCGATATGGTTAGAAAACTTGGAGGGACAGTGACTTCAAGGATTTTCGAAGGTGAAGAAACATGACTTTCGGGACTTAGAAAAATACAATTGCATAAGAATGGACAATTGAGATGAATGAGACCCAAACATGAAAAAAAAAAAGGAGTAACAATGTGAAAGGAGGATTAATCATGCTATCAACCATTATCATCATCCCTCTTTTCCTACATAACAAGAGCCAAAGGTCTAATCAGATTGTGTTTTGTGAATTCTATTCTAATTAATGTCTATGAAGAGCCCACTTTGAAGCAGTTATGGAAGAAGATGGGTGATATCTATCAAGCCAAATCTTTAGTGAACAAGATATTCTTGAGGAAGAAGCTCTATTCCTTGAAGATGGAAAAAGGAGGACAAATTGCAAACCACCTGGGAGCATTTAACATGTTGGTGACTAAGTTGAATTGTGTTGGTGTAAAGATGAATGAGGAAGAAAGATGTCAAAATTTGCTATGTTCATTTCTAGACTCATGGGATAGCCTTGTCATGGCTATTGGGAGCACTTCTATTGTTTTGAAAGTAGAGGATGTTGTTGGTTCTTTGCTTTTCGAAGAAATGAGGAGGAAGGTCTTGGTGAATGCCAAAGAGGCCTTGAGTGTTCGAGGAAGACCAAAAGAAAGAGGCAAGAAGAATGATAAGAAGTGTGATAAATCTAAATCCAAGTCTAAGGCGGGGTCAAAATCTTTTGGTAAGTCAAAAGTTATTTTTTGGAACTATGGTAAGCCTAGTCACTTCTGTAAGGAGTGCAAAGAAGAGAATAAAAATAAGAAGAAATTTGATTTTGATTATGAGTCTAAGAAGGAAGATGATGGTGCATTCATTATAGCCTTGACCACTTGTGTAGGTGAGAATACATGGTTGATTGACTCAGATGCATCTTTTCACATGACCTCTAATAGACATTGGTTCAGTAAATATAAAAAATATGAAGGTGGAAAGGTGTACTTGGGTGATAATTACTATTTAAATATTGTTGGTTGTGGTAGTATTTAAATAAAGTTTTTTGATGGTAGAGCTAGAATATTTGATGGTGTCTTGCATATCCCAAGATTAGAATGTAATTTGTTATCTATAAGAAAACTAATAGATGTGGGTGTGCATGTTCAATTTTTTGAAGTAGGTGGTAAAATAGGAAGAGGTGCTATGGTGATTACTAGATGTAGTAGAATAGAAACTTTGTTTTAGCTTGATACATGCGCTATTGAGTGCAAAAGTACTTCTATGAAAAGTAAGTCTATGGCTACTTCGTTGGAACAAGAGTTGGTTTCCTCTTCAGTGGATGGTCATGGCTTTTTTGTACTTAAGGCTGCTCTTTCTACTGAATCTAAATTACCTGCAAAGAAGATTGTTATGACATCAAAGATTAGGCCATATAGGAGAGAAGGATCTAAGGACCTTGAAAAACAAAAACGTTGTTTAAGGTATTTCAGATAGTAATATTGAATTTGATTTTTGTGAGCATTGTATTTTTGGCAAATAAAACCACGTTTAGTTTTATTGGAGTTCTCACAAATCTTGTGATATTTTGGATTTTACTCAATTTGATGTGTTTGGTCTTGTTGATATTTATTTCACTGCTAAGTTTATTTATTATGTTTCATTTTTTGATTTGATTATAGAAAAAAGACATGGGTTTATTTTCTGAAGAGTAAATCTAAAGCTTTTAGTTGATTTAAAGAATTTAAAGCAATGGTTGAGTTGTAGACTAGAAAGAATTTTTTTTTTTAAGAACTAGAAATAGTGATGAATATTGCTCTAATGATTTTGATAGATTTTATAAAGATTGTGGCATACAAAGATAGAAGACAACTCCGTATTCTCCTAGGCAAAATGGAGTTGTAGAAAGAATGAACAAGACACTAATGGAGAAGGCTAGGAGTATGCTTAGTAGTGCTGGTTTGGAACCAAAGTTTTAGGCTAAAGTTATAGCCACTTCTTGCTACTTGTTAAAAATGTCTCCTACATCATCTCTTGTGGATAAATGCTTATGGAGGCATGGTCAAGTCACAAACCTTCATTGGGACATCTTAGAGTTTTTGGTTGTGAGGTCTATGCAAATGTGCCAAAGGAGAAGCAAACAAAGTTGGAGAACAAGGTTGTAAAATGCATCTTCATCAATCACAATTATGGTGTGAAAGGATACATGCTTTTGGATCTTGTTGTACATAAGATAAGTAGAAGTGTGATCTTTAAAGAAACTAAGCCTTCTTCCAATGTCTTGCAGCATAAGAAAACCAAATAGATGAAAGATGTGATTTAGCTTCCTTCTAGCTTGAGAAAGTTGAATCAGCACTCCAAAATAGACAAGAAGTTGAGGAGAGCTTATCAAGCTCTGAATCTTCATAAGAGGAGGATGAGGAGAAAGAACTTACACCTCAGCTTGTTTGAAGGTCTACAAGACGTATACAACAACAAAAAGGTATGGGTATTCTCCTGATGATTGGAGATGTATATTTGCTTTGAGTACTAACATTTATGAACCAAAATATGTGCAAGAGGCATTGGGTATGAATGATACAGTCTTAGAAACTTGCCATGGATGAAGAGATGGTGGCCTTGAAAAAGAATGATACATGTGACTTGGTACCATTTCCTAAAGGATGTAAACCTATTGGTTACAAATGGGTGTTCAAAGGGAAGATTGGTTCATCTGGTAGTATTAGAAGTACAAAGCATGGTTGGTTGCGAAAGGTTACTCCTTGGTTGAGGGGTTGATTATTGTGAGATTTTTCTCTTGTTGCAAAAATGACATCCATTAGATTCTTATTATCTATTGTTGTGTCTTATGACTTAGAGGTCAACCAAATGGATGCGAAAATGAAATTCCTTCATGGTGATTTGGAGGAGGATATTTATATGACACAACTAGAGTACTACATGGTTAAAGGTAAAAGTTGTTTGGTTTGTAAATTGAAAAAATCCTTGTATGGTCTTAAATAGAGTCCTAGGATGTGGTACCAAAATTTTGATACATATGTGTTGAGTTGGCTATTTGATCATTCTAAATATAATGTTGTGTTTATTTTAAATTTGATGGCGATTGTTTCCTTGTTATTTATTTATACGTTGAAGATATGTTTTTTATTGGCAAAGGGAAGGGTTTGATTTCAGAACTAAAATCTCAACTTTCAGCAAAGTTTAAAATGAAAGATCTTGGTGCGACTAAACACATTCTTGGGATGGAGATTAGAAGAGATAGAGAAAACAAAAATCTATGGCTTAGCTAAATTAAGCATGTCAATTTATCTTTATAGAGGTTTAACATGCATGATTGTAGACCATTGTGTGTTCTTGTGACATTAGGAATGAAGTTATTTTTTTCACATTGTCCTACATCCTCAACAAAGATGGAAGACATGAGTAGAGTGCCTTACTAGAGTGCAATTGGAAGCCTAATGTATGCTATGGTCTATGCAAGACCAGATATTTCCCAAGAAGTGGGAGTTCTTAGTAGATATATGTATAATCCTAGTAGAGTTCATTGCGATGCATTTAATGTTAGGATCAAGGTGCCATCAACCTTGTAAAGTCAATATATTTAATTAATCCTAACATTTTTTTGTAAATGCACTCCATAAGGGATGAAGATTCCAATGATTGTAGTAATTATTTAATTACAATGATGGTAATTTATGTTATTTTACATTGAGATACTAAACAAGTTGTAGAGACCTAAAATTGACCACTTTGTCCCTAAATAATCCGAAATTATCCTAATCGATGATTAATTATCCTCTTATCTCCAGATTTTATCCGTTATCCAATTATCTTGATTATCAGGACTTGAGCCTATCATTATCCCTAATTATCCCAATTTATCCTTAAACCTAATCATATTTTTCCCTAAGCTATAATCCATTTTCCTAAGTCAAACTCCCTTTCTCACATATGATTTAATTAATTTTATTAATTAAATCCCTCTTAAACTACCAAAAATGAATAAAAGAAATTAAATATTTCTTTTATTCTCATCCACACACCTTGTAATAAATTAATTAATATCTCCCAAAATATTAAAAATCAATTAATAATCCCTTTTATCCTCCACCCTTGATCTTATAACTCCCCAACAAACTCATTCTAAGCCATTCATCTTTCATCGAATCCTCACCGTCAATCCTCTTTCTTGGTGGGCTATAAATTGACCTAATTAGGAGGCATTTCTATCGACGATCTATCCTGCAACGTCATGCTATTGAATTGAGCAACCACAATTAACATTTGAGCACATCCACCCTCGTGGTGCAACAGGGATCAAACTATGGGTAATTTTGTTTTGTTTATTCATTTGTGCTTCATTTTTTATGCTTAATTGAAGATCATATTAAGTGTAGGTTTAAGGTTTTTCATTGTGTTTAAACCTATTATTTGATCTACATTTTCGTGTCTACATTTTGGTGAACCTGATGTGAACATTGTCCATCTTAATCGCTCATTGTGCAAGTATTTTTGGTGAGTTTGTGCAAATTTTTGGTGTGTATTTTGACAAGCTGTGGAGGTCAACTTTCACAAGGTTCCTCTTGGCCTCAAATTGACTCCACCGTTGATTCTAGAGCAGCTCGCAAATGAAGAAAAACATGTAACACTTGTTGGTTTCAGAAAAGTTGGAAATTTTTGAAAAAAAAATTAATTTGTGAGCCTTTTAGCCCCTTGTACTGTTGTACGGTCATACCATATAGTCTTTTTGAGTTCTTTCTGCAAAGTATTTGTTCTAATCTTTGGTTATGCTTCAATTTTATTCACATGACATTCTCTATTATTCATCAGTTTGTCCATTAATTCTGTACATTGTGCGTTTGAAGGCCATTTTTATTCAATGAGTATGGGCATTCCTCAATAGAATTTACATGATAGTTGCAGGTTTTACATTAAATTTTGGTTTCATTGGTCTGTTAATGTTAGTACTAGCTAAGTTTTATGGTCAATTCTAATTCTAAATAGCTAGTGGTAGTTGTGAAACCTAACGGTTCTTTTAAAACATTTGATTAGTCTTAATGCTGGTTGGTTCGAAAAGCCTAAAGACTTCACATCTCCTGATGTTCGGTGAGATTTTGTTTCAAAGTTTTTAATAATAAATTTTATTATATTATTGATAAACTTTAGGCATAGTTACTTTGGTCAATGAAAAATAGAGACTACATATATGCTTCGAGTTGTAGCCTTCATTGTTAATTTGAATGTTAAGTGCCTGATACGTTTTTGGTCATAGTTACTTTGGTCTATAGCTTACAACTTAAACCATTGTAGCCGTTGCAACTGAGACTTCATTATGAAATTAAGAGTCAAACCAACAACCTTTGTAATGGGATCCACATATAAAATTATTGCTTTCAGCCTTGCATTTTTAGAGGACTTTTCTTGTCGTTTTGAATTGGGAAATGTATTTTGCAAATGGAAAATATCCATTGTCCTTGTAAAATAGGTAGGAAATGAGAGTAACAGTCCATTATGCAACGTTTCTTGCACACGCACATTAACCATCATTCCAAGGACAAAAAAAATCCACTGATAACCCCTTGTGGTCTTTAATTATGTTATTGTTATGTGGGAAAAGAGAGATGGACACAAAGTATGTGAGTACACTAGATCAAACCCTCCTTTCACTATAACATTCAAGGACAAAACTAAGATAAGTAACTTAAAGATACAAGAGGACTCAGTTTCTCATTTTGTTCTCTTGTTTTCTATGGAAAGATGTGACTCAACCAAGCTTTTTATCAAACCCTAGGCCAATCAATGCACTAAACCCTAGAATTATGATAATCAGCGTATGATAGACAAACAATAATGGAAAGCCAGGATTTGAAAGTACCAGGATGATCAGTGAGATGTAGTAACTTATCACTCAAACGCTGAAATGTCGGAAGACTCTGGGGCTAGTGCCTGAGTCCAGAAAGTCCTGACCTCCGAAAGCTCCAATCTAGAAAAATGTCGTAAATGATGTTCTGATGCTGTTTCCAGGATTTGTTTTAGCTTTTCGACACTGGGGCTAGTGCCTGAGTCTGCTACAAATGAATTTTTGAACTCTATTTTTGGATCTTGAATCTTTATCCCTTAGACAACCTCCTTGTGCCTTCACTTCTATAATTCTTGCACCTATAATCTGCACACAAGGAGAAAAGGGGTTTGGGGGTTTTGGTGTTTATGGATTTGCCTCAGTCAAATCTGGGGTTAGCATTCAAGCTTTCCCAACACTATTGTTAGAGAGAGAGTGTGTGTCCTTGCAGGACAGAGGCTAAAGATAATCCAAATGATGATGAAATGATTCAAGCATAATGATAATGTCACCTTGGAGGTGAATCCCTTATGAGGATGAAGATTCTTCAACTCATAAAGGATGTTGATGATGATTCCAAATCTGCAACAAACACAATGCTAACACAAATCTGCAATAATAACACAATGGATGCCTTGAATGCTCCTTTTCTCAATATTATAACCTTGCTATCATCAACTTGTCACAAAATGAATTCAAACACTTGTTCATATATGCTATCTTGTTAAAATTTCACAAATTAATTGAAAGAGCCTGATGAGGTATAAACAACCTCATTTTTATAACAAGCCATATAACCTATATGTCTTGCCCAATCACCCTAACCATGCTAATTTATTTATTTTTAGAAGAAATATTTATCTATTTCTGATAAAATGATGTATAAATCTTTATTTTCCAATTGATTGAAATTAGCCACTAATGTTGACATAATTGTGTGTAGAGTTGTGTAATTATGAAGGGTTGCATGTATGGCCTAATGGAAGGAGTGGAATTCAAAGTAGCTAAAGTCAGAGTGCTAGAATTTGAGGGCGCCAAAAATTTAGGCATACATAATCATAGACTTTGTTAGCAATTCTGTTATTTTTTGTTGGGCATACTTAAGACTCTATGGCTCCACTCAGAGCCTTTGATGTATTTAATTTCATAGACATCCAGTTAGTTTTAATTCTATTTTTCTTTAAAGACTTCTTCAATGGCGTTTACCCGCCATCTGAAATTTAGTATTTTGGAGTAATATAGTTTATTTATGTAGTTGCTCAAAACAAGGATATATGTTATGTTGTGTTATGAATGAAGACAATCTATTTTGAAGTGATAATCTATAGCTATGTTCTATGATACCTTTATTAATGAATATCGCCAATTCTATTCTGAGTAATCTAAGAAATGGAAGTAATATGAATGGAATTTACTTTGGAGCTGTTGAAGTACTGAATGTGATTTTGAGTTGATATAGGATCTCCCAAGAGCTGGCCACTCAAGGGATTATAGAATAGATAAGTATTTTTATTATTATGAATTGGTGTCATTATTTCTATTTTGTGAATGTTCTATTTAGATTAATGTCACTTCGTGTTTATCTTTGTATTGTGTTCTTGCAGGCTGTGGTATTAAGTTAATAATCTTTGAAATTTTGTTCGTTTGAAAATTTTGGAGCATCCACTTTCGTCATAAAGTTGTTGTTAGTCATTAGTTTAAAATTTCAAATATATTTTTAGTTAACAAGTTAGCCGTCTTTTCAAATTCATAGTTAAAATCGCTTGTGTGAATTTCTAGATTAGAGTTTATATGCTTTTTAGATTAAAAAGATTCGAATGCTTTCTAGCATAAAGTTTTTATGCTTTCTAGTTTAGATTCTAATTTAAGCTTTTCAAAAATCTAGAAAAAACTGTTACTAAGTGAGATGTCCAAAAATATTCCCTATTGCATACAACCTTGGACACTACCTGGTTGACATAACTGACATATTTTCAACTAAAGTGTTAAGACCTTACGACACCCTGTCACTTTTTGGTGCCATTGCTGGGGACCTTCTTTTCTAGTGTTAATAGGGGACTACTTGGATACCTCTTTTAGAAAAAAAAATAGTTTCCAGACTTCTCTTTCTGCATGGCCAGGAAACAAGGTCCACACGGAAGATTCATACCAAAAACCTCCCTAATAGTAGTTCCAACCATAAATAAGGAGGTAGAATTCTTAGGCAAAAAACTTTGTTACGAATTGATCAATCAGGATCAACCTGAGACTTCTCAACATACCCCAGAAACTCAGCCATCAAACCAAACCTTTGACGAGGAAAACATTCGACCATTAGACCAAATCTTTAAGGAGAAAAGCACTCCTTTTAACACCATAGCTAATAACAATGATAACTCTTTCAATGGAAGGAGAGAAAACCAAGGAGATGGTGATAACCAATGAAGATTAGCATGGACATTTACCTATCATATTGCTCTCAATAAAGATGATGATGCACCCATGAAAAACATTTCACCTTCCATCTTACCAACCTTCAGAGGGTTATCCTCTGAAGACCCTGACCAGTTTCTTTTTGAGTTTAAAGTCCTGTATCAGACATATGACTACAAAAATGATAACCAAAAACTTAAACTCTTCCCCTCCACTCTGAGAGACTCTGCAATGCGTTGGTTCATGGGATTAGTTTCAGGGTCAATAACCTCATGGGATGAAATGGAAACTATCTTTTTAGACAAATATCAAAGCTACTGTAGAGTTGGCAATAGGAAAGAGGAATTGTTCAAACTAAGGCAAAAAGAAGATGAGAGCCTAGAAGATTACCTTGATAGGTTCATCTTTTTAACCAAATGACATAGCGAAGAGGCTATAAGCCCACAAATTCTGAAGACCATATTTCTCAAGGGACTTGATGAGGATGCTAGGAGAAGCTTAGATTTAATGGGAAAAGGAGATGTGTCCCAACTTGAACTCGATGATATTGCTGAGTTATGCAATAATTTCTCCCGTAGTCATGGAGGTATCCATAAGTCTAGTCTTTCAAGGGGCTCAAATGAAATTGGTAAACTGCGAGAGGAAATAGCAAATTTGAAAACTGACATTCTTGTTTAGCTAAACACCACTTTGGATGGAATACAGGCAAAAACATGTAATCTTGAAACCTTATCCATCTAATGCCCTAGATGTCGGAACAAACATCTATTAAGAGAGTGACCATTGGACAAAAATGACAACTGTCAAATTTGTGAAAAGAGTCATGCCACTGACCAATATGAGATCCTGAGTGTAATCAAAAATTCCAAGAAAAGGTCCTCTCACACTGAGGAAGAGATCAATTTTGTGGGTCAAAGACCTACAGGGAATTTCTCCTATGGCTAGAATTCAAATCCCTCTCAGCGACCTCCAAATAATTGGAATAATAGTCAATGGGCAGCATCTTAGCCTCCGGCACCACCTAATTGGGGACCTTACCCTTGGGGACCACCTGAATGGGAAAATCAATCCTGGAGAAATCCTCAATGGCCAAATCAGACTCAACAATAATGGAATCCTCAGAATTCTACCCCTCAATGGAATCAGACTCCAAATCAGTTCTATCATGGACCAAGGAGGATGCCCAATCCATAGTAGAACCTCTTGCCAGCACCCCAAAACACTCAACAAAATGAGCATGTCAACCAACCACAACTCCCAGTGCAACCTATGCCTAATCCAAAGAATAACCATTAAACCACACCAGTGTATTCCATAGAGAAGGAAAATATGGCTGGAGTTAATGTTGTCTATTATGGAAACCTGCAGTTGAGGTTAGGAAAAACACTCCAGCAACCTACCATAGTTGAGATCCTTTATAAACCGAATGCAGATTTTGTTGAAGGAATAGAGACACCTTCCATACCTTCAGATAAAAACCTAGCGAGTAACCAAGAAAATCTTCCTCAACAATCCTCACCTAAAACTTCTAAGTTACCTCAGGAAGAATTTGTCCAACATTCAGTAGATCTTCCAAAGAAGAATTCTCCCTTGAAGAAGAGACCTCAAGCACCTTTTTCAGAGCACCTCAAAGAGACCCCCCTGAAAAACACTCTGGAAATGACCTTACCCACTGAAACTGTGTTAATACAAGAAATTAAATGACTCCATATTGAGATTCCATTGTTACAATCAATTAAGGAAATTCTTGAACTGAACTAGCTAGTTAAATAGTTATACATAAAAACACCAGGAAGGAAAAAGAAACAAATTAACAATGTGCACATCAATGGTTACTTAGCTAACCTTCTAGCTCAAAAAATATCAACCCCAAAACATGGTGACCCAGGCAGTCCACTCATAACAGTGACAATCAACGAGGTAGAAATACCTAATGCACTCGTAGACTTGGGAGTAGCCATTAATGTCATGACAGTGGACGTTATGGAAAAATTGGGACTTAATGATCTACGTCCCACAACCACCATATTGCAAATGGAAAACCAATCTATAGTTGTTCCCAAGGGTGTACTAGAGAATGTTCCTATCAAGGTTGACAATTGGGAATACCCAGTGAATTTCTAAGTAATCCAGTCCCTCACAACCAAGGACAATTACCCATTGATACTGGGTAGACCTTGGTTGGCTATAGTTGCAACTAAAATTGACTGCAGAGTAGGAGGAATAACCATTTCAAATGGCCCCAATAGCAAACACATGTATCCCCTTGCTTAATCTGCTACACATAAACAAGTTTGGATTGATGAACCAAATGGTTTTGACAAACAAGATAATCTAGCCTCACTTGCTATGGTAGTCATCAAACAACATGGTGAAGAATTGGAAGATGAATTAGAAAAAAACATGCAAGATCT
The DNA here is from genome assembly GCA_027924645.1 of Cunninghamia lanceolata. NCBI lineage: Eukaryota > Viridiplantae > Streptophyta > Pinopsida > Cupressales > Cupressaceae > Cunninghamia > Cunninghamia lanceolata. Next base: position 4,235,674 of record BSBN01000118.1, read on the forward strand.
TACCATAGATTCAGGTGATGAAGAAATTTTAGAAGTAGAAGAGATTTTAAGACACCCGATCCACACTAATGATATCGAACATAGTTACACCAATTTCACAGCGCTACCTTGTCCTCTAGCTAATATCATTTTGAAAATAGATCATTTCTTTGAAGATATTGCTAGACTCCACAAAATTATACCACATAGTTGTCCTCTTAACACCTTAACGAGAGAAGTTCATATTGTCACCTCTAACTACCCTGGAACCAAAACTATCATGTTACTACTAGGAAAGACCTTAAATATTAACAGTCGGTTGACAGAGTCAGATGAACTCAAGTTATTTGATGTTTTGGTAAATGGATCCAAAGCTTTTGCTTGGGATTATACAGACATGAGAGGAATAAACCCAAGTATTTGTACCCATCACATCTATACTGAAGACGTTAGACATGTTCGTCAACCACAACGAAGACTCAACCCTACTCTCAAAGACATTGTTAAAATAGAGATTGAAAAACTCTTGCAAGTAGGGTTCATCTATCCCATCTCTAACAACAAATAGGTTTAACCTCTGGTAGCATTCCCAAAGAAAAATGGGAAGAGGAGTGTGTGCATTGATTATAGAGAGCTCAATAAAGCCACCTATAGAGATTACTTTCCCTTTCCTTTCATAGACAAGGTCTTGGATAATCTAGTAGGAAGGAAGCATTTCTCTTTTTTTGACATATTCAGTGGATATAACCAAATACAAGTAGCAGCAGAGGACCGGGACAAAATGACTTTTACCTATCCCTGGAGAACCTTCACATATAGAGTTCTTCCCTTTAGGGTATGTAACGCTCCTGCAACATTTTAGAGAGATGTTCTAGCCATCTTTGTTGAGCTTGTAAATGATTGTGTGGAAGTCTATATGGACGACTTCATAGTGTATGGTTCCACTTTTGATGAAGCTCTTAAAAATTTGGACAAGGTATTGCAGCAATGTGAGGACCATCAACTATCCTTGAGTCATGAAAAATGTTTAATAATGGTAGAACAAGGGATAGTGTTGGGACACCACATCTCAGCTGAAGGAATAAAGGTAGATCCTATGAAAATCGAAGTGATACAACAACTAGAGACTCCAAAGAACCAAACTGATGTTAGAAGTTTCTTAGGACATGCTAGATACTATCGAAGATTCTGATGCAGGAGCATCCAGTGGTGTAAGGGCAATCTTGCATCACCCCAAAAAAATATGTGTTTCAAAATCGTCGATGTTCTATCCATTTCTTTTCAAAATTTGTGGTTCTGGTTCCATAATCGCTTGAATAGTGATGTAGAACTTTTAGTTTTTCTAAAATGCTAAAAATAGCAACCTACAATTTTAGGAATGTTCGCATTTGGGAATAGATTTAAGTGAAAATTTACAGGAAGCTTTGTAACTGAAAAATAAGACCTTTGGCTAAGGAATCATGTAAAGATCATTTGCAAACTGAAAGATATTAAAGTTTATGTTTCCCAAAAAATGCTTGAAAATTATTCAAACTCAGGTTTGAGGCACTAAATGGCCCCGTACGGGCCCAAAATGGCCAGAATCAAAAAATAAAGTTCTTAGCATGTAGAGCACTTCGCGAACTTTCCAATGCATAAAAGGGTTCATCAATCAGACACCTGGATCAAAAGTTATGGCTCCTGAAAGTTGACCTATTTTTGGAGGGAGATGCAAATTTCAAAATTAGGTTGTTGTCTATCAAAAAGGCTATTTATAACCATTTTTGGCAACCCTGGGCAGTAGTAGAGTTAAGGGGGAAAGTGTAGAGTCAAGAATAGGCAGGAAAATAGAAACCCTAGCAGATTTGGGGTTACAGATGGTAGATGATTCCAGAGTCTTGTGAGAGGAAGCTATAATGTGTTGCACCTGTGGAGGGTTGATTCCTCTAATTGTCTTTGAGCTTCTGTAATGTAATAAGTTGTCCAAATCAATAAAGAAAGTTCTATTTTCTATGTGAAATTTATGTTGTTGTGTGTTTTATGATTTATCCCCTTCATCAAGTGGTATTAGAGCAAGGGTTCCTGAGTGTGTAGACAAATTCCTGACCGTGAGGCAGTTTGCACCAGAACCTGAGGTTGTGGGTTTGCTGCAGAGATCAAGATGCCTCCACGAAGAAATTGTATTGGGAAGAATGCTTTGACGAAATAGGGTTTTAGAGCCCTACAAAGGCAAATCGATGCATTGCAAGAGGAGCTACAAAGAGGGTTTGAGCCGAAAACAAGAGAAGAAAGTGAAGATGAAGCTAAAGAAGAGCTATTTGAGAAAGAACAAGAAGTTGCAAGAGATCCTACAGAAGTTAGGTTTTTTAGGGCCATTTTGAAGATCAGAAAGAGGCCAGGATTGAAGTTTCTACATATTTTGGAGATTTGAATCTGGAACATCTTATTGATTGGATCAATGACATGGACGAGTATTTCGAGTATGAAGATGTGGAGGACCCAGATTGGGTCAAGTTTGCAAAAACAAAGTTGAAGGCCCACACCAGTATTTGGTGGAAGGAGGTCCAATTAGAGAGGAATAGAAGAGGAAAATGAAAGATCACCAGATGGGATCAGATGTTGGAGAAATTGAAGAAGTGGTTCATTCCTGTTGACTATGAGATGGAGCTGTTGAAGAAGATGAAAGGACTAAAGCAAGGTAACAAGTCTGTTAAGGAGTATACATAAGAGTTTTATAAAATTACTATCAGAACAAGCCATGCAGAGCCCAACAAGGAGAAGGTATCCCATTACATTAATGGGTTGAGGATGAGTATTCAAGAGGAGCTGAGCCTGGTCATAATGACCACCATAAAAGATGCGTACCAATTTTCCCTGAAGGTGGAAAAGAAGTTGAATAAAAGATTCGATAGCAAACAAAGGGGAAGAGGTCAAGGCGGAAGGACTATTGGAAGACCCTATGGAGGCCATAATGAACATCAAAATAAAATTGAAGAAGCGGGCACCAGTCGAAATCAGAGAGGGAATAATGCCTACTGCCCTCGTGACCAGAACAATGGTGAGCAAAGAGGAAGAGGAAGAGGCAGACCTAGGCAAGGACTCGGAAGAGGAGGTTTCAGAGGAACTTGTTTCCAATGTGGAGAAGAAGGGCATCGACCATACGAGTGTGCGCAACATCAAGGAAGGATGAATAAAAGACCTAAAGGTAATGCATGAGTTGCACATGTAGATGAAGATGCACAATCTAAGTGCTCTAAAGATGCTAAAAGGGGAAAAACCCTAGTTGTCAGAAGAACTTTGTTGAATGAGTAGAAAGAACCCAATCATAGGAAGAGTTTATTCCACACAAGGTACAAATGTGAAGGTAAGTGTTGTGATATTATTATTGATAGTGGGAGCACTGATAATCTTGTTTCAGAGGAGATGGTTGACAAGTTGAAGTTGATAAGAAGAAAGCATCCACATCCATATCAGATTGCATGGTTGCAGAAGGACCATAGAGCTTTGGTCAATGAGCAGTGTTTAGTGAAGTTCAAGATTGGAGACTACCATGATGAGGTGTTGTGTGATATCATACCAATGGACACATGTCATATGCTATTGGGGAGGCCGTGGTAGTATGATAGGAGCATTGTCCATGATGGACGTGCAAACACATATTCCCTAACAAAGGATGGAGTTCACCATAAATTGAAGCCCTTGAAGGAGGTGGAAGAAAAGGTATGTAGTACTGCCGAATTTGCTTGGTAGATGGTAGAAAATTTTTGGAAGGTATGAAGCATGAGCATCATTGCTTTGCATTGATTCCTAAGATTAGTCAAGCGAAATGTGAAGGTGTACTAGCAGAAGTCTCAGATATGTTGGAAGAATTTTAGGATATTATCTCTGATAATGTACCAAAAGGTTTACCATCGGTGAGGAAGATAAGTCACCAAATAGATTTGATACCAGGAGCTAGTTTGCCAAATAAGGCAGCCCACAGAATGACTCCTACAGAGAGTGAAGAGTGGAACAGACAAGTTCAAGAGCTGGTAAGGAAGGGACTGATAAGGGAGAGCCTAAGTCCATGTGTGGTACCTGCAGTACTAGCACCAAAGAAAGATAGAGAATGGAGAATGTGTACAAATTCTCGGGCCATCAATAAGATCATGATCAAGTATAGGTTTCCATTTCCAAGAATGGATGACATAATGGACTATTTGAGTGGAGCCAAGTACTTCACAAAAATTGACTTGAAGAGTGGGTATCACCAGATCTGTATTAGGGAAGGAGACGAATGGAAGATAGCCTTCAAAACAAAGGAAGGTTTGTATGAGTGGTTAGTCATGCCATTTGGGCTAACCAATGCACCGAGCACATTCATGTGACTCATGAATGAGGCATTGAAAGAATTTTTGGGAAGTTTTGTTATTGTTTATTTAGATGATATTTTGATTTTCAGTAATACTTGGGATGAGCATATGATGCATATCAAAAGAGTTTTGGGGAAGCTGAAGGAGTAGAAGTTGTTGATCAATTTGAAGAAATGTAGCTTTGCATAGAAGGAGTTGGTATACCTGGGATTTGTTGTCTGAGAGGAAGGTCTTAAGATGGACCTAGAGAAGGTGAGGGCTATCATTGAATGGACTATGCCAAGGAGTGCTTCCGAGGTAAGATCTTTTCATGGTTGGGCAAGTTTTTACAGAAAGTAAATTATCAAGAATTTTAGTAACATTTGTGCACCCCTAACTGAGACAATGAGAGGGGATAGAAAAGAGTTTAGATGGACTAAAGGAGCAGACAAAAGCTTTGATACATTGAAGCAAAAAGTCACAGAGCAACCTATTTTGGAACTTCCAAATTTTAATAAGGTATTTCAGGTAGATTGTGATGCTAGTGGCAGTGCTATAGGAGTTGTTTTGAGCCAAGAAGGTAAGCTCGTTGCCTATTTTAGTGAGAAGCTTAATGATGCCAAGAAAAAGTATTCTGTCTATGATCAAGAGTTTTATGCAATAGTTTAGGGTTTGAAGAAATGGAGACATTATTTGTTGCCAAAGAAGTTTGTTTTATATACTGATCATCAGGCTTTACAATAGCATAATAGTCAAGGAGAGTTGAACCAGAGGCACTTAAAATGGGTTGAGTTTTCGCAGAGCTATATTTTTGTTTTGAAGCACAGGAGTGGGAAGTCCAACAGAGATGCAAATGCCTTGAGCAGAAGGCAAAATTTGTTGACAGAAATGAAGATAGAGGCTGTTAGGTTTAATGAGCTCAAAAGTTTGTATCCTGAAGATCCAGATTTTGCAGAGGCCTGGAAAGCTTGTCTGGAATATGTTACTTTGGATACGACAAAATGGTTGGATTTCATAATCCAAGATGGCATGTTGTTTAGAGGAAGCTAGTTGTGCATTCTCGAGGAGTTCCATGAGAGAGAATCTGATAAAGGAGAAGCATAGTGGGGGATTAGATGGAAAATTTTGTCGAGATAAGACCATTGCTATTATTGGTGAAAATTATTATTGGCCATAGTTGCATCAGGATGTGAGGAAATTTATTCAAAGTTGTTGAGTGTGTCAGATGGCAAAAGGAATAAGTCAGAATACAGGGTTGTATCAACCACTATGTATACCCGAGAAGCCATGGGATGATATTAGTATGGAATTTGTTCTTGGTTTACCAAGGACACAGAGAGGACATGATTCCATTTTTGTGGTGGTGGATCGATTCTTGAAGATGGCACATTTTATTCCTTGCAAGAAGACTAATGATGTTGTTCATATTGCAGTTATTTTTCAGGGAGATGGTAAGATTACACGGTCTACCAAAGAGCATAGTTTCAGATCGAGATACCAAGTTTGTTGGTTATTTCTAGAGGACATTGTGGAAGAAGTTGAAGATAGATTTGAAGTTGAGTTATGCACACCATCCATAGACTGATGGACAAACCAAAGTGGTGAATAAGAGTTTGATTAACCTGCTTCGATGCTTAGTAGGAGATAAGCCCAAGGGATGGGATTTGATTTTACCATGGGCAGAATTTGCATACAACAATTCTGTCAATAGGAGTACTAGTAAATCACCATTCAATATTGTATATGGGAATAGTCCAAGAAATGCTTCAGAGTTAAGGAATCTGGACAAAGGAGAAAAGACAAGTGTCGAGGCTAAAGACTTTGCAGAACACATGAAGAATTTACATGAAGAGGTGAGAAAGCACATTAATAAGATGAATATTCAGTACAAGGCTAAGGTAGATCAAAAGAGGAGATATAAGGAATTCTAGGTAGGAGATGAAGTCATGGTTCACTTAAGAAAAGAAAGGTTCCCAATTGGAACATACAATAAGCTGAAAATGAAGAAATTTGGACCATGTAGAATTCTGAAAGAAACATGATTCAGGAAATGCATATGAGGTAGAGCTGCCGAGTGGGGTCAACATTTCCCCTATTTTCAACATTGCTGATTTATCAGAATATCATGAAGGTGGAACAGAGGATGGACCAACAGAAGAACAGTGGAGTATTCCAGCATCTACTTCAACAGAGGAGATAGAAGAGATCTTGGATAGCCGTATGGGAAGAAGTACTCGGAATAGGCAATATGAAGAATATCTGGTGAAATGGAAAGGAAAGCCTATTGAAGATTCTTCTTAGTTGTCTAAGGCAGAGGTTGATCGTTTGGGTTTTCCTCACACAGACACCTGAGACGTGACAGGGTCACTTCTCAAATTACCCTGGGTGTTTGATGCAGGAGCATCCAGTGGTGTAAGGGTAATCTTGCATCACCAAAAAAAAAAAGGTATTTCAAAATTGTTGATGTTCTTTTCATTTATTTTCAAAATTTGTGGTTCTGGTTCCATAATCGCTTGAATAATGATGTAGAACTTTTAGTTTTTCCAAACTACTAAAAATAGCAACCTGCTATTTTTAGAAAGTTTGCATTTGGGCATGGATTGAAGTGAAAATTTATAGGAAGCTTCATAACTAAAAAATAAGACTTTTGGCAAAGGAATCACACAAAGATCATTTGCGAGCTAAAAGATATTAAAGTTTCCATTTCCTGAAAAATGCCTGAAAATTATTCAAACTCAGGTTTGAGGCACTAAATAGCCCCGTACAGGCCTGAAAATGTTTGGAACCACCAGAGAAGATTCTTAGCATGTAGAGCACTCTGGGATCTTTCTGACGCATAAAACGGCTCGTCAATTGGACACCCGGATCAAAAGTTATGGCTCCCGGAAGTTGACCTATTGTTGGAGGGAGATGCAAATTTTGAAATTAGGTTGTTGGCTGCCAAAAATGCTATTAATAACCATTTTGGGGAACCCTGGGTAGTAGTAGAGTTAAGGGGGAAAGTGTAGAGTCAAGAATAGGCAGGAAAATAGAAACCCTAGTAGATTTGGGGTTACAGATGGCAAATGATTCCAGAGTCTTGTGAGAGGAAGCTGTAATGTGTTGCAGCCTGTGGAGGGTTGATTCCTCTGATCATATTTGAGCTTTTGTAATGTAATAAGTTGTCTAAATCAATAAAGAAAGTTCTATTTTCTATGTGAAATTTCTATTGTTGTGTGTTTTATGATTTACGCCCTTCATCAGATTCATAGAAAACTTCAGCAAGATTGCAACCCCCATGTTCTCCCTTCTCCAAAAGGAATAGACTTTGTCTGGACAATAGAATGTCAAACATTATTTGAGATCATTAAGGAGAAACTCATTTCTGCTCCAGTCCTACGTGGACCTAACTGGAACCTTCCTTTCCATATTTACACATATGCTTCCAATGATGCTATTGGAGCAGTTTTAGGTCAGGAAGATGAGAATGGAGGGAAATATGCCATATATTTCATCAGTAAGAATTTTACCCCCATAGAATGAAACTACACCACTACAGAGAAAGAATTCTTAGTTGTGGTTCATGCAATCAATAAATTTTGACATTACATTACAGGGTATAAAGTAATTGTGCTCACAGACAATTCAGCTATCAAATACCTAATGAACAAACCTACAGTAAAGGGAAGAATAATCAGATGGTTATTACTCCTCCAAGAATTCAATGTGACCATCATTGATAAACCTGGAAAGTTCAACGTAGTCGCAGACTTCTTATCCTGGATCAAACAAGATAATGGAGATTGTGCCCCTATACAAGATGAATTTCCAGATGAAAACTTATCTGCTATCTCCATTAAAACCCCATGGTTTGTAGACACCACCAACTATCTTTCAACCTCTGAGTTTCCACCATACTTTACATCAAAACAACAGAAATGCCTCATAAGGGAAAGTGCTTAGTTCAAATGGATCAATGGCATGCTATTCAAAAGTGGTCCTGATATGGTTTTATGACGTTGTGTCAAATCAGATGAAACATAAGCATCCTCAGATCCTACCATAATGATCCCTCCAAAGGTCATTAATCTGCCAAAAGGACTTCCCATAAAATCTTAGGTGTGGGATTTTATTGTCCTTCTATACATAAAGATGTAAAAAACTATATTTGTTGTTGTGATGAATGCCATTGAGTAGGAAGACCCACAAAATCCAATGAAATGCCTTTGCAGCTGCAGGTAGTTTTTGAACCATTTGAAAAGTGGGGATTGGATTTCATCAGTTCCATAGATCCTCCTTCATAGGGTACATAATACATTCTAGTCTGTACTGACTATCTGACTAAGTGGGCAGAAGTCCAAGAACTCAGAGTTGCTAGGGAAGAACAAGTTGCAGTCTTCCTATATAACATTATTTATCTCAGATTTGGATCCCCTAGATGAATTGTCACAGATCAAGGACCCCATTTTATGTCCAAAGTTTTTCTAGCATTTACTAATCATTTCTAGGTAAGCCATAAGAAGTTGTCTCATTATCACCCACAAGCAAACAGTCAAGTGGAAGTCACTAATAGGGAGCTTGAAAACATTTTGACAAAAATAGTTTCATCAGGAGGAAGAAGAGACTAAGCCAGAAAATTACCTGAAGCCATTTGGGCCTATAATACAACCTGGAAATAACTACCGGTCTTACTCCTTACGAGTTAGTCTTTGGGAAGAAATCTATTCTACCCATTGAATTTGAACTTCAAACGCTTAGAACGACAATGGAGGTAGGCCTGGACCTTGATCGAGCCCAGGTTGAAAGAGTCCTGCAGCTTAGTGAATTAGATGAACTCCATATGGAATCCATTCACCAGACCGAGTTAGTTTAACAACAACGAAAGGCTTGGCATGATAAACATATAAAAGAAAGAGAGTTCTATAACAGGTACTAGGCACTAGGTTATTTGATTCTAGATATAAAGATAAAAAAGGTAAACTAAGAACTCATTGGTTGGGTCCATATGATATTTCTAAAGTATTTCCAAATGGATCAGTGTAGCTTAAACCCATCGATGGTGACACTCGAACTCTCTTAGTCAACGGTCATCAATTATGAATATACCACAAACCTATTAACAAAGAAGAATTTATGCACATGGTAGAAATGCAAGGAGAAACCCATTGTATTGACTCTACTTCGGCAAAGGCAGTATAATTCTGAGTAAATAAAATAAAATAAAATAAAAAAATATGGTGCGTGCATGTATTCATGATTATTTCAGATCATTCTTATTGTATCTTCATCTTTCAACAATGCTCCAAAACTTTGTTCTTTCATTCCGACTACCTCTTTCAGTGATGCTCCGGAACTTGTTCCTTCATTCCAGCTGCATCTTTCAGCGATGCTCCAAAACTTTGTTCTTTCATTCTGGCTGCATCTTTCAGTGATGCTCTAGAACTTGTTCCTTCAATTTTGTTCCTACATTCCAGCTGCATCTTTCAGTGATGCTTCAGAATTTTGTTCCTACATTCTGACTGCATCTTTCAATGATGCTCCAGAATTTTATTCTTGCATTCTGGCTGCATCTTTCAGTGATACTCTAAAATTTTGTTCCTATATTCTGGTTGTATCTTTGAGCGATGCTCCAAAATTTTGTTCCTGCATTCCAGCTGCATCTTTCAGCGATGCTCTAGAATTTTGTTCCTGCATTCCAGCTACATCTTTTAGCGATGCTCTAAAACTTTGTTCCTTCATTCAGCTGCATCTTTCAGTAATGCTCTAAAATTTTGTTCCTACATTTTGTATGCATCTTTCAGCGATGCTCTAGAACTTTGTTCCTTCATTCTGGCTGCATCTTTCAGCAATGCTCTAGAACTTTGTTCCTTCATTCTGGATGCATCTTTTGGTGATGCTCTAGAACTTTGTTCCTTCATTCCGTATGCATCTTTCAGTGATGCTTTAGAATCTTGTTTCAAAACTTTGTATGCTTATTTCATGGGCATCTTTTCTAATGTTCTAGATTTGTGATTCCTCTTCTTTGAAAATGCTCTGACATCCTCAAAAACATACCCATTGCCATCAACAAACTTTTCCATACCAACACCACCTTAGAAATTCATGCCCTATATTGCCATCTCTCACCATAATAAATGATATTATTGTGACAATCTATCTTCATAATAATTAGAGCACTTTTAGCTACCCCATCTTCATCAATAATAAATACATTACACCCCTTTACATCCCATCCAAATCTAATAACACCATTGTCTATGATGCCATTACGTCAGCATAAATGATGTGACTTTCAAATCAATAACGGAACGTAAGGTACATACATCTTTTGTCTTAAGAAGGTAAATTATTGTGAATAAAATTAAATAAATTGGCACATTCCCCTCTTCCAAATTTAGTAAATTGTGTGAACCATACCTTCATTGGAAGAGTTGGTGGCTCATTCATTCCATTCCATGCAAGGTAATAATTAGATATAGAGCAACTGAATGCCATGAATTAATCTATGTCCTATTAGCATTATCAGAGTACAAGTAGACATAAAGATTAAGTTTCACTTAATCTGCATATCAGTTATCTAAAACGGTCTCACCTTGGTGTGCCACGACATTCAGTAGACACTCAGAAGAATTGCCAGCAAGGGATAGAATGGGAGGAGCAAAATGCAAATCAGATCCAACTTTCACAGATAAGTTATTGGCACTTAGTAATATTTCAAAACTATTCCAAAGGGTGGGATGGCTAAAGTTCATGAAAACGTTTGAGGGGCATAATACATAGCTAGTTAAAGAGTTCATAGAGAACTTCTCAAATGGACAGTCAATTGTGCGAGGAAAGAAATTTAAAGTAAGTCCCCAAACTATTTCTAGCTTATCTGGTATTAAAAATGAAGGCTTGAATCTATCAGAAACTACAAATATTTCCTACCAGAAATTGATAGAGCTTTTCTTAAGGGAAGAGGAACCTCAGCCTTTATTAGTTGTAAATACCTAGGGGAAAAATAAAGGGTTTCAAAGAATATCTATTGCAAATCCATGCAAAATGGTGGTAACTTGGATAATTAAGTACTTCACATGTGAGGGGCAATGTGCTACCATAGTCAGTCCTCCCTTCTGTTTGCTCATTCACCCATGCCATGGCACCGAAAACCCTAAATTGAGGGTTAATCTTCCCGCCTTCTTGAGTGACTCCCTTATCCACATGATAGAAAGGTTCAAAATTGGATCTGGGCCACTAAATCATCATGGCTTCATTTCTTTAATTTGCAAGCATCAACTCCTCAAAAAGAGAAACACAGATAAGAAATGGAAAAGAATTTGTAGGAAATTTGAAACCCCAGTACCCTCAATACATTTTGAGAGAGGTGAGTCATCTAGTTTGGTGGCAGAGAACCCTAGGGAACCTTCCCCTATACCCCCACCTGCTAGGGAAGCTTCCGAGGGTGAAGCACCGGAAAATCTTTCAAACCCTGCAGAACCCAAGGAGCAACCTAGACCACATAATGTTCTAGAAACTCTATAAAAACAAGAAAATGTGGACTTAGTGGACTCTGAAGATGAAAATAGTTAGCCCGACAAAAAGGAGAAGAGGACTAAAATGAAATTGTAGAGACCTCCCCCTCTAAGAAGAAGTAAAAGATGGGCTACTGATTTCAGCTATGTTGCGGCTTGTGACCAACCGCATATACCTAAGAAGAAAAGACAGGATAGGTAGCCAAGTGAAAACTCAGTCCAATCAAGTAAAAATCAAACCTTGGGAAGTAGTGATGTCCTTGAATCTGAGAAGGAGATTGATCCACCTGAGAAGGATCAAGAGGAAATAGGAGAACAAGTCCCAAATTATGTACTTATTAAATAGGAAGAGGCTCAAGAGAATGAGCCTGTGGAAACAATTTCTCCCACTCAATAGCCATTAGATGAACACATAATTGACATAGTCACTCAAATTGGACAGTCATCCCCTCTAAATATTGTCAATGACACAGAACAAGGTCTACTAGAAGTGAATGATGAAAGACATGTGCTTGACAATGATACAGAGATTTTTATTCCCCCTCTTTCCAATAGTACAGACATTGCAGAATGTGATCACATAAAGGTGGAATTGGAAGAATTAAAAGAACTTGTAATGATGAAAAATAAACTCTAGTAAAATGAGGAATAGATAACTAGACAATAGCAGGAAATAGACACACAGATAAAACTTTTGCAATAAAAAGATCAGGAAATCAGAATTTTAGTGACCCAATTGGAACAGAAGGATAAATTCATTGAGGAATTACAGTCCCAAATGAAACAAATTGAGGAGAAAGATAAGAAACATTTGACTAGTTTGTTTGAAAAAGATGAACAAATCAAAAATTTGACTGTCAATTTGGAGCAATTCCTTAAATCATTTATGGAGAAACAGGAGAAGCAAAAATTAGAACTTAATACAGCCCTTAGTAAAACTATGGAGCTGGAACAGGAATTACAAGAAATTAGTGTTAAGCCAACCATGGAATCAAAAGAGATACAAACTCAACCAACCAAAATGGAGTGGTTTCAAGTTCACATTCCTCCCATGTTGGCCAAGTGGATGGAAAGGTGCTATTTCCTAGGAAAAGTTGGGGAAAAAAATACCAGACTTAAGAAGGAAATGGTATTGTTGAAGGAATACTATGATAGACTCTATTAAGCTAAAATTGATGCACGCAAAATTGGAGAGTTGTTATTATCTTGTAGGAAGCCATCCAGGTTATATTCTATGTTCCTCAATGAATAATTATTAAGATGGAAACTTTTGAGAATTTCCTGCAACTTGCCCCATGATCCAGATGACAAACAATTCCTAGAAGTATTCAAAGAGGCACCCCCTGTTCAGCAGAATTTGCTATGTGAATTTTTCATACATAATATGTTTCTTGAAAAATAGAGTGATTTCTTCATTAACCTTTTTGTGGGAGAAGTACAACTCAGAGCTTCCATGTATAATCTGCAAAATCAACTCCATTGGCAAGATAGGACAAGATAATATCTTTAGGCAGAAAGAACTATAGGGCTCCACATGAGATACCCTAACCGTAAGCCCTTTTCTTCAAAGCTCAATTTCGAAGGACTAAAATTTATGAAGTTATGAAGGAAAAGTATAATGAAAGTATCAGGATTTGTTTTGAAGATTTCAAAGTTAATGGGGCACAATTAATAGATAGAGCATGGAGTGCCTGTGAGGAGTGATATACTCCCTTGCCTATGTATCTAAAACAAAGGGAGATGATTTCTCCAACCAATCTCAAATGGTCCTATAAAAGAGCAGAATCTTTGACAAAAATACTATAGTAGCTCAAGACCAAGTGGATAGGAATGCGATACAGACCTCCATTGCTTCTTCAACCACCCCCTACAGTTTTAGTAACTGTAGAACAAGATCCTAGGGACTTACATGCATGGCAGATGAGGATAAAATTGAACAAAGGCTTTCTTAAGTACCCTGATCATTTGGATGAGGAGGCAGAGGACATGTATGATCTCAGCTCAAAATATGATGAACTGAATAGAATGAGGGGTGCAGAAAGATAGAGGGCTCATCAGAGAGCAGGAGGACCTACTCAGGCCTAGGAAGGAGAGGGTGATGAGGTATAAACAACCTCATTTTTAAAACAATCCATATAACCTGTTTGTCTTGCCCAATCACCTTAACCATGCCAATTTGTTTATTTTTAGAAGCAATATTTATCTATTTATGATAAAATGATGTATAAATCTTTATTTTCCAATTAATTGAAATTCGCCACTAATGTTGACATAATTGCATGTAGATTTGTGTAATTATGTAGGCTTGCATGTATGGCCTAATGGAAGGAGTGGACTTCAAAGCAGTTGAAGTCAAAGCACCAAAATTTGAGGGCGCCAGAAATTTAGGCATACATAATCATAGACTTTGTTAGCAATTCTGTTATTTTATGTTGGGCATACTTAAGACTCTATGTCTCCACTTAGAACCTTTAATGTATTTAATTTCATAGACATCTAGTTAGTTTTAACTTCTATTTTTCTTTAGACTTCTTCAATAGCATTTACTCGCCATTTGAAATTTAGGATTTTGGAGTAGTACAGTTTATATATGTAGATTCTCAAAACAAGGATATATGTTATGTTGTATTATGAATGAAGACAAACTCTTTTGAAGTGATAATCTGTAGCTATGTTCTATGATACCTTTATGAATGAATATCACCAGTTCTATTTTGAGTAATCTTTTATGAGCAATGGAAGTGATATGAATGGAATTTACTTTTGAGTTGTTGAAGTACTAAATGTGATTTGAGTCGATATAGGATCTCCCAAGAGCTAGCCACTCGAGGGATTATAGAATAGATAAGTATTTTTATTATTATGAATTGGTGTTGTTATTTTTGTTTTGTGAATGTTCTATTTACATTAATGTCACTTCATGTTTAGCTTTGTATTGTGTTCCTGCAAGCTATGGTATTTAAGTTAATAATCTTTGAAATTTTGTTTGTTTGAAATTTTTGGAGCATCCACTTCAGTCATAAATCTGTTGTTAGTCATTAGTTTAAAATTTCAAATATGTTTTCAGTTAAAAGTTAGTCATCTTTTCAAATTCATAGTTAAAATCGCTTGTGTGAATTTCTAGATTAGAGTTTATATGCTTTCTAGATTAAAAAGATTCCAATGCTTTCTAGCTTAACATTTTTATGCTTTCTAGTTTAGATTCTGATTTAAGCTTTTCAAAAATCTAGAAAAATTGTTACTAAGTGAGGTGTCCAAAAATATTCCCTATTGTATACATCCTTGGACACTACCCAATCGACATAACTGACATATTTTCAACTAAAGTGTTAGGACCTTACGACATCCTGTCAAAGTCGACAAGGGATGACCCATTTAAAAGTTCTATGTCAACATACATTTAATTTTACCCTGACCAATCAAGGTGGACTTGGGTGTGGGTACCTAAGTCCCAAGGTGCCTTTTTGGTCAGGACCTAAGCATTAAATGGGCCCCTAGTTCCCATTTGACATGGGTTTCAGGGGATTTTTCATTGAGATGGATATTTTGCTTATAGAGTGTAAACACGGGGACCTAGGAGCTAAACTAGGAGCATGTGTCCACTTTTTACTCCATAACAATTATTATCCACCAATTTAGGATTGTTTCTCAAAGAGATCACACCTCGCATTCTATCAATGTTTGAAAGCAGTCCTTGCACTAGTTGACCTTTTTTCAGCTTAGAATCATTACGTCCATCTTTATTGTGGGGCAAGAATCCAGTAATGGATTTGATAGATTGGTTTTAGAAAATCTCTTTTCAGTAGGACAGCTTGTTCCTTGTGTTGTTTGCAAATTGGAACATGTAGAGGAGAATGCATCTAAAAGGAACAATAAAAGAATCTGGTTGTCATTACGACTCAGTTTACTCGACTAAGGTCTCATAATTGATTATGTTCAAGATGAAATGATAATAATGGCTTGTGTAAAAATCATTGAGGATCATGGTTATATACTCTCATTTGGATTGCCTTCATTCTCTACATTTTTGTTAGCATAGATCAAAGATATTAGTTGTGGTTATCAATTAGAAGGCCATAACTACCAGCACTATGTTTTAAACCTTAGTAGCATGTGTTATTTGTAGTTTAATAGAATTTAGAACTTGGCATTTATCTTTGGTGTCAAAGTCTAAGCCAAAGCTTAAATTTTAAATCATAACACCAAACATTTCGTAATATTGTCTGAACTGCTAACAATGATCTTCAAAGCTCCAAAATCATAAGTGCTCATAACTATTAATAGCAAGCTTTAATGGACAAGCGTTATAACGTTTAGCTAAATTTTTAAACTTTTTAAGCTGATACATTTAGCTATGGCCCAATTTTTTATAGTTGTGGTGTTTAGTGGTTATGCATAGTATTTAATCTTTAGTACTTTCCTTCACCGTTGGTACCAAGCCATCAAATCTTCACAATTATAACTACCTTCCAGGATATGTATATGATCATTAACCTTCATTGTTTACCTTAGTTGTCAGAAGTAACCACACATAGTAGCTGATAAAATTTGCTTTGGTTAAGATTTAACCACCTAGCAACTTTTTCTTAAGTCTCAGTCATATGAATACCCAAGAGTTATGGCCTTATTCAAATAGTTGTAGCTAAGTAAATCCCGCACGTGAACAGTCCATGTTAGTCGTCAGTGGTCAATTAATTGCAAGAGGTAACCATCAGACAAGACCATTGCATGTGAACACTCAAACACAAATCATTAGAGGTTATATAATCTAACAAACATTAAATACAATTGTCAGCTCCAATTTTTTGCATTTGACCAAGAATATTAAATTGTCAACTAGGGTGCCTGTTTCTAGCCCTCGGAGGATATTTTCTTCAAACTGTCATAACTTTCTCATTTTTCGTCGAACTTTTACAATTTTGTAGGCACGGGAATGTTGGTACAGTCTTCTATACAATAGTGCAAGTCGTCTTTTTAGAATCAACTCAAATTTATAGGTATATTCTTCTAAAATCAACTTTTTGTTTTGAAGCTTCAAACATCTATAACTTTTGTGTATGAGCTTCGATTTCGGTAAATTTTTTAAAAACAACATAGAAAATCCTAAATAATCCATTTGTGATATCATTTTTTCTGTGTTGACATCTCTTCCTAGTTTTTTTGAATGATTTCTTGTTTTGCACTAATGTTGTTCTTGCAGCTTCACGTTTGTCCAAGACATAATTTTTTTGCAAAAACTAGTAACTATTTTTTTTGCAGCACCGCAGTCAAAGACTTGAATTTTCTCCACTAGTTTAGTTTCACTAAATTAAAGTAGTTGGGAAAGAACTTGTTTGTTGTGTCTTCAGGATCTTGATTGGACATATGCTCTCCCCTCGCACTCTTGAGTGACCTTGGGAGTCAAAAGTCCATCATTTTCCTCTTCTATCTCATGTATGCTCTCTCCTTGCATTTCACATGATCTTAGAGATCAAAATTGAATAGTATTCCTTCCTTTTAGGAGACTTGCTAGTTTCATCACCTCTAGGGATGACCTCAACCACGTGTTTTAGTGGGGTATATCAAAGGGGGGAGAGCAAAAGTTGTACCTTAATCTAGGCATGTAGTCATTGGGACAGCCTTGGGGCCCTAGGTGATTCCGGACACAAGGGAAGTGGTGTTTGCTTAATTGCTTATGCCACATACCTTCAATGGGATAATGTTCACAAACTTGGATACCACATACCTTGCGTATATAGCGGACTCCTTAGAATCCTTATCAAGCCTAGATTAAGACCTTCGACCGTCATATCTTGTGGTGCACCGCTGCAATATGAGGTGAAGACACTCACACGTACCGTTATACTTGAGATAGGGGCTACTTTGGGTAGGATGAAAGTCTCCAAGGTAAGGGGTATATGGTGGTCTAGGACCATATATTTCCTATATATCCAAGCTATAGCATTATGGTATTAATGGGGGTGGGAATCTCTTCTCTATTTTGAGTTGGGGTTTACCCACGGCCATTTCATGAGATCCACAAGATATGTAACACCTACTTGATTAATTTTAGGTTTGTGATCAAGTGTTTGGCATGTATTCTTTGTGTGAGACTAGTAAAATCTATTAATCCTTTGTCACCTTGAAAAATTAGTCAGCCATCGTGTCTTTTTGTTTGCTAAAATCTCTTATTAATTCACTGTTAGTCAAATTCTTGCAAACAAATTCTCACACATCCAAATCATAATCTTGTAGTTGAACCCAAACATCCAACTTTGCATAAACAACGATTGAATCCTCTTTGCAACAAAGTTGAAATCTTCCCAAGTCTCTTTATCCAAGTCACTATTTTACACCTATCGTGTGTGGAATCCATCTTAGTCTCATATCAAGTCTACCAAGTCCAAATTTACATCCTGGCTCCTCATTGCATCCAAAATACCTTTCCAATCCTTCATCATGCACAATAGGGATCCTTGGTTTGAAAAATTTATCATGCAAAGAAGAACTCCTAGTCCTAAAACTATCAATAAAGGTAATGTTAAGCCTAAAATCATAATCAAAGGTGGTCATCAACTTGTCAATGATTGATGAAGGGGGAAATCATAAAACATACAACAACAGAAATGGAACATAGAAAATAGAACTTTCTTTTATTGATTTGGGCAACTCATTACATCACAGAAGCTCAATTACAATCAGAGGAATCAACCTGCCATAGGTTGCAACACATTACAGCTTCCTCTCACAAGACTCTGGAATCATCTGCCATCTGTAACCCCAAATATGCTAGGGTTTATGTTTTCCCACCTATTCTTGACTCTACACTTTCCCCCTTAACTCCACTACTACCTAGGGTTCCCAAAAATGGTTATTAATAGCTTTTTTGGCGGCCAACAACCTAATTTTGAAATTTGCATCTCCCTCCAAAAATAGGTCAACTTCTAGGAGCCATAACTTTTGATCCGGGTGTCTGATTGACAAACTGTTTTATGCGTTGGAAATCTTGAGGAGTGCTCTACGTGCTAAGAACCTGCTCTGTCATTTTCGGTCATTTTCAAGTCCATACAAGGTCATTTATTGCCTCAAACCTGAGTTTGAATAATTTTCAGGCATATTTTGGGAAATAGAAACTTTAATATCTTTCAGCTCACAAATGATCTTTGTGTGATTCCTTCGCCAAAGGTCTTATTTTTAAGTTACGAAGCTTCCTGTAAAGTTTCATTGCAATCCATGCCCAAATGCAAACTTTCTAAAAATAGCAGGTTGCTATTTTTAGTTGTTTAGAAAAACTGAAAGTTCTACATCATTATTTAAGCAATTATGGAACCAGAACCACAAATTTTGAAAACAAATGGAAAGAAAATCAATAATTTTGAAACACATTTTTTTTTGGGTGATGCAAGATTGCCCTTACACCACTGGATGATCCTATATCAGACACCCAAGGTAATTTGAGAAGTGACCCTGTCACGTCTCAGGTATTTGTGTGAGTAAAACCCAAACAATCAACCTCTGCCTTAGATAACCAAGAAGAATCTTCAATGGGCCTTCCTTTCCATTTCACCAAATATTCTTCATATTTCCTGTTTCGAGTACTTCTTCCTACATGGCTATCCAAGATCTCTTCTATCTCCTCTATTGAAGTAGATGCCAGAATACTTCACTATTCTTCTATTGGTCCATCATTTGTTCCACATTCATGATATTTTGATAAATCAGCAATGTTGAAAATAGGGGAAATGTTGATCCCACTCAGCAGCTCTACCTCATATGCATTTCCTGAATCATGTTTCTTCAAAATTCTGCATGGTCCAAATTTCTTCATTTTCAGCTTATTATATGTTCCAATTGGGAACCTTTCTTTTCTCAAGTGAACCATGACTTCATCTCCTACCTAGAATTCCTTGTATCTCCTCTTCTGATCTACCTTAGCCTTGTACTGAATATTCATCTTATTAATGTGCTTTCTCACCTCTTCATTCAAATTCTTCATGTGTTCTGCAAAGTCTTCAGCCTCGACACTTGTCTTTTCTCCTTTGTCCAGATTCCTTAACTCTGAAGCATTTCTTGGGTTATTCCCATATACAATCTGGAATGCTAATTTACCAGTACTCCTATTGACAGAATTTTTGTAATCAAACTCTACATGTGGTAAAATCAAATCCCATCCCTTGGGCTTATCTCCTACTAAGCATCGTAGTAGGTTACCCAAACTCCTATTCACCACTTATGTCTGTCCATCAGTCTGTGGATGGTGTACAAAACTGAACTTCAAATTTATTTTCAACTTCTTCCACAATGTCCTCCAGAAATAACCAACAAACTTGGTATCTCGATTTGAAACTATGCTCTTAGGAAGACCATGTAGTCTCGCCACTTCCCTAAAAAATAACTCTGCAATATGAACATCATCATTAGTCTTCATACAAGGAATAAAATGTGCCATCTTTGAGAATTTGTCCACCACCACAAAAAGGGAATCATGCCCTCTCTGTGTCCTTGGTAAACCAAGAACAAAATCCATACTGATATCATCCCATTGCTTCTTTGGTACAGGTAATGGCTGATATAGCCCTATATTCTGACTTGTCTCTTTTGCCATCTGACACACTTTGCAACTTTGCACAAATTTCCTCACATCCTACTACAACTGTGGCCAATAATATTTTTTACCAACAATAGCAATGGTCTTATCTCAACCAAAATGTCCATCCAAACCTCCACTATGCTTCTCCTTAATCAGGTTCTCTCTCATGGAACTCCTTGGAATGCATAACTAGCTTCCTCTAAACAACATGCCATCTTGGATTATAAAATCCAATCATTTTGTCATGTCCAAAGTAATAGGTTCCAAACAAGCTTTCCAAGCCTCTGTAAAATCTAGATCTTCATGATACAAACTTTTGAGCTCATCGAACCCAACAACCTCTATCTTCATTTCTGTCAACAAATTTTGCCTTCTGCTCAAGGCATCTGCGACTCTATTGGACTTCCCACTCCTATGCTTCAAAAAAAAAGTATAACTCTGCAAAAACTCAACCCATTTTAAGTACCTCTGGTTCAACTTTCCTTGACTATTAAGATACTGCAAAGCCTGATGATCAGTATATAAAACAAACTCCTTTGGCAACAAATAATGTCTTCATTTCTTTAAAGCTTGAACTATTGCATAAAACTCCTAATCATAAATAGAATACTTTTTCTTGGCATCATTAAGCTTCTCACTAAAATAGGCAATGGGCTTACCT
The DNA here is from genome assembly GCA_027924645.1 of Cunninghamia lanceolata. Classification (NCBI taxonomy): domain Eukaryota; kingdom Viridiplantae; phylum Streptophyta; class Pinopsida; order Cupressales; family Cupressaceae; genus Cunninghamia; species Cunninghamia lanceolata. Next base: position 4,256,683 of record BSBN01000118.1, read on the forward strand.
TCTTGGCTCAAAACAACTCCTATAGCACTGCCACTAGCATCACAATCTACCTGAAATACTTTATTGATAACTGGAAGTGCCAAAACAAGTTGCTCTGTGACTTTCTACTTCAATGTATCAAATCTTTTATCTGCTCCTTTAGTCCATCTAAACTCTTTTCTATCCCCTCTCATTGTCTCAGTTAGGGGTGCACAAATGCTACTAAAATTCTTGATAAACTTTCTGTTAAAACTTGCCAAACCATGAAAAGATCTTACCTCAGAAGCACTCCTTGGTGTAGGCCATTCAATGATATCCCTCACCTTCTCTGGGTCCATCTTAAGACCTTCCTCTGAGACAACAAATCCTACATATACCAACTCCTTCTTTGCAAAGCTACATTTCTTCAGATTGATCAACAACTTCTTCTCCCTCAGCTTCTCCAAAACTCTTCTGATATGCAGCATATGCTCATCCCAAGTCTTACTAAAAATCAAAATATCATCTAAATAAACAATAACAAAACTTCCCAAAAATTCTTTCAATACCTCGTTCATGAGTCGCATGAATGTTCTCGGTGCATTGGTTAGCCCAAATGGCATGAATAACCACTCATACAAACCCTCCTTTGTCTTGAAGGTTGTCTTCCATTCATCTCCTTCTCTGATTCAGATCTGGTGATACCCACTCTTCAGATCAATCTTTGTAAAGTACTTGGCTCAACTCAAACAATCTATTATGTCATCCATTCTGGGTAATGGAAATTTATACTTGATTGTGATGTTGTTGATGGCTCAAGAATCTGTATACATTCTCCATTCTCCATCTTTCTTCAGTACTAGTACTGCAGGTACCACACATGGACTTAGGCTCTCTCTTATCAATCTCTTCCTCAACAACTCCTGAACTTGTCTGTTCAACTCTTCACTCTCTGCTAGATTCATTCTATGGGCTGCCTTATTCGGCAAACTAGCTCCTGGTATCAAATCCATTTGGTGACTTATCTTCCTCACTGGTGATAAACCTTCTGGTACATTATTAGAGGCAATATCTTAAAATTCTTCCAACATTTCTGAGAATTTTGCTAGTACATCTTCACATTTCTCTTGACTAATCTTAGGAATAAATGCAAAGCAATGACGCTCATGCTTCATACCTTCCAAAAATTTCCTACCATCTACCAAGCAAATTCTGGCAGTACTACATACCTTTTCTTCCACCTCCTTCAAAGGCTTCAACTTATGACGAACTCCATCCTTTGTTAGGGAATATATGTTTGCACGGCCATCATGGACATCGCTCCTATCATACTACCATAACCTCCCCAATAGCATATGACATGCATCCATTGGTATGATATCACACAGTACCTCATCATGGTAGTCTCCAATCATGAACTTCACTAAACACTGCTCATTGACCAAAGCTCTATGGTCCTTCTGCAACCATGCAATCCAATATGGATGTGGATGCTTTCTTCTTGTCAACTTCAACTTGTCAACCATCTCCTCTGAAACAAGATTATCGGTGCTCCCACTATCAATAATAATATCACAACACTTACCTTCACATTTGCACCTTGTGTGGAATAAACTCTTCCTCTGATTGGGTTCTTTCTCCTCATTCAACAAAGTTCTTCTGACAACTAGGGTTTTTCCCCTTTTAGCATCTTCAAAACACTCAGAGTGTGCATCTTCATCTACATGTGCAACTCATGCATTACCTTCAAGTATTCTATTTGTCCTCACTTGATGTTGTGGACACTCGTATGCTCGATGCCCTTCTTCTCCACATTGGAAATAGGTTCCTCTGAAACCTCCTCTTTCGGGTCCTTGCCCAGGTCTCTCTCTTCCTTTTCTTCTTTGTTCACCATTGTTCTGGTCACGAGGGAAGTAGGCATTATCCCCTCTCTGATTTCAACTGGTATCAGCTTCTTCACTTTTCTTTTGATCTTCATTATGACCCCCATAGGGTCTTTCACCAATCCTTCCACCTTGATCTCTTTCCCTTTGCTTGTTGTCAAATATTTTATTCAACTTCTCGTCCACCTTCAAGGAAAACTGGTATGCATCTTTTATGGTGGTCATTCTGACCAGGCTCAGCTCCTCTTGAATACTTGGCCTCAACCCATTAATGTAACAGGCTACCTTCTCCTTGTTGGCTTCTGCATGACTGGTTCTGATAGTAATCTTATAAAACTCTTATGTATACTTCTTAACAGACTTGTTGCCTTGCTTCAATCCTTGCAACTTCTGCAGGAACTCCATCTCATAGTCCACAGGAATGAACTACTTCTTTAGTTTTTCCACCATCCGATCCCATCTGGTAATCTTTCCTTTTCCTATTATGTTCCTCTCTAACTAGACCTCCTTCCACCAAATACTGGCATGGCCCTTCAGCTTCAGTTTTGCAAACTTGACCTGATTTGGGTCCTCCACATCTTCATACTCAAAATACTCCTCCATGTCATTGATCCAATCAATAAGCTATTCTGGATTCAAATCTCTAGAATATGTAGAAACTTTGATCTTGGGCCTCTTTCTGATCTTTGAAATGGCCCTCAACAACCTAACTTCTGCAAGATCTCCTGTAGCTTCTTGTTCTTCCTCAGATAGCTCTTCTTCAGCTTCATCTTCGCTTTCTTCTCTCGTTCTTGGCTCAAACCCTCTTTGTAGCTCCTCTTGCAATGCATCGATTTGCCTTTGTAGGGCTCTAAAACCCTCTTCTATCAAAGCATTCTTCCCAATAGAATTTCTTCATGGAGGCATCTTGATCTTCGCAGCGAACCCACAACCTCAGGTCCTAGTGCAAACTACCTCATGGTCGGTGATCTATCTACACACTCAAGAACCTTTGCTCTGATACCACTTGATGAAGGGGGTAAATCATAAAACACACAACAAGAGAAATGGCACATAGGAAATAGAACTTTCTTTTATTGATTTGGGCAACTCATTACATCATAGAAGCTCAATTACAATCAGAGGAATCAACCCTCCACATGTTGCAATACATTATAACTTCCTCTCACAAGACTCTAGAATCATCTACCATCTGTAACCCCAAATATGCTAGGGTTTATGTTTTCCCGCCTATTCTTGACTCTACACTTTCTCCCTTAACTCCACTACTGCCCAAGGTTCCCAAAAATGGTTATTAATAGCCTTTTTGGCGGCCAACAACCTAATTTCAAAATTTGCATGTCCCTCCAAAAATAGGTCAACTTCCGGGAGCCATAACTTTTGATCTAGGTGTTCGATTGACAAACCATTTTATACTTCAGAAAGGTTGCAGAGTGCTCTATGTGTTAGGAACCCACTTTGCTAGTCCCGGCCTTTTTAGGCCTGTACAAGGATGTTTAGTGCCTCAAACCTGAGTTTGAATAATTTTTAGGTGTTTTTCAGGAAACATAAACTCTAATATCTTTCAGCTTGCAAATGATCTTTGTGTGATTCCTTCACCAATGGTCTTATTCTTCAGTTACGAAGCTTCTTGTAAATTTTTATTTCAATCTGTGCCCAAATGCAAAGTTTCTAAAAATATCAGGTTGTTATTTTTAGCTGTTTGGAAAAACTGAAAGTTCTACATCATTATTCAAGCAATTATGGAACCAAAACCACAAATTTTGAAAATAAATGGAAAGAACATCAACAATTTTGAAACACATCTTTTTTTTTTGGGTGATGCAAGATTGCCCTTACACCACTGGATGCTCTTGCATCAATGATGATGATGATAGTCTTGTGGATCATGATGAATATCTCGACAACAATAGCTTTGATGATGAGATGATTGATCACAAGCTTTCCACACTCATAAAAGAGCCATGCATTCAAAATCCTAACATTAGCTATCATACCACTTGCAAACCTTTGTCTAGTGATTATCTTAAGTCTGGTTATCATGCCAATCCTAAACATTTGTTTAGTGACCCTCCTTATGATACCTTCAACAAGGGAAGCACTAGTTTAGAACAAGGTGCTTATGTCCAATCCATGTTTCCAGATCCAACCTCATTTCCATACTCCATATCTTCCTTGTTGTCCTATGAAAATCCCTCATCCTCATCCTCATCCTTAAACCCTAGCTCATCCCAACAACCCAACCATCCATCCATCCAAAACATGAATTCACAATCCAAATCCACTACATCCAAATCACCCTTTTTAGATTTCCTTCAAGGACTATTAGCAAAGAAAGAAAATGAAATTAGAAAGCCAGTCAATAAGCATGCCTATTCTAAAACTATCCAAGAGTCTCCAAATAAAATGTTGTTGATGATTCATTTAAAACACATACAACACAGGCAAGATGAGATTTAACCCACCTCTCCTGAAAGAACAACTTATCCAAAAAAGGGTCAACTATCCCCAAGGTCTAGGGAGTTGGATCACAACTATGTTGTGTAAGCATAGGGTAAATATGGATAGTTTAACAAGGGGTCTTGGTTTTTAGAACTAATTATTCAAAATGGATCAAAATTGATTTATACGTAAATGTTGTTTTAAAGAAAGTTCAAAAGATCATAAGGAATGCGAGAAATAAATGATGCAACAATTGTATTTTCTACTTTTATATCAACACATCTATTTGATAAATTCACTGATTGTACTATTAAAATTAGTTTGTAAACTCAATCATTCATACTATCGATGCAACATTCAAAGGATTTTTTTTAGAAACAATAAGATGAATTATATTTTTGATTACTATATTTCACATGCAAACTAGAAATAAAATTCAAAATTTTGAGCCCAGATTCATAATTTCTCAAACAAATATGGAATTAAAGATTGAAGTTTAAAACACTACACCAGCTACACGAAGATAGATCCAGAGGAATTGGCAGCCATCTTGTATTAATTCCTTCAAATTTGGGTACAAGATATAAATCTAGCAAGAACACTGGAATTACAGATCTATTTCCGAAAGAACGATCTCCTCTAAACTAAAAACGTTGTAAAAACTACTTAATTTGTTGAAAGACTTGAAAAAGCTAAGTATTGACCTACAACTTAATTCTTCAACTTTCAGACCCTTAAACAAAATAGGTACCTCCCTTTTATAGACATCTAAAAAGTACAACACATCAGCCTTAAAATACATGCAACACCTTTGTCCTTCATTTTTATCACCAATCTCATGCAACTCAAAAAGCACTTCTAACAATAGAACTGATTTTGCATGTTAATCTCTAAGTTTGACTTTTCAACACAAAGACATGCAAAAAGAAAAACAAAGAAGTTCCATAGGGCTGACTTTATAAAATAACAGTTCCCTTTTTACAAAATTTGGATACAAAAAATTCTTTAACACAAAAATCATCCAAGTCTAAAAATAGACTTAATGTGAATTGGTCACCCCTGTAGAAGACAGTGTCTTTTTATACTCAGCAAAATTTGATAAAGGCCAATCCACTATGTCCACCTCTGGCCCATCTAACCATTCAGTCTTGAATTTGAATGTATCAAAATGTTGAGAGACATGTTCACACTTTCTTTCCATCTTACTTATATCTACCACTACTTGTTGAAAATGAGATTTAGATTTGACAAATTTGTCAAGCACATTTTCATCAAAACCTAGAGCTCTTAGCCAGTCATCCATTTTCTTTTTGAAGACTTCTTTCACTTTATCCAGAGGTTCTAGTCTATACTTATCATGTGAATATATTTCCAGGTCAACAACTCCCTTAACAAAAGTTTCAAAAATAGCAATATACTCATATATTTCTTGCTGCAATTTCAACAACATAGGATGATATTCAGTTATTTGCTCTATCTTGTACTGAGTAACTTTTATACAAAAGTTCAGAAAAACTGAGTTCTTCATCATGCAATGCCAGATTTTAACAATTCTTCTTGGCTCATTTTCTTGATTTGTTTCAGAGTTCTCAAAATATGTTCCAACTTTGCATCTTCTCTCTTGGAATTCTCGACAAAGGTGTCTATTTCCCATTTCAACAAGCAAACTTCATCATAGTATGGATAATACTTGTCAAAAATACCAAAAGATTCCTCTACGAACATAGATACCCATCTGTCAATTACAGATGATATCTCCTTCATTGCCTGAAGGGCATCAACTTCCTGTTTTGTCATCAGCACGGGAACATCTGCTGCAACTAGTTGTTCTAAAATAGGTGCTAGAAGACCTTTGACAAATTATTTTATTTGACTCAATTGCAGCTTTAAACCATCTTTCTTCTGCTTGTCCTTCTTCATTCTTGGTTTTACTGTGCTATAAGCAAAGTCAAATGAAACTATCTCTTCAGCATGAGTTTGTTTGTCCAAATTCACTCTTGTGATTTGGTAATCTTTAACCAACAACTCTGGATCATCTTTATCAGTTGTAGGGGTGGCAATTTCCACAATCCTTTCCCCTTGATCATTTGTTCGGAATGTTGACAATGTCCTTGGTTTCTTTCTGGGTTTTTCCTTCTCAATTTCTACCATCATTTCTTGGAAATTTAAAGGCTTGATAACTACTTGTTGCTTTTTTCCTAGATTCAAATTCAACTAGGAGGGTAATGTGGGAGCCTATGAAGATTAATCAATTAGATTTTGTGCAATTTGTTGTTGTTGATTAGATTATTTTTCCACTTTGGTCTCCTGTTGTTGCTCTTTTGTTAGAAAGATGGTTGTCGTTGCACCAAAAGATCAACCTATTAATGCCCAATACAACTGCCAGAGGTAATGAATCCATGAGAGGTAGTTAATCCTTGTCACAAACCCAAGTGTTGTGCTGCACAACACAAGGAGAACAAGGGTGCACACCTTGCCACAATCATCCCCCAGTGCAAGCGAGGGGTTCAAACTCGTGACCCAGGATCTGACACCAATTGTTAGAAAGATGGTTGACGTTGCACCAAAAGATCGCCATGTTAATGCCCGATAACAACCGCCAGAGTTAATGAATCCATGGGAAGCAATTAAGCCTTGTCACGAACCCAAGCGTTGCACTGCACAACACAAGGAGACCAAGGGCGTACACCTTGCAACATCTTTCTCATAAAATTGATCTTCAGTGTTCTTTGAAACCTCGGCATGTTCAGAAGAATCAATCAACTTTCCCTTCAATTCTGTAGCTTTGATTAGTTCCTGTTGTTCTTCCATTGTCAGCACATGTTCTTGAAAATCTTCTCCCTCCTCTTCAAATGGGACATTCTCTGCTAGCTTCTAAACTTCCTCAATTTCTTCTTCTTCTTCTTCTTCTTTCTCAAAACTTTGCTTTTCCTAAGGACTATGCCTTCCCTCAGGTTTCTCTCCCTTAGGCTGCTCTTTCCCAAGTATCTATTATGTTTTCTCCTCAGAACTAAAAGATGGAAATACAATAGTGCCAAATGTTCCCTATGGTATTTATGTCCCTACCACTTGCTCTCCTGTATTTGAGTACTGGCCAATTTCCTCTCTTGGGGGAATAACTTGAGCCAAAGCCTTAGCCCCTAACCCAGATGTTATTCCTGCAATCCTTCCTTGTACATTATGGAAGTCTCATCAAACTTTTCTTTGACAACCCTTAACACATCCTCCGGAGAAGCAGTATCAATGGAGATTTCACTTTTTGTAGTTTTTGGAGGCCTCCCTTGTGTTTTTTGTCTTTTGGGTGCTTGTGACCTTGAAGCTGAAGATTCACCTTTTCCTCATTTCCTATCCTGTGGAGTACATGACACAAAACTGTGAAGCCTTATATTTAGCCAAGTCATGCTTCTTTCAATTACATTAGCACTAAATTCCCTTATGGAATTCTCTTCTTTTAATGACTAGTTAATAGGGTCCAATTCTTTCTTATCAATAGTATCTAAATGATACATAGGGTCTAGCACAATACCATCATCAAAAAAACTTCTGGTATGTCATCCCTTAAACCAAATTCTCTCATTTGAAAATTAGTAAGCCAAGTATATTATTTCTTTCTCACATCAAAATCATCTTTACAATTTGCCCAAAAATCTTGGAGAGAATGTTTCTGTTTAAAATCCATTGTAGGAAATAGTTGATTAAGTTTACCTATAGGATCAAAATCTTCTCTAGCTTCATAAACTTTCAAATTAAGAGAATTTACCTCCTTTGTTGTTGTTTTGGCTGCCACAATCGAGGGGCATTCATAAAATCCTAGTTCAAAGGGATATTTCACCCTTGATTTATGTTTTTTTGATAATTTCAGATGCACCTCACTAATTTGTTTGGAGAATTCCATCATAATGATCATGTCACTGAAATGTCTCGGGAGGAGGAATGGTGCTCTCTTGAACCCCCAATTCTAATATAAGTGGATCAGGGAAACTGAATAAACCATTGTCCCCAGGTTCTGATCAGATCCATGGCTTTTCTGACATTCTCCAAGTCAGATCACTTGTCAACTACAAAATGATTACATATAAGAATGCATCATTGACCCATTTAAAATGTTTTTCAACCTCTTTCAATTCTAGTTGGGGATAGTAATCCCAAATCTTATTTTCTCTAGGGCCCTCTCCTCTTACCCCCACAGCAATTAACCCTGGAAAATGTCTGACTCTGGCAGCTAACCAAATGATGTAAGATGTCATATAAATCTTTTTAGCTTGCATGACAGACATGAGTCGTGCATGAAAATTATCAGAAATTATGGTTGCCCATTCCATATGAGTATCTCCTTTTATAGTGAAGTAGATAAATTGAAACATCCACGTCTCATATGTCCTAGACTCTTCCCTGCCAAAAGCTCTATTGAGTAAAGTGATAACATCAGCAATTTCTCCTTGAAAATCTACCCTTGTCAACCTGGAAGGCACCTTGGAAGCAAACTTCTTGGGTTTTGATAACCAATGCCTATTCAGATACCCCTTATTACCACTAACATCCAAATTATATTGTTTAGTGGCCTCGGCAACAGTTAGCAAATTGGCCTCCCTATACATTGGCATGTCAAAGACCAATGTGATCATTGGGGTAGTAATATCTAGCAACAGATTTCCATTTGAATCAAAACACTTCCTCTCCTATGGATTATAATGGTGAGCCAAAGTGAGGATAAGCTCTGGACATTGGACATTTAATGGGAAACTAGCCACATGTCCCAATCCAGATTCTACAATTTTCTTGGCTCTTGGGGTGACATTTTCTCCAAATGTGTCATGTTTCAACTCTTGTAGGTCCACATGCCCTAGTTCTGTGTCAGTTATGTTCATTAGTTCACTTTTAAATTTTGAGTCTTTGGGAACCCCTTGAAATTGGTATTTCATTGTTATGTGTTGGTCCTTCTTCCTTTTCTGCTTCTGTTGTTTCTTTGGTTATCACTCTAATCCCTCTCCTTCTACCTCTTGTTCAATTTCTTCAACAGACTTATCTAAATCTGAATAAGGTCTCTTTGCTTTGGTAGGCTAATGTCTCTCCCTCAAACATTGAATTGATTTGAAGGAGAAAAAGGGATGTATAAAAACCTAAGAAAATTTAAAATGAACATTAAATTCTGATCATTTTGAGTGTTTCTATGTTCTGGTGGAATCGTGGGACCAAATTGGATTTTTGGACCTAGTTCCAAAAATGGACTTGGGGCCTGCAATCCTACTCGGCTTCGCATCGGTGAAAGAAAATTAGTTTTCAAGATTAACTTACTCAAAAGGTCAAAAGACTGATTCAGACCTGAAATCCTGATCAGGTCTTCATGCTAGGTCTTTAGGATGCCGTGGGGGGTGGAGCATTGGGGGAAACTTGGTTTTATCGAACTTCAAAGCTTTGGGTTCAACAGGCCTTCTAGGGCCCAAAGTTCTAAAAGGGCTATTACATTTGAAGGTAGGACGCGGGAACCATGTTGGATTTTGGACTTTTAAACTCTTAAGGTCGAAAGACCTTTCAAGGCCCAAGGTCTTGAAAGGCTTCATGACTTAGTGCTTTTTATGATTTATGGGGTGCGAGTCCAAATCTAATTTTTGGTTCTTTTAAAGTTTTGGGCCAAATGATCTTTTGGGGTCCAAAGTCCCGAAAGGGGTGTGGACTTAGTGTTTTAGTATACCCCACAGGCGGCGAGACTAAACTTGGTTTTAGGCACTTGAAGCTTTGGTCGAAAGACCTTCCAGGGACCAAATTTCTGAAAGGGTTCATGATTTTAAAAGACTCTTTAAACTCTCCCTACGAAAGGCGGGACTAAATTTGGATTTTAGATTTTTTATCTATGTGGGGTCAAAGAACCAATCGGGGCCCGAGGTCTCGAAAAGATCTTGTAACTTAGTCTCTTGAATCGTCAATTCTTAAAAAGTCAAATTTGTCCTCAAAGCCCGAGGCACAATTGGTAGGCTCAAAAAATGTTCAAAGGTTGAATTTGTAAAAATTCTAATCCATTTTATTCAAAACCTAAAGCTAACAAAACCTAAGGAAAGAAAAACATGCAGAAATAAACTCTAAAAACTACATTACCCAAAACCCTAAACAAAAACCCTAAACCAAACCTTAAACAAAATGTAGAAACAAAACACAGAAACACAAAGAAAAAATAAAAAGTCAAACACAAGAAATGGGGAAGGTCAAACCCTACCTCAAAAAGTGAGCACTAGAAGAAAGTAGCTTCAAATGACACTACCACTCGCGCAGCCGCACCAGCAAAACACTTTTAATCGATCCTCAATTGGTACCAAATCATCCTCAAATGCTTTGATGTACTCTGGGCTCACAAACAAAAAGTCAAACAACACAAGAAATGGGGAAGGGGAAACCCTACCTCAAAAAGTGAGCACCAGAAGAAAGCAGCTTCAAACAACACTACCACCTGCATAGCCACACCATCAGAACACTTTTAAATGATCCTCAACTAGTAGCGAATCATCCTCAAATTCTTTAATGTACTCTGAGCTCATTTGGTAGGCAAAATATTAAACAAAATGAAGGTAGAATGAAGTCTTACAAGGCGTCCAAAGCCTTGTTCAATTTCTTCAATAGACTTATTTGAATCCAATAAGGTCTCTTTGCTTTGGTAGGCCAATGTCTCTCCCTCAGAATTTTAATTGACCTAAAGGAGCAAAAGGGATGTATAAAAACCCCAAAAAAATTGAAATGAACATTAAATTCTAATCATTTTGAGTGTTTTTGTGTTCTGGCAGAATTGCAGGACCAAATTGGATTTTTGGACCTAGGTCCAAAAATGGACTCAGGGCCCACAGTCCTACTTGGCTTCAGGTTAGTGAAAGAAAATTGGTTTTTACAATTAACTTACTCAAAAGGCACAAAAACTGATTCAGACCCAAAATACTAATCGGGTCTTCATGCTAGGTCTTTAGGATGCCGCATGGGGAGGAGCATTGGGGGAAACTTGGTTTTTTGGAACTTTGAAGCTCTGGGTTCAACAGGCCTTCCATAGCCTAAAGTTCTGAAAGGGCTATCACATTCAAAGGCAAGACGTGGGAACCATGTTGGATTTTAGACTTTTAAACTCTTAAGGTTGAAAGCCCTTTCGAGGCTCGAGGTCCCGAAAGGCTTCATGACTTAGTGCTTTTTATGATTTATGGGGCGTGGGTCCAAATCCAGTTTTTGGTTCTTTTAAAGTTTCGGACCAAAGGACCTTTCAGGGCCCGAAGTCCCGAAAGGGGTGTGGACTTAGCATTTTGGTATACCACACAGGTGGTAGGACTAAATTTGGTTTTAGGCACTTGAAGCTTTGGTCAAAAGACCTTCCGAGGCCCAAAGTTCTGAAAGGGTTCACGATTTTAAAAGACTCTTTATACTCTCACTACGGAAGGTGTGACTAAATTTAGATTTTAGGCTTTTTATCTATGTGGGGTCAAAGAACCAATCGGGGCTTGAGGTCCCATAAGGATATTGAAACTTTGTCTCTTCAACTGTTAATTTTTTAAAAGTCAAATTTTCCCTCAAGGCCTAAGGCACAATTGGGAGGCTCAAAAAATGTTCAAAGGTTGAATTTGGAAAAATTCTAATCCATTTTATTCAAAACCTAAAGCTAATGAAACCTAAGGAAAGAAAAACATGCAAAAATAAACTCTAAAAACTACATTACCCAAAACCCTAGGCAAAAACCCTAAACAAAAATGCAGAAACAAAACACAAAAACACAAAACAAAAACAAAAAGTTGAACAACACAAGAAATGGGGAGGGGGAAACCCTACCTCAAAAAGTGAGCACCAAAAGAAATCAACTTTAAACGACACCACCACCCATACAGTCGCACCAGTAGAGCGGTTTTAATCGATCCTCAACTATGATGTACTATGGGTTCATTTGGTAGGCAAAAGATTAAATAAAATGAAGGCAGAATGAATTCTTACAAGGCATCCAAAGCCTTATATACTTCACACAGTATGAAAAGAACTACCATTAATGTGGTAGGTGGTTGGGGACGCAGGGGGAAGACAAAATCTTAGACTTGGAGTCCAAGGTGGCCAAAAGGTCGATCGGGACCTGAGGTCCCGATCAGGTTAAAACATCATGAGACGTGGGGACAAAAGAGAACCTTGGCCTTAGAGTCTAAAGGACCTCAAAACACCTAGGGTCAAAAGACCGATTGGGACTCGAGGTCCCAATCAAACAAAACAAAAGGAGTCCTGAAAATTGAAAGGGGACCGGGAACCTGAAAGCCTGGAAGTGAATAGATTTTCGGCCTCAAAACAAGAGGCTTCAAAATAAAATTTTGAAGCAAAACAAACTCCTAAGGGGAAAACTAAAGGACAGAGGATGATCCAAGGATCAAAAACTATTGGCAAGAGACACTATATGGATTCATGAATGTTGTCATTGATGGGAACAAAGTTCATCCCACACTTCCGCAGGACATGGTATGTCTATATCGGAAGTCAGAGTGAAGAATGTTGTGGTCCAGTAAAAAAGAACAGAGCAGTCGGTAAGGTCCGACAGACAGGTCCGGATCTCTCAGCAGAAGTATCTCAGTGAAGTACAGATTTGGGGAAGTCAAGAGGAGTATCTTGACTGATAGATTCCAAGGTTTGAGCCTCCGGTGTGGAAAGGATAAAGAGATATGAATGCTTGAGTGTTGGGTTCCCAAGTGACAGTGTGAACAGAGGAAGAACTGACTGGCAGAACATCAAACATTATTCCAGATGTGTTACTGATGTTGGTAAAGGTTATGAAGGCATAAATTATGTTTGGCTGACATGATTGATGATTTCCAAGTATATCCTTGATCCGCATTACTTGGTAAGAAAGGATTCAGCCGACAGATCAGAGTTTATGAAAAATATTGACTACTCCAGGTGCCGACTAGAAAAGTGATGAAATCACTTGTGCGGATATATATACAAGATGGATTTAGTTATGAGGTGTGTTGTGGTTGTAAGTAATGTGCGAATAAAAGCAGTAGAACTGAATAAAAGTAGAAAGGAAGATCCAGTATGTGAAAGAAGAGCAGCATAAAAGAAGAAGAAAGATGAAGTGCAGTAGATCAGTATACAGAGCCTAACCGGAACTGAACTCCAGCATATGTTGATGCTCCTTATTAGTTCAAGTATTGTATTACACTCTTTATAAATTGTAGACAGTGTCTCTTGTAGGCAGTGTGCCTCTTGTGAGCAGTGTGCTCGGGCAGTGAGCCCTAATTGGCAAGTGTCATTTTGTACTTCCATTCTTCTAACAGAGAATACAATCTTGGGTTAATCACCCCGTGGTTTTCTCCCTTAATAAGGTTTCCACGTCAAAAATATTGTGTCATGTGTATTTCTATTTCATGGTTATGTTTGCTTGTTTGAATTGATGCTGCACTAATTACTAAGAAAGTTCAGAAAACTGAAATAATTAAGATAATTGATTCACCCCCCCTCTCAGTTATCAACAATTGGTATCAGAGCTAAGTTCCTCCTAAAATAGAGTCTAACAGCTTGAGGAAGATCTAGGAATCCAAATGGATGCATATGGTTTAAGAGAGCAACTCAAGACTGCCCCTTGATGATCTTGAGCAGTCAAACTCTGAAGTCAATAAATTAAAAGAAAGACTCAAACAGGCTGATGACTTCATGAGAGAACTAAAAGACAAATTAAGTCTCTCTATGAAAAAGAGAAAGGAGCTACTTCAGCAATTGGCAAGTCAAGGTGAAGCAAATGATGCAAATGAAGATCTAAAGGAGAAAACCAAGTTATGTGAAAAGCTATTAAAAGAAATCATTATGGTAAGACATGAAATGGAATCAGGAGTTATAAAGTTTACCCAAGAGATTGAAGAGAAAAGAAAAACTGAAGATAATCTAAGACAATCTCTCAAGGAGAAATCAGAAGATTGCCACAAGATGGATAGAATTATCAGACATCTTGAATCTGATCTTGAAGATGCTAAAGATAATGAAGAAAAACTTGAGGATCAAATTGTCTCTCTCAAAAGGCATCTTTAAATAGCAAATGAATATAAACACAAATTCAAGATAAGTTCTGCCCAACTTGAAGTTCTTCTTCAAAGCCAAAAGAGGGTAGATGACAAGTGTGGTTTGGGATATGAGAAAGGAGAAAGCTCCAGATCCGGTCAGAAGAATTTTAGATCAGAAAATCCAAGGAACAGGCCTAGAAGTCCTCCAGTAAGGCAGCCTAATGCTCAAAGATATCCATCTTTCAATGGATACTACCACAACTACAATAACTTTGGTCATAAAGCTAATCAGTGTAGAAAGAGAATGAATCAGACTAACTCATCCTTCTTCGGATAGTGCTTCCACTGCAAAAGGTATGGTCACAAGTCTCATGAATGCAAAGATATGCAAATGAATAATTCATTCAATGGTAGATGCTTTGCATGCAATAGAATGGGTCATATGGCTAATCAATGCAGATCAAGAGGATATCAATCAAATATGCAAAGAAATGTTGTTTGCCAAATTTGCAATAGATCCGGTCATATAGCAAAATTCTGTAGAAGCAAGAATCAGGATAAAAGAGGTCCGGTATATTATAATCAGAATCAAGATAAGGGAAAACAAAAAGTAAATGCGGATGAAGTTCAAAGTGAGATGAACAAGATTTGGGTGAAGAAAAGTACAGAGAATGTAGGGGATGGATCTGTACCAGACTCTGGTGCTGATATTCCTTCCAGAAATTAAAAAGTGAGCTCTGGCTCAGGGGGAGACAAAGAAAACCTTGGTCCCCCAGCCAGTCAATTGGTGCCGGAACTGGCACAAGGAGAGCTGCGGATTAAAAGGGGTCATACAAGAAACATCTAAAAGGGGTATGGTAAATATTTGAGAGATCCACAAGAAAATTTGAAGAATCTAATCCTACCAGAATTGATCCGGTAAAACAGTCTTCCAGTAAAAATAGATTCCTTACAAGTTTGGTCTGGTATGATTCAAACTATGGTGTCTTGATCTGCAAATAGATCAAATGACTAATGAAAGGAAGATAGATTATCACTACTCTCCTAGAATAACTTCGAAATCTGTCTCAATGATCCAGAAAGGTTTTGTCTCTGAATAAGACAAACAAGGCAAACCAAAATGAATTAGGTTACGCATTTATTGTAGAATGAAAATTAGGGCTTCTCAAAAATAAAAGAGTTCATTTGCTCATCATTTGTACACTCACATTTGAAGAAAAGAGAAAAGGAGCTCTGCAACTACTTCTTCCAAAGATCAAGACGATTCTTCATACAGCTCAATCTGGATTTCATCGTGTGTGCCCTAAACAGTGTGAAAGGTATTCTTTGTTCTTGATATCTCTCAGTAAGATTTCTTGATGATGGCTACTCTGAATATAGTAAAGATTTCTGATAGACCTCGCCCCATATTTAAGAAGCATCCATACAAATCCTTAGAGGTAGATCCCCTAGGAGCCTTCTCTAGTGTTCCGCATGGTGTTTTGCACACATAAGATATTAGGGTTTACATACACGCAAATGTTGAAGAGTTTGGGGAATTCAAACTAAGAGATATCTATCACAAACAATTGATAGACGATGCTTTTGAGCTTAAACTAGAATATAAGGGCATCCAGGAGAAACATTTTGATCAGTTCA
Source organism: Cunninghamia lanceolata (assembly GCA_027924645.1). Classification (NCBI taxonomy): domain Eukaryota; kingdom Viridiplantae; phylum Streptophyta; class Pinopsida; order Cupressales; family Cupressaceae; genus Cunninghamia; species Cunninghamia lanceolata. Next base: position 4,272,599 of record BSBN01000118.1, read on the forward strand.
TTCATTTCCCCTGCTTTGAAGAAGATGAATGGGTCTGGTATGTGTTGAGTAGGGTACATGACAACTTTCTATGGCTTAACAGACCTTGCAAAATCACCAAGGAAGCAATTAGGGCAGTAGCTGGTTTACACTCCTCCGGAGGAATACCTGTCCTCAAATCTGTCAAAAACAACATTGTAACTGAGGCCACCGAATCTAAATTTGATAAGAGGGCAATGACCATTGAAGATATTACTGACCCAGATATCAGGTTTGCATCTATGATAATAGGATACAAGATATATCACTCCAGTAGGGAGAATTCAGTATCCAGAACTGCAGTATATACTGCCTATGAGATGCTGAGAAAGACTGAAGAATATGATCTCTGTGAACTTCTTTTGAGCCAATTAATGGAAAACATACAGAAGATCAAAAAGGACAAGAAGAACTCCTTTAAATATGGTGGACTAATATTATGCCTATTTTTCTACTTCATGAATGAGCTGCCTAGATCAAATGGATGTGTATGGCAAAATGACAAATCGGTAGCAATTCAGATCAGAGACTATTTGCATGGGCTTGGGGACGCCAAAGCAAGAAATACAGCCCTGTGGGGATATTTCAAGAATTTTCAGAACATGATGCAAGCAAGAGAAAGGATTCCCCAGTCTCTTGTTGAGAAATACAAAGACAGTATGTTTTATGGTAGAGACTGATCAGTGCCTAATGGAGGTAGTAGAACCAAGAACTGTATGGATCATGCCCATGGGGTATGAAGTTGATGAACAAATTGTGGAGCTGCATGTTCAACACATGCTAAGTTAGCCAAAGGATCCAAAGGCAGAAAGGTTTGGAACCTTTGAGGAGTTGAGTGTAAAGATTCATGTGGAACTTAGAGAACCAGAGATCAAGAGGAAGGTGAGAAAAGAAGTAGAAAATGTTGCCAAAGGCCTTGGCATCTCAAAGAAGGCACTTGATGCCCACAGGAAAAAGATGGAAAGGGCTGAGGAAGAGAAGAAGGTAGAAAAGAAAATGACGAAAGTGCTCCGGCAAAACTTTCCACCTAGACCAAATCATCAAAGAGATCTGCACCTACCACTGCCAAAGGTTCAAGGACATCAGAACCGGAAGCACAATCATCCGGCAAAGGAGAGAAAAGAACAAAGACAAAAGCTACAAGAGCTTATGCCAGTCAAAGGGATGAAGAGGAGACCGAATCTGATGAAGAAATCAAGAAAATGAAGAAAAAGAAGAAAACATCCGGTCAACCCTCTATCAGACAGAAGGAAGAAGAAAAGACAAAGGAATATGTTGAAAAACCCACTCTTCACATTGATGACATAATCAAATCAGTCACAGTGGACGGAAATCTTCAACCAATGGTTGAGTTCTATGATGATTATGGTGAAGCAGATCAGAAGATATTGCAAGATGCCACAGTCAGGTACCTAAATATCTACAACAAAGCATTCATTGAAATTATATCTCTGATCCCCAAAAGCTTGGAGAAGGAACTAGAAATAAGAAAGAACAATGCCCAAGTCAAAGACCTAGAAATCTGGGAATAGTTAGCAATTCAGCTATATCCTTCAATCGACCCCAAGATAATGAATATGATATTCAAAGATTATAAGGATGAGTTCAGAAGCAAAGCAAGGATGAATCAACTTATGCTTGGTGAGACTGACAAGGTAGCCAAGGACACAGAAGAGATCCTCCGGAAGGCCTTCAAAAGATTTAATCTTCCTATTATAGAGGACTTGGGTTCTGACCCCTCGACCACAAGTGTTGCAGAAGAGTCTACTAAGAAAATAACAGAAGAGGTAATGAATACCGGTGCAGAAACAACTAAGGACTTGGAATCCTCTGCTCTGGAAGAGGTGGCCCATGAACAGACCAACATCACTCCTCCGGGTTCCCCTACTGACTCCGGATCCAAAGGAGAAGAAAGAATAAAGGAGAAAGAAGCAGAGGTGAAGGGAAAAGAAGATATCAGTACAAAGGTTGTGGAAGGGGAGAAAGCTCCAAAAGACAGTTCTGTGACTGCAGAAGAAAAGAAAAATCTATCTCCGGTAAGAGACACTGCAGAATCAGTCAAGGACTTTTTGACAAAAGCAACTATGGAGATTGATGAACTGGAACTATTAAAAGGGCCATTAAATTTTGACTCTCTATCTCCGGTGCAAACAATGAAAATAGCTTCATTTGTAAATGCGAAGGTCAAAGAGAAACTACTAAAATCTCACATGGAAGATTATGAGCTTATAGAGGTAGCATTCAGAATGTTGGAAAAGATCATTCCATCTTTTCAAAAGGATCCCACAGCCTCTTCCTCCGGTAATCTCAAAACTCTAGTCAACAATGTTAGCACACATTTTGATTCTCTAGAGAAGTCAGCTGAAGAAAAGGTCCGGAAGGAGTTTTTGGATAAGAGATTCTCTGAAGTACAAGGTCTGATAACAAATGATAGGAAAGTTATGGATATTGGGATAAAGAGCTTGGAAAATGCTCTTAAAGATGGCAGAAATATGTACAAATTTTGCTTATCTTGGCCCACAGTGACCAAAGATATTGAGAGAAAAGTAAAAGAACAAGAGGATAAACTATTAAGTCTATCTCAAAGTTTTGATCCTCTCTCATCCTCCATAGTAAATCAAGAGTGTCAGACTATTGCAATCACAAATGCAATAAAGAATTTTGAGAAGGAAAGGAAGAACATAATTAGCTGGATGGGTGAACTTAGAAGGATCATTATCCCTAAGTTAGAGGCCATGCATGAGGCCATAAGTGAAGCTCAAATCACAGCCCAGACTAATGATCCAACAGATCTAAAAAGGGTAGATGCTTTTGCGTTCCCATTGAGCGGTCATATTTCAATTTTGGACAGAATGAAGCAAAGTTGGGCTACAGAACTTATTCAGTTGAAGACAACTTTTGTAGACATACTTCAGTATATGTAAGTATGCCATATGTATATACTTATGCGGCTAAGTATAGTTGAATTTTTGAAAGTTTTGATATGCGGACCCTACCCTTTGCCATTGATGTCAAAGGGCAAGTGAAGAGCAGTGAAAAATGAGGAATCCAACTAAGGGGGAGCTCTGAAAAATGTATATAAAAATAGAGCATCAGCCAAGGGGAAGCATAGTGTAAACACTTAGTCATTTTTCACTAAGTGTTGCCATCAATGTGAAAGGGGGAGATTGTTGGCAAGAGACACTATATGGATTCATGAATGTTGTCATTGATGGGAACAAAGTTCATCCCACACTTCCGCAGGACATGGTATGTCTATACTGGAAGTCAAAGTGAAGAATGTTGTGGTCCGGTAAACAAGAACAGAGCAGTCGGTAAGGTCTGACAGACAGGTCCGGATCTCTCAGCAGAAGTATCTCAGTGAAGTGTAGATTTGGGGAAGTCAAGAGGAGTATCTTGACTGATAGATTCCAAGGTTTGAGCCTCCGGTGTGGAAAGGATAAAGAGATATGAATTCTTGAGTGTCAGGTTCCCAAGTGACAGTGTGAACAGAGGAAGAACTGACTGGTAGAACATCAGACATTATTCCAGATGTGTTACTGATGTTGGTAAAGGTTATGAAGGCATAAATTATGTTTGGCTGACATGATTGATGATTTCCAAGTATATCCTTGATCTGCATTACCTGGTAAGCAAGGATTCAGCCGACAAATCAGGGTTTATGAAAAATATTGACTACTCCGGGTGCCGACTAGAAAAGTGATGAAATCACTTGTGCGGATATATATACAAGATGGATTTAGTTATGAGGTGTGTTGTGGTTGTAAGTAATGTGCGAATAAAAGTAGTAGAACCGAATAAAAGTAGAAAGGAAGATCCAGTATGTGAAAGAAGAGCAGCATAAAAGAAGAAGAAAGATGAAGTGCAGCAGATCAGTATATAGAGCCTAACCAGAACTGAACTCCAGCATATGTTGATGCTCCTTATCAGTTCAAGTATTGTATTACACTCTTTATAAATTGTAGACAGTGTGTCTCTTGTAGGCAGTGTGCCTCTTGTGAGCAGTGTGCTCGGGCAGTGAGCCCTAATTGGCAAGTGCCATTTTGTACTTCCATTCTTCTAACAGAGAATACAATCTTGGGTTAATCACCTTGTTGTTTTCTCCCTTAACAAGGTTTCCACGTCAAAAATATTGTGTCATGTGTATTTCTATTTCATGGTTATGTTTGCTTGTTTGAATTGATGTTGCACTAATTACTAAGAAAGTTCAGAAAACTGAAATAATTAAGATAACTGATTCACCCCCCCTCTCAATTATCAACAAAAACAAGGCACCCAAACAACAAAAATGACAAAGGACAAAAAAAGGGGGATCCGAACATCGCAAAGAGTTGGGGTGGGTACGCAGGGCATAACACATGCCTATCCAACAAACAACACCATGTGATCTAAAGCCAAATAGCATACCCATTCATGAGCAAACCCCATCATGTGAAGATATTGTCAATCCTAAGTCTCCTAAGTATGAATGGAATGTCTATCTATCCAACACCATCATGCAATCCTATGGCCATCCAATCTATGCAAGAGTCTCATGTTAACAATGAACCATTATCACTACCTATCAAGCATATTCAAGAGTTCCTTACCATAAGCCTAAGTCCAAATCCATTATGCAACCATGATGCCAATGATCCAAATCCTATCAAGCCTGTCCAAGAAACCTCTATGTTCATCCAAACTCAGGAGCTATATCAAGAATCAAATCTAAAGCAAGATTAAACATGTACTTAAGTAAATCAAGCTCAAGTTATTCAAGATACTCAAGATCAAGTTATCCAAGTTATCCAAGATCAAACTAGCCAAGCCGCTTCCATTTATGATCATGATCCTACTATGATCTAGAAAACCAAATTTATCCCCTCCTTAAATATTATGATATCCATGATCACAAAAGCCAAGTTGATCTCCTCATCCAACTTTATGATTTCCATGATCAAGAAAGCCAAAATAATACTATCACATATCCAACTAGCCCTATTGAACATCCAACTATAACATCCATTTCTTATGATGAGAGACTTGGTTGCCAAGATAATATATACAATCAAACAAATCAATTGAATCATATCATAATGGATCCCAATGAGCATAGTTGCAGTCAAGATCCTACTTACATCAAGCATGCAGAAACACAAGTCATAATGGATACCATTGAACATTCGGATGATCAAGGAATGACAATCACAAACAATGATCATGAAACTACAAGTGTACACAATGATCAAGGTACAATGAGTCTATGTGATATGCCAGCACGGGAATCCCATAAAATAGGATCTACTATCTTTATCAAGACAAATTTACTCATAGAGGAGATGATAGCTAATTCAAATTACTCTCAACAAAATATCAAGGAGTTAGAATCATGTTTCAAAGATGAAAAATATCCTATTGTGAATAAGATATGTCAAAGCATCGATTATTATGGAAAAGGATTGGGCCTTCATGAACAAGGTATCCTAGAACCTATCCCAATCCACATCAAAAATAGTCAAAGTATTGGCACATAATTATCTAAGAAATCCAATGATGTTAGTGATACTTCCAATATCACTAAGGAAACCTCATCCAATGAGAGCATTAAGATAGGGACCATTTGTATCCGTTTCACTAAACTTGTTGTCAACAATCTCAACAATCCTTCCACTTCCACCATCACTTGTCTTCCACATCTTCCTTCCCTTGATCAGGATCAACAAAATCATAGAGCATACAAAGTACAAACTTAAAATCAAACATCAAAAGCATATGAAGTCAAAAATCAAGGAAAACATATAAAAATGTGGTCCCAAAACAAAGTAGACTGAACAAATCAAATGAAGTAAACTATCCAAATACCATGAGCCATCAAATCTATGAAAATCAAAGCACACACCTTGCATATAATAGGTGCACACCACCTTATAATCTATACAAGAGCATTGGTCCTAATCACCATCCTAGTTCCACATCTACACATCACAATGCTAAATCCAAATTTCACAATCCACCAGCGCAAGTTTGGCGAGTCAAAAATATGTCAAACCCATCTGCAGCACCCACTTCTTCATCCAAATCAACTGTCACATAATCTTGAATCCAATATCCCCTATACACATTCAAAATCACGTCTAAACCCAGAGAAATTTAACTCCCAAATCCATCATGTTGTGGCAAAAACACTTCACTATAAGGGCTATGATGGTTCCCCTATTGAAATGTAATCATTTGGACAAGCCCAACTTAGTTATTGATGAAGATCACACAACCATCAAAGGATTGTACACGAGTGCTTTAATCCTCACAAAGCAGTTACTTCAAGAAGGACATTACTGGCATGTTATGACAATTGCATCTACATCAACTAAATCTAATAGACAGGGACACGTGAAGATCCTTTGAGTATCAAGGTATCAGTGTTATCCAATCAACATAGCAAAAATTAAAAAAATCAAAAAAAAGTCAAAAAAATAGTAAAGAGAAATTAGTCATTCAATGGTGAAAACCATTTATATGGTGTCTTGGATAAGTACCATGATGAAAACCTATTTGCGGGCATCATGTGTAAATTGATTGTCAATGAACTTTGTACTTGGGGGCAAGTCATCTCATCTATTCCATACCAGTATATCCTTTACCTATCAGCATAATCTATCATATCCATATTTCCTTGTTATCATTCCCCTTTGTCATCCCTCCTACTCAACTTGGATCTTGATACGGACTGAGGCATGATGTTGATACATGCTTTGATAAACGCTTGACATAGCCAATCATTTTGCAACATGTCCTCCAACCATCTTGTTATATCCTATGCACTTCCCTAGATCCTTTAGTCCAACACCCTAAACAACATTTATAGGGGCATGTTATTCATTTGCGACATAGTCCTTGGAAGTTATATCCTACATCCTTCTATGTATCTTTCCTATCCATTCTCCTATCACTATTCCATTCATCCATTCATCTATCAGCAATCTTCCTTTCCCTTCATTATCTCTTAAAGCATCCATCCAATCTAATAACGATCAAATTTCTCATCTTGATCCTTGTTTCTACACTTGGTTCTCCCTTGTCACTAGTTATCGTATGGAGACCACAATCCTACCCAGTTGCAATCCAATCCTAATTCATTGCAATCCAGTGCAATCTCATTTAAATTAATATAATACATTGACAATTCAAAGCAATCCATTGTAGTCACCCAAAGCAATTCAAGCAAAGCCTCATCCCAAGAACTCTAATGAAATAACCCTAATCTTGATCTTAAAGTAGTTAATCCATCATAAGTGATCCTAATCCATACACATCTTACTAAGTAATCTATCCTATCATCCTAGAGAATCCATCGATCTTGTTCCCAACCTTCCTGCAAATCTCAATCAACTTAATCCAATCAATCCTCATCATCATCAGGATATGTCGATCCCAATCCTCATGTTTTTCATCGAGATATATCGTTCCCACATCAAAAATACAATCCTCGCATTGTTCTCGGGATATATCGTTCCCACATCAACAATGCTATCATCATCAATCCATCCTTGATTTTTAGCTTGACCAAGGGAAACATTGTGTTTGTCTTTGTCTTGGAATCATTTTTATGCATGCTTTCTTGTTTTTCTTATGTGTGTGTGTTATTGTTTTTGTCTTGCATCTGTATCAGTCCTTGTAACATACCTGCCACAACGTCATCATGGTCTTTCATATCATGATGCCATCAGCATATTCTTGCTTGTGACTTGTTGTGTGGTTACACAACACGCCCCATTTTGACTTGGCAAAACAGGGACCCAGCTTTTGTTTTGGTTTGTGTTGTCTGTTTCTGGCGGTTTTGGTAAAAAGTAAGTCAGGTGCATCATCATCATGAAGGTCAGGATGAGGTAGGTCATCATCATGAGGTTAGTTTTTCAAAGTTCATATTTTGTTTCTATAACTTCATGGTTAGAAAGAGCTTGAAATTCCATGCAGGTTTGCCTTTTGCATCACTTGAAAATTCGTCCATATGAGGGAGTTGTGAGCAGTCAAAGTTTTGGTCAAACCTGATAATTGCTATATGAACATCATCATCATGATATTTGGAAAGCCCCCCGATAATATCCTGAGGTCGAAACATCCGGACGTCAAGTTTAAGTCGTAGTAATCTTTTCCCATCAGGCGGTCTTTTATATCGCCAAAGGTCATCATCATGATCTTACTCTATCACTCGGTGAATATCATGCAGTCCCGAAATATCCGGACGTCAATCTTAAGTGCTAGTGTGTTTTACCCGTCGAGTAACCTTAGAAACATTGCGATCATCATGATATTCCAACATCACCCGATATTATAATATCATGCTGATATTATAATATCACCTTACTTAGAGAAATCTGCCATCTGCATAATTTGTGCGCGCACGACAGTCTTGGTGATCAACATCATCATGATATTTCGAGACCCGACATTTCTTAATATCCTCCTGACCTCCTTTTGCGTGATCATGATGATCACCTTATCTTTCGAAGCGGAGGGTGATTTTCGTTTCTTGAGTCGTGTTGAACAAGATCATGATCTTGTTCGTCTCTCCCAACAGTTCGTAGTATCATCCTGCCGACGAGTATAACCTTTTGCAAATATGATGATGACGATGACGTCACCATCACCTTTGTCCTTCGGCAGGATATTTTCTAAGGCGTGATCCATTTCGCCAATATGATGATGACGATGATGTCATCTTCGAGGATTAACACAAGCCCCGGATATCCTGATGACGTCATCAGGACTTTCAGCAGGATCATATTTTAGATCGCCCAGTGCGAATATGATGATGATGATCATCATCACCCTGATCTTTCGAGCGGATTGCCTTGGCCGAAAAGGGTCATACTGCTTTCATGACCTGATCATCTTCCTTAGAGGGAACCCGATATTCCATTTACCTCCTGATCGTAACGAAACATGACGGTGACGTCATCCCTTTGCATTTTATTGAAGCCTGATGATGACGATGACGTCATCATGATTTTCCTCAGCGGCAGGATCATTTTCCGAGTCCTCCTGTTTGTCTTCATCATTATGATGATGACGATGTCTTTCTTTCCCGAATGTGCAAAAAAACAAAACATCCTGATGTGCTTTTCATCAGAACATTAGGAAAGGAGGATCATCATATTTCACAATATCCTGCGGCCACTTTGAAGATATATAGTTGGTCATCATCATGATTTTTGGCGTCGGTATAACTGTTGCCGTCGGCCTAAGGTAAAATTGTCACCCTGATCATATGTAGTCACGCCGATGCAAATATGATGATGATGCAGAGCCGGATTCTAGGGATGGTTGTAAGGCGATTATTTCTTTGTATAATCTGAGATCATCATCATCATATTCCGAACCCGATATACAAGAAAATGGGCAAAAACATGAAGCGATAGAAATTTGAAAGCCCGACTGCCTGAATTTTGGTCAACGAGGGTTGACCTGGTTGTTCTTATGCTGTTTATGCATTTGGTGCATATTTTCACAGGTAAGACCTGTTTGCCTGTAGCTGCACATTGGGAGGTATGTTTAATAAAACGTTTTACTTCCTGCTGTTTATCCACATGATGATGATGAACTTAATGTTTGTTTGTTTATTTGCAGGAAGTCATGATGCTGCTGAAGCTGAGCGTTGAGATCATGATGATGCTGCTGAAGCTGAGCGTTGAGATCATGATGATGCTGCTGAAGCTGAGCATTACAAAGTTGCGCATGGAGTCAACGTGAGCCAGAAATGAGGAGGATATTGTCAAATATGCTGTTCGCCAGCTGGAGGCCGAATCAAGTTGAAGATGCTGGAATATTCTGTGCCAGTTGTACATTTGCTAGCTGACGAAGCATGTGCTTTTCATCTGGACCGTTGTTTGTTAAGAGAGGATCCTGATCCTTGGATCATTGTAACCGTTTTCTGGCAGTTGTTCTATATAACATCCAGAGCTTGTCATTTTAAAGAAGAGGAGGATATACATTAGAATACACAGACGCATCTGGCGCAAAGAGTCAATTACTATAGAATAAGTTAGGAGATCGGATTACTGAGACTAATGAGGATAGAATTGTTGAAATGTCAAGGTTCTTTCTTCAGATCACTGTGAATGTACCTGTTCTTGAGCATACTGAATGAATATGAAGTTCCAGATTACATCCTGATTGTAAATTTTACGTAATCTTTCTGTTGATTTCTGGATATGTACTGGTGAATGCTGTGTTCAACTGGAAGCGCTTTCATTTCATTACATGTTGTTGTCAACTTTCCTTTGAAGCTTTGCACTAGATCATGCGGATTTGTGGAATGTCCTGGTGAAGTATGATTTCTAGTTTTCCTTCTTTTCATTGCAAGTATGGGAGCTTGTATGTGAATCAGTGATCTAAGTCCAGTAATTTTAGGAATCTCACTCTCTAACCCTTTTCCTTTTTTTAATTTCATTAATTCATCACCATAACTGCAAATCATGATAAATAACAAGCAGAAACAGTGAAATATGCTGAAATCCCGTAGGTAACTGAAGATCATTAGCATATTTGAGTTAAATGCATGTAGTATTGGAAATATCATGCAAAGAATCATAAATAATGATAGAAATCATGCAAATATCAGCCTGTATGCACATTATTTGACTAAATTTACAGTGCAGAGGTAGAATTGTTGGAGACTTATGCAGAGCGAACATCCAGAGCAGGATATTTGAAGATGATGATGATGAACAGTGCAGAAACACGTAAGGCCCCTGAATGGAAAACAGCAACACACATCAACCACTGAGTAACATCAGTAGATTAAGACCTAATCAATGGAGACTTGGGATCATGAATTCTTTGAATTCATCGTATCTTTCAAGATGAGTAAAGGTTGTCGTGTAACTTTTATTCTATGTTTGTGAATGACTAACATCATGACCAACATGACTTTGATCCTTTTTATGCATTGACACATTGCCACCTTGATCTTTATATCATCGTGCATAATGTTAGATGCTATATCAAACATCAGGTTGCTCATACCGACTCAACATGATGATCCTTTTCTCCATCATTTTTATCCTATCTCCTAGCCTTTTCTTTCCTTTCCATCCATTTTGCAAGCCTACATGTGTCCTTCACACTCACCCATCCTCTCGAGGGGGCATCATCGCATCCTACTTTTTATAAGCCCCATCCTTTTTCCACCATCTATATTTTATGCTTCTTTGAAAGGACCTTGCTTTTTTTGCAACATCATCTCAAAGAGGGGAAAAATGTAGACACCTAAAATTGACCACTTTGTCCCTGAATCATCTTAAATTATCCTAAATGATGATTAATTATCCTCTTATCATCCTGATTTTATCCGTTATCCAATTATTTCGATAATCAGGACTTGATCCTATCATTATCCCTAATTATCCCCATTTAGCCTTAAACCTAATCATTTTCCTAAGCTATAATCCATTTTCCTGTCATAAATTCCCTTTCCCACACATGATTTAATTAATTTTATTAATTAAATCCTTCTCAAACTACCAGAAATGAATAAAAGAAATTAAATATTTCTTTTATTCTCATCCACACACCTTGTAACTAATTCACAACCATCTCCCAAAAATATTAAAAATCAATTAATAATCCCTTTTATCCTCCACCCTTGATCTTATAAATTCCTGACCAACTCAATATTTAGCCATTCATCTCTCATCAAATCCTCACGGTCGATCCTTTTTCCTAGCGGCCTATAAATTGACCTAATTAGGAGGCATTTCCATCAACAATCTATCCCGCAACGTCATGCTATCAAATCAAGCAACCACAATTAACATTTGAGCACATCCACCCTCATGGTGTAATAGGAATCAAACTATGGGTGATTTTGTTTTGTTTATTCATTTGTGTTTTAGTTTCTATGCTTAAACAGATTTAAGGTTTTTCATTGTGTTTAAATCTGTTATTTGATCTACATTTTCATGTGTACACAAGTGAATGTGGGGCATCCAAGTTTATTAATGGTTTATGAAAGGTGTAAGAGCATCCACTAATATTAGCACCTTACATGTTATAAGGAATCAGCTATAATTGGACTGTAATCATAGCATCTTATGAAAACCTTAAGAAGGTGTAAGAGGCTATTTTTATCTTGTTGACTTTCCTAGAGCTGGGCATGGGATTTTGTCTATCTTGGGTGCAATATTTTGTAAGGTGGTTTTATGACACCTATAAGAGGCTAATAATAATCTGATTGTGGGATTCCAAAGATAGGGCATTGAATATTCCCAAGTTTGGGTGTCATGTTTGAGAAACTTCTTCTGTAAGCTTGTATTTCTATTTAATAGAAGCCTGAGAAGTGTAGAATATGAGTTGAATGTTTTATAGGTACATAAGTGCAGTTAGATTGGATGCAGGAAAGAAGGACGTGATTTTATTGTATTCTATTTTGAAGATAATACAAACTTGTCCTCTTTTCTGGTGGAGTTTTTTTTTGCAAGGGTTTCTCCATGTAAATCTCTATGTTATGTGTTATTCTATTTAGTTTTTTTATTTCCTTGTTGCCAATTTAGATTAGTGTAAATCTCCATTTTGGTATTCTATGGATTAAATTTCATATTTCTATATTGTAGTGGTTTGTCTTCATTTCTAACATTTGGTATCAGAGCCTAGCCATCTCTACTTCTTGGGTAGAAGATTGGAGGTTTTATTGGTTGTAGTGGGAGTTCTAGTTACATTTATTTTGTATATTTGTATGTAGAATTCATGGCTACATCTACATCTCGATTCGATATTGAGAAGTTTGATGGAACTAACTACGAGTTGTGGAAGTTGAAGATGAAGGATCTTCTTGAAGAAAATGATAAATAGTTGACTATGACATAGGAAAAGAAACTTGATAAAATAGATCAAGATGATTGGGATAATATGGACAATTCAGCATGGGGGACAATTCAACTTTGTCTTGCAGATTCAATTCTGTTGAATGTAGCTAAAGAGTCCACTATATATTCTCTGTGGAAATGGTTGGGTGAGATCTACCAAGCCAAAAGTCTAGAAAATAAATTATATTTGAAAAGAAAATTATTTTCTCTAAAATGAAGGAAGATGATTCAGTTGTTGAGAATTTAAATACTTTTAATTTGATTTTGAGTCAATTGGCCTTTATTGATGTTTTAATATTGAGGAAGAAGATAAATGTGTTATAATTCAAGTTATTCCTTACCTAAGCCATGGGAGAATTTCATTCTTTCTTATAGTACTAATCTCAAAGATCCCAAGCTAGATGCTTTTGTTTCAACATTATTGCCATAGGAAGTGAGAAAGAAAGATAAGGATAGCTCAACAGATGCTCTTAATGTTAGGGGGAGCTTTAAGGAAAGAGGTGGATCTAAAGGAGAATAGAAGGGGCCTTAAGACAAGTCTAAGGTTAGATCTAAAACTCTTGGTAAAAAGAATAGAGTAAAGTGTTAGAATTGAGGAAAGAGGGGATATGTTGAGTGCAGAAATTAAAAAAATAGTGAGATTCCTCTACAAAAAAGTCCTCAAAAACAAGTGATGGAGTCTTACTTTCAAATGTGTGTAATATTGTTTCTAATGAACATTGGTTGGTTGACTCAGGATGCTCATATCATATGACTCCTCATAAGGAGTGCTTTTCCACATATGAAGGATATGATGGAGGTGATGTATACCTTGGGAACAATAGTTCATATTCGATAGTTGGACAGGGTAAGATATAAATGTGTTTTAGTGATGGGAGGTTAAAAACCCTCCTTGGTGTTTTAGATATTCCTGGAGTGGATAGAAATTTATTTTATATATCTAATTTGAATGATTTGGGAATGCAAGTAATGTTTGATAAGCATGGTTGTAGATTGGTGAGAGGAAGCTTGGTGGTAGTAAGAGAGAAAGATTGGGAACTCTATTTAGGTTGAATGCCAATACTTTATGTAAATCCACCTATGTGACAAAAAAAATATAAAAATACATGTATATTGTGGCATCATAGATTGGTCCACATAAGTGAAAAAGTTTTAAAAACTATTATGAATAAAAGTTGCTTGACAATTTCTCCTATTTGATGAGTATTTTGATTTTTGTGAGCATTGTGTCTTTGGGAAACAAAAGAGAGCATGATTTCCTTCAAGAAGCAATAAAGCAAAGAGTAAACTAGAAATTATTCATATGGATGTTTTTAGACTTGTGGATAATGATTTTTTGGAAAATCTTGATATTTTGTGACCTTCATTGATGATGTTTCAAAATATATATGAATTTATTTTATGAGACATAAATATGAGGTTTTTACTAAGTTTAAGGAATTTAAGGTCTTAGTAGAGAATCAATCAAAACATAAGATAAAAGTATTGAGATTTGACAATAGAGGAGAATATTGTTCTAAAAAATTTGATGAATTTTGTAAGCATGCAGGTATCATAAGGCAAAAGACTACTCCTTACACACTTCAACAAAATGGGGTTGCAGAAAGGATGAATTGAACTTTAATGGAAAGAGATAGAATTATGTTAAGTGATGCAAAAATTGGATAAATGTTTTTGGGCAGAAGCTGTGTGTACCACTTGTTACTTGATCAATAGATCTCCTTGCAAGGCTCTTGATACAACACCTTATAAAGTGTTGATAGGTAAGAAACCTTTTGTTTCCCATTTAAGGGTTTTTGGCTATGAGGCTTTTGTTCATGTGCCTAAAGAAAAGGGTTCAAAGTTAGATCCAAACGCACAAAAATGCATCTTCATTAGATATGGTGAGAATATTAAAGGTTATAAGTTGATGCAAAGGGATACTCTCCCTTTCAAATCTGCAACAAAATACTTCACAAGCCTCCTCAAGAATGTTGAAAATAAAATAGAACAGAAAATAGAATAAGAGAAATATGCACAATAATATTTATTCAATCTAAAATTTCATTACAAAAATGGAAGCACATGAGCTTCTGAGAGATATAATCCACACTTGCAACAAATTTTTATGTCTTCATCAATCTGGACTCACACCAGCAACATTTGATTATGAAAATATCTTCATCCAAAGCTCTCCCTTTCCAAATGAACAAGCCTCAATATGTAGAAATAGTGTGAAAAGAAACCATTATTTTCAAAACAACCTCCACAAATCCACAAGAAAACCCGTCACTTCCAACCTGTTATTGCTCCCTCAATTTTTGGTATTTTCTAAAATTGGTTCTGGGTTTCGTGCCTCTCCTTCCTATCTTTCCTGAATATTTTAAATTTTTCAATTTCAATCAAAAATGAGAAATTTATGTCCATTTTACCGAGACTGAGTCTCATAATTACGACCCCCCATTTTGGAGTTACAAATTTTGAAATTAATAAAATAAAATTATGGGAGTTAGGTCCACCAAGCCATAAAGACCATTTACAAGATTCCTTACATCATGTTAGTTACAAAATAAGTTCTTGCAAAAATTAGGAGTTGGTGACCCACTTTATGACGACATCTCACCCACCAAATCAGCCCCACCAAATACAAATTAATGCATATCTCCAAGTGGACACCTAGGAAAGATTCTCCCCACTAATTGAGGAATTTACAAATTACTAGGGCATTTCTTCTTCAAAATTACACTTATTAATATATCCCAAGCAAAAACATTTGTTGCAAATTTAAATATTACTTTCCAAATCCCACAAACCTTCTTGAAAACAAATCAAATTAAAATAACAATATTTTTGGTGATGGAAGATTGCCATTGACCGTGGATGCTCCTACATTAGACGCCCAGGGTAAGAAGTTTGTGAGCATACACTCACAAATATGTGCAAAAGAATGCTCTCTTTTTCCTCTTTTTCTAGCATCTACCTGGAACAAGCTTCACGTTCCTCCAACAAATCTGCACTCCATTCTCTTCTCTTGTGGATTTTGTATCCACCAAATATTGTCTTCCTCCAACAAATTATTTCTCCTCTCCTCTCCTTCTTCGTGGGATTCAACCCACCACAAACTGACCACCTCCACCAAGTTTCACATGTACCATCCTCCACAACCCTACCTGTAAGTATACATCTATATCCCACTTTGCATCTACACAATTCTTTTTTATCTCTAACTCTTTACTCATTTCAAAATGCAAATCCTTTGCAAATTCAACATTACAAAACTCATAAAAATTAGATTTTACTTAATTGACTTCTTCTATCACAACATCCTCTTCCTCAAGAAACTCTTGGTCTTCATCAGGTTCCTCATCAAACAATTGATCCTCATACATCACTGCATACTTTGTTTCAACTGCAACATCCACAACTGCTGCAACTTTACTTATTTCTGGAACTCCTCCATCTTTCACCAATGTTGCAATAAATTTCATTTCTTCACTTTTCTCCTCTTCTTCCATGCTTTCATCCAAGCATATTGCTGCAACTTCTTCAGCTTCCTCATGAATAACCTCTTCATATTTATCTTTGTTACCTGCACACAAAGGATCATCTGCAAACAAAACAATGTCAACATAATCACAAGACTTATCTTCTCCCATCTGCATCTTCTCCATTTTCTTATCACATTCATCTAACATTTTCCCTTCAAATAAGATATCAATCCTTCTCATCTCCTCTTTGATTAGATCTTCTTCATCTTCACCAAATTCTTCATCAAATATAGGTCCCTCAAATTCCATCATCTCAACTTCTTCTGCAGTACTCAAATCAACAATACTCAAATTTATTGTCTCTTTCTCTTCATCTCCATTCTTATCTTCATTCTCAGTTGCAACATCTTTATCCTCGTCAACTACTGCAACCTTCTTCACCACCTCTTCCATGCCTTCCAAAAGACATGCCTCAGCTTCAGATTCAATAACTTCTTCCTACTCATCTTCTTCTTCTTCCTTAGTGTCACATGCATAACACTCTATTTTCTTTCTTTTCTGCATTCAAAGTATCATTAGAAAGATAAATAAACTTATCACCTCTTTTCTGATGAAGTACTTTTCTCCATTCCCACTCTGCTGCAATTTCTTCCACTTGTTGCTTCAATTCTCTCACCCTATCTTTCCTAAGTCTTTCTTTGATTTCCTCAAGTCTAGCAATTATCGGAATCCATCCAATAATCAAAGTCTTTTTTCTATTTCTCTTCTCCATTTTCCAAGCCCATCAAATCCTCAACACAAATATTCAAATCCTCAAGTTGTACTTATGTAAACTACCTCACATTCGGTGATTTGTTTACAAATCATAAACACTTCCAAGTGCAAACTGCCTCACGTTTGGCGCTCTGCCTGCACACTCAGGAAAACCTCTCAATCTTCAACTTCTCAGGTATAGACTACCTCACATTTGGTGATCTATCTACACACAAATCACACACACACCACCACCATAGGTCCTACTACAAGTTGCCTCATGTTCGGTGATCTGCCAGCAGACTCAGGAACAACCTGCTCTGAAACCATTGATGCAAAGGGATACTCTCCCTTTCAAATCTGCAACAAAATACTTTACAAGCCTCCTTAAGAAAAATAAAATAGAACAGCAAATAGAATAAGAGAAATCTACACAATAATATTTATTCAATCTAAAATTTCATTACAAAATATGGAAGCGCATGAGCTTCTAAGAGATACAATCCACACTTGCAACAAATTTGTATGTCTTCATCAATCTAGACTCACACCAGCAGCATCTGGTTATGCAAATATCTTCATCCAAATATCTCCCTTTCCAAATGAACAAGCCTCGATATGTAGAAATTATGTGAGAAGAAACCACTATTGGTTTTTCAAAACAACCTCCACAAATTCACAAGAAAACCTATCACTTCCAACTTGTCATTTCTCCCTTAATTTTTATGATTTTCTAAAATTAGTTATGGGTTTCATGCCTCTCCTTCCCATCTTTCCATAACATTTTATTTTTTTCAATTTCAATCTAAAATGAGAAATTTATGCCCATTTTACCGAGACTAGGTCTCCTAATTATGACCCCCCATTTTGGAGTTACAAATTGTGAAATTAATAAAATAAAATTCTAGGAGTTAGGTCCACCAACCTAGCCATAAAGACCACTTACAAGATTCCTTACATCGTGTAGGTTACAAAATAGGTGCTTGCAAAAATTAGGAGTTGGTGACCCACTTTATGACGATATCTCACCCACCAAATACAAATTAATGCATATCTCCAAGTGGACACCTAGGAAAGATTCTCCCCACTAATGAAGGAATTTACAAATTACTGGGGTATTTCTTCTTCAAAATTACATTTATTAATATACCCCAAGAAAATACATTTGTTGCAAATTTAAATATTATTTTCCAAATCCCACAAACCTTATTGAAAACAAACCAAATTAAAATAACAATATTTTTGGTGATGCAAGATTGCCATTGACCGTGGATGCTCCTACATCATAAGCTTTGAAATCCTATAACCAAGAAAGTTGTCTATTCTACAGATGTGATTTTCAGGGAGCTTAGAGCTATTTATGATCCTGAACAACGAAAAGATAAAAAGGGGAAAAAGATAGTGAATTTTTAGTTGAAGCAAGAAGATGCACATAAGGAAGAACAAAATGATGGATTTGATTATGGAGAGGAAGAAGAAGGTTCAAGTGGGAGTGTTTAGCAGGATGAATCTGAGATTATAGAAGAAGTTGAGCATGCAAAATAACAAGAGGATTATTTCAAACCATAACTTTGAGACTATGTTAATCTACAAACCAAGTGTTCTTTCCCTTTTACCTCAAAATTTTTAGGCTATAGATTTCCTCTTTCAGATCTCCATGCAAAAATGTAGTCTTAACATCCATTTTCTCAATTTCAATATCATAAGTAACATTTATGGATAAAACAAATCTAATAGAAGATAATTTAGCAACAAGAGAGAATATTTCACTGAAAACAATCCCTCTATGAGAATAGCCCTTGGCTACCAGTGTAGCCTTGTACTTTTCCAATGAACCATTTTCTCCAAATTTCTTCTTGTAGATCCACTTACATCTAATAGCCTTCCTTCCTTTGGGCAAACGAACAAGATCTCAAGTATCACAAGAGTCTAAAGCCATCATTTCCTCCTACATGTCTTGTTGCCAAGACTCGCTATCATCTATAAGAATGGATTCCCTATAGGATTTAGGTTGATCATCAATACTTAATAAAGAAAATACACAATACAAATCTAGTGGGCTATACATGTCAACTAGATTTCATTATCTTGTGGATCTTCTCAAGGGCGGACTAAGGGATTCTTCATCCTGTTCTTATGTATGCTCAACCTCTTCTATAATCTCATAATCATCCTGTTCAAAACTCCCACTTGAACCCTCTTCTTCCTCTCCATCCTCAAATCCATCATTTTCTTCTTATTTATGTGCACCTTCTTGCTTCAATTCAAAATGCACTGTCTTTTTCCCTTCTTTATCTATTGGTTGTTCAAGATTAGAAAGAGCTCTAAGTTCCTTGAAAATCATCTCTAGAATAGACAACTTTCTTGCTTAGAGGATTCCAAAGATTATAACCTTTAGCATTGTTATCATATCCAATGAAGATGCATTTATGTGCTTTTGGATCCAACTTATCACTTTTCTTTAGGCACATGAACAAAATCACAGCTAAAAACCCTTAAATGTGAAACATAAGGTTTCTTACTTGTCCATAATTCATAAGGTGTCAAATCAAGAGCCTTACAAGGATATTTGTTGATCAAGTAACAAGTAGTACATAGCTTCTTCCCAAAAACATTTATTCAACTATGCATCGCTAAGCATATGTATATTTCTTTCCATTGAAGTTTAGTTCATCCTTTCTACAACCCCATTCTATTGAGGTGTGTAAGGAGAAGTCCTATACCTTATGATACTTGCATGCCTACAAAACTCATTAAATTTCTTAGAACAATATTCCCTCCATTGTCAAATCTTAAAACTTTTATCTTATGTTCTGATTGATTCTCTACTAAGACTTTAAATTCCTTAAACTTAGTGAAAACCTTATATTTATGTCTCATTAAATAAATCCATGTATACCTTGAAACATCATCAATGAAGGTCACAAATATCAAGATTTTCCAAAAGAATCATTATCCGCATGTCTAAAAACATCTGTATGAATAATTTCTAATTTACTCTTTGTTTTATTACTTAATGAAGGAAATGATGCTTTGTTTTGTTTCCTAAGCACACAATGCTCACAAAAAAATTAAAATACTCATCAGAATAGGAGAAATCGTCAAGCAACTTTTTAGTCATAATAGTTTTTAAAACTTTTCACTTATGTGGCCTAATCTACGGTGCCACAAAATACATGTATTTTTAGATTTTTTAGTCACAAAGGTGGATTTATATAAAGTAGCGGCATTCAACCTAATAGATTTCCCAATCTTGTCCCTCTTTATACCTCCAAGCTTCCTCTCACCAATCTGTAACCATTCTTATCAAACATTACATGCATTCTTGAATTATTCAACTTAGATACAGAAATTAAATTTCTAGCCAATCCAGGAATATACAAAACACCAAGGAGGGTTTTTAACCTCCCATCACTGAAACACAATTGTAGATTTCCCTGTCTAACTATCAGATATGAACTATTGTCCCCAAGGTAGACATTAAAGGATTTGAGAATGCAATGAGCAATTTGCATATATAAATTTACACCATTATTCCACAAAAGAAAACCATAGTGTAATATGAAATATTATATATGATTGATTTTAGATGAGTTTACATTTCAATACATTGGCTTTATAAATTCTTAACAACTAACTTTCAAACTAATTATTAACTAACGCACCCAATAAAAACATTATTTATCTAATCTAACAATATTTATTTATATTAACCTATATATAATAGATGTAATATATTTCCAACATTCCCTCCTCATTACATTAAATTGAAACAAGGATGGGACATTGCATGAACTGAACATAATAGCCCATCTAGAAACTTGATGAAGTACCTCCACCAAATCTCCTCACTCACCCAAGGCACACCAAACTAATCCCATCAGTAGATGTCCTAGTTGTAAAAAATTGCAAATCCTCTACCACATGAGAGAACAGTATCCCATCCTTCATTCACAATGAGAGAAAAACTCTCCTCCAAGAGTCCATCACCCCTCTAAGGTGTCAAAATCCCTCCTCTGGTTCCCACATATAAGAAAACAACTCTCTTCTGAGAGTCCACTTTCATCTAAAAGTGTCAATATCCCTCTAATGTTATGAGAACCAAATCCCTCCTTCGGTGTACAAAAGGAACTAAACTAATGTAGATATACTAACCCCACCCTATTTCAAATATTACACTATCCAGAAGTACTTCCAAGAATTTCCAAGCCCCCCTTGCTCAATGAAGGGACACAAATTTATTGTGTTTCTCAAACATACTACCATCTTGAAGTGAGAACCTAGCTTGAGATGTGAAAAATGTTTGACCTCCTTTCTCCTCTAGCCTCCTCCATGATCTTGTGCTTAGTTCTTTAAAATATATATTCCTTCTCATTGTCATGGTGGGGAGAGTCTTTCTTATGTATTGTAAACCATAATCTTGTATCTCACTTTTAGTTGTAGTGAGAGATTTATTTTTCTTTAACTTCCCATCAACGAGATCCATGGCACATTGAATGCAATTTAATTGTACATGTCTATTTTTCTGACAATATTAGCATTTGAAGTCTTTACTATTCCCTATTGAAATGTTAGACTTCTTCTTGACAAGAAAATCAATCTCCTCAGTAATCGAATGATTCTTATTAACTCTACTTTCTTCATCAATCAAGGAAGAAATCATAGTTTCCAAGCTAGGATTAATTTTGTTTAATGTAAATAAAACATGATCAAAACTTGAAGGCATACTACTCATTAAAATTGTTTTACCATCATCATCTTCAATCTTAGAATTTATACCGGTAAGTTGATTTAGAAGAGATTGAAACATACTAATGTGTTGAACAACACTTTCCTTTTCATTCATCTTTAGGTTGAAGAGTTTCTATTTGATCGACATCTTGGCACTAGAAGCTTATGAGCCAAATAATGTACTAAAATCTTCCCAATTTTTTTTTGACATTTTTGAAAGATCAATATGATGAAAGCATGCATCTGATAATCCAAGACCAATAAATGTTGTTTCTTTGTGATATTAGATTATCCATTTTATTGCTTCATCTATATCATGTGGCCTTTTTTGTGTTTCTAGACATAATATCCTATAAATCCTTTTCAATTAGAAGCAACTACATCTTTCTTTGCCATGTATGAATATCATGCCCATCAAATTTATAAATAGTAATTGATTTTTCCATTACTTAAGTTCACTCTTTTATGAAACAATTAACATTGGTTGGAAACATCCATATTCATCCTATGTATGCAGAAAATGGAAATCAAACAAGGAACAAATGTATCAAGGAACCTACTCCATATTCAAAATCACATCAAGAGCAAGTAACTAAAGAAAGGAAATGAAGCAATATTACCAAAATAGTCCTTGTTGCCCTTGATATTTGATAATATAATGTTGATTACTCACACTAGCAACATAACAATACTTGAAAGATAGATGGTTCTAAAAAATACTCTAGTTCTAGATTCAGGTGCTCTAGGAGAAAATGATTGATTCATAGTGATATTTATATGATCTTGGATGTGGGAAGGATAGGACCTATTTTCATGACGTCGGCTAAGACTAATAGGTAAAAGTGTATAAGGATTAAAATAAGTGAAAAATAATTAATTAATTATGTGACTAGAAATTGTTAAGCGGCTAGTGGTGAAACTAACCGCCAGGGACATAACCATTCCATTTGATCTTCTAAAGTAGCTATTTTTTCAATTTTACATAACTTTTGCAAATCATATTAGATTTTTAGAAAAATTATAGGTGTTAGAAAGTTGACTCAGCCAAATTCACAGTGGTACAGATCATTTTTATAGATTTGGCCTAGATTTCTAGGTACACTCATTTAAAGTTCACTCTTATTTGCAATCTTTAATTGGTCATAACTTTTGCATTTTAAATCAAAATATAGCGATTGTTTTTTTAAATTGCATATAAAATCATAAAGAATATGTTGGTGACATCTAATCTGTAGTATGATTACTTTTATTTGTGATTTTGACAAATTTATCATTTTTGTGCTAACACTTGTTTTGTAGCTTCACGCTATTCAAAAACTGAAAAATCTCAAACTACTAACAAGTTTGTTGTAGGATTGCTTGTCAAAGGCTTATCATTAAACCAATTTTTAGTGTTTTCTTTGTTTGGTGAGCTTGGTTGTGTTTTTAGGTGTGTGTATGTTCTCCCTCATGTTGAAAGATGATATTGGGAATCAAAAGCACCCTTTGGACACATTCATTCTCACACACATTTGATTTCTAAGGGTTAATTAATCTTGCATGTGTTCATTGTTGGGTGAATATTTTGTCTTCAACTAACTGAAGGAAAAATGGTTATATCGACCATAGTGTAATGAGATAAATCTCTCCTCTCAGCAAGGGGAGATTCCCTATCAACTATCACAAACTTATTTAAACTAAATACTAACTTAGGGGTGAGACCATATCATCCATTCCTCTTTTTTCAGAAATGATGTTTACAAAATGAAAGAGCACTTTCTCGATACAAATTTGAATAACCAAGAAACCCACGAGAGCACAAAGTCTATTGTTGCTTCTTTTACTGATTTATAACTTAGAACTAAGTAGGATAAGGTGCAGCCCAAAGTCTTCATTGAATACTATGACAAAATATATGATCACAAAAGATAATAGCAGCTCAAAGTCTTTCCAATATCTTTTACTTCAAAACACAAAATCACAAACTAAAGATAATTGTTGAAGCACAAAGTCTCCACAATCAACTTTAGAACATCTCCTCGATTATTCACACTCACACTACAATTTGATCAAGCAGATAAGATAGTATTAGGAAAAGGACATAAGAACAATTTCCAATACGCCACAAGTTATTTCAACACAAAGATTGAACGATCACTTGCTTTTCTATTCACTTGATAAAATTTGATTTACAATTTGAACACAAAGTCTCAAAATGCTCTTCAATTTGGTAGAGTTTCGCTTCAATAACTAAAAGATACTATTTACAATAGAGGCCCTCTTTATTTATAGGGAGGAGCCTGGAGCAAAAATAGGAAAATCCTAACTGCTTTGACTTATTCAAACAAAAGAGTCCTATTTGACTTAGGACTTCCTTTGTCTCACATGTAATTACATTTTAGAAAATTACATATGAGTATGTCCACAACAAAATTCAAATTACATATACAAGAATACAATAAACTAAGGTATCAGCTTCCTCCATCATTCTTCTTCAGAAAATTCTGGTACATGGCCTATATGGCTGCCATTTCACATGCATCTAGTTTAGCTGTATTTTCTGAGATAGTGCGGGCTCGAAGAATTGCATCTTTCACTGCTTTTATTGCCTTCTCATGTTTGTCCAGATTGTCCTTCAAGTTCTCAAAAGTTGAATGCTAGTCATAGAGATTATCCATGGAAAGTATTGAGGGCACCTCCTCTTCAAATTTCCTTTGAACCATCTTTTTGAAAGAACTTATCATCTCATCTGCTGAAAGGAACTTATGATCTTCACCTGTAAGAGTGCATGGAAGTTCTTCCAACCTATGTAGAAGCGTGACATTGCTGCCTTCACTGGTTTCTCGAGCTTGACATAGATCTTCAAGTGAACCTTTTATTATGTGGATACGATGAACTAGAGACTCCTTGGTTTTAAGATATGATTCCCTATTTGCAATGACCCTGATGGTGATTAGATTCTTTATCTTAATCTTTTTCATCTCTATCCACTCCTCCAAGCTCTCTTCTTGATCCTGCAACTCTTGTGAGAGTAAGTCAACCATGTTATCAAGCTCAACATTAGCTTTATCCATCTTCTCTTTTCTTTCTACAGTGGTCTTTAGTAGAATTCACCCTTGAGCTAACAAATGTTCCACAATATCTCCTACCACCCTCCCTCTAGCCTGAGTTTTTTCAACCTTCTAGATCAGGGGATCTTCTACAGTCAATGCCATGGGTTCCACAATTTTAGATGACTTAACTATTTTTTGAAGAACTGTAGCAAGTTGTTCTGCTTTAGCCATATACTATTCTTTTTCCTTTTTGACTTCATATTTTTTGAGCAGGGTGCTAGCAGTAGTTTGAAAATCTACTTTTATGCCCTCATGAGTTAGCTTGCCTAACTCAACCCTTGAAACGACATAATCATTCATGTCAAAATTGTCAACAGTAGCATCTTCTGGTGGTTTAGCAATCTCTGCGTATCCGATTCCTTTCTCATTGATAAGCCTAGAAACAGTCTTAGGTTTCTTCTTCAGTCTTTGATTCTACAGGTAACAGCTTTTCAATATCAATCTCATCAGGTGAAATAGCTTGCTTCTTCCTCTTTGGAGTAAATGCAGACAACCATGGGGGAAGCACAGAAGCACCAATAACCGGAGATGAGTCAACTACTTGTTTTAACGGATCCATATTTACACCTGTTATAGTCACAATAGGATTGGTGTTGGTAAAAACTACACCTGTATCAACAACCTCCTCTGAAGCATCCAGAAGATTTTCTCAGACAGATTGTTCACCAATGTCAAAAGACAGAGAAGATAAACTTGGAATAGAACTGGAAGAATAAAAAATGGTCCCAAAACTGGTTCTTATAGAAGTAGGGGTATTATCAGAAGAAACAACGAAGATAGGTGAAAGAGGAACACTTAAATTTACTGGGAAACTACCAGAAACTGGAGCATGAGGAAGGGGTGTAGAAACTTGTGTTCTAGTGGGAAGATCTTTCTCTAGGGACTGATGTGGATCACCAAGTTGTTCCTTTTCTGCATCCTCATCCTTGTCTTGTTCAGTTTCATCTTCCTCATCAGATTTATCAGATACTTTTGCTTGTTGAGCATCCTTGGACTTCTGAATATTTTGCTCTTCAACCTCAACATCTTCAATCTCCATTTGATTAGCATTTGTATCTTCAGCACCTGATTTAGTGATATTGGAGGTTTCTACAATTTCTTTCTTCTTCCCTCCTTGGATACAAACTTAATTTTTGCTTTTCGTATCTTGAAGGAAGAAGGGGTGTCACTCTTATTTTTGGTTCTATTCTCTACCTTCTTGCTCATTTATTCATGTGCTTTAGTCTTTGACCCTGTGAGAAATTCCTTCAATTTGATCCCTTTGCTCTCCAACCATATATTTGTATTGGCCAGGATCGGTTGAAATCTTTTCCTTATGGATGTTTCCTCTTGAACTAGCCACTTCACCTCTGGAAGAGGTGAGACTTCAACATTCTCATTGTTATATTTAGGGTCTAGAATGTCCCCATCATCCTTGATTCCTTCTAGAATATCAGCGAGGCCCAGCTCTTCTATCTGACTCAGATGAAGTCTGCAGTAGTCTAGCTTCCTGATCTCATTTTGTGTCCTGAGATCAGCCCAGATATCTTCCACCATATGCACATGAAAGGTTGATTTCCTTTTGATCTTATCTTGCACTCTTCTGAAGTCAAAATGATCCCTTTTCTTGAAAGTTCTCATAGTGACCAGCTGTAATTCAGAATCAACTATTTTTTCCTTATTAGCTGATTGAATTGAATACCTTCCAATTTCAACGGGGAACTTTATCCCTGACTTCTTCAGCTCCATTTGTTTATTATGCACTATAATCAGTTGTTGGCATAACTCCATGAGAACAATACGGTCACTGGGATACCGTGGAAGAATATAAGGGTAGCCAGGATAATACCTTACCCTAAGATATGTGAAAGTGGGGAATTGTAAGAACAAGAAGCCGAAAGAATTCACAACCTCCCAAGATTCATCTGAGACCCTTTTCTGAACAAGTTCATTATCCCATAAGCACATGAATACTGAAAAGAAGGCATCATTGACCCTTCAAAAATGATGGATTGATCCCTTCAGAGTAATTTGAGGGTAATACTCATATACAGGAAACAATCTCCTGTCACCAACCTGAGTCAAACCTGGAAAGATTCTCATGCTAGCAGCAGCATATGCAAGATACGAGGTCATATAGAATTTGCAAGTTGTGTTGACCTTCACCAATTGTTCATGCAACGTATTACTGGTCTACCCTCCCCAAAATATTCTATGTGAGCCTCTAAGAATCACCTTGATGTATGTGTACATCCATTCTTGAAACTTGGAAGAAGAAGGGAGTCCTCTGATGCGACTCAAAAGTGTGATCAAGTCACAAACTTCCTCTACAAAGTCACTCCTAGGGAGATCCTTTGGCCATCTGGTCAGATTACTTCTAGGGATTTTCAACCATTTATTATTTATATACCTTCTCGCAGCTTCCACATCTGTATCATAGTCCTTTTGCCCCTAAGCAAAGTCAATCTGTCCAATGTTTTCAATAGGTGGACACGTGAAGATTTTATCAAGGAATTCTGCATCCAACCTCATGATCACATTCCCTTGGGAATCTGTCACAACCCTAGTGTCCCTGTTGTAATGGCTAGCCACCTAAAGAACGAACTCAGGATTATGTGCAGAAACTGGAAACGAGGCAACCAAGTGAATATTGTTGTCAATGATCTTTTGCATGTTTCTGGACAGGTTTGTCTGTTTAGTTCTTTCCACAAATTCTACCATGTCCACATGTCCTATTTCTGTATCCCTGATTTCATCAATATTCAATTGCACTGAAGTCACCAAGAAGACACCTTGGTACTTGTACTTCGTGATTTTGGCCTTGAATGGAGACGGCTCCGACATCAGCTCTAAAGAGAACTCTGGAAGAAATATCTACCATGAACACTTGTTGAGAACTGCAAAAGGCCATGATCTCACAGTTAGGGGGAAAATGGATAAATTGGGATAACCACGATTTGATGATCATGGACAGGAAAGCATGCGTTGAAGGGCTTGAGTGTATGCAAATCGAGGTAAAGGGCAAAAGCAGGTGAACAGATCTTGAAAGATGAATTTTCCCAGTGTTAGGAAAAATTTACGAAAATATGCATGAGCAATCAAAATGACCGCTCATGCATGAGGGATTATTTCACATGTGTAAAGTCAGTTGTCTTGACCACTTTTACATGTGTTTGGGAAGAGTTTACCATTCTTGTGCAAAGTTAGTGAAAAATACCGCCTTTACATGTGTATTTTGGAAAAATATGTTTTATATGTAGGGGCGGTCAAAATGATCGCCCTTACATCAGGGTAAATTTGCAAATCTATAGGTATGTGCAAGGTTGGCTAAATGGACCGCCATCGCATGTACACTGAGATGATTTGATGCATAGTCGGTGGTTTTAACCGCTACTACATCTGTTGTTTTGTTCTCTCTGAATTGTTTAAAGGTGGTATATTTCACCGCCTTCGCATGTTGGAAGTTTTACAAGGGTCATGTAAGGGCGGAGGAATTGACCAACAATGCATTAGGCGATCAACATGCGCGGGCGGGGAAAAATACCGACTTTGCATATGTTGAGAAAAATGGCTTGAAACATGTAAGAGCGGTGAAAACCGCTGATATTACATGTAGACTGAAGTTTTAAAGCACAAGCATATGCGAGAGCAGCCAAATCAACTGATCATGCATATGAAAACAACAACAAACATGCAAAAGCGGTGGATTTCACCGCCTATGCATGCAAACCTCAGAAAAAATACAACACCCTAAAAATGGTCAAAATTGGTATTTTGACCAACTTGTAACTTAGTCAGTTTTTACGAACTTTGAGGAAATGACTTAGGAGAATGTTACAAGCTAGTATACAGTGTTGAAAGACTTTGCATGAGGCTAAGAGTACTTGCCTCGATAAGAAAACTTAGAGTGTAGTCTACGAAATGGACAAATTTCGTAGGGGTTGTCTAAAAAAATGAGCGTAGCTGATTTTGAGAACAACATGCATCAAGAGTGTGTGTATGCTCTCTCCTCATACCACAAGGTGATGTTGGAGATCAAAAACACCCCTTGATTCACTTTTGTCACCTAAGGTGTGTTAGCGTGTATATGCCCTCTCCTTGCGCTTAGTGTGATCCTAGAGATCAAAAACATCTAACATCAACATTTCCCTTAGGAGGCCTACCTTAGAGACACACCCACTTCAAGGGGCGACCTTAACCACATGTTCTAGTGGGGTATATAAAGGAGGAGAATGAAAGCTATACCTTAATCCAGTTACCTTGTCATTGGCACAACCTTGGGGCCCCTGGTGATTTAAAACACAAGTTGAAGTAACATTCTCTTGCGCTTATGTCACATGCCTTCAATGGACTAGTGTTCATAGATTAAGCCCCACGTACCTTGTGTATATTGAGGACATCCCTATGGAACTTGTACAAGCCTATCTTAAGACCTATCGGTCATCTTTTAGTGTGGTGCAAGGGTCAACAATCAATCCTAAAGTCACTCAACATGTACTTCTTTGAGTAGAGATAGAAGGTTTCTTTGGGCAAGGCGTCAAGGCCTCTAAGGAAAGGGAAAGGATGAGCCATCGGCCACTTGATCCCTAGCTATTCACTCTTGAGAAAATATTCCTAGCAAAGTAGGAATATTGAGAGGTATTGAGTTTGGTCCCACATTAGAAGTCAATACCACTTGAATAAATTAGGTTTTTTCATGTGTTTAATGTGTGTGTTCATTTTTAAATCCCTTTGAAGCCAAAATCATCATTCTTTTGCAAACTTGTGTATGTTGTGAAAAATCTCTTGTTTGCCAATTACCTCAAGTTAAGCATCCAAACCTTTCCAAACATTTCCAACATCTTACAGTCCATAGTTTAAATTCTTGAGAGAATCCTTGTCACAGTGATCCTTTGCCTAAGGTTGATTAATTTGAGATCCACATCCATAGTCCACATTGCTTCCATCCATTTCACCTACCTTATCTTCCATCCACATCAAGCTTGTCTTAGACTTTGAATTGAGATTTAGCCCTTGATCAAGACCCTCATCTTTTAATCCCTCATCAAATCATTTAATCATAATTAATCTTTGTGTTTTTCTTAGGATATATCACTCCCACAACTTCATCCTTGATCCATCAAATCCAATCTAATAGGGTCTTGTTCCTTGATCTTAATCCCAAATCTAATCCAAGTCATCATCATCCTTTTAGTCATCCTAATCCACATCATCTCTAATCTTTTTGTTCTCCAATCCAATCCTAGATCTCCAACCCAATCAACATTTAGCTTCATCATCAAGATCTCTCATTTTATGCCCCCATAACTAGATCCTAGACCAATAAGACCATGGATTCTTATGTGGAAATTCAAGACATTTCACCTAATAAACACACAAGTGAGCATGAACAAGATTTTGATCAACCCGAGATTTCACCCAAATTCATGGACTTCATCAAAGGCCTTCAACATAAGGATTTAGTCATGAAACTTCTCTTGGAAATAGGAGTAATGATTCCTCCTCACCTTGATTCAGTAAAACTCAAGATCCCATCCATCCTAGTTCTTCATCACAACCCATCATAGAAAACCCTAATACCCATCAACAAATAGGTGACTTGTCCTTCCTACCTCCACCTCCCCATGATCCTAATTCAAATCATACTTATCAACTAGGTTAATCCTCATCACTCATGCCACAAATCTCCAAGCTATCTAGAAACAACTCATCAACACATTCCTACACTTTCCACTTCACCACAAACCTCACTTCCACCTCTTTCTATTCCTCAACATACACTTCCAATTCCTTCCACATTTCCATCTCATATCCTATCACAATCAACTTCTTATCAACCCGCATCCCATCATGTGGTCATTCCATCACCTCCCTTTCATTAATCATATCAATATAACATTTACATCCCTCAAATTCATCTACCACCCATGTATTCAAATACTTTACCTCAACCCATTACATCTTCATTCATCTCATCACATGTTATCCACCAACCCAATGCTTTGACCACTCATCCTATGACTTCATACCAATCCACCATACCTTCATACATTACTCATCCAAACATATATCAACAAGTCATACCCAATCCCATGATATCACAACATTTGTCATCGTCTACCCCTCTCGAGCCTTCTTCTCAAACAATTCAAGCCCAAATAAGGGATGCCCTCAAAGGATTAGAAGTTGGGACACAATGCGAACATTACAAATTTGAGGATTTTTGTCATTATCCTATTGATCAATCAATCATGATGACTTCTTTTCCACCTAACTTTGAAGTCCCTAAATTTGACAAATATAAGGGAAAAGGATATCCTTGAGACCATGTCAACCAATTTTACATGGCTTGTCAAGAAGTTGTCTATAGCGATGTCTATCTAATGAAACTCTTTCCCTAAAGTTTGGTGGGTCAATCATTGGATTAGTTTCAACATCTTACTCTTGGGTCCATGAAAATGTTTGCTCAACTAGCCGAAACATTTGTCACACATTTCTCCTATAATGTTGAGCATGAGACTACAATTCTAGATCTTTGTAACACCAAGCAAAATAATGGAGAAAGATTTGCCACTTACCTACAAAGGTGGAGAGGTCTTGCAAGTCAAATCCCATGGCCAATCCCTAAAAAATAATTGGTTAATATTTTCATTCAAAATCTTAATCCAAAAATGACCTTTCATCTCCAAGTCCATTGTCTATCTACTTTTGATGAGGTCATTGAAAAAGGGGGCCTTACTAAAAAAGACCTTATTACTAAAGGTTCACTCAAGACCTATAGCAAGGACAATAATCACTCAAATGACAAATTTAAACCTTGGTCTAAGAATAAACATGTGGTTAGTGATGGAGTCACCAATGCAAAGCACATCCAAACAACTCAACCTTCCTGACACAATGTGAAAACTATCCTTAAGACTAATACCATTTCCATTCAAGAGAGAAAATTTATACCTCCTTCTAATCTAAGACATCACTTTACTAACTTAGGGGAACCTATTGAACAAGTACTCTTAAAGTTGGTGCAGGCTAATATGGTCAATTTTCCCATCACTAAACCTTATGATGATAATCAACCTAAGCCTACATGGTATAATGAGCTGGATTGTTGTAGCTATCATAAAGTCCATAGACATCTTACAAACAAGTGTATGAGGCTCAAGCATTTTATCCAAGATCTTGTTGATGAAAGTAACTTACAGGTAAATGGAAACTCCTTGTCTAATGCACAATTGGGTATTTATCAAGATCCTTTTCCCAAGAAAAAACAATCCACTTCATCTTCCCCTTCCACTTAAAACCAATCCTAAAATAATCATGCCAATAATATCTGCTATAATAAGACCCCTTACAACTATGACTCTATTGTAGGGTGTATTGATCATGATTCTTCACAAGTTGGAGTTGTCACCATAAAAGCCACATCTCCTAACCAACTTGCCTTTAGCCAGCATGGCATGCCTCCCATTGATCCATCTCATAATAAAACACTTCACATAGAGGTCCTGATTTCTAGACACAAAGTTAAGCATGTCCTTTTGGATAACATATCTAGCTTGAATTTATGTACCTTGTGCTTAATAAAATGATTGGGATATTCAGCGACTGACTTGGAACCATGTACTTTTACTATCAAATCCTATGATGATGTCGAGAGAGAATCCAAAGGAATTATATGTCTTCCTATACAAGTGGGCCATGTTATACATCAAACTATTGTTGGCAACATAGTCAAGAGACACTGCTGATTGGGTAATGTTGTCATTGATGGTAACAAGGCAAACAGAGCATAATGGAACTAAGGATGATTGGGAACTCAACTTGGAATAGCTTGCATACAAGGTTATGGTCCAGACACAAAAGACTAAGGCAGAATGGCTAAGTACTAACAACACAGAGTTAGTAGTAGAGGCTCAAGCGGTATTCCTCCGCAGTTGATGGTCAAGGTATGTGGTTTAGGTATGTTATTAAAAATTGTTTGAAGGTGCTATGATCAAGAGTGAAAGTCCTGATGACTTCTGGAAGTCAAGTTGTGATTTGTCTAAGTCCAGGTGAACACAATTAAGTCAAGTACAGTGCAAAGTGCATGGGTATTTTGGTCCGCATTTCTCCGAAGGAAACTGTATCAGTGTGTGGTTTTGAGGCAGTATGGATAGGTGTCAAAAGCATCCAGTTGATGAGTTATAGAGTCCAAAGTGATCTGGAAGATCACCTACAAAATTACATGTTCTGGCAGCTAGTTTGCCAGTATCTCACCAAGGCAGAGGAGATAGTTATAAGTTCCACATTTCACCACATAAGGGCATCATGATCTGTGGTTGATAAGATATGGTCTGTGAAGCATTAGGAATTATTTATGTGGTTCTTGGAATCCCATGTGAATTTTAGTGGAATTGTTGGGCCAACAGAGTCAATGTAAGTTGATAAAGTGTTGTACTGATAGGCTGACTCAATTTTGAGTTTGAATTCAAAGTTGCGGATATTTATATAGGTTAGATTTTGGTGTTGAGTGAGGAGATTAGATTGCGATGTGAATTAACTAAATGTGTGTGCAATTCAAAAGTAGAGTTGTGATCAGAAGAAGATGGTAAAGGCAGAAGAGCAGAGTTTATGTAGAGCAAAGCAGAAAAAGTAGAGAAAACAATGTGATAGGTGAAAGTCAGGTGTGGAAGATCAGACATAGTCATGAAACCCTAACCCTACCATCATCAAGGAATCTAATCTAAATGAAGCCAAAAGAACAATGCAATGTAAGCATAATATCACCTAGACCGTGCGATTCCTTGTTTGAGAGAGAAATGTGGACTGCTTCTTCAACAATGAACAATTGCAATGCTGAAAGCTGCCATTGATGGATGATAAAAGCTCAAATGCTCGAATGCTCAAGATGATAATGGAGTTGCTATATGAATTCTGGATTGCTAGATTTCTGGATTTCTGGATTTCTGGATTTCTGGATGTCTCATATGGAATGAGAGGCTGTTTATATAGGACTCAACCAAGATCAATCAACGGTGGAGATTCAAAGGCTATGTGAATGGCTAAGATTGAAAGTTACTAAATTTAGGTCCAATTAGTTGTACATGTGAAGGATTTTAAATGAAAGTTGTCTTACAACACATGATAAATGGGAAATGGACAAGTGTTGAAATGTGATAAATGATAAAGGCTTAATTCAAATAAAGTATTTGAATTAGTGGGATATGAGTTGGAAATTAATTAAATAAATGAAATTTATTTAATTAATATGATAAATGCATAAAATGAGATAAGACATGATGTGGAATTAATTAAATAAATACAATTTATTTAATTAATTGGCTAAGTGAATGAGAATGGGATTTTAATTAAATAAATTAAATTTATTTAATTAATTGGATAATGGATTAGGGATTTAACAAGGTGTCGCTAGACATGGACAAATTTGGGTGTCTACATTTTGCCCCTCTTTGATACAATGTTCGATAGAACGTTGTGTCAAAGAAGATGTGAGATATGTTCGATAAACAAGTTATGCCCCAGTGTAACTGGCAGGTTATGCCCCCTCGAGAGGTAAGTCAGGCGAACCAGGAAAGACTGGGTTGGCGCTCGATAGAAGAGAAGGCAGAAAAGAGGGCAAATGCGAAGAAAATAGGCTGTGGTATAGAAGAATTAGGGTTTGGAGAAGGGCTATAAGTAGAGGCTGCAAGGGCAAATAGGCTCATTTGTGCTCATTTGTGCTTAGAAACTTAGAGAAATCCAGAGCTCCTGAGAGTGAGAGTGGCAGAGCTAGCGGGATGGTGATTCCACGCAGAGATCATCGTGCGGAGCGAGTGAGGACACATGGACGACCAGAGGGAGCAGGCGCACCGGTATGTCTCAAAACTTTTCCCAAAAGCGTGCATTTAATAGCCTAGAAGCGTAATTAATTCACACACGTCACCAAAAGCGACTTGTTTAGGACCTGGCACATATAGATCGCTTATGTAGGATTAGAGGTCGCTTAGAGTAATATAGGTCGCTTATGGGCGCGGGTAGGTCGCTTAGGAAAAAAGTGGTCGCATCCTGTCGGCGGGAAAATAGCAACGGAAATGCGCGTGTAGATGAAAACGAGTCGCTTATGAGCAGATAGTAGTCGCATAGGGAAGTTTAGCTCGCATAGGACTTGAAATAGATCGCATATGGTAGATAGCGCGCATATAGGGCGAAAATGGTCGCTTAGTGTGAGTTGGCTCGCTTATGAGGAGAAAATAGGCGCATATAGGAAAAGGGCTCGCGTTTGGAGTAAAAAGACTCGCATGTGGGATAGGGCGCGCAGGTAAAGTAAGGATGAACGCATATGGTAATAGTGGTCGCATTTAGGAAAACAGTGAGCGCATGTGCAAAAGAGCTCGCATGTAGGCAAAACAGAGGCGCATATGGGGAAAGGGGTCGCTAATGAGCAGAAAGAGGTCGCTTGTGGTAAAGTGAACCGCATATGATAGGTGTAGGAGAAAATAGCAGATAGATAGGCAGATTGGGATATGAATGATTAACGGAATGGACTGACAAGAGAAAATGGATGATGCAGGATGTACTACCGCCATTATTATCACGGGAGCCCCATCCGAGAGATTTGCGGCTAGTGAGACAGTTGGATGCAGAGGAGCTACTGGTGTTAGAGATCCTGGGCTTAGAGCATGTGTCACGATTAGAGCCAGTGCAGGCACATCGAGGACTGATGACTGCGATGGTGGAGCGATGGATGAGCGAGCACAGTTCATTCTTGTTACCGACAGGAGAGGCGACCATCACCTTAGAGGATGTGTTCCAGATTTTGAGGATTCCGATAGATGGGGATCGGGTAGATTATGATCCGGAGATGGGCCCAGCTGCATTCAGGAGATTGTTTGGGACACCAGACATCGGAGCAGAGGGTTCGGAGATACCGATGGGGAGGATGGAGGAGCTCTGTGACAGGTTGCAGCGAGTGGTAGTGGCTATCATTAGATGGCTAGTGGGTGATAGGAGAGCGAGAGGGTTTCCTGTAGGATGGGGGACAGTGATGGAGGGCATGTTCTCCTATGGCACGAGATATGCATGGGCAGAGTGCGTGTTGGGACAGCTCTATCATTACCTACATGATTGTGCATATATGTTCGGAGCCAGTATGTCAGCAGGAGTGACAGTGTTGCACGTATGGGCTTATGAGCATATTCCAGTGACGAGACCAGAGGGATGGGTGGCTAGAGCAGCAGGAGAGCCATTTGCACGGATGTATAGAGGAGCCTTGACGTATCGACAACGCCGAGGAGTGGTATACTGGCGACGGAGGTTGGATGAGATAGACAGGTTTGTATGGAGGCCATGGCTAGGATGTGAGCAGTGGGAGGAGGAGGATGCCGAGCTTGCTTATGCGAGACAGGCGAGGTACATTTTTGGACGCGGCTTGTACATTATCGAGCGCTATTTGCCAGAGAGAGCCCTGAGACAGTTTGGAGAGGCACAGGCAGTACCTGTAGGGGATGCCATTTTTGGGAGGACGAGGCAGGAGGTGTTCGATTGGGGTCCAGAGGTTGTGGTGGACACAGCCTTGGCAGAGAGAGATGGATTGCAGCCAGTAGCATGGCAGTGGAGACAGGGTCCGGCAGAGCCAGGTACATTGCCAGAGTATGATGCATACTGGGCGACAGCTAGGCCGACTCGGTTGACACGAGATGGAGAGATTGGGGAGATTGGGATGGAGAGACCAGTTCGGAGGCGACGACGACGGGCTCCACCAGCACAGGCAGTAGTGCCAGCTGCACCAGGGATACAGATGCCAGGGCAGGTGCCAGGTCAGCCAGCTATATTAGCACAGCCACAGGCACAGATCGGAGCAGGGGATGATGTGGGCATTCAGCAGCTGCGGAGACGGATCAGAGAGGAGAGGAGATGGAGGCAGCGAGCACAGATGAGGCTGAGGAGGGTGGAGATGGATAGGCATCAGGCCGTGATCAGTCTGAGGCATGCTAGAGCACAGGCACAGGCTTATCAGACGCAGCTACAGTTGGGAGCGCAGAGAGGAGATGGACAGGAGGATGGTGCGCTCGCGAGAGTTACAGGAGAGAGGGATACAGCTAGGCAGCATGAGCAGATGATGAGGCTTGAGCGAGATACTGCAGTACAGCAGGAGCAGGCTATGAGAGCAGAGAGAGATGGTCTGCGAGCTGAGAGAGATAGTCTACGAGCTGAGAGAGATAGGGCAGTACAGCAGCTGCAGGTTATGACTAGTGAGCGGGATAGAGCAGTGACTGCCTTGGGGACTGATGGAGCTACTATGTACTTAGCCACACAGTTGACAGCAGTACAGGCCGAGCTTCGGAGAGTGCAGGGTGAGGCGGAGTATTATAGAGGCTTATATTATGGAGCTGTGCCGGCAGAGCAGAGACAGCCTAGCTTCAGGAGCAGGTCAGGGGCTTCGAGCTCACGGAGGTCAGGTGGATCTCGGTCAGTAGCTTCAGTGATGGGGCCACCGAGAGATGGAGGACCAGGTACAGGACCTGTTGGTGGTGGTGGTCAGGGTGAGGGAGCTGGCAGTAGTCGCTAGGGCATACCTTGTTGACATTGTATCATGATGAGGCCTAGAGCCATTGTTGTACATTCATTCTTTTCAGGGCTCAGCTTGTATTGTAGACACTTGTATTTTGACACACATGTATATATATATATATGGCAGTTTTGGCGATCTATATGATGTTATAATGGTTGTGATGTTGATATTATGATGGCTATGCATGTTATGTGTATGGATTATATATGGATTATGGATGGATGTTTATGCAAATGGTAATGGATAGAAAATATTAGAAAATGTAAAGGGTAATGACATGAATAGATGTATGCATATAGGTAGATGGTAAAGAAAAAGATATGTAATGGACTTATGTATGGCTAACACTTGTTTTGCAGGAGCGGGAATATGGACAAAGGATGATGGAGATGAGTGATCTTGGCTGAGGATGACGGAACGAATGGATAGATAAAATGGATAAGATAAGATGATGATGGGCAGCTTTCAAGTAATTGCTCAAAATGAAAAGAAATGCAGTCCTTATGTTTGATATAGCATATGGATGTTATGCACCAGGGTATAAGAGACCAAGGTGTCGAGGTATCCAATGCGTAACTAACGTGTTACAATCTTGTCTGAACGCATGTGGTCAAGATGGTGAGCCAACATACACAAGATATGAATAACAGCTAGTGTTGGACTTTGACGCTACAAACAATGGTTTGAGCTTATCTCCACTACACATAATGATAGCTTGCTGGTTATATGTATGGAGTTAGTCTTAACATAGAATAGTCTCCAATGCATAAGAGACTGTTTAGCTTCTCAGATGCTAGAGATATTGATATGTAAGATGCTAATCCCAACACGTACAAGATACCAAGACGCATAGGAAGAGAATAAGATCATCCCGCAAACACGGCATACGAAAGCTATATGACCATGCCCCAGTCCTTACTTCATCGCAACATACCAAGATATAAATAGATCAAGGCAGTCTTGACTAGGTACAGAAAAGGGACAAAAGATAAATCAAAAGATAAAACAAAAGATACTGTCATCACGTTCTCTTGCCAAATTTGGGTGCTCGTGGATAGACTAAGCTGGCGCCTTGTTAAAAGGAAAGCTACATCCTGTTGAAGGCTAAAGTTGTTGATAAATGGCTATAGCAAATGTTGGCTTAAGGCATGCGGACAAATAGCTTCTGGCTTACCTATGATTGGTTAAAGTGCTTGAGCTTGCAATAGACACATGGATTGCGTCCTGTTTGAGCTGATCAAAGAGAAGAAGATGGATGATGAATGAAGATGAAGAAGATGGGGGGATCATCGGTGCTTGAGTACTGGAAACTTCCTTCGTATTCCAGACTGCCTACATACCCTGTATCCACGGGATCAAAGCACATTTACGATGAAGATGAGACATGATGAATATGTAGTTCTGGGTTTTATTGATGATGTAAGTGATGAAAGATAGAAGAATATGAGCTGAAAGATTGAAGAATGTTTAGAATGACAGATGAAAGATGACTGATGAAAGGGGCTATCGTCTTAGCCTGAATCAGAGTGCTTCCTTCGCATCTCAGATTGCCTACATACCCTGTATCCACGGGATCAAGGCGTCAACGATAGAGCTGGATGTAGTTCTTATTGATGTTGCTAATCGATGGGATGTTTGATCAAGCGATGTTTGTTGCGAATGTTGGATGAGTGTGGATGAATTGTGAAGGTATGAGTCCTGGTTACAAGTCGTTAGGTCATAGTTGTCGGTGGACATGTGCCATGGCTAAAGTTGATAACGTGTGCTGTGTTGAAAGCTGAGTTGGTTGATGTGTTATGAGCTAGAGATAACAGGATCCACTTCCAAATAAGACTCAACAAATGCCCCCAGTGTGGGATGAGGTTTATTATGCAGAAGCGACAATGCAGAAAAGATGTGGCCAAGATGCTAAGGTGCCAAAAGATATAGATATCACGACAATGTCTCACATATGATAGCTAGCATCGGCAAAGGATGAAGAGGAAAGGCTATGTGTGAGATTGCGATAGGGCTTATGAAAATAGCTTATACAAGATGCAGTGGGGAAAATGATCAAACGAACCAAACAAATGAGGGAAGCTGGTCACTACACATAGCGCCTGTTTGCCAGGTTTTCACTATGGTACTTATCCAAGGCGCCTGTTGACCAGGTTTTCACCAGAGGACGGATTATTTATCTTATGTTTTTTTTTTTTTTTTTTTTTTTTTTTTGACATATTTTGATTTTTTTGTTGTTTTTTTTTTTTTTTTTTTTTGGTGTGTTTGTGGGATAGCTGAGATTCATGGATAAAACTTCTTGAGATGAACGCTATTGACGGGTTCATCCAAGGGAATGCCTTCAGGTGTTGACAACGTGTATGCGCCAGATCCATAAACTGCTGTGATAATGAAAGGACCAAGCCAATTTGGTTCAAACTTGCCCTGTTTCTCTCGATGTTGTTGATTCCTTTGGTTTTCTTTAAGGACAAGGTCGCCAACCTGAAATCTGCGTTCTCTGATCTTTTTGTTGTAGCTGCGACGTAGCCGGTTTTGATAGACTTGAAGATGGTTCAATGCTGTAAGGCGGCGTTCATCTAAGAGCTCAAGATCATGGAGTCGGGAGACTCGATATTCTTCATCTGAAATAGTATGTTGCAAGGATATGCGCAAAGAGGGGATCTCAACCTCGATAGGCAAAATAGCTTCAGTGCCATAGACTAGAGCATAGGGTGTGGCGCCAGTAGGAGTTCTGACACTTGTTCTATATGCCCATAAAGCAGGATGCAGTTGTAGATGCCAATCTCGACCAGTTTCGTTGACAGTCTTTTTAAGGATCTTGATGATTGTCTTATTAGAGGCTTCAGCTTGACCATTGCTCTGAGGATAATAAGGCGTAGAGAACCTATGTTGAATATGAAACTTATTGCAAAGATCTCTAACCTCTTGGTTCTTGAAAGGCCGGCCATTATCTGTGACAATAGCTTGAGGAACTCCATAACGGCAGATGATGTAATGTAGGATGAATTTAGCTATTTGTTTACCTGTGATGTAGGTCATTGGTATGGCTTCTACCCACTTTGTGAAATACTCAGTGGCAGTGATAATAAACTTATGACCATTTGATGAAGTAGGATGGATTTTACCCACAAGATCAAGTCCCCATTGCGAAAAAGGCCATGGAGTGACAATAGGCTGAAGCTCATGTGCTGGTGCATGTATTAGATCTCCATGTTTCTGACATTGTAGACATCGCTTTGCAAATTGTTGGGCATCTTTTTCCATAGTTGGCCAATAGTATCCTGCTCGCAGAAGTTTCTTAACAAGGCCAGGGCCAGCGGAATGCGAACCGCAGACACCTTCATGTGCTTCACGTAAGGCCGTTTTTGCTTCCTCAGAATCAAGACATCTAAGAAGGATACCATCAAGACTTCGGCGATAAAGGGTGTCTCCTAAGATAGTGTAACGAGAGGCTCGACGGATAAAAGTTTTACGTTGGGTGTTGGATAGTTGAAGAGGCAAAGTGTGATTACGGAGATACTCGTATATATCTTTGTACCACAACGAGTTGGGACCAACAATCTCACATATAAGCTCAGACTGTGGAACTTCAAATGCGGGGATCAAAAGCTGTTCGACCAAGAATTCACATTTATGGGTGTTAGATGGCATATCTAAAAGAGACCCAATCATAGCCATGGCATCAGCTGCTCTGTTTTGTAGTCTTGGAATTTGCTCAAAGGTAATGTCCTCGAAATATTGCTTGAAATCATCCACCATTAGTTTGTATGGAAGAAGCTTCTCGTCTTTTGTTTGATATTCATCTAAGACCTGTTTGATAACTAGCTGAGAATCACCAAAGACTCGTAACTGTTTGATAGCCCATTGTACTGCCATGCGCAAACCTGTGATTAAAGCTTCATACTCTGCTATGTTATTGGTACAGGGGAATGCTATTCTGTATGATTTAGGTATGCAGTCTCCTTGGGGAGTGACAAACAAGATACCTGCTCCAGATCCGTGTTGAGTGTATGATCCATCAAAGTATAGCTGCCATCGTGCTGGGGAGCTGAAAGTAAACAATCCTTCATCAGGGAATTCGGGATATATTGGCTGAATGTCTGTGATAGGTGCTGCAGCTAGTTGATCAGCAATGACTTGTCCTTTGATAGCTTTACGGTTCACATATTGTATGTCAAATTCACTCAAGATCATAACCCATTTTGCTAATCTCCCTGTGAGAAGTGCTTTTGAAAGGAGATACTTGAGGGGATCCACATTAGAGATGAGCTTTGTTGTTTGGTTCAACATATAATGTCGCAACTTTTGGGAAGCAAACACTAATGCTAAACAAGCTTTTTCCATGAATGAGTAATTAAGTTCATATCCCACAAGAGTTCTGCTAATGTAATAGATGGCTTGTTCTTTTCCTGAATCATCATGTTGAGCTAGAAGTGCACCTAATGCTGCAGTTGTTGATGATATATAAAGCAGTAATGGACGATCAAGTACAGGAGGTATTAACACAGGAGGTGTTGCCAAGTATTCCTTTATCTTATCAAAAGCCTGTTGACACTTTTCATCCCACTTAAAAGGTTCACCCTTGCGAAGAAGATGCTGAAAAGGATGACATTTATCTGCGAGTTGTGAGATAAATCTGCGGATAGATTGTAGCCTACCCTGTAAACTGCGAAGCTGTTTGAGATTCGTTGGTGGAGGCATTTCTATGATAGCTTTTACCTTAGCTGGGTCCACTTCTATGCCTCGTCGAGACACAATATATCCCAATAGTTTTCCTGATGTTACACCAAATACACACTTCTTTGGATTTAGTCTGACTTGGTATTTCTCTAATCGATCAAAAATTTGTGCCAATACTGGTAGATGTCCTTCCCTTGTCTTAGATTTTCCCAGGATGTCATCAACATAGTCTTCCATGATAGTATGAAAAAGGTCATGAAAAATAACTGTCATGGCTCGTTGATAGGTAGCTCCAGCATTTTTGAGACCAAAAGGCATTACAACCCAGCAATATGTGCCCCATGGACAAATAAAAGACGTTTTATCTTGATCTTCCTCTGCTATTCTGATTTGATTATAACCAGAAAATCCATCCATCAAAGATAGCATTTCATGTCCTGCTGTAAGATCAACAATGTTGTCTATGCTTGGTAATGGAAAATCGTCTTTAGGACATGCTTTGTTAAGATCTCTAAAGTCCGTGCAGCAGCGAACTCGTCCATCTGGTTTTGCTACAGGTACCAAGTTTGAAACCCATTCTGGATAATCAATAGGCTTTATGAACTTTGCTTCTAATAGTTTCTGAATTTCTGCTTTAACCAATAAGGCAACTTGTGGATGCA
This sequence comes from Cunninghamia lanceolata, assembly GCA_027924645.1. Lineage (NCBI taxonomy): Eukaryota > Viridiplantae > Streptophyta > Pinopsida > Cupressales > Cupressaceae > Cunninghamia > Cunninghamia lanceolata. Next base: position 4,315,370 of record BSBN01000118.1, read on the forward strand.
TTTTGCGCAATTTTTGTTTGACAGGCTTTGCATCAGGGAATACTGCTAAATGATGTACCACAAGTGAAGGATCTAGTCCTGGCATGTCTGCATAAGTCCATGCAAAATTTATAGCTCGTCTCAGGAAAAATGCTGTGAAGTTCTTTCGTTCTTGCTCTGATAGTGATGCTGCCAAAAAGGTGATCTTCGGATTTTGTTCTGTTCCCAAGTTCATGTCTTGTGATTTTTCAACTAGCACAGTTGATTTCTCATGGTAGTCAGCGGTGACAGGAAGATCAAATCCCTCATCCTCAGGTGCCTCAGAGAGGTTTTCACCTTCGGATACGTCCTTTATTTTTACTTTTTCACGGTCAAGAGGCGCCTTGCGGTTTTCACCTAGTGACCTATTTTGTTGAATTTTGTTTATTTCACTTTTGCGACTGAAGGATTTGATACTTCCGCCAAAATATGCTAGTTTAGGTAATTCCATCATGAAACCTGCTTTATGATCACCCAATGGGATACCTTGTCTCAAACCCATGAATTCTGCAATGGCTTCGTCATTTTCAAATGTATCTAATATCGGTGCCCCCTGTTGGTCCCAATCGATGAGGTCAGGATATACGAGTGAGAGGCTAATGGAGGGATCGTGATGGCTAGAAGAGATTGCGGAAAACATGAAGATGGAATGTTCTTGAAAGAGGTCGGTGATATGAAGGGAGGAGTCGTCAATGGTATCCGAGTTAGAAGTCTCTCCTACCGAAGAAGATCCAACGTCAATATCGGAAATACACTTAATGTCTTTGGATCGCGGTACCTCCGGTTGGTAACCAAGGCCTTGCTTATTAAACTTCTTAGACACAATAAGGGGCTCAATAGGTCCTTGTTCCTGTGATCCCAAGCCGCCATGTCCTTTATAGCCCATGTTCTTGATGATACGAAACCCGTTGTTGTAGCGCTCTACTTCAAGTTGGACTTGGTCATTTTCATCAAAGAATATCCAAGAGTCTATGTCCTCAATGTCTTCGTCATCCAAGAAACCACCTTTAATGAATACGGTAGGGGGAGCTTTGATAACAGCGGAGGATGAAGTGGGCTTAGATATAGAAAGCTTACCGTGGGATTTAGGAGATAACGGAAGGGTGCCAACGCAACAGGATTCCTGCAATTTGTACTCACCAGGGCCATGTTCGGTATATTTGATATGGAGGTTAGAAGCGGCTTTGCTAGATGAGGGCTTGAGGAGATCGGATGGGTCGACATAGGAGGATGATGGATATGCCTCGGTGTTGAGAGGGATACGGTTTGGACTCTGATATTTAGCTTGAAAAGCACGGCAAAACTCAAATGGATTAGGATCAGCTTGAATGGTAACTTCAACACCCTTATGCGGAAATTTAAGGCATTGGTGATATGTAGATGGAACTGCTTTAAGGGTATGGATCCAAGGGCGACCGAGGATGATGTTGTAAGGCAGATCAATATCAAGGACTTGACAGCGAGTTTCTGTAATGACCGGTCCAACTTGAATAGGCAATAAGATGATCCCTTCAGTATCTCTTTCAGCGTCATCATATGCTCTGATAGTTATAACCTTGGAGGTGTCAACATTTTTCTCAGAATATCCCAATTGTTTGATAAGTTTCAAAGAACATATATTTAGACCAGCTCCCCCATCTATCAAGACTCGTTTGATACGGCGTTGGTTAACAAGTACTTCAATATGGAGGGCCTCATTGTGTGACGGATGCATGGAGGGTTGAAGATCTTTGTCAGAAAAGGTTAAATGACAAGGGGCTGCAATGCTAGCGACCATGGATTGAAATTGTGTGATATTAATATTATTAGGCACCGAAGATTCTTGTAAGGCCTTATCAAGGATAGCTTTATGTGCGGGGGATAGGCGGAGCAGCTCAAGGATAGATATGTGTGCGGGGGTTTTGCCAAGGTGATCCAAGAGGTTATAGTCAGAGAGAGGTCGAGGAGGATGAGGAGGTGCTCCTTGAACGGTAACTCGACCTCTTCGCATGGTTACGGCACAATCAGGTGCTCCTTGGATGGTAATGGTAGAAATGCGAGCATGGTCAATGCGGCCAATGGTAGATGATGCATAGCTATAGGGAATAGCATTGCCAGCTTGAAGGTTATTTGTCTGATCATGAGATGGCAGTGGATTCTTGAAAGTCTCTAGATCATAGTTTGATGTGGATTGTTGAGCAGGTTGAGGTGTTGAAGGTGTGACGTTGATTAGACCTTGATCAATGCAGTCTTGGATAACATGTTTTAAGCGCATACAACCATTTGTTTTGTGTCCTTTAACTCGATGGTAATCACAATACTCATTCTCTTTGTACCAAGGAGCTCGAAAGAGTGGTTCGCCATTTGGTGGTGCATCGGGTAGAATAACATCTCCGGCTTGAAGCAGCTTTCGAAGAATAACTTCCATGGGTTCCACTAATGGTGTAAATTGTCGGCGTGGATTAGAAGTTTAGCGTTGGTTTCTTCGTTGTGGAAAAGACTGTCTTGGTGGAGAGGCTGCTTGAATGTTGATAGGAGCTCTCATAGTTTGGATATTCTTTGTATCAACAATACCGTCATTGACAACATTCTTGTTCTTGTTCCAAAAGCGAGACTTATCATTGGAATTTTGGGGAGAATCTTTGTTATCACGAAAGATCTTGATAGTTCCTTTGGCAATTAAGGCTCGTTCAATAATAACTCCTTTGGAAACTAGTTCGTCAAAGGTGCTAGCACTTTGCAATTGTAATTGGAATGACAGCTCAGGATGAAGATTTTGAACAAAGATGTCAAGCTGTTGTTTCTCAGGGATTTCCCATGATAATTTGCTAGCCATATTACGCCATCGTTGGGTAAATGAGGAAAAGGTTTCACCATTGCGTTGTTTGTTGTTGACAATGTCATTCATGTTTACCTCATGTTCAATATTGAAGGCAAAATGTGATCGAAACTTGGTTGCCAATTCGGAAAAAGTCTTAATTCCTGGAGGTAAATGGGAAAACCATTCGAGAGCTTGTCCTGCTAAGCTTCGAGGAAATAGTCTCAAAAGATATGTATCATCATAGGCAACATCGAGACATGCCACGAAAAAGGCTCGAAGATGGTCATCCGGATTTCCTTTCCCTTTGTACTTATCAAATTGTGGGATTTCAAAGTGTGGTGGAAAAGGTATCATATTAAGAGACTTGTCAAATGGATAAGCGCATATGTTTTCGAGAGAGAAGGGTTTCTTGCCTTGTCCTACCCTTTCATCGATCATCTGTTGGATATCGGCTGAGGATAACTGCTGTTGTTGCAAAGGGGGTGGAGTGTGATATGAAACATATTGTGGTTGCGGTTGTGGTATATGTGGAGTTGTGACAGTTTGTTGTGGTTGTGGGATGTATGAAGCTGTAACGGTTTGTTGGGGTTGTGTGCCCACAATGTATGTCAAAGGAGTGGTATGTGACATGTATGTGTTAGAGGATTGCTGTCCTTGAGACACAAGTGGTAAGTGGGTGTGCATTACATGAGAAGTGGATGTGGGATTGATAGTAGCAGATGGTTGGGAAGTTGGAATTGAATTCATGACATGGTAAGTGACGGAGGGATTGGTAGATACAACAGAAGGGTGAACATTGGGATTGGTATTTTGGACAATATGAGGATTGGTATATGTCATGTGTTGGGTGATATTAGAGAAGCCTTGGGTAGCATAAGATGGATTGATAGTGTGTGAAGGATTGGAAGAAGAGGACAGCATGGATGTAAGTTGATCAACATAAGCGATCTGATTGTTTGAATTGGCTTGAGAAATGAGGGGATCACTCATGTCAATAAGGCTAACATTGGGATTATAGGATAACATGAAGGAATTAGCAGTTGGTGTATGAGATGTGGTAGATCGCAATGGTTGTGAAGCATGGAGGACATGTGTTGTTGGAATGGTTTGAGAGGTATGCACACCATAAGATATGGGAATTGCTTGTGATGCTCGAAGTGTTTGTGCTTGCGTTACATGGACAGCTTGTGTGACGTGAGGCATGGAAACAGTCATGGTAGAAGGAGAGATATGTTGAGGGACATGAAAAGGGGGGATGTTGAGATTTTGTGACATGAGAGGAAGCACATTGGTGGGCACTATCAATGGTTCTAAGGTATGCTCTGATCGTGGTAACTCAAAGGAAGCAACAAGAGGCAATGAGGATGGTGTTTGCGAGGTAATAGGAGATGATGTGACTATAGTAGATGGTTTATTCGCAACAACAGCAGTAGTGTTGGGATCATGCTCTCTAATAGTGGATATATCAAAGTCTTTAGGTAGTTTAGCACCCATGCGAGCAAGTTGGAGAAAACAGCGATCAGGCTCAGATATCATGAGTTTCTCAACTTGGTCCCATAGATAGGTATCTTGAAATTCTGATGAGTCGTCTTGAGATTGTTCTTCGAAAGTTTCCAAGGATGGTGGAGGATGCATTTGTTGTGAAGATGATTCGCCCCTAGTGTACCCTTGAGGTATAAACATATGAGAAGGCATACCAGTTGTGAATTGAGTTGCGTCCTTAAGAGGTGTTGTGAATTGTTTCATCTCAACTTGCAATTTGGCATCCATTTCAGCTTTCAATTTGGCTTCTACTTCAGCTCGATATTGACTCCTAGTTTGAGGCATGATGTTGAAGATGAAGTTGAGCTTGTCAAAGTTTTAAGACCCAAAAGATGATAGTTGGTTGATTGGTAGTTGTTTTGGTTTTGCTAGTTTGGCTAAGTTGCTTGGTTGATTTGGTTTGGCTGAGTTGTTGTTGGTTGTCCCTAGAGGTAGCTTAATCACTCAAGGGAAGGATTGTTTGCTGTTGATGTTTGTTGGAGCTAAAGCTAAAAGAGATTGTTTGCTGAAACTAAGGCTGAAGGTTGTTTGTTGGCTGAAGCTAAAACTGAAGGTTGTTTGTTGATCGAAATGATTGGATTGATGTCTGATTTGCTGGTTGGGATCTCAAAAAGATGGAAAAGCTCATGAGTTGTGATTGATTGATAAGCTCAAAATAGGAGACAAAGTCCAGGTGTTTGCTGTTGATCAAAGGTAAGTCTGAAAGCTGATGTTTGAGGTTCAAGCAAGCTGGTCCTGAGGCTAATTTAGCTGATGCATTGAGAATTGCAAGAATTTTAGCTACAGGCGACTGATGATAGCTCAAAGGCGACTCAGAGAATGCTAAAGGCGATTAATGATAGCTCAAATGCGACCTGGTTTAGTTTTGACAGAAAAATGACAGTGCTAACCAGAAGCGAATGCTATGCCAGAGGCGATGACTGTTGGTTCAAAGGCGATTACTGTTGGTTCAAAGGTGATTACTGTTGGTTCAAAGGCGACTCAGATATCCCTAAAGGCGACAGTCTGTTGTTCATAGGCGAGCTTGTTCTGGAATCAGGCGAATAACTGTGGATTAAAAGCGACTTGGCTCAAACAACATGCGACTGGTAATGAATCAGGTGCGACTTGGTTCAGACAGTAGGCGATCAGCTGTGGTTCAGAAGCGATTCTGTTCAGGAAAAAGGCGATCAACTACGGTTTAAAAGCGACTCTGTTTAAGCAGTATGCGGGCATTTGTTGTTCAAAAGCGATGCAGTTCAGGCAGAATGCGAGTCACTACAGTTCAGAAGCGATGTTGATGGTCTGTGCGAGCAGTTTAGGTTCAAAAGCGACTGTGTTTGTGTACCGGTGGTCTGATTTTTGCAGTTTTTTTTCAGCAAGAAAACAATGATAACAGTCACTCACACTTACAGCAAGCACAAACTGATACAACCTAGGCTAGGATAGGACAGTATCTGTTGAATCCCCTAGCTGCGCCTATTCAAAGCGGGTAGCTCCAGGATCTTGATAGCACCGGCTCCTCCTTACATTTGCACACACTTCTCACGCATACCAAGATCCGGGATTCTTATAAGGCTTGACCCTCTCCAAACCTTTAGATTGTCCCTGCTACCTCGGCTAAGAACCGCATGAATCGGGGCCGCTTCAAGGGTTTTGCCCTCTGCGTCAACAGATAGAAGGTTTTTGGCTACTACACAAAGTTGCTAATAAGGGCATCCGTTCGGGTGGCTATACATGCGGCAGCGCTACTCTCCGTTATGGAGTCTCCCAGCCTCCAAGGGTTGCGCCTTGGAGGGTTTTGGGGGAGGTTGGCTGTCGGTATAACACAACTGCACCCGTTGTTTGTGGCTTTCGACACAAACACTTTTCTTATATAGCGGTTCGGAAGGACTTGGCTTTAGCCCGTTACCGCTTGGGTCGTATCCCTTCTCACACCGGGAAGGCAGGCCCTCTAAAGATAATGACAAGTTCTCATGCACCCAAGATCCATTTGATAGGCAAGGGGAGAGGATACTTTTGTCATTAAATTTGGGTTACAATCAGGCACATGCAAGCAACCAAAAAGATAGATCAAGCACGGAGCAAACAGTAATTCATTTTAAGCACCAAGCCCAAATATGCCTAATTTAGTGAAAAAAAACCACAAATCTTGGACCGATCGAACCTGCAACAGATATGTCAGTAGTTTGATAACCTCCTTTCTTGGACAGATCGATAAGATGCTGCGCAAATACCCAGTTAATAGCCAAAAATCAAACTGGAACTGAAACAGGCTTGAAAACAACAGAGCTTTACCATATGCGACCCACTGTTGATCAAAAGCGACCTCTGTTATGTCCCAGGCGAAAGACTGCAGATCGTATGCGACGCGCAAAAACACAGTATGCGACGCCTGTTAGCTCATAAGCGATGCATATTTTCCATAAGCGATCGGTTGAGGGCTGGATGCGACCTGTTTCTGCAAAAACACAGCCGATAAACAAAAACCCTAGCCTAACAGGCGAATAATATTAGTCCATAAGCGACACAAAAAGCGGCGTCTGTCGTCTCATATGCGATCGCAATATACCGGAAGCGACCTGTTGGAAGTCAAAAGCGACTTATCTCTGCAAAACAAAAATCAAAACCCTAACCTGTACAGGCGAATATTATTAGCTCATAAGCGTATCATATCAGAATAAAAGCGTGCGCCATTAGGTCAAAAGCGATGCGGATTTGTGCAAAGGCGACCCCTAAGGCGACGACTGTTAGGTCAAAGGCGATCCAGAGAGGTATATGCGGCCTGGTCCAGCTCAGAAGCGACGCAGAAATCTCGAAGCGGCGGATTTTCTTTTAAAAGCGGCTGGAATTTTCTGCGAGCACCTGCAAAATCTGATCTTCAAGCAAACAACTCCAAAAAACGAAGTTAATCAGGGACGTGAGTCTCACCGGGCGTGCCAAAATGTGATAGGTGAAAGTCAGGTGTGGAAGATCAGGCATAGTCATGAAACCCTAACCCTACCATCATCAAGGAATCTAATCTAAATGAAGCCAAAAGAACAATGCAATGTAAGCATAATATCACCTAGACCGTGCGATTCCTTGTTTGAGAGAGAAATGTGGACTGCTTCTTCAACAATGAACAATTGCAATGCTGAAAGCTGCCATTGATGGATGATAAAAGCTCAAATGCTCGAATGCTCAAGATGATAATGGAGTTGCTATATGAATTCTGGATTGCTAGATTTCTGGATTTCTGGATTTCTGGATTTCTGGATGTCTCATATGGAATGAGAGGCTGTTTATATAGGACTCAACCAAGATCAATCAACGGTGGAGATTCAAAGGCTATGTGAATGGCTAAGATTGAAAGTTACTAAATTTAGGTCCAATTAGTTGTACATGTGAAGGATTTTAAATGAAAATTGTCTTACAACACATGATAAATGGGAAATGGACAAGTGTTGAAATGTGATAAATGATAAAGGCTTAATTCAAATAAAGTATTTGAATTAGTGGGATATGAGTTGGAAATTAATTAAATAAATGAAATTTATTTAATTAATATGATAAATGCATAAAATGAGATAAGACATGATGTGGAATTAATTAAATAAATACAATTTATTTAATTAATTGGCTAAGTGAATGAGAATGGGATTTTAATTAAATAAATAAAATTTATTTAATTAATTGGATAATGGATTAGGGATTTAACAAGGTGTCGCTAGACATGGACAAATTTGGGTGTCTACAAATAGTATGAAGTCTTTTGAATCTGTATATTGAACAAATTGGTACTGCACCTCAGTATTTTGTAGATGCATTTGTAGCAGTCACCTTTTGGTAGTGAGCCAATCCTTCTTCTATCTTCTTTTGTCTTGGCAGTGAGCCTTTGTGCAGTGAGCACTTCTTCATAGGGAAGTGAGCCCTGGGAAGTGAGCCTTCTTGTAATTCGGTATTGTGCTATCATAATATATTGTGAGCTAACACTCATCTTGGTTTTTCCCTTTTTGGGTTTTCCACCTAAAAGTTCCTGGTGTCTATGTGTTATGTCTTTCTGGTTGTTGTTCTTATGTTTATTCTTCTTTCATGTTGTTGAATTTGGTAATTGGATTAAGGAACAACAAACTAAGTGGTTTTGTAGAATACTGATTCACCCCCCCTTCTCAGTATTCTCAGTGTTCAACAATTGGTATCAAAGAAAGGTTCCTTCGAAGAAGCCTAACAACCTGAGGAAGATCTGGGAGAGTTCACTCATGGCAGCCAGAAGATTTGGAAATTTTTCATATGAAAACAATGTTGAACTGGAAGCAGCTCTTATTGATCTCGAAAGTCTGAAGCAGAAATTAGGGCTCTGAAAGATAACATACAAGAAGTTGATGAATGCATTCTAAAGCTAAAAGAACAAGTCAAGAAATTTAAAGAAAAATACAGAGAGCTTAGTGAACAATTAATATTAGCAAATGAAACCCTGGATGATTTGAAAGTGGAAGTTATAGAAAGAGCTAAAGCAAAAGAAGATCTAAATCTAATGATAAAAATCAAGTTAGAAGAATGTGTCAAACTTGAAAAAGAAGTTGTGAATCTGAAATCGGACTTGGAAAAAGCTAAGAGCTATGAAGAAAAGTTCAAGATAAGTTCTACAAAACTTGATGAGATGATTGCTAGTCAAAAGAGTTCCAATGACAAGCAAGGCTTGGGATTTGAAAAAGGAGAAAGTTCAAACTTAGATCAAGCAAACACTGTGTTGACGCAAAACAAAGGCAACCAGTTCAGGAATCAAAGAACAAGACCTAGAAGACCTCCAGTCAGATAGCCAAATGCTCAAAGGTACCCATCTTTCAATGGCCATTGTTTTAATTGCAATAAGTTTGGTCATAAAGCTACTCAATGTAGGAGTAGAATAAATCAGAATGCTCCATCATTCTCTGGTCAATGTTTCAATTGCAAGAAAATTGGTCATAGGTCAAATGAATGTAGAATCTGGTAAGAAATGATTCTTACAATACAAGGAATACTCAATCATTCAATGGAAAGTGTTTTGGATGCAATAGATTTGGACATATGGCTAATCAATGTAGATCAAATCCAATCAATAAAAGGAATCAAGGACAAAGGAATATGGTATGCTACAATTGCAACAAGTTTGGACATGTTGCAAGATTTTGTAGAAGCAAGAATGTGAAAAGAAACTACTATGCTGAAGAAAGGAAACAGAGCAAAGGAATGATAAGGAAAAGGAAAAAGTTGATCCGGTTGAAACTAATAAATAAATGGGAAAGATTTGGATCAAGAAAGATGTGATTGAAGTCAAGGATGCATTTGCACTAGTTTCTAGTGTAGATACTTCCTCCGGGAAGTGAATTGGGAGCTCTGGCTCAGGGGGAGCTGCAATGAAAATCTTAATCCCCCAGCCAGATAGTTAGTGCTGAGATCCAGCATGAAGATATGTTGAAAGGATTCATATGACAAATCTTTTGAAAGAAATTCTGGAAGAAAAGGATCAAACACAAAACATTGCAAAGCAATCCAAATAGACTACATTATGTAGAGATGTATTTGACAACTTTTTAGGAGCATTTATGACAATGAAGTCAAGAATTAAAAGGGGGCTCATTCAATGGAAAATTCATTCTACATTCAAATTGTCAAGTGTCTAAGGCAAATTGAAGTAAAATTCTAAGCAACTCAGAGATTTCCAAAGTGATTCAAGCCAAATCGATCTCAAGCAAAGGAAACCCCAATCCAGATAAAAGGGTACTTTCTATTTGAAACTTTACCACAAATTTGTTTGATTATTCATGGAAATGGCAACACCACAAGTGGTGGATATCACTATTGAAGTCGATCAAATGGGTGCATTTTTAGATATTCAACATGAAGTTATGCATGCAGAGAATATTAGGGCTTACATCCATGTTGCCTTAGAAGAGCATGGTGACAGCAGATTCTCAAACCTGTATTTGAATCATCTAAGCGGTGATCATTTTGAGTTGAAAAAAGAATACAAAGCTTTGGAGGAGAAGAAATTCATTCAATATAGAGACTTCCCTACATTTGCGGAAGATGAATGGGTCTGGTATGTTTTGAGCATAATTCATGATGAATTCATGTGGTTGGGACAGCCCTTCAAGATCACCAAGGATGCAATTAGGGCTGTGACTGGACTAAGCTCTACCAGTAGTGCTCCCCTATTGAAAGTTGTGAAGAATGATACAGTAATGGCAGCCACTGGAGAAAAATTTAATAGAAGGGCTTTAACAATCAATGATATTGAAGATCATGTTGTAAGATTTGTATCCATGGTGTTAGGATACAAAGTCTATTTCACCAACTGGGAGAACTCTGTCTCTAGTACTGCTATATACACTACCTATCAGATGATCAAGGAAAATGCAAACTATGATATCTGTGAATTGCTTCGATAGCAAGTGATGGAAAACCTAAAGAAGACAAAAGAAAACAAATATCCCTTCAAATTTGGTACATTGATCGTCTGTTTGTTTTTCTACTTCATGCATGAGTTGCCAAAGATGAACTTGTTTTGGTTAAATAGTCAGCCATTTGCAGTACAAATTAGGGATCATTTAAATAGTATTGGAAACTATGATGAATAAAATGCAGCCCTATGGGGCTATTTCAAGAACTTCTAGAGAATGATGTAATCAAGAGAAAGAATTCCAAAAGCAATTGTGGAAAAATACAAGTATGACATATGCTTCATTGTAACCAAAGACTGATGCCTAATGGAGGCTATTGAACCTAGAACTATTTGTCTTATGCCAATGGGCTATGAAGTAGATGGAGCAATTCTAGATAACTACGCACAACACATGTTAAGCAAGCCCCGGGACCCCAAAGAGGAAAGATTTGGAACATATGAAGAACTATCTACAAAATTCATGTTGATTTAAGAAAACCTGAAATCTCCAAGAAAATGTGGAGAGTGGCAGAGGATTACGCCATGAGACAAGGCTTCACAAAAGAACAAGTGAAAGAGGTAAGGGAAAAAACACAAGCTGAAAGGGTAGCAAAGGAAAAGAAAGAAAGTGAACCAGTTAAAGCTTCGAAAGAGCCCAAGAGAAAGCTAGAAAAACCAGAGGTGTCAAGGAGAACTAGAGGATCTACTTCTACAGACGTTGCATCTATTCCCTCTAATCCCACACCATCTACAAGTGTGGAGATCCCTACAACCAGTCACAAAAGGAAGAAAACAAAGGCCAAAAGAATGCATGTAAGCATTGTAGTCAATGAGGAAGAGATAGAAACAGATGAAGTAAAAAGGATGAAAACTAAGCCTACCAAAGTCTCTGGACGCAGTAAAGAGACAACCTCAGGGAAGGACACAACAAAGAAAAGGGCAAGGCAAAATGTATCACAGCCAGAAGTGGCTACAATAAGCCTAGGAGATGTTCTTAAGGATGTCACAATGGATGGAAATATGAAACTAATGGCCCAATTCTATGATGATTATAATGATGCCAATAAAAGGGTTTTGGAAGATGCCACTGTAGAGTATCTAAACATATATTATAAGGCTCTTATTGAAATCATTGGTAATCTTCCTAACATCTTGAACATCATTATGTATGCAAGGAAAGAAGCTGCCATGGCCAAAGATACTGAAATCAGAGAGCACACACTTGTGAGGTTATGTCTGGAGATCACCCTAGAGGAAAAGACCATGATCTCTAAAGCTCTTAATAAAGAATTCAAGACAAAAAGGAGAACGAACACTCATATGGGAGGCGATATTGAAAAATTGGTTAAGGAAACTGAAGAAATCACTTTGAAGATATTGAAAGAATTTAATCTCCCTACCATTTATGACAATGAAGGAGCAAATGATGGAGATGCATCTATTCCAGAGATAAGCCAGCATCAAGGATTGGATAGAAATGATCAAGCCCCTGACATTAATGGAATGGATATGACAAATCAAGACCAATCTGAGACTGGTCTTCATCCCAAGCAATAGCCTGATATTGAAAAGACTGATGAGCAGACAAGGAGCCCTGCACTAGAGCAGAATATTGGTGCAAACGAGGACAAAGACATGGAACCTCCTGAACAAGATAAAGGAGATGAAGTCTCAGGTCTGGCAAGAGACACTGCTGCGGATACAAAAGCATTTCTGGAGAAACAACAAGACTTGGATGAGTCTGAACTGTTGCAAGGACCAATAAACCTAGACTCAATGTCCCCTGTATAGAAATTTAGATTGGTATCAATTGTTCAGGAAAAGGCACAGGAAGAAATTTTGAAGTCTCACATACAGGACAGTGAACTGATTGGTGAGTCATCCAGCATTTTGGGGAAGTTGATGTCATCATATCAAAAGGACACCTCTCTGTCTTCTATAAGTCAATTAAAAGGACTCATAAAGTTTGTAACTAAGCATTTTGAATCTTTTGATAAATCTTCCGAGACAAAAGTGAGACAAGAATTTGATGAGAAAAGATTAAACAAGTTGAAGACTATGATAGTGAATGGCAAAGCTCTACTAGACAATAAAATGAATGTCATACAGATTGCCATCAAAGAAGCAAGTGGCCTGTACAAATTTTGTTTATCTTGGCCGGTAGCCACAAAAGAGCTAGAATAAAAAATAAAGGATCTGAAACTGCAGCTAATAAATATTTCTAAATCATTTGATCCAACAGCTGAGTCCGTGAGCAACAAAGAAATACAAGTAATTGATATTCATAATTAGTTAAGTGATCTTGAAAATAAGAGGGATCAGATGAAAAATAAAATGTGTCAGTTGAGAGGGCTAATTAGTCCCAAGTTAGGTTCAATGATTAGTATTGCAGCAGAAGCACAGGTAGCTTCACAAATTGACACACATTCTGATGTGTAAAAGGCAGAAGAATCAGTCTTTTTGATAAATGGTCACATCCAAATTTTAGAAAGAGCTAAGAATCGGTGGGATGAAGAAATTACACAATTAAAGATTGTGTATAAGGATATCCTCTCACCTACAACTAATTAAGTTCAAGATTGTATGTGTACATATGTTACAGAGTATGAAAATATTTGACATAATTTTGACTCTTGTACATACACCATTGCCATTGATGTCAAAGGGGGAGAAGAAGACCAGTAAAAACTAGGAAAACACCTAAGGGGGAGTGAAAGAACAGAGTGTATATAGAAAGGGGGAGCAGATACACATTTTTCAAGAAGTGTTGCCATCAATGCCAAAGGGGGAGATTGTTGGCAACATAGTCAAGAGACACTATCGATTGGGTAATGTTGTCATTGATGGCAACAAGGCAAATAGAGAATAATGGAACTAAGGATGATTGGAAACTCAACTTGGAACAGCCTGCATATAAGGTTCTGGTCCGGACACAAAAGACTAAGGCAGAATAGCTAAGTACTAACAACACAGAGTTAGGAGTAAAGACTCAAGTGGTATTCCTCCACAGTTGATGGTCAAGGTATACGGTTCAGGTATGTTATTTAGAATTGTTTGAAGGTGCTATGATCAAGATTGCAAGTCTTGATGACTTCTAGAAGTCAAGTTGTGATTTTTCTAAGTCTGGGTGAACACAATTAAGTCTGGAACAGTGCAGAGTGCATGGGTATTTTGGTCTGCATTTCTCCGTAGGCAACTGTATCAGTGTGTGGTTTTGAGGCAGTATGGATAGGTGTCATAAGCATTCAGTTGATGAAATACAGAGTCTGAAGTGATCCGAAAGATCATCTACAAAATTCCATGTTTTGGCAGTTGGTTTGCCAGTATCTCACCAAGGCAGAGGAGATAGTTTTGAGTTCTGCATTTCACCACATAAGGGCATCATGATCTACGGTTGATAAGATATTATTTGTGAAGAATTAGGAATGATGGATGTGGTTCTTGGAATCCCATGTGAATTTTAGTGGAAGTGTTGGTCAACAGAGTCAATGTAAGTTGATATAGTGTTGTGCTTGATAGGCCAACTCAGTTTTGAGTTTGAATTCAAAGTTGCAGATATTTATTAAAGTTAGATTTTGGTGTTCAGTGAGGAGATTAGATTGCAATGTGAATGAACTAAATGTGTGTGTGATTCAAAAGTAGAGTTGTGACCAGAAGAAGATGGTAAAGTTAGAACAGTAGAGTTTATGTAGAGCAGAGCAAAAAAAGTAGAGCAGATAGTATGAAGTCTTTTGAATCTGTATATTGAACAAATTGGTACTGCACCTCAACATTTTACAAATGCATTTGTAGCAGTCACCTTTTAGCAATGAGCCAATCCTTCTTCTATCTTCTTTTCTCTTGGCAGTGAGACTTTGTGCAGTGAGCACTTCTTCATAGGGCAGTGAGCCCTAGGTAGTGAGCCTTCTTGTAATTTGGTATTGTGTTATCATAATATATTGTGAGCTAACACTCACCATGGTTTTTCCCTTTTTGGGTTTTGGTGGAGGAGCACCTAGTCAATAGGGGTCAAATGATGTAAATAATGTATATAGTTGGTTTGGTGTGTGTCTAAGAACATGTGTGATGAAATAAGGTCTAAATAAGACCATCTCTAATGTATTTGTGTCATTTAAGTCTTAGGGATGCAATTTTGCCCAATATTGCTTTGTAATAGTGATTTCATATGGAAGATCAAAGGTCAAATTTTGATTTGTAGTTGATAACCGTTGGAATTTGGGAGGGAAAGGTTCAAAAATGCCTAAAACCACTCAAGGCACTTGGAGAAAGTCGAATAAAGAAAGAAACTTGCCTTATTTCCATGTTTTTCTGCTAAAAAACTATATTTTCTATTTTAAAATGACAGTACGGCCTGGAACGGCCATGTCATGTTGTGCAACTTATATGAATGGAAAATATGGTGTGTCTACTTCTTTTTGCAGGTGCTCTGAGGAGTCATCATCAAATTTGAAGGGAGATTGAGACAATTGTTTGAAAATGGTCTACAGAACAGGGGATCTAGGGTTTGGTGCAACAAAACAGGTTTTCCAAGCCTCCCCACCACTCAAAACTCTTGAAATTTGAAGTGATAGATACTATACAATGTATTCTTTGTGTTTAAAGCATTTTGGTGATCAGGTATGAAACATGAGAGAGTTTGAATGAACCCTAGCTGATTTTTGCCTATATTTTAGGAGATACAAGGGTTTAGATAGAAATCTTTCATCCAAATCAATTGGTGACTTTTCCTAACCTAATAACTTGCATTTTTTGACCATTGGTGATGAGTTGAAAGCATTTAAGTGCAATTGGGAAGTTTGGAGGTCAGTAATCACATACATGCTTTGGAAAAGAGGCCTAATTAGGCCTAGGAGCAGCATCAATAGTGAATTCTTTGGTGTTTTGGTATGAAACAACCCTAGGCTAGATTTTGGTATGTTGTGCAAAGGCATAAAGGGTGTCTAAAAAAGTTGATTCTTTTGTGGGTTTGTGATCCCCATAGAAAAATAAGTTGAAAAAACCTCTCTAGGAGGGCTAGAAGGATTGAGGAGGCCTAAACAGAAAACCCATAATCATAGGTTCTCCTAGCTTACAAATTGGTTTGTTGAGGAGTTTGAGATCAATTTACCTTGCTTTGTATCATAGTGGTATCAGAGCATCAGTTTCTAATTTGAAGTGGGAAGGTAAGTGAGAATTGACATAAGCAAAAATGCCTCCAAAGACTAATGCTTTGTCCAAAGAGATCCAAGAACTAAAAGAGCAGATGCTCCATAGAGAAAGGCTCTATAAGGAGTCCCAAGAAGTAACCCTTGCTAGATTAGCATCCCTAGAGAAGAATCAAAGAAGAGGAATGGTCAATGTTGACAAAGTGATGAGGAGGATGAGGGTGAAAGTGAGTACCCTCCAATTGGAGTCCAAGATGAGGAAGAAGAAGTGGACCCAGATGAGGCAAGAATACTCAGGATGCTAAGGGTAGTCAAGGGTGACAATACTCTAAAGATGAAAGTTGAAGTGCCTATGTACAGTGGAAAAATAGACAATGAGGAAGTTTTGGCCTAGATAGATGTATTGGATAATTTCTTTGAGTTTGAAGACATAGAAGAAAGCAAGAAGGTGAAGTATGCAAAGGCTACATTGAAGGGACCAGCATTAACCTAGTGGAATTTTGTTCAAGAAGAAAGGGTCAGAAAAGGAAAGCCCAAGATAAGTTCATGGGATAGGATGGTGGCCAAAGTCAAGGCCCAATTCTTACCTGCAAATCTTGCCATACAAACCTTCATGAAGCTGCAAAGTTTGAAGTAAAGGGAGATGGATGTAATGTCATACACTGAAGAATTTCATAGGTTTTGTATTAGATCAGGTCACAATGAAGATGAGGTTGAAAAAGTGGCCAGGTATCTAAGTGGTTTAAGATTGACAATTAGAGATGAAATCAGTTTGAATCCTCCTAAGACAGTGGAAGAGTGTTTTCAAATGGTAGTTAGGGCAGAGGAGAGAATCAAAAGAAGGTAGGAGCAGCAAGGCAAAGGTAGGGGAAAAGGTTTTAGAGGCAGAGGTAATTTTGGTCGAAGAGGATAGTCAACAAGGCCACAAGGTGAAACAAATAACCAAAAAGAACAAAGGGGTGAGTCACGTGAAAGAGGCAACTTTAGAGGAAGAATGCCCAATAACAAGGGAAGGTTTGTTGGTCAGGGAAGAGGTTCTAATACCTTTTTAGGTAGATTTTATAACTGTAATCAGTTTGGACACCTTGCTTGGAAGTGTCCAGATAAACAAAGTGCAAGCTCTCATAGTGGTGAAAGAAGAACCCAATTGTGCAAGAAGGGGACAAATAAAGTGTGAACTCACCATCTCTGCTTTCTATCCTAGAAGAAGGTGAAGCCTTGATGCTAAGGAGGACATTGATCAAAGTGCCAACCACTAAAGAACCCCCACAAAGAAAGGCCTTATTCAGGGTAACTTGCAAAGCACAAGGGAAGGTATGTAAAGTAATAGTAGATTCTGGTTCTACATATAATCTTGTATCATTAGAGATGATTGAAAAACTAAAAATAAAAAGGTTTCCTCACCCAACACCCTACAAAGTTTCATGGCTCAATAAGGGTCAGCAAGTTTTAGTAAATGAGCAAGCTTGGATTGAATTCAACATTGGTGTTTATAAAGACAAAATACTATGTGACAGCATCCCTATGGATGTGTGCCACGTTCTCCTAGGAAGGCCATGGCATTTTGATAGAAAGATCAAATATGATGGGGAGAACAACATATATGTGATAGAGAAGGATGGTGTGTCATATACCCTTTCACCCATGCAAGAAGATAGTAGTGTTGTTCATGAAGGACCAAGTGTGATGGTGGTCAAGGAGAAAGAGTTCTTGAAGAGTTTGAGTGAAGGGAATGTTGGTTATGCCATCATTGGGAAGCCTACATCAACCATGACAACAACAAATGGAGAAGAGATCCCTAAAGAAGTGCAAACCATGTTTGATAAGTATAAAGACATAGTGGTAGAGGAGCTCCCTAATACATTACCACCCATAAGAGATGTGAGTCACTACATTGATCTCATCCCTAGTTCAAGCTTGCCAAACAAGGCAGAATATAAAATGACACCCAAGCAAAATGAAGAGGTTAGAAATCAGATTCAAGGATTGTTGGATAAAGGTCTCATAAGGGAAAGCTTGAGCCCTTGTGTTGTGCCTAGTGTCTTGGCACCCATGAAGGATGGTAATTCGAGGCTATGTACTGACTCAAGGGCAATCAACAAAATTACAATCAGATATAGGTTTCCTATACCCTAGATGGAGGATTTGATGGACAATCTAGCAGGGGCTTGCTATTTCTCCAAAATTGACTTGAAAAGTGGGTATCATCAAATTAGAATAAGGGAAGGAGATGAGTGGAAAACAACATTCAAAACCAATGAGGGTTTGTATGAGTGGCTAGTAATGCCATTTGGGTTGTCTAATGCCCCAAGAACATTTATGAGGCTGATGAATGAGGTCCTAAGGTAGTTCATAGGCAGATTTGTGATGGTGTGCTTGGATGATATCCTTGTATATAGCAAGGCAAAAGAAGAACATATGCAGCACTTGGATATGGTGTTGAAAAAGTTGAATGAGGAGAAGTTGATGATCAACCACAAGAAATGTGAGTTCATGAAGGAAGAACTTGTCTACCTTGGTTTTATGATCTCCAAAGGTACCTTGAAGATGGACCCAGCCAAAGTTGAAGCCATACTCAATTAGCCAACTCCAAAGATAGCAGTAGAGGTCAAATTTTTTCATGGGTTAGCCACTTTCTATAGGAAGTTCATAAAGAATTTTAGCCATATTTGTGCTCCTATCATAGATACAATCAAGGGAGGTTAGAAGAATAAGTTCAAATGGACTGATGAAGCTAAGAAGAGCTTTGAATATTTGAAAACTAGAGTGGCTCAACAACCCATACTCACATTGCCTGATTTCAACAAGGTATTCACAGTGGAGTGTGATGCGAGTGGTTATGTTGTGGGTGAAGTCCTGAGTCAAGAAGGGAAACCAGCGGCATTTTTCAGTGAGAAGCTAAATGAGGCTAAAAAGAAGTGTTCTCATATGATCTAGAGCTCTATGCCATGGTACAGTCACTCAAGAAATGGAGGCATTACCTCTTACCAAAGGAATTTATTGTCTTCACATATAATCATGCATTGAGTTTCCTGAATAGTTAGGATAAGTTGAGTCATAGGCACATGAAGTGGATGGAGTACTTGCAGGCTTATACCTTCACCATCAAGCACAAGAAAGGTCAAGCAAACAAGGTTGCTGATACTCTTAGCATAAGGTCTATAATGGTACAAAAAATCCAATTGCAAAGTGTGGGGATAAATGCATTAAGAGGTATGTATAATGATGATGATGATTTTAAAGAAGCTTTTGTTGTCTGTAGTCAATTTTAGAACTCCTTTCATAGTGAATTTTTAGACTTTGTGTTGCAAGATGGACTTTTGTTTAAGGGCACTCAGTTGTGTGTGCCAAGGTGCTCTATGAGAGCAAATCTGATCAAGGAAAAACATTGTGGCAGTCTTGGTGGACATTTTAGTTTTGATGAAACTTTAGAATAGCTCAAAAGGTTCTATCATTGGCCAAGGATGCATGTAGATGTCAAGAAGTTTGTAGAGAGTTGTGTAGTGTGTCAAAGAGAAAAAGGCTTAAGTTCTACTGCAGGGCTTTATTAGCCTTTACCAGTGCCTAACCGCCCATGGGAATCAATAAGCATGGACTTTGTATTGGGTCTACCTAAGACACAAAGAGGGTATGATAGTGTTTATGTTGTTGTGGACAAATTTAGCAAGATGGCTCACTTTATTCCTTGTAAGACAACAAATGGTGCATCTCATATTGTTGGACTATTTTTCAAAGAAATTTTAAGGATTCATAGACTTCCCTTAACTATTGTGTCAGATAGAGAAACCAAATTTATAGGACATTTTTGGAGGACCTTATGGAAAAAGTTGGGAACAAATTTGACTTTCAGCTCTGCCTATCATCCACAAACAGATGGGCAAACTGAAGTGGTCAATAGGTCATTGGGGAACTTGTTGAGGTGTCTTACCAAGGAACATGGACAGCAGTGGGATATTGTCCTTCCACAAGCAGAGTATGCTTACAATGACTCCATCAATAGGAGCATAGGAAGGAGTCCATTCGAGGTAGTATATGGCATGAGCCCAAGGGGGATACATGAACTCAGAGATTTGAAAGGAATGGAGAAGAGGAGTGCAGATGGGGAAGAGTTTGTAGTGGCAATGAGGGACATCCATTAGCAAGTGAAAGAAAACCTTCAAAGGAGTGTAGAGAAGTATAAAAGACATTCAGATTTGAAGAAGAAGGACATTCAATTCAAGGTTGGGGACATGGTACTTGCACACCTAAGAAAGGAGAGATTGCCTAAAGGTAAATACACCAAGCTATTGATGAAGAAGATTGGACCTTGCAAGGTGGTCCATAAGTTTGGACAAAATACTTATGAGATAGAACTCCCTCCTGGAGTGGCTATCTCACCAATATTTAATGTGGATGATCTTTATCCTTTTAGAGTATCTGTGGTTGCAGGTGAAGAAGTAGGTGCAGTAGGAGCTGATGATGAAGAGTGGATCAAAGACCTACCACCCAGCCAACCAATGAAGCTTGAAAGCATATTGGACACAAGGGAGATCAAGAGGACAAGGCACAAAGTGTATAATGAGTACTTGGTAAAATGGCATTGCCTACCAAATGAAGATGCAACATGGATGTCTAAAGAGGATATCAAGAAGCATGGAACATCAGTCCAAGAGTTGATCTCAGGAGGAACCTGAGATTCTTTCCCCATGGGTGTATGGTGCAGAAGCACCTAGTCAATAGGGGTCAAATGATATAAATAATGTATATAGTTCGTTTGGTGTGTTTCTAAGCACATGTGTGATGCAATAAGGTCTAAATAAGACCATCTCCAATGTATTTGTGTCATTTAAGTCCTAGGGATGCAATTTTGTCCAATATTGCTTTGTAATAGTGATGTCATATGGAAGATCAAAGGTCAAATTTTTATTTGTAGTTGATGACCATTAGAATTCTAGAGGGAAAGGTTTAAAAAGGCCTAAAAACACTCAAGGCACTTGGAGAAAGTTAAATAAAGAAAGAAACTTGCCTTATTTCCCTATTTTTCTGCTAAAAAACTATATTTTTCTGTTTTAAAACAACAGTACGGCCTTGTCATGCCATGCAAATTATATGAATGGAAAATATGGTGTGTCTACTTTATTTTGCAGGTGGTCTAAGGAGTCATCATCAAATTTGAAGGGAGACTGAGACAATTATTTGAAAACAGTCTACAGAACAGGGGATCTAGGGTTTGGTGCAGCAAAATAGGTTTTCCAGGCCTCCCCACCACTCAAAACTCTTGGAATTTGAATTGATAGATACTAGACAATGTATTATTTGTGTTTAAAGCATTTTGGTGAGTAGGGTATGAAACAGGAGAGAGTTTGAATGAACCCTAGTTGAGTTTTGCCTATATTTTAGGAGATACAAGGGTTTAGATAGAAATCTTGCATCCAAATCAATTGGTGACTGTTCCTAACCTAATAACTTGCATTTTTAGACCATTGGTGATGAGTTGAAAGCATTCAAGTGAAATTGGGAAGTTTGGAGGTCAGTAATCACATACATGCTTTGGAAAAGAGGCCTAATTAGGCCTAGGAGCAGCATGAACAGTGAATTGTTTGGTGTTTTGGTCTGAAGCAACCCTAGGCTAGCTTTTGGTATGTTGTGCAAAGGAATAAAGGGTGTCTAAAAAAGGTGATTCTTTTGTGGGTTTGTGATCCCCACAGAAAAATAAATTAAAAAAACCTCTCTAGGAGGGCTACAAGGATTGAGGAGGCCTAAACAAAAAACCCAAAATCATAGGTTCTCCTAGCTTACAAATTGGTTTGTTGAGGAGTTTGAGATTAGTTTACCTTGCTCTGCATTAGGTTTTCCACTTAAAATCCCAATGTCTATTTGTTATGTCTTTATGGTTGTTGTTCTTATGTTTATTCTGCTTTCATGTTGTTGAATTTGGTAATTGGATTAAGGAACAACAAACTAAGTGGTTTTGTAGAATACTGATTCACCCCCCCTCTCAGTATTTTCTACGTTCAACAACTACATGCCATGTCCTTGATCTTGACCTTCCAATCAACATCTTACTTGGTCGCCCATGGATCCATGCTATGCAAGCTATCCCTTCCACTTACCATCAATGTTTGAAGTTCCCTCATAATGGTGAAGAAGTCACTATATACACGGACCCTCGACCATTTGATTATTGTCGAGCCATGGAATTTGTTTCTCATAAAGAAAACCTTTGTCCTAGTAATGATACTGCTACCAAAGATAAGGTCTCTTCATCTTACATCCATCCAAATGATCTTCCTCCAGCCTCATCATCCTCTCAAGATTCCAAAGTTACAAAGGTCAAGATCATTGACAAAGGTTGTGGAGAATATGAGCTACATAATGCCTTTCATGTTCATGATGATCATTTGGGATTAGGATATATGCCTCGTAGTTTAGAAACCAAAGATCCTCATGTTTCTTCTACAAGTCAAGATGAACCCTCTAATGTCATTTAAAGTACCATCGATGGGACCACTAGTTCATCTTCTGAAGACCTTGAAATTTCATGCCTATTCCATGACAATTTCATCCTCACCATTTGAACCTCATCACCATATCATGATTCCATTACCCGAGACCAAAAAAATCCAAGACCTACAAATACAAAACCCTTAAAACAAAAAATTAGAAAAGTATTGGACTTAAAAGAGAAAAATCATACTATAACCATATTGGGGGCATCAAAAGTCAAAGAAAAATCCATATTGCCCCTAGCATCACATGAGCATTTCCTTGAAGCAAATAAAATCAATGTGAGCATAAAATAAAATAAAAAAACAACTCTGTAAAAGTGATCTTGTTGGTCCCCCATCATCTTCCGTCCATGACACTTCCACCACCTTCCATGATCAAATCATTTCACCTCACTTATCTCACAATCGCCACAAGTCCATTTCCCATTGTTATGTGGTAAAAGAAGGTGAAGGGAATGTGTGAGTACACTAGATCAAACCCTCCTTTCACTATAACATTCAAGGACAAAACTGAGCTTAAACCACTACAAGATGGAAGAGGGCTCAGCTACAGATATTGTGCTCTTGTTTGTCAAGGAAAGATAATATTCAACCAAGCTTTTTATCAAACCCTAGGCTAAGTATGCATGAAACCCTAGTTATGAGATAATCAACTTGAAATAGATGATCGACAATAGAAATATGGAAACCAAAAGTATAGAGAGGATCAGTAAGATGTCGGAACCTATCTCCCAAAAGCAGAGGTGTCGGAGGACAAATTTGGCAACCACCCAAGTCCAGATGTAAGATTCTATCACAGGTCAAAACTAATAAAATGATGCTCAGAGATTAGATCCAGAAGCTTGAGGCCCTGTAGACTAGGGTGCCAATCACCCAAGTCCAATTGGAGGAATATTTTGAAATTGTTTCCAGATCCTAAAACTATAATTCCTACATTGTCTTCCTGTAGCTCCACTTTTCCCCAAACATGTACCTATAACCTGCACACAAGACAACAAGAGAGGGGTTTAGGGGTTGTGGTGTTTAGGGATTTTCCTTAGTCAAATCCTGGGTTAGCATTCAAGCATTCCCAACACTGTTGTTAATGAGAGAGTGTGCCCTTGCAGGGCAGAGGCTAAAGATAATCCAAATGATGAAATGATTCAAATAGCCATGATGTCACCTCAGAGGTGAAGTCCTTAGGAGGATGAAAGCTCTTCAACTCATAACGAGATGGATGATGAAGCCATATCTGCAACAATAACACAATGAATGCCTTGAATGCTCTTTGCTCCAATATCATAAGTTTGTGTTATCCATCTAGGTGTAAAATGAAGTCATAAACTCACTTATATATGCTTTTCCACTAACATTTATGAATTTAAATCACAAGATCCGACAAGGATAAACATTTTGGAAGGGCCCAAGATGACATACCATTAATTAGCCCCGACCAATTAGGAGAGACTTGGGTAGTTGGCACCTAAGTCCAGGGGCCTAAATTAGGTCAGGGTTAAGATAAAGGAGGTCCCAAGGGTCCAAAATGTCATGGGTGTTGTGCAATTTCCTTTGGTATGATCAATTAGAATGTATAATGAAGCAAATAGGACCTAGGAGCTAAACTAGGAGGTAAAAAGGCATG
Organism: Cunninghamia lanceolata; assembly: GCA_027924645.1. Lineage (NCBI taxonomy): Eukaryota > Viridiplantae > Streptophyta > Pinopsida > Cupressales > Cupressaceae > Cunninghamia > Cunninghamia lanceolata. The sequence goes on from BSBN01000118.1 coordinate 4,339,368, forward strand.
TGGCCTCTTTTTACTCCATAACATTTAGCCCCCACTTTAATGTGTGTATGATATTACAATCCATACATGCATTAAAGTATGGCCAAAGCACATCAAACACACCCTAAGTTTGAACACTATCGCTAGCCCCCAATCTTAGGCAAACATAAGAAGACACTTAACAGTCACATAAGATGTAATGAATATAGTAAGGAAGCACACCATACATGGAGAATACAGTGAAGCACACAATACACGAAGAAGACATGAGCACAGTCACGCAATACACAAAGAAGACATGAAGAGAAGACATAATTAAGCAATTACATATCCATATATATAAAATGCTAATTAAAGTAAACAAAATACACATGTAAAGATACGCAAAACACATATAGGGTGGGGAGGAACTCATCGCTGCACAACATTAGAGCATGCCAAAAACATGCAAGACACACAAAGAAGACACGTAAAACACACGAAAGACACACAGAATACATGAGCACTGCATACTATGCCATAGACAAACTTAATGTCTTATACATGGCAAACACAAGCAATAGGGAGGAGCTCATCACTACTCCACTATCTAAAACACGCCAAACATACCTGACGATTGAGCTATACTACCACAACCACCAAAGACACACTTAAGGGTGAATGACTCAAGATCCAACCATGTCTCATGATAAGGAATTTATATAAAAGGATGTGCACTAGCTCAAGAGATACATCATCCCACCTCGAGATGAGGGCTTTGTATATAGGATATGCACTAGCTCAAGAGATACGTCATCCCGTCTTGCGAAGAGAGCTTTTTTTCTTTTAAAAGGATGTGCCTAGCTCAAGAGATACACCATCCCACCTCATGATGAGGGCTTTCAAACATGCTTCGTCAGTGTCAAAATAATCAAGCAAATACAATTATATATGCCCCCACCTTAAGCTGGTTGATCCCGCTTGCTAGTATCAAGCACATTAAGGTAGTGTAGACACCCAAAATTGTTCCAAATTTGTCCATGTCTTGCAACACCTAGTTAAAAACATCATTAAGATATCATGTAGTATTTTGTCCTAAATCCCACTCTTAATCCCATTTATCCATTAGCCAATTAATTAAATAAATTTTATTTATTTAATTAAAATCCTATTCAATCTCATCCTAATTCCATTAGCCAATTAATTAAATAAATTTTATTTATTTAATTAATATCCAACTCATATCCCAACTAATTCAAATATTTTATTTGAATTAAGTTCTCATCATAAGCCGACTTTCCAATTAATTAAATAAATTGTATTTATTTAATTAATTTATCTTATCATTTAGCCGACATGTGTGCCTCTTTCATTTAAAAAGATAAGTGGTACTATAGCCTTTTATTTAATATCTTTCATATGTAGTACTTTTTATGTACACAAGCACACATAAGCCCTATTCTCCTTGACACTTGTCAAATGACTACAACTCCCTTGAAGAGTGGGAATACCTAATCAATCCTAGCCGTCCACATCAATCATTTAGCTTTTTAATCTCAACCATCCATTTGAACCAAGCCTTTCCTATAAAGCAAACCCCTCGCAAGCCATTAGCATGCATTGAGCCTCAAGTACCCTTATTCTGGTGAAATATCATTAGAGCTTTTGCATCCTTCATCTATCATTCATTCTAGCATCTTCATCTTAATGTTATGCTGCAAAATCGAGCAACCAACACAACAAATTGATCAATCAACCTCATCTTGCATCTTCGAGGTATTGAATTATTTGGGTTTAGGTTATGCATTTCAATTGTTTGATCATTTCCATTTATAAATCCAAATTTTTTGATATACATTTGGCACGCCCGGTGGGACTCACGTCCTTGATTAACCTCTCTTGTTTGAGTTGTTTTTATGAAGTTTAGATCTCTTGGAGCACCAATCTTTCATTTTTACAAGCTTTTGTAGCAAAAATTTGCATTTTTCTAACCCTAGTTTGCAAAGATTTGGCTAAATATGTATGTAGATGATCTCTTAGCCCAAATCTAACCTCACCATTGCATCCGGGAGGCCGTTTCCATAAACTTTGAGTACAAATTTGCCTAAATTTGATGAAAAATGGAGCGTTTGGTGAAGAAAACAACAACTGGACTGCAACAATGTGCTTCTCGTAATTCAGGTCGCTTCTGATCAAACAGCAGTCACCTGGGCTAAATCAGCTCGCCTTTAGGCAAACAGCAGTCGCTTATGGTCAAATTTGGTCCTCTTTTGAACAAATAGTGCTCGCTTTTGAACAAAAACTGATAGCATCTGGTAAACTTGGTCGCATATGGTTATTATCTGCAATCTCTCACCCAAAACTTTCCAGATCGCTTTTGGGCTATTGTTTGTCGCTTTTTGTCTTTTCTTAGTCACATATGAGCTATTATCTATCGCCTCCATCCTTTTTTGCATCACTTTTGAGCAAAAATTTGCCGCTTTTTGCATATTTGCGTCGCTTCTGCACTGAAATCAGCCGCTTATGGTGTTTTCTGGATCGCCTTTACATCGACAGTGATCGCCTCAGGAATGATACACATCGCTTTTATCCCAATAGAACTCGCCTATGTGTTTTCGCTGCTAGTTGTCAATTTTAAAATGTATTGATCGCTTATGACCTAACAGTGATCGCTTCTGTTTTCATTCGGATCGCTTTTGAAATCACAGTTGAAGCTTTTAAACTCATATGCATCGCTTCTGAATGGATAGTGGTCTCTTTTTATCTGATGCGCATCACTTATGAACTTACAACAGCCACTTTTAAACTAATATTTCTCGCTTCTGAACTGATAGTGCTCGCCTGTGCAGAATAGGGTTTTGTGTTTTGACTGTTATTTTGTAGATATAGGTCGCTTGTAAGCCGAGATCGGTCGCTTTTGGCTTTTCTTCATCGCTTATAAGCCTACAGGAACCACATCTAGTATTTATCATGTCGCATTTGATCTGCAAGATCCCACCTGTCGCAAATACAGATCGCCTCTGATCAACAGTATATCGCATCTGGCAACTGTAACTTGCTTCTACTTGCTGTCATTGTGCATCTTGGTATTTCTATCATAACTTTCACATACGGAGGCCAAATCATACAAACAAGGACTCTCTAGAAAGCTGGGAGGACAAGCTTCACAACTATACCACTTTTATTAGGTGATTGTATCATGTTACCCTCTTTTTTATCAGTCAAAGTTTAGCTTCATTGCAAACTTCATTTGAGCATAACTTGAGCAATTTTGATCGTTTTTCAGTGAAACTTTTTTTCAAATTGCTTAGAATCTCCTAAACTTTCTGTTTATGCAATCCATTTTTCTGTATCAGATCATTTTCATCAGAATTTTCAGATTTCAGTTTTTTCATGTAATCATCTTCTTTGCAAGATTACTTGTTTCTTTTTGGAATTGGTGACTTGTAAGGGCATCTAAGGAGCTGGAGCAGCATTGGCATCAACATCTACAGCAAATTGGAAAGTGATTGTATCAGGTGCACTCATTCTAATCTTTCATCTCTTTCATCTTCTAATCATTGTTTGCAAACACATTTAGATTTTGGGCATAAAACGAACAATTGTTTGCAAATTCACAACAAAACATTGGGCTAAAACGAACCATTGTCTTTCATCACATTTAGATTTGGGTTTTAAAACAAACAAGTGCTTGCATTGTCTTCCACACATTGATTTCTAAGGTTAATGAACCCCATGCGAGTGTGACCAAGTAAATGTGTATGCTCTCTCCTCGCGTCCCAACACGAACTTGGAGATCAAAAACATTTACTTGTGTTGCTTTTGTTTAGCCTTAGAGAGGCCTGCCTTGGTATCCACCCCAAGGGAACGACCTCAAGCGGTACTTTCATCCGGTCCGCTATAAAAATCAGAGGATAAGGCGAAAGCCAAGTCTAATCGGTATTAGCGCTCACCATATAGTGCTAACTCAAAAGGAGGTGTACCTTTGTGTATATTAAAACTCCTAGTAGGGTTAGTTAAAGTCTTAAGTGGCTTGCTGGATGCTCATGGGGTGCTGGTCCCCCGAATTTTCATTAGAACCTCCTTGTGATAGTGGCCTTGCCTTGACTAGGACTTGTTGAGTGTCTTCACGTGCTTGCTTAACCATCATCACATTCTTTCAAACTAACAACTTGCTTATGTGTCTTGCGTGAGTGATTCATGTGTGTATATGCATAATCATTTGTTTGAATATTGCCACATCAAGCTCTAAATACCCAAACACATAAAGACAAGTCATCCTACACATTCTTCCAATAACATTCAAACCCAATCACTTTCATCTCAAACATAGCCAAGTCATCCAAATAAGCCACATCATCATCCAAATCCTTAAACAAGCACTTACTAAAAGGACTTAAGACAAACACTTGGTGACAACATGTCTACACTAGAGGACCTAGAAATCAAATTCCAAAGATTCCTCCAAAATCTTTATCAAGGATCACAACCCCTAAACCAAGATGCCATTAAAACATTACAATTATTCATCCAAAGAGCTCAACCCCATGCAAGCCAATCACCTCAACTACAACACTTCATAGCCCAAGTCCAACACCTTTTAGCCACTAGTCAAGCTCGACAAGTACAACAATCCTTAGCCACTTCCTATCAACCTAATCCACGTCATAGCCACATGTCATATCCATCTACTTCCTATCAACCTAATCCACCTATCCACCAAGTCAATGCCACATCAACCTATGAACATCCACCTCAAGCTTATCCAATCCCTCATGCCACCATTCCAATGCATTACCGAGCCCATCCACAAGGCAATCAAGTGATATCACAAGAACAACATGCAAGTCCAAATAGCCCTTTGTACATAAATCAAGCACGTCCAAGTACACCTTTTCAACAAGATCATCAAGCACCATTGATAGACCTAAGTCCACATCTGCAACAAGAAACAAATGCAAATCCCAATGGCCCCTTGTACATAAATCAAACAAGCCCAAGTTATCCTATGCAAGATCCAATAACCTTTGATAAGGGAGATACCAATCTAGAGTGGCCTTCGTCATCTAATCACACACCAACACATGAGCCAACTAATCCTATCCCAACACCACCATGTGATCCTATTCCTAGTCCATTGGTCCATCAACCCTCCAAATCACCAAGCCCTTCATTACCTTCCTCGCCATGTCATTCTAATCGTTCACCAAAGGATGCCGCTGAGAGAGTTTTACAAAGGATGCTTGAAGCAAAACTCATTGAACTTCCTAAAGTCAAACCATGTGAAGAAAGTCCATATGATGAACATGATTATTGTGCATACCATAGGACCAAAGGCCATAATACAAATCAATGCCCAATATTTCTCTCAATTGTTTACAAGGTGTACCCACCTATAATGGGAAATCGTGCCACATCATCCCCATCTAGTCCAAATCCTAATCCATCCAATCCAATTAGCTCTCAACCTAATCCTCATTCTAATCCTAATCCAACGTCATCTACCATTATCATCCATCCCTTATATTTCCCATCCACCCATACACTTGCGAAGGATGTGATCCATTGGCTACTAGATAGGAATAGACTACCCCTATGTCAAACACCAATTCATGAGCCTACCAATGAACTTCCAAAGGTCATGTCCAATCCTATAATCTCATCATGTGGTTCACATATCCTTGAGCCTCTTCAAGAGCCTTCCATTAACATGCCTAGCCCTTTAAGCCCATCATGTGATCTACAAGCCAACAAGTCTATTCAAGAGTCTCCAACCACAAGCCTAAGTCAAGAGCCTATCAAGTCCACTCAAGAACCTTCCACTTCCATCCAAAGTCAAGAGGTATGTCAAGAGCATAATCTTAAACATGTGGAAATATCGAACCCTAGTCTTAATCAAGATCAAAGCACCTCTAAGTTCCACCTATCCATGACCTACTTATGGGTTGCCCTCAAGCTATTAGCCATCACTATGATCTCATTCATGAGCAAATTTATCCCTTTTATAGCCCACTTAATCCTATTTTTGCTCATAGTTATGATCAAGGTTCTAGCTAAGATCATGAAAACCATGATGATCCATTTGGCAAAACTTTATCTATCTCATGATCAAGATGATATCTATGATGAAGAACCTATTAAAAAGTACCTTGATCCTATCCATAATCCCATAACCATTCATGAGCAAGATATCCAAATTGCTCCTAGTCATCCTCCATCTAGCCCTATCCATAATGAGCAAACATCCACTTGTCATAATGAGACATGTGCCTCTCAAGAACACATAAGCATAGAAGATCAAACAAATAACTTGGATCTTAGTGAACACAATGCTAATGATCCTCCCTCCATATCTACCATCGATCCCATTTCAAGTCCACCATCATGTCCTAGTGGTCTTACGACCTTCCTCCATGAATGTTCTTCCTTAGGACAACAACAACCTTTGTCCTCCATTTCATCTTCTCCATCTAATAAAGAACTCAAGTCTAGTTCCCAAAACACATCTAGTCCCATAGTCAATCGTATCCTCCAAAACATGAACTACCAAGGTAAAGGTCTAGGCCTTTATGAACAAGGTATTTTGGAGCCAAACCATGTCAAGATCCCTCCATGCTCATATGGCCTTGGATACACACCCCAAGGTAAACAAGGCAAAGATGTTGGTAATCCCTTCATACATACTAAACCTATCACTTTCCATCACACCCCCCATCATCTACCCAAAACATATGTAGCCATTCCAACTCCATCATCCTATAAAAGTCCAAAGCATGTGACTGTACACCTTCCACCATCCACTTTGCCTCCACTTTTACCAACTCCAAATATCCCTCCATCCACCTTGCCACCATTGCTTCCAACACCTAACATACCTATCATTCATAAGTATCCTTACATCCCTAATCATGGCCAACAAAAGCACACATCACCTAAACATAAAGCTTCCAATCATTCCATCCACTCCACCCATCCCATGGGATTCCAAAATAAACATTTGGATGCCTTTACTTATAAAGCCAAAAATCCAACTAAAACTCCTAAGGACCCTCATGCCTTAGGGTATCAATGTGAAAAGTCTCTAAATCATCCATATTCTAAGCAAAGTGCATTCACAAAGCTATCCAAGCCCTTATCTCCAAATACAAAGCCCAAAAGCAAAATGATTTGGGTTCCTAAGCAAATAACTAGCAAAGTGAATGAGGCATCCTCATCCACATCTCAAGAATCCCAATCACCTATATCCATCCAAGAACCTATTTCCACCCAAAGCTTCCATTCCCTTCAAAAATCCCACAAGCAAAGAAAAAGCACTAAAAATACTAAATCTATGTGGGTTCCTAAATCACTTCGTCAACCATCCCCTAAGCAAACATCTCCATTGCTTCCTACACCACCATCCAATCAAAAGCTTCAATGTTTATCACGGTGTGTGCAACCGTTGGTCATGGTTCCCTTCCATTCCAAAACATTCCCACATAACTACATCTCCCTATCTTCCATCCATTATCCTACATATCTCCCCCATGCTAACCCTATGGTCCATGCTTTTGTATAAGTTTTCCATCCATCTTCATTCCATAAGCCTATATAAATCCACACCATAAGCCACTAGCCTACCCTTCCACAATCCACATCCTACCTAATCCATCTCCAATCGACACAATCCCTTATCAACATCAATGAGCACACTTGACATGGTCCATGCGAGGACATCCATCTCTAATGGGACTACCAATATCCATTGAACTAGCCACTTGAGTCCCTCCTATCCATTACCATGGTGAAAACCTGGCAAACAGGCGCCATGTGTAATTGTCAACCCATCTAAAAGAAGCAAAAAAAACATAAAAAATCAAAAATCAAAAAAGTAAAGAGAAATCCCTTCGTCCAACGGTGAAAACCTGGTAAACAGGCGCCTTGGATAAGTACCATGATGAAAACCTGGCAAATAGGCGTCATGTGTAGGTTGATCTTCTATGTCACACTTGGGGGCACATTGTCTCATCCAACCTATCCATTTCCAAACTATCTATCCCATTATATCATTTACCATCCTACATTCCTTAGCCATTACATAAACATGCCTATCCTATTGAACCCATTTACCCATCCTTCCACCTTTTGACTTTGATGAAGACATAGGGGCAAAAATGTTGAAACATGTTTGGATATTTCTTGGCATACCTTCTTTCCAAACCAAGTCCTATCCATTGACCATTCATCCATCCCATTTAAACCAATCCATCATGTATCATGCAAAGAATCCTAAGCATTACCACCTAGAATGGGGCAAGTTCTTCCGATGCAACATAGCCTTTGGAGATCACATCCTAGCTCCCTTATCATGATCTTCTTATAGCTTATCCCCATCTGTTTATCATGAGCTTTCCACTATAGCCTACCTATCCATTTATCATGAGGCAAGCATCCATCCCTTATATGGCCTATCCTCTCTTCTATCCATCCAACTATCATCAGCCTTTCATCTTATCCACTATCATCCATCCTTTGCACCTAGACTTGGTTTTCTCCCTTGTCATTGGTGTCAAGCATAAAGGCTACCCAAATTGTAAATCCATTGGCGTTTTCCAAAATATTTCAAAAAAATCCAAAAAAATCAAAATATCCCAACAAACACAAAAAAATCAAAATATGTCAAACAATCCAAAAAAATCAATATCCAACAAAAAAAAACCAAGCAATAAAACCAATCATCATCAATCCAAAACAATCCATTCCATAAACATTCACTCAAAATCAAATCATCATCATCGATTCTTCCTATCAATAACATTCATTCATCCATTTCAATCAATCACTTTTTCCAATCATATCAATCAAATCAATCTAAGCAATGATCTTAAATCTAAGTCACACTAATCCATATCAAGCAAGCTAATCAATCAAAGAACATTATCCAATCAAATCAACAGGTTTTGATCCTAATCTTGTCATGAGCCCAATCATTATCAATCATCATCAATGGGATATAGCATTCCCACATCCTTGTGTTGATCTAGGGATATCGCTTTCCCCGCAATGACAACACTATTATTATCATCAACAAATCAAAAAATCAATCATTGGTTTATGACTTGACAAGGGCAATACCTTGTTTGTTTTGTTGAGCACACTGAGAACAATTGCTTCTGCTTAGATTGAGTGGACACTCTAATCATCACACAATCCAACCATCATTCAACACAATCCAACCAATCATCAACAATCAACCCAGCAATAGCAAACATCATCACCAAAGCACATAAAGCCAACCATCAAAAACCAAATCCTATCAATCATCAGCTTCAACACCAAAGCAAATCAATTCAATCACATCAAGCCAACCATCAAAACAAATCCAATCACTTCAACAAATCAAAAGCAGCTCAATCCACCACAAATCATCCATCCTTCATCAAATCAATCTAATCAGCATTTCATCATCTTCCAACCATTCCAAACAATGATCCAATTGCAAGTCAATCCTTAATCCATACCAATCAAGCTAATCAATCGAGCCACATTATCCAATCACAATCAATGGTCTTGATCCTAGCCTTGTTGTAAGCCAAATCAATCAATCAGCCAACCAACTCAGCAAACAACTTTGTGTTGATCTAGGGATATAGCTTTCCCCACAATGACAACACTCTCAACTATCAACAATACACAATTAATCATTGGTTTACAGCTTGACAGGGGCAATACTTTGTTTGTTTTTGAATCATTTGTGCATACTTGCTTGCTTGCTTGTGTGTGTTATCACTTTAACTTGCATTTGTATCACATCGGTATCAATCTAGCTAATATTCATATCTTGTATCCAGACAAGGTTGTATTATGCTGGGGCACAAGACACAACGTCACCCTGGTCCTTATGCCTTGGTGCATAACGTCTAGTGCTATATCAAACATCATGGTTGCTCACCTTCCATTGCAGCATAACACATCCATCATTTCTTCTATCTATCCCCTTATCTTTCTTTTGCAGCCAAGCTGTTTCATTTCAAGAGCATACCCGTGTTTGTCCAACCCACCTATCCTCTCGAGGGGGCATCATCATCATCATCATCCTTTTCCTCTATCCATACCTTAGCTTCTTTGAAATGATGTTACTCGACATAAAGCTTATCATCTCGAACATCATCTCAAAGAGGGGCAAAATGTAGACACCCAAAATTGTCCCAAATTTGTCCATGTCTTGCAACACCTAGTTAAAAACATCATTAAGATATCATGTAGCATTTTGTCCTAAATCCCACTCTTAATCCCATTTATCCATTAGCCAATTAATTAAATAAATTTTATTTATTTAATTAAAATCCTATTCAATCTCATCCTAATTCCATTAGCCAATTAATTAAATAAATTTTATTTATTTAATTAATATCCAACTCATATCCCAACTAATTCAAATATTTTATTTGAATTAAGTTCTCATCATAAGCCGACTTTCCAATTAATTAAATAAATTGTATTTATTTAATTAATTTATCTTATCATTTAGCCGACATGTGTGTCTCTTTCATTTAAAAAGATAAGTGGTACTATAGCCTTTTATTTAATATCTTTCATATGTAGTACTTTTTATGTACACAAGCACACATGAGCCCTATTCTCCTTGACACTTGTCAAATGACTACAACTCCCTTGAAGAGTGGGAATACCTAATCAATCCTAGCCGTCCACATCAATCATTTAGCTTTTTAATCTCAACCATCCATTTGAACCAAGCCTTTCCTATAAAGCAAACCCCTCGCAAGCCATTAGCATGCATTGAGCCTCAAGTACCCTTATTCTGGTGAAATATCATTAGAGCTTTTGCATCCTTCATCTATCATTCATTCTAGCATCTTCATCTTAATGTTATGCTGCAGAATCGAGCAACCAACACAACAAATTGATCAATCAACCTCATCTTGCATCTTCGAGGTATTGAATTATTTGGGTTTAGGTTATGCATTTCAATTGTTTGATCATTTCCATTTATAAATCCAAATTTTTCGATATACAGGTAGAATGAAAACATGCAAGGGAACAAGAGCTTTCGCAAAGCCCATGCCCCCAAAGGTGACATGTGCCACGATCACCAAATGTTCCCACAAACACATCATTATCATTTGCTAAGATAATCAACAAGAGATAAGCTTTGGTTAGAAAATCTTATTCTAAGATAATAACCAAATCAATTCATAGAAGCTATGCATAAATCATGTATTAGATCATATCAAAGACCAAGGCTACACTTGTGGGTTCGGAACCGAGTATAGTCATTAGGCTATACTACAGGTATCGCAAAAACGAGTGTAACAACAAAGTGAGTTACAAAACAATCCAAAGTACATGGAAGCATATTTAGAGTATTGCAAAAGTTTGTTACAAGAGATTTCACAACACGAATCACAACATAGAGTGATTCTACTAGTCAAGCATGGGATATATATATCAACCCCATCTTCATATATGGACTAGGTCCATTTTTTCTTTCTTGTTGAAGGGGCACACAGTCCTTATTAGTATCTATTTGTTTTCGTCATCCACTGACTAGTAGAGCCACTAAATAATGTAAACAATAAAAAAGAGAGAGGAGACAAAAGTGACTTGGATTTACAACACGGGAAGATGCCCCCAAGACATCCTCCACAATGTTATGCCCCCAAGGCACAACACACAACAATAAAATAGAGGAGAAGAAAGATACAAGAATAGAGAAATATATAGAAGAATGGTCACAATAGAGGTGGTCTCCTTGTATCCTTGAGCTTACAAGAGTATCAAGGGTCATCCAAACAGACCTAAAATACATATAACACAACACGGCGGAACACAACACATAAGAGGAGGCCACATAAGGGAGCAACTCAAAGAGATGCTACAACAAAGGTGGCTAAAAAGGGTTAGAGATACTTACATGTTATCTTTGATCTTGATCTTTATATTTACTATTAAAGCATTGTCCCTTGTTCTTTCTTCTCATTGAATCATGTTATCCACATTTGCCTGAATTTGTGAAGAGGAAACCATAGGAGCTGGCAATGGAAAGCCCTTCTCTAGAAGGTTTTCTCTTGCAATATGCCAGGATGGTGGAGAAACCTCGCAAATTCCTATTTCAGTTGAGTGAGGTGATGAAGGAGCCAAGAAAATGCCCATTTCAACCGGTTGAGGTGGTGTTGGAGTGTCTGTTACCTAAATTCCACTACGGCTCATTCAAGTAGAGTTTTGATTCAAAACTTGTAAGGTACATCTCATCTGGTCCTTCATACATTACATTCAAGTGCATAAATGAAATAATTCAGGAGATTATGTTTATTAGTTTACTGCATTTATCCAAGTGCATGTAACATAAGAAGGGTTTATCCAAAGCTTTTTCCAAAAAATAAATAATCTTTATTGAATGTAAAATGTTCATTATCTCACACAAGCCATGAGGTTAACTGTCTTATTCAATGAAATAGAAGAACAATCTATACATGAATAAGTAAATAAAATTAATGCGCATGTAAGGTCAGAGGCCAGTCATTGCCTAAGAATGACTAGTTCTAGTTCTGGCGTGTTGTCCTGTCGCCCTGAGTCGTCTTTGTCCTTCCTAGCTTCATGTTGTCCCTGGTTCCTGCATCTGGCAAAAATAGTAGCGTTAGAGCAATTCTCTAAGAAATGAATGGTCCCAAACCATACATGAACAAGATACCATACATGTATAAACTGATCCTCAATTGCATTAAAAAAGAAATGTATACCTTGGATGTCCTAGAGAACAATCCGTCATCAAACACATCCAAAACATGCATTTATTTTCTAACAAGTTTGCTTCATGTACAGATACAGATGTAATTATGTTTCTATTTGATTCATCAGGTTACATTATGAGTGGACGAAATGTGGCTCCCACAAGGGTTGAGCCTAGCTCATAGACCTTACATAACATTTCAGATGCAATATACAAATGCAAAAGCACAGCCCAAGGGGCATATTCAAAAGGCAGATCACAGCTGTCAAGAGCAATAACAGTCAGCAGGAAGGCAATCACAGGGACAGCCATGATAAAGGACAACCCAAACTAAACAGTAACAGTCTTGGCATATCATACAACCATATTTGTTGGCAACAAACACAGTCATGAGCATCAAAACATGAAGACATATGAGCATAACCTACAGATAGAATGTATGATCAATTATTTGTGCAACACAATTACATTCTTTGATCATTAATATAGAAAAGTCATAAGGAAATACAGTCCTAACAGTTCACGAAGAGCAGGTCTGAACAGTTAGGCAAATAGGCACAAGGTTTTGGATTCACAACTATCTCAGTGACATGAGGTTTGTATGATGATGCTTTAATGGTATTAAAGCATTCTTACACATTAGATGTTTTGTTAGGGTGTTTAGAGTGATACAAGGCTGTGTGCAGTATCATGGAGACTTTTGAAGTCTGATGACAAGTTTTGACACCATAAAACATCATAGCTCTCTTAGTGACCTATGTGTCAACTCAAGACTTATTATGAACTTTATGTGAACAATAATTTCAAACCTTATGTGAACCTTTCAAAGAATTCACCGTGACCTCTTTGAAAACATCCAGACAATGGGTTTTTTATCATATGCAGAGTGAGTTTTTCACAGATACAGTGGAAATGAGGTAGTTAATGTTGATAACTAAGAGGGGGGGTGAATCAGTTATCCTAATTTCTTTCTCTTTCTGAACTTTATTAATAATCAATGTAACATTAATTTAAATGAGCAAACATAACCATGAAATGGAAATACACATGACACAATATTTTTGACGTGGAAACCTTGTTAAGGGAGAAAACCACGGGGTGATTAACCCAAGATTGTATTCTCTATTAGAAGAATGGAAATACAAAATGGCACTTGCCAATTAGGGCTCACTGCCCGAGCACACTGCTCACAAGAAGGCACACTGCCTACAAGAGACACACTGTCTACAAAAAGAGTCTTATACAATACTTGAATTGATTGGTAGCATCCACATATGTTGGGGTTCAGTTCTGGTTAGGCTCAGTACACTGATCTGCTGCACTTCATCTTTCCTCCTCTCTTATGTTGCTTTCCTTTCACATACCGGACCTTTCTTACTGCTTCTGCTCTGCTCTGCTTTTATTCGCACATCATATATCACAACACTACTTCTCACAACTAAATCCATCCTATATATATATCCGCACAAGTGATTTCATCATCTTTCTAGTCGGCACCGGAATAGTCAATATTTTCAATAGACTCTGATCTGTTGGCTGAATCCTTGCATACCAAGTAATGCGGATCAAGGATATACTTGTGGAAATCATTAACCATGTTGGCCAAACATAATTCATGCCTTCATAACCTTTACTAACATCAGTAACACATCCAGAATAATGTCTGATGTTCTGCCAGTCAGTTCTTCCTCTGTTCACACTGCCAATTGGGAACCCGGTACTTAAGCATTCATATCTCTTTATCCTTTCCAGATCGGAGGCTCAAACCTTGGAATCTATCAATCAAGATAGTCCTCTTGACTTCCCCAAATCTGTACTTTACCAAGATACTTCCTCTGAGAGATCTAGACCTGTCTGTCGAACCTCGCCACATGCTCTGTTCCTATTTACCGGACCACAACATTCTTCACTCTAACTTCTGGTAGAGACATACCATGTCCTGCGGATGTGTGGGATGAACTTTGTTGCCATCAATGACAACAATCATGACTCCATATAGTGTCTCTTGCCAACAATCTCCCCCTTTGGCATTGATGGCAACAATTAGTGAAAAATGACTAAGTGTTTACACTATGCTCCCCCTTCGCTGATGCTCTATTTTTATATACATTTTCCGGAGCTCCCCCTTAGTTGGATTCCTCATTTTTCACTACTCTTCACTCCCCCTTTGACATCAATGGCAAATGGTAGGGTCCGCATACCAAAAGTTTCAAAAAATTTAACTATACTTAGCCGCATATTACATACTCACATAAACTGAAGAATGTCTGCAAAGGATCTCTTTAATTGGACGAGTTCTGTAGCCCAACTTTGCTTCATTCTATCCAAAATTGAAATTTGACCACTCAAAAAAAAAGCAAAAGCTTCTGCCCTCTTAAGATCTGTCGGATCATTGGTTTGGACGGTAGTCTAAGCATCACTTATGGCCTCATGCATGGACTCTAACTTAGGGATAATGATTCTTCTGAGTTCACCCATCTGGCTAATTATGTTCTTCTTTTCCTTCTCAAAATTCTGTATTGCATTTGTGATTGCAATAGTCTAAGACTCTTGATTAACTATGGAGGAAGAGAAAGGATCAAAACTTTGAGACAAACTTAGTAGTTTATCCTCTTGCTCTTTTATTTTCTTCTCAATCTCTACTGTTTCTTTGGACCATGAAATACAAAATTTGTATACTTTTCTGCCATCTATTAGAGCATTTTCTAGGCTCTTTATCCCTATACTCATATTTCTCCTATCATTACTTATCAACCCTTGTACCTCTGATAATCTTTTTGCAAGAAATTCCTTCCAGACCTTATCTTCTGCTGACTTCTCTAGTGAATCAAAATGTGTGCTAACACTATTGACTAGAGTTTTGAGATTACCGGATGAGGAGGCTATGGGATCTTTCTGAAACAATGGCATAATCTTTTCTAGCACTCTGGAAGCAGCTTCTATCAACTCACAGTCTTCCATGTGAGACTTTAGGAGTTTTTCTTTAGCCTTTGCATTAGCGAATGAGGCTATCTTCATTATCTGTACCGGAGAAAGTGAATCAAAATTAAATGGTCCTTGTAGAAGTTTCGGTTCATCAATCTCCATTGTTTCTTTGTTCAGGAATTCTTGGACAGTTTTTGCAGTGTCTCTTGCCGGAGACAGATGTTTCTTCTCTTCTACATTCTTAGGGCTATCCCTTGGAGATTTCTCTCCTTCTACATTCTTAGCACTATCAGTTGTGGTTTTCTCTGTTGAGGTCTTCTCTTCCTCTGCAACCTTGGTACTGTCAACTTCTTTTTCCTTCACTCCTGCTTCTTTCTCCTATATTGTGTCTTCTCCTTTAGATTCGGAAGCTGTAGGGGAAACCAGAGGAGAGATATTTCTTTGTCCATGAGCCACCTCTTCCGGAATAGGGGATTTTGAGCCCTTGTCTTTACCAGAGTCCTCTGTGATGGGAATGTTGAACTTTTTAAGAGTATTCCAGAGAATCTCTTCAGTCTCTTTTGCCACTTTGTCAGTTTCACCAAGCATGAGCTGATTCATCCTGGCTTTGCTCCGGAACTCATCCTTGCGCTCTTTAAATATCATATTCATTTGTTGCGGAGTGATTGAAGGGAAGAGCTGAATGGCTACCTGTTCCTAGATCTCGAGATCTTTTGCTTGAGCATTGTTCTTCCTCATTTCAAGCCTTTTCTCTAAACTTTTGGGAATTAGAGAGACTATTTCAATAAAAGCTTTGTTGTAAGTATTTAAAAACTGAACTGTGGCTTCCTCCAGAATCTTTTTATCTGCTTCATTATAATCATCAAAGAATTCTGTTAAGGGCTGCAGGTTTCTATCCACAGTGACTGCTTTTACCACAACATCTAAGGATAGAGTGGGTTTTTCAACAAATTCCTCTTCCTTCTCTTCTTCTCCTTGACTGGTAGAATGTTCACCGGATGATTTCTTCTTCTTCTTCAGTTTCCTTATCTCCTCATCTGATTTGGTTTCTTCATCATCCTTTAGGCTAACATAGGACCTTGTTGCCTTTTTCTTTGTTCTCTTTTCTCCTTTTCCGGATGATTGTGCTTCCGGTTTAAATGCCCTTGAGCTTTTGGCAGTAGCAGGCGCAGATCTCTTTGATGATCTAGTCCGGGTGGAGGTTTCTACCGGAGCACATTCCTTGCTTTTCTTTTTTGCCTCTTTCTTCTCTTCCTCAGCCCTTTCCATCCTTTTCTTGTGGGCATCAAGTGCCTCCTTTGAGATGTCAAGGCCTTGGGCAATATTTTCTACTTCTTTTCTCACCTTCCTCTTGATTTTAGGTTCTCTAAGTTGCACATGAATCTTTACACTCAACTCCTCAAAGGTTCCAAATCTTTCTGCTTTTGAGTCCTTAGGCTGACTGAGCATGTGTTGAACATGCAGCTCTATAATTTGTTTATCAACTTCATACCCCATAGGCATGATTTAGACTGTCCTTGGCTCTACTGCCTCCATTAGGCATTGATCAGTGTCTACCATGAAGCACACTGTATCCTTGTATTTCTCAACTACTGATTTGGGGATTCTTTCTCTAATTTGCATTGTATTTTGAAATTGCTTGAAGTAACCCCACAGAGCTGTATTCCTTGCCTTAGCATCCCCAAGTTCATACAAGTAGTCTCTGATCTGAATTGCTACCGGTTTGTCATTTTGCCATACCCATCCATTTGATCCGGGCAGCTCATTCATGAAGTAGAAAAATAGACATAGTATTAGTCCACCATATTTAAAGGAATTCTTCTTGTCCTTTTTGATTTTCTGTATGTTTTCCATTAGTTGGCTCAAAAGAAGTTCACAGAGGTCATATTCTGCATTCTTTCTCAGCATCTCATAAGCAGTATATACTGTAGTACCGGATACTGAATTCTCCCTACTGGAGTGATATATCTTGTATCCTATTATCATAGATGCAAACTTGACATCTAGGTCAGTAATATCTTCAATGGTCATTGCCCTCTTATCAAATTTTGATCTGGTGGCCTCAGTTACAATGTTGTTTTTGACAGATTTGAGGACAAGTATCCCTCCGGAGGAGTATAAACCAGTTACTGCCCTAATTGCCTCCTTTGTGATCTTGCAAGGTTTGTTCAGCCATAGGAAGTTATCATGCACCCTACTCAATACATATCGGACCCATTCATCTTCTTCAAAACAGGGGAAATGAATAAACTGATCAAAATGTTTCTCCTGGATGCCCTTATATTCTGGTTTAAGCTCAAAAGTATCATCTATCAATTGTTTGTGATAGATGTCTCTCAGTTTGAATTCCCCAAACTCTTCAATATTTGCATGTATGTAAACCCTAATGTCTTCTGTGTGCAAAATGCCATGCGGAACACTAGAGAATGCTCCTAGGGGATCTACCTCCAATGATTTGTATGGATGTTTCTTGAATTCAGGGCGGGGCCTATCAGAGATCTTTACTATATTCAGAGTATGCATCTTTCAAAGCTTTGCAGAGAGATATTGAGAACGGAAAATACCTTTTGCACCTTTTGGTTTCACGTAGTTGGCCGGATTGATTTCTGGATGAATTGACTTCTACAAATGATCTTTGATGAAGTTGTGGAATTTTGTTGCAGAGCTTCACTTTTCGTTTCTTCTTGAATGCAGAATGAAAAAGTGATTAATGAGAAAAACCCTTATATTGCTCCACAAACCCTAATGTTAGGTTGCAATAAATGCTCGACCTAAGTTATTCCAGTTTGCCTTATTTAGATGACTTAGAGAACCGGATCAATCCTGATCTTTAAGCATCATGCGGATCTTCCAAATCTTTACCATAGTTTGTTTGGATGTTGCCCTTATGAACCCTACAATCCGCAACTCTTCTTGTGCCAGTTCCGGCACTGGTTGACTGGCTGGGGGAACAAGGTTTTCTTTGTGTCTCCCCCTAAGCCAGAGCTCACTTCTTAATTTCTGGAAGGAATATCAGCACTAGAGTCTGGTGCGGATCCAACCTCTACATTCTCTGTACTTTTCTTCACCCAAATCTTGTTCATCTCACTTTTAACTTCATCCGCATTCACCTTTTGTTTACCCTTATCTTGATGATTATGATATACCGGACCTCTTTTGTCCCAATTCTTACTTCTACAAAATTTTTCACTATGACCGGATCTATTGCAGATTTGGCAAACAACATTTCTTTGCATATTTGACTGATATCCTCTTGATCTGCATTGATTAGCCATATGACCTATTCTATTGCATGCAAAGCATCTACCATTGAATGATTTGTTCATTTGCATATTTCTGCATTCATGAGATTTGTGACCATACCTTTTGCAGTTAAAACACTATCCGGAGAAAGATGAATTAGTCTGATTCATTCTCTTTCTGCACTGATTAGCTTTGTGACCAAAGTGATTGCAGTTGTGGCAGTATCCATTGAAGGATGGATATATTTGAGCATTAGGCTGTCTTACCGGAGGTCTTCTAGGCCTGTTCCATGGATTTTCTGATCTAAAATTCTTCTGACCGGATCCGGAGCTTTCTCCTTTCTCATATCCCAAACCACACTTGTCATCTACCTTCTTTTGACTTCCAAGAAGAACTTCAAGTTGAGCAGAACTTATCTTGAATTTCTCTTTATACTCATTTGCTATTTGAAGATCCCTTTTGAGAGAGACAATTTGATCCTCATGTTTTTATTCATTATCTTTAGCATCTTCAAGATCAGATTCAAGATGTCTGATAATTCTATCCATCTGGTGGCAATCTTCTGATTTCTCCTTGAGAGATTGTCTTAGATTATCTTCAGTTTTTCTTTTCTCTTCAACTTCTTGGGTAAACTTCATTACTCCTGATTCCATTTCATGTCTTACCATAATGATTTCTTTTGATAACTTTTCACACAACTCAGTTTTTTCTTTTAGCTCTTCATTTGCATTATTTGCTTCACCTTGTCTTGCCAATTTTTGAAGCAGCTCCTTTCTCTTTTTCATAGAGAGACTTAATTTGTCTTTTAGTTCTCTCATGAAATCATCAACCTGTTTGAGTCTTTCCTTTAATTCATTTACTTCAGAGTTTGACTGTTCAAGATCATCAAGGGTAGTCTTGAGTTGCTCTCTTAAACCATATGCATCCATTTGAATTCCCAGATCTTCCTCAAGCTGTTAGGCTCTGTTAGGAGGAACTTAGCTCTGATACCAATTGTTGATAACTGAGAGGGGGGGTGAATTAGTTAGCCTAATTTCTTTCTCCTTCTGAACTTTATTAATAATCAATGTAACATTAATTCAAATGAGCAAACATAACCATGAAATGGAAATACACATGACACAATATTTTTGACGTGGAAACCCTGTTAAGGGAGAAAACCATGGGGTGATTAACCCAAGATTGTATTCTCTATTAGAAGAATGGAAATACAAAATGGCACTTGCCAATTAGGGCTCACTGCCTGAGCACACTGCTCACAAGAAGGCACACTGCCTACAAGAGACACACTGTCTACAAAAAGAGTCTTATACAATACTTGAACTGATTGGTAGCATCCACATATGTTGGGGTTCAGTTCTGGTTAGGCTCAGTACACTAATCTGCTGCACTTCATCTTTCCTCCTCTCTTATGCTACTTTCCTTTCACATACCGGACCTTTCTTACTGCTTTTGCTCTGCTCTGCTTTTATTCGCACATCATATATCACAACACTACTTCTCACAACTAAATCCATCCTATATATATATCCGCACAAGTGATTTCATCATCTTTCTAGTCGGCACCGGAATAGTCAATATTTTCAATAGACTCTGATCTGTCGGCTAAATCCTTGCATACCAAGTAATACGGATCAAGGATATACTTGTGGAAATCATTAGCCATGTCGGCCAAACATAATTCATGCCTTCATAACCTTTACTAACATCAGTAACACATCCAGAATAATGTCTGATGTTTTGCTAGTCAGTTCTTCCTCTATTCACACTGCCAATTGGGAACCGGTACTTAAGCATTCATATCTCTTTATCCTTTCCACACCAGAGGCTCAAACCTTGGAATCTATCAATCAAGATAGTCCTCTTGACTTCCCCAAATCCACACTTTACCAAGATACTTTCTTTGAGAGATCCAGACCTGTCTATTGGACCTCGCCACATGCTCTGTTTCTGTTTACCAGACCACAACATTCTTCACTCTGACTTCCAGTAGAGACATACCATGTCCTGCGGATGTGTGGGATGAACTTTGTTGCCATCAATGACAACAATCATGAATCCATATAGTGTCTCTTGCCAACAGTTAAGTCATGGGTAGAGACCATGGTAGAATCAGTCTCACATGTCATTTAGAGTCCATTTTCAAAACCTTGTTTAGGCATTAAGACTTATGCAAAAGATAAATACAATATGTAGAGAAGATGACAGTCAACAATCCAAGGTCCAGAGGTTCTAGCTGAGAATACAATAATGGAGATTTCAAGGTAGTAGAAAGTAAAATTATATTAACAAGCTTTCAACAGTGAGGAAGTTATCTTTGAGAAAAAGAAACCTCAGCTTAGTTCTCATGAAGTAAGGAACCAGCATACATATTAGTATGAGCTATAATGGAGGAAGCCATGGATAGGGCTGAAGCAAAACTAAAATCCAAATGATAAGCATGATCTTGGAAGTGTTTAAGTATTATTGGAGGCCTCGGTACGGTAAGTTCAAGAATATTACAAGCTTTGAAGGTACAGATGGAATTTAGAGGATAACCATGGATGCCTTCAAGAATAATAGGGACAAACAACAAAAGAACAGCCAACTATAATGAAGCAATCATGATATAAGGAGAATCATTTATAGATAACAACATTGTGGACAGTAGTCACATGACTGTACTCAGATGATAGTTAACACCATGTCAGTCATTCAGAACAGCAGAGTCTATGAAATGTAGTGGAGAGGACAGTCATAGACCTCAAAGGAGCAGAGCCTCTGTAAGTGCAATCATTAGTAAAAGGCGGTGTTTGCATAGTCATAATAGTGACAGAGGAATATTAAACTGCATTTTGGCCCCATCCAGAGAGAAAGTAAAAAGAAACTCTCAACATAAGACCCATATGGGTTTTTATTCAAAAGGAATGCAGGTACAGAAAAAGGAAAGATTCGAGCTCATGCAGAAAACAACATACTCAGAGCCATCAAAATTGCGGCCCCAAGCAGCAAATAGAACAATGAATCTCAAAAAAGGGAAGAGATAACTAGTGTAAAAGGAAAAATCCAAGGTTTTCAACTCTTTTGAAGAACAAAATGCCCAGAAATGCTCAAATCGAGCCTCAAGTTATAGCAAATAGAAAAAATACAGATTTTCAGACATAATATGCTCAAATTTTTGTAAAATCGCGCCTCTTTTATAGCCAAATGCAACAAAGAATTCATAAAATGAAGAAAGGTCTGTAGATATTTGAGAAATCTAAAGGCTTTTTAACTCTTTTCAAGAAAAAATGCTCACAGAACTCTCTAGATTGCGCTTCAGCACAGCAAATATACAGGAAAAATTTAGAAAATGAAGAGATGAACAGCAAAAATGAATTACCTCTATTTTTCTTCCATTGTTATGTCAAACCATAGAGATTTCCTCAGGCGACCTTCTTTTCAGCCTCAAACACAGTTAGAATTGAATGCAAAGTGGTCGGCCATGACAAAGAAACAAAGAAATGGTGGGATACTAATCAGAATTGCAGCCATGGAGCCCCAAAATCAATGTCAAATCGACTAGGAGTCAAAATCTCAGTGAAAAGCAAAATACCTTGCATCTTGCACAAAAAATTGGCCAAAATCCTCCCAGAATCGATAGAAATCATGCATTTTGGCCCACAAACCCCAGTCATGGTGGCGTGGCGGCAAGAGGAGAAAGGTTAAATGAAAATGCAAATGATATGTTTAGGTTTTCTTCCTTTTTGGGTCGAATAGACCTAATTTCCATTTGTTGTGTAGTTTTTGACTTCTGATTTAAAAACAAAATCATTTCTATCCATTTGAAGCTCGTGGTAAAGACTTGCGAAAGTCTTTAAAACCTAGTAATACTACATCATGGGGCCATGAGACATTTTTCTGCCTTTTGATCCTCTTTCAAGGTCAAGTCAAAGAACATTATGAAAAACATAAGGTCGCATCCATTATGTCTTGCTAGATATGAGTTATTTTGTGAGATCATATGGTGAATATGATGGTTTTAAGGTATTGTAATGTGTATAGGGAGTCATAAGGGTCCTTTAATGTGTTGCATTAGACCTTCAAAGCATGAAATTGTGGTGATGTGTGTTGGGAGATATAAGGTGATATAAAAGGTAAGTGATGAATAAAAACATTTGATGGGAGCTATAAGGTAGTATTGAGGTATGATGCCTTTTAATGCATATGGAGGGATAAGGTGATTCATAATGCAAAATATTGTAATTACATATGCATGGAGGTATAAGGCTTTTTTGTGTACATTATGAGTGATGGCTAAGGCATGATGGTACATATTGGGAAACATGTGAGTGGCTAGGGGGGATGATATGTTTTGATATGGCCTTGTGACATGTGATATGATGCAAGTGTGTGAGTCGTGTGTTTTTCCTAGGGGTTACATAAGAGTTTTATTTTGATTTTTGCATAATCTAGAAATAGATTAAACATTGTAAACGAACGATAAAGTAATAAATTATGAATTAATTTATCATTTGTAATAAAAATGCAAAGAGGCAATACTAGGCAGATTTATCGCACATGGCAAAGTAAGTCTCGTCGATTACTTTGTCATCCTTTCACAATATTTAAATTGTCCTTAAATCATGCAAAATCGGGAAGTTAAATATTTGTGTCCTAAATGCCATTATTTTCTGCATAGGTTTGTAATAATTTTGGAATGTAAAACATTAACTAAGTGGTGTAATTATAAATCACTTAGTCAATGTTAAATGAATGCAGAAATAATGTGTATTTATGTCATTTATTGTGAAAATATCAGACATTTATGATGTTGCAAGGTGAGTTTGACAAGCAAGTTGAGGAGTTATTGCACAAATTTAACTTATTTCAGTGGCCTTAAAGATCATTTGAAGGCATTTAAAGACATTTTTAGGTGCTTTTATGATTATTGATGGCATGCCTTGACTATTTCTACATTGGAAACCCATTTTGGAATACTGTGGGCAAATATTTTGGGCACATTTATGAGGTACACGAAAATGGAGATGGATCATCCTTATCTCATGGCTGCTATTTGGAGAGTATATAGTCATTCATTTGACTCTTTGTAGGGAGTTTTTTTCCATGTACATTCTGGAGTTAGTGATTTTTCTGCAATCCTACTCAGTTTGAGCATGTTTTTGTAACTCTTTTGGCATATGAAATACAGAGAACACCTTGGATACCATTGATAGTCAGATTTTGCATTCTTGTTTTGCAATATTGGGTGTTATCAAGTGTTTGATCAGGTCATTTGTGAGGTATTTTGTTTCCTTGTGCCCTGTCTTATATTTCAATACCCTTTTCTACAGAAGTTGTGTTTATGCAGGTTGCAAACTGTGTCTTCAAGTGTTATAAGGCTTTTAAACTATGAAGTTTAGCTTCCTTTTAAACTTTTTAATGCATTTAGGCCTCTTTGTGAAGTGTTTTTGCAAACATACAATGATAGGTTGTGCAGGTTTAGTTTATGTTGTCTATGGCCAAGTGTATGCACGTCTGAGTTTCATTAACCATATCAAATTTGGTGAATCACCCTTATTTTCATATTTTCCAATTTTAACTTTCATTTTCAAAAGCATTCCTTCTCCTTTTTTCCTCTGCAAATCCAGTAGATCTTAGGTGATTACCAACTAGGAAGTTAGCCTTCTCCAGAGGTTCTTTCCATCACAGATGACCCACAGACCTAGAAAGATCCCATGTTTCTCCAGATTGCCAAGTTTTACAACTCAGCAAGGGTGCAAATCTGAGAGACAACAGTGCCATGGTCGTTAGGAACAATATTGTCATTTACATCATTTCCAGGAGGAGGATTATGTGTGTTCTCCATATCATTAGATGTGTCCAAGGTACGCAAATGCTCAAGAAATGGTAGGTAATCTATTTCTTCATTCAAGATGTAGTTAAGAAGTGTTTTAAGATCGGTAGATGAACTTTCATTGTCAATAGGTTGAGGAGGTGTTGAAATTAAGGAACACTAAGGGGGGGGTGAATCAGTGTTCTGCAAAACTTATTATTATGTTCCTTTATTAATTTACCACATACATTCAAAAGAAAGAAGCATGAACTTAAGAATAGCAATAACAAGATCACACATGAACACCAGGATTTTTACATGGAAACCTGGTTAAGGGAAAAACTACGGTGGGGGTTGACCCACAAGATTTTATTCTCTATTAAAAGTATTACAAAATGGGAAGGCACATGTTTTTGAGTGCACTGCCCAGAGCTCACTCCTCAAAGTAGGCTCACTGCTTACAAGATCAATTACAAGAGTTCACTGAAATGTTTGAACTGAAGAATAGCATCTAACAATGCAAGATTACAGTTCTGGTTAGGCTCAATATACTGACTTCACACACTTCATCTCTTACTGCCCTATTTCACTGTTCTGCCATGATCCAAACCCTAGATCTCTTTCCTTTGCACTTGTTCCTGCTACACTTCACACCACTCACTTCATATTCGCACCTTCACATCACAAAATGCTCAAATTCATCGATTACATATATCCGCAACATGGGATTTCATCAACTACAATCGGCCTCAAGAAAACTTATAAACTTTTACAAGATCATTGTTCTTTCGGCTGAATCCATACACAAACATCAATGCGGACCACAAATTATGAGTTAAAGTCACCACACATGTCAGCCAATACCACTGAATCTCATAAATTACTCAACTAACCACTTCTCTTAATCTGCACAAGGATCAAACACCAAGTTGGCATGTTCTTCACCAGACTGAACTGTCTAACCAAAACCTGATACTCAAATGCCTGTAACTTTCAATCCCTTCATCACCGGAGGCTAAAACTTTGAATTTAGGTAGCCCTGACATCCCTTAACATACCCTCAGATCCACAGCATAATATGATTATTTGTGGAGAAATGTGGACCAAAATATTGGATCCTATCATATGCTCTGTTCTTGTCTATCCAGACTTTGACAAATTTGCAATCTGACTTCTGGTATGATCAAATGATATAATGCAGATGTGTAAGATAGATTCAGTTGTTAACAATGACAACACATAACATGCCTAGCAGTGTCTCTTGCCAACAATCTCCCCCTTTGGCATTGATAGCAACACTTAGTGAAAAATGACTAAGTGTTAGAAAAGCCCCCCCTTACTATGTACACTAGTGATTTCCAATGCTCCCCCTTAGATGAATTCCTCATTTTTCATTACTTTCCACTCCCCCTTTGACATCAATGGCAAAGGTCGAGGTCCAAATCCAAAAATTTACACAAAATTTCTATATCCATACTTCTGCATATGTACAAACAATCCTTATGTCTTGTCTACATAAACTTAAACACATCACCAAAAATGTTTTTCAATAGCACCAATTCATTGTCCCAACTTTTCTTCATGCCATCCAAAATTGAAATATGGCCACTGAATAAGAATGTTTGTGACTCTATATTCTGAAGATCAGTGGGATTACTTGTCAGAGCAGTAGCTTGAGCTTCTGCCAATGCATTGAACATTGTTTCTAACTTAGGGAGAATCAATCCCCATAGTTCGCACATCCTTGCCACAATGTTTTCTTTTTCCTTCACAAATTTATTTATTTCATCAATTAAGTTAACTACTTGACCTTCTTGACTTGCTGCAAATATTGTCAAAGGATTAAAGGATTGAGATACATTTGACAATTTTTCCTCGGACTCCTTTATTTTCTTCTCAATGTCCTCTACAACTTTTGACCAAGATAAGAAAAATTTGTACACATCTCCTTCCGTGAGGGCATTTTGAATACTCTTTACACTAGTATTCAACATAATTCTATCATTGGCAATTATTATTTTTAGTTCACTAAATCTCTTATCATTAAATTCATTCCGGACTTTGACTTCTACTGACTTTTCAAAAGACTCAAAGTGAGTACTTACAAAGTTTATTAGAATCTTCAACTAACTGGAGGGGGATGCTAATGAATCCTTCTTAAATGTAGGCATGATTTTCTCCAAAACGTCAGATGCAAGACCAAGCAACTCATTGTCTTCTATATGAAATTTCAAAATTTCCTCTCAGGCCTTGGCTTGTGCAAAAGAGCCCAACTTCATCTTCTGTACCGATGATAGATTATCAAAATTGATTGGACCTTGTATTATATTAGGATCTTCTACAACTTGTTTATCTTTCTCCAAAATTTCTTTCACTACTTCTGCAATGTCTCTTGCCCAATATGATGTTTCATTTTTGTGCTCATTATGGCATGTATCTTCTCCCTTTCCGGAGTCAACCACATTGTCTTGCTTAGCATTTTCATTCTTTTTCTCTGCTTCTACTCTCTCTACATCATCAGCAATGTCTTCGGCATTCTTTTCCAAAGGATCTTGTGTATCCTCGTCAACAGCATCATCATCATTTTATCAAATTCCTCAACATCCAGAATGGAGGAATCAATTCTATCATTAGTTTCTTCTTCTTGACCTTCCTTGTCCTTAACCTCTTCTTCTTTCTGCTCCTTATTCTTTTCATAATCACTTTTGATGGGATCATTTATTTCCATATTCATTTCTATATTTGCCTCACAAGATTGGTGTAGAGGAATTTGAGTATCCTCTGCACCATCATTATCTTCCTTCACCATCTCTCCATCTCCTTTATTTGATATTTCCTCTTCCGAAGCAGAGAATTCATCTAGCTCAACTTGTTGCTCATTTTCCTTCAACTCTTCTTCATTTGGAAGGGGTGTATCATCAGCATCAGGTTCCTTAGTGACCACATAAAATTTATTCTTGTCTAGGGCTTTCCTCAAAATTTGCTCTGTTTCTTTGAGCCACTTCATCAATGTGTCCAATCATTAGCTTATTCATCCTTTTCTTGCTTCTGAATTGATCTTTAGCTTCTTTAAAAAAAAATATGCTTCCTTACTAGAGATGACCGGACATAGACTGGACAACAAATGTTCCCTTAGCTCCAAATCCTTTGCTTTGATAGCTTCTTTTCTCATCTCCAAAATGTCACTTAGACTCTTAGGAATTTTAGATAAAATTTCCACAAGTGCTCTATTGAATGTGTTCAAGTACTTGACAATAGCATCCTCCAAAATTCTCTTGTTGGCTTTATCAAAGTTAGTCATAATATTTTGTTATGGGCTTCAAATTCCCATGAATAGTTATTGCATTCACAATATCTTCAACTGACAGGGTAGATTTTTTAGTCATTAGTCTTTTGCTTACCCTTACACTTCTGGAGGGCTTGTCTTGGGCAACCCTTGATGCTTCTGCTTTCTTTGACTTTGTGCTTTTAGAGGGCTTCTCTTTAGATACTTTAGCAACCTTAGTGCCTGGGGCCTTCAACTCTTTAACCTCATCATCTGAATCAGTCTTTTCTTCATCCTCCTTCTCCACACTGACATATGACCTTTTGGCCATTACTTTAGTTCTTTTTCCTTCCTTACTGGTAGGTTTTTCTTTGAATTTCTCTGCACCGGATGTTGTACCAAAACTCCTAGTAGTCCTTGCTTTAGAAGAGGATTCCACCGGAACACTTCCCTGTTCTCTGTCCTGCTTCTCCTTCTCAGCTTTCTCTATCCTTTCCCTATTTTGTCTCACAGCTTCTTTTGTTATGCCAATGCTTTCTGCATACATTTCAACTTGCCTTTGAATCTTTCTCTTAGATTCAGATTTCCAAAGCTCAACATGCAGTTTCACACTGAGTTCACTATATGTACCGAATCTCTCAATTGAGGTATCTTTTGGCTTGCTCAGAAGGTGTTGAGCATACATCTCGAGTATTTGTCCTTCAACTTCATACCCCATGGGCATGATCCATACAGTCCTTGGTTCAACTGCTTCTATCAAGCATTGATTTGTTTCCACCATGAAACAAATTGTATCCTTGTACTTTTCTACCACAGAAGTAGGGATTCTTTCTCTTGATTGCATCATATTCTAAAAATTATTGAAGTATCCCCAAAGAGCAATCCTTTAGGAATTGGAGTCACCAATACTATGCAAGTGCTCTCTAATTTGTATAGCAATAGGATTTTCACTAGTCCAACATAGGCTCTTCTTCCTGGGTAGCTCATTCATGAAATAGAAGAACAAACACAATACCAATGTACAATACTTGAATGTATTCTTCTTGTCCTTCTTGATCTTGTTCAGATTCTCCATTAACTAGTTTTATAGTAGTTCACACAGGTCATAGTCAACATTTTCTCTTAACATCTGATAGGCAGCATAAATGGTTGTACCGGATACAGAGTTTTCCCTGTTGGAGTGGTATATCTTATACCCAATCACCATAGAGGCAAATTTGACATCTAGATCAGTTATATCATTTATTGTCATTGCCCTCTTATCAAATTTTGATCTTGTAGCTTCAGTTACAGTCTGATTCTTCAATGATTTTAGTATTGGCAATCCACTGGATGATTTCAATCCTATTATGGCCTAGATGGCATCGTTGGTGATCTTAAAGGGTTTCATCAACCACATGAATTCCGCATGCATCTGACTAGTACATACCGGACCCATTCATCCTCATCGAAGGATGGGAACCCAATAACCTGAATGAAATGTTTGACTTGTAGTGCCTTATACTCAGGTTTAAGATGATGAATCTTATCCCTCAGATGATTTTTGAACAAATCTACTAACTTTGAATCCCTAAACTCATCTATGCTAGCATGCATATAAGCCCTAATATCTTCAATGTGCAACACACCATGCGAAACATTTGAAAAGGCACGTGGATTCTTTTTGAATTTAGGTTAGGGCCTTTCAATGATGTCAACAACCAATGGAGTAGCCATATCCAGAGATTGCAAATTCAAAAAGTTTCATTGAGAATACCTTGTTTCACCGGTTAGGGTTAGCTGTCAAATTCACTTTTCGCACTTCAAATCTTGGAAATCTCACCTCAAGCGCTCTTCTCCTTGTTCTCTTCAAATGAAAAGTGATTCAAATGTTGAGTAAATGACCTTTTATGCTCTGTAAAACCTAATTCACCATTTTAATAAATGATTTGCCCTAATACATTTGGTTACATTGTTTCTACATACAATCAATCTTCAATTGCTCTGCAATCAATCGCATTAGATTCTTTTCTTCTGGAATTTGCTTCAACAGATCTGTAATAGGCTTCTTTATCTTCATTCATCATGCTAGATTTAGGCACCTACTTACTGGCAGGGGGAATTAGATTTTCAATGCAGCTCCCCCTGAGCCAGAGCTCCTATTTCAATTCCCAGAGGAATTATCAACATCAAATTCTGGTGCGGACCCATCACCATCATTCATTTCACCTTTCTTCACCCATGTTTTGTTTATTTCATTCTGGATCTCATTCACATTTACTTTACCCTTTCCTTTATCTTGTCTTTGCATGTTTTGGTTTCTGTTTACCGAACCTTTTCTATGACCATTCCTGCTTCTGCAGAAACTTGCAATATGACTAGATCTATTGCACTTAAAGCACACTACATTTCTTTGCTCATTTACTTGATTTCCTCTTGATCTACACTGATTAGACATGTGTCCAAATCTCTTCCATGCAAAATAGTTGCCATTGAAAGAATTGACATTTCTTCTATTGTTAGAGTAGTTCATCATCATACTTCTGCAATCATTGGATCTATGACCATAGTTTTTACAATTAAAGCATTGACCAGAGAAAGATGGACCACTATTCATTATACTTCTGCACTAAGTAGCTCTATGACCAAATTTATTGCAATTGAAACAATTTCCATTGAAATATGGATACCTTTGAGCATTAGGTTGCCTTACCGGAGGCCTTCTAGGATTTCTTTGACCGGATCCAAAGCTTTCACCTTTCTCATATCACAGACCATGCTTATCATCTGCCTTCTTCTAACTATCAAGTAGCACCTCAAGTTTAGTTGAGCTTATATTGAACTTTTCTTTGTATTCATTTGCAGCTTCTAGGTCATGTTTGAGAATGACAATTTTCTTTTTAAGTTGTTCCTCATTATACCTGGTTTCTTGTAGATCAAACTCTAGATGGCCAATTATTTTGTCCAATATGCAACACTCTTCTATTCTTTCTTTTAGAGACTTATTTAGGTTTTCTTCAGTCTTCTTCCTTTCCTCTATTTCCTTGGTTAGCCTCATCACTTCAGATTCCATCTTATGTTTTAATACAATAGCTTCTTTTGCCAACTTCTCACATTCCTTTGATTTATCCTTCAGAGCCTCATCCATTCTATTGTATTCATTCTGATCTGCTAACCATTGAAGTAGCTCCCTCCTCTTTTCCATGGATTTGCTCAGTTGCCCTTTTAAAGTATGAATGAAATCCTCAGCATCTTTAAGATTTTATTTCAGTTCTTTGACTTCTTCCATGGATTGATCAAGATATTCTAAAGCAACTTGAAGTTGTTCATTGATGCCATCAGAATACTTGGATGAACCCACTAAAATACTTCCCCAGATCTTCCTCAAGTTGTTAAACTTCTTCCAAGGAACCTTGCTCTTATACCAATTGTTGAAATTAAGGAACACTGAGAGGGGGGTGAATCAGTGTTCTACAAAACTTATTATTATGTTCCTTTATTAATTTACCACATACATTCAAAAGAAAGAAGCATGAACTTAAGAACGGCAATAACAAGATCACGCATGAACACTAGGATTTTTACATGGAAACCTGGTTAAGGGAAAAACCACGATGGGGGTTAACTCACAAGATTTTATACTCTGTTAAAACTATTACAAAATGGGAAGTGATGAGTGCCAGGTAGCACCCATGAAATACACCTTTTTACCCCTCTTTTTCCTTCTTTCTTATTCCATTGTCCTAATGACTGCACCATAGTAGATTAACAAGAATGTTCTAGTTATGATTAATAAGAGATGAATTACTTAAAATCATGATTTCTAATTGAGGGACTAATGTGCACTGAATTAATAGAAATATGCAGAAATTATCTCTTTTTGAATCTACAGGTGCAGATGATCAGGAAAAGACAATTTTGGTCATCTCCGGAGGTGGTTCTAATAATCTCCAGAGCTGACATATGGACACCGCACCAGTCTCCTATATTTTCCAATATGATTGGAGAGATTTGAGATAAAGGGGGAGAATCATCTTTGGAGCTGGACTAAAGTCAAAAGCATATCTCTAGAGTTGAACAGAAGGTCATAAAACATATCTCTAGAGTTGAACAGAAGGTCATAAAGCATATCTCTAGAGTTGCAGATAGAAGCGCACACCTCCGCAATCTCCTCAACACAACTGCAAATTTCCAGCACGTTGTCAGTCAACACTTTCAATGGTAATTGGGGTGCTCCAGATATTACTCAATCAGCACCTGAGTAATCAGATGAGGACCATAGCTAACTGCTGGGAGTTTTATCTCTCTTTTGATTTTGCAGGAGTTCTTGACAGACTGATTTAAATACCTATATTTCAGGGCCTCATTGCCCAGTTGTATTTGAAACTAAGACTAAAATTTAGTGAAATTGCTACTCCACTAAATCTATTTTTATTTTCATGAATGTTTACTCTGTAGTTAAATAGTTAATAGAATAAGAGATTGGTATTATCTCATAGATGAACTAGTAGTTAAGGTAAGTGATATCTCATTACTAGATTAGATATAAACTTACAAAGGTAGCAGCAGAATATATACAGTGAATGATTTTCTGATTTCTGTAATCTCATTTTGATATAGACATTTTTTTTAATACAAAAGCTAATGGAATTGGACTGAAAGTAAATTGTGATATTATCTTCTTGTGCTAATTAATTGCTTTGGTCTTCAGCCCTAAGGGTGTGGAGCAAGGGCCCACTCCCCACCACCAAGGTAGAAAGTTAGTATTGTTGTTTATTATTTTATTTTAGATTCTATTGTTTGTTGTTCTGTTGCAGATTCTGCTTAAGGAAATAGTTATTATTTTCTCATAGATAAATGTATGTTTCAATTGAATGAAATAGTATAGATCCACATTAGCAATTCATTGTTTCAGTTTTGTTTTCAATGTTCTTAGAACTCATTTTCATAGCAGATAGATCAGTAGCATCAATTTCTTCAATCAGTAGAGATCATTAGAGTTAGTTAGATAAACTGGCAACTATATGATTCCTAATTGCAGACAGCCAAGGACACAGCCCTAAATTTGACACATGAATTATGATTAAATGTCGAGGACCAACAACCCTTGTCATTTTTGGCACCATTGTTGAGGATCTCTATGTTAATTAGGAAAACTTAGTTAAATAGTTTTAGGATAGATTGAATCCGTATGGTTAGAGCTAGGGATTCAAAAGGAAGATATATAAAACAGACACCCCATCAACAAACTATAGGAGAAAGCAATGGGGTGGCACAAGATCTTGTTGAAGAGAGACACCTAGAACCTACCTTGGAAACTGCACCTCAATTCAATAATCCCTTAGACCCTCTGATTCCTCCACTTGCTGATTATATCCAAGAATTGCAACAGAAATTTAGGTAGAAATTCAAAGAGAAGAACTAGTATCAGACATGGATGATAATCATGATAATCATGAATAGGAAAATAATCAGGCTCCAAGAACCTTCTCATATCCCATTGTTCTGGCCACTGGAGACAATGCCCCTACGAAAATCATCTCACCTGCCCACTTGCCAAATTTTAGGGGTCTTGCTTCTAAGGATCCAGATCAGTATTTTTTAACTCAAAGTGGTATGCCAAACTTATGATTATAGATCAGATAATCAAAAACTTAAATTGTTTCCCTCAACTCTAAAAGATTCTGCAATGAAATGGCTCATGGGTTTGCCCCAAAACTCCATCCATTCATGGGATCAGATGGAAACTGAATTCTTGGGAAAATACCAGGACCCTATAAATCACTCTTTGGCCAGAACCTTGTTTGTGAAAGGATTAGACAAAGAATCAAAACAGGCACTAGGTCTAATGGGAAAAGGGAATATCAATAAAATGGATATGCCTGCTATAGAAGAACTATGCAGGAACTATTCCAGAACCCAAGGTGGAGTGAGAACACCCAAATCTTTCAAAGGGAAGAATGAAATAGGATAGTTAATGGAGGAAATTGCAAATCTCAAATCAGATATTCTAGTCCAGCTAAATACCACATTAGATGGGATTCAGGCAAAAACTAGAACAAATGATCAAGACAAAACAATTGAACCACTCTCCATCTATTGTCCTAGGTGTAGAAACAAACATCTGTTGAGAGAATGCCCTTTAGATAAATCAGAAATCTATCAGATCTGTGACAGGGAACATCCTACCAGTCAGTATGATCAGTTCCTAGCCTTAACAAGGATAAGTAAAAAGAATGTCATTATAGAGGAGGAGTTGAACTATGTAGGACCAAAACAAGCTGGGAATTTTCCTTATAATCAGTATACAAACCAGGCTTCTTATAGGGGTCCTTCTAATTGGGGAAATAATCAATGGAATCCAACTTGGCATGGACCTCAGAATAATCCTCCTTGGGGAAAACAAGATTGGCCAAACCAACAATGGCAAAATCAGTCCTGGGGGAATCAACAGTGGCCACAACAGTTTGGATCACAAAACATACAGCCTCATTGGGGTCCTCAACAGGGATATAATCAACAATACCAAGGACAACCTTGATGTTTCCAACCTCAACAACAAGCATTGCTAACTGGACCCCCCAACACACAAGGATAGTCACAAAACGAACTAGTTAGCCAACCACCCTTACTAGCTCAACCTATACCAAACCCATGGAATAAGAAGGGAGTAGATGTTTACATGTCAGAACAAGAAAACATGGATTGTATTAATGCCATATATTCCAATAATCTCCAGTTGCATTCTAGGAAAGCACTTCCAAGACCATCTCCTCCAACTATAGTTGAAGTAACCAATGATGAGGAACCTAAAAATCCATCCACTCAACTTCTAGAGGAGATTACTATCGAAACAGTGCTAAAAGAATCATCCTTGGATAACTCTGGAGTTCCTCCTAAAAGAATGACTCTGAAGAACACCCCTAGAAACATTTCTTATAAGAACTCTGGAGATGCTCCAGAGATAGAAAAACTAGCACCATACCCAGAGCGGCTTAAACAGCATGTCCCTCAGAAAAACATTTTACAAAAACAAGTCCAATCTACCCTGGAATCAAAACTTTTACATGAAATTAGACAATTGAACATTGAAATTATGCTCCTACAAGCAATTAGTGATGTGCCTGAACTAAATCAATTCATCAAACAACACTGTGTTAAGACCCAGGGCAGGAAGAAAAACTTTCCTTCCACCATCCAGGTGGAAGGAAAAGTAGAAGACCTCCTAATGGGAGAATTGTTCCTCCCAAAATATGGAGATCCTGGAAATCCTATCATAACAGTTTACATCTCAGGGGTAGAAATTTCAAATGTTTTGGTTGATTTAGGAGCAGCAATAAATGTAATGACAGTTCATACAATGGACAAATTAGCCCTAACAGGTATCCTATCCACATCTACAATCCTTCAACTTGCTGACCAGTCAATAGCTATTCCAAAAGAGGTGATTACTGATGTTCCAGTTGTGATAGAATCATGGGAATTCCCAGTAGACTTCCTGATATTAGAACCAAGAAACCAGAGAAATGCTTATCCATTGATATTAGGAAGACCATGGCTGGCTATAGTAGCAGCATCCATCGATTGTTGAACTGGGATATGGTCATTTCTAATGGAATAGATTTGAAGAAAAAATCTTTTTATCCACCAGCTAAACCATCAATACATTATTTAGGGAGAGTATGGGTAGATGAGCCAGATAACATGGAAAACAGTGCCTCAATAGCTATGGTTACCATTAGAAAACATTTAGGTGATTTAGAGGAAGAAATCCACTATGATACAATAGAAGATATCACCCACATTCTTATTAATGAGGATATAATGGAACTAGCCCAAGATTCAAGGAGAGAGCTTCTCACTTCTGCTCATTGTACCCTAGCAAATATCATTCCTTGTGGAGAAACCTTTTCCAGAGACTTAGCCACATTCCACATGTTGTTTCCACATTCTTGCCCCCTCAATACCATGACTCTAGGATATGGATTGAATACATCTATGGATCAGATCACAAAACAAGTCATGATTTTACCTAGGAAAACACTGAATATCAACACCCAGTTAGCAAAAAAATAGGAGGAAGAACTTATCAAACTCCTAATTTCCCATTTAGTAGCTTTTGCTTGGGAATACCAAGATATGAAGGGCATTCCTCTTGAGATCTGTACTCATCATATATACACTGAAGAAGTCAAACCTGTCAGACAACCCCAGAGAAGATTGAATCCTTCTTTAAAGGACATTGTCAAGACTGAAATAGAAAAATTGCTGCAAGCAGGGTTTATATATCCAATCTCACACAGTCAATGGGTCTCACCCTTAGTCATAGTGCCTAAAAAGAATGGGAAGTGGAGAGGGTGTATTGACTATAGAGAGCTAAACAAAGCCACAAAGAAGGAGTACTTTCCCTTACCATTCATTGACCAAGTGTTAGACAACCTTGCAGGGAGGAAGTATTTTTCTTTCCTAGATGGGTTTAGTGGATATAACCAAATCCAAGTAGCACTTGAAGACCAGGATAAAACCACTTTCACCTATTCTTGGGGAACTTTTGCTTACGAAGTTCTTCTATTTGGACTATGTAATGCTCCAGCTACATTTTAGAGGCTTGTTTTAGTCATTTTGCTAAACTAGCTAATGAGTGCATGGAAGTCTATATGGATGACTTTATTGTGTATGGGGACAACTTTGAATAAGCTCTCATAAATTTAGAAAAGGTATTAAAATGCTGTGAAAAAAATTGACTATCCCTGAGCCATGAAAAGTGCTTCATGATGGTAGAGGAAGGAATTGTATTGGGACACCACATTTCAGCAAATGGGATCAAAGTGGACCAAAACAAAATAGAAGTGATCAAACAGTTACCTTCACCTAAAAATTAGACAAATGTTAGAAGTTTTATGGGTCATGCA
Source organism: Cunninghamia lanceolata (assembly GCA_027924645.1). Classification (NCBI taxonomy): domain Eukaryota; kingdom Viridiplantae; phylum Streptophyta; class Pinopsida; order Cupressales; family Cupressaceae; genus Cunninghamia; species Cunninghamia lanceolata. The sequence continues at coordinate 4,376,174 of BSBN01000118.1, forward strand.
TGCTACTATAGGAGATTTATAGAAAATTTCAGCAGAATAGTTGCTTCTTTGTTTACCCTTCTTAACAAAGACACAAAATTCTTATGGACAAAGGATTGTCAATCGGCATTTGAAATCTTTAAAGAGAAACTTACTATCACACCTATTTTAAGAGGACCCAATTGGACTCTACCACTCCACATACAAACGGATGCTTCAAATGAGTCCATTGGAGCAGTCTTAGGACAGAAGGAGGAAGAAGAAAGTATGCATGCCATCTATTACATCAGTAAAAACCTTACCTTTGCAAAAAGAAACTATACCACAACTGAAAAAGAATTCTTGGCAATCATATATGCTACAAACAAATTTAGGCATTATATCACTGGGTACAAAATATTTGTACATACTGATCATGTATCCATCAAATACTTAATGAATAAGCCAGTAGTGGGTGCAAGGATAATCAGGAGGTTATTGCTATTGTAGGAATTTGACATTACCATAGTTGATAATCTAGGCAAATTTAATTTCGTTGTTGGCTTTCTGTCAAGATTGCATACAGAGGAAGAGAATTAGCCAGTGGAGGACAAATTTCTAGATGAACATCTTTTTTCTATCTCCTCTACTGCACCTTGGTTTACAAACATAGCTAATCTCTTAGCTACAGGCTTGTTTCCCTCCCATTTTATCTCAAAATAAATGAAACGCTTACTTAAGGAAAGCTTATCTTACAAATGGTTAAATGGTTTACTGATTAAATGTGGTCCTGATTTCATTTTACGCAGGTGTCTAAAAGATGATGAAATTTTTGATGTCTTAAGGGCATGCCATGATGAACCATCTGGTGGGCACTATTCTTCACACAGAACCATCCACAAAATTCTGGGAGCTAGTTACTACTGGCCCACTATTCATAAGGATACCAAGAAGTATGTGCAGCAGTGTGATCAGTGCCAAAGGATGGGATAGCCAACTTTCACCCAAGAAATGTCACTTCATTCTCAAGTAACGCTGGAACCATTTGAACAATGGGGTCTAGACTTTGTGGGACCAATTTCTCCACCATCATCAGGCAAAGAATACATTCTGGTATGCACAGATTATGTGACTAAATGGGCTGAAGTTCAGGCATTGCAATTTGCAAGAGAAGAGAAAGTTGTTGATTTCCTTTATAACAAAATTTTCTTGAGGTTTGGAGCTCCAAGATCAATAGTTTTAGACAGAGGACCTCAATTTACTTCACAGGTAATCAGAGCACTCACAGACTTATATCAAGTTAAGCACAGGAAATCCTCACCTTACTATCCACAGGCCAATGGGCAAGTAGAGATGACTAATAGAGAACTGGAGAATATTCTGACAAGGATAGTGGCCATGAACATAAAGGATTGGGCTAACAGATTACCTGAAGTAGTTTGGGCTTACAATACCACTTGGAAGTCTACAACCAAATTCTCACCATATGAATTGGTTTATGGAAAGAAACCCATCCCATCTATAGAAGTTGAACTGCAGACACTCAAAACTTGATTAGATATTGATCTACCATTATCTATAGCACAACAGAAAAAGATTCTTCAGCTCAATGAGTTGGATGAAATTCGTACAAAGGCCATACAGCAAACAGAACTTGTTCAATATCAAAAGAAGCAATGGCATGATCAACACATCAAAAAGAGGACATTTCAGCAAGGTGATTGGGTTCTCCTCTATGATTCTAAGTTCAAGGAGTTCAAAGGGAAGCTTCAAACTCATTAGATGGGTCCTTATCAGATAAAGGAAGTTTTTGACAACAAAATAGTTTTGCTAGAACCCATTGATGGAGGCACAGATACATTCTTAGTAAATGGCCACAGAATTTGACTCTATAGAAGGCCATCAACTAAGGAAGAATTCATCAAAGATTTGTGCTTGGTTACAAGGGGCACATCCTCTATCACAAATTTGGACTAAAAAAAAAGTTGAAAACTAGCAAATGGCAGCCTTCTTTAAAAAGAGAGAGAGAGAGAGAGAGAGAGAAAGATGGAAAACTAGTAAATGGTTGTCTTTCTCGATCAAGGGGATTGAAAACTAGTAAATGGCAGTTCCCTTCTTCTTGCCAAATAGGAATAATCAAGCTATGGAGGTCATCGAGTGCAAAGAGTTGCTCAAACATAACTCTGACGCTCACAAATTAGGAGCACCTCTGGCGCTTCACAAACTTGGAGCATCTCCAGTGCCTCACAAACTAGGAGCACCTCCGGCGCTCCATCAATAAAGAGCCATTCTTAAATAGAATAAATAAGGAGGGGACCCACCTCTCCAGGTAATAAAGTGGAGATGTCACTTGATGAGGTTAGCATGACTCATCCTCCACTTTATGATAACAACAAAGATGAAGTCAGCATGCATATCGTCAGCAGTCAAAAAAGCCATCACTTCCTCATGCATAAGCCATCACAAATTGTTGCACTTACGTCAATTGACAACATGGCATTCCTAGACCACTCAGTAGGAATAATTACAGAATATGTGACGATAGGGAGCTGACGCCATTTCAAACCTGTGCAGGTGTTGCTCATGTGCCTAGTCACATCAAGTCGCATCAAAGTCGCAGTCTTGTAGCCAAGTACATTGGGCCGTCATCATTAAGATCGATTCAGATAATTCTCTTTAATTAACTTAGTTAGTAACTGCCTTGTCATTTCTATCTTTGGGTGTTGTTATCGTGCCACATCTCCCTACCATTATTTCCCTTTTCACCTCATGCATGCCGCCATGTTTGCCACACTGTCGACCTGCCTACGGAGTGTCCCATCACTCTCCTGCAATTATGACTGCATAAACATGCTAAACCACTCTCAACCTTCTTTCCCATAATCTAAGCAGTAAAACAAAACAACATATCAACCTTCACTCAAGATTGCAGAATTCTCTAAAAATCTTTGAGTGAAAAATTTAAGTCTGCTGACACGGTCCTCCAGAGTGAAAAGAAAAATAGACTAAAGAGAGCAAAATTTTAGCTACAGGAGGTGGAATAGAATAGAGAGATGGGTGTCAAGAAGAAATCAGAGCCAGAGAATATATCAGGCCTACTGAAGGATGAAGTTGTGGCAGACATTCTAAGGAATGCAGGGTGGTTAGAGTTCTTGGAGAAATTTGAAGGGTTCCAAGAGGATATTGTTGATGACTTCCTATGAAACCTAAGAGATAATCATACAACTGTCAGAGGGGTTCAGGTCAATATCATCATACAACTGTCAGAGGGGTTCAGGTCAATATCTCTGCCACCATCATCAGTCATATCTCTAGATTACTAGAACAAGGTGAGAGGTTTTACTATTTGAAAACCCTATATGCTGATTTAATTAAAAATTTCTCTGGAGATGGTGAACCTGCAATACAATTACATTTAAGCAAAAATGAGGTTAAAGGAATTGTCAGGTCTTCACTTCCAAACCCTTGGCAGTCTGTACCATTATGGCTGATGAAATACTTTACATGTGATGGCCAATTTTCCATAGTTCTAGGACCAATAATGACAATGTTAATTTTTCTGAGGCATGGAAATGCACACCCAGAATTTAGCATAAACCTTCCAAACTTTCTGTACTCTGCAATTAAATCATCTGCAGACAAATATCAACAAGGGAAAGGTCCTATGAAACACCATGGCCTCATTTTTTTTCTGATTGTGAAACATCATTTTTTGTCTCAAGATGATGGGAAACATTATGGCAAACATTTTTAGACAATAAACCCCAGGACAGAACACCAGAGAGGGCACAAAGAATGGAAGAAGCTTCCTCTACCCATCAGGAAGAGGAGGCAGAGTCTTCAACTTCCTCTCTAGCTACTAAGAGAGGTAAAGGTCAAAATCCCTCACTGGAGGCAACTTCATCTGCTACTCTTGTTTCTGGTAGAAAGAGAAAAGAGAAAGAAGTTGTGGAACCTGTTATAGAACAAACCCCATATTTGACTTGCTCAGCAAGGTGGAAGATGACCTTGGCTGAGGAGTCTACTCTAGTTAAACAAATAGGGGAAACAATTATCATAGGGAAATAGAAGAAGAAGACAAGGCAGGGTTAGAAAATAGAAATAGCTTCAAAGAAAACTGATTCCACAATACACTACTGGGCTGAGGAAGCATCTCATGATTCAGATGAAATTCCTCTAGTGAGAAAGAAGAAACAAAGAGAAGTTTCCCCAGAGCCATTTGTTCATCCAGACTCCCATAGTCCAACTTCACAACATTCCCCTGCTCCGGAGATAGAACAGAGAGACACTTTTACTATTTCCTCAGACTCTGAGGATAATATGACTGCTACAGAGGCACCTACTCCACCTGTGCTACAGAGAAGCAAGAGAAAGAGGCAGCTCACCCAAGCTGAAAAAGATATTGTTCTCCTGGCTGAAGTTCTCTTGGGTTTCAGAACTTCTATAGATGAGGCTAGGCCTTCATTAGTACCAATAATTGCAAAGAGAAACCAAGAGGAAGCTCGGGACAAGGAGGTTGCAGGGGAAGTTGAAATAGGGCAAGTGGATGTAGCTGGCAGTGAAGAGCAAAAAGTTGTGGAAACCCTAAGGAAGAACAGACAGAAACATGGACTTATTCTCACCCCTCTGATCAGGAGGATGTTGAGATTTCAAGAGAGCAGCAGATGCTAGAAAAAATAGATAATCTGGAAAGATTATTATGGGGGAAGAACCTAGTTATTATTGACCTCAAGAAGGTCACGAGAGAAAAAGAAATGGAGCAAAAATAGGTGATTGAAGGACTGCAAGGAGAGCTCCAGAATAAATAGAACATAATTCAGAAGAAAGAGGCAGAATTGAGAGAAAAAAAAATAGAGGCAGCCCAAACCATTAAGGAAAAGGAGGTAGAGGCAACCCAAAACATCAAAGAAAAGGGGGCAAAGGTAGCACAGAATATCTCTGACCTTACAAAGGCTCGAGACAATAGTCTCACAATAATTGCAGCACTTGTTGATAAAGTACATAGCCAAGCCAAACAATTAACATGGGCCAACAATAAGTAGATGATCAAGAAGAGGACATTTAGGAGTTGATTGGCCCAGGGGCAACCATGGAACAGGGAGTGCAAACAGATCCATACTCAGGCCTAATTCCAATAGATATTCCTAAAGCCCTGTTCCATTGGGAAAGAAGATGTAGGGAATATGAGGCTTCTAAACCCATATTGCAATTACAAAGAGTAGTAACTGCCATGTCAAAAGAGTACAAAGTTTGGAAGACAGGGTCCTTCAGGTAGCTTCCATTTCATCTGAGATCCTATCTTGCAGACCCCCAAGTGGAAGTTATGCTTTGTTTCTACAAGAAAAAGTCCTACAGAGAAAAATTTCTTTGGTTCTGTTTGATTTGACTGAGGATACAGAGACAAGGATAGGGTTCATGGAAGCATATATGAGAAGTTCTGATGAGGACAAAGATTTTCTATGTGAGTTGTATTTGCATGGTTTCTGCATTGATGATATTACCTTCATTATCAACTATTATGTAGGAGAATGTCAACTCAGGGCATTCATGTCACTGATGAGAAATCATTAGATTTGGAATGAAAGGATGGAGGCCTATCTAAGGATGCAAAAACAAGTCTTTTTATCAAAAAGGAATGCCCAAATCCCAATGCCTTTAAGATCTAGTTCAAGGCATACATCTACCACCCAGATAGTAAGACCAGGATTTTTCCTTTATATATAAAACATCTGCAGGAATGTTCCATTTATTTTGGCCTCCTCATAAATAGTTTATCTAATCAGATGCTTCTAGTGACAAAGAAAAGGTGGAACACCTTGACTACATAATAGAAGATGAGGGAAGTGGTGTCCCCTGCCAACCTCAGGTTGTTTATGAGGAAGGCCAGGTTAGTGTCCAAAATGATGGATAAATACCAACTGGAGTGGATAGGTGGTCGTTTTAGACCTCCTCTCATCATTGAGCCACTACCTATCTGGGCTGAACACATGGAAGATGATAAATTGTAGGAATGGATGAAACGGGTTGATCAGTTCAGAGGAAATGGTAATATAGACTGCACCACTTGGACTACTTATGCAAAGGACTACAACTTGACTGATAGAATATTCCACCTGAATAAGTCCAGATTGTAAGAAGCGGGAGGACCTTCTAACCTTTAAGTACGGGGGGATGATGAGTGCTAGGTAGCACCCATGAAATACATATTTTTACCCCTCTTTTTCCTTCCTTCTTATTCCATTGTCCTGATGACTACACCAAAGTAGATTAACAAGATTGTTCTACTTATGATTAATAAGAGATGAATTACTTAAAATCATGATTTCTAATTGAGGGACTTGTTGGAATTAGTTAGGACAACTGAGAGGGTGGGTGAATCAGTTACACAATTTAAACTTTTATGCCTTTAATCTTCCTTTACAACTTACAATCAAATAAACATTAAACATTAATCAGTAACACATGAGTAGAATCATAAATAACACAGTTGACACCATGATTTTTAGCGTGGAAAATTGGTTAAGGGAAAAACCACGGTGGGGGTTAACCCACAAAAATTAATACCCTGTTAAAAGTATTTTTACAAATGAGAATGCACATGCATTCGGGCTCACTACCCAGACCTCACTGCTCAAATGGAGGCTCACTGTCTACAAATGTTTACAAGAGAATAACAGAGTTTTTGAACTAAAGAGAAGCATCTACTAATGCATAGATTCAGTTTTGGTTAAGTACAAAATACTGATCTTACACATTTTATCTTCACTCTGTCTTCTTTACTGTTATGTCTTCATCTGAATCTTAGATCTCTGCTTTTTCACCTTTTCTCCATATTCGCAGCACACACACACACCAAAATCATCCAATTCCATCAGATATATATATCCGCAACATGATCTACAATCATTTTACCAGTCAGCTTCAAAAACATTTAGAACTTTGTCGAGTACTCTGCTCTGTCGACTAGATCCATACATAATATGAGATGCGGACCAAAACTTGCACTTGTAAATCATCAATCATGTCAGTTACCATTACTTATCATCACCAATTGCCTAATAAACAACTTCTATACATCCAGAATTAAGATCATTCACAAGGTCGGCTTGTTCTTCTATTTGTTCTGTCAAACTAAAACCCGATACTCATAAGCTAATATCTTTTGAGTCCTTCATCTTCGAAGGACAAAACTTTGGATTTAGAGTGTCTTGATAATGCTTACAACTACCTCAGATCTGCAGCAAACCATACCTTTCCACTAGAGAGATCTAGACCAAGATATCAGACCCTGTCACCTGCTCTGTTCCTGACTGCCCGGACTTAGACAAATTCTGATTCTGACTTCCAATGTGAACAAATTGTGTTATGCAGATGATTGGGATGATCTTAGTTGCCATCAATGACAACACCTATCATGCCTAGCAGTGTGTATTTCCAACAATCTCCCCCTTTGGCATTGATGGCAACACTTAGTGAAAAGTAACTAAGTGTCTAAAGTAGCTCCCCCTTAGCTGGATTCCTCATTTTTCACTGATCTTCACTCCACCTTTGACATCAATGGCAAAAGGTGGGGTCCACAAGCCAAAATTCTCCAAATATTTGTATATAGGACTGCATATGTACAAATAATCATTAAGTTCTATTTAAATGAACTTGAGAATGTCTGCAAAGCTAGTTTTTATTTGCACAAGTTCAGAGGCCCAAGTACTCTTCATTCCATCCAAAATTGAGATGTGCCCACTCAACAAAAATGAATATGCTTCTGCCTTTGATAGATCTGATGGATCACTAGTCTGAACTGCAGTCTGAGCTTCAGATAGAGCATTATACATCATCTCTAAGTTAGGGGCAATCAATCCCCAGAGCTCACACATTCTCTTCATAGTGTTGCCTTTTTCTTTAACAAGCATCTTTATCTCATCTGTCAAACTAATTACTTGACATTCTTGACTTATAGGCGAAACTGTTAGAGGATCAAAAATTTGAGAGAGATTTGACAACTTTTGTTCTTGCTCCTTTATCTTCTTCTCAATATCTTCACTAACTTTGGGCCATGATAGACAGAATTTGTACATATCACTTCCATTACTTAGAGCATTTTGAACACTCTTTATACTGATAGAAAGTATAGTCCTATCATACCCTATTAGACTCTTAATTTCACTAAATCTCTTATCCAAAAACTCATTTCTAACTTTTGTCTCTGCAGACTTCTCAAAGGACTCAAAATGAGTATTTACAAAACTTACAAGATTTTTCAGATGTCCGGAGGGGGAATCAGATGGACTCCTCTGGTAGGAAGGCATTAACTTTTCCAAGATTCTGGTTGCAAGCCCCTGTAGCTCATTGTCCTCCATGTGGAACTTTAACATCTTTTCTCTAGACTTTACTTGGGTGAATGATACTATTTTCATCAATTGAATTGGAGAGAGAGCATCTAGATTGGCTAGACCTTGGAGTAGTTTAGGCTCATCAAGCTCAATCATCTCTTTTTCAAGAAGACTCTTCACTGCATCTGTAGTGTTTCTTGCAACATTTTCTGAACCATCCTTTTGATCATTAGATTTCTCAGTATCTGTTTTAGGTGCTCCAACATTTGCACCATCTTCTTCTGCTTTATCTTTTTTTCATTTTTCTTCCTCTTTCTCTGCTTTACTCTTCTCTATGTTCTCTGCAGAGGGACTCTTTCCTATTTGTTCACCACTTGCTACCTGATCCGGAGGGATCTGTGAAGTAGTAATATTATCTTCTTTTCCTAACGGGTCAAGTGGATTAGGAGTATCTCCTACATCAACTACTTTATCCATCATTTTTTTATCGTCCTGATTTACTTTTTCCACTTCCGGAACATAGGCTTCACCCAAATCAGATTGTTGCTCAATAATGTTCTCTTCTTCACCATCCGAAACTTCTTCTGTGACTACGGGAAAATTGTGCTTTTTCAATGCTTTCAAAAGAATTTTTGGAGTTTCTTTAATGATTTCACTCGTTTCTCCAAGCATGAGTTTGTTCGTTCTCTTTTTGCTTTTAAAGTCATCTTTGACTTCCTTGAATATCATATCTATTTGATCAGGTGAAATCTGAGGATACAAATTTACTAGCTCATGTTTCTTGATCTCCATGTCCTTGCTCTTGGCATTTTCTTTTCTCAACTATAAAACATTTGCCAAACTTTGTGGCAACTCAGAAGTTATCTCAATCAGTGCCTTGTTGTAGATGTTGAGATATCTGACAGTTGCTTCCTCCAACACCCTTTTATCCACATCACTGTATTCATCATAGAATTCAATCATGGGTTTTAGATTACCATCTATAGTGACTGACTTTATCACATCCTCCAGGGAAAGTGTGGGCTTCTCAACATATTCCTCATATGCTTCTGTCTTTTGCCTTTTACTAGCCCTTTTGATTCTGGAGGACTTTTCTTTGGTTACTTTTGCAGCCTTTGTTCCGGTGGCCTTTATTTCCTAGATTTCAATGTCAAAATCTGTATCTTCTTCTTCTTCTCTTATGCTTTCATAGGTCTGGGATGCTTTTGTTTTCTTCCTTTTCTCCCATTTTCCAGATGATTTTGCTTCCAGTTTTGCAGTCTTGGAAGGAACAGGGGCAGCAGCAAAGCTCCTAGTAGTTCTTGAAGTGGAAGAGAGTTCCACCAGAGCATTTGATTGTTTCTTATCTTGTTTTTCTTTCTTAGTTTTTTCAGTTCTTTCTCTAAGTTTCCTCATAGCCTCCTTAGTTAGGCCCAGATTTTTAGCTAACTTCTCAACTTCTTTTCTTACTTTCCTATTGATTTCAGGTTCTCTGAATTCAGTATGCAGTTTTAAATTCAATTCCTCATAAGTTCCAAATCTTTCAACCGTTGTGTCTTTAGGCTTGCTTAGAAGATGTTGAGCATACATATTGAAGATTTTTTCATCTACTTCGTACCCCATGGGCATGATCCAACCAGTTCTGGATTCCACTGCTTCCATTAGACACTGATCAGTATCAACCATGAAGCATATTTCATTTTTATACTTCTCAACAATTGATTTAGGGATTCTTTCCCTCAAGTGCATCATACTTTTAAAATTCTTGAAGTAACCCCATATTGCAGTTTTCTGAGCTTTGAAATCACCAATGCTACGAAGATGATCTCTGATCTGAATGGCAACTGGCTCATCCTTAGTCCAGTGCACACCTTTTACTCCAGGTACCTCATTCATAAAGTAAAAGAATAGACATAGAACCAATGTACCATACTTGAAAGTGTTTTTCTTATCTTTCTTGATTTTGTTTAAATTTTTAACCAGTTGATTCTGTAGTAATTCACACAAGTCATAATCAGTATTTTCTTTTAGCATCTTGTATGCAGCATATATGGTTGTTCTAGAAATAGAATTTTCTCTACTCGAGTGGTAAATCTTGTACCCAATCACTATGGAGATGAATTTGACATCCGATTCTATAATATCATTAATGGTCATTGCCCTTCTGTAAAACTTGGCACCGGTAGCATCAGTCACTGTCTGGTTTTTCACGGCTTTCAACATGGGCAATCCTCTAGTTGAGTTTAACCAAGTTGCAATTCTGGTAGCATCCTTGGTAATCTTGAATGGTTTTAACAACCAAATGAATTCATCATGCATCTGACTCAAAACATATCGGACCCATTCATCCTCATCAAATGTTGGAAACCCCATAATCTGAATAAAGTGTTTATCCTGTAGTGCCTTGTACTCGGCTTTAAGTTCGTGATTTTCATCCCTGAGTTGTTTCTCAAACAAGTCTACATACCTTGAATCTCCAAATTCATCTATGTTTGCATGAATATAAACCCTAATGTCTTTAACATGCAGCACACCATATGAAACACTTGAAAAAGCACATAGCGGGTTGACTTCTATTGATTTGTGAGGATGCTTCTTAAATTTGGGTCGAGGCCTTTCAATAATGTCAACAACATGAGGAGTAGCCATCTCAACAGATTTTAGATTCAAAGTTTTACAGAGAGGTACCTTTTTCTTTCGCGGGGTTAGGGTTGATCAGTTGCCGGTTGAATTCGCTATTTGTGCCTCAGTCTCTGGATTTGCAGCTCGAATGCTCTTCTTCTTGTTTCCTCCGAATGCAAAGTGATTCAAATGAGTGACCAAGTGACCTTTTAACTTTTGCTAAACCTAATTTGGCATTGTAATAAATGTGTTGCTCTAACTATATCCGGTTACTCTATTTTTGACAGTTCTTCATGAATCACTCCACAAGTTTTCATATCAACATCTTTTCTTCCAGAAATCCTTCCAAAGGATCTAAACCAATTCAAAATATTCTCTTTTATTTTGCCAGATTTAGGCACCCACTTATTGATTAGGGGAATTTGATGTTATGCAGCTCCCCATGAGCCAAAGCTCCTGACTTAATTCCTCGAGGAATTGTCAGCACATGATTCCGGTGCAGACCCATCACCATTGCTTATTGTATCTTTCTTTACCCAGATCTTGTTCATTTCACTCCGTATCTCATTCACATCAATTTTTCTTTTGCCTTTGTCTTGTCTCTGTTCATCCAATTTTCTGTTTACCAGACCTCTTCTTCCACTGTTCCTACTTCTACAGAATCTTGCAATATGACCAGATTTATTGCAATTAAAGCACACAACATTTCCTTGCTTATGAACTTGATTTCTTCTTGATTTGCATTGATTAGCCTTGTGTCCAAACCCATTGCAAGCAAAACAGTAACCATTGAAAGAATTGTCAATTCCTCTATTGTTAGCATTATTCATTATCATACTTTTGCATTCATTTGATCTATGACCATACCTCTTATACTTGAAGCATTGACCGAAGAAGGATGGACCATTTTGATTAACTTTGCTTCTACACTGAGTAGCTCTATGACCAAATTTATTGCAATTGAAACAATTTCCATTGAATGATGGATATCTTTGAGCATTAGGTTGTCTTACCAGAGGTTTTCTAGTTATGTTTCTTTTATTCCTTGGTTGAAAATTTCTTTGTCCGGATCCAGAGCTTTCACCTTTCTCATATCTAAGATCATGCTTGTCATCATCCTTTTTTTGTTCTTCAATTAGTGCTTCAAGTTTAGTTGAGCTTATCTTGAACTTCTCCTTATACTCATTTGCAATTTCTAGGTCATGTCTGAGAGTGATAATCTGTCTCTCAAGTTTTCTCTCATTGTTTCTACTTTCTTGTAGATTAGATTCTAGGAGACCAGCTATTCCATCCAATCTGCAGCATTCTTTAGTTCTCTCTTTCAGATTTTGCTTCATTTCTTCTTCATTTTTCTTATCTTCAATTTCTTTGGTTAGTCTCATCACCCCAGTTTCCATCTCATGTTTTAGGACAACTTCTTTAGCTAACTTTTCACATTCCTTTGTCTTCTCTTTCAGGGCCTTGTCTTCCAGTTGAAGAGGTTGCTCCTTTCCTTTTGCATTGGATTTGCTCAAATTTTCTTTTAAAATCTCAATGAAGTTTTCAACCTTTTTGAGGTTATCTTGTAGCTCTTGGACTTCTGCCTTGGACTGCTCAAGATCATCTAGAGCGAGATTCAGTTTCCCTTGAAGGTTATATTCATCTATTTTTACTGACTTCCCAGATCTTCCTTAAGCTATTAAACTTTCCAAAAAGAACATTGCTTTGATACCAATTGTTGGAATTAGTCAGGACAACTGAGAGGGGGGGTGAATCAATTGTTACACAATTTAAACTTTTTTACCTTTAATCTTCATTTACAACTTACAATCAAATAAACATTAATAATTAATCAATAACACGAGTAGAATCATAAATAACACACTTGACACCATGATTTTTAGCGTGGAAACCCGGTCAAGGGAAAAACCACAGTGGGGGTTAACCCACAAAAATTAATACATTGTTAAAAGTATTTTTACAAATGAGAATGCACATGCATTCAGGCTCACTGCCTACAAATGTTTACAAGAGAATAATAGAGATTTTAAACTCAAGAGAAGCATCTACTAATTCATAGATTCAGTTCCGGTTATGTACAAAATACTGATCTTACACATTTCATCTTCACTCTACCTTGTTTACTGTTCTGTCTTCATCTGAATCTTAGATCTCTATTTTTTTGCCTTTTCTCCATATTCGCAGCACACACACACCAAAATCATCCAATTCCATCGAATATATATATCCGCAACATGATCTACAATCATTTTACCAGTCTGCTTCAAGAACATTCAAAACTTTGTCGAGTACTCTGCTCTGTCGGCTAGATCCATACATAATATGAGATGTGGACCAAAACTTGCACTTGTAAATAATCAATCATGTTAGCTACCATTACTTATCATCACCAATTACCCAATAAACAACTTCTATACATCCGGAATTAAGATCATTCACAAGGTCGACCTGTTCTTCTTCTATCTGTTCTGTCAAACTGAAACTCGATACTCAGAAGCTAATATCTTTTGATTCCTTCATCTCCAGAGGACAAAACTATGGATTTAGAGTGTCTTGACAATGCTTACAACTACCTTAGATCCGCAGCAAACCATGCCTTTCCATCGGAGAGATCCAGACCAAGATACCGGACCCTGTCACCTGCTCTGTTCCTGATTGCCCGGACTTAGACAAATTCTAATTTTGACTTCCGTTGTGAACAAATTGTGTTATGCAGATGATTGGGATGATCTTAGTTGCCATCAATGACAACACCTATCATGCCTAGTAGTGTCTCTTGCCAACAGGACTAATGTGCACTGAATTAATGGAAATATGCAGAAATTATCTCTTTTTGAATCTACAGGTGCAGATGATCGGGCAAAAAAAGACAATTTTGGTCATCTTCGGAGGTGGTCTTAATAATCTCCGGAGCTGACATATGGACACTGTACCAGTCTCCAATATTTTCCAATATGATTGGAGAGATTTGAGATAAAGGGGGAGAATCATCTCCGGAGTTGGACTGAAGTCAAAAGCATATCTCCAAAGCTGAACAGAAGGTCATAACGCATATCTCTAGAGTTGTAGACAGAAGCACACACGTCTAGAGTCTCCTCAACACAGCTACAGATTTCTAGCATGTTGCCAGTCAACACTTCCAATGGTAATTGGGGTGCTCCAGATATTACTCAATCAACACCTGAGTAATCGGATGAGGACCGTAGTTAACTGCTGGGAGTTTTATCTCTCTTTTGATTTTGCATGAGTTATTGACAAGCTGATTTAAATACATGTATTTCAGGGCCTCGCTGCCCAATTGTATTTGAAACTAAGACTTAGATTTAGTGAGACTGTTGCTCCACTAAATCTATTTTTATTTGCATGAATGTTTACTCTGTAGTTAAATAGTTAGTAGAATAAGAGATTGGTATTATCTCATAGATGAACTAGTAGTTGAGGTAAGTGATATCTCATCACTGGATTAGATATAAACTTACAAAGGTAGCAACAGAATATATACAGTGGATGATTTTCTAATTTTTGTAATCTCATTTTGATATAGACATTTTTCTGAATACAAAAGCTAATGGAATTGGACTAAAAATAAATTGTGATATTATCTTCTTGTGTTGATTCATTGCTTTGGTCTTTAGCCCTAAAGGTGTGGAGCAAGGGCCCATTCCCCACCACCAAGGCAGAAGGCTAGTATTGTTTGTTATTTTGTTTCAGATTCTGTTGTTTGTTGTTCTATTGCAGATTCTGCTTAAGGGAATAGTTACTATTTTCTCATAGATAAATATATGTTTCAATTGAATGAAATAGTATAGATCCACATTAGCAATTCATTGTTTCAGTTTTGTTTTCAATGTTCTTAGAATTCATTTTCATAGCAGATAGATCAGTAGCATCAATTTCTTCAATCAATAGAGATCATTAGAGTTAGTTAGATAAACTGACAACTATAGGATTCCTAATTGCAAACATCCAAGGACACAACCCTGGATTTGACACATGAATTATGATTAAATGTCGATGACCAACAACCCTTGTCAAGAAGGCACATGCCTTCCGGTGCACTGCCCAGAGCTCACTGCTCAAAGGAGGCTCACTGCCTACAAGATCAATTACAAGAGTTCACTGAAATGTTTGAACTGAAGATTAGCATCTAACAATGCAAGATTATAGTTCCGGTTAGGCTCAATATATTGACTTCACACACTTCATCTCTTACTGCCATGTTTCATTGTTTTGCCATGATCTGAACCCTAGATCTCTTTCCTTTACACTTGTTCCTGCTACACTTCGCACCACTCACTTCATATTCACACCTTCACATCACAAAATACTCAAACTCATCGATTATATATATCTACAACATAGGATTTCATCAACTACAGTCGGCCTCAAGAAAACTTAGAAAAAATTTCAAGATCACTATTCTGTCGGCTGAATCCATACACAAACATCAATGCGGACCACAAATTATGAATTCAAGTCACCACACATGTCGGCCAATACCACTAAATCTCATAAATTACTCAACTAACCACTTCTCTTAATCTGCACAAGGATCAAACACCAAGTCGGCATGTTCTTCACCAGACTGAACTGTCTGACCAAAACCCAATACTCAGATGCCTGTAACTTTCAATCCCTTCATCACTGGAGGCTAAAAATTTGGATTTAGGTAGCCCTGACATCCCTTAACATACTCTCAGATCTGCAGCACAATATGATTACCTATGAAGAAATGCGGACCAAAATGTTGGACACTGTCATATGCTCTGTTCCTATCTATCTGGACTTGGACAAATTTGCAATCTAACTTCCAGTATGATCAAATGATATAATGCGGATGTGTAAGATAGATTCAGTTGCCATCAATGACAACACCTGACATGCCTAGCAGTGTCTCTTGCCAACAGGAGGTTGATTAGAAAGAGAACCTTCATCATCATCCAATGCTTCATCTTGGCCAGAGAGCATTAGAATGAAGAGATGGTAAAGTGGTATTAAGGAATATCTCAATGATTTCTTCTTCTTGCACCAAAATACCCTCACAGGGTGATTTTATGCTAGGAGAAGACTCCCAATCATTAGATGAGGCACACAAGGCTAGATCGGCCTCATATGTCTTAGAGATGATGTCCATTATATCATCATGAAATCTAGTAATAGAAAGGGAAATGTCTTCATCCTTACTTTCCTCATCATCATTCATGGAGATGAAATTAGTGAGATTTTCCAAGATCGAAGGGTAAATACCCATGAGAGTGGTGAAGCTTTCAAAATCAGATATGTAACAAAGGATTTCATATGTGGAACTCATGGAAATGTCAATATCATAGATGTATGCTATTTGTTGTAGGACTTGAGGATACTTATTAGTGAATTTGTAAAAATTATCAACATCTATGATGTATGCAAACAAAGCTTCCAAAGATGAATGACAAGAAGCGTCCATGACAAAAATATAACTTCTCGATGTATAATAGATTGAATAAATTGGGGTTTTAAAGACCAAAAACACATGGATTTCACAACAAACAAAGTAGGATGGAAATAGTGGTACACAACAAGGCAAGATGAATGATTTTAAAGTTTGCTCAAATAATTGTTAAGAGAGTGTGTAAAAACCCTTAATGTTGAAATACACATTGTGTAATTACAAAATTTAAAATTTAAATGCAAAAACACAATGAAGCAACAATGCTACAACTCAAAATCATATTTGAATGAGTCTTCAAAGGAGCAGCAAAATCTGAAATAAGATTTTGTCCACTAACCCTAGCTTTTTGTGAAAACTAGGTTATATGAAAAATGAAAATTTTCAACAAAATCTTAGCAAATGAGATATGCAAATGCAAGGTATGAGATCATGAAATGATTAATTATTGTAATTTAACTCAGATCTGATGTAAAAATTAGAAAATTAAATGTTTCCAATGATATGCAAGGAAAATAATGCAAAACTATGTCTTTATGCAAGCCTAGAATGCTTATTTTATTTAATTTTTTCAAATTTATACAAGATTTTTCAATGAAAGATGATAAGTATGATATGTATTAATGCAAGATCCAATTACAACACTCGGCAAGATGCAAGTTCAATAAAAACACGGGTTCACCAAAGTGTTATGTGGTAAAAGGGGGATGAAGGGAATGTTTTAATGTAGCAATAAAAGATATGTTCATCACAAGATTGCAATTTCAGATTTTTTTCACATAGTCGACTTAGATCCGATTATTTTGCAATGTTTTCGACCTCAAAAATAAAACTGCAAAGAACAAACCACTATTAAATTTCAAGAGCTTTCCAAAAATGTAAAAATTTCTAAAAAATTCGCTGATTTGCGACCTAGAGAGCAGATTTATGAAAAATCCCTAGTCGACTTAGATACGATTTGTTTGCAATGTGTTTGACCTAAAAAATAAAACTGCAAAGAATAGACCCCTCTTAGAATTTCAAGAGTTTTCCAAAAATGTAAAAAAAATTGAAAATTTTGTTGATTTGCGCAAAAAAAATATAGATTTATGGAAAATAATAAAATCGTCATAACTCACCCAAAATTGATGAAATGAACTTGATTTTTCTATTGTAGCTTCCTTAGATGATCCAAAAACTACAGTTAAAAATTTGTAAAAAAATTCCCATCTGTTTGAAAGATATGAGGAAATCTTGAAAAACTAAGGTTTTATCCAAAAAAGACATAGACCTGCAACAAAAAGTTAACAAAACCTACAAAAAGCAAGATAGATCAAGGGACGTGGGTCCCATTGGGCATGCCAAAAATGTGTATGCAAAAATATGGAATCAACAATAAAAGACAATAGACAATGAAAGTACCTATTCCATATTTAAACACCGCTTCAATAATGATCAAAGGATTAAGAGAAATAATGAATATGATTAAACAATCATATGATATTTGATAATGATTTTGATATGTTGATTGCTTAATCTGCAACATAACAACTACATAAAGATGATGGATATGATAATGTATGATCTAATGGAGAATAAAGATGGTGGATATGATCAAGGGATAGCCAGGATGATTTTGACAGCATGGTGTTGCATGAATATGTGATGTTCAAATGGTTTAGTTGAGGCTTGAATTATAGAGGTTGGATATGATGAATGAAGGACTAGGATTAAAAGATTAGATCAATGGCTAGAATTGGTTGAGAACACATTAGGGAAAGGATAAGGATTCCTAGGGCAACAAAAGAAACTTCTAGGGCTTATCCTTATGTGAATGGCTAGGATTTGGAGATGTATGAAATGGATGGTTGAGATGATAAGTTAATTTATTGATTGTGGACACTCATTTAATGATTGTGGCAAGACTCATTTATTGATTGTGGCAAGTGGTTGAGGATAAAGACAAGCTAGTCATGCGGCTCTCAATAATTAAATTAAATAATGAAATTATTTAATTTATTATTAGAGAGGGGATGATGAGAGAATACATTAATTAAATAAATAAGATTTATTTAATTAATTTTAGCTAAAAAGGATAAAAAAGGATGAATAAATTTGATTAAAATTAAATAAATATAATTTATTTAATTAATTTGGAAAAGAGATATGGTAAAGGGAACTATGAGGACAAAAGTGTCACAAAGTGTTGCAAGGTGGTGTTGACAAGGTGATGAAAGTGACACGGTCAATTTCAAGTGTCCACAAAGAGTACCAAAGAGTATGATCTTGTTAATCAACTCTTGGCTACCCAAGCTAAGATCTCTCTTTGGGACATGTAAAAAAATTCCCAACCATTTGGAAGATAAGAGGAAATCTTGAAAAACTAAGGTTTTATCCAAAAAAGACAAACCTGCAACAAAAAGTCAACAAAACCTACAAAAAACAAGCTAGATCAAGGGACGTAGGTCCCACCGGGCATATCAAAAATGTATATGCAAAAATATGGAATCAACAATAAATGACAATACACAATGAAAGTACATATTCCATACTTAAACACCACCTCAATGATGATCAAAGGACTAAGAAATACAATGAAAATGATTAAACAATCCTATGATATTTGATAATGATTTTGATATATTGGTTGCTCAATTCTACATCATAACAACTTCATACATTGTCATATCCATCATATTTATCTAGTTGTTATGTTGTAGAATTGAGCAACCAACATATCAAAATCATTATCAAATATATCCATTATCTTTATCTAGTTGTTATGTTAGGATGATTTTGACAACATGGTGTTGCATGAATATGCGATGTTCAAATGGCTTGGTTGAGGCTTGATTTATAGAGGTTGGATATGATGAATGAATGGCTAAGATTAAAATATTAGATCAGTGGCTAGAATTGGTTGAGAACACATTAGGGATAGCTAGGATGATTTTGATAGCATGGTGTGGTATGAATATGTGATGTTCAAATGGCTTGGTTGAAGCTTGATTTATGGAGGTTGGATATGATGAATGAAGGGTTAGGATTAAAAGATTAGATCAGTGGCTAGAATTGGTTGAGAGCACATTAGGGTGAAGATAAGGATTTCTAAGTCAACAAAGGAAGATTCTAGGGCTTATCCTTATGTGAATGGCTAGGATTTGGAGATGTAGTATGAAATGGAAGGTTAAGATGAAAAGTTAATTTATTGATTGTGGACACTCATTTAATGATTATGGCAAGACTTATTTATTGATTGTGGCAAGACTTATTTATTGATTATGGTAAGTGGTTAAGGATAAAGACAAGCTAGTCATGTGGCTCTCAATAATTAAATTAAATAATGAATTTATTTAATTTATTATTAGAGGGGGTGATGGGAGAATAAATTAATTAAATAAATAAGATTTATTCAATTAATTTTGGCTAAAAGGGATAAAAAAGATAAATTAAATAAATTTGATTGATTTATTTATTTTAGGTGGTGGAGGAAATGGATTAATTAAATAAATATAATTTATTTAATTAATTTAGGAAAGGGATATAGTAAAGAGGACTCTTAAGACAAAAGTGTTGCCAGGTGGTGTTGACAAGGTGATGAAAGTGACATGGTCAATTTCAAGTGTCTACAAAGAGTACCAAAGAGTATGATCTTGTTGAACAACTCCAGGCTACACAAGCTAAGATCTATCTTTAGGACTTCATGCAAGTTTCACCTTCTCATCATAGTGCCCTCCAGCAACCTTGTAGAAGATATTTATCCAATCTTCCGTGAAGCCCACGGATGTGGCTACTATTCTTGAAGGTTTTTGTTCTAACTCTCCTGATATCAATTTTCAGTTCTTTGAACTCCCTTCTACTGAAGTTCAGAAGAAAAATATTGCTCTTATGAGTATTGTAGCTATAAAATCGACTGGGATCAAGCGGGCCCTTATTGATAGTGGTTCCGCTCTTTAACATTTGCAGTTTAGACCTCCTTAATCATCTTGAAATCGATGCTTCTATTTCTCCTTCAAATCTATCCATCAGAGGTTTTGATAATGTGGCTCGCCCAACTTTAGGCACTATCACATTGCCTATTACATTAGGCCCCGTTACATTGCCTATTGAATTTCATGTCATGCAGAAGAATCTTTCTTATAATCTTCTTCTCGATAGACCATGGATTCATGCCATGGGTACAATTTTGTCTACCCTTCATCAATCTCTTAAATTTCTTTATAATGGTAAAGTACATAAGGTAAGAACTGATCCGAACCCCTTCCAATACTATCAACAGGTTGAACTGGGTCACAAGAAGCCTGCCCTTTATTCTCTTCATAATTTTATACCTTCTACAACAAATTCTAAAACACCATCGTCACCCTCCATTGATGATGATGTGCCTTCCTCATCTAATGCATGTCTTGGTGATGATTGGGGATCATTAGACTTCACCCTCGTGGGCCTGCTGAATATAAGGTTGACTCTTCTCACTCGAACATTCACAAGTTCAACAAGGATCTACATTCTAGTATTAGAATCGATCCCTCTTCTCATGTCAACTTTATTATTGCTTCTCTTACAACATGTTCATACACTTTTCATTTCAACAAGGTTAGTGATGTTGATTCTCCTCCTCTTTCTGATTTGGAGACACATTACGGTCTTGGATTAAAATTATTTCTCAACACAGATACAATGGAAATAGTCTAGGGCACATGGAACAAAGAGATACGGTCCTTGTGAAACCTACACCGCACTTACCTCCTACAATGAGTTTAGGTTTCCGACCTTCTCCTCTGTCTACATCCCCTCCTCCATTGTCTGAGGTCTCTATGGTCTCTTTTTAGAAATCAAACCTTTCTCCACAACACAAAGGGTTTCTTCTTACTCCATCTCTTCTATCTAAACAAGAGCATATCTTGTTGAGGCTTCTCAAAGCCAACTTGATCACTCTTCCTTCTACACACAAGAAGTTTCCTAAGCATATTCAGTTAACACTTCCTTTCTGTGCATATCATTGAGTGCTTGGCCATTCCACCAGTGAATGTTGCGCCTTGCATAACAAAATTCAACAACTTCTTGACATGGGTGCTCTCTCTTTTGTTTGATGAAGCACCTCTGTTCTCTCCATGACAAGTGATATTGAGCATGGCCTCTATCTGGTTTATGGTTCTTCCTTTATTTCTATGAGACTATTGTGTTGCTCCCACTATGTGGCACCTGTAACTTTCTCTATTTGCTCATTGTCATTCATGGTGGTACAATCTCAAGTGCAACCATACTTCATTCTTAGTAACAACACAATATTCTTTTTCATGGTTGGGTGCACCCATACTCTGGGGGCAGAGACAACATGTTCAAGGGGTGTGCATTCTTCATAAGGATCTCCCCTCCTCTTTCTTCCCCTTTTCTTTACCTTAAAATATTTGCATACTATACATGCTAATATTTTAAGGGGAGGCATATATTTTCCTCACATGTGCATCCATACATGCACCCTTCTTTATTTACACCCCCTAAGGTGTTGTTTATTTAACGTTCCCTGAAGTGTTCACCCTCTGCGGTGTTGGTATTTGATACGCTCTTTGAGGCGTTGGTGTTTGATATGCTCCCTGAGGCGTTGGTGTTTGAAACGCTCTCTGAGGCATTGGATTTTGGTACACTCCCTAAGACATTGGTATTTCATGATCTCCTAGCATAATGCAGCTTGCTAGTCTATGATCCATGTAGTCTATGAGCCACCTAGCGTAATGCAGCTTGCTAGTCCATGATCCATGATGGTATTGTCATTTGCATGACCCCTAGTGACAGAGCAAGCTAGTGTATGAAGTCATGTACTCTCTTCTTCGTCCGTATTGATTGCTTCCTCATCTATTTGTATGTCTTCTCTCCTTGAAGCAATCGATCGACTCATTACATTCTTCTATCTCCATTTAAGAATTCTGCTATTTGTGGTTTTCTTTATTTTTGTTGCATTTTGAGGACGATGCATAGTATTGAGACAACCTTTCACATTAAGGTCTCTTTCACTTTGCTGACTCAAAATGTTTCTTTACTTATCATGTGTTTTTCTCCCCTATGTATATGTTGTTTATGTTTATATATATGATTGTGATGTTCTGATATAGTGGTTTTACAAGTTTATGCTCTAACACTATTGTCTTGCAGGTTTTTGTTGTCTAACGTATTGGTTTTGTAGGTTCTCAGCCTGGGGTCTTGTTCCTTTGCTTGAAGAGCTCTACATCCTCTGCAATATCCTTTTGGGTATCCTTTTCGTGCTTATTTACTCTCAACACTTTCTTTTCTATACTTTAGCATGCATATGCACGTAGTGTCATACGTCTGCTAAAGTGGGAGCTAAATGTAGCGTCGTAAATTGTGTACCCTCACAATTTCACATTATGTTTGGAGTCCACTTTAGTGTCTACTCCCCTAGTGTTTTAGGATCATTTCCAACCTTAGCTGATTAGACTTTTTAAGAACTAAAATTGCAAAGACTCTAGCGCTTAGCCCGGACATCTGTGTCACGCGCTAATGTCCCAAAAACCTTTGTTAGTCTTGCGATCATTTTAGAAGTTGTCTTTTTACTTGTGTGATTCACCGAGATTTTCTTGATTCTTATCAAAGCCCAAATGACTCATTTTTGTCTTTTCCCTCTATTTAAGCAAACAGATTTGGCTTTGCAAAGGATCAAATTCTTTTCATAGCAAAGCTCTGCCAAAATCAAAATTCATCTTTGTCACACTTTATCTTTTGCTATTCCATTGCTGCAACTTGTTTTCTTCAAGATCACATCAAGCTCTTCTGATATATCGCATATCTTCGTAAGTGAAACACAATTCCCATTTTTCTCTTTTATATAGAGTGTTTTGTAAATCTGCTCTAAATCATTGGGTAGGATTTCATTTGTCAATATCGCATTATTATCTCGTCATTGCTCGTCACAATTTTAGATGCACTTAAAATTAGAGCACTCTCTTATTTTATCAATCAATATCAATATGGTTGTCGTGGAGGTGGAAACACCAAAATAGGGTTTGACTGAGGCAAACTCCTACACAACCCAACCCTTCTCTGTCTATGTATTTGCAGGTTTTGTTAAGAAGTTCGATGGCAGAAGGAAAGACAGAAAAGACTGGCACAAGAGCAAAGATCGTGAATCCGTACAGTACCTACATCATACAAACTACAACACGGTGCGCAAACATCCACACGACGCATTGTCGTCCTAGATAGTGAGGTTGTTTGTCTAGTGCAAGGTTCCTTATGATTTTGTCTTTTCATTTCTGTATTTCATTTTTCAAAATTTTATTTACTATTCATTTCTATTAAGCATAAAGTGGTTCTGTAGATATAGATTTTGTTTAAAACATTAGCTGATAGAACTCTAATGTAATGTTAGTGGAAAGCTCCCTTGATATGTTCAGTTGAAGAGTAGTTTTTCCTACATCACACAAGGTAAAGCATCCCAAGACTAATCTACAAACACAAGCGCAAGAGTGAGCGCAACCTTGTTCAAGTGCAAAGTAGGATCACTAAGCAGGCCTATGACAAACAAAGCAATGTTGATCTACAACAAAATTCAAATCTCATTCATTGAGTGCAAGTCTACACTAAATGTCAATCATCAACCATATAAATATGAAGTAGAGTTAAACCATTTCCAACCCTCCCATTTACATTTCTCAATCTCAACTAATATCAAATTATATAATTTCAATTATTAATTTATCATTCGATTAAACTTGTGCATTAATTAAAGAATGTGTTTATTTCCCTACACATGCACATTAGTACTTGAATTTATTTTGTATTTCCTAGACTTCTTTCATTATTATACAATTAGTAACGTAACATAAAAAAAATGTTCCAAATATCCTCACAACTCATTTGGACCTGGATTTATTTCTTAGGTATATATATATATATATATATATATATATATATATATATATACTAAGCTTGACTTAGAGAACCATGTTTTGACTATGTCATTTCTACATTAAGCACGAAGTTTCCAAAGAGTCTAGCTTTAAAGCGATTGCATCATCACATTATAATCCATACTAGGGGAGAGGACCCAATTGCTGAGTATGTTCCAATAGGTGTGATAGTGTTTGTGTATTTAAGGCCCAATATTTTTAAAAATTTAGCACTAGTAGTTGTGACTTTAAGGTTGTTAGTGTTAGTATAAGTACTTATAATTGAACAAAATGTGCTCATTAGATTTAAAAAGCAACAAATCATGTGATGCCACATCAGCACGCCAACAAAACATGACTTAATGCACACCTATCGGTCCACCCTTTTTTGGGAACTATTTGACACCTCAACAAAAAGTGTGCTGATGTGGCATCATATTTGATCGTGTGGCCCTGAAACCTTAGTTATAAGCAGGGGCCTTGCCAAATAAGCTGCTGTAAAAAATTTGGAGTGATTCGAAATTGCCACATGATTTTGAGAGGCGTGAAGTTAGGGTGCTCAACTACTGGGTCTCCCCTATTGCGCTCTTGTAACTAAAGCTTTTGTTGAAAGAAAATAAATGGTCTAAGACCATGGAGGCAACACAATAGTGAAATGACCTGCCAAGGACCTTTTACACGCTGCTTTGTCAAAGATATGAAAAATGCATGTAGACAGAGAAAACAGTTATGCACAATAGACCATCCCTATATCTCTAGGATTGAAACAGATAATTCTACTTCAATTCCATAACCATCGAAAAAGAAAGAATTGGAAAAAAATTAAAAAGTCAGTCCAAATCTTTTTCAAAAAAATATGCAGATTTTAGTTTTGCAGTCTGCTTTATCTGTGAGAACACATGGAGATTTCTATTTCTGTAGCTTAATTTCTTTCATGCTATTTCAGCCTTTTACATTGCCGGTTTATTTCCATCGCAAGTGTATGATCAAACAGCTTGATGTAATGCAGTTTTTAAACAAAATTCTCATAGAAGTACAGCGACCATAATTCAAATCTTCAGTCATTAATAAGTGAGAATCCAAGATAGCGAGTTGTACATTGTCCAACTCAATTCATGATCAGATTCAAATTTCAATTCGTTCACATTACCATCTACTATCACACCGACCAAACACCAAGTCATTGTGCATTGTCGTCATACTTTGTAACATCAAACAACTCATAAATTCTTTCACTTTCAGTCTTGTGGAATCATTCATCACATTCACACACTTCATTTGTTTTGTATTCTTTTGTGGTTGACAAACTGCGCTTTCTATTTGTTCTATTGATCCGATAAATGAGCTACAACCCGAATCTTCATTTCAGACAAAAAAAAAATCAACTCCCATTGCCTTAAAATCGCCTACGTTTATGCTTTCTGCTCTGAAAACACACTGATTTAGCTTCTCCTCATTTTCTTCAACTCTGCAATGTAGAAAACAACATTCATTTGCTAAAACTGTGTTAAAAGATGTCCAACTCAAATCATAAGTCTACTTATCCAATAGTTATGTACATAAAAACCTATGGGAAGATATAAATGAATGCGTAAGTAATCTATCTCAGAGATGCAGATTATGAATGGGAATCCCAGAAAAATGAAACGGTCTGGTAGCTGTTACCAAAGAAGTGGATACGCATTAACACCTAGTAGCAACAGTTGACACCGAAAGACGTTTCTCTACCCTGCAAGGGTAACCCCTCAAATTTACGAAGGGCACTGCCCATTGACCCTGCAAGGAAAGGAGCAAGGAAACAAGAGAAAATTGCTCCTTCCAGATTACATTTTTTCCTTTGCTGACAATAATTTTGGGAAAAGAATGAGGCTGAACGTCTCAGCTCTTTGTATAAATGAGGTTTTGTAGAGTAAAGAATCTCCAGGAATAGAGAGTGTTCACGCCTGTCATGGGCAGGGTTAACATTCTTTGTACCAGGGAAGTATAATTTAGAGAATAACATTGCCAATTTCCTCTATATTATCCTCTTATTCAATTGCATGTAAAATTATTCTCTACATTTCTTTAAATCAGATTTCCCTGAAATCCCACAGAGGCGTGTTATACGCCAGGCAAGCTTAAAATCCCTACTTAGGCTATACAATAAATCATGAGGTTAAGTGCCTCACTGAAGAGGCCAGTTTGAATGACTGCCTTCAATATTTAGGCTTCATCTCATTTGTCTGGGGAAAATTCTGTTATTTTACTACCATTTTAAATTGGTCCATCACATTAAAAAGTATTGTTATTTTGTGATCGGAAGCATGTGTAAACTGAGAAGCCCCTGGTTTGGTCTTTTGGTGTGGAAATGATTCAAGTTCAATGCTTATTGTGGCATGTTCTGTGCCTGGCAAGCTTTAATCCTCTCTTGACAGAGTCTACAATAAACTAAAACATTGTTAAGTGCCTCACTAAAGATGCTCTGGTGTGGATTTACATTTATGCGTTAACATGATTTGATCTCAGTAATGCTCTGTTGCAAAATAAACTCACCAGTCCCCCTCCATGGAACTATTGCTTGGCAATTTATTTTTGGTATGTAAAGCATTGCACTCACTAGGGCTTTAAATGATAAATTATTTCCCATTCCTAAGGTTTTACAATCAGAAAAAAAAATAGGGTTTCACCAAATACTCTGGTTTGATGTAATATGATTCTAGTTCACTAATTCTCTGCTGCAAATGGACGGTTGCCGTCACTTGCTTGGTAATTTATTGTCCATATGTAAAGCATTACATTTGCAAAGGTTTGGAACATTACATTATTTCAGCAAATGCCTAACACATCACATACACCAAAATGTAACAAGCAACTGGGTTGTTAGGAATTAAACACATATTATGATCAAACTTCACCATTTTTTTCCCTTTTTTGTTGAACAAATTTGGTTTACACTTTAACTTACTATCTGTATACTCAGTGGCAAAAACATCTGTCCAAACAGGACAGACACATATTGCTTTGGCCAGAGACTTACAGTTCACTCGGAAATCTTATGAGTATCAAAGAAGATAATCCTTTTTGTTTTTGTTATATTCTTATAATTAGTTAATGCTTGTTGGTCTATTCAGTTTTTAAGAAAATTTACCAGCGATGCACATGAAAACCTAGGTAATGGGAACCTCCTTCGTTTACCCGGACTGCCTACATACCCGTATCCACGGGATCAATGTACAGTATACATGTATTTTTAATTCTTGTTCCAGGTCAAGTGACAAAAAACAAGTGTAGTTTTAATTATAATATGGATTTAGATCCTAGCAACCTAGTTTGGGTTGTTACACAAAAGTTCCAACAATTACTGAACAAGCTTTTGAATGCAATTCTCAAGTCACTAGGTTGATGTGTTAGGAACTTCCTTCTTTCCATTGCAAACATGGCTTTCCTTAGAGGTGCTTGTTTCCTCTGCAGGTCCCCTTGCCATGTGACTGCTACAAATATGCAAAAGAGAAAGGTCATTAAAAAATGGCTGCTCATTGAAATTGGTCATAAAAAAGATGAGTTAATATACATAGTTAAACATCTCACCAAAAAACTTAAAAAGAAAATCTAAATTATTTCATATTTCTAGGGTTTCGGAATCAGCAAGATACAAGAAGAAGAAATCTAAAGAAAGCTCTAGCTTTTGAAAGGGTAAGGGTGCTGCCCAAACTATCCAGTCCGACCCAAGAACTATCTCAATCAGCAACTCACGAAGGGAATAAAGCTGAGAAGGTGAGTCTTGAAAGCAAACCAGCGGAATATATTCAGTAAAAAGAGAGGTCTTGCTGGAAAATGCGAAAAAGGTCTTTACTTCTGGTGATTAGTCTTTGATCACTGAATTAAAAGCAGTTTCTATCCAAAAAAATAAAACAGCTAATCATTCTGAATTAACATTGTCTGAGCTGGGTATCAAATGATAAGAGACCAGAAAACCATATGGTTATGCCAAGATAACACAAGTATTACTGCTCTCGAAAAAAAAGACAAATAATCCCATAACAGCATGGCATGAGAATGATGGATGAGAAGCATAATTCCATCTCACTGTTGAGAATTGACAGCAGATAAAAAAATAACTAGAATGGAGATAATTAATCAAACACACAGATGCAAAGAACACAAGTTTTTAATGTGGTTCACCTTATAGGCTACATCCACAAAGAAGCAGGGGAATATCTTTATTAGTCTCTGTTTTACAGTCATACATTATGCTATAGCTCATACCATCTTCAAAAGAAGTTTTTGAATTACATAGTTCGAATATATGAATATGCCTTCAAGAGGGAAAGCGAAAAGTCAAAGGAATTGAAGAGTAAAAGGTATCTGTTGGGCTTCAAATACCCAACAATCTCCCACTTGAAGTCCAACGATTGCTGCAACATATCAGACATTCCCCTACTTCGATCTTATTGTCACATCTTGACAATGCCGAGAGAATCTTTACAAAACTCAAACTTCTCCCTTGGTACTACCTTCGTCAACGCATCAGCCGAATTCACTTTTGTATCAATTTTCTCCACCTACAACTTACCCTCTTCAAGTACATGTCAAATAAAATGATATCGTAATTCTATATGCTTGGTTCTATTATGAAAGGCGGAGTTCTTTGCCAAATGAATAGTGTTGTTGCTATCACAAAACAAAGTGAAAACAGATTGCTTACATTGTAGTTCTCCCAATAACCGTTGTAACCATATCATCTCCTTTGCTCCTTTAGTGAGAGCAATATATTCAGCCTCGGTAGAGGAGAGTGCAACCACCTATTGCAACCGTGACACCTAACTAATTGCAGCCCCGACAAATGTAAACATATAACCTGTTGTAGACCTCCGTTTGTCCAAGTCTCCAGTCATATCGGAGTCAACATAACCTCGCAACTGAGTATCCTATCCTCCAAAACACAAAACATGATCTGAAGTACCTTTCAAGTACCGTAATATCCACTGTACCGCCTGCAAATGAGGTTTACCCGGATTGCTCATAAATCTGCTCACAACTCCCACTGCATGGGCAATGTCCGGACGGGTACAAACCATGGCATACATGAGACTCCCAATTGCTGATGAATAAGGAACACCCTTCATGTGTTCTTGATCTTCTTGAGTTTTTGGACACGTTGATGACGAACGAAAGTGATCGGCCAATGGAGTGCTAACAGGCTTGGCATTCTTCATGTTGAACCTGTCCAAGATTTTGTCAATATACTTCTCTTGAGACAATATGATTTCTCTCTTCTATTTGTCCCTTATTATAGTCATGCCAAGAATCCTCTTTGCTGCCCCTAAATCTTTCATTGCAAACCGTTGAGCCAAATGTTGCTTCAATTCACGAACTATCCTCATGCTACTGCCGGTTACCAACATGTCATCAACATAAAGCAAAAGTATAACAAACTCACCATTAGCAAGCTTCTTGTAATAAACACACGGATCAAATTTGCAGCGTGTAAAGTGATGCTCAACCATGAAGCTATCAAATTTAAGGTACCACTACCTTGAGGCTTGCTTGAGCCCATACAAACTTCGCTTCAACTAGCAATATAAATGCTCCTGCCCCTGTTTTGTAAAACCTTCAAGCTGCTCCATATACAACTCTTCTTCAATATCTCCATGAAGAAATGTAGTTTTGACATCAAGTTGTTCAAGCTCAAGATCTCATACAGCTGCCATACCCAAGACTGCTCGAATGGTGGTCATCTTCACAACTGGCAAGAAAATTTCATTAAAATCAATCCCCTTTTTCTGATCAAAACCTTTCACTACCAATCTGGCACTGTAGCGTTTACTGCCTCCATCTTCTTCTTTCAATCTATACACCCATTTATTCTTTAATGGTTTTTGATTTGGTGGAAGGGTCACCAAATCCCAAGTTTCATTTGCCATCAAGGAGTCCATTTCGTCTTGCATTGCCTCCATCCATTTGCACGATTTGTGTCTTTGCAAGCATCCCTATAATTTGTTGGTTCTGCCTGATCAGAAAGCAATAAATCTAGCTCTGCTTAGCTAGTCAGTAATAACTCATAATCGTCAAATTTTGCTAGAAGCCTCTTCTATCGGGTAGACCTCCTCAAATGATGTGCTTGCTCCGTCAAAGTACCATGTTCAGGTATAGTGCTCTGTTGAGGCAAACTGCCTTGTTCCTCATTATGCAAATTTCTTAGATTTTTTGGTGCCAAACTTGGCACATTCCTTACCTTCATCATAGGCTGTGTTGAAGTTTGCAAAGACTGTGTAGACTTTTCTACAGGTTGTGTGGACATAGTCATAGGCTGCAATGAACTCTCAAAAGGCAGCGATGAAGTGTTAGATGCCTACGTAGAGAAAGTTGTTCCCACAGACCGTGGGTTAAAAGACTCCATAAGTGGCGTTTCAATAGGCAGTGTAACAGTTTGTAAAGGCTGCGTTTGATCATTAAATGCTTGCATAGAATTCGAATGACCAAATGACCTTTTCAAAGGTTGCGTGGCATCTTGAACATGCTGCGTAGGAAGTGTTGAAGGTAGCGTAGGAAATAGAGATCACTGCTACGCTTTATGAAGATTCAAAGGCAGCATTGAATTATCCAACCGCTACGTAGCATTTGAACCAGGCTCTGTAGAAGACAATGAGTTACCTGGCGCCAAACTTGGCGCACTCATATTTGAAGCACCTTGTCTATCCAAGGTATGCTGTGAGGTAATTTCCAGAGGCTGTGTTGGTAGATTAAAAGAGCTTGAATTAGACGCCACATATGATTTCCCCTGTGCTTCTTCATATTAGTGCCATTTTCAAACATATCAACATGTATATATTCATTTGATGATGATCCCTGTTTTTGGAGATCTGGGAAAACTCTCATTAAACACAACATTCCTACTGCGAACAAGTTGTTTGGCAACTGGATCCCACAAACGAAAACCATATTGTTCTTCACCATAGCCAACAAATATGCATCGCCTTGACTTAGAATCCAACTTTGTTTGCTTTTCTTTGGGGACATGAGCAAATGCTTCACAACCAAAAACTCGTAGATGCAAATAAGAAATTTGTTTGCCCAACCATTTCTCTTCGGGAATATCAAAATCCAATCTGGATAAGGGGCTTCTGTTAATTAAATATACTCTTGTGTTAACTGCCTCTGCCCAAAATTCCTTGCTTAGGCCTGCATTAGAGAGCATACATCGAGGCCTCCCTAAAATTGTTCTATTCATCCCATCGGCTGTACCGTTTTCTTGAGGAGTGAAAGGAACTATTTTGATCCGTCTAATGCCATTATCTGCGCAAAAGCTATCAAATTCCAAGGAATAAAACTCTCCCCCATTATCAATTTGTAAACATCTTATTTTGTTCCCAGTTTGATTTTCGACCATGGCTTTGAAAATTTTGAATTTAGTAAAAACTTTTGATTTTCTATTGATCATATAGACCCACACTTTACGAGTACAATCATCAATAAAAGAGACAAAATAATTAACTTGCCCAAAAGAGGCTACCTCCATAGGTCCAAACACATCTGAGTGCACGAGCTCCAAGGGTGTAAATTTCTTGTCATGACCGGTTATCAAGAAGCTAGTCCGACTTTGTTTGCCATAGAGGCAATGCTCACACATTTCCAAGTCAACGGACTTCAAACCAGGAAGTTGATCCCTTCTTAGCATAACTTCAAGTCCTCTTTTGCTCATGTGACCTAGCATTTTATGCCAAAGCTCCGTACCGCTGTCCACAACCGCCATTGCAGCTCTCACTTCAGCCTTATTCTCTAGCACATATAGACTGCCTAATTTATTTCTTTTTGCAATCACCAAGGCTCCCTTGGTTACCTTCCAAGAATCTAAGGAGAAATTGATGTTACACCCTTGAGCATAAAGCTGGCCTACGGATATCAAATTTCTTTTCAGCGTGGGAACATGTCTTACATCCCTCAAAATCCATTTATTTCCATTTTTCTGTTGCAACATCACATCATCTTTGCCTATTATTTCACATGCTTTGTTATCATCAAGATAAACTCTTCCAAACTGACCTTCTTGATAGTTTGTGAAAACCTCCCGGCATAGAGAAGCATGGAAAGAGGCACCGGAATCCAACACCCACGAATCCGCAGTAGTGTCAATTGCTAATAAAACTAGAACTCCATCTTTGTCATATGCAGTGTTGGCTTCGCTGTCCTTTAATTTTTCTTGCGCCTTTTTGTATGACCAGCAATTCTTTTTTGTGTGACCCGCTTTGCCACAGAACTAACAATCACCATTTCTGCCCCTGGACTTCGATCTTCTTGCAGATTTGGACCTTCTTCTATTATTATTTCTGCCTCTATCTTGAGGCCTTCCCTACTAACAGCAGTCAAGGCATCTCCAATTGTTTTGTTTTGCCCTCTTCTCATATCTTCATTGAGAAGTATTGTAGAGACATCATCATATCTCAACATTGATTCCTTTTTGTTGTCATCGGATCCCCTTCTTCCGGATACTAAATTGTTGATTGCCATTATCACACTATCCCAATTATCGGGAAGAGAGCATAAAAGCAACATGGCTCTCATTTCTTCTTCAAAGTTGACATCCACAGAGGTTAATTGGCTAATTACAACATTAAATTCATTTAAATGGTTTGAGATGTTGTTACCTTCTTTCATCTTCAAATTGATCAATTTCTTCAACACAAAATCTCGATTTGTTGATGAGGCTCTTTCATGCATATCACACAGCTTATCCCATATTTATTTTGTTGTTGTTTTCGTGGCAACGTTGAAAAGAACATTGCTAGACAGCGAAAGAATGATAATTGCAGTTGCCTTTTGGTCCAAAACATCCAAGTCATCATCCGACATCTTTCTCTGGCTTCTTTGTCTTCCCTTGCAGTGCAATAGCGAGATCCTTCTGAATCTGCTAAGCACGAATTTGAAGCTTCCACAAACCGAAGTTTTGTTCCGAAAATTTTTCGATCTTCCATTTATCTGTTTCCTCCATATTTGTCAGAAATTATCAGAATTTCCAAAAAAAATTCGCTCCTTCGCCGAGCTCTGATACCAATTGTTGAGAATTGACAACAGATAAAAAAATAACTAGAATGCAGACAATTAATCGAACACACAGATGCAAAGAAGAACACAAGTTTTTAACGTGGTTCACCTTATAGGCTACATCCACAAAGAAGCAGGGGAATATCTTTACTAGTCTCTGTTTTACAGTCATACATTATGCTACAACTCACACCATCTTCAAAAGAAGTTTTTCAATTACATAGTTCGATAATATGAATATGCCTTGAATGTTGGGTATATGAAGCCCAACGAACACCCTTTGTCTATTCATTTCCATTGACCGCTCGTTTCTCCTCTTGAAGGCATATTATTATACGAACTATGTAATTCATAAAAGACTTTTGCTGATAATGGTAATAGTTGTAGCATAATGTATGACTGTAAAAACAGAGACTAATAAAGATACTCCCCTGCTTCTTTGTGGATGTAGCCTATAAGGTGAACCATGTTAAAACTTGCGTCTTTCTTTTTCATCTGTGTGATTGTCTGCATTCTTATTTTTTTATCTACTGTCATTCTCCAACAATTGGTATCAGAGCTTGGTGAAAAAGCTCGACGAAGAAGCTCGGTGGTGAAGCTATTTTTGGAAATCAGTGAAGAATTTCCAGAATAATGGAGGAAGCAGATAAATAGAAGATCGAAAAATTTTCGGGATAGAACTTCGGTTTGTAGAAGCTTCAAATTCGTGCTTTGCTGATTCAGAAGGATCTCGCTATTGCGCTGCAAGGGAAGACTAAGAAGCTGGAGAAGATGTCGGATGATGATTAGAATGTTTTGGACCAAAAGGCAACTGCAACTATCATTTTTTCGCTGTCCAGCAATATTCTCTTCAATGTTGCCACGGAAACAACAAATCAAATATGGGATAAGTTGTGTGATATGTATGAAAGACTCTGCAACAAATCGAGTTTTCTTGTTGAAGAAATTGGTAAATTTGAAGATGAAAGAAGGTAACAGCATCTCAAACCATTTAAATGAATTTAATGTTGTTATCAGCGAATTAGCCTTCGTAGATGTCAACTTTGAAGAAGAAATGAGAGCCATGTTGCTTTTACGCTCTCTTCCCGATAGCTGGGATAGTGTGATAATAAAAATCAGCGATTCGGTATTCGGAAGAAGGGATCCGATGACAACAAAAATGAATCAATGTTGAGATATGATGATGTTGCTGCAACACTTTTCAATGAAGATATGAGAAGAGGGCAAAACAAAACATTCGGTGACGCATTGACTGTTGTCAATAGAAGAAGGTGTCAAGATAGAGGCAGAAATAATAACAGAAGGAGGTCCAAATCTACAAGAAGATGGAAGTCCAAGGGCAGAAATGGTGATTGTTGGTTCTGTGGTAAAGCAGGTCACACAAAAAAGAATTGTTGGCATTACAAAAAGGCACAAGAAAAGGTAAATGACAACAAAGCCAACACTGCATATAACAAAGATGAAGGTGTTTTGGTTTTATCAGCAAGTGACACTACTGTGTATTCGTCGGTTTTGGATTTCGGTGCCTCTTTCCATGCTACTCCATGCCAGGAGGTTTTCACAAACTATCAAGAAGGTCAGTTTGGAAGAGTTTATCTTGGTAATAACAAAGCATGTGAAATAATAGGCAAAGGTGATGTGATGTTGCAATAGCAACAAATGGATTTTGAGAGATGTATGACATGTTCCCACACTAAAAAGAAATCTGATATCCGTAAGCCAGCTGTATGTTCAAGGGTGTAATATCAATTTCTCCTTAAATTCATGGAAGGTAACCAAGGGAGCCTTGGTGATTGCAAAAAGAAACAAATTAGGCAGTCTATATGTGCTAGAGAACAAGGCCGAAGTGGGAGCTGCAATGGCAGTTGTGGACAGCGGTTCGGAGCTTTAGCATAAAAGGCTCGGACACATGAGCAAAAGAGGACTTGAAGTTATGCTAAGGAGGGATCAACTTCCTGGTTTGAAGTCCGTTGACTTGGAAATATGTGAACATTACCTCTATGGCAAACAAAGTCGAACCAGCTTCTTGACAACCGATCATGACAAGAAATCTACACCATTGGAGCTCATGCACTCTGATGTTTTCAAGCCTACGGAGGTAACCTCCATTGGAGGAGCTAATTACTTTGTTACTTTTCTTGATGATTGTACTAGAAAACTATGGATTTACATGATGAGTAGAAAATCAAAAGTGTTTTCAAAATTTAAAACTTTTAAACCCATTGTTGAAAATCAAATTGGGCACAAAATAAAATGTATAAAAACAGACAATGGGGGAGAATTTTGTTCTTCGGAATTTGATACCTTTTGTGCAAATAATGGTATTCGTAGGATTAAGATAGTTCCATTCACCCCTCAAGAAAATGGTGTAGTTGAGAGGTTGAATAGAACGATTCTTGAGAGAGCTCAGTGTATGCTCTCTAATGCCGGATTGGAGAAAGAATTTTGGGCAAAGGCTTGTAATACAGCAGTCTACTTGATCAATCGAGCTCCTTCATCTCGATTAAATTTTGATATTCCAGAGGAGAAATGGCTCGAGAAACACATTTCTTACAATCATATACGCGTGTTTGGCTGTGAAGCATTTGTTCATGTTCCAAAGGAGCAACGAACGAGATTACATCCCAAATCAAAAAGGTGTATATTTATCGGTTATGGTGAGGAACAATTTGGTTTCCATCTTTGGGATCCAATTGACAAAAAGTTTACCCACGATCGAGATGTGGTATTTAATGAGGTGTTCCCAGGTTTGCAAAAACAGGGGACACAAGCAAAAGAGTATGTGCCTATTGAAGATATTGGCAGTGGCAGCGATATGTTTAAAAATTTACATCCAAATGTGGCACCAAATGTATCCAGTGGGAGTAATTCACATGCTTTGCCTCAGCTATGCACACAACAAAATTTGAATTCAAATATGTCAGGTTTTGTTTCATCTAGTACTCGATGTATGGATTATTCACAAGACTTTATGCAACAGCAGCCATGTTATAAGTTGCAAGCACAGCCTGCTGAAGTCTTAAATCCCACGCTCCCTATGCCTAACCTCACGCTGCCTATTAAAAATTCAATGCAGTCTCTTTATATTCCTACGCCACTTCCCACTAATCATACTCAGTTATTTGAAAAGCCATTGCAAAATCAAATGCTGCCCTTGCAAACGCAGCCTTTGGAAACTTTATTGCCAAGTCCATCGCTGCCCTTGGAAACTTCTATGCAGCCATTTCACATTTCCACGTTGCCTTATCAGACTTCATCACAGCCTGTTGTGCATAGTTCATCGCTGCCTTCTCAAGTTGAAATGCAGCCTTCATCTTTATCCCTGCCTTTACACACTCATATGCAGCCTTTAAAAGGTTCCTCGCTGCCCTGTTTGCCTGCTACATATGCTCAGCAAACATATGAAAGTGCGCCTCTGGTAAATCCTAGAATGGATTTAAGCAATGTGCCAAGTCTGGCACCTGGAAATTTAGGGAGTTTGGCACAAGGAAATGAGGATGTCATGTCCCCGTTTCCGGCCTGATCATCAGCTTAAGATTGGATTAGCCTATTGATCATTCCCGGAGGCTAATTCAGAATGATGAGGGAATGAATTGGTTTTTGACTAACTTAATTTTTGTTTTGCAGGAACAAGTCAGAAACTGGAAATTTGGCTAAGTCTGGAAGCCAAATTGTAAGGCAGTTAACTCCTGGAATCTAGGCGCAAATTCCTCATCAAACTGCTCAAATGAGCACCTTAGGATATGGGATCCTCGAACAAACTTCGGAAGTGCAAGATGGTAAGAAGATTTGTCTTAAAGCATTTTCAAATAGGGCGCTTGACAGGAGAAGTTGATAAGTTTCCAGAATGAGGTTTGATGAATGGATTGGTTTGGGTAGAAGGTTTATTCACCTTAGGCGCCAGTTCATGTTGCACCATCCAAAATGAGCGCCTAGTACAATAAGGCGCTTTATCACATCTGGACCACCTTGAATGGCTTCTAAGCTAGATTGTGAGTTCGACAGGGTAAGTGCGCCATATAAGGGTCAAGGCGCCATTTCCTGTTCACATAAACCTCTGAGGGCGCCTAGGTATTTGGGCAAGCCTCTGGCATCCTAGAATTGCGCCCTAGTCCAAAAGTCATTGGAAGGCTCTCTTGATCATCAATAAAGATTAAGGATTGTCAAATAGATCATACCTTCACTCAGAAGCATCATTCCCATCTTGTGAAGTGTTAAACTCAAGTAGGCGCACTTCATCTTCTCTTCCACTTCACATTTGCGCCTACTCCTTAAAGCTAGATCCGCGCCTTTGTCTGATGATCATCTCAGTTCATTCTCTCATGGACACCCACTTTGGGAAGATTCTTATTGAGCGCCCAAGTTATTAGCACTTTTGGATCTGGATTCTACATCTTGAAAGTGAAGGCGCATTTTCCTGAGGGTAGCATCTTCTAGCCAGCGCCTAATGCTATCCAGGCACAATTCAACCTTCATTATGGCGCCTACCATCTGGAAGGGAGCATTGGTCATTTCTCTAGAAGTTCTAGGCAATTGAAGTTTGTAAAGTCACCAAGGAATGTTGGGCGCCTAGCCAAGTTGGCATTTCCTGCTCTCAACTAGCGCCTAGACACTGAAGGAGACACTTGCAAGGGTAGGCGCACTTTCCTTGTAGATTGATGATCACTTGGTTGAAAGAACATTACTCTAAGAATGCCAAGTTGAAAGATAAAGTCAAGGAAGCGTTATGATGCCTAGGCGCATCTTTAGGGCAAAACACACCAATTGTGGCGCCTAGAAGGAGTTTCCAGACTAGGCGCACATCTAATCACACTGCCATTTCTAGCGCCTACTAACATTTCCTTCATTCAAGTGGTTTGTGGCACTAACGAACTTCAAGTGTTGGAAATGATCAAGTGGATCAGAGTAGGTGCAATTTCCACCTCAAACCAACTCAAATTACACCTGGAGGAGTTTTGCTCACTTTGGAACTTTGAATGCATAGTTGTTTGTCAAAGGCACCTTGGGAAGTGAGTGGACATCATTGGAAAGCCTTTCTCTAGCAAGGCGCAACTTCTAGCAGTCACCATCTCAATTGGCGCCTAGCAGTGGTAAAGCGCAAGCTCATGATCAAAATACCTCAATTGGGCGCCTAGTAGTACCTGAGCTTTCATTGGTCAACAAAATGATATTGGGATCCGTACTGATTCAGTGAATAAGAGTGAGTTGTCAGATGGAATATTCTCCATGAATATGCTTCTTGGGAAACGTGCCTTGGTTCCTCTTTGTGCATTGAAAAACATGCCTTCATTGCCTTTGGAAGGCCTATAAAAGGAGGAGCCTTCTCATTCATTTGGAACCCATTCATTTGACAAAATTCTCTCTGCAAAGCTATTGAGCTTGTAATCTTGAGGCCTGCGAGTTTCAAGTGTTGGGGTGATGCTCCCTCAACTGACAAGGTGATGCTCCCTTGTTGTACTGTGAGGTGTTGACATTCAGTTGACATCGTTGAGTTTGATTAAGTTGATCTAGTGTGCAAGGCATTGTAATCATCAAGGCTCCAAGGCCTGCTTTTGTAATTCCATTTGAATAAAGTGTAACTTCATGCCATTGAAAGCATTTTCTATGTAATAAGACATTGTGAGTTGATTGAATCAAGTAATAAAACAAGTACTCAGCTTAAGGTTGATTCATTCAAATAGTTATCTTTGATGTATATCTTTGTGTTGTTGAAATAGTTGATGAGTTGATAGCAAGTAAAATTGTCTAAGTAAGGAAAAATTTTGGTGGAATTAGTTGGGTATCTTATAGAGGAACAGGGCAGTTTGCCTCAACAGAGCACTATACCTGAACAGGTACTTTGACGGAGCAAGCACCTCATTTGAGGAGGTCTATCCGACAAAAGAGGCTTTCGACTAAATTCGACGAATATGAATTGTTACTATCTAATCAGGCCGAGCCAGCAACTTTTAAAGATGCTTGCAAAGACTCAAATCGTGTCAAATGGACTCCTTGATGGCAAATGACACTTAGGATTTGGTGACCCTTCCACCAAATCGAAAACCATTAATGAATAAATGGGTGTATAGATTGAAAAAAGATGGAGGCAATAAATGCTACAAGGTCAGATTGGTAGTGAAAGGTTTTGATCAGAAAAAGGGGATTGATTTTAATGAGATTTTCTTGCCAGTTGTGAAGATGACCACCATTCGAGCAGTCTTGGGTATGGCAACTGTATGAGATCTTGAGCTTGAGCAACTCGATGTCAAAATTGCATTTCTTCATGGAGATATTGAAGAAGAGTTGTATATGGGGCAGTCTGAAGGTTTTACAAAACATGGGCAGGAGCATTTATATTGCAAGTTGAAGCGATGTTTGTATGGGCTCAAGCAAGCCCCGAGGCAGTGGCACCTTAAATTTGATAGCTTCATGGTTGAGCATCACTTTACTCGTTGCGAATCTGATCCATGTGTTTATTACAAGAAGCTTGCTAATGGTGAGTTTGTTATACTTTTGTTTTATGTTGATGATATGTTGGTAACCAGCAATAGCATGAGAGTAATTCGTGAATTGAAGCAACATTTGGCCCAACGATTTGCAATGAAAGATTTAGAGGCAGCGAAGAGGATTCTTGGCATGACTATAATCAGGGACAAACAAAAGAGAGAAATTAGATTGTCTCAAGAGAAGTATATTGCCAAAATCTTGGACAGGTTCAACATGAAGAATGCCAAGCCTGTTAGTACTCCATTGGCTGAGCACTTTCGTTTGTCATCAGCAATGTGTCCAAAAACTAAAGAAGATCAAAAACACATGAAGGGTGTTCCTTATTCATCAACAATTGGGAGTCTCATGTATGCCATGGTTTGTACCCATCCGAACATTGCCCATGGAGTGGGAGTTGAGCAGATTTATGAGCAATTTGGGTAAACCTCATTGGTAGGTGGTACAGTGGATATTACGATACCTGAAAGGTACTTCAGATCATGTTTTGTGTTTTGAAGGACAAAATACTCAGCTGCGAGGTTATGTTGACTCCGATATGGCCAGAGACTTGGACAAACGGAGGTCTACAACAGGTTGTGTTTACATCTGTCGGGGCTGCAATTAGTTGGGTTTCACGGTTGCAACAAGTAGTTGCACTCTCCTCTACCGAGGCTGAATAT
The DNA here is from genome assembly GCA_027924645.1 of Cunninghamia lanceolata. Classification (NCBI taxonomy): domain Eukaryota; kingdom Viridiplantae; phylum Streptophyta; class Pinopsida; order Cupressales; family Cupressaceae; genus Cunninghamia; species Cunninghamia lanceolata. Next base: position 4,416,543 of record BSBN01000118.1, read on the forward strand.
ATTGCTCTCACCGAAGGAGCAAAGGAGATGATATGATTACGACGGTTATTGGGAGAATTGCAGTGTAAGCAATCTATTTTGACTTTGTTTTGTGATAGCAACAACGCTATTCACTTGGCAAAGAACTCCGCCTTTCATAATAGAACCAAGCATATAGAGTTGCGATATCATTTTATTCGACATGTACTTGAAGAGGGTAAGTTGCAGGTGGAGAAAATTGATACCAAAGTAAATCCGGCTGATGTATTGACTAAGGTAGTACCAAGGGAGAAGTTCGAGTTTTGTAGAGCTTTCTCGGCATTGTTAAGATGTGACAATAAGATCGAAGTAGGGGATGTCTGATATGTTGCAACAGTCGTTGGACTTCAAGTGGGAGATTGTTGGATATTTGAAGCCCAACGGACACCCTTTGTCTCTTCACTTCCTTTGACCGTTCGTTTCTCCTCTTGAAGGCATATTATAATTCATAAAAGACTTCTGCTGAAGATGGTAATAGCTGTAGCATAATCTATGACTGTAAAAACAGAGACTAATAAAAATATTCCCCTGCTTCTTTGTGGATGTAGCCTATAAGGTGAACCACGTTAAAACTTGCGTCTTTCTTTTTCATCTGAGTGATTGTCTGCATTCTCGTTATTTTTTTTTATCTGCTGTCATTCTCAACATTCAAGAGGGAAAGCGAAAGGTCAAAGAAATTGAAGAGTAAAAGGTGCCCGTTGGGCTTCAAATACCCAACACTCACTTGGGTCATGCCATTCCTGAGGAAGGGGGGATTCTTCTTGAAAGGAATCACTAACAACTTAAATACCCATCTTATCAGGGATCGATAATCTTAAATTTAAAGAGAAGCGCGTCCAGAAAGATTGCCACAGAAGAGGATTAATAAATTAATGTTTCAGACCGAATTTTTTGGGTTCACAATCACGATTAAGGAACCCAGTCTTATTCATCCTCACGATGGGCCACAAAGTGTAGTCGGATTCTTTTGATCCACTTGTGTGGCAATCTCTTCGGAACGGGGAAAATCTATAATGTAAATTTTATTAACATTTGCCTAAAATGCGACACAAACAGCTTTTCCCCCAAATCCAGATCATTTAAAGAATACCATTTAATTACGAGCATAATTTTCGATCATATAAAATAAGAATATACACAACTCGTAACAGTGAAGTCCATGAGATGTGAGAGTATGGTCCGATCTTGTCCTCATACCAACACAAAATACAATTATCATTTTTATTAAAAACAAACTTGATTCATCTCATGTACTTGCTCAACAAAAACCCAAAAAAAAGAATATAATACATGATGTGACTGGCTAATCAAAAACTGAAAAAATACAAGCACTGTTATGACATTATTGTGGCCTGCAAAAGAAAAAAAAAATTAGTGTGAAATGATGAGACATAAAATGAGAGTAAGGATTCGAAGTTTGGTATAACGGGCAAAAAGCATACCTTAGTTTTTAAGCATTGGTGATAGAATTGGATGGAAGAAGACGCTCATCTGGATCGTAAGAGGGATCCAGAGAGGCGTCAATGGCTTCCCTTCCTTTGTCCAAACATGGCTTGCAGGCCATCTCTATGGCCACCCATCCCAGTATCACAGCTGCAATCGCTATTACTGCTGTTATTACCGCCCCCATTTCCCAGATCCGATACCTATTGCTTGGATTGATATCCTTCTTGCATTCACTTCTATTATCACGCACCCAAAGAAACAAGATCCACCATTCTCTTCTTCACAGAGCTAAAGGGAAACCAACATTGGTTTTCACCTTTTCCTTCTACAGTATCTCCCTCTTCGCAAATATTTACAAAACCTTTCATATAGAAAACAAAAACAAAAGCATACACCCGAGGCTTTCCACCTTGGTATACTTGGGGGCCCTAACTAAGGATGAAGATGGCTCCCACTCAGAGCACTACCGTGCATGTAGCTTTTGCATCTGTTTGATTAATAATCATGTTTATTCTTAGATTTTTTTTAAATCCATGTGTATAGTTTTTGAGTTAAACTTGTTTACCTATATTTTATAAGTAGTGTTTTACATGAACCAATCTCTCATGAGATGTTCACAAAGATGAAGCATCGAGATTTATTGAGAGGCCATCCATCTCAATACTACTGTGACTCAAGTGCACTTAACCATGGAGTTTCCCCCAAGATCAACCCCACTTAACTTGCTACCCCATTTGCAAAATCTTAGCAAATGTTGTGCCTTATGAACCATTCATTATAGAGCCCCTTTAGCTCATACATTGATAAGTAGGAGATATTTTCTGTGGTGTGTCAAATAATGATATTTATATTAGGATTCAACTGCATAGTTTTTGAGTCAAACTCATTGACCCATATTTCATGAGTAGTGGTTCACATGAACCAATCTCTCATGAGAATGAATGATTCACTTAGCAATCATTGCATCTAGGCGATGAGAAGCATCGGGACTTTCCGAGATGTCGCCCATCCCAGTACTATGGCTCAAGCATGCTTAACCATGGAGTTTCTCCCAAGATCAAGTCCACTTAGCTTGCTACCCCACTTGCAAAACCTTCAACAAGTGTTGTGCATTATGAACCATTCATTATAGAGCCCCTTTAGCTCATCCATTAATTAGTAGGAGGTATTTTTCTTGAGTCGAAAGTAGTCCACTTTGTTTGGTGTATTATCTATCAAGGTCTCTTTGTTGGTACTAGGTTACTTAGTTGGGTGTAGCCAATCCTCATTGTCCATTTTGTGAACAACAGGGGACTCTCAAGCACTTTTTCTAATTTTGCCCAAAGCTCATGCTACTTGAGATTGGATTCATGACTTATTTAGGCCTTTTAGGTCTAAAATTTTTTCATGATATATGGTTCTTTTAGGAGATTACCTCATAATTCCTACTAAGTTCACCTAGATTTAGCATCTTTTTAGGGTGAAATATTTTTTAGCATTTGGAAAGATAAAAAGTTTGTTATATTCTTGGATTTTTTTGTTGATATGCACTTCTCTCTTTATGTTAAGGCTATGATTTGCTCTAATGTTCTCTTGCAAATTCATGTGCATGCAAATAAAGTTGCACTTTGGCACACCTTCAGGTGCTTTTGGATCATCGAGGTAATACACCTTGTATGGTTGCCAAAGTTCCTCCAACAAAGTTTGTTCCCCTTCTCATGGATGTAGTCAAAATGCCTATGGTGGACATGATTCCCAATCATGTGCTTCCTAGCCCCCCCTCTGAGAAGAGCCAAGGATTGCTTTTCTTGTGGCTAGTCTCAACCATCCCAACCACCTTCAACATCTTTTGAACCTCATGTTCAAGGTACCTCCAAATGGCCAAATAATGGAAAAGTTTGCCTTCCTTTTGCCATTTCTCCTCTTCGTAACATTGAGCCTCCTATTAAAGAAGAAAATGAAGAGAGTGTGATTACTGGTTGGGAGCATGTCCCTAAACATGAGGATATTCGTGATGTCTAGGAAAGCTAGATGGTTGTGACCCTCCTCCACCTCCTAGTGCTTTAGCTCTTGTCACTTAGTAGCCTTGTTTCTTTTTTTCTCTTTTGAATTGTTGTTTAAGGCTTGGACTTTGGAGTTTGACTTTTTCCATCCACCTTATTTTTTTGGATGTGTAATATAAATCTTTATATAAAGTAATATGACACTTATTCATCATTACTTGCATTGTGTGCCCTTAGAATTTCGTTTAGTATATATATAATCTTATGAAACATAACTTTGTAAGATCTTTAACCTATGTATGGTGAAAAATGCATCCCTGTGCATTTTCCATTTAGTTTGTGTCTAACATGGGGCAATGTCTTAATGTGCATTATATAGTTATAAATGGTGTATTTTTGTTTATAGTTGAACCTACATATCTAACCTTGCTTGCACTGGGCCCTATGCTTATCTCTTATCCCTGTGCTTATGTACATGCAATCCCAATCCAATTGGTGTATTTGTCTAATTATGATCATTAATCCAAGTTTCTAACCTAGGTTGTATATATGGGTGCAAGGTCATCCTCACAACTATGATCTGGATCCACTTAAATGTAAAAATCAAAATCAAACATGTAGCTGACTGACCTCATCTTAAACTTTGGTCCCAACCTTACTTTGCATAAATCTTCACAATTTGGTGCTATGTGTGTGTATCAAAAGACATTTATTTGATTCATTTTGAGATCATCTCATCTCATATCATTGGACTCCCATCCACGTATATGATCATTAATTATTACAAGAATATGTTAGAACACATTGATATATTGAGAGGGGGGGTGAATCAGTATATCCAAAACTTAACCCAAGTTATCTTTATCAACCAACTCTTTTTACTACCTTAAACAGATGATAAAGTAAATTAAGCAAATCAAAGCACAACACATGAGCACACAACCATAACACCACATTTACATGGAAAACCCTAGAAGGGAAAAACCACTGTGAGCAAGTTGCTTGGATCTATTGTCCAAATACAACCTCACAAGACAATAATAAAATAGATATACAATAAGTTTTATGGGTTGCAACCCAAAGGAAGCTACAACTCCCTGAAATACAATGCAACAACACTTATAGAAAGAGGCTACAACCTCAGTACATCACACTTGACAAATTCCAGTGATCAAACACCTCTGCAACGTACTTCACACTTAAAGAAATCTTCAACTCCTTTGCACAACAAACTATGCTACCTTCAACACACTTCCACACACACACACTCACTCACTTCCACACTCACATATACATCCTTGCACACTCTCTTACTTTTCACACCAAACAAGAACTTTTATTTATATCCTCTGCAAGCATCAAAATCTTTCTCTTTCGTCGGCCAAGATGAAATGTGTAAACATGAAACGTGTAATGGCCACAACAAGTCAGCTCCCAAATGATATAGAAATCCAATGCGATTCAAGCCAAGTGATAACCAGGACCTATTCTTCCTTAACACATTCTTCCAAGCTGGTGCACACTTCCAAACATCTGGTGGAATCATCAAAACACAACAAGTCAGCCCAGCAAACACTTATCCTTGCAGAAAATAGCTCTAGACTAGAAGTGGTATCGGAGAGACCAAAAGTGATATCAGAGAGACCAATTAGCATCATGCGGATCACTAGACTTGCACAAACCTTTTCAAACATTCCTTCTTCTAAATTGTACATTTTCTTTTTGGCGCAAACAAACAGATACTAACCCTGGCATCACTTACAAACACTAAACATACAGTCTTGAGATAGAACATTGAAAAACCAACTTGTGGTTCACTTCAGCACCTAAAACCTAAAATGAACAAACACACATACTAACCAAACTCATCATCCAAATAGTAAAGCCAACTAATGGAATGAGGTGAAATGCGGTGGCTTTTGCTTTCTCCTCCAGACAACCCTAATCAGCAACATGAAATATCTTTGCTCTGCTGACTCTAGAGAACCTCTGCAGTACACCTTATCATCTAAAACTTGAATATATCATTCTTCTCATCTATATCTGACTATCCTTCAAGACGTAACATCACAACTTCAAATGTTGAGAAATGTAGAGCATTCCTCAAACTCATCCTGACTGCAACAACTCTGAACCATTGTCTTCACTCTGCAAGCTCTGGAATCTTCTGCGATAACTTCTATGCTCTGAAATCAGGAACATACCTTCTTCACACCTATCTCTGTCTATCTTTCAAACTGCAAAGCCATACCTTCAAATGCGAAGGAATGCGGAGCATCCTCCCACGCTACTTCAGTGCAAACTCCAGTGCCTTAGACTTCCTAAACCTTTCTTTCAAAATTTAAGCAATTCTTTTCATCAGGAAATAATGAATACCATATTCACCACATCAGATACTTCATTCACAACACCATACACAACAAACACAACTCTTTTTAAGACAACATGAATCGTCATGTTAGCACAACCTTTGTCTATGAACTTCAGAAGATAGGGTACAATTGTGTACAGATGATACTGATCATCCAATCAGTATACACAGTACATGACTTTCATCACCTTACCCTTCACTTCACAACTTCTCTAATCCATCTCCGATCATTGCTCCTTTGTCTTCTCCTCTGATCATCACTATCCTTTGGCAACTCTGAACATCACTGATCATCACACCATATTAGCACATCATACCATTGCTAACGTCATCTTTGTTAACATCACTTCCACTTCCAACCTTCCACAACACAACATTGTTGACATCAATGAAAACACATATGCAACAGAACTATCATCCACATACGTATTCAAATATTGAGCAAGGAATATAGCATATATAATCACACTCATCCTAGTGCATGTGAATCACTTGAAATCATTCTAGAATTCATATGTATGCTTGAAGCTTGTTGTCGATCAAGATATTTTTAAATATCACCAACTTGACATATAAACAATGAGAGTGTGATAGATAATATCATTGTCTAGTAGTCTACTTTTGTGAAAGTTCATAAGACAGGATCCAGAGATCATCAAAGGTCTAGTTTGCAAATTGTTAGTGGATAGATTTTCACTATTTCTTTTGTGTATGACTCACCCAAGTTATAATGAAAATCCCACTAACAGTTGGACAATTTCATAAATTGCACTCTAAATTTTTTAGAAGGTACGACTTCCTTCTTATGATGATTTTACAAATTTTCTATACACTTTTAACCTGAAAGCCGAAAGGATGTTTTATGCTAATATGAAATTGAAATAAATTCTAAAATGCCCAATGCACTGGGTGAAACAAGATACAACTGACCATAACAAAATCACTAGAATCTCCTCCAAACATAAGAATGGAAAGAACTAATGAATAAATAATTAATTGTTGAACTACCACCTTTGCATCAAATTCTAACATAAGAAAAAAGACACATCCAATGGTAATACAAGTATAACAGAGGCAAGTTATCAATACTTCATGCAGAGAGATGTAAATTTCATATACTCAATTTGTCATGCATTCAAATTAAGAAGAATTGACAACAACACATAGAGACTACAGACCCAATGTCCACCTTCTCTTGTATCAATGAGCAGGACAAAGCCTAATACTCTATTCTCCAAAAATGTTACACTGACTATATGAAAATCTCTCCCTTTTCCTTCATAAAATATTTTAGAAACAAACATATATCAATAATTTAATCATGAAATAATTTCACCAAAAGATCCATACCTCTCCTCATCTATTCCTAATATAGGAATGATATCAAAACTGAATAAGAGTTATAACTATTTCTTGAAACAAAACATTAAAAATAAACTTTTACTCTGTTTTAAAATTCTATAACAGAAGTAAAGTTTAATTTAAGTCTCAACCAACATGTAAATATTAATAACATGAAGCAAACGATGAGTCATAGCAATTCATTCTCCTTTGTAACTTTCATCCAAGTCCGCCTGTTCATTTTCCTCTTCTTGATCGCCTTGACTGGATTTAGCTACTTGATCCTCGGGTGTTTGAGGAGTACTCATTTTAGCTTTGAAGTCCATGAACTTGTTTACAATAGGTGCAATAGCTTTCCCATTGGGTATGGTTGTCATATTTAGGTGTCTTCTCCACATAGCCAAGATGTTGTTTAACTCCTCGAACTTCCTATGGAATTTTGTTATCTCCTTCTTGAAAGCCAAAATGTGAGCAACCACATTACAAATTCTATCAACTGAATTACCATCAACTAAGTCCTTTTCAATTAATTCTCCCACCACTAGGTCTTTGAAACTATGTTTGATGATGCCAACATTTAATGAATTTTCCTTGTTTTCATCCAATATATCAACTCCCAATGCTACAGAAATAGCCCTTAAATCCATCAAATAAGATTTGTAACTTTTCAAAATCTTATTTAAATCTTTTAAACATTGTTTGACCATAAGCAGTTTCCAATAGCATTCAACCACTTGGATGATTCATTTTCTTCATCTTTCCAATCACTTATAAGATTAAGATGCTTGAATCCACTTTAACCAATTCTTGTAAATCATTCTTAGCTACTATAAACAAACTTTCATCTTTCCTCACAGCTTTAACCTCATATTGTACTTCCTTTTGTTTCAGTGATATCTTCTCATATAACATGATTTTTTCACCTGGATATAGCATCCCCTCAATAGTCAATTTCTCCACCCATGCTTCAATTGCTTTTCCCAAAGCCTGGTACTTGCCAATCTGATCAATAACATTTGGGCTTATCCCCTTAGGGATTTTCATGGGAGTATCCATTGTTGCATCTAGGGGTTGTGCAGAAGTATCTACTATGGATTTGATATATGAGGTCAGCATTTCTACCTATTCCTCTAGGATTTCTATTTCCTTCTCTTTTTCCTCCAACCTCTTAACTAGAATTTCTACAGATAACTTGGCATTATGAATATCCCCTTCCATAGTAGGGGGTCCAAGATCAATTTTGCTAACATTAAAGTCATCGATGGAGATATCCTTCTTAGCTTTATCAACCATAGGTTCTGCCACTTCCACAAATTGATGTCTAGTGACTGGGTCTACCATCAAGATTGACAGTCTTTTAACTTTTATTGGTTGGGAATCTGACTGCAAAAGCCTAGCCACTAAATAAAAATCATGGATCTACCATTTGTTTATACTTCCTCTTATTGCTTACAACCTCCTTCAACCATGTAGGAGAAGGTAACATAGAGTGTGTATCAAATGGGGTACTAGGTAGAGAATCTACCATAGGACTATGTGTACATTTTCTTGCTATGGTGGAGAAGAAGGTGGAGTAATACTCACATTATGAGAAATAACTAAAGGGGTTTGCATTGAACTCATAGGCACATTACCTTTCACGAGTAAAGAAGAGGTGTCCTGACTCCCTATTGACTGCCCTTTTGCATCAACCTTAGGAGGTCTTTTGATATTCAACTTATGTCTAGGTTGTTCAACATCTCCTTCACATTGACTTTTCAATTCTCCACCTTTGTTGGGGTCTTCCCCATCACCATCATTCCCTCTTTGGGAAGTTGTCTTTGATCTAGTGGCATGAACATTTGAAGCTGGCTTTTGAGAGGTTGACAGGATGGTAGAATATTGTCCTTTCACTTCTTGACCTATGCGTGGAGTGGCAGTATGACAAACAACCCTTTTATGTATCCACCTCTTACTCTTTTCCAGAACAAAAGAAGACCTAACAAATATATCTATGATCTCTTTCTCTGACCACCTCAATCTTGGCAAAGGTTTGTCTTTCTCCACATAATACCCTTCATCTAACATATATTATAAAAATCGTCAACAATGTGTGGAAGATCCCACCCTAGATTGAAATCCCTCATCTGGTCTACCATTAACCTCATCCAATCCCTCCTCACTCCATGTTCATATGTACAGTCTTTCCAAATATCTTCAAGGTGGGGACAATGTTCATACAGTAGGGGTGTATAGAGATTATTTTTCACAAAGCCTTTACTATCAAAGTGGGGTCTTGAAACATATGAATGAAAATTGAATTTGGAGTAAATTCTATCCACATGGCTTGCATCTTCATGCTTATTGCAGGTATAGTGAGTTAACTGCAATGGAAAAGTGTACCCTTTCTTCTTGTAGTCATGGTATTTTTTTATGGCTTGTGACATTTGTCTACAAATTTCCAAAAACACAATGTAATATGTGACATATCTGGGAAGTTTGTAAGGTGATTTTTCAAAACCCCCAATTCTTATATATGTAAATCTATCAAATTGAATAAAATAGCTTCCATATTGGACAATGAGGTTGGTTGCCTCTGTAGAAATTCTGAGGCCAAGGTTACCATATATTCTCCTTACATTAAACATTAAGAAAGCATCATTGACCCTCCTATATTCCTTATTACCAGTCTCTTCTTGCAGATGAGTTTAGTAATCATACAGCTGAGTAGTATCAGTGAAATTAATTGCAATCCTTAGACCAGGCCATACCCTTTGTGTATTTGCCAGAACATAGAACAGATAGGAACACATGAAATTTATTTTTCTTCCAGAAATTCACCAGTTGATCATGCAAGTGATCATTGATTATCTTTGCCCAGTCAATGTGTTGATCTCCATCACATATCACCAAAATAAATTGACACATCCATTCCAAAAACTCACTTGACTCGGCACTCCCCACCACTCTATGTAAGAAGGTGATAATATCAAAGATATCATCTTTGAGGGCTCTAACAAGATTTTTCAGAAGCTATGACTGGCCTTTCTTCTCCTTCTTAAGCCAGGTGGTGGCAATACACTTTTTGCACCAACTCTTCCCAACTACATAATAGCTCCACCTAGTATCCATGGACATGTCAGCATACTCCTCCCAAACAGGTAGTTTGAAAGTGTTGCTAATGAATTCAACGTCCAAGGTTACGACCACCTCACCATCTATTGTCCTGACTTATCAGGACTCTGCATGATAGTTTTCTATCCATGCCAATACCAAATCTGAACACTAGACTGCAAGAGGAAAACCCCCTATGTGAGCAAGTCCACTTGTGAAGGTTTGCTCAGCTATGGATTCCCTAGGATCACCGCTCATCCTGTTCCAGAAATCTTTCATGTCAATGTGCCCAAGGTTAGTTTCCTTAATCCCAACTAATTTGTTCCCAATTATGGTGGATACGTCAAACCCTTGATATTTAATACTTCATCTTCATAAATTGTACCACCCACAAGATTGAATAGTTGGCCACCCTCAATAGTGCTTGATAATTCTCAGGAGGCAATGATTTTAGTGGAAGGAATGAGTGTGTCACATACGTAATATTCATGAAATCTTGAGATAGTAGAATACAATCCAAAAATCTCAAATATATATGAAATAATTTTTACTCCAAGGGGGAAATTGTATGCCACCTACCTCATTTACTATAGTTGACTGGGAGAGTGAGCTCTAACTGATTGACGAGAAAGAAGTTCCACTGTTAGTGAAGTATCCAATGCTAAACGATGTATAAAATGTCTCACAAAAACCTCGTTTATATCCGCTTATTAGGACATGTTTCAATGCATTAATATACCCTTGTAATTAATGCTTAGGGGTAGCAGACACAAAGAATTTTAAATTTCATTTATTGGTGGAGACTTCATTTAGTGAACTTGAGGGTGAGTATCTTTCCCCTTTCTCTTTTCCATCAGCAAACCATGCCTATATATAACTTTACTTATCGGCAAAGTAATAAATTGGGGAACAACCTCATCATCAAATTTAAGAGTTCGTGAACTTAATGGTTTGTCGATTGCCATTATAGGTTATCTTTACTTATCTTCGATCTTCATCGGCCACTTCACGTATTGGCAAAATCAAGGGTTCACAAACTTTGCTTTTGAGCAACGAGACTTCAACAAAGAGTTTCCTTTCATCAGCAGGGTAGGAACTAACAGAACTAACTCACAAGGCTATATTATCAGCCCGTCGAATAGTTTGCAAACTTAAGAAATGAATGATAGGGAAAATAGGAAGGCAAGGGAATTTCACAAAGGGGAAGGGACATTGATGACAAAGGAGAACTAAGTCAATATTCTGTTCTATCACTACATCGCTAGGTTCGCAAACTAGCGAACCTGGTGATGAAGTTTGCAAAAGGACCAAGTTGCCGATCAAAGTACAAAGATCCTTAGGGCTTGGAAAAGTTTTACCATGCATAAGATACACTGTGAAAACAAGGCCAAATCAAGTTTAAATCAAACAAGAATGCCCTACTATTGAAATATAATGACAAAAAACTTGGGTAACAAAAATACAAAGTGAGTTTGCAACCATGAACAAGATCTAGAACTGTGAAGGTGAACAAACATAGAGTAAAAAGGAATATTTTAATTATAATCCACTTACACGACTATCTAGAGCATTTCCAAATTTTGAGGCATATGGATCTCATTGTCTTGAGTCAATGACAAGCATTCTTTAGTTACAAAGCTAAGTAATCTCTTTCCTCATTTATTACTATCTATAGCATGATTATACTTTTTTCTAATATTCCTAATCCATTCTATTCCACTTCATCTAATGAGCACACCCTACATTTAATCCTTAGGTCAATTTATAATTAAAAATCTTACAACCTTAATTAGGTTTTTAGATCTACAATTTAATTCTAATTTTCTAAATTTTTAAATATGATTTATCATTAGCCTTTAGAGGTAGATTGGTCTATCATTTTCTAGGGTTTGGTGATTAAATTTATTACCTATCCTTGTGTGTACCCTACCTACCCTTGACTTCGCCTAGGGTTTACATTTTTTAACCATATTTCAAATATAATAGATCTATGATGTCTCTAGAATTATCATAGATCTTGATTTTTATTGTCCTTTCATTTCATTTTTAGGGATTAGGGTTGCATTGAGGAACCTAGTTTTCCCATCCTCTCACCCTAACTTTACATTGGATCATGACACCTTTTAAAAAAAATTCTTTGTCTAATTTGCATTCAATTATTTTAGATTTTGACACGTTCCTTTTATTTGTTTTGCATGACACCTATGTCCTTGATTCACACATGAAATTTTATGCTTTGAAAATAGATGCCACCGCTATGGAAGTTTTGTTTTATCTTATCTTACCTTTCTCCTCCTTCATAGAGTTAATGAATGCAAATCCTATGCTATTAGTTATCTTGAGTTCATTAGTCTACTATTTCTAAGATGATCATTTGCTTCATGACATCAATGATCATTCTTATAGCAAGGGTCCATCATGTGCCTTACCCATTCATGACATTAGAATGCCTTATGATGGCTCATCTTTATTATGCCATGATAGTCTAGACTCATATGATCCTGACGCATTACCTAACTTTGTAGATGATGATGATTTTTTAGATGATCGCATTGAGTGTATTAATGATGTTTCACTGCTTTCACTTAATGATACACCTCATGTTCATGGTAACATGTTTCTTTCATGCTTGCTTATTGTTGGCATATTTTGCCCAAACCCAAAATATCCTAAAAATCCCTCCTTCCATCAGAGAAATCTGGTCCGAGAAAACCTAAATGGAAGGAAGTTCCCCTTAGAAAAATCTCAAAAATTTTGTGTTTTGTCTTTTGTTTTGCCTTAGTCAGCAAAATTATGGTTTGGTGAACCTTTGGTTCGCTAGTTTCTAGGTTTACCAATTCGCTAGTTTGCTAACTAAGGAGCGAGGTGATAGGAAAATGACTAAGGCAAAAGGAAAGCAAGGCAAAGGAGTGCTTTGTTGGCAAATCTTAAGGTTTTTGAACCTCTTAGTTTGTCGATTGACAAGTTCACCGATCGGCGAATTCGTTGACTAAGCAAGGCAAGGCGGCGGGAAGCGGCTAAGGCAAAGATAAAGGTGAAGGAAAGTAAAGACTTTGCCTTTGTCAACAAACTTAAGGTTTGGCGAACCTTAAGTTCGCCAATCGACAACTTTGTTGACAAAAGAAAAGAAAAAGAGCAAAGCGGCAAAGGTAGTGGTTTGTGGAAATGAAGATTCACCGATAAAGTGAAAGGTAAGGCTAAGGCAAGGAAAGAAAAGGCTCTATTGGGAAGCCAGAGAAAACTCGAACTCACTAAATAGTTCAAATTTTCCCAAATTCGCCAATAAGGCAATTCACCAACTAGGGAGAAAGAAAAGAGAGATCGTTAGCAAAAAAGGATATTTCGTCGGCTGAAGGAAAAGCTAAGGAAAGAGATAAAACGATGAAGGAGGATTGGATCTCTAGATGAGAAATTCGTTGATAAAGTAAAAAAGTGATGAAGGGCGGCCAATTGACTAATCGGCAAAAAGACAAACTTGCCAACAAGTTCGTAAAGTGGAAATTTGTCGATAAGGTGAAAGAGAGGAAAGAGAAAGGGAAGGTCATAGGCAAGCCAAGTTCACGAAATAGAGAATTTGCCAATAAGGCAAAAGAAAAGATAGCCAAGTTCGTAAAAGTGGAAATTTGCCAATAAGGTGAAAAGGAAATCCTCGACCAAGGAAATAGTTTGCAAAAAGATATTTTCACTGACTGAAGAAAATAAGCAAAGGGCAGAGGAAAATTTAGTTCATAAAAGAGATATTTTGCCGATAAGGTAAAATAAAAAGCCAGAAAAGGGAAAATTAATGAAATGCTTTAGAATATTTAAAGAAATTCAAATATTTTCAAGTGTTGTAAAAGCTTGAAGGACACAATTTTTTCTATTGTTGTAGAAGGGATTTAATACCTAAAGTACAAATATTGTAGAAAAGTCAAAATCAGGTAGTTGAAATAGTTAAGTCCTTCAATGTGATTGTACAAGAAGGGACAAAATGGACTTTGCCTATGCATGAAAGTATTTCAGACCTTCCTTCCTAAATCCACCTGACACTCCTGCGTGCGGGAAATCTTCCTCTGCAGAGTTGCAGGCCTGTCAGAAGCATGGTTGTTGTCCCATTTTGTAGATCTTCTAACAACACTATTGGGCCATAAATGAATGCAGCGTGTGCATGTGTAGGGTCAGTTGACTGATTTTCAGCGCCCAATGCTGCAGATAGATTCAAATGCTATATATATGAAGTTGTTGGGATAAGTTGCCATTAACTTGCAATCCTAACCAATTCATGTGTTTCCAAAGTTCTTGGAATGTGTTCCCCAACACATAAGGACTTTGAGAGATTAATTATTTATTAATTATATCACTTTGACTTTTGCAATCAATTCCTAATTGATAAGGTCAAACTTGGGCGTCTATTTTTTAGAATGGGGGCCATGAAGACTTTGTTGACTACTCCTAAGTCTATTTTGAGAGTTTGATAACTCCTAGTAAGTGGGAGTTAAACTTAGACATCCTCTTTTGATGGGGACTTATATTTAGACTTGGAGTTGTGCTTTTTTTATGTACATGAGCAGATAATGTTGAGACACCTAGCATAGATATAATGTTGGAGTTAACTAAAGTGTTAGAGATGTATGAATTGGATATTGCTTGCACATGAGTTCATAAAAGCTTGCATGGACTTGCATATTTTTGCATGTCACTCACATTTTGTTGCATGTTACTTGCATGTTTTTTTCATGTGCTTGCATGTTGTTGCATGTTGCTTCTATGGACTTGCATGTTGTTGCATGTCACTCCTATGGAATTGCATGTGCTTGCATGTTGTTGCATGTCACGTGCATGTTGTTGCATGTCACTCCTATGGACTTGCATGTGCTTGCATGTTGTTGCATGTCAATTATATGATATTGCATGTTGTTGCATGTCTGTTTTAAGAGATTACTTGTAGAACACTCCAACTAGAGAAACTTGTAGGATAGTAGACCTCAGTGTTTCAGATAGTGGGTATCAGTTGCATGTTGAATCCAGTGTTTGCATATCCAGTGTTTGCATATCAATTTGAGGACTTTCTGTTGTTGCTTTTATTTGGAAATGTATTTGATGTTGGCAAATTTAACTTGGGCAAACTTGGGTGCCCACATCAAGGACAAGTAGTTAA
This sequence comes from Cunninghamia lanceolata, assembly GCA_027924645.1. Lineage (NCBI taxonomy): Eukaryota > Viridiplantae > Streptophyta > Pinopsida > Cupressales > Cupressaceae > Cunninghamia > Cunninghamia lanceolata. The sequence continues at coordinate 4,431,931 of BSBN01000118.1, forward strand.
CAGGAAGCTTAACTTTGTTTGACTTCAGTCTTCTCTATTTGGAGCGCTTGGTTTTGCATGAGGATTTGTTCTCATGTTATCAATTACAATTTATTGCAATTTGAGTTTCAAGCTTTCCAATTAAGAAGCTTTTGAATTAAGAAGTTTTTGTAATTAATTAAAAAGCCCCACACATTTTCTAGAGAGTTGAATTGTGAAAAAGACTTAGAAGAAAAAAAACAAGAAGCTTTTGAAGAAAAAAACAAGAAGCTTTTGAAAGAAAAGCAAGAAGCTTTTGAAGAAAAAACCAAGAAGCTTTTTTGACTTAGAAGAAAAAAGCAAGAAGTTTTTGAATTTTTTTACAGGTTTGAAGATTGAAGAAGCTTTTGAAGTGCATCAAGGAATCAAAGGATTTCTGTATTGAATGTAATCTTTCACAAAAGATTTAATACAAGCATAAACACCTTTGGTGTGGAGTTTTTTCCCTTAGGGGTTTCTCCACGTAAATACTTGTCTTCTTCTTGCAAGCTATTTTCTTCTACTACATTGATTATATTGGAGAAAAATTATAATATCTAAATTGAAAGTAATTTTTAGATTTACACATGCTATTAATTTCATATTTGAAAACATTTTAAAGCCACATAGTTGCAACTTTACCTTGTTCTCTCTTCCTTTTTCCAACAGAAGCAAAGATGTAAAAAGGGTTGGTTAGTTGTTCTTCTGGGTCATCACGTGGGTGGAGGAGTTTATTGCAGATCACAGGCCTTGTAATGCAAACTGCAAGAATTAGTAGAATTTGATGTATTGTGCCTGCATCTAGGCCTTTAATGTCTTCTAGTATGGTTCACCAATGAGTGCAATTAATTATTTTGTGTCTTTTTTCTCCTGTAGCAAATTGTTCAGCTTTTGTAATGGCTTTCTAGCCTTCATGCTTAATATAGACTGTTATTTTACCTCTCTTAAGTTTTAGAATGTGTTCATTCGTGAATTATACGCTAGTATTGTGGGCAAAATGGTCCCTTTCTTAGCTCTAGTTTTCTACTCGAACCTCTATATGGCTTATATGAGTCTGTGTGAGTTTTCTTTAGTCTTGAGGTCATTGTTGTGTTAATTCAGACACAGTTAAACAGATTTACAAATCTGGTGCATCACCTCCCTTTCACTTCCAGTATTTTCTTCCCCTTTTTATTGTGAGTGACATTAGATTTAGTCTAATTCTCTGAGCCTTAAGCTCAGAAAGAGGAACCATCCTTCTCTAGAGGTTTGGTCTCAATTGCAAGGTCCAACACCTTGAGACCAATCCCGTGTTACTCTAAAATTATTGGAATTGTCAAAGCTTCAACAAAAAGGTGCAATGTCAGGTGATAATAGTTTCTGGCACACCCAGTGGGACTCTTTGCTCTGAGAAAGAGTTGAACTGAGAATTTTAGTGTTGCTCTTAGTTTATATGCCGCCGTGGAAGAATTCAACAAAGCATCTGGTGACTCTACTAATCCAGTATTCAGATCAATTCAATATTTCATGCTTGGAGTGCAGACCTAGCCTTCTTCTAGAGGTAATTTTGGATTTATAGAACTATCATTTACTGATTCAAGAAGAAGAATAGACTATCTAGGTCCCCTGTGAGGCAAAATAGGAGTGTTGTTTCATCTCCTTCAAGAGCCCAGTCTACCACCCCTCCAGTTAGATTCCAATATTCAAGAAGGAGCTTGCATATACCTAGAATTAATTTAAATATCCACAACATGGAAAGGAACCTTCCCTTTGTTGCCTTCAATGGAGGTAGCCCTCTTGACCTAGCCTAGTATGATGATATCCCCACCTCAGCTCTAAAAGCAATTCCACTCTTCACTGGTGAAAATTCCACCACCCCTGCTAAGCACATTTAGGACATTGCTAGTGTATGTTCTGTCCATAATGTCACTGCAGATAATGTGGTTGTGAGGCTTCTGGCTTCTTCCTTCAAAGGGGAAGCCCTTTAGTGGTATAAAGGTCTACCAACCAATTCCATTCACAATTGGGATGATTTGGGAATTAGATTGTGCCAACACTTTGAAGATAAGAGTGATCATTTGTCTCTGATGGAGTAGCTAGCTACAATCAAAAGAGACCCCATGAATATATGGTGGATTTCAACTATAGATTCTAGAAAACATGGGACAGGATCCCATTATTGGTGAAACCCTCCCCAAATATTGCATTTATTTATTATTTGAGATCTCTAAATTCTAACATATTCAATCCATGGGAGGGACTGTGTTACTAGGAGCATATGACATAGCTATAAGGGTAGAGAATTGCCTAATTTAGGCTGGGAAGATTGCTCCAAGGCCACCAATGCCCTAATTTCTAGAGGCCCCCATTATTCATCCTGTTGTAGCTCTAATTCCTATAGCAGTCACCCCTACAACTTCTTCAATGACATCCTCAAATGAACTGCACGAGGTTAAGACTCTACTACAAAGCTTTGGAAATGAGTTGGTGGCACTAAAAAGGTAGCAAGCACAACCTAACAGATTGTATCAGCCACTCAATCAAGCTTATCAACAAAATAGACCGCCATATTAGGGTAATGTGTAGAGGCAAAATCAACCTAGTTATATCAAACCATTGAATGTCATCCATCCCAATGTTGCAAGCACATCTGGACCTTTGGTGCCCATACAAAATAACTTGGCTCGGGATAATGATTGGTGTTATCTATGCAATCAAACAAATGATCAGAATTTTTGCCAAAGTGGACAATTCAGTCAAGCTTTGATAATGCAAAACCAGTCGGTTCATTCAGAACAATAAGTCAGTCCTAATCAAGAAATGGTAGGAGGGCAGGAACAAATACAAAACAATTCTACTTTGATGAACTGGACACAAGATAACTTATGTGGTGTCAATTAGGGAACAAACCCAGCAGCGTACAATACATTGAGCTAAGAGGATGGCGACTGAGGATACATCGATTCCTATAGTTGCTCACACCTCTGCACCTCATGTGTCCCCAACAAATGTGACAAAGGATAGAACTACAAATATGCCTTTAGCACAAGCAGATCGTTTTGCTATGCAGGTGAATTCAATGCCACAACAGCAGCCCCAAGACAAACAACAAACAAAAATTGACTCTCCTATTGCTAAAATATCCCAGAAGGGTGGTCAAATTCCCTTCAACATAGTTGATCAAATGAAAAAGACCAACCTGATCGTCACTATGTGGTATACTTTGTTAATTCCATCACAGAGGGATTGCTGCAAGAAGCTTTGACAAGCTTCAATCAACCTGTTTAGAGATAGTAAAAGAAAAACGGTTGTCCGAGCAAGCCTATGCCAACCAAAAGAGGACGCAAGCACAAGAAAAATCAATAAGCGCCCTCCATTTTACGTCTCCCTAATCATTGGTGATAAATTGTTGCATAATTGCATGATAGATTCTGGGGCGGGTACTTTTGTTATGTCAAAAAATATAGCTAATAAGTTAGGCATTGAATATGAGCCTGTGAATAGAGGGGTTGTGCAATTAGATTGCACTACTATCAAGATAGTAGGTGTGATTAAGGATTTAAAGCTCACTCTACATGCATGCCCTGGTTGCTCTATTTCACAAGACATCTCAGTTATTGACCTCCCTGCATACTTTGGCATATGCCTATCTAGGGATTTCATTGCCAAAATAGGTGGGTACCTATCTTCTGATTGGTCCCATATTTTATTTAGAACTAGACATGACACTAAAGTGACCATTAAGGATGAGCCTATTGCTAATGATCAAATAGAGCCCTATTCTCCTAACCCTACCAATTTGAATTGCACAATCCATGAGTTGGAGGAGGATGAGAACAGTAGGCTTGAGGTTGCCACACATGTGGAGGAGATCCTTGATATATTGATCAATGAGTGGGAAAAAAAAAATTAGTTTGATACTCCTAATTATATAGAAGACATAGGGTTGGGTAGTTATTGTATCCATGAAGAGGATGCCATCCTCCCTAATCTCGAGAAGCCAACAACAAATTCGAGTGGGGTATGGTAGTTATATTTTGATGGCTCCAGAAGCAAAAATGGAGCAAGTGTTGGGGTTGTGTTAATTTCACCCCAGAAAGAAAGTTATTTCTCTACTTTTAGATTACAATTTAGTTGTACTAATAATGTGGATGAATATGAAGCCTTAATTCAAGGTATACAGCTGGCACAGAAGAGAGGAATAAAACTTTTACAAGCATTTGGTGATAGTGAGCTTATTGTTCACCAAATCCGATCACAAAGCACTTCAAGGAATGACTTGCTCAAGTCATATAAACACAGAATCTAGGATAAATGATTGAAGACTTTAATGCATTCAACATACAGACAGTGCCCAGAAAAAGAAATAAAGATGATGATAGGCTGGCTATGATTAGTGCTTAGTTTAACATTCCCCAGAATGTCAAACAGAACTCAGATCAGCATGTGAAGATTGTTGTGAGGCCTGTTGTGCCTGACGAAGTGACAAGCTAGAAAGTATTTGAAAATGACCAATAGATTGTAAATTTATTGCAAGATGAGGCAGAGTTTGCTGCCAATAATCAGTCAATATTGCAAAAACAATATGGCGATCAGGTGATCCAGCTGAAGACCAATAAACTGCCAAAAGGATTAGGCACTTTGGAAAATATTTTTGGTGTTGATGATCAACCAAAGAGGGAGAAAATGAACATGAGATTCAAGAAAGAAGACTATGGAGAGGTGGAGATTGCATGGGGCAGATTCCTAAATTATGGCAAGGTATGTGATCAAGCTGAAAGGCAAGGTTTTGTTGAATTTTGTAATGAATTTGATGATTTAATTGCTTGGGATTATAAGGATCTAAAATTCTTTGACCCTAGTTTAATCCAACATACCATTGATTTAGATCCCAATGCAAAATGTGTCTGCTAAAAACAAAGGCCAGTCAACCCCAAAATCGAGCCATTAATAAGAAAAGAGCTATCCAAACTCATAGAGGCCAAAATCATTTATCTAATTAAACATTCCTCTTGGGTGGCTAACCTAGTTCCAATTAGGAAGAAAAATGAGGAAATTAGATTGTGCATGAACTTTAGAGACCTAAACAAGGCCTCCCTTAAAGATCACTATCCACTCCCTTCCATGGAGCAAATCCTCTAAACAATGGCAGGAGCTGAAAGATTTTTGCTCCTAGACAGCTACTCAGGTTATAACCAAATTCTTGTAAAAGAATCAGACTAGTACAAGACAACCTTTACCACCAAGTGGGGTACTTTGGATTATCAAAAAGTGCCATTTGGGTTGACTAATGTTGGGGTAACCTTCCAAAGGGTAATGCATTTAGCTTTTAAAGGCCTAATCAATGCTATTATTTTAGTGTATCTTGATGATTTGACTGTGTATTACAAGCATGCAGCTGACCACCTGGGTCATTTGAGAAAAGTCTTCGAAAGATGCAGGGAATATGGCATATCATTGAATCCAAAGAAAGGTGTGTTTTCTATCCCAGAAGGCAAATTGTTGGGACATGTGGTTTCAAAGGAAGGGTTGGCTATTGATTTGGAAAGAACTGACACCATTTTGGCTCTCCCCCTTCCCAGTCACAAGAAGGGCCTGCAAAGTTTTATGGGAAAGATTAAGTTCATGAGGTTCATACCCAATTTTGCTTCAATAACAAGGCCCCTCACCGCCATGCTTAAGAATAATTCTGCCTTCACATGGTCAAAGGAAGGCAATGACAATTTTGAGGTTGTCAGGAAGGCTATTGCATAGACTTCCACGTTGATAAACCCTAACTATGAGAAGTATTTTATCCTTTATGCCTTTGGAGGCAAGGAGGGTATATCAACAATTTTAACACAACAGAATGAGGAGAAATTAGAACAGCCCCTTCTTCAACCAACTACTTAAAGAATATGAGCTAAAGTATGATTTTGTTGAAACACAAGTATTTGTTATGGTGAAAGCACTCAAAAAGATCAAGCATATGCTTTCAAATAGAAAGATACAGTTGATGGTGAACCACCCTAGAGTCAAAGAGTTTCGTTTGAGCAGAGATATCAATGAAAAGAGGGTCGGGTGGATCACAAAAGTAATGGAATATGATGTAAACATCAACATCACCAAGGTGGTACGAGGCAAAGGCCTATGTGAGCATATGGCCGTGGACATTGAAGGTAGAGATGATGTTGTATGTGACCTTGGGTAGACACAGCCAGTTGGTTCCCATGCTCCAACTAACCGGTGCCATGATATGGTCACATTTCAATAGTTAGGTAGATGCCTAAATAGACTAGATCAATCCAAAAGGAGGTATTTTAGGCTCTACTCTATTCCTTATGTTTTTTTTTATGGTGTCTTATTTAGAAAAGACATCAATGAAGTTCTTCTTAGATGCATCGCACAAGATCAGATCTCTAGGGTATTAGGATAATTTCATAACGGCCTTGTTGGTAGCCATTATTCTCCAAGAACAACTGCTGTCAAGATCATAAGGGCTGGTTATTATTGGCCTAATTTATTTAGAGACAACCATTGATGGATAAGAAGCTACAAAGAATGTGCATTATTTGCAGGAAAACAAAGGTTGGTTGCTCTTCCCCTACGCCCAATTCAAATTGATTAGCCATTTGCCCAATGGGGTTTGGACTTCATTGGGATGATTAATCCACCTTCCAGTGGATTTTCATAGCCTTTGATTACTTCACTAGGTGGACAAAGGCAGTTGCATCGAAGGATGCCATAAAGGCCTCCATTTTAGACTTCTTTGAGGGGATAGTTACCAGGTTTGGTGTTCCATTCACCATTATCTCTAACAATGCCAAGGCCTTTGTAGGCACAAAAATCATTGAGTGGGCACTTAACTATGAGATTTACTTGAAGACATCATCCAATTACTACCCTCAAGGGATGACCTGGCTAAGTCTACCAATAAGAACTTGACCAGGATCATCGAAAGAACGATGAATGATAATCAAAGAGCTTGGCATTCCAAGTTGAAAACAACTCTTTGGGCTGATAGAATTACACCTAAGAGGGCCATTGGCAATTCACCCTTCATGTTGGTATACAGAAAGGAAGCAAGGCTTCCATTATCACTTGACCTACCTTCCCTTGAGCTGGCCCGACAACTGGAGTTGTTGGAGAATGATGCTATGATAGTTAGATGTGTTGAGCTAATGGAGCTTGAAAGAAAAAAGGGATGCTGCTATGAAGACCCTTGAAGCCCACCAAGATCAGGTCAAGAGGACCTTTGATAGAAAATTGGTTGATAGAGTCTTCGAAGAGGGAGATTTGGCATTGAAATGGGATGAAGACAAAGCTAAGGCTAGGAGGCATTCCAAATTTGACGCCTTATGGAGTGGCCCTTACATCATCACCAGTTGCAAGCAAGCTAATGCCTTTCAACTCTCCAAGATGACTGGTGAATCACTTATGATCCTAGTGAATGGGATTCATCTCAAGTCATACTTCTAAGTTTGTTCTTGGGATCCTTGTAAATATTTAGAGTAGGCTCATTTCTATTTTAGGTTTCCCTTCCTCTAAGTGCTCTTGCATAGGTAGCTTCCTTATTAGGAGATTATTTGCCTTGTGTGTTTTTTGTGTTTTCTAGAAGCAGTTTCAATTCTATTTGGTCATGACTGTTGCAATTTATTTTTGACCCTGTGCCTAATGGATTGTATAAGACAACTGGATCCCTATGTTTGGGAGGCAAGCACCCTTGCATAGTCGCCAAAATGTTGTCATATTTTACCCAAACCCAAAATATCCCCAAAATCCCTCCTTCCATCATATAATTTTGATCTGAGCAATCCTAAATGGAAGGAAGTTCCCCTTAGAAAAATCCCAAAAATTCTAAGTGTTTTGTCTTTTATTTTGCCTTAGTCGGAAAAATTCTACTTTGGCAAACCTTTGGTTCGCCAATTCGCTGGTTTGCCAACTAAGGAGTGAGGTGACAAGAAAATGATAAAGGCAAAAGGAAAGTAGGCAAAGGAGTGCTTTGTCAACAAGTCTTAAGGTTTGTGAACCTTTTGGTTCGCCAATCAACAAGTTTGCCAATCGGTGAATTCATCGACTAAGCAAGGCAAGGCGATGGGAAGTGGCTAAGGTAGAGATAAAGGTGAAGGAAAGCAAAGAGTTTGCCTTTGTTGGAAAACTTAAGGTTTGGCCAACCTTAAGTTCATTGATCGACAACTTTATCTACAAAAGAAAAGAAAAAGAGCAAAGTGGCAAAGGAAGTGGTTCATGGAAATGAAGATTCAATGACAGGGCGAAAGGTAAGACTAAGGCAAGGAAAGAAAAGGCTCTATCGGGAAGTCAAGGAAAAATCGAACTCACCAAATAGTTTGAATTTTCCCAGGTTTGTCGATAAGGTGATTCGCTAACTAGGGAGAAAGAAAAGAGAGATGGTTAGCAAAAAGGAGATTTCATTGATTGAAGGAAAAGCTAAGGAAAGAGATAAAGTGGTGAAGGAGGATTGGTTCGCCAGATGAGAAATTTGCCGATAAAGCGAAAAAGTGATGAAGGGCGGCCAGTCGTGAATAGGCAAAAAGACAAACTTTCCAATAGGTTCGTAAAAGTGGAAATTCACAGATAAGGTGAAAGAGAGGAAAGAGAAAGGGAAGGTTAGAGGCAAGCCAAATTCGTCAAACAAAGAATTTGCCAATAAGGCAAAAGCAAAGATAGCCGAGTCTGTAAAAGTGGAAATTCCAATAAGGTAAAAAGGAAGAAAGAAAAGGAAATCCTCAGGCAAGGAAGTAGTTCATGAAAAGAGATTTTTGCTGACTAAAGAAAATAAGCAAAGGAAAAAGGAAAGTTTAGTTTGTAAAAGAGAGATTTTGCTGATAAGGTAAAATAAAAAGCCAAAAAAGGGAAAATCAATGAAATGCTTTAGAATATTTAAAGAAATTCAAATTTTTTAAAGTGTTGTAAAAGCTTGAAGGACACATTTTTCTGCTGTTGCAGAAGGGATTTAATACCTAAAGTACAAATATTGTAGAAAAGTCAAAATCAGGTAGTTGAAACAATTTAAATCCTTCAATGTGATTGTACAAGAAAAGACAAAATAGACTTTGTCAGTGCATGAAAGTATTTCAAACATTCCTAAATGCACCTGACACTCCTATGTGTGGGCAATCTTCCTTTGCAAAGTTGTAGGCCTATCAGAAGCGTGGCTACTGTCCCATTCTGTAGATCTTTTGACAGCAATATTGGGCCAAATTTGAATGCAACGTGGGCATGTGCAGAGTCGTGTTGCAGATAGATTCAAATGCTATATACACATGAAGCAAAGATGTAAAAAAGATTGGTTATCTGTTCTTTTGGGACATCACGTGGGTGGATTTTATTGCAGATCACAGGCCTTGTAATGCAAATTGCAAGGATCCGTAGAAATTGATGTATTGTGCTTGTATCTAACCCTTTAATGTCTTCTAGTGTGGTTCACCAATGAGTGCAATTGATTATTTTGTGTCTTTTTCTCTTGTAGAAAATTGTTCTACTTTTGTAATGGCTTTCTAGCCTTTATGATTAATATAGACTGCTCTTTTGCTTCTCTCTTAAGTGTTATAATGTGTTCATTCTTGAATTATACGCTAGTATTGTGGGCAAAATGGTCCCTTTCTTAGCTCTAGTTCTCTACCTGAACCTTTATATGACTTATATGAGTATGTGTGAGCTTTCTTCAGTCTTGAGGTCATTGTTTTGTTAATTCAAACGCAGTTAAACACATTTACAAATCTGGTGCATCACCCCCTTTCAATTCTAGAATTTTCTTTCTCTTTTCCTTGTGAGCGGCATTAGATCTAATTCTCTGAGCCTTAAGCTTAGAAAGAGGAACCATCCTTCCTTGGAGGTTTGGTCTCAACTACAAGGTCCCACACCTTGAGACCAATCCCATGTTACTCTGAAATTATTAGAACTGTCAAAGCTTCAGCAAAAGGGTGCAATTTCAGGTGATAACACTTACATTTATCTTCTATTATTCAGATCTTCCTCTACCCTCCTAGAACACACACTATTGATCTAATCCTTGTTGTTGTGGGCAAGCCCCTAAACATCACCAACATTTTCTCTCTTTCATGTGTGCAGGTCGAAGACGGAAGATCCAATAGAAACAGGTAACAAAAAGATGAAGATACAGGTGTCAAAAGTGTCTCAGACTTCTGACAACCCAAAACCCTAGGACACCGTCGGTTGGGCACCCTAGCCCTCTAGATTTGGGCCATATTTCTGATAGTGGCCCTCGATAGCTCTGCTCTGCTTAGTTTAGGCCCCAGCTTCTAGGTTTTCACCCCTGACAGGTCAGTTACTTTTGTTTTGACATATTTCATCATAGAAACCCTAGATCTAGCCCATTTAATTCAATCATTTCAATTACAACAAAGAGATAGAACCCCTATAACTTGGCTCTTCTTTAGGACTGCAGCCAAGCTCAGTTTGTGTTCCATTGTTTGATTGAAAGGATTGACCTAGCTAGTTTAGTAGTGATATGGTCTCTCTTTTCCATCAAACATTTTGGTGAACCCAATGCATCTTGCACTTTATTAGCCTTCTTTGCTCATATCTGATCTATTTACTGTTCCATATCTGATTAGTATTGAATTGATTAAATATTTTATATTTAGAGATCTTGCATTTGTACTTTTTCATTGTTGTAGTTACCAAAAACCTCATCTTTTTTGGTAAACCCCGCTAGTCTTGCACTTAGTGGTGATGATTTCAAATTTATTTCAGATCTTTTCTATGTTGACTAGTTGTTAAATCTAATTACAAATTGTTGTAACATATTATACTTGTCATTTGTGTTTAATTTAGAAGGTAAGAATATTCATACATCTATCTTTTCTTTGATATTTGAAAGCAAAAACATAAACAAAATTATCTAAATGCAAACATGGCTTTTCTTTCATCATTTTCCAACTTTACTTGAAAGCTTTTTGAAATTGATGTTCCATTCCTTAAATATGGTAAAAATAAAGCATTTCTTATACCATTGTATTCTTTTGATCCCTCTCCTAAGACCCCTCCTACTTATGAGGACATCTTGGCGGAAGAGGATGAAATCATTGACACATTCCTTAACATTACTTTACCTTCTCTTCATTTGGATGATTTCTCTTCTAAAGATGAGGCATTAGTGGATGTTGAGCATACTACTTCTACTTATACAACATCTTCAATAGTACATGATGATTCCATGACTCATCCTATCGATCTTCCTCCTTTGGTTGCATGTTCAAGTACCTTGGATATCACTAAGGATGTGAAGACCCTTGATCTTCCTCTTTTGATTGCATGTTCAAGTACCTTGGATATCATTAAGGATGTGAAGACCCTTCTTCTCTCTCCTTTGGTTGCATGTTCAAGTATGTTGGATATCACTAAGGATGTGGAGACCTCTTTTCATCCTTTGGTTGCATGTTCAAGTCCATTGGACATCACTAAGGATACAATCATCAACAATTTTCTTAACATCACTCTACCCTCCCTTCATTCCAATGCTCTCCCTTTAAAATATGAAGCATTAGTGGATGAAGAGCTTTCACTCACATTAAAAACCTCAAGGATGGATGTTAAACCTACTAAAAAAGATAATAATGTAAATTCCATCATCATCAATAGACTTATCCCACCCACTAAGGGGATGTCGGATAAGTGCAATAATGTTCAAAGCATTCCTAAAATCATTGTGCATAAGACACCAGATCCACCTCCTATTGCTAAACCTATGATTATAGTTCAAGGTGTCCCAAACCCATATCGACCTCTTGGTTACATTTTCAACTTTGTAAAACAACTTACTTAAAATAACCAATTGGTTCAAAATGTATCGCAGCAGCCTAGTTACCACATGGTTGCTCACATGTATAACAGTCACAACAACAAGAAAAATAAGAAATCATCGAGTGTGCCCATTTCTCTTCCACCTTCTCAACCTTTTCTTCCTCCACCTCCCCATTTTTCACAACATACTACTAGAGAACATGATCTTGTTGAGAAGCTCTGTTCTACTTCGACTAAGATCTCACTTTGGGATTTAATACAAACCTCACCTACATACCACGGAATGCTTCAGGAGGCTCTACCAAAGGTAGTCATTACACCTTTTGTTAGACCGAATGATGTATCAACCTTGTTTGATTGTATGCATGTGTCAAGTCTAGATATCAATTTTCCATAACACGAATTATCTCCTATAGAAGTATAAAACCAATATGATCCTTTCATGATATTTGTCATTATTAATAGAATTGGAATAAAGCATACTTTGATTGATAATGGATCCACTCTTAATGTTTGTGGCATTGACCTATTACATAAAGTCGGTGTAGATACCTCCCTTATCAAGCCCGATACTCTTAATATCCGTGGCTTTGATAATGTTGGTAAATAATCACTAGGCACAATCACACTACCTGTTAAGGTTGGACTTGTGACTTTGCCTACGCTTATACATGTCATGCCTAATGTTCTTACATATAATGTTCTCCTTGGTAGGCCGTGGATTCATGCCATGGGGACAGTCCTGTCTACCCTTCACGGTATAATGAAGTTTGTTCATGATGACAAGCTCTATATAGTTCATGCTGATCCAAATCCAGAAAGTTGCTTGCAAGAAAAAGTGGGGCATCATCCACCTCTTTCGAATTTGGCTCCTTCTTCAAAAGTTGACTAGCATCCTCCGCTGCTAACAACAGTGATGATTAGGGTAGTGTTGGTCCTTTGAGCACATTTTTGGGTGGCAATTGGGGTTCACTAGATTTTACATCTTCCTTTATTGGAGAGTACAAAATCCCTCAATCTAAACCTGAAATCCCGAAGGTAGCTTCAGTTTATTCTATTCCTTCTAAGCAATTTGAATATACTCATAACAATGTGCCTTCTTGTTCAAATGCATGTCTTGATGATGATTGGGACCCCTTAGATTTTGACCCCCTTGGGTATGTTAAATCTAAAGTTGACTCTCCTCACCATGGTAAAAAGAATGATCCTTCTACTTATTTAACATATGATAACAATACTCATTTCAACAAGGCTTTTAATGTGGCCTCTCTTCCTTCGAATTTGGAGACACATTATGGGCGTGGATTCAAAATTCTTTCTAAGCATGGATACAATGGAAATGGTTCATGATGCATGGAACAAAGTGTTAAGGATCCTGTGGAACCAATAATGCACTTTTCTAAAGTGGGGTTAGGTTTCCAACCTTCTCCTACATTCCCATCGCCATCTTCTAAAGTATTTATGGCTCCTTTTTTCAAAAATCAAACCTCTCTCCACAATGGAAAGGGTTGCTTCCTGTTGGGTGAATATTTTGTTATCAGCTAACTGAGAACAAAATGGTTATATCAACCATAGTACAATGAGATTTAATCTCTCCTCTCAAAAAGGGGAGGCTCCCTTCTTATTGTTCACTACAATTAACAAGTACTTAACTAGGTTTATGTACACTAAAAACTAACCAGTGGATGGTGCCATATCATCTATTTCTCTTTTTTCAGAAAAGATGTTTCTTCTTAATTCTCACAAAGTATGATAAACTTAAAAACTACTTGCTGGAACAGTAATAACTAATATCCAAATTGAATAAACGTAAGAATACTCAAAATGATACCAGAGTGAATTAATACCACGAAACCCTCAAAAGCACAAAGTCTTTTGTTGCTTCTTTCACTGACTTGAAGTTGGAAACATATAGGATAAAGTGCAGCCCAAAGTCTCCACCGTATGCTATAAAGAGATTATTGAACACATAAAATAACTAGCATCTCAAAGTCTTCTAATATCTTCAACTCACGAACATAAAACATAAACTCCAAAGATAATATTGTAGCACAAAGTCTCCAAAATCAGCTTTAGAACATCTCCCAGATTATCCAAACTCACACTACAATTTGATCAAATGCATAAGAAAGCACAAGGGAAAAGTGTCCATAAGAACATCTAAAATGTACCACAAGTTTACTTCAAGACAAAGATTGAAACGTCTACTTGCTTTTCTTATTATTGATAAAATATGATTTACAACTTGAACACAAAGTTTCAAAATGCTCTTCAATTCAGTAGAGTTTTTAATTCAATAACTAAAAGATAATATTTGCATAAGAGCCCATCTTTATTTATAGGGAGAGGCTGAGAGCAAAAATAGGAAATCTATAACTACTTTGACTTATTCAAAATTAGAGTTCCAATTGACTTAGTACTCTGTCTCACAACTCCGTGTATTCTAATTTTACAAAATGACATGGAGTTCGTAAATTACAATTTACAAAGCATGAAAAATAACTAAGTGTCTTTAGACACTTCTTCATCATCTTGGTCCTTCTCTAGAAAATCTTCATATCTCTTCACGGTTACCTATACTTCATTACTGCCAGGCCCTAATGTATGATTGGAGATGGTAAGCACTTGAGTGATGGAATCTGTGAGTGTGTCAGGCACGCTCTTGTGCTTATTCAATATTTATTTTCTGTAGCCTATTAAGAGTTGTATGAATCTCCATCAACCTGTCAAGTGAAGCCAATGTGAAGACTTATGTTTCCACTTCTATTTGCACCAAGTTGGAGAACTCTTGAATAACTGCATCCTCTGGGAGTGTTTGCTGGTTGTCATCTAGCATGTGACATGGAAGCTCAGCCAGCTCATCTAAAATATCTTGAGCTTTATTTTCTCCCCTCTCAAGATCTTTCTTCAAATCTAGTATCAGGCCTTCAATAATATCTCTCTTGTGAATCATGGTCTCTCGATACTCCATGTACTTTTTCCTATTGGGGATCACCCCATGTTCAACAAACACTTCGATCTTGAAGTCATGCAGCTTGTTCCATGAATCTAGATCATGTTTAGTTAGTTGAATATCTTGAGAAAGGATCTCAAGTGTTTGATTGATTTCTTTACTTACTTTACCCAGGTTGTTATAAAGTTTAATGGATGACTTTATAAGCTGCAAACCTTGGGCAAGCACTCTATGGATCAAGGCATCAATTGTTTGACCCTTAGCACCAATTCTTTCAGCCTTCTAGAAAGCTTCATTATTTGTGCTAGTGCCAACAGATTCAACTTGTTTAGATGACTAAGTTATC
Source organism: Cunninghamia lanceolata (assembly GCA_027924645.1). Taxonomy (NCBI): domain Eukaryota; kingdom Viridiplantae; phylum Streptophyta; class Pinopsida; order Cupressales; family Cupressaceae; genus Cunninghamia; species Cunninghamia lanceolata. The sequence continues at coordinate 4,446,972 of BSBN01000118.1, forward strand.
TTTAGAAGCACTGACTTCAACTAATCTACCTGCACCCTGAGCTAGTCTTTTATCAATTTGTCTCTATCATATTTGTCTAACAATGCATACACTTGTGCTAACAGATCTTCTTTCACACTTTCATGCTTATGTTTACCAAGATCAACTCTTGTTATGACATAGTCAGCACCTTGAACGTCTACAACACTCTTGTCAGATGAAGGAATAGTAATCTCTGCATATTTGTCCCTTGACTCATCGACAAATACCCTAGATAAAGTGTTGGACTTCTTGGTTGCCTTTGACTTTACTGGAACTAACTGATCGAAATCAAAGTCCTCAAGTGATACAACTTGCTTCTTTCTTTTTGGCTTTTGTGGCATAAGCCATGATGGAAGGACAAAGGTATCACCTCTTATCTGTGTAGACATGGTTTGGGTAGACATAGGTGGAACTATAGGTTCTTATGATTTGGGTGGAATGGGAGAATATTGCATTGATACAGACACAAGTGGAGTATGGGTGACAAGTGGTGGTGTCTATGTTTGCACTGTTGAGGGATTAACATCAACATTCACTTGAGAAGAAGAAGAGCCTAAAAACTTCTCAAACTCTGATTGAGTTATTGGATCAAGCATGGATGTGGGAATATCAGATAAACTTGGCATAGAAGAAAGAGGAACAAAAATGTTATCAACATTGTCCAAAGGTGGATCAAACAAAGACTCATTGTCAGATGTTGAAGGAGATGAGTGCACATAATGAACAGACACCCTTGGTGATTGAGGATTATCTGGAATAAAAGGTGACTATTGTGCACTTGACAATACAGGAGCTATGGGAGTTTGTACATTTGAAACCAAAGAAGAAGAATGAGGGGGTATCACCTGTGTGAGAAATAAAAGCAACACTACTTTAATGAAATATGGTTCAAGATAAATATCAGCAATCTTTAACTATGTGTTATTAATGGAGATTGTAACATAGAAACAAAACTATGCTTCATAGAAATACAAAATCAGAAATATGAACACATAACACAATGTTTAACATGGAGAAAACCCTTTCGGGTAAAAAACTCCACACATGAAAGAGGCCCAATGTTTGTATTAATCTAAAAATGATTTACAATACAACAACACTTCAACTCTCTCCACCAGTCTTCAATCCGACAGCATTCCAGTAGCACCTGAGTACCTATAATCTATATTGCAGCAACTAATAGATGGCAAATACTTATAGAAACATTTTCTAACTCATCTTAGGCATTCACATTCTCTCTCATGAGATTCCCCAACATACAAATATTAAATGCCATCTTACAAGTACCTTCCACTTGTCCAAAAATAGTCATGCAAAGGTTGGGTGCCCAAGACTAAATCTAGCCTCTTACAACATCTTATGATGCATCATAACTGTCATAGATTCCACAAAAGAGTAACTTTCCAAGATAGGAACCTTGGGCTAAATATAGGAAATATACAACTAACATATTCATCATATGTGTCATAGAATCTCAGAATCTTATGACAACTTGCAGCTGTCATAGATTCACTACCAAATATTATGATAGTTGTCATACATGCCAAAATAGTATATTCCTCAAGGGAGCATGCCTACCCTCATTTACTTTGATTTTTTACATTTGCCAACTGTAAATGTTACTCCCTAACTGTCGTCGGTAACTCTGAAATTACCCCTACCAGTGAAACTAGTACATCTCCTCATGGATAATTACAAATTACATATAATAAATGGAATAAATACAATATTGGGATTTACAAGGTTAATGGTACCTTGATGCAGAGGTAAACGCAACGGGAGCCTACAAATGGGAAGGAGGAGTCAATAATACAATCAGCATATTAAAAATCCTATCGGCTTAGCATCATCCTCATATTTCGAACGAGCATGAAATATCCTCCTGATACACTGTTCACTTCCTTATTGCCTTTCACCTTTCGCCTTTCAACAGCATCATGATATTCGGCAAGCGCAAACATCCTCCTGATGTTCACTATTCACTTAGCGCCAAACTCTATCTTCAACATCCTGATGTTCAACATCACCTTCATCAGCAGGATATAAAATATCTGGTTGCCCCAAATATCCTGATGACGACAACTTCAAGCACCCTTCCTTTGATGCTTACGTCACCCCGATATCCTGATGACGATTATCCTGATGACGATGACGTCATATGCAACTCCTTCAATATCTGACTACTCGAACAACAGCATGATGATATGACTTATCCGGTCATATTGAAACATCCTAATGATGTCAACCAAACTTTATGCCGATGACTTACGCCGATGCCAAAATACTTAGCGACAGCAGGATAAACTTGCAATATCCTGATGATGACCTCTCCGGTACTTAGCCAAAAAAAATGAACTTTCCTCCCGCATACGATAGCGATATGCGGATGATGGGCACACTCGAAAGATGATCCTGACGACGATATATACACTGAGTATATATCCGACTTATAACATCCTGATGCACTTGAAACATGCAAACTTCATCAGCTTCATAACCCGATCCGGATGGCGATACACTCGCAGATGATGATGTGATTCGCTTCGACTGGAAAAGCACATGCAGACTCCTGTATATCCGTCAGCTGCATGCAAACTCACAGAACCGCACAATTTCACAAAGGAAACATGATGATCGGGCCGGATCACCTTCATATCAAAACTTAACAACTTATCTTCTTGAACCTAGCACATGAGGATGCTAGGCTGATTCACAACATGCTACCAATTGATCTCTTAATCAATGAAATGCATAAAACTAAAATGCAAACTAAACTATCATACATGAACATTCCACCGATTCACAGAATCAACCGGTGGAAGGGTTGAAAGAATCCATCCACTTGTAATCAGAATGGAAATCAAAATAGAAACAACTGATAAACCAAATAATGCAATTGATGAGATCTTATTCAGATGAAACACAAATGTTCTGCTTCTACAATGTTCACAATGCCTGGACTGATCTCTGGATCTCAATCACCAGTACTACATAACACAACTCAACTAACATCCACATCTAACATACTAAACCCTAACAGATCGAAGGTATATATAGCAATATCCTGCGAGTACTACCAACTCGATTCCCAGCGGCTGGGAGAAGGACAGCTCAGACTACCTGATCACGATCTCTAACTGCCTGCACACTCTCCTAGGCTGATCTAATACATATGCATTGGTCCAATGGACCTTATTACATGATGAAGTCAAACATACTAAAAATAGACTAATGTCCTGTCATACGGACAATTAACCTATATCCTGATCATGTAGGGGTGCTCCTGCACCATACCTTATCACAACATTCTCCCACTTGACATTATACATTGTAAATCAACCCATAGGAAATCAAATGAAAATAATCAAGCACTAGAAACAAGGCCCATGGCCTCTCTGCACCACACGAACTTCTCTGTGCTCATAGGCTTAGTCAATGAATCTGCAACATTCTCCTGAGTGTCTATCTTCTTCAGCTCAATCTCTCCATTTGCAACCAACTCTCGAACAAAGTGATATTAAACATCAACATGCTTAGTTTGAGCATGATACATGGGATTCTTGGCCAAATAGACAACACTCTGGCTATCACAACCAATCTGAATGATCCTGTAATCAAAACCAATACCTGTACGTAGTCTTCTCAACCAAACTGCCTCCTTAGAGATATGAGTAGCAGCCATATACTCTGCTTCTATGGTGGACAAAGCAACTGTGGGCTACCTCTTACCCATCCAACTCACTGCACCTCCAAATAGAGTAAATATATAGCCACTAGTGGACCTTCAATTATCCAAGTCACCTACCCAATCTGCATCAACAAAACCCTGTATGTCCAAAGATTTATCAGCACTATCAGTACTAGAATAAACTAAACAATGATTAGGAGTACCCGCAAGATATTTAAATACCCTCTTCACATAGTTCCAATGCTGTCTACTAGGGTTAGACATAAATCTGCTCAAAACTCCCACTGCTTGGGCACTATCTGGTCTAGTGCAAACCAATCCATATATCAAACTCCCTACAGCACTAGCATATGGCACATTAGACATATCCTCAAGATCATCCTCAGTCTTTAGACACATATCTAATGAAATCTTAGTACCAATATGTAAAGGAACTCTAACTGGGTTATAGTCCTACAAACTAAACCTCTGCACAATAGTATTCACATACTTACTTTGTGACAACCAAAGCTTTCTATTAACTCTATCCCTCCTGATCTCCATTCCTAGAATATACCTTGCAGCACCAAGATCCTTCATCTCAAATGCACCTAAAAGTTGGGCTTTAAGCTCACTGACCTTACCCTTAGTATTGCTGAAAAACAACATGTCATCAACATACAAAGCAATAACCAGTATAGAATCATCAACACAATGAATGTAAACACAACGATCCTCCCCGCTTCTAACAAAACCCAATTTCAAAAAAAATGAATCAAACTTTTGATACCACGTTCTGGGGGACTATTTCAAACCATAGAGAGACCTTTTTAACCTGCAAACCCAATGTTCTTTTCCTTTTACCTCAAAACCTATAGGTTGTTGCATATAAATTTCTTCTTCAAGATCTCCATGCAAGAACGTAGTCTTAACATCCATTTGCTCAATCTCCCAATCATAAGCTGCAACAATGGATAAGAGAAATTTAATAGAAGTCAATTTAGCAATAGGAGAGAATATCTCACCAAAATCAACTACCTCTCTCTGGGAGTAGCCCTTGGCTACCAGTCTAGCCTTGTACTTCTCCAATGACCCGTCTGCTCCAAACTTCTTCTTGAAGACCCACTTACAGCCTATGACCTTTCTTCCTTTGGGCAAATGAACAAGATCCCAGGTGTTATAAGAGTCTAAATCCATCATCTCCTCCTGCATGGCTAACTGCCAAGACTCACTATCATCTACAGAAATAGCTTCCCTGTAGGATTTAGGTTTATCGTTAGTACTCAATAAAGCATATACACAATAGAAATCTGGTGGGCTATACCTATCAACTAGATTCTGTTGTTTTGTGGATCTCCTCAACGGTGGAGTAAAAGACTCTACTAATTCTTCTGCATGATCATCTGCAACAACTTCATATGTAACAACAGACTCATCTTCATCAGAACTACTTGAATCTTCTTCTTCTTCACCCCCCAATTGATCATTCTATTCTTCATGAGGTGCATGCTGCTGCTCTAAATCAAAGTGCACCTTGTTGGCGTTTCAATTCTCACCTCTGGAATGCGAGTTGGAAACGGACAGCTATGCACAAATAAACTGCTCTCCTATTGGAAGGGGGAGTTCCCTTTTTGCTGATGTTCGCTGAAAAGATAATTAAATAAAAACTTCGTCTATCTTCTTTTTCATTCTCAGCTGCGATCACAAGGTTATAAAACTTTAAACGCTGCAGAAGAGGTTTTTTCCTTTTTTAAAACTTCAACTACAACTAAGCAAAGACTAATGACGCTTTTAATCACCTGAGTAAATTCAGAGCAAAGGAAATTAAAAGTGAACAAGAAATGATTTTTAACACAAAAACTTAAGCAATTTTCTTCTAGATTTACATCACAAAACTTATAGTACTTTAATGTGGAAGCTGAAACGAAAGCTACAAAAGCCACACATCTGACGATGAAAACTTGATGAATTGAGATAGAATATCAGAGCAAAATAGGCATGAGACTTCTATCAATATCACAAAGTTGGCACAACTCTAGGATAACAATGTTGCAGCAAAAGGTAGGCATACAACAAGTGATCAAACACCGGAGAACAAATTACACAAAGTGAACAGACACTTGGAATATCAAGATTTGCAAGCTAGAGTAGGCACAACAAATTTGCTATCACAATTACCATTACATACAGTGGGCAAGGATGCCCTTATTTATACTAAAATCAAAGGAGTAGGGAACCCTAAAATCTCCTTGATTAACCCTAACTTGCCAACTCGCAAGATTTATTACTATTCTAAGACAAAGATACAATAAACAAATGCTTTAAAGCAAAGAAGATTCCAACTATCACAAAGTGATTTCTTTCTAAATATAGAATGGATGAGCTTAGGATGAAAGCAAATGCTTTAAAACAAAAAGTATTTGTTTTAAAGCTGCTTTCTTTTGAGTCACATTCTCATCTACATTCTTACTTAATGGTGATGTCATCCATTGATATTTTCTTCGCTGATTTCTTCTAAAAAGTAGATTCTGAGCGAAAAAAGTTGGTACATGGGTTTTGTAGATAATTCTGTTCTGAAGCAACCCAGTTTGTTAGATTTTAAAAAACTGGAGACTTTCTCAAAAAAGCAGCAAAAAGATAATGAAATAAAGAAGTCAAATGCTTGTCTTTATAGATCTATAGGGCGAAAAAGTAGCTTTATTTGTGAGAGAATAAAACCTGGACCTCATCCATGAAGAAAGCAACTTTTAAAAGCACAAATCCAAGTGGATGTCTTCGAATAGAAAGAATCCCAGAAAAAAGGAAATTCCCAGAAAAAGTAAAACTCCCAATCTTCAAGAGGATGAAATACTGGATGGACCCATCTTGATGAAAATTGAAAAAGCTTTGGTCCAATTTATGAAAAACGATCCCCTCAAAAAAAGGACCCTGAAAAAGCGAGCCTCCCTGCTTCCTCAACCCGAAACTATGAAGAACGCTAAAAAAACACTTCATTTGGGTCTTTGAATTTTTGTTGAAAGAAAAATAAAAATATTTCCTCTGGATGTAACCTGCAAAAGATAATGAAATAAAGAAGTCAAATGCTTGTCTTTATAGATCTATAGGGCGAAAAAGCAGCTTTATTTGTGAGAGAATAAAACCTGGACCTCATCCATGAAGAAAGCAACTTTTAAAGCACAAATCCAAGTGGATGTCTTCAAATAGAAAGAATCCCTATTTTGTAGCTGCCTATGGCTTCATGTGCAAGATGACGAAAAATATGTCTTTTGATGATGTCATCGAACAAGCAAGTTGATAGAAGTGTTAGCCATTTTTTCTTCGTTTTTGACACTTCAACACTCGTTTTGACTCAAATATGGTCTATCTCCGACTTCAAAAAGGTGGAAAAATGTCACTGTTGACTGAAAAAGCTGACTGATCCTATCATTTTGGAGACCTATCAACTGAGATTCCATTTTTGGCCTTCGACTGACAATCTGGCATCATTTGACCAAGTTTGACCTCCCAAAAACTGCCAACGGGCGAAGATCAGGAAACAACTGTTAGAAAACACTGTACAATCTAAAAATATTCTAACTATGGGCAAGTTGGGTGCCCTAAGTCACCTGGGGCGCCTGGTTTCACCAGACTTAGCCATTTTTTTGAAAATTGCAACTTCTTCAATTTCTCAGTGTGCGTGCATGTTCCGGTGGCGGAGGACCCATGTTCGACTGTCGATTTCTGCTAGCTGGGATAAAACTAAGTCTAATGATCTGGCAGATAGGCGGGCCTGATGAAAATTGAGTTGACTGTACTCTCTATCTACCTCGGGAAATGTGCCAAACTGATATGCTCTTAACCAGACCAGGTTGACGGAGGGAGACTCACATTTTTAAGGAAAACTTCAAAAATAAACTAACTCTAATGAGTTTGGGTGCCCCAAGTCACCTGGGGCACCTATCTTTCCATGCCTTAGAAAATTTTCTGAAAAAACTTAATTTTTGTACCTTTTCTCATTTTCCGTGCCCACAACCCCTGTTTGATCTTTGTTTTTGGTCGTTTTGACGACTGTCGAGGTGGGATGGAGGGTGATCTGTGTAGTCTGAACATATTTGTGATGAAATCCTGGCTTTGACTAACTTTTGACTAAGTTTGGCCAACTGGAAACAGGCTGATGGAAGCATTTTCGTCGTTCCTTGAAAAATGTGAAAAAAAATCTAACACTTGAAAGGTTGGGCGTCCCAGGTCACCTGGGGCACCTGGATTCTCAACACTTAGTCAAATTTTTGATTTTCCAACCTTTCATTCCGCCTTGGATCCATCTTACATCATTTTGCGTGCCTTGTCGAGTCGACGACTGTTCGTCGATTCTACGTCATTGGAACAACGTTGAAAACTCGTCGACGAGCTCTGGCAGATGAACTTTCTCTGTTGATGACTTCAGAGCTCATGCTTCACCTTCTGAAAAAATAGAATTGACCTAGTAGAGAAAACTTGACCTTTTGCATATTCCGTCTGGACCGCATTGATCGTGAAGCAAAATGGACCAATGAGAATCAAGCGCGACACCTAAGTCAGAGATTCTATTTTTAGAAAGTTTTTGCCAGCATCCATATCTCAAGAAACCCAGAAAACCTAATTTGACGTCTATTTTTAGAAATTTTGCTTTTTTGACTTTTTGACGAAAAATTTTCTAGACTTGTTCAAAATGCCTTAATGAAGCAAAAATTTTGGTTGGGTAAAACACACCTTCTTTACCTTGTCATCTTTTTTTTTTGTCTGCTCAGTTCAGAAATAGCTCTAAGTTCCCTAAAAATAACATCTCTAGAAAAGATAATCTTACGAGTTAGTGGATTCCAAAGCTTATAGCCTTTGACATTATCATCATATCCAATGCATGTACACTTTTCAGCCTTTGGATCCAACTTAGATCACTTTTTCTTAGGCACATGAACAAAAGCCTCACAACCAAAAACCCTTAAATGTGAAACATAAGGTTTCTTACCAGTCCACACTTCATAAGGTGTTGAATCAAGAGCCTTACAAGGAGATCTATTTATCAAGTAGCAAGCAGTACACACAGCCTATGCCCAAAAGCATTTATCCAACTGTGCATCACTAAGCATACTTCTGGCCCTTTCCATAATTGTCTGGTTCATCCTTTCTGCAACACCATTCTGTTGTGGTGTATATGAAGTTATCTTTTGTCTGATTATACTTGCATGCTTGCAAAACTCATCAAATTCCTTAGAGCAATATTCCCCTCCATTGTCAGATATTAATATTTTTATCTTTAAACCTGATTGGTTCTCTACTAAGACTTTGAATTCTTTAAACTTAGTAAAAATTTCATATTTATGCTTCATAAAATAAATCCATGTAAATCTGAATACATCATCAATGAAGGTTACAAAATAACGAGATTTTCTGATAGATTCATTATCCACAGGGCCAAACACATCTGTATGAATAATTTCTAACTTCTCTTTTGCTCTATTGCTTCCTGAAGGAAATGATTTTCTATTTTGTTTACCAAATACACAATGCTCACAGAAATTAAAGTGCTCATCAGAATAGGAGACACCATCCAACAAATTTTTATTCTTAATAGTTTTTAGTACATTATTACTTGTGTGGCCCAATTTGCGGTGCCACAACATACATGTATTTTTAGTAGTGGCCTTAGATACATAGGAGGCATTACAAATTGTAGTGGCTTCAAGCTTAAACAAGTTCCCTAATCTCTTCCCTTTCGCTACCACCAAGTTTCCTCTCACCAATCTGCAACCATGCTTGTCAAATGTCACATGCATTCCCAAATCATTCAACTTTGAAATTGAAATCAGATTTCTAGCTAATCCAGGAACATGTAAAACACCAGGGAGGGTTTTAATCCTCCCATCACTGAAACACAACAATGCCTTTCCTTTCCTGACAATCGGATATGTAGAGTTGTCACCAAGGTAGATATTACCTCCATCATATTCTTCATATGTGGAGAACCATTCCTTATGTGGGTTCATATGAAATGATTATCCTGAGTCAACCAACCAGTGATAATTAGAAGAAATAAGATTACATGCATGAAGTAAAACTTCTTCACCTGCATTCGAGGACTTATCTGAAGCACTCTCCCATTGTTTATTGGGATTTCTGCACTCCTTCACATGTCCCCTTTTACTACAGTTCCAACACTTAACTCTGTTCTTTTTACCAGGAGTCTTAGACTAGCCCTTGGACTTGTCCTTAGCCCCTTTCTGATCTCCTTTAGGTCCTCTTTCCTTAGAACTTCCCCTGACACTAAGAGCATCCCCTGAACTATCTGAACTCTTCTTCCTTAATTCATGTGATAATAGCACTGAAACAAGAGCATCCAACTTCAGATCCGTAAGGTTAGCAGTGATAGCAAGGATAACATTCTCCCAAGACTTAGGTAAAGAACAAAGAAGTAAGATACATTTATCTTCTTCACTAACCTCAACATCTACTGAATCAAGCTAACTCACTAACAAATTAAAATAATTTAAATGCTCTGCAACTGATTCACCTTCTCGCACTTTCATGGAAAACAATTTTCTTTTTAAATAAAGTTTATTTACCATACTCTTGGCTTGATAGATCTCACCCAACTGTTTCCACAACTTGTATGCAGTCTCTTCCTTTGCGACATTCAGCAGGACAGAGTCTAAAAGACACAACCGGATGGTTCCCCGTGCCTTCTTATCTAGTCTATCCCACTCATCTTGAGAGACATCGTCAGGTTTCTTTTCTTTTTGGACAGCCAACCATTGGTTTCTTTCTTCCAACAAATCTTCCATTTTCAGCTTCCACAACTCATACCCCGTTCTGTTAAACTTCTCAATGTCCAATCAAGAGGTTGAGGCAACGCTGGATGCAGCCATAATAACAACACAAGATCTGCAAAACCAACACAACCAAATCTCCCACTATAGCTACAGCTTCCACACTACCACCCAAGAGTCAAAGTTGGCTAGGCTCTGATACCAAATGTTAGAAATGAAAGGAACACTACTTCAATGGAAATCTGATTCAAGATAAATATTAGCAATCTTTAACTATGTGTTATTAATGGAGATTGTAACACAGAAACAAAACTATGCTTCACAAAAATGCAAAATCAGAAATATGAACACAACACAATGTTTAACGTGGAGAAAACCCTTTCGGGTAAAAAACTCCACACATGAAAGAGGCCCAATGTTTGTATTAATCTAAAAATGATTGACAATACAACAACACTTCTTAACTCTCTCCACCAGTCTTCAATCCGATAGCATTTCGGTAGCACCTGAGTACCTAAAATATGTATTGCAGCAACTAATAGATGGCAAATACTTATAGAAACATTTTCTAACTCATCTTAGGCTTTCACATTCTCTCTCATGAGATTCCCCAACATACAAATATTAAATGCCATCTTACAGGCACCTTCCACTTGTCCAAAAATAGCCATGCAAAGGTTGGGTGCCCAAGACTAAATCTGGCCTCTTACAACATCTTATGATGTATCATAATGATCATAGATTCCACAATGATTAACTTTCCAAGATAGGAACCTTGGGCTAAATATAGCAAATATACAACTACCATATCTGTCATATGTGTAATAGAATCTCAGAATCTTATGACAACTTGCAGTTGTCATAGATTCACTTACCAAACATTATGATAGTTGTCATACATGCCAAAATAGTATATTCCTCAAGGGAGCATGCCTATCCTCATTTACTTTGAGTTTTTACATTTGCCAACCGTAAATGTCACTCTGTAATTGTTGTCGGTAACTTTGAAATTACCCCTGCTAGTGAAACTAGTACATCTCCTCATGGATAATTACAAATTACATATAATAAATGGAATAAATACAATATTGGGATTTACAAGGTTAATGTCACCTTATCCCAACAACCTGATTACATTCAGCTTGTGGATTGTCTTATTGTTCTTGTGATTCCCCTTCAACTGTCTCCTCTCGTTCAACATCTGGTTGTGTACATGTTCCTTCTTTTTCCTTCCTCTTCCCCTGATCTCACTTTTTGAAAACAAACTTTAACATCTTATTAACAGAAGGAGAATCCTCTTTATTCTTTGTTCTTAGCTCCTCTCTCTTCCCTACAAGTCCTTGTGTTTGCTCCTCCTCTAAACCTATTTTGAAAGGTTTCAACTTTATACCTTTTTTTTGCAGCAAAACATTGATGTTAGCAAGAATTTGTTGGAATCTCTCCCTAACTGAAGTCATCTCTTTTCAAGACCATTGAATTGCAAGAAGAGGGGTGTCAGCAATCTTCATGCCCATATACACAACCTCTACCATATCTCTCTCATCTGGCATATCTTCTGGTACATCAACAAGTTGGAAGTTTCTTACTTGGCCTAGAGAGAGTTGGCTATAATCCATTCTTCTTACATCTTCATCCATCCTGCACTCTGCCCAAACATCTTCAGCCATGTGCACATGTGTGTAATTACCTTTGAATTTGTTCTTCATACCTCAATAATCAAAGTCTCACCTTCTCTTGTATCTTTTCAAGATAATCCATTGCAGCTCGATCTCCATGGATTTGGCTTTTGGAGTAGTAGAAATAGAATACCTACCAATTCAAAACTAAAAATTGAAGCCACCTCTATGAGATTTGACTTGCTTAAAGTGCACATCCATTACTTGCCTACATAATTCCATTAAGGCCAACTTGTCTCTAGGATACCTGGGAAGCATGTATGGTTGCCCATTGAAGCAACCGACTTTGATGTATGTGAAAGTAGGAAATTGCAAGAAAATGCATCCAAATTTCTTCACTTGTTCCCATGGTTCATCTGACACTCTCTCCTTCTCAAGGTCTTTCTCCAGTAAATAGATGTAATTGTAGAAGAAGGCATCATTCAGCCTCCTAAAATGTTTGATGCTTTTTGTCAAGGTGAGTTGAAGGTAGTATTGATACACATGAATCAATCTCCTAGCTCCTTTTTATGTGAGCCCTGGAAAGTGTTTCATTGATGCAACAACATATACCAGATATGAAGTCATATAAAACTTCAAGGTTGTTGACACTTGTGACAACTGTTCACATATAGAATCATTGATCTGCTTACCCCACCATATTTTCTAATCTCCTTTTTCTGATGACACGAATGTATTGAAACATCCAATCTTGAAAGGTGTTTGAGGTTGGGAGGCCTTTTACTCTACTGAGAAGGGTAATGAGATCACCTACTTCTTTAATGAACTCACTCCTGTAGATGTTCTTTGGCCATCTTGAAATGGTAGACGAGGAGTCTTGAGCCATCTAGTATTAATGACTCTCTTACATTTCTTTGTATGTGTGTCATAATGCTTTTGTGCTTCTTCAATGTTAAGATTAGAATAGTTTTCAATATCAGGACACCCAAAGACTATGTTGGTGCCTACATAAACATTTAGATTTCAAGCATTTAAATATGCAGGCACCTTCCCAAAAAATCCAAAAAATTATAAGTATTTTGGCCTTTGTAGTTGAAAAGTGCAAAAAATCTGTTGTATACATATGTCTTCGTATATACAAGGTTGCTTATATATACATGCTGGTCAAATGTGCATTGGTGGGTCAGAAATCTCAATCAGCCTTCAAAAATGGTGAAAAATTAGTTATATGCATTTTTGAATGCATATCGGGTCCAAAAAAGGTGCATATACATTGCGGAATTTGTCGCAGATTCTGGGAATATTCCCTGAATGTATATCGGGTTTGCATGCATATTTGTGTTGTATGTTTGAACATGCAACGGCTACATACAAAAGAGTGGACATGCATTCGCTACAGTGCAATGTATAAATGGTCTTGTATGTTCGGCATTATAGAAGGTGGCAGGGAAACATTTGGTGGGGTCTGCCTCACATACAAAGGGGTTTGTATCTCGAATACAAAATAAAATGTACAAGGCAAATGTGCATTCACCATATGAAAGGAAATTTGCAAGGGGCCGACATATAAAGGGTGGGGCCCATGGACATACAAGGCAGATTGTATGTTGGTTAGATGCATTGGCAGTGATATACAAGAAGACACATACAAGACAGGTTACGAAGCTGGGGCCCACCGCTTGTATATTTGTGATTGTATGTTCAAATATACATTCCTAATATACAAGCTGAAATCTGGAATGAACATACAATCCGGTTGGTAAGGGATAAAGTCTGCTGCTTGTATGTATGATTTGCTTGTATGTCTGTGTTGTACATGTTGATATTGTTAGCTGCCATTGCACCAAAAGATCGACCTATTAATGCCTGATACAACCACTTGACTTAACAAGCACAGGAGGCGGTTAAGCCCTTGTCGCAAACCACCGCAGCACAACGCTGAACAAGGAGACCAAGGGTCACACCTTGCAACAGATATACATTCAAAGGATGCAAGAGTAAAGTGCAAGCCAGATTTGAAAATTGTTGCGATTTGATTGATAAGATGGCTAGCATCTGCAGCTTGCATGTGTATGGCATTGTATATGCCAATATACAAACAAAAGGAGATACAAGGCCTAGATTTGAAAGTTTTTCAAATCTGATGGATAAATGGCTAGGGTCCGTTGTATGTTTATTGCATTTGTATGATGCGATATGCAAGGAAATATACAAGTAAAGAGATGCAAACCGGACCCAATTTGAATCTCAAAGCGCTTCATAGTCATTTGAGGTCCGCAAAATGTATATTGTGATTGTATGTTCACGTATACAAAATGAAGATGCAAAGGTTTAGGTACAAGTTGGACTTCAAGGCGATTGCAATATGCTTCATCATAATTTGAAGTCTGTGGCTTGTATGTATGGTGTGTTGTATGTGCCGATGTGCAAGGGGATACACATACAAGGCCCAGATCTGAATGCAAGTTCAAATTTGTTCTATAGTGTCTTGGGATCTGCCTTGTATGTAAGTGATTGTATGTATATACAATCTCACTTTCAACTGCATATACAAGGGCGAAAAGGGCAAAATGGATGGCAGAAAAGTCAGTGATGGATGCATAGGGTGCTGACATGGCACGATATCATTGGTGGACGACTTTTCAACATGTTTTGATGCCATTGATTTTAGTGATGGAGAGGAAATCGATGGCCATGATTCGAATGCTCAATAGGGGCGATTTCCTTTGTGTCTGCAGCTGTTTTGAGCGGGAAAACTTCAGAGATACGCTGCTGCTGATTTCAAGAGGAGTTGCGGGTAGCTAGGCCATTAATGGCAAAGTGCAGAGGTATGGGCCGATGATTGACTGGCCAACCACCCGATTTAAATGGAAAACCCTCAGACGGCTGTGCACATCCCAATCCCACCTGCTCCTTCTTCCTCTGCATGCTGCATTCAATATTTTGGGCATCATTTTGGTGCATTGTATCTGGCAAAGTTTCTTTTGAATGGCCATGTAATTAATTTACTGAGTACACAGTCTTGCTATAAAATGCAAACTGTGTCACTTATTTTGTTGTTGAAGACTTGGGTATTTTTGTGTAAATAACAAAAAATAGAGCATTTTTCTGGCTGTTGTATCTCTTTGGAGTTTATGAGTTGCATCTGAATGTACATTGCAGATATTCTCAATTTCACTGTTGTTTCATATGAAAAATGCATTGTGCATGTGTTTACCCATCTGTCTCCTTTGCTACATGCTTTCCTTCTTCTGAATCTGGTTGCTAAGAGTTTCATAGATTCTAGGATGCAAGTTTCTGTATTGCATGTTTAATCTGTGACTTCCATTCAAGGAGTGGATTAAATTGTCTTAGGTTAAGTATGGAGAAGGTTGTATGTCAGCTGGGATGTTTGTAAGTAGAGACAATTAAATACCCATTTTTGGGTGATGTTTTTAAGGCAAGCATCAATCTAACCCCTTAAAACTTGAATCCAAAATGCAATCCATCCTTATGTATACGTCTAGTTGACTCCTTGCCCTGAGATAGGCACCGGTCTGCTTCTAGATTTGTAGTTATGATCCAAAACCCCTTGTCTTGCATCCAAAACATCAATTTAAATCCTTTCATTTTTCCAACCTGTTAGTTGTAGGAGTAGGATTAGGACCCCTGCATACTCTCATCCCTAACCAGTTAGATATGTCCAAGAACATTGCCAAACTTGTGACGCATCATGCAAATCTTGGTCCAAACATGAGAGTATTTTGCCTGTTATTGTAAAGCTAAATCTTTTGTCATTGGGCGAGTCAAGGTTAAATATTTAGCTATAGGGATCCCCCCCTTGGTGCGGCAAAACTAGAAGTGAAGGGGAGGTAGCTCATGCAACCTCTTGTATTTGTTGGTTGAATTTGCCTGTGCATTGGAGCTAGCAAACCCTCTACAGATTCGGGCACTAACAGACTGTATCAAAGAAATTAGCATCTAATTGAATAATTACATTTCTATCTACATCAGATAAGCTCTGAGTGTCCTTATCAAATTTCCCAGCCGTAGCCAAGATGAAATCAGGGTTCTGTGCTGACACTGGTGTTGGTTAACAGTTTTGTCACTGCAAAAACACCTAAATCACCCAATAGGTAGTGACAAAAGAAACCAACAAATGAAGTAATCATTGAGAGTACAACAATTATCCTCTCTATTTGAGAGGGGCAGCTCCCTCGTATGATGGGGTTTTTTATATTTCTGAGTACCTTTGACTAAAAGGTACAAGAAGGTAGCAAAAAGAGAGAAAACTAATGAAGTAAAGAGTCTTAGCTATGAACATAGGAACACAACAGAAACCCAGAAAAATAATGTGAATGAAAAGAAAGAAGAACAAAGTCTCCTAGACCTATACACCAAGAGCCAAGTAAAAGAGATTATAAACATGGAAGAAACTAATTAAACATAGTAATAACTAGTTTCTCATAAGAAATTGAAGACATAAGAACCACAACTCTTCTACATCTCAAAATAACAGAAGCACAAAGTCTCCTTATTCCTCCTTTACAAAACTCTCCCACTATACAAGATAGTAAAAAGATTAGAACAGCTATTTAATCACTACACCCCCATAGCTCTCATAAGAGCTCTCGGTTGAACAGCAAAAAGTTCCCTTTACAAAGATTACAAAAGAGTTATATAGATCTCCTTGGCCGGGAGATCAAAAGCCATCCGTTCCCAAAAGAAATATTACAATAATGATAAGAAAAATAATAAGTTGAAGAGTCTTGAACAACTCTTGGGATGATTCTTGACATCTGATCCAGCTATACCTTTCCACAAATAAGGCTAGGGAAAACCTCCATCCGAAACAATGATAACCATAAACCATCTTAGGTGTTAAAGGAATGGTATTGAGAGCATAAAATTCTCTGTATCCAACCACAATCTCGGTAATATCTTGAATCCCATACACATACCATAATCTATGTACAATTTCTAGAATAACAGTATTCAGCCCCAGACATAATCCAACACATGTCGCTACACAAACACACCCTTCATGCTACTAAATTGGCATATCATTTCCAGAATGCTATCACCAAGTGAAATAACTGCATGGCCATGTCTCTAGTTACCACGAACCTTCAGCCCCTGCAGTTGGATTTTTCAATGCACTAAGCTCCTCTACAAGCTTCAAAAAGATGATGAAGAATCAATACTAGTAACATGAATAAGACCTCCATGAGCAACATTAAGTGCAAAAATCTCCACTTCCAGTGAAACAATACAATGGACATTGCAGGCATAGAATTTCTTTATTTCATATAGACACAAGTTGGTGGCATTCCACATTGTATATACCATGTTTGCTAGCATTTTAATCCAAATTGACTTGACCTAAATGCTCTCGACCCTCCTTCAATTTTGCCATAACCATTCACAATAAGCTAATTCAGGTAAATCTATGGAGCAATACGCATGTATATCTTCATATTAAGTTCATTATGATGAGTAAGGATGGCCTTGCAGTAGCTCCACCAGCTATCATATTCATCGTTAGTGTCTCTGAACTAACATTATATCCAGATAGTGTTGTTGATATCTTGTTTCCTGTAGTTCTTTCCAGTGAATGAAGTGATTTCTTTAGAACTGATAGGCGATCAATGAGTAAAGAAGCTCCTATGCAAGAAATGTTGTGATTTACAATATTTATGTCCATCCTACACATATCATGGCAAAGTACTCCCAACTATATCATCAGACAAAATCCTTCCTTTCATTCACTATTTTCCTATGGCACGGGCAGAAGAATGTTGGTAAAGGCTATGGAATTTGGCGTTGCATACAAGTCTGCCAGAATGTTCCTCATCCATTAAGATCACACATAGTGAAATGTTGAAGCATAGACAGAGGATGGCAAACAAAGCGACCGACCAACTGTTATATTTGTTCTGAAGTTGTTAAAGCTTTTTCAACAAATTAATTTCACATGCATATCCGCTATCATTGCATTCCATGCATGTTAACAATTTCCAACAAAAATCTCACACCCATTATGCTTTTTTTTACATTTTGCATGGCTATAATATCTAACAAAAACTTGCATTTTGTAACGCTTCCCTTTCTAATTTTATGCACAGTAGAAGCACACCGGCAAGGTTAGAGGAAAGCACCGGCGAAGGTGGCGGAATAGTTGACAGTTGTATTTGCTTTAAAAGTTCAAGCCTTTTCAATAAATCCATATTGTGCATATCCAATTATTTGCCAAGAAATACCATCTCCCTTCTAGACCATGGCTCCTTTGATTATATTTAGCAATTTGTATTCATATGCATTATTCCCATGTTTTGCACGTATGACTGCCTATTGCAACAACTTGAAAATTTCAAAAACTTTTTCAACCAATCCATTTTGTAGGTCCTGCAACCTTTTCCTTCGAATAACTGTCATCTTTGATGCTTTATGATAATTTGAATTCTTTAAAAGATTTTACAACAAATCCATTTAATGCATATCTCCAATGATTTATGTGATAAGATGTTACCTCTTCTTAGCAAGGTTGCGGCCTACATTCTGCACATCTTCACTTTGCATGCCTTATAGTTTATGATGAAAATCTCCCGCTCCTATAATGCGTCTACTCTTCTATTTCCAAATGTAATGAATGCTCAGGATTCCATATTTCATTTCGAAACCTCTATCTTGGGAAGAGAAGAAACTTATTACTAGCCAAGTCAATATTACGACTACAAATTGTAGTTTCTTCTAAATTTTTAAACTGCCTTTTCAACAAATCCAACTTTGTGAAAATCTTACAATCTTTGCATTCCATGGGAAGACGTCATCTCTTTAAGGTGTTCTATCAAATAGTTCATGATCACTTAGCTTTCATACACGTCTACCTGAGCATTTCCAACCTTATTATCTAACAAAAATCTCCCTACTATTATACTTTGTTCCACGTTCCTATCTTGGCATGGGTAGGGAGGATGCTGACAATATAAATTATCTAACTTAATTAATCCTTCTCAGAGAGGAGCACCATACCCAAGAGACTTTGCAAAGGAATCATCCTGGAACTCAAAAGCACAACTAGTAAGATTGAGAGTAAAACTCACGAGACGATAAATAAGAATTATTGTATGTGAATTTACAGAAGTAAGAACCTGCTTGGCCATAAAAGAATACATTGTATGATTGAGCTTCCAATGTCCCAGTCCATGAGCAATGACAGTAACTACCATATCGGAAGCTTTGCAATCCTATTGTCTATGCACAACTGAGGCAGGCTTTTATGCATACTCCCATGTTAACATTTTAGCATGACCTAGGGATAATGTTAGCTGAGTTTGTGGAATATTACACCTGTAGACTATATCATTATATTATGAGGTCCTAGAGTAACAAACATACACCATTTTATCTGCACCAAATAAGATGTTTTCATTCTTTACTTCATACCGAGAACTCTAAGACTTTTCATTGCATTGAGCTTGCAATGTTGCTTTTTCACCATCTATTATTGCAGCATAAAACCTTGAAAAGTCTCCACCAAATGCAGCAACAACTCGTAAAGCCTTTGTAGGTCCAACTAGCCCAATTCCATAGCTATCTAACATGACTCCAATGAGACCTATAGATTCAATTCTAGCTCTGTAGTTCTGTGATCACAGACCCTCCATGATAAATGTAATTTTTTTAATGTAAGATATATACATGTCATAGGCTTTGATAAATCTTGCATCTTCTCCCTTATTTTAGTAATGTTATGTCCTAACTTGTCAGTTAGGCAAGGATGAAGAAGAGACTAGATGTTTTCATACAGCAGAAATGTTTGGAACAACAAACCACATTGACAACCACAATTTAACAAGTCATTGGAATTTGGGGATGATTGGAAATCTAGTAATCAAGACAAAATGGCTCAGGAACAATGTGGACTATGACACATGCCAATGAAACAGTAATGTAAAGTTCAAAATTTCCATGTTCAAAAATTTTGACAACAACAACTGGCTGTAATTGGGGACTATTTTCCGCCACGGGAAGCAGAGAATCTAGAATCTCAAGTGAAGACCAGTGCTGATCCATTGGGCAAATAGAGTCAAGAAGAAATAACAGGAGACTTGAACAAAACCAAAACTAAAACAGACACAACAACAGGAAAACATAAAGCAAACTATGACACCTACATACCCGGACTAGGTACAATGTACACCACTGCTGCCCCAAAGACTATGCAAAGCCATTAACTGGCTGGGAGAAATATATGCCAGTGTGAAATAGAGGTGTGCACTTGTGAGGCGTTTGCAAGCTCAGAATTGGTTTCTTGATCACAAACATAAACTTGAAGCTTATGAAGTAAAAGAGATTCTTGAAACATATACCAAAGAGCCATTCTTCATCATACACCTCTGAAGTTTTTGGTGAACTATTTTCAATATCAACTCCTTTTGAAATAGATAGAAGAATCACATCATGGACAACAACCTTATAAAATTTGGGAACATTCTCAAATAAAATGATTTCAGTTTTATCTTCACTATTTGATTCATCCTTCTCTATGAGAAGCTCTATATTTCTAGATTGATCACCCAAACCATCTCTCTCCAAAACTTGCAAAGAAGACACAACCACCATTTTGGAATGTGAATAACATGGGACTAAACACCCTCATTTACTAAACTAGCATTACTTTCCCCATACTCATTCATACAATCATTCCTTATCCTATGTTTCACAACTTCAAAATTAGATTCAAAATGAGGTGATTCAAAACTAAAATCATTGCTAACCTTTGCTTGCAGCTTTGTCTCTTCATAATTCGATGTGGGAACTTCAACAGCTTCACACTCCAGCTGCAGATGATTCAAAAATAATTCCCATGTATCATTCCAACTATTCTCCTCATTAAAAATTTGTTCACTGGCTGCAATAGGAGTTCTTAGACCACCCATATTTGGACATTCAGCAACAGAGTATTCTTCCTCAATGCATGGTATAGGAGAGAGCACAACGTTTTCTCCATAAAAAAGGTTATCATCTGAAGTTTCTAAAATTTTTTGAGGCTGCAATCCTTCATTAATCTCGATAATTTATTTTCCTTTCATAACTTCAGATTTTGAAAAATCATTGCACATATTTCTAACACAAGCTTCATTTGATGAATCATTCTCAAAAGACATAATTGCATCGTCAAAGTAAAATAACTCAAAGATGAATTCTTCACTCACCTTTGGCTGCAATATTTCTCCTTTATCAACTTCTTCATGAAACTCAAAAGTCATATACTCTGGCTGCATGTCAATCATAACTCTGTTACCAACACCAGGACTTGGAGAGAACATTAGAAATGAAACATCTTTTTTGCAAATTGCACGATGAATCAATATCTGGACATGTGACTTAGATTGTGATTTTTGAATATCACATTCTACAAGCATGGGATCAAGTTTGATAGAAAGAACTTCTTCTCCTCTTGCACAAAGAAAACCATCATCGAGAGGATAAGCAGATTGGGTATGCAATTTATCCATTCTCTCAACAGGCTCTTCTTTGTCTACTTTATCAAATGCTAAATCGTTATTATCAAAGACAAAAACTTCCATGTCTGAACTATGATTCAAAAACTCTTTTTCAGCCTCATAAGAAATACTTTCTATCACTTGGTCTTTTTCATCAATATCAAAGTGAAAGATTTCTTATTCAGGAGAAAATACGGAACGGTTCATACCTTCTTTCATATCATTGGAGACAAAAGTGGCTGCATCCATTTCAATTTTAGTGATGTGACCATCTTCATCTAGGACTCCACATAAGAAGTCATCATTTGATCTTTCCAGACACCATTTTGGAATGAGAATGACATTAGGTTCTTCTGATAGTACCTTTTCATTATTCTCTTCAACCAAAGTAGATGATTGTTCAATCTCACTCCTTTGTATGCATGTTGACAAAGATTTTGGTCCTTTACTTTCAACCCAACTCAAAATTCTTTCTTGTTGTTGATTGTGGTTCCATGTCACCAACAAATCTCTAGGTTCAACCAATGCTTGCACATAATCTCATTCACCAAGAACAAAAAAGTTATAATAAACTTGATCCTCTCTCTGGTTCTTCTTTGAGCAACCTTAATCTTTCTGCAGTTGCTTGATGAACCTTCTGTTCAGGACCTTTGAGAAAATAAAATCGGTCATGCAAACTTCCGAGCAGTGATGTGGCTTTGTAATCTTTGGATGGATGTAACTTCTTCTTCTCTGCTTTAGAGATGCTTGCTTTGAGACTGCTCCATAATAAATGAAGTATTTCATCATCTTCAGCAAATATCTCTTCAATTGTTGGCATAGGTCATCTTCTGGATTTGGGCTGATTTCTTTGATCTACCTTGCATTGAACCATTTTCTGAGCTCTTCAAATACAATAGAGTTGCCAACCTCCGTTCCAGCGGAGGTACCATTAAATTTCTGAGGAAAGAAGACATTGGCACTTCGATTCAATCCCTAGCAAAGTCGCCAAAAACTGTCAAGGTTAACAGTTTTGTCACTGCAAAAACACCCTGATTCGCCCAATAGGTAGCGACAAAAGAAACCAACAAATAGAGTAATTGTTGAGAGTGCAATGATTATCCTCTACATTTGAGAGGGGCATCTCCCTCGTATGATGGGTTTTTTTTAATATTTCTGAGTACCTTTGACCAGAAGGTACAAGAAGGCAGCAAAAAGAGAGAAAACTAATGAAGTAAAGAGTCTTAGCTATGAACATATGAACACAACAGAAACCCAGGAAAAACAATGTGTGAAAAGAAAGAAGAACAAAGTCTCCTAAACTTGTACGCCAAGAGCCAAGTAAAAGAGATTATAAACATGGAAGAAACTAATTAAACATAGGAATAACTAGTTTCTCATAAGAAATTGAAGACATAAGAACCACAACTCTTCTATATCTCAAAATAACAAAAGCATAAAGTCTCCTTATTCCTCCTTTACAAAACTCTCCCACTATACAGGACAATAAAAAGATTAGAACAGCTATCTAATCACTACACCCCCCACAACTCTCACAGGAGCTCTCAGTTGAACAACAAAAAGATCCATTTACAAAGATTACAAAAGAGTTATATAGATCTCCTTGGCCGGGAGATCAAAAGCCATTTGTTCCCAAAAGAAATATTACAATAATGATAAGAAAAATAATAAGTTGAAGAGCCTTGAATGACTCTTGGGATGATTCTTGACATTTGATCCAGCTATACCTCTCCATAGATAAGGCTAACTAAAACCTCCATCTGTAACAATGATAACCATCAACCACCTTAGGTGTTAAAGGAATGGTATTGAGAGCATAAAATCCTATGTATCCAACCACAATCCCGGTAATATCTTGAATCCCATACACATACCATAATCTATGTACAATTTCCAGAATAACAATATTCAGCCCCAGACATAATCCAACACATGTCACTACATAGACACACCCTTCATGCTACTAAATTGGCATATCATTTCTGAAATGCTATCACCAAGTGAAATAACTGCATGGCCATGTCTCTAGTTACCACAAACCTTCAGCCCCTGCAGTTGGATTTTTAAATGCACTAAGCTCCTCTGCAAGCTTCAAATAGATGAAGAAGAATCAATACTAGTAACATGAACAACACCTCCATGAGCAGCATTAAGTGCAAAAATCTCCACTTCCAGTGAAACAATGCAATGGACATTGTAGGCATAGAATTTCTTTATTTCATATAGACACAAGTTGGTGGCATTCCACATTCTATATACCATGTTCACCAGCATTTTAATCCAAATTGACTTCACCTAAATGCTCTCGACTCTCCTTCAATTTTTCCATAACCATCCACAATAAGCTATTTCAGGTAAAGCTATGGAGCAATACACATGTATATCTTCATATTAAGTTCATTATGACAAGTAAGGACGGCCTTGCAATAGCTCCACCAGCTATCATATTCATCGTTGGTGTCTCTGAACTAACATTATATCCAGATAGTGTTGTTGATATCTTGTTTCCTGTAGCTCTTTCCAGTGAATGAAGTGATTTCTTTAGAACTGATAGGCGATCAATAAGTAAAGAAGCTCCTATGCAAGAAATGTTGCTATTTGCAATATTTATGTCCACCCTACACATATCATGGCAAAATACTTCCAACTATATCATCAGACAAAATCTTTCTTTTCATTCACATTATTTTTTTGGGTTTTTGTTGTGTTCCTTTGTTCATAGCTAAGACTCTTTACTTCATTAGTTTTCTCTCTTTTTGCTACCTTCTGGTCAAAGGTACTCAGAAATTAAAAAAAACCCCATCATACGAGGGAGCTACCCCTCTCAAACGCAGAGGATAATCATTGCAGTCTTAACGATTACTCCACTTTTTGGTTTCTTTTGTCACTACCTATTGGATGAATCAGGGTGTTTTTGTAGTGACAAAACTATTAACCAACAACTGGTAAAGTAGAAACCAGGTGAATGACACTATTCAATATGCATTACATGTGCGGGGGCACTGGTTGTTGATTCACTCTCTCCAAGAATTTGGACATGTCCACATGTCCAATCTCCGTATCCTTGATTTCATCAACATTCGACTCAACATAAGTTGCTGGAACAAAGCCTTGGAACTTCTACTTCATTTTCTTCTTCGAGGAGGATTCTGACATCTGACAAATACACTACAAAAATTTGATCTTTTAGAAATTTCTCAGAGTTAGAAAAATTTCATGTAATCTACCTTTGGGCAACATCGGGAAAAATCGGCAACTCCATACTCAAAAATATCCTCTTGCAACATTGAAAAAAATCTCCCCTTTGAGTAACATTTTTATGTTTCCAATGTTAGAAAAAATTTCACTTTTTAGATGCAGGTTGGAGTTTAAACTCTGACCTACATTTCACAATGCAAAGGATAAATATGCAAATCAGAGTTTAAAACCCGATTGGCATGAAAGGTAGAACTTGGAAAAATTTAGGATGCACATCAGAGTTTAAACTCCGATGTGCATCTAAGGATAGGTATCTTAGGTGTAGATCAGAGTTTAAAGTCTGATCTACATGTCGGCATACTTAAGTTTTAAGACATGCTGTGCAAAACTAAAATGTCTTGTCGAGTTTAAACTCCGCATTAAATTTTAAGCAAATGTCATACGGAGTTTAAACTGCGCAAGACATTTGTCTTGGGTATCGGCTAAGATAAAATAAGGATGTAATGCAGGTTATAAACTTCACATAACATCCTTAGTCGAATGTTATGCGAAGTTTAAAGCCCGCATCACATCCAATAGGAGATCTTTGGTCTATCAAGGGATGGAGTGCGGGGTTTAATCCCTGCACAACAGCTCGAACTGTGGATGTTGTGTGGGGATTAAACCCCACACTCCATCCCTGTTAGGATATTTCAAATGGTAATCACAAATGGAAAATGAGATTGTTTAGAGTTTAACCTCCAAACAATCCACGATCAATTGATCATGTTGTTTGGAGGTTCTGAACAACATAAATCATTTAAATAAAACGATGTTGAAGAACACAAAACCGTAAGCTTTAATAGACTAGGGTTTATAGGAAAGAAACAAATATTTAACAAATCATGATATAAACAAACAACAATTACACAGTGAGAACACTAAAATGAAAAACCCTAGTCTAAAAGTATGCACAGAACCTAGGTTTGAACAAACAATAACAAAAATAAAATGTAGAAACAAAGAGAAACGTAGAAGGAAAAATTAACACATACCCGTGGTTGAAGTTAGATTCGAAACGTGAAGACACCAAAATTGAATGCACGTAACTTGGGCATGGGAGGGCAAAAGAATTGATGCGCAACAAGAAAAACAAAACAAAAAGCAAATATAAAGCAATAAAGATTTGGTATTTTTTTTAATAAAATTGCCATTAATGTCGAACGTGCTAGCATAGGAATGTAATTGCGGAATGTTTTTTTGCAATTACATCCTATGTGCAAATGTAAATCCTTTTTTTGCATTTACATCTTACATGCAAATGCAAATCTTTTTTTTGTATTTACACCCAAGTTCCAAAAATGACTAACACTTGGAAAAACCCAAAATTGATAAAACACTTAAAACGAACCATGATCCAAATCGAAGAGATTTCTCGAGGGATCAACCCACGCTCGAGATGACCTAAAAATGTCTTGATTTGTGTGCTTAGAGGATGTGGGCTATGAAATAGACAAGTTTCGTAGGGGTTATTCCATGAATTGAGCGAGCTAGAATTCGAGGATAACACTTCCTACTCCAACTACATCTTTTCCTCTATCTCAACAAGAGTGCATTTTTCTGAGTCTATTAAAGGACTACTTGATCACTTTTCCTCCTCCAACACGTAAAAAGTTTCCACAAAACAAACAATTAACACTTCCTTTCTGTGCATATCATCGGGTGCTTGGCCATTCCACTAATGAAGGCCGATCCTTAGGTGACAAAATTCAACAACTTTGAACTAGGTATGGATCTAGCACCTTATACCATGCTTGATGTAATACCTTTAGCATCTTGTGATCCATCCATTTATATTTCATGTTGTTTGATTTATGTGGTACCTTGTTGCAATGCTCAATGTCATACCATGACTACACAAGCCATTGTGTATCATGCCTGCAACATCGCCTTGGTTGGCCTATTATGGGGGAAACCCCTTTTTACAATGTAGCTTTTAAAAACACATATCATTTGGGCATGTGCTTTTATAAAGCTCTCATGCCTGATTTACATTCATTATTCATTCTACCTTAAAGAAATTGCTCCCTGATGGAGTTAGCAATCACTTTAATGTGGGGGCATACATTATACTATGTGACTTACTTTATTCATGCACCACGTGGCTAGTCTTGATGTCAACATACTTGGTGATCATTTTTGTAGCACCTCTGATATGGTTGATGTGGATCTCACCAAGTGATTCAATAGTCCTAACTAGCCTTACTATCATGTGATGTTTCCTTTTGTTGTTTGTCCACGAGCCACCTAGCATAATGCAACTTGCTAGCTTGTGTGCTTCATGCGACCTATCATTATTACACTCATGGTCACCTAGTAATTTGATGGTCCTTACTAGCCTATGATGCATGAGAGCATTGTTCATGTTCTTTCACATCGATTGCTCCTTTGTCTATCTATGCTTCTTCTTTCCATTCCTCTATATCCTTCTTAGAATTCCTCTATTTGTAATGTGTCGTACCTGTTTATATTTAAAAAAAAATGTGTGATTTTTATTATTTTATTGTGTGATCTTTCAGACTAGACAAAAGAATGCAGAAGGGGTTTTAAGTTTTCCTGAAGATGTGTTGCCGAAGCATACAATATAGAGCATAGAGAGAAAACTTAGAAAAAGTATAACATATATAAAGAAAATAACAAAGACCCAGATAGCAAAATAGCCAAATATGAATTACTGTGACATAACCATATCTAGAAATGCAACTTGGTACATGTGTTGAGAGTGCACCAGCAATTGGGTATAGCTGGAATCACTCCAAACTCCAAAAAATATGAGATTAAGCTTACAAATGATATTAGCAATATAAATGGGCTCTAAACACCTCACACAATGTAAAATATGTGATACCCACAAAAGGAAATGATACTCTCAGACTCCCACGCTACTCATTAAGCAGTACAACCATGGCTGAAAATGCAAACAACAGCTATGAACAATGCCCACACAATAGACTACCTTCAAATCCTCTGAAATCTGCACTCAACAATAATAGAGAAATGCTATATATCTAATCGGCTCAAAACTCCTTCGAATGACTTCATTGCAAGCACATTGTGAATGCTGAATACATCCACCATCAATGGCACCGTTGGGTAGTCTCTCACACCTGTAGAATGCCGTTACCTATGGAAGTTTCTATTTCCATAAGCCTCTGGTTCGAATCCTCAAACCCTCACAATAGCAAACTCTAGCAAAGCTCACAAGAATAAAATATCATAAAGCAAGCATAAACCTAATTGAGCCCTTCAGCACCTTTTTATAAACTCTCCAAACCCAACATCCCTTTTTGGAGGGAATTTGCATTTGTTTTATTATTTAATTTTCATCCCCTTATGACTCCCATGGGCTCCCACCTCCTAGAGGGTCACTTTTAAGTTATAACTTATTTTTATAAAGTGACCATTTAATATTTATTTGTAAAGTCCCAATAAATTATTATATAGAACTTCAAACTTTAAAATAAATATGAAGACGGTGTCAGAATGCCACGTTCTTTAGCTTGTCGGAAAGATTTCAATGAAACGCTTCTGACCCCACTTTGAAAATCTTGAACCGACATTAAACCTGGACTTACTAAAAATAGTAAGTAATGCTCAAGATCAACTGGGCCAACTCTAAAGGTGCCAACTGGACCTCTGAACTTGAACCATCTTTCCTTCCACCGACACAACCTCTAATGCCAACTAACCCCAGTTCCCTAACCAAACTGCTAGTCCATGGGAACTCTATGATGGACTAACCATGAGTCTAGAAGAGGACATTACAGTCCACCCTCCCTAAGATTGCTTGCCTCAAACAATCTTAAGTTAGGATGCTCTAATATCTGCTCATTCTCCCAAGTAGCATCCTCCACTGGCAGGCTCTTCTATTTAACCAAGTACTCTCTAATGATCCTCCTCCTCAAATTACGTTCCTTGGTATCAATTATAGCCTTGGGTACCAGTATCAACTTCCCCTCTTCATCAAGAGGAGGCAACTCCACTAATGGTGTCACATTATGCCTCAATGCCTTCTTGAGGCAAGATACATGAAACACATTATGTACCCTGCTACCTGTTGGAAGCTCCAACTCATAAGCCACTTCTCCAATCCTCTTGGAGATCCTAAAAGGTCCATAATATCGTGGCTTCAACTTCTCTACCCCACTCTTCTTGAGAGTGGACTGTCTATAGGGCTGCATCATGAGATACACCATGTCACCAACCTCAAAAGATCGCTCAGTCCTCTGCTGATCTGCATACTACTTTTGTTGATTCTGAGCCTTCTGTATGTTCTCCTTCAAAGACCTCATGATGTCCTGACTCTCCTGGAGAAGGTCTTTGGCCTTCAGCACTCTGCTATAACCAAATAACAAATAAACAAAGTTCGGTGCCTCATACCCATACAAAGCCATAAATGGTGACATCTGAATAGACATGTGGTATGTGGAATTGTAACAGTACTCTCCCATGTGAAGCCACTTGACCCATGCCTTTTGCTGCCCTGAAACATAATTTATGAGGTATCCTTCCATCCATTTGTTAACTATTTCCATCTGACCATCTATCTGGGGGTGGTAACTCGTACTGGGGGTGAGCTTTGTCCCTTTCAACCTGAAAAGCTCCTGCCAAAAAATACTAAGGAATCTACTGTCCCTATCACTGACAATGTTCCGAGGCAACCCGTGGAGTCAAACTACCTCGCGGAAGAACAAATCTGTAACCTGTGCTATAGTGAAAGTGGTAGGGATGGCAAAGAAGTGTGCATACTTTGTCAACCTGTCCACTACCACGAAAATGCAATCCCTACCTTGAATTTTTGGTAAATCTATGATAAAGTCCATAGAAATGCTATCCCACTTCCTATCAGGAATGGGTAGGGGCTGCAATAAACCTCCTGGAAATGAGTGCTCCTGTTTGTTTTGTTGACATATCGAGCACTCTCTCACATACTACATTACCTCTGTCTTGAGGCCCTTCCAGGTGAACCTCTCTCTAACCTGCTTATAAGTTTTGAAATACCCTAGGTGTCCTGCCATTGACAAGTCATGGAATGCCCTCAAAACCTTCTGTTTCATCTGAGAACCTGACACCAAGAAGATCCTATTCTTGTAAATGATTAAATCATTTACCACTGTATACCTATCATCCTTGATGGTGCCATCAATTATCCCAGTAGCCCATGCATCCTTTGCATACTTAGTTGATATCATCTCCCTCCAATCATTTGCAATGGCTCCAAGTGCACATAAATGGGGCCTCCTGGATAGAGCATCAACAACAATATTTTTCTTTCCTTTGACATACACAATGTCAAAGTTGTAGGCATGTAACTTGTTGACCCACTTCTGTTGCCTCTCATTTAAGTCTTTCTAGCCAAGGAAATGCTTCAGACTGTTGTGATCTATTTTGACTACAAACTTGCTGCCCACAAGGTACTGTCTGAACTTAGCCAACGCATGCATTATGGCTAACATCTCCTTATCGTAAATGCTATAGCTGCGCTCCACACCCCTCAACTTCCTACTCTCAAATGCTATGGGGTGCTTATCCTGCATAATTACAGCACCAATGCCTTCTCTTGAAGCATCACACTGCAACTCGAAGGGCTTGCTAAAATATGGTATGGCCAATACATGGCATGTACTCATAATCTTTTTGAATATGTCAAAGCACTCATGTGTACCCCCTGTCCAACTAAATGCATCCTTGTGAGTCAAATATGTGAGGAGAGCAGCTGATTGAGAAAACCCCTTCACAAACCTGCGGTAATATCCACATAAACCCAAGAATCCCTTCAGTTGAGTGAGATTCTTTGGTGGTGGCCAGTCTACTATTGCTTGAATATTCTCTGGGTCTACCTTCACGCTATAAACATTGATGATGTGACCCAAGTATAGCAACTCAGTCGTCCCAAACTCACACTTTGACATCCTAGCATATAAAGATTCCCTCTCTAGAATACTCAACACAATGTCAATGTGTTTCAAGTGCTCTTCCCATGTCTTACTGTAAATCAGGATATCATCAAAAAATATCAGAACAAACCTCCTCAACTGCTCTCTGAACACTGTGTTCGTGCAAGACTGGAAAGTAGCTGGTGCATTAGTCAAGCCGAATGGCATGACTAAGAACTCAAAGTGCCCATAGTGAAACCTAAATGTTGTCTTCTCCACATCCTCATCTCTGACCTGAATCTGATGGTACCTAGATCTCAAGTCTATCTTAGAGAAATAACAGGCCTCGTGTAGCTCATCAATCAGCTCATCTATCCTGGGTATGGGATACCTGTTCTTGATTATTTTCTTATTGAGTTCCCTATAATCAATGCACATCCTAAGAGTCCCATCCTTTTTCTTTACTAACACAATGGATGATGCAAACGGGCTCTTACTTGCTCTTATGTGTCCCATGGCGAGAAGCTCTTTGATAGCTTTCTCGATCTCATCTTTGTATCTCTTTGGGTGCCGGTATGGTGTGGTGATCACCAGTTTTGCACCCTCCTCCAACTCAATCACATGCTTGATACCTCTGTCGGGTGGTCTACTTGGTGGAATATCACTAAACACTTTGGTGTGTTTAGTTAGAAGAGCCTGTATGTCAGGGGGATACTCACGTTTCTGCTACTCCACAACTTCAGGCATCACCAATATCTCTACTGCCCATTGTACCTGATCATGGAAAATCAACCTCTCCATTCGCTTGAGAGAAACAACTCTCAATCCACCATCTAAAATGCCCCTAAGCACATGCTTAACTATGTTCACTTCAAACTTCATTTTCATTGTCCTCAAATTGATAGTGAACTCCCCTATCTCATGTAGCCATTTCATTCCCAGCACAACATCCATGTCACTCATGCTAACCACATAAAACTCTGACTGGGACGTATAATGGTATAGCTGGATCGTCAAGTTGGGAATTCTCCTAGTGCAAGTAAGTACAAACCCATCGACTACCTTTACCTTAAATCCCACAAACTCCTCTGTCTACAACCCCCTCTTAGCAACCAAGCCCTCATCTATGAAGTTATTAGTGGTACCTGTGTCTAACAAGGTAATGCACCTCTATCCACCCAATACTCCTCGAATCTTGAATGACCCTTCTCTCTAAATGCTAGAAATGTGGGTTGTGGGTAGGGAGGTATCCTCATCCTTATCTGGTACTTTAGATGCAACATCTGTCCTGAATCATCATCCTCTGTATGCTGCTCTGAATGCATGTTTGACTGCACAGACTCATCTACTGAGAAGTACTCAATCTGTTTTGCCTTCCCTCAAGCAGCACACTTATACTTAGGATCCCAAGGCTCTTTGTAGTGAAAGCAGAGTTTCTTCCTTCTAAGATCATTCAGTTGATCCTCAGCTAGTCAGGAAGAACTCTTGTGTGGCTGATGTCCTAAGTCCTTGTACCTGTGCCTCCTATCTCTTTTCTTTTCTCTCTTATGCTGAAAGTTTTTGTTCTAAAATTTGCTTCTCCATGCTCAAGACTCCATATCCTGAGCCTTTTTCATGGCCTCCTGCAATGACATAGGGTCTAAACCCTTCACCCATCCACGTAGAGGATTAGACAACCCATCAACAAAGAGCACAATCAACCTCCTCTCGGATATGTCTGAAACCATGACCGAAAGATTCTGAAACTCCAAAATGTATGAGTCCACTGAACCACTTTGTCGCAACTGTGCCAGCTCCTTAAAATACAACTTCGAGTCCTTCTTGTCAAACCTATCAATGAGTCTGGCTGTGAACTCAACATAAGATGTGATATGGTCATGTCCCAGAGTCACCTTCCCATTGATCCACCACTTATGCGCATTGCCCTACAAATGTAAGGCTGCGTATGTGATGGCATCTGTCTCTAGCATGGGGCTGATCTGAAGGTAACTGTCTAGCTTTTGTACCCATGCTCTTACTGAAGTTTTTCTCAAACTATTAAAATATGGTAAGGTCATCTTGCTGACCTTCTTCTGTAGCTCATTGTTCTGTTATCTATTACCTCCTCTGGGTCTGTGTCTCATCCGGAGATCTGAGTAGTCTCTGAAAGTCATTTCAACTCTAAACCCTTCGTTGGAAGCCTGCCAATCCCTAAAGATCTCCTCCTAAAACTCCAACTGTGTAGCATTGCTATCGGGTATCTCGTCCCTTAGCCTAAAAGTCAGAATTCTTGGTCTATCTGCAGTTGTGAGCTGTGTAGCACCCCGGTTATTCACCGAAGCCTCTCCATCATGATATTGGTGTTCATTCCTATCACCAATGTTTCTGTCACCATTCCTACTCCATTACCTCGGTCTCCATGACCTCGGTCCCTATGTCTATCACCATCATCCCGGTCTCTATTTCTATCATTCCTGCCTCCATTCCGGTCATTCCTGTATCTGTTTTGATCTATATTATGCTCATCTTCATCCAGCTCAAGAAATAATTAACCAAGAAGCCTTCCAAGTGCTTGTTGAGACCTGTCTAAGCTAGCCACGATCTGTTGTTGACCTATAGCCAAGTCATTGAGGATATCTCGTGTGCTTGGTTCTTCAATCTACCTGTCACCCATCTCCCCTGTATGCTCTGGAAATGGAGGTATCTCACCTGAAAAGGGGTATGTCCGTGACACTAGGGAATTGTCCTCTGTAGCTGCTACCACTATCTCTGGATCTGACTCAAATGGATCACTCTGTGGTATTGGATTCCTCTACGAAAATTATGTTCCTTGCCTTGCTCTGGTATTCCTTAAAGGATATCTATCTGTCGGTCGCATATCTCATTTTCACTTCTGCATGTCTGTTTCAACCTCACAGGATGGCAAGATCATAGCTCTGATACCACTGTAATGTGTCATACCTGTTTGTATTTTTTAAAATCTTTTTTATGTGTGATTTTTATTATTTTATTATGTGATCTTTTAGACTAGATAGAAGAATGCAGAAGGGGTTTTAAATTTTTCTGCAGATGTGTTGCCGAAGCATACAATATAAAGCATAGAGAGAAAACCTAGAAAAGGTACAACATATATAAAGAAAATAACAAAGACCCAGATAGCAGAATAGCCAAATATGAATTACTGTGACATACCCATATCTAGAAATGCAACTTGGTACATGTGTTGAGAGTGCACCAGCAACTGGGTATAGCCAGAATCACTCCAAACTCTAGAAAATTTGAGATTGAGCTTACAAATGATATCAACAATATAAATGGGCTCTAAACACCTCACACAATGTAAAGTATGTGACACCCACAAAAGGAAATGATACTCTAAGATTCCCACGCTACTCATTGAGTAGTATGATCATGGCTGAAAATGCAAACAATAGCTATGAACAATGCCCACACAATAGACTACCTTCAAATCCTCTGAAATTTGCACTCAACAATAATAGAGAAATGCTATATATCAAATCAACTCAAAACTCCTCTGAATGACTTCATTGCAAGCACAATGTGAATGCTGAATACATCCACCGTCAATGGCACCGTTGGGTGGTCTCTCACACCTGTAGAATGTCGTTACCTATGGAGGTTTCCGTCTCCACAAGCCTTTGGTTCGAATCCTCAAACCCTCACAATAGCAAACTCTAGCAGAGCTCACAAGAAGAAAATATCATAAAGCAAGCATAAACCCAAATGAGCCCTTCAACACCTTTTTATAAACTCTCCAAACCCAGCGCCCCTTTTTGGAGGGAATTTGCATTTGTTTTATTATTAAATTTTCATCCCCTTATGACTCCCATGGGCTCCCACCTCCTAGAGGGTCACTTTTAAGTTATAACTTATTTTTATAAAGTGACCATTTAATATTTATTTGTAAAGTCCCAATAAATTATTATATAGAACTTCGGACTTTAAAATAAATATGAAGATGGTGTCGGAATGCCATGTTCTTTAGCTTGTTGGAAAGGTTTCGATGAAACGCTTCTGACCCCACTTTGAAAATCTCGAACTGACACTAAACCTGTACTTACTAAAAATAGTAAGTAACACTCAAGATCAACTGGGCCAACTCTGAAGGTGCCAACTAGATCCTTTGAACTCGAACCATCTTTCCTTCCACCGATACAACCTCCAATGCCAGCTAACCCCAGTTCCCTAACCAAACTACTAGTCCACGGGAACTCTATGATGGACTAACCATGAGTCTAGAAGGGGACATTACACTATTTTAGTTACATCTTGGGGACAATGCATGGTAATTGGGACAAACTTTTAGACTGAGGTATCTTTTACCTTGCTGACTCAAGATCTCGCTTTGTGTGCTCAAGTATTTGTGATGACTTCATTATTGTATGCTTTTGTCTTCCATGATAGTCTTCATGTATGCTTCATGCATGCTTTATGTGTATTCCACATGTGTTTCACATGTATTCCGCATGTCTTCCATGTGTATTCTCTATGTTTGCTTCATGTATTATATGTTTTCTTTGTGTATCATGTGTTTGCTTTGCATATTATGTGTTTTTACGTGTACTCTAGCTTGTGTGCTTCATGTGACCTATCATTATTACACTCATGGTCACCTAGTTATTTGATGGTCCTTACTAGCCTATGATTCATGAGAGCATTGTTCATGTTCTTTCGCATCGATTGCTCCTTTGTCTATCTATGCTTCTTCTTTCCATTCCTCTATATCCTTCTTAGAATTCGTTTGTTTTAGTTACATCTTGGGGACGATGCATGGTAATTGGGACAACCTTTTAGACTGAGGTCTCTTTTACCTTGCTAACTCAAGATCTCTCTTTGTGTGCTCAAGTATTTGTGATGACTTCGTTATTGTATACTTTTATCTTCCATGAAATTCTTCATGTATGCTTCATGCATGCTTTATGTGTATTACACATGTGTTTCACATGTATTCCACATGTATTCCACATGTTTTCCATGTGTATTCTCTATGTTTGCTTCATGTATTATGTTTTTGCTTCGCATATTATGTGTTTTACGTGTACTCTCTATGTATGCTTTGTCCTATCTCATGTTCACAAGTGTGTGTATATGTGTATGATTTGTACCATGTGGTCTAGCACATCTCTCAAGCTTAGCATCATTCTATGAGGAATTTTTGTCCTTTCTGTAATTTAGAATGATCAGGAGCATAAGTTCCTACTCTCGCTAAAGTGGGGGCTAAATGTAATATCGTAAATTGTTGACTCAAGACAATTTCACACAGAATTTATCTCCCTTTTGAATGTTGTATCAATTTTAGGACTTGATTAAGGATCTTTTGTAAGTCCCCTAGCCACACACCCTTTCAGGAGCTAATTATCTAGGACCCTGGCACCCAAGTGCTAGTGTCCAACCAGTTAGGCCCTAAAAAGGTTTTGGATTATAGTTTGTCAGCCTTGTGTGTCTTGTGTATTGTACCTTGTTGGCCTCGAGTCATTTAGGCTCTCGACAAGTAATTGAGATGCATATATACAAGTCTCTCTCATTCATTTACTCCTAATGATCTAATGACACTCTAGCTAATGACTCTCTATGCAATTGCTTTCTAACAAGCTCTCTATTTCTACATATTATTGTTGTGTGTACTAACTCTTGTTGCAGATCTTGGTGGAAGCTCCTTCCTCCTTCACTCACTCCTTGTGGCGATTTGATTGTGACATCATCCCATCAAGGATCTCACGTTCATGGTAACATCTTTCCTTTATGCTTGCTTACATTTATCTTATATTATTTAGATATGCCTCTACCCTCCTATGGCACACACTCTTGATCTAATCCTTGTTCTTGTGGAGATGGGAACACCATTCACGGGGTTTGACTTAGGCAAGCCCCTAAATAGCACCAACATTTTCCCTCTTTTATGTGTGCAAGTGTCAGTAGTGTCTCAGACTTTTGATAGCGCAAAACCCTAGGACACCCTCACTTGGGCACCCTAGTCCTCTAGATCTATGCCATATTTTTGATAGTAGCCCTCGATAACTCTGCTCTGCTCAGTTCAAGCCCCCGTTTCTAGGTTTCCAGCCCCGACAAGTCAATTACTTTTGTTTTGGCATATTCATCATAGAAACCCTAGATCTAGTTAAGTAATTCAATCTTTACAATAACAACAAAGGGATAGAACCCATGTAGCTTGGCTCTCCTTCATAACTATAGCCAAGCTCAGTTTGTGTTCCAATGTTTGATTAAAAGGATTGACCTGGCTAGTTGAGTAGTGATTTGGTGTCTCTTTTCTATCAAACAAAAGGTAGGGCATCACATTTGTGCTCAAAATAGGCAAATTAAATACACCTTACAACACTCCACAAAGTACTAACATGTGGCATATAATGCCAAATCAAAATCCCACACCCCATTTTCGTTGGAGCATAATTTAATTAATATAAAATATAATAATGTGTGAAAAATAATCAATAATTAATAAATCAAACTAGAAATTTTTGCAACGTTGAGACACCTTAATTCCCAATAGCCAATGGCCCTTTTTCTTGCATGTTTACCACTTTTTGTTATTGTTTTTTCCTTATTTATACTTTGCTTTTCTTCTACTCTTTTTCATTCATGTTTCTAATTATGCCTCATCCCACTATGATGACATGGAGGATGATCATCCATGTTAACTACTACATATATATTACTATTAGGACTAACTCTATCCATAGCCTAATATGGTGTCAATCATGCCATTTCCTTCCTTTTTTATTGTCCTTTATCCTCTTTGTTGTAATTCCATGTTTGTGCTTGTACCTTTATTTTATAAGCAATATGTCATATTTTTATGGCATTTAATCCTCCTCTTTTGCTTTAGGCTTTCTGCTATGATATTTTTGCAATTACCTAGGGGCATATAATACTTGTTCCTCTTATGATCTTGTATCTTATCATCCCTTGGGGGGATGATCTAAATGTTCTCTCTTTCATCACTATGCCACTTAATCCTTTGAGGGCATATGATGCTTGTTCCCCTAGTGATTCCTTTAGTCTTGTCATCTCTTGGGGCATGACCTAGATGTTCCCCTTAATCATTTATCTTACTTTCCTTCTCATCAAAATCTATAGAACCTCTCCTCTTCTATCCATTTTCCCTTAACCATTATCCTTAATAAATGGTTGGCTCTCTTTGTTTAGCCATTTCTTTTACCTATCACTTTAAGTAGTGGCATGTATCCTACCTCACTCGCTCTCACGCCCTCATATTTTTGATTGAACTCTTTCAACCTTTGACCTTGATGATGAATAAACCTTACCATTACTTTGGGCCCTAGTCTGACCTTTTATCTAATCAAATGGTTACCTTATAACCAATGCTACCATCATTAATATCCTATTTGCAGTTGCATGGCAACCTATGGCTAGGATGGCAATTGCCAAATAGTTAGTGTGTTAGATGGAAATTTCTAAATATCTAGTGTGTTAGATGGAAATTTCCAAATAGCTAGTGTGTTATATGGCAATTGTCGAATAGCCAATTCATTGGGTCACAACCTCAAAGCCATGTTTCTAGTTTCTAGTTGGGTGACAAACTATAGCTAGGGTGGTAATTGCCAAATAACTAGTTTTCAGGTGGCAACCTAAAAGCCATTATTCCAATTTCCATGTCATTATTTATACCTTTATTATAGGCCTATCCTAACCTCTTTTATGAGTGACTACCTTATAACCCTTATTGTCATTAGCATTTCTTCAGTATCCAGTTTCCAACTACCACTTACCTTTAGCCAAGGTGTTCCTCTTTTCGCCATGGATCCTTGTTGCACTTCCTTTCCTCGATTCCTTCTATGGATTAGATCTTCATAGATCTCTTCCCCAAAACAAATGGGTTAAAATTTTTAAGGTATTTTTCAGCTTTTTCACTAGCATTTTATGGCATATTAGATTTACATTTCATAGTTGCATTGCTCATAGATGTGTTTTTCTCTTAGCTTATGTGCCTATGTGTGTTTCTTATGTTAGATGTATATTATTGTTGGCATGCAATAATTACTCTTTCCATGATGCTTTTATAGGGATAGGCACATGCACAATTTAAATACTAGCGTCTCTCCTATGGTAAAATGTATCCTTTATATTTCATAATTTACTAGGCTCTACTTTAGTAGACTTCTTCCTTAGTGATTCATAAGTCTACTAAAGTGGGGGAAAATGGTAAGATAAAAAATTGAATTATTTACAATCTTTTTTATCACATTTCACACTCATTTTAGTTGTCTTGTTGTATGCGTGTTTTGACTTCTTCATTACCCCACTTTGTCATCATCCCTAGCCATGTCCCCTACACCCCTCTTATGTGTTTTATTTTATAATTTATTTAATTTTTGTCTCAGGTCCCTTGGTCCTAGGTGTAAGCCCCTTTTATGACCCCTCACCGCCCTCACCTTGCCACCTTTTTGTTGCCTTTAATCAAACTATTAAATGAGATTATATTCCTCAAACCTAGTGCAACAACTGTGTTTGAAATCCTCCAATATCTTTTTGTAGGTTTCTTAATGATTGGGAACCACCACTCTTAGATGACAAACTTTATGCTCGACTAATCTTGAGAAATTAAACCATTTCATGTCTGAGAATTTCTCCAAGTTGGGCGCAACCAAGGGGATAATTCCTCATCCTCTGATCAACTCCAATTTAGCACCAAACATTCCTCCAATCATGATAAGTAGTGTGCACTACGTTTTATCCTAGGTTCCCTTTAAAAAGTTGTTAAATAGATCTCCCAATCTCACTTTTCTACACCACAACAGTAATCATTCATCTTGTGAGCAATTTTTGAGTGATAGTTTCCAAAAGAGTAAGTGCATGTTAGTGATTATAACATTTATCCTAAGTGTTATCTTTCTATCAAGCTATTATACAATTTTTTATGAGCCTCCTCGCAACCCAGGCTACAACTTAAGCAATCAATATAGGTATACTATTTCCATGTGTTTGTAATAGCCAACATAGAGTATTAATTTCAATATTTTGTTTTTCATCATTTTTTATTGTCTAATCTATAAAGTATTCCTCTTAGGACATCTATTAACCCTCCTCATCCATTTCACCCATCCCCCATTGCCATTTTGTTGATCTTTTCACTCACCCATCTCTCCTTGCCTCCATTGAAGCCTTGGGACATCCTACCTTGCATTTAGTTTGAATTTTCATCAAAATCTAAAAAATATGATTGTATATTAGTCATATCAATTTCTGTGTCAGTCATTTTGAGTTTAACATTAGTTTTTATGTCTGTGGCTTTTTATTTATCTGTCTTTGTCTTCCACCTGCTTTACACTATAAAGTTTACACCTCAAATTAGTCCCCAACTTATGGAATGTAGATAGAATTAAACTATGAGAGAAACAATTGATTAAATTACTTGCATAAGATTAATTTGAACAAGGAACAAAAATTAAATAGAGAAAACACCATGAAAAAGTGGAGACACAAAGGAATCAACACACAGAGAAAACCCTTGTGGATAAAAACTCCACTAAATGTGAATCACATTAACTTAAGTACTCCAAAACGGATTCAATACAATGGCCTTATCCCAGAGGCCATCTAAGAGCTCTCTCAACAACCAAAAATGCCTCCCAAGACTAAATGCAACTCTCAAATAATTCTCTTGCCCCTAAATATAGTCACAATATAAGTATAAAGGTTACAAAAAAACTCCCAAAATAAGAGATACAATACTCTAGAAGTTCCATCTATGCCTAATTTAACCTCAAAGCATGTTATTTATAGATTCTCAAGCATGAAGAAAACTAAAACAACTACCAAGTAGGAAGAGGAAGCCCCAAAATTGGGAATTTGGATCCAAAATGTCGCTCATGGTCATACATAATGAATTTGCCACTTTTGACAAACAAGTGAATTGCATGTTCACTGCTTTCTATAAACCAATGAACATGTGTTCATCAATTCATCAACCTTTTAAAACCTAATTATTCTAAAAGCCATAACTTTTTCATATGAACTTGAAACGAGTTTTCATTTTTTGAAATTGTATTGTAAAGTTTTGGGAAGTCCAAATATGCAATCATATTCAACTTTCAATCTATCTAAATAATAATTTTCCTATGTAACATTATTGCATTTATGAGGTCAATGGTGTTCATAACCAAGCCCAGGATGATATCTTCTCTATCAAAGAATGTACTCCAAGATGTCC
The DNA here is from genome assembly GCA_027924645.1 of Cunninghamia lanceolata. Classification (NCBI taxonomy): domain Eukaryota; kingdom Viridiplantae; phylum Streptophyta; class Pinopsida; order Cupressales; family Cupressaceae; genus Cunninghamia; species Cunninghamia lanceolata. The sequence continues at coordinate 4,487,848 of BSBN01000118.1, forward strand.
CATACCATCCTTAGACCTTCTCAAGCATTAAAGAAGTAAGCCACTCTCAAGAAACATGCCATGAAATAGGATACATATTGTGTTATGGTATTTGTGTGATCTATTTTTGTTGATATATTTCTAATTTATATATGTTGTCATCATATTTTTGATTTATATCAGATTTAAATCATATTTTAAGACCTTTATAATGCTTCTTTCATGAAGAAATAATATTAGTTTATCAATAATAATGTTGTAAGGAAAGAAGTATAATAAAAGCAAATATGGTTGCTAAATTAGAAATTGTTCCTTTAACACACATATTTGTTAAGGGGCCTACTTTACATGATGATTTGAGTCCATCTCAAGTGGTTGGTCTTGGTGATTTTGCAATTGGTTATTGAGGAGATGACGAATTATTGCATGATAATGGATACACACATTATATCTAGACCTTAATCATCTTCATACATTTTTACTCATTCTTTGATATAATTTCACTAAAAAAAAAAATTATTCCTTTCACTTTATTTTTCTTCCTCTTATTCAAAGCTAATAAGTGGATGATGCAAAGTCACCTTTAATGGTGTGTGTTGACACACATGGCCATGAACATTCCTTTTGTTTCATGACCTATTTTCCTTTACTTTCTACTTTCCTATACTTTTCCCTGTGGATTCAGGATGATGCAAAACAATGAAATTTGTCTTTAACACATTTTCATTTATGTTGATCAAAAAAATCCTCATTCATGTCCATCTCAGACTTAGCATATTGTGCCTTTAAGTACTTGACGAATTTCATGCTTAGTAAAATGTAAATGTTGATGATTATATTTTTATGCCACTAATGTAGTTATTGAAGATTCTAGTAATGACTCATGTGTGTAGGTTTGGAGATGTTAAGTTCTACCAAAGCACAAAGAAACCACATGGCATCACCCTACCACATATCCTTGAATTTGTTAAAGCTTATTTCATTTACTCCTTTTAATGTTACTTTAGCAATCATAACTCATATAGTTCACATTCATGCCGAAGTGGGGCAAAATGGACCAAACAATGCATACATTTCCCTTCTACTCTATTGTTTCACACCTAGTTTTGGTATTGTCATAAACACAATATCCTATTGTTCAATTTGTATTATTTTGTGTATAAAATAACCCCAAACTTGAAAAGTATTGATGATCAACCTATCCTAATCCCAAATGGTCTAGACAAACTCTCTTTGTAGCTATCCCTATACCTTGGACTATATCATGTGTGAATATGTATTCTAGACAAGACTACATCCATGACCTAGTCCTCCTAATTCAAATCTCTTTTCCCACTTTCTTGAGATGATCCCACAAATAATATGACCATTACCCATTGCCTTACATGTAGAATATTTTGAATCGATCACCTAGGATTTTGTATTTAAAGGATAATCATAGATTATTAGTAAGAAAAAAAATAAAAATTGGATTATAAAAAATCATTTCCACATATAGAGATTCACAACTTGAATAGATAATTGCATTATGAACACTACACATTAATCTAGGCACTTTGCATCTTTGCTCGGTGCATTCTCCAATCTTGGTCATTAATAATAAGGGCTTGACTACTACAAAGGAATTCAATGGGATTTGCCTCTCTGTCGTAGGCTCCTAAGGGTATTTTTCATTGTTGCCATGTTTTAGACACCACAAGTATAATCACAAGCAAACAAAATTTTCAAATGTGTAGAAGCAAAAGACATTTTCACATTGTGAGGACTAATCGACACCAAGAAGACTAGATCAAGTATGTAGACTTGTCTAGAAGCAGAGCAAAGTCTTCGAGTAGGTCTATGATAAGTAAAGTAGTATTAATCCAATAGCAAAACTTTGACATTGATTGTCAAGTACCCAATACAACAGAATATTAATCACCAAATACATCCAATTAACAAATCAAAACTAAAAACTTTTAACCTTCTTATTTTCTTTTATCATTTTATTAATCTCAACTCCATTATTTATACTAGGCTCTTGGCTGGCTGGCCTAATTGTTTGGCTGTCATAAAGGTAAGTTCGTTTGCCGCTATCCCGACCTCGTTGAGCTCCTTTCCTTCCGGGAGGGAGTTCACTACCTTTCTCTTCCTCCTACCCACACCCTTGACTAGTTCATTACCCCCGTTCCATCCTTCACCCTTCCATCCTTACTTCCTTCCGTGGGGTCCTCACTCCCAGCCATGGAGTAAAACCCTTGCTTGGTCGGACAGTACTCAACTGAACTTCACCAGACAGTAGAGAGAAAGTTCTTGCCAACTATAGCCACCCGAGGGTTTACTTAGAACCCGGAGATTGACTGCGTCTGTGGGGTTGGGTGGGGGGCAAAGGCCACTCACCAATTTTCTATTCCACCCACCCTGTTCTCCGGTTTTCTCGGAGGTTGACTGCGTGTGTGGGGTTGGGTGGGGGGCTCTGTGGGGATGGGTGGGGGGTTCTATTCCACCCACCAACTTTCTATTCCACCCATCTTGGGAAACGAGTGTTCCTCAGGAATTTTAGAACTATATTAGTAGTCGGGGGGAACTATAGTAATATAGGGATTAGCTATAGTCGGTGGTTTCAGCCACTGATCATCGGAATTGAGGTCAACCAATAGCCTTCTCTCCCCCACCCCACCCGTTTGATACCACTACTATCTCCTCCCACCCACCCAACTATATCCTCCCACCCACCCTCGAGGAGAGGAAAGGAACCACTGATGACCGATGAAAGCAAGTGTCCGGGGGCCCTCAAGCCAATGAATTAAAGGTAGGGTGGGGCCGCTTGAGATTTCTTGTTCCCACCCACCCGGACTCATGACATAAAGCTGGGTTGTCCGGATCTCCAACTATGCCCTTCTTTACTGCCGGGCTTGGAAGGAGGGAGCCACGTTAACGGATTCACTATTACGGATAGGCACAAATGACTGAATTCAACGCTTTCAGTAAGGTTGGGATTCATGAATCAAGGTTGGGAATCAGGCAGAATGGAGCCACTACTATTGGTTTGGTTACCATCTCCTACTTGAATATATTTGACTGATTATTAAATACTTATCTCTATTTAAACCTAGATAATAATTGCAAGGTGCATACATTTTCCCCACATAAAAACAAATATCTATTTAATAGAGACCACATTGCGACGTTTATATTATTAATAGATACTCCAATGCTACATTTACATTAATATCAATGGTATACGTTAGAAACCATGAGTGTGACTCACATCCAGCTCTAATAATATAAAAATATCAATTAGGCAGCCATAGCTTGTATTATGAGACTTCTGCTTACATCACGAGGGGGAAATGGCCGCAAGGTTGACTCATCCAAAGATAATTTGCAGCTTGTGATTGCAACATTTGTAGAGATACATGTGGAATCAAACCCTATTAATTATTAACATATTGGACAAACATAGCAATAAATTTAATGTTCTATGTTTTAATAGTCAAATAAAAATAATTAATAAATTTTTTATACTTGAATCTTAAAAAATATTAAATAATTATCTTATTTGTATCAACTATAATGATCTAAGAGTTCTCCTAAATTTTAACTCAAGTCTTTTTCTTCCTAGCCTTTCATTTTTATATAGTTTTTTAATGCAAGTTTCTCCTTTTTTAATTAAAAAAATTCAACGACTGTTCTCTGATTGGATAACAAATGTGGGGATCTAAGTAATTAAGGTAAGTTTGCTTATATAGGGCCCACACTATGTTCACTCAGAATTGCCACTTGAACCAGCCTTCATACAATTATGCAGAGAAAAAACTTTCATCGGGGCATTATATTCTCGCTCTTGAAGTTAGAAAAACAAATATTTTTACTACGGAAGGGAAGTAGTCTCTGTAAAATATTCCTTACAGCCCTTTTGGATACCTACATTTTTATAATTTTAAACTTATACGTCTCTTTTCTAAATGAGATTCAAGGGATCAATGGAACCACTTCACCTACAGTGTATAAATGTAAGACAAAGGTTTCTTTGTCTACTAAAAGGTTTTGCAATCCAAATGCAGACTTTGGGGTGTGTTAGTCTTGTGTCAGAGGATTTTTTCAGGAATAAGTATGTTTTATGATCTTTGTACTCCTCTTTCCCTGCTAATCTTGTGCTAGAATCTTTGTTCTTGTTTCTGTTTGATGTATTACTATGCTTATCTGCTTTTTACAGTCCTTGCCCTGTAACTATTTCCAGTATAAAGTTGCTGTTCTAGGAGGTAGCATCATAGGTATCAACCTGATTTAACAGTGCTAGTGTGCTTTGTGGGTGCCCTTATCCTGTGACTATTTCCAAGACCCAGATGTTGTGTTAAAAGATTGCTGCAGTTTATCCATTTTTAGGATTAATATCCTCCTCCCTGAGTTATATAGTTGTCCAATAACCACAGTATAATTGTGGAAGGATGGAGAAGGAATTGGCACAGGAAAAACTGATAGAAGAAGGCATGGCACCTAAAGATGGCGAGAATGATGGCAAGCAGATGACTACACAGAAAGAAGCAGCAACAGTACAAGATGGTGGTCAATCTGTGCAGAACAAGACCAAACGAGTGGCTACATTGGATGTTTTCAGAGGCCTTACTATTGCGGTATTTATACTAAAGTTATATGCTAATAATCCAAGTTACAGGATGAAGACACTGTCTCGGATATGTATAATTAGGAGTTTATAACATGATGGTGTATACGGTGCAGGTAATGATTCTAGTGGACGATGCAGGAGGTGCATACGAGCGTATAAACCATGCTCCTTGGAATGGCTGCAATTTAGCAGATTTTGTCATGCCCTTTTTTCTCTTCATTGTAGGAGTTGCTATAGCCCTTGCTCTCAAGGTACAGGAATATCTTTGCTTTATTCCATCTGTCTTCGATCTCAGACTAGGAGTTTGTTTTTAACTTTGATGTATCCAATCTGGTTTTATCATTTGTTTATATGCATAAATGTTAGACTTACTTGAATTCTGTTTTGTTGGCTTCTTCTTCTGAATTCAAATTTCAACTGCCTAGAAGTATTTTTGTCCGAAGTTGTGTAGATTTACTTAAATTCCATTCTAAAAATCAGAAGCTTGCTTTCAATTCAGTGGCATATCTCTTGTCTAGGATTTAGTTACATATGACAACGTTTAAATGGGTGAAACTTTGGAGGCTATAATAATTTTCTCAGGCAATGGTACCTTGGAGGAGAGTCAGAACTATTGTAATTTTCTCTGTGATTGCTGTTAAGGTAAACTTGGAGCAGTTGTCTGTTAAACAATGAAATTGCCAGCTATCGCTACAGTTCTTCAGAATTCTGCTGAATTACGGATTTCTCAGAAATTTATATACTACGCAGAGGCCCTACCATTTGAAAACCTTAGCTTAAAATAGGGCAGCTGCTGTAAACTTCCAGAGGCCTTACCATTTGAAAACCTTAGCTTAAAATAGGGCGGCTGCTGTAAACTTCCAGAGGTCTTACCATTTGAAAAGCTTAGCTTAAAATAGCGCAACTACTGTAAACTTCCAGAAACTTCCGGCCCCTTATTTTGGGCAGCAGCTCAATTTTTCCTGTGAAAAAGATAGTGGCTTCACTTTTTACCATTCAAGATTCCAATTATTTCGGCGTCCCCTGTTTGAAATGTTTCATAGGGCCACAAATGCAGAAACTGTAGTAACCCCGCCATGGGACTGTGTCCATAGAACCCAATGCATACGATGTTCCTAAATTTTCAAGCTATTTATACTGTGACATATTTCTATTAATGTATTGCTCCCCATTAAAACTCTCTTTCTCATCAAATATATTTTATAAAAATTCTATTGTTACAAAAAGAGTTCCTGGCTTATATGTAATCTGAGAATACAGAGAATATTGTTGTTAGTGAATGTTTCTCTTCACCGTTTGCTTTGGCCATTATTTTGGCATAGATTAAATTTTTTTTGCAAGGATTATTTGGTTCTATGGTGTCATCAGTGTTATATATTGTTGTATGATTTTCAATTTCTTTACATAGTATCAGACCTGAAATTAGGGAGTCAATCAAATGCTTTTTAATACACATGCTTAGTTCTAAAAGATGCCATACCAACAATCCTGAAATTACACAAAGCTTATGATAAAAAACAAACAAACATGCTATTACTGTTGGGAAGGCGTTATACACCTTGCATAATAATATTGATTAGATGTGCTAAAAGCTAAAACTATAAGGAGACACATGAGGACAAATTTGGTTGAATTGTGACAAATTTGTTGAGGAGAAAATAAAATATATAGAATCATCTATTTTAATATAGTTGTTGTAATGTGCAAACTTTTTGGACACATCTTGGAATACTTCTAAAAGGACATTTAGAAGTATGTGCCACCTCATGGAACCACTTGATGAAATGTCATGTTGGTTAGACCATGGTTTTGGACACCACTAGTGGTTCTCAAGTGAGCTACTTGCCTATATAAACAAGTCTTGGGTGAGTGGTTTATTCATTCAAAAGATGCATTCAAGAATCATAGGCTCTGAGATATCTGTGCAAGTTTTTCCCCTCTCTACTTGCTGGGTTTTTTCCCTCCATGGGACTTCCCAACGTATCTCTTGTGTTCTATTCTTCTTCTCTTCTTTATTCCTTTCTAAGTATTGTTATTCTATTGAAATTCTTTTTAGATCTGGATTAGTTGTATTGCTTTCCTCATAGAGTTAAGTAGGAAATTATCTCATTCTGGTGCATTATTTCCTTTCGTTTGGTATCAAAGTTTGACATACTTGTTTGATCTGTGAGAGGAGTAGAGCTAGGTTGAAACCAATCCTTGCTTGAGTGGGAGTTGTGCATAGGAGGATCTACCTTTTAGGTACAGAGTGATGGCAAGCTCTAGTGGAAGATTTGAGGTCAAGAAGTTCAGTGGAACCAACTTTGAGCTCTAGAAGCTCAAGATGGAGGACCTACTTATAGATAGAGACATGGGTTACAATTTCTAGTTCGAAACCTGCAACCATGGTTGATGAAGACTGGAAAGTGTTGGATTTGAAAGAATGAAGCCTGGTTAGGCTTTGTTTGTCAGATCTAGTGCTCCTGAATGTTTTGGGAGAAGCCTCCACCGAACTCCTCTAGAAGAAGCTAGGAAACCTGTACTAGACTAAACCTTTGGTAAATAAGCTTTTTCTAAGGAAGAAGTTGTATTCTCTGTGGATGAGTGATGGAGACTTTGTTGTAGATCATCTATACACAGTCAATATTATCATGAGTCAATTATAGTCAGTTGATGTGAAGATGAATAAAGAAGATTAATGCATTACTCTATTGTGTTCATTGCCAGACTCATGGGACAACCTTGTCATGGTGGTTAATAGCACTGTCTCCAAATTAAAACTTGAGGACGTGGCGGGCGCCTAACGCAGTCAAGGTTGGAGGTCCAACTAGGGACTATCAAACCTTGCAGCAAAATGAAATACACAACACATCACACAATAGAATAACAAAAACAAATTACACAAAGAACTGAACTTTATTGGGTCAAAATAGAATAACTTCATGAGCTTATTGCATGATAGGCATCAACTTTTTAATTACAAATTAGAACATAGAGATCTCAATATTCTGGTCTACTATTCAAGTTATCTCTTTCTGTGAGCTTCTAGCTGATTGTCCTCAAATGATATCGGACTTCTCTTTATATAGAAGATGTAGAAATAATGTGTGTCAGCTGGAAATGTGGTACACCATCATGGGTGAGTGTGATAAGGATCAATGGCCCCAAAATTAAATGATTCGATCATTGGTCAGCCATGGAACTTGGTGCATCACCTCATGTAGTGTATAAGTTTACTAGTAACATGCAAAATCACCATCACCAATGTACCTTGAACTAGGAGTCTTCAAATTCAATGCAGTTCCATACGCGAATCCTCTTAGGACTCATAATGAAGTAGGTACTATTATGAATTGAGTAGGTTTCAAACACTTAGTGCGTAGTTCAAACAAGTTATTGTTATATAGTGATCAGTTTAGTATTAGTCTAGTTAGCTTCTTGAGATAGGAAATATGAATGTGGTGATAAAAATCACAAAATATGGATTGGCACACATAGGATGCTTTGTTGGACTCATGTTCTCAACTGCAATCAAAGATCTTCAAATGCAGTGCCACACAACTTGTTGAATGTTGATTGGGCCTGTGATGACAGATATGAAGCTAGACACAAGTGTGATGAGATGTGGTGCCATAAAATTACCACACACTACTGCAACAAAGATCTAGAAACCTAGAAAGGTACCTACAAAGCAAACAAACATTAAAAGAAAATATTTTTGATTGATATAGGATTGCTCTTACACCCTAGATGCTCTTGCATTAGTGCTTTATTGTCTAAAGAAATGATGTGGAATCCTTGTTGGACTTAGCACTCATAGATGGTGGAACCTTTGGAGACACAGAGATATGGGTACTTGTGGTTGAGCACGTTGCATCTTTGTTCCTACAGCTACACAGACAGGGCACACAGAGGAGGAGCAGGATTTCAGAGTTTGGAGGATGGGGCCAAGTCGAGTTCGAGTGTGTATGGTAATATCCCAAATAGGATATTAACTAATTTTTCTGATTTTAGAGTTCTGATTTTTGACCTAAAGTCTGATTTTCTGAATCTGCTCCAAAAACCCTAAACTTCTGAACTTCTGATTTTTATATCAGACTTGAACAAACACTTATAACAGCCAATTAATCATGCCAAAACATCATAAAAATCACACCAATATGTTTGCCAACATCATAGTTGAATTAGACAATGAAATACACAATGAATCAACGCCAAATTGCAACCACAATGACTGAAATTCTGAATCAGATGTCTGCTGTTATAAATCAAAATAATGAAGTCTAAAATTACATCAACAATAATGGGCAAACAAGCCAAACATGCCCAGATATCTGCTGTCTACAAACCAGAGATAAACCTTAGAGTTTATACATACCAAACAATGCCAAATTGACTTCCAAATGGTGAGATTGCCTCCCAAGAATGTGGCGCCAAGGTGAGGGTTGGAAACCCTAGTGCAAATGAACACAAGGACGCCAAAATGCTGCTCCAAACTGAGGCGCTCAGGTCTGCTATAGATCTGCTAGGGTTTGCTTATCCAAATGATGAGAAATGACACCACAACAACCCACAAACTCCTTCAAAGGATGGCGCTCCATTTGTAGGGCAAAACCCTAACACAATGATGATTCTTACCACCAAAATAGCTTCTCAAACAATGAAAAATCAGGTCTGATCTGCTGCTGCTCCAAATCTGAAAATGATATCAAACCCTAACTCCAAACAAACACCAAATTCGCCCTCAAAATGTAGGTCGCTCTCCTCTAGGATGTGGTGCTCAAGATCTAGGATGAAACCCTAGCCAAAAATGCAACAAACTCGCCAAATGATGATGCCCTCAAATCTGATTCTACAATTCTGCTCTTCTTCACCAACAATCAACAATGAAGTGCAATTAGATCCCCGTCATGGAATCTCCACTTGATGAGCTAGGTTTTCATCCAACTCACCATGAAACAGCGGAGTTTTCATCCTTGGTTCCTAAGCTCAACTTCCGTTGCAGCCAAGAGAGTAAAAACTCCGATAAAAATATGTATGAATGATATGATACAAATGCTACAAAATGAACTTATATTTATACACCTTTTTCCTCTTCCTCCTAGCCGACCTAGAAATGATATTTCTTTACCTTTTTATTAATTTCCATCCCCAAGTTTGGCTGACCTCAAGAAATACATGTTTTTATTTATTTATTTTATTTTAACTTCTTTTCTTAGGCCGACCTCCTTTCCTTGGGTGCTCACCTTATGATCTTGGCCGACCTCATAAAAGATGTTTTCTTTTTATTTTAATCTTTTCTCCTCCAAGAGGGCCGACCTAGTCAAGGTATTATTTTAATTTTAAAATTGTCTTCTTCACTCCATTTTGGCTGACCAGCTTCTTGACATCTTGGGCGCCCAAAATTCAAATTAAAGATTTGAATTTACTCTCCTTATGTCGTCCCATTATTCTTTATTGACCATTTTTCACACTTTACCACCTCCAAGGTGGTTCACTCCACTTGAGGGAAGATTAATTTATTTAAAATAAATACATCAAAATTATTAGAAATATATGCCAAGTCATCTTCTACACTCAAATTGCCCTACAAAAATTCCGAAGTGTGAAAATTAGTCCATTAAGCCTCCATTAGTGATCACTCTGAAAATGGGGACATTACACTCTTACACCCTAGATGCTCTTGCATTAGTGCTTTATTGTCTAAAGAAATGATGTTGAAAACTTTTAAATCTATCAAGGATGCTCTGATCATGAGATTTCGTTTGAAGGAGAAAGGCAAGAGTAAGAAAGGAGATCATAGATCTAAGTCAAAAGGTAGATCGAAGTCTCCTAGAAAATCAAAGTGAAATGTTGGAACTGTGGGAAGAAAGGCCACATTTGTAAGTTTTGTAAGGAGAAGGAAAAAATGATTTTGGTGATGATTCAAACTCCAAAACCTCTATAGAAGAATTTGAAGATGTATTCCCGGCATCTTCGAGCATGCATGCATGCACTAATTCATGGGTAATTGATTTTGGTGCTTCATACCACGACTCTCCACAAGTAGTGGTTTTTTGAGTATGAAAGACATGATGGAGGTAAAGTCTTCTTAGGAGACAATTCTTCTCAATGTATTGTTGGCCATGGGAAGGTGAAATTGGTTTTCCATGATGGAAGAGTGAAAACCCTCACTAATGTATTGCACATTCCTAGTCTATAAGCAGAATGAATAATTTAGGAGTGCAAGCTGTCTTTAATAAGGATGGATGTAAAATGGTGAGAGGAGCCATGGTGTTAGTCAAAGGAATTCACATTGGAACTCTATTTCAACTTGATGCAAGCACCATGATTGAATGTAATAATTTTGAGGTTTCTGATTTTGGACCCTAGAAACTTACTGTTGAAAAGTCAATGTTGTGGCAATGAATGTATGGCCCATATTGGTGAGAAAGGTCTAAGGACCTTGAAGTCTAAAGATATGGTTGAGGGGCTTGTTGATTGTTCTTTGGATTTTGATTTTTGTGAGCATTGTCTACATGGGAAACACAATCATGTTAAATTATGCTCTGCATTTTCTAGATTTGAAGGGATTTTGCATTTGGTTCAGAGTGATGTATTTGGACTTGTTGATGTACCTTCCTTAGGCAAATTCCTTTACTATCTATCTTTTATCAATGATTTTTTAAAAAAAACATGAGGTTTCTTTCTCAGGCTAAGTCTGAAGTTTTCTGTAGTTTCAAAGAGTTAAAAGCTTTTGTGGAGAATCAGAGTGAAAAGAAGATCAAGACTTTGAAAACAAATAATGGTGGAGAATTTCATTTAGTAGAATCCAAAAGGTTTTATAAGGACAATGGCATAGCAGGACAAAAGACAAATCCATATACCCCTCAGCAAAATGGAGTTGCGAAGTGCATAAACAAGACAATGATGGAAAGGGCTAGGGGTATGCTCAATAGTTCAGGTTTGGAGTAGAAATCTTAGGTTGAACCAGTGAGTATTGGTTGTTATCTATCAATCTATCTCTTACATTAGCTCTTGTTCATAAGACCCTTGAGGAGATCTAGAAGGTCAAGATTGTAATGTCCCCTTCTAGCAAGCCAAAATTTTCACAACTTTGCACGAATTTCAACTCACCAAAAGAGAACATTAGTACTCAATTCTTTCTCATAATAGTTATATTTTTAAATTCATAAGAAATATCAACATCATATTCTTATTTTCCCATCTAGGATTAGAACCTTATAATCATTATGCATTATATCATGTTCATCATAACTATCATTTCTATCTAATCTTTCCATTCATAAGGAATGATGAGTAGGATGTAATAGGCCGATTAGTCACCATGGGTCCAATATTCAACTCCTTCGACTCAAGGGTGAATAACTCACCAACTTAGTCAAAAGGCCTTAATAACTCCTTGGGTTTTACCCCAAGGCCTATTATAATCCTTAGGTTTTACCCTAAGGCCCTCCTTGGCTTTTACACCAAGGCCTATTATAATCCTTAGGTTTTACCCTAAGGCCCTCCTTGGCTTTTACACCAAGGCCTAATCCACTTGTCGTGAGACAAAGGACATTTCAATTACCCATGGTTGGCCAATTTCCATCCTACCTATCAACCTTATGTCTTAGTAACTATTTCTTGCTATTTCATTTATAGCCATTTTCTTGGATTCTTATTTCAATATTCAAACTTAACCTATCATAATCTTTTATATCATAAGGTATTTCATAATAGTTCATTCTAGTATGATTATATGTTCCTATCAAATAATATTCAGTTAATCTTATTCATGCTCATTAATCTTTAACATGTACAAGTTGATATTGTTCTACATCCATACTATCCTAGCATATCATGATATTGCCTTACGAATTGAATAAAAGTTATGCACTGAATTTCATTATGACAGCATAGTCAGATTTGGATAATTAGCAATCAAAGACATTCGTACCTTTATACCGTTGCTGATCGACTATAGTTGACTGCTCACAATCTGGTTTCTGTTACTGATATCCGACTGCCTTTTAATGTGTTTTGATTGATATATCTTCTATTTGTAAGGTTGAGTTCCTTGCTGGATGAGAGTGATATAATTAAATGATGACTGGTGGAGATCTGATCTGGTAGTCCTCTGCGTGTGGTCTGAGTTATTTTATTTCTTGTAATTGCTTTTGCAGAGATGGAATGAGATTGCTCTTCGATCCTATCTGCTGTTATATGATCTTGAGGAACTTATGTTATAATGAACTGATCCAAATGATATATGATCCGCTGCAATAATGATGGAAGGCCGATATATAATGATAATTGGTAATTGATATATGCAGTTCCTGCTTGTTCGATGGTCGACCCTGTTTTAGATGCTGATGGTAATTCGTAGATGATGATCTGATTGCCCCATTCGCTCACTATTTGTATTTTAGAAGAGGATGAGTCACATCCCTTCATGCCATGCGCTGCCTCTTAGTAAATGCCTCTTATTGTAATCGATCTTGCTAACAATCAATGTATTTCCTTATATCATGATCGTTATCTCATAATAATCACTATTTTGTCTTATATCGGCTTTGTCTTAATATGATTGCCCTTTAAGCTCCTTTAACAATTACTATTAGTTATCATCAACCCGCTTGCTTAGAGGATGTTTTTGGAGTGTTATGGAATTCGATGTGTTAAGAGTGTAATGTTCTTTTGTAATCTTGGCTCCATCATCATAACGACATCGACGAATGTATGCAAAAAGGAGGTTGTCCATATTTTGAATGCTCTGTGTATGTGATTGATAGTCTTTCCAATCTTCAATTGGAAAAATATCGAGTCATGACAAGAAACCCTCACTTTGACATCTCAAAGTGTTTTGGGTGTGATACATACATGCATGTTCCTAAGGAGAAGAGATCCAAATTGGATTTCAAAGTTGAGAAGTGTATCTTCCTTGGTTATAGTAAAAATGTGAAGGGATATAAGCTTTGGAATCCTGTGATAAAGAAAACTATGCACAGTTATAACGTGATCTTGATGCAGTCTAGGCAAGAGGGTCCAATGAAAAACAACCCTACCTAGCAGCCACTCACACAACACATCACATGCCAAGTGGCAGGCACAAACAATGCTATTTTTTATTACATTAAATGATTAAAATAAACAATGCCTTCATAGGCTACAACAGTCTGATTATGAGCCTAAACTAATTACACATACACAAAACAATTGGTAATGGGCTGATCTGTAATGAAATAACTTGCACAAGATATGAGTATAATAGGAAATATGCTGCAAATACTTTATAATACTTGAGAATAATAAGCTATTTCAAGGGGGCAAACCTCCAAAAATCTCCAAGAAGAACACAATTCGCAATATGATGCTTAAATAACACTCACTACCTCCTATATATACCCTACTTATGCCTTGGATATCCCCTCGGCCGACTTAGATACCTAATTATATCACCTAGGATGACTTAACTACCTCTATAAGACTATATTAATGATTATATAACTTAATTAAGAGTTAAGGTAGCCACAAGCCGACTACTCATAACCCTATGTATGCTAAAGGTTTAAGGGCGTAGCATGCCCCCCTCTTCACACAAGTGTTGCCCTTGACATTGATCACTTGTGGATGTTTCTGCATAAAATCTTCATCAACCCATGTGGTATCTTTGACAAGAAACTTCTTCCATTCTGTGAGTGTCCTAGTCCTTAGCTTCTTTGTGTGTCTAGAAAATTAACTCAAGCTTTGAAATGGGACTTTCCTCTACATCTAGTTAAGGTAGCAATAGCACTATTTGTGTTAAAATTATGCACTGACTAGCTTGCTGCTTCATTGTGTTCTTTGCCTTTGGCGCATCATTCAAAATAGCTTGGGGATTTAGCTAAGTTACCGAATTGGAATTGGAATCGGGTATGGGTACGTAGGTACGGTATGCCAGTATGATAATCTTTTGGGGGGGTTGGGTACTGTTATCACCTGAAATTGCACCCTTTTGTTGGAGCTTTGACAATTCCAACAATTTCAGAGTGACATGGGATTGGTCTCAAGGTGTGGGACCTTTGCATTTGAGACCAAACCTCCAAAGAAGGCTGGTTCCTCTTTCTGAACTTAAGGTTTAGAGAATAAAACTAAACGTATGCTAATGATCACCGGGAAAAGGGAGAGAAGGAGATTGAAAATTAAAAGGGAGGCGATTCACCGAGATTTAGTGTGTTGGGCTGGAACTGTCATAACACAGTAATGATCTCAAACACTGAAGGGAAATCACACAGATTCATGCAGATTCGAACAAGGGTTAAGGCAAAAAGACAAAACTATGAGAGGGACTATTTTATCCACAATACACAGCTTACATCTATCAAATAAACACAGTGCAAGAACAATGAGAGAGGCCAAATTCAGTTTATATTGATCATAGAGGCTAAATAGCCATTACAAAGGGAAGATAATCAGTTACAGAAGAGTAGACACAATATAACCACCTACATTCATTGGTAAACAAACAACTAGAGACATCAAAGGCTCAGAAAAAGAGCACAATACATCACATCCAGTCGGTTCTGCAGATGCATTACAAGGTCTAAAGATTACAAATAATCTGCCCAACGTAACAGTCCAGAAGAACAGCTAACCAACCCAAAATACATCTTTGAATCATGCATATATAGTTTTTAAATCGCACTATAGCAGCCATGGACGTGGAATGAGAAGTCAACAAGAAAGAACCGTTGCCCATGCTGCAATAAATCCATCTGGTGTCCTTGGAACGCACCCACATGGCTCTGCCCATGAAATCCGCTGAAACAGCAGGTCCGCTCATGCCAAGAGTACAAGAAATTCAATGCAAATGAGTAGTAGTAGCATGGGGGGACGAGAAAATCGTCTTCTACACGAAATCGGGCTTTGAAGAAGCATTAACAGCGACCGGGAGGGTTGCCGAGCAGTCCCGTCGCACTTTGAACAATAGAAAATGCCTCTGGAAGGCAAAAAGGTCGGGCTTCGACATATCAGACTTCCTCTGATCGATCTTCCACCGATCGGGCATTTGGAGAGGTGAAGAAGGAAATGTTGGACTTTGAAGTCCAAGAGAAGAGAGGTTGTCGGGCTTCGGGGGTCGGGCCTTCACCATTGCGTCTTTCGCTGATCATAGGAAGAACCTAACCTCCACCTCCACAACACTTAGACAATTTTATGAAATCGGCAGAGATTGGGCCTCGGGCCTGCTGTCTTCCACCTTCCCAAAGAAGGAAGAAGAGAGAAAGTCTGAGCCCCGCAAGTTTGAAGACTTAGCCGCTTTTGCAAAGGTTCGGCTGAGTTCGAGGTTCGGTCCTTCGGGCTTCCTCCTTCCAAAAGAAGGAAGAGGGAAGAAGAAAAGACCGAACTCCGACTCCCCGAAACACTTAGAATATGTTGAATGAAAAGGAGCGGAACTCGGGTCCCAAACCTTTCGCCTTGGATGACCTCATTGCCACTTGGCATCCTTCCATGGTTTAGCGGTCACCCTTTGCCTTATTAAAATAATTTCCGCGGAATGGCAGAAACGAACTAGAATACGCCACGTGTCTTGACGAAAATGACTGACGTCATCAGGATATGGATATTTTGATAGGATATGGATATTTGTAATTGTGAAATGTCCATGTCAAAATATCTTGATGAAGCCCGAAACTTCGAAGTCGGACACACTTAAAGCTTTTACTTGGCGGGCTTTGGCAAGCGGACCTCTAGCCTTCGGCCTTCCAAAAGAGAACGTGGAAGAGAGAAACCCCGAAGTCCGGCCCTTGAACACTTAGGCGAATTTTGCAAAGGGACAAGGCAGAGTTCGGAGCCGGTGGGGATGGCAAAGCGAAGGGAAGAACTCCGAAACTCCGAAAAAGCCAAAAAACACAAGGAAAACTTAGGATTTTTGGGACTTAGCCATTTTGGGTGGTTTTCACTTGCATTCTAAAGGGTAATATCCTTCCATTTAGGCTTTCTCAGATCCGATTTTTATGATGGAAGGGGGAAACACTTAGAGATTTCATGGATCCTTAGGCTATTTGGCAGAAGGCAAAATAGGATAACAGGTACGTTTGGGTATGTCCATAAAAAAAATATATATATATAAATTGTAAATATATATATTTGTAGCTTAAAAAATAGAAATTAAGTTCAAAAACCACAAATTGGAATGTCATGATAGATATTCATTGTTCAATATTAAAATAATATAATTAGTAATTAGTGTAATCAATAATTAGAGTCACCTTTAGTGAAACCCTTCACATGATTGCAATAAATCTAGGAACACGTTTAGATGGAGCTATATCATAGAGTTCATGTTGTGTTTGCATTCAAGTATAACTAAATAAAAATTGGAAACAAATTCATTAGCCTATTACATTTGAGAAAAAATTCATTATTAATTTAAATAATAGAAATCTACGAATTTAAATTTATAATTTATTTAAATATAATATATTAAATTTAAATTTTGAAATATTAAATAAATTTAAAAATACTAATATTTAAATAAATTTAAAATTTTGGAGGAAATAGGATATTAGATTTAATTAAATAAATAGATTAATTTATTTAATTAAAGTGTGGAGAGAATATTAGTTTAATTAAATAATTATTTAATTATTTAATTATTAAGAAAATAGATGAATTAGCTTAATTAAATAATTGTAAATTATTTAATTAATAGGGAAAAATAAGGATAGATGAATTCAACTAAAGAGACAAAAGAATTTAATTAAATAATTAAGAATTATTTAGTTAATGTGAAAGACAAGAAATTGAGTGATTAAGTCGGTAAGCGATACGAATGTGATGCAGTGATACGAAAATGCATTGGTGAATTTTAGGTGTCTACATTTTGCCCCTCTTTGAGATGATGTTTTTATAACGTTGTTTCAAAGAAAAATAAAAATATGCTGATAACATGCCCCGGTTAAGCGGAGTAATGAAATTTAAATAAATTTTAAAACTAAAATCTATCTTATGTATATAATATTAATAATAATTTATAAAATAATATATTAATAAATATTAATAGAAATGAAAGATTTAATAAAATAATATATTAATAGATATTAATAAAAATGAAAGATTTTATAAAATAATACATTAATAAATATTAATATAAATATAAAAATAATGCCAATTCGAATGTATAGGTTATAGTGGTTTGGTTATTAAGAAAAAAATATGAAAAACCAACGTCGTCGGCATTTTAGAAGTCGTCTAGTCAACTTTAGCAGAAGCCCCTATCTAATTTATTCTCCGTGAGTTAGCAAAAGCCCTTGCTGATGGAAAAAGTTGAAACCCTAATGCATTTTTTTAAAAAAAGTCTTGGAATCGTTTTGAAATCACCTCGACACAGTTGGAATCGCTTGGGTATGTGCATACATGATTCCAAATGAATTCGAGTGAAGAAACCAATGCCCTCATTGAATCTGTAGACGTATCGAACCCATTTCCTATTCTAAAATGAATCGCACCCGAAAACGTCTAGGTTTTTGGCTGATTTGGTAACTTAGGGATTTAGTGATGTAGGACTCTTTGACTGTTGCACTTCCAATGACAATAATTGAGCCTTACCTCTATCTACCCTCTTGTTAATCATCTTCTGCATTTGGTGCGAACTTACCATCCATGGATACTTTGCATGTAACCCTTTTAGTTCAAATGTTTTTCCATCTGAATGAAACCACATGAATAACTCTTGGAAGTTCATCTCAATTGTTCCCAAAGTAGTGAGCCATTGGACTTCCAAAACCATGGATGGAAGACTCGCCGAGTCATGAAAAACTCGCGAGTTTTTCTGTATGGCGAGTGTTTGCAATGTTTACTCACCAGCAAAACTTGCCGAGTTTCTGGCGAGGACTCGCCGACTTGCTTACAGGGTGCTAACATTTGTGACTGCACACTTATGCATAGACTGGTGTTTGTGTTGCATTGGTCTTTGGCACAGAAACACACATTTTGGATGAAAAGCAAGTTCTCCCATTTGCCTGGTTACACTATTGTGCATTTGTAAAAGATGCACAATTGTGTAGTTGACAGTCTCTGATTGGTCATCTGTGAATGGGGGGATAATTCTAAGGGATCAAATTGTGTAACCAACATGTCCTACAATGATTTCTTGAAATAGTTGACGAGTTTGGGATCATGGTTAGACTCAATGGATGTTGGAAGTCCAAAGTGGACCACACTGCAGTTGCAAATGATCTTCTTGCAAGCAACTATGATGAACATCTTCAAAAAATGATACATGACAACGTAAACACAACCATTCTTATGCATTGCCATGGGAATGCCTTTCAGATGATCTAGGATTGGATGACATTGATGAGGTTGAGGAGTCATTGCCATCTACTACCAGGATGGAGGTCGAGCCACTGCCTTCCATGCCAAGCGAGGAGCCACAACGGACTCCAAGGACTAGAACCTCTACCTCTCCCCTAGTTTTCAGTAGATTAGGGAAGAGGAAGATGTAAAATGTTGTATTTACTTTTAGTTTTATTATTTTCATTTTGTTAGCTATCTATTGTATTAGGCTATCAGCCATTAGGATTCCGCATGAGGACGCGATTTTGTACTCAATTTGCATTCAAATCAATCAAATTTAATAGAAAACACTTTTGTACTCATTGGATACATCTTGTCATTGAATTTTGCAAAAAACATGTGTTTCTAATGAAATTTAAGCAATTTTTTAAGTTGCCGATTTTTTTGCTGAATTTTTGCCGAGTTGAGTTTTTTGGGCTTGGCGAGTTTTTGCCGAGTTCGAGTTTTCCAACTATGTCCAAAACAATGTTTGCTCCAGCCATGGGAATAGAAAACACAGGACAATCAAGCAAGTCTCCCACAATGTGTTTTATATTGTGGCATTTTCTTGAATAGTTAATTGTACCTCCATCTGCAATCATAACCTGAAATTCTGGTTGGGTGAACAAATAGTTCAATTGTTTTGCCAACTTAATATTGATGAAGTTATGAGTACTCCCCAAATTCAATCAATACTATTACCTTATATTTTTTAAGGGAACCCAATACCTTAAGTGTTTATGGGGTACTAGTACCTGATAAAGCATGGAAAGAGATCGTTGGTTGGACATCTTCTAAGTCCTCTACAACCACTACTGCCTCTTATTCATCCTTTTCTTCATCATAGGTCCCCTCAATGTAGACTAATTTCTTCTCAGCACATTTATGTCCTTTACTGAATTTTCCATTGCAATTGAAACATAACCCTTTGGCCCTTTTTTCTTCTTCAATTTGCTGAGGTGTCAATCTTATAGGTTGAAGAATTGGTGTAGGGGTCCTCCAATCTCCTTTACTAGGGAATTCCTCCCTTTTGTTAGCCAAAATTTTTTCCTCTACTTGCCTTGCCATAATCATTGCTTGGGACATAGAATTTAGATGGAACATGCATATCTCATATTTGATGTCGTCCTTTAAACCCCCTAGGAATAATTCCTTCAAATTCTTCTCTGCAACACTTTCCACTCTTAAAGACGAAGTTAAGAATTGATGAATATAATCCTTGACCGTAGGGATCTTTAGAATTGGAACTATACTTGTTTGCTTTAATTTGGTAAGATGGTAAAGTAGCTAGCCATAAGATTGTCACCATAATGTGTAGTGAGTTCCTATTGGAAAACAAGCCATGCGACAACGGATCCGTTCATTTTCTTCTCTTCATATAGCCAACAATACCAAATGAATTGGTTAGGATCCAAGTATAATGAAGCCATTGCCACCTTTTGTTGACAAGGAATATGATGAAGATCAAAGAATTGGGCAGCTCTGCCAATTGGTCAGATCTTTGCCATCAAACTTTCGCATATCCATCTTTGGTGTGAAGTGCCTAGCCATAGAATTACTTGGTTGACGATCCATCTTCAGATCTGCTTCAAACCAAAAATCACCATTCCCCTTACGAGACTTCTCTTCCTCCCAAGTCTTGTTGTGTGACTCCATATGTTGGGAATCTCTAGAACCTTGGCTAGAAACCATTTGTTTAGTCATTTTCTTGATATCATTTATCTTAGCTACCCCTTGCATTTGCTCCATCGTCATTGACAAGATTTCATCTTTCATCTTGTTGATTTCTTTGTAATGTCCCCTTTTGATGCATAGCCAATTTGTGAACAATGAGCCTATTTTCGAGTTTTACTGTAGGCTAATTGGTGTGCAAGGGAGAACTCCAATGTTCTTGGAGAGCACAAGTTTGTTCGGATGAGAGTTTGATTCATGGCTTTGAGTTCAGGAGACTTTGTGGAGCCCTACGATGCTTTTAGTTTATGATTCCGATCTTTGGTGAGATCTCCAAACTTCTTGGACGAGTAGGCTATTTTTAGTAAGTCACCCAGTTGCCTCTGATCATCGTCCCAAGTCTTCAGTATCATGTTGGTATGATTAGAATTGCATAGTTATATCTTTTTGGTACTTTCCGCAACTTGGGTAAGTTATTGGGTTATTAAATCAATTATTCACTTAAGTTGTCTAATGTTGAAAATATTAAAACAGACAACTTAGTGTAATATCTCATTTTAAGGTGTTGAAATAATGAGTTTCAAGTTGGACGCCTAGGGGAAGGGGCCTTTGTTGGAATAGGTCCGGACAACTGAGAGGGGGGGGGTGAATCAGTTGTTGCTCTATTTAATCTTTTACAACTTAAAATTGAATCAATGATATAAACATTCCGGCATTAGACAATAGCATATGAGCAGAAAACACGAATGACACATTTGACACCAAGATTTTGACGTGGAAACTTGGTTAAGGGAAAAACCATGGTGGGGGTTAACCCACAAAAATTAATACCCTGTTAAAAGTATTTTACAAATGGGAATGCACATGCATTCAGGGTCACTGCCCCGAGCTCACTGCTCAAGTTTGGAGGCTCACTGCCTACAGAAAAGTTTACAAGAGATTTACAGAGATTTTGAACTGGTAAGATGCATCTGCCAATGCTAGAGATCAGCTCCGGTTAAGTACAAATACTGACTTTGTACACTTCATCTTTATTCTGCTCTTCTCTCTATTCTGCCTTCATCCAGATATTAGATTTCTGCTCCTTTTACACTTTCTTAATCCTCGTAATACATATCCCACAATATCCATAATCATCATCTATATATATCCTTATCATGAATTGCAATCACTTGCCAGTCGGCAACAATCAACGACACTTAGAACCTTTTAAGAATGCTCTGCTTTGTCGACTAGATCCATACAACAGTATTGATGCGTATCAAAAATAACACATGTAGATCGTCATACATGTCGGCCACTAACATTATATCTCATACGTGCAGCTTAACAAAACACTTCTATTAGGTCCGCACAAGGATTTATCATAAGTCTGCTTGTTCTTTACTAAACTGTTCTATCATAACAAGACTCGGTATTTAGATGCTCATAACTTTTGATCCCTTTATCACAGGAAGCTAAAAACTTGGATTTAGATTGTCTTGGTGTCCCTCTACACTTCTTCAGATCCGCAACACATAATGATTAACTGGAGAGATCCGTTGACCAAAATACTGGACTTTGCTATATGCTCTGTTTCAGGCTCCAGGACTTAGATAGATTATCATTCTGACTTCCGGTATGATCAGATATTGCACTGTGGATGTGTGGAACAATCTTAGTTGCCATCAATGACAACACCTATCAATGCTAAGCAGTGTCTCTTGCCAATAGCCTTTGCACATGATAAGTTATTATTATTCTTTTAAAAAAGGTCTTTGTGAGGGAAAAGAAATTAAGATATTTAAAAATTGGTTATTTTCCTCCAGAATGTTATAAAAAGGGAGTTGGAGCTCATTTGGAGGGTTAGCCATGATATGAATTTGCATTTGTTTATGGAGAGAACTTGAGTTCTTGCATTTCTTGAGGACGAAAACCCTCTTGAGATTACTAGTTTTGGTGGTGAAAGATCCTCCCTAGTTGGTCATGGAGATTTCACTTAGAGATCGCATATGTGCTGCAATGGAGTCCTATGATGTGTTTTGATAAGTTGGGGTTTGATTTTTCTGATTGAAGGATTAATAGTGAAGATTTCTGAGTTTTTGCTTGTTGATATTTTGTTTCAGAGTTTGTGTGTTTCTTTATGGAGGCCGTACATGTCTAGGGACTGTAAAACATTGGTGAAATGGTTAAAAATCATGTATAGTTGATCTGAATTCAATCTATCCCAGACACAAGGCAATATATTGCATTTTAATGGGTGTTTGAGTGCAGTTCTTGCAGAGGAAAGAAAGCCTAAGCTGGCTGTACCATCTGGTACAGGCCGTACCAACTATAGAAGGAAGGCGTGAGGTTTTGAGGGTGAAACGCCTCACCCTATCTTTGTATTTGATGTTGTTTGGAGGTGCCTAGCATTGATAAATTAGTTTGACTGTGTTTTGAAGTGGACAAATCAATTTTGGAATGGTTTGGGCATGTTGGGTTGTGGTTTCTGTGTATTCTCAGTATCAACAGCCTGCTGTTAATTTGCATCAGACCTCTGTTTCTACTGTTTCAGTGACTTTGGACAAGTTCATTGTTGATCTTGCGCATCCTCATCAACTACAGTGTCAGAGCTTCAGTGGGTATGATTCCTTGTGATGTTTTAAGTATTTCTAGTGCTTCTTCATCTTGATTTTATGCTACAACAGTGTATTTCAGACTGAAATCAAACTTTATAATTTATATTGCAGCCCTCTAATCATTGTAATTTCATTTACTAGTTGCAATATACTTGTTTGTTACAATCCTGGATGGTAGTACTGCTGGAGGATTGTTGTTATTGCATTTGCATTTTGTAAACCTGGATGGTTTACCACCAGTTGTTATAGCATTTTCCTTCTGGCCCATTTGGCATCGAACAAGCCTGATAATATCGACCATTTTGGTTTGTATCGGCTTAGACATTCTGTCAGTGGCATTGCATGTAAACACACGTTTGTTGAAGAAGCGTCGATAAGGTCCGCTTGCTGCCTCGTGTGTTCATTTTGTAATTGCATTCGCACTCCATTGAATAAGTGTAGATGTGGACGGCTTGCCGCATAGTGCAATCATAGTGTGTGAAAACAACCACTCTGTTGAAGAAGCATAGATTGTGGACGGCGTGGCTGCCTAGTGGTTGTAGTAATCATTGGTAGCTGCATTGGGTAGTTGTGTGTTTCCAACACACCGTATGCTCTCACCTTGCCCATCTCGGGATCTGGGTGATTAGAAAGTGTTGAAGAGATTGCATTATATGCATTTACATATTGCTGTAAAATTTAAAAAAAAAACTAGGGTGGTTATTACAGTGGTATTAGAGTTGGAGATCTTGCTAGCTTGTGAGTTTTAGACACTAATCTCTTCATGCAAGAGTTGCTCCATGCATGGGAGTGACAGGGAAAGAAGGTATTTTGAAAGAGAACAAAAGAGAAAGCAATTTCAGACTTTGAGATACCCAGAAGAGTGTATCGAACAAAAGAGATAGCAAGCCTTGGGCAAACTAACTAACAATCCAAACAACGACGACTCCTCATCCATTCTAACTGAGTCCATCGAACATCATTTCAACGTTGGTGTATAATTATAACAGATTGTGGGAAATCTACCATCATAAATATTCCAAATAACATAAGATCGTTATCAGCGATTTGAGAAGCAGTTGACCATCAAGGTATGTGCTTTCCAACATAAACTATATGACTCAAATCAGATAATGATGAATAATAGATATGTGGCGATATAAGGATGCCATGAAAATGATTTACAATCAGAATAGCATGATAATGATACTTATATAGATAGAATGAATATGTGTATAGAATAGAATAAAAGTACTATCATGGAATGAGAATATCATAAGCATAGTTGAAATAGAATAGCATAAGAATATTTGTAATAGAGTGAAATGTCTACCATATGATAAGAATGCCTATCATCAAGAATGTCTATAACAAGTGATAGAATGCTTATTAGAATGATGAAATGTATACGAGGCCAAGTGAATGGCAATTAAAGAGATAGTACAAAATGATGTTTCCAAAGAGGAACAAGATAATCAATGGTACTATCTCGTGATCCATGGGGATTACGAGATAGTAATGATAAGTTAATAAGTTATGATTCATAAATCCATGATATACTCGGAGAGGAATATATAGCCTCACCCTGAATCTTTTTATCACCCTACGAGTATGGTGGTGAGTTAAGGAAGGGCGGTATAATGGACCTAGGTGACCCTCAAGTGGATGAAGAACACCGCGTGTAGTGTGAAGTCCCTTGAGCCAAGAGGCGAAGAACACTGCATGTAGTGTGAAGCCTTTGGGCCTAAGGTTATGTAAACTTAATAAATGTGCCCAACGTTAGGTGACTCTCAAGAAGGAGAGGAATGCCGCGTGTAGCATGAAGCCCCTTGAGCCAAATGATGAAAAATTTCCACATGTTGCAATGAAGCCTTTGGGCCTATGGTGGGATGGTTACACCAGCGCCTTAACATATTCGTACTCATATGGGGTGCGTGAGTAGAGTAGATTAATGATCAGGCTCCATAATGACTCTCCTGAGGTATATCATGGAAAACTTTATGTGAAAGAAATGAGAATATGAAATGCATGTATGTAGTAACTTTAATGTTGATTATGATTATGAGGTTACTAGCCCTAAGAGGAAATGTGAAAGGTATACATGCTAATGAACTTGAGATTGATTATGATTATATGGTTATTAACTCTGATTGCAATATGTTGATATTATAAGGATTTATTGGTTACTAATGTTCTCTTTACAAGTTAAAATTGTGTGCAAGGTTAAGAAATTTTAATTGCCAAAAAGGGGACATTACACAATCCTCCCACTCTTCAAGAGGCTATCAAGAAGTCTCTAAATTTTGAAACTACTCACCCTAAGCACCAATTTCATAAGGATTTCCCATCCAAGAAACCATTTCAGAAAGATTCAAATCAGCTTAAGAGTTTGCCTTCTAAAATGGATGACGAAGTTAGAGATGAGCTGCGAAGAAAGAAGTTGTGATTTTCATGCAAAGAACCTTGGGCTCCAAGGCATAAGTGTCTTGGAAAAGGCCAAGTTCACTATATAGAAGTGTTTTCAGATGAAGAATCTGAATCAGAAAAATCAGAACAATAGGCTGATCATGAGGAGTTTGAGGAAGAAAAGATTGCAGAAGAGGTTAAAGAAGAGCCTAAAAAGGGGAAGGATAATGACGGAATCTTTGCTCAACTTGCATGCCATCCAAAGAATGATCAATTTAGGGTCTGTAGCGTGTTGTGTGGGCAACAAATTATTGTATTAGTTGATACTGGAGCTACACATAATTTCATTGATGGAGTAATAGTACGAAGAGGCCTTAAGATTGAGGAGTTTGAGGGATTCAATGTTATGGTAGCAGATGGGTTTACTCTTCAATGCACAAGAAAGGATTCTGAACATGAGTCTCCATTTGGGTAATTATGAGGTAAGGGATGACTTTCATGTAGTAAGTATTGGAGATACTGGTGCTGTCCTTGGGATCCAATGGCTCCGTTCCTTGGGGGAGATTTCATTGAACCTACAAACCATGGAGCTCAAGTTCCAAGATGATGGTGGAACAATTGTCTTGAGAGGAATGGCTAATTGTGTTCCCACCCCTAAAAAGATGGAAAGAATATTTCACATCGGCCAAACCGAGTGGACATCTCAATGTCCAACCATGCCTATTTCCTCTTCTGAAGGAAAGGAGTACCTTACAGATGTGCAAGCCTTACCAAATAAGCAAAGTGAAGGTTTCAACAGCATATTGCTTGAGAAGCTTCCAAAAAAAGGCTTTGAGCTTGCTGGAAATTTCAGAAGAACAACAGAAAAATGCGAGTTCAGAACTTGTTTCGCATGAAGATTGGGTAAGTCAAGGGTCTAAACATGGTTTTCAATTATTTGATAATCCACTCTATGAAATGGGTACTGATTTGACATATGATAATCTATTTTTTGAATGGAATATGGAGGCATCAATTGTTTCTAGACCCATGGTTATTGATGTTTTCATGACTAAGTTGCAAGAAGTCAAAGTTGTCTCAAATTTCCGTTGGAGGCAGGAAGATGAATTCAAGAAGGATGCAATGTTGTATGATGGTAGCAAAAATCCTAGTGCCTTGGAGGTTCTTTTTTTCGATAGCACTTGGATTGATTGTGTGAGAGACATTCTTTTTGGAAAAGATGCCTTTAGTATCACTAGAAGGTCTTTAGAGGAAGCCCACATGAATATCAGAGTTGCGCAACACAAGAATGGTGGAGTTGCTTCATTACTGCGTATTCATGCAAGAGGACACCAAAAAAGTATGTTGGAAGGTTACGATGACCAGAGAGATGTTCCATGGCAGTGTATAGTTCAAATTTTCAGTTTTGACTCTTGTTTTGATGCAGATCTAAAGAATTTGAAAATACAAATGAAATTGGTTGTGATTTGATGTATTTACAAATGAGCAAAAGTGCTCAATATATACAATGTTCAAGAGGCAAGTTTTCTAAAAATAGAAAACTGCCGACATAGATGAGCATTAACAAAATCAGGCCGACATAGAAAATTAGGCCGACATAGAAAAAAATATTAATACCCTCCTTTAATGCTCAATCTATCAACAACACCTATAGACCCCCTGAAGTTTACAAATTTATCAGAACCGAGGGGCTTGGTGAAAATATCTGCTGGCTGCTCCGAGGTAGGAACATACAGCAACTGAATGGATCCGTCTTCAACTAGCTGTCGTATGTAATGACAATGAGTTTCCACATGCTTGGTTCGTTCATGGAAGACCGGATTCTTGGCCAGTTTGAGCACTCTCTGATTATCACAGAACAAGGGAGTTGGACCTGCCTGAGGAACATGCATATCCGCAAGCATCCGTCGAAGCCAAACTGCCTCACAACCTGCTTTAACTGCTCCCCGATACTCTGCTTCTGTCGAGGAGAGAGCCACTGCCTGCTGTTTTTTACTAGTCCAGGTGACAGCACCAAATCCCAAACTAAACACATACCCAGCTGTAGACTTACGGTCATCAACAGAACCTGCCCAGTCGGAATCTGTGTAACCTCTGAGTATAGGATCAGAACTCCGAGTGTACAGAAGTCCATAATCAGGAGTGCCACTCACATATCGCAGCACACGCTTCGCTGCTGTCCAATGATCAGCTTTGGGGGCTGTCATGAAGCGTGATATGTAGCTCACTGCAAAACTAATGTTAGGTCTAGTAGCAGTAAGATAAATGAGGCTGCCTACTAGTTGCCTGAACAAAGATTCATCTACCACTGGTGAGGTGGACTGAGCTGACAATTTAAGCCCGGGTTCCATACGAGTAGAGGCAGGTTTGCAATCCTGCATTCTGAACCTGTCCACGAGGCTGCGAGCATACTTGGATTGAGAAAGAAAGATACTGTGCTTAGTTTGCCAAACCTCAACTCCTAGGCAATAATGCAACAAGCCCAAATCTGTCATATCAAAAGTACGGCACAAATCCTGTTTGATCTCAGCAATCAAATGTGCGGAACTACCAGTAATGATTAAGTCATCCACATAGACAACCAAAAGCAATATATCGTCACCAGAAAGTTTGATATACAGATTTGAATTAGATGGACTTCGCTGAAAACCATGATCTGTCAGGTACTTATCTATTTTCATGTACCAAGCCCGAGGGGCTTGTTTCAGACCGTAGAGAGCTTTGACGAGTCTACAGACCTTGTGTTCTTGACCAGCAACCTTAAAGCCTGGAGGTTGCGTCATGTAGACGTCTTCCTGCAAGTCACCATTCAAAAAAGCACTCTTAACGTCCATCTGATGGACTTTCCAACCAAACTGAGCTGCTAAGGCAAGAACAAGCCGGATGGTACTCATTTTGGCTGTAGGAGCAAATGTCTCCTCATAGTCAATGCCTTCCGTCTGTGAGAACCCACGAGCAACAAGACGAGCCTTATACTTGTCGAGGGTTCCGTCAGCTTTGTATTTCACCTTGTACACCCATTTGCAGCTAATGGGTTTCTTCCCTGGAGGAAGATCAGAAAGTGCCCAAGTGTGATTCTTCCCACTCAGGTATACCTTTAGCCTCCGAGTATGTCTGAGGCTCAAAAACACTATTAATGTTAGCCATGAGAGCAAAATTGACTGTAGGCTGCTGTTTGCTCTTATTTCTGGAAGTTCTACTCTCAATGAGCTCACCATCCTGGAGATCACTAATGGTTTTAGCATACCATTTAGGTCGGAGAATAGAAGTGCTAACATTTGGAGGAGCTGGAAGAGGTTCAGGATCAGCAGGAAGAGGATTATTTTTCGGAGGAAACTCAGGAAGTGCAGCATCAGAAACAGATTCTGCATCATCCCTCCCATCAGGTGGACCTAGTGGAAGAACACTGTGAGTCTGATCCTCAGAACACTGCTCAGAAGAAGAAGACTGAAAAGGTCCTCTATCTTCATCAAAGACAACATCACGGCTGAAGATAAGACGATCAGTGTCAATATCTATCTATAGGCCTTATGGTTGTCATTGTACCCTGTCATCATGAGCTTCTGACTCTTGGATTCCAACTTCGAGTGCTGAGCATCTGGAACCCAAACATATGCAAGAGAGCCAAAAACCTTCAGGTGGCTGATCCTGGGCTTGCGACCAGACCAAACCTCTTCTGGAGTCTTCCCCTTAACAGCCTGAGTAGGAGAGCGATTAAGGAGATAGACAGCAGCAAAAACTGCTTCTGCCCAATACTTATTAGGAACATTCCTGTGCTGTAACATAGAACGAGCCATCTCAACAACCGTACGATTGCGACGCTTAACAACACTGTTTTGCTGCAGAGTGTAGGGTGTAGTCAACTGGCGTTTGATGCCATGGGTATCACAGAAGTCGGAGAATGCAGCAGAACAAAATTCCCCACCGTTATCTGTCCTAAGAGTGATGATGCTACAGCCAGACTCTTTTTCAACCAAGGACTTAAACTTCTGAAAGATACTAAATACATCTGATTTTTGTTTGAGAAAGTACACCCACATCTTTCTACTAAAATCATCAACAATAAGCAAGAAATATTTGCAACCAGTAATTGAAGATGTATTCATAGGACCACAAATATCAGCATGAAGTAATTGAAGTACCTTAGACGCACGCCAAGAATCTCCATCCTTGAAGGGAGTCCGATGTTGTTTGCCAGCTTGACAGGCGCCACATACTCCAAGATGCTGTGTCTGAATATCAGGTAGGCCAGAAACAAGTCCCTGCCGGGACAGCTGAGAGAGATAATGCATGTTGAGATGTCCATATCGCTGATGCCACAAAGTGCTGAGAGAAGAAACACGGGCTGCCATAGCTACTTCAGGAGAATCACCAGTGTCAATGAGCCGATAAAGGCCATGATCCTCTAGACCAACAGCAACAGTAAGACGGGTCTCTCGATCAATAATAGAGCACTTGTGAGCACTGAACACTACATCCAACTGAGGAGCATTCCTCATGATCTGACTCACTGAAAGCAGATTGAGTTCCATACCAGGAACGTAGTACACATTTAGGAAGATGAGGTTCCTTCCACCAGACTGTATTTGAACAGTGCCTCTGCCAACAACTGTGTACTCCTCACATCCGCCAAAGATAACCGAATCATTGAAGGGAGAAAAGTCGGTAAACCAATCACGCCTGTGAGTAAAGTGACGTGACGCACCAGAATCGATGTACCAAGCAAAAGTCTTGATAGGATCTGAAGACCTTTTAGCCATAAAAGCGTAAAAGGCAGATTCCTTCTGCTCAGAAAGTTCAGCTACATGCGCCTTCTAATGTGACCCTCCCTGCTTCTTCTGTTCAGAAGCTATCCTCTGACGGCAATCTTTCTTCATATGGCCGAATTTGTGACAGTAATTACACTGCACATTCTTCTTCTTAGGGTTGCTCGGAGGTTGATTTGAACCTTGAGGCTGTGATGACTGAGATGACTGAAATTTGCTGTTATCCTTCTGAAAGGATTTAGCTGCAAATGCCTGTTCAGAAGAGGACGAGGAAGCACTGCTACCAAACTACTGTTTCCAGCGATCCTGCAGTAGGAGTTTGTTGCATAATTCAGGAAACTTCAGATCAACATTCGTAGACATAATGTTGAGAGTCTCGACAAAGTGCTCGTAGGATTTAGGTAGACTTTTGAGGGTGATGACTACCATATCCTCTTCCTCCATTTTTCGACCAATAGCCTCAAGCTGATCACGAATGTCCTTAATCTTCATGAGGTGCTCCTATAAGGACATACGTTCGTCCATCATGATGGAGAACAACTGATTCTTCAAAAAGAAAGCCCGGCTTTTATCAGAGGTCTCATGAAGTTCCTTCAGGTGCTTCCAAATCTGAGCAGCTGTCTTGCCTGAAGGAATCTGCGGCAACTGGTCATCTGTAACAGAAAGCTTAAGAAGCATGACAACCTCTCTGCTGCGATCATCAAACTTGTCCTGATCAGCACCAGCGATGGGAGGACGAGTTTCTTTCTCCAAAACCAATTCATCAAGGCGGCGATACTCAAAAATAGTCATCATACGTTGCTTCCAGATATTATAGTTTCTGCCATTTAATCGCTGACTGCCCTCCAGCATCAAGTTGGTCAAAGACGCCATTTGCACGTCTCCCAATGCAGG
Organism: Cunninghamia lanceolata; assembly: GCA_027924645.1. Lineage (NCBI taxonomy): Eukaryota > Viridiplantae > Streptophyta > Pinopsida > Cupressales > Cupressaceae > Cunninghamia > Cunninghamia lanceolata. Next base: position 4,519,029 of record BSBN01000118.1, read on the forward strand.
AAAATGACAGAAAACTGAACAACGTTTAACTGAGGAGCAGAATAGGATCAGGTACAAAATTCGAGGCAGGTACGGTTGCATGGAAAACGAGGCACGAACTTCGAGGTACGGAAAAAAATTGACAGGTACCCACGAAAGGTCTCGAAAAACCCAAAAGGAATATGTGTTCGAAATTTTTTTTTGTCAAATGCTGAGGGTACAAAACCCTAGACGAAAAATCTCTGTGCCCTAGGCACCCAGAAATTTTCGAAAATGCAGATACTCTAAAAATTTCGAAATGAATTAGAAGGTTCACAGCCCTGTGGCGCAGCGGAAGAACACAGAGGATGCCAAAAAAAGACCAAACTGGAAATCGCCAGAATATGCAAAAACATGACCAGAGGATGTGTCGGCGATGCAGAAGAAAACCACTGAATTTGCCAGAGACGTCGCCTGAGTGAGTCAGATAAATCCGCGTCGAAAACAAGAGCTTCAAAACGAGGAAAAAGAACAGAAACCCTTCATCAGAAATCACGACCATGAAACTCGTGAAGACAAAACGTGTTCTTAAATCGCGACCAGGGCAAAAGAAATCGCGGCCCAATGAAGACATAAATCTGTCACGAAACTCAGAAACCAAGATCATTTAGTTGAACCCGCAATAAAATGCCATGCGACCTCCACAAGCGACACGGCCCAGAACAAGTCTGCTTTAGACAAAACACAGGCGCCAAATAAAAAAACCGCCTGCAAAACGAAATCGTGAACCAGGGACACGACCTAAAAATCGTGATCTCCAAAAAATACGACCAGAAACAAAGCACAAAAGTTGCCAAAGAGAGCCCAGGAAAAGAAATTCGAAAAATTATTTTTCCCGCTCAACCGGGCTCTGATACCATAAAGAATTTGAAAATGCAAATGAAATTGGTTGTGATTTGATGTATTTACAAATGAGCAAAAGTGCTCAATATATACAATGTTCAAGAGGCAAGTTTTCTAAAAATAGAAAACTGCCGACATAGATGAGCATTAACAAAATCAGGCCGACATAGAAAATTAGGCCGACATAGAAAAAAATATTAATAGATCAGCGACCTCCTATTTATGTTTGCACACATTCAAGAAGGTTGGCAAACGATTTTAGTCAAGGAATGGAGGAATCTTTAGTTGGAGATTGTTTGGGAGTTTTTTCCAGCTTCTTCCAAGGTGCTCTTAAGCATTTCAATACTTACCATTAATGTTCATGCAAGGAGTTTTCATTTTTGCAGTTGCTGTCCTACTTCAAGAGTGCTGATTTTGATAAAATCAGGTTATGATCTGCAGTTATTATCATTGGGCAACCACATGTTGAAACATTTTCGGGTTCCTAAACCTTGGGTGGATGTTGGAGAAAGGCTTCAGCTGTGGGAAAGTAATATTTCAGCTTTCCTAGCTTCAATTTGGGCATGGACATTTCAGTGGAGTGTCCTGAAACATTCCAAGTGTTTGCCAACAATTTGAATTGTGAGGAAGATAACATGTGTTGGTAACTTGATGAGAAGGTGTGCATTGTGGAATTGTGAGGTGATGTTAGGTCATCCTGACTTGCAATTGCTTGGGGACAAGCAATTTTGGGGAGGGAGAACTGTAGTGTCCCCTTTTGGCATATAGCCAATTTGTGAATAATTAGCCTATTTCCGAGTTTTCTCGTAGGCTAATTGGTGTGCAAGGGAGAACTGCAATGTTTTTGGAGAGCACATGTTTGTTCGGATGAGAGTTTGATTTATGACATTGAGTTTAGGGACTTTGTGGAGCCCTATGATTCTTTGAGTTTATGATTCCGACTTTTGGTGAGCTCTCCAAACTTCTTGGAGGAGTGGGCTATATTTAGTAAGTCACCCAGTTGCCTCTGATCATCATCCCAAGTCTTCAGTATCATGTTGGTATGATCAGAATTGCATAGTTATATTTTTTTGGTACTTTCTGCAACTCGGGTAAGTTACTGAGTTATTAAATTGATTATTCACTTAAGTTGTCTAATGTTGAAAATATTAAAAAAGACAACTTAGTGTAATAGCTCGTTTTAGGGTGTTGAAATAATGTGTTTCAAGTTGGATGCCTAGGGGAAGGCGCCTTTGCACATGATAAATTATTATTATTTAAAAAAAAAAGGTCTTTGTGAGGGAAAATAAATTAAGATATTTTAAAATTGGTTATTTCCCTCCAAAATGTTATAAAAAGGGAGTTGGAGCTCATTTGGAGGGTTAGCCATGATATGAATTTGCATTTGTTTATGGAGAGAACCTGAGATCTTGAATTTCTTAAGGGTGAAAACCCTCTTGAGATTACTAGTTTCAGTGGTGAAAGATCCTCCCTAGCTGGTCGCGGCAATTTCACTCAGAGATCGCATATGTGCTACAATGGAGTCCTATGATGTGTTTTGATAAATTGGGGTTTGATTTTTTTGATTGAAGGATTAATAGTGAAGATTTTTGAGTATTTACTTGTTGATAATTTGTTTTGGAGTTTGTCGTGTTTCTTTATGGAGGCCGTACATGTCTAGGGGCTGTAAAGCATTGGTGAAATGGTTAAAAATCATGTATAGCTGATCTTAATTCAATCTATCCTAGGCGCAAGGCAATATATTGCATTTTAATGGGTGTTTGAGTGTAGTTCTTGCAGAGGAAAGAAAGCCTAAGCTGGCCGTACCATCTGGTACAGGCCGTACCAGCTAGAGAAGGAAGGCATGAGGTTTTAAGGGTGAAACGCCTCACCCTCTCTTTGTATTTGATGTTGTTTGGAGGTGCCTAGCATTGATAAGTCAGTTTGACTGTGTTTTGAAGTGGACAAATCAGTTTTGGAATAGTTTGGGCATGTTGGGTTGTGGTTTCTGTGTATTCTCAGTATCAACAGTTTGCTGTTAATTTGTATCATACCTGTGTTTCTACTATTTTAGTGACTTTGAACAAGTTTATTGTTGATTTTTGGCATCCTCCATCAACTACAGTGTCAGAGCTTCCGTGGGTATGATTCCTTGTGATGTTTTGAGTATTTCTAATGCTTCTTCATCTTGATTTTATGCTACAACAGTGTATTTCAGACTGAAACCAAAATTTATAATTTATATTGTAGTCCTCTAACCATTGTAATTTCATTTACTAGTTGCAATATACTTGTTTGTTACAACCCTAGATGGTCGTATCGCTGGAGGATTGTTGTTATTACATTTACATATTGTAAAACTGGATGGTTTACCGCCAGTTGTTATAGCATTTTCATTCTAGCCCGTTTGGCATTGAACAAGTCTGATAAAATCGACCATTTCAGTGTGTATCGGCTTAGACATTCTACCAACGGCATTGCATGTAAACACACGTTCGTTGAAGAAGCGTCGATAAGGTCGGCTTGCCGCCTTGTGTGTTCATTCTGAAATTGCATTTGCACTCCACCGGATAAGTGTAGATGTGGATGGCTTGCCGCCTAGTGCAATCATAGTATGTGAAAACAGCCACTCCGCTTAAGAAACGTAGACTGTGGATGGCGTGGCCACCTAGTGGTTGTAGTAATCATTGGTAGCTGCATTGGGTAGTTGTGTGTTTCCAACACATTGTATGCTCTCACCTTGCCCATCTCGGGATCTGGATGATCAGAAAGTGTTGAGGAGATTGCATTATATGCATTTACATATTGTTGTAAAATTTTTAAAAAAAAAACTAGGGTGGTTATTACATTCTTCCTGTTGATGATTGTTTTCGACAACTCAACAATTAGAGTGAGATACTAAGTATCTGACTCCCTCTTGAGCAAAGTCTCTCGAATGCTGAACCAGGTGATCAAACGAGATGACTCCAAGGTTCCTGCGGATGATTTTGAAAGGAAAATGCTCAATGACTAAGTATGATTTTGCTGTTAACCTGCAAAGGGACTTACGCAATTGTTCAAGTTGACTTATTGCTTCAAGGATTACGGAGGTGGACACTGGAGTATCTAAGTACTGCAATTAATGGCGTATGATTTAACAGTGGATGTTCTTGATCCTAATTCTAACTGAATAGATAAACAAAAGGCAAAAGATATAAGGCTTAGGAATGCTAAACTAATCCTAGATGCAAGGAAATTTACTACCTAGGTGAAATCCAACCAAATCTTGCTTCGCCAAAACAAACAACTACGCAAGATAGGTGCAATCTTCTGGGGTATACAAGATGTTTAAATCAGTTATGCTCATGAATGACCCAACAAGCATAAAGATCAAATTGATGTTCAATTGTTCAGGCTAACCATGCACTGCAATCTACGAGCCGCAAACTGCAAATGGTATGAACTTAGAGATTTCACCAAGAAGCAATAAAGAAACCTTCATCAACTAACATAAACTTAAAGAAAAAACTTAATCTAATTTATATTCGCTTGAAAATTGAAACCATGCAACACTCGGAAACACAAATAGAATCACCAAAACAATGAATCTTTTATTATCTCAGAGAGCTCTTGCAACAATTTCAGAATTTCCAATCGTACAAATGAGAGCAACAAGAGCTCTTTTATAGACCTCAAAAGAACGAAGGGTCAAGATCGATCGACGAATTTAGCGGACCAGATCAAGCCACATCACAAGTAGTTATAACAAACTTCTCTTTATTAAATGAAAGAGGTCAACTTTATTAAATACAGGAGACTGTCTATATTAAATAAAAGATGCTATCTTTATTAAATGACGGCGGCCATAAAGAAAGGAACAAAAGCACGCCTCACAAGAAGATGAGAACGATATATCATTATTTCATGAAGAATCCCCATGTGAGTATCCTTCACTAGAGGTTTGGCATTCAATGAACTTGGACACTATTCGCTTGACTTCTTCTATGGGTACACTTGGCGAATTTTGAATGGTTCCTTCTGCTTCAAGCACATCAACTGAATAAAGGCCAAGTGTCCTTTCCCAATCATTTATTCTTGCTTTGTTGTCACCAAGGTGGACAGCAAGTGAGAATATACTATCAAGTCTCTCATCTGTAATATCATTTTCCTGAAAATAGAAAACTTGAACTTGCTCTTTCATATTCTCAAAGGTCATCTCCCCAAAAGGATTGCAAATTTCCATCAAAGAAGCATGTATTCCATCCTGAATTCTCTGAAGCACACTTCTAATTCTTGACATATCTAGTTCAATTTTATCCAGCAATTGTCCTTTGATGCGAAGACTGAAATACCATGAGGAAAAGTTGTATGTTTTACCTTCTTCAATAACTTCAGCATGTAACAGATCATCCAGTGATGTTTCCATCAAACTCTTCAGGTGTGGTAGATGTTGATCCTTGAAGTCTTTGAATTCAACACAGGCTGTCATTAATGCAAGTACCTTGTCCTTTAGGCTAATAATCTTGTCATTTACTTGCATAATATCTCCTAGATACCTGAATGTAGTTTCCTTCGATCTTTTCATCCAATCCTTCAGTCTGTGAGATGAAGACTTCAACTCTTCCAGGTGTCCAACTGTTTCAGGAGAAAGGAGAGATGGAGGTGCAGCAACTCTTTCCTGCGGATGAATAGGATGTACTAAATGTTGAATGTACTGTTCCAAGGTACGACATCTTTGCTCAGCTTTGATTCTGCCTTCTGTTTCTTGCCTTATGATAGCTCGAGCATTATCAATCGAATCCTGAAGCTCTTCTTCGACTTGCATTCCAGTCAAAGGACCCAGATTGATTGTATTGATGTCATAATCATCAGGTGTGACATCCTCTATGTTCTTCTCAAGCCGAGGAACTGCTACATGCACTTTTCTTACTCCTGTGTCATCCTTAGTGATCTTCGAGAGGATGTTTGCTTTCTTCTTCGGTTTCTCCTTTGACATATCCAAGAGTAACTCATCTACTGGAAGAGGAGGACAACTTTCAAGTTCATAATTCTCTTTAATTCTTTCTTGTAACCATTCTGGAAGTGATGAAAGATCTTGTTGCTGCTGTAATTGTCTTCCTTGTACGGGCAATGACTCCTCTTCAGCATCATCCTTCTCCTCAGTGTTAGCTTCATCAATGATTTCAGTGTCATGTGGGCTAGAAGGTACTTCTTCCATTGGAACTTCTGGAACTACATTCTCAACAGGAATCACCAAGTCTGGATTTGGTGGAATACCACCCAACTGTTTAGAAGAAGCAGTCTCAATGCTAATCCTTTTCTTTTTTCTACTGGATTCCCCTTGAACAATCTCAAGCTGTTTCCTTTTCTTTCCTTGTCCTGAATCTTTCTCACTTCCTCTGCTTCGTGAATCCTTACTAAGTGCCTTATGTTGTTCTTGCTGATCCACTTCTCCCATCTTGATATAAGTGAGTTTCTTACCTTCATCCAGCAAGGCTTGTACTTGTATGTTTATTTGCTCCTCAGTGATAGCAATAACAGGTCTTATCAATCCTTCATCATCGACCTTTTCTCTGTCTGACCAATTGACTTCATAAGGCAAATTGCGAATCTTGTCATACTCATCTCCAAGAAGAGCTCTATCACCTTCTAGCTGATCAGGAATTCTAAGGACCTTTGTTGCCCTTATCAAGTCCCATTTTAATCTTGAACACTTCTGCATCCGGATGTCGTCATCATCTATAGCATCAGCCCAATGATCTTCTAATTGTTCTTTATGTCTGTAAGAAGAGTAAGACTGCTTGATAGCTCCATGTGGATCAAAGTTTTCTCTCCTCGAATCATGTGGATGCAGATGATAAGCCTGAAGCTCAACTTCTGAATGCTCAGCTGCCTGTAATGATGGACAAGAATAGTACCTTCCTTACTGAAGGGGAAACTGAACTCCTGCTTTCTTCCTTGCTTTCTGCATTTTATGAAACTCAATCAACTGTCTGGAAACCTCTAGCAATACCATCCTGTTTGAAGGATATCTAGGCAGTCTATATGGAAATGAGGTGAATCCTTGAATCCTGATGTAGGTGAACTTATCATACTGGATGTAGTACCTTCCATACTGTTTGATGAAGTTCCTGGCAGCACCTGTTAGTCTCCGATGCAACTCACCTCTTAACCTCCTCACTATAAACATAGCGAAGGCATCATTGAATCTTTTGTAGTGATTGATGTTTTTTAGGTGAAGTTGAGGATAACACTGATAGGAGAGGATCTGTCCCAGCTTTCTACCTACTTGCCCCTTAGCTGTTAGTCCTTTGTAGACTACATTTCTCGCCAAGATATACACAAGGTATGAAGTCATGAAGAAAGACTTCGTCTCATCAAAGTTTTCCAACTGTTCATCTAGGCAGTGGCTTATAAGGCCAGCCCAGTCAATCATCTTGTTCTTTGTAAACATGTGATCAAAATAAGTATACATCCATCCTTCGAAAGTAGATGATTGTGGCTTACCTGTTACTCGATTCAGGAACATGATCAAGTAACTTATCTCCCGCTTGAAGTCAGCTTTGTGATACTTGGGGTCTTTTGAATTGTATATCTTCATAGATGAATCATTCATCCACTTCTTCCCGATCTCTTGCATGTAGACCTTTGTATTGCCTTCGAACGTCTTCTGAGCTGTTGTAGGGCATATGAAGACTCCTTTCGCCTTCGGGATGTTGAAGATCTCTTGGATAGCCTCCCTCTGCAGGTAAGCAAGAACAGTTCCATCCTTGGCTATGATTTGTCTTTTCTCCTTGTCGTAGTGTTGAACACATTCCAACACGAGCTCGGTGCTTGGCAAAGCAGGTGGAAAGCAAGCTGCTTGTACAATCCCGCTCTTCGCGATGGCTTTGATATCTTCGTTCCTAGTGATCGCGAGCAAGAAGTCTTTCGCTTCATCCAAGTTGACGTGTCCCATGTTGGTGTCGCCGACATCCTTCCACTGCGTTTCTAGCTTGGACTCCGGCATGCTGGACTTGGCATCCATCTTGATGAGTACTTGCCTTTCCTTGGCCGTCATTCCCATCTATCTGCAAGAATAGACTCGAATAAGTAGATTGAAACGATAAATTCTATGAGTCTTCTATAGTACTTTTATCATGTTATCATGTTCTAATTTAATTTTTCAAGTACAAAAGGTATCCTAAGTCATTTTTTATTGAAGCATCATCTGATTTCTGAATACAAATTTGCAAAATTGAGGAAGTACAAGGAAATTTGATGAAGTAAAAGTGATTAAACATACCTCTTACTCAGCTTTCTGCCTTAGAAAATATTATTTTCTGGAATTTAATGCAAAAAATGGCAGAATTTGGGAAGCAACTTAGCCTTTTCAATTCAGATCTGCCTATAAAAATAAACCTTTTCCTTGCAATTTTCTGTTCCTTTAGATGAAATTGCTGCCCCTTTGTGAATTTCGCTGCTCCTTTGTTGTATTTGCAAAGTGAAGGATGAAAATGAAAAGGAGCGCTCTCCTTAAATAGATGTTTTCCCTCATTAAATGAGGTCGGCCAAACTTAAGGTCGGCCTTCTTAGCATTAAATATTGGCAACTCCAAAACAAAAGGGGAGTCTTAATGGGCGCCAAAAGGTTAACTTCTTCACAAAAAGGGCGCTATTAGTAAAGACTTAGGAGGTTTTAGGCGCCCATGCTAGAAATTGATGGCCTTAATTCCTTCTAGGCGCTAAATATGTTGATGATGGCCTTAATTCCTTTGGGCGCCTCAAGGCGCATTTTAATCCTAAGCGCCAATGTTGATGTGTTCGCTTTAAGGCGCTCATCTGGCTCTTTCTTTCACAGGGCTCAAATACTCTTCTTTAGGCACCAAGGAACTTGAACTTCTCCAACTCCAAAGGCGGAAGAAGTTTGGGTGCTCCAATGATCACCTAGGCGCACTATTCCTAAGGCGCTCTTCTACCATAACTTCTTCACTCTAGGTGCCAGATCCTACTCTTTACTCAAGGCGCTCAAAGCTCCTTCTCCTAAAGGCGCCAAAATAACCTTTTAAGGCGCTTATTCATTCTTCTAACACGCCAACTCAATCATCTTTACTCAACTCTCCATTTTTGAGGGTTTCAAACACTTCTTGGTGATGATCCATACTTCTAAGCACCAAAATATGATCTCAGAGGCAAGGTGCCAAACGTAAGGAGTTTTCTTCGTCGTTCCATTAAACACATAATGACCTTAAGGCACCAAACTTGTCCTTGAAGTGCTCAAAGACCTTATCTTAACAATCTTCATCAATCAAAACACTCAACATGAGGCAGTTGAATGTGGGTTTCTTCATTCAAGCGTTCAAACACCAAGGCGCTAGAATAGCTTTAATTCACATACTCTAGAAGTCTCTATACTCTATGCTAAGTCCAATCAACTTTCAAGGCGCCAATCATGTTAGGGTTCAATGATCTCAGGGCGCAGAACCTACTCCAAGGCGCTCAATTCATACATTGACTTTCAAATTCTTAACTTGTTGAGGAAGGCGCACTTCTAGCTCTCATCTCACCAAGGCACGCTTCAAGGTCTGGGACTCTATCCAAGGCGCCACAATGAACTCAGGGCGCTCATTATCACTCAGACTCCTCCTCTGGGTGCTAAAATCTATCTAGGCGCACATCATTAAAGTGTTCAAACTCATTGAAGGACTCCCCAAGGCGCATTCTGGGCTAGGGCGCACTTTGATAACGATTTAGGCGTTTATCTTCATTCATCTTCCCCTGGGCGCATATTTCATTTGTTCCTTCCTAAGGCGCTATTCTTCATGGCCTTGGTGTGTTATCACTACAAATTTTCAATTTAGCTTTCAAAACTTACCTCCAGGGCGCATTCTAGGACTCAAGGCGCATACCTTCACACTCATGTGACTTAACTCACATATTCAAGGCGCAAATCATGCTTCTCACTTTCCCTTGACTCTCTGAGGGCGCACATCTTTCATTAGGGCGCTCATTATCACTCCTTCAAGGCGCATTCATTTTCATTAGGTCGCATGTTCAACACTCAAGACATTAGGCGCAAAAAAAACTCTTCTCAAGACCTCCTAGGCGCTTGAACTCCTCAGGGCGCATTTCACAATAGGGCGCACCATCCTAACTTGGGCGCTCAAACTCCTCTGCCTTTGAAGTATCCAAGGCGCTTATTCCTCTACCTAGGCGCATTTCACAGTAGGGCGCAGAAACAACCTAAGTCACCAAGGAACTCCTCCATCCTCAGGGCGCTCCTATTGTCTTCAAGATACTGCATCATGATCCTGAACTCACAATTTCAAAGCCTGAATTCAACTCAAGACTTTCAAGGATTACTTCATACTTCATGAAGGCGCAAAAAGATGAAAAAGGCAACCCAAGACACTCTTTACTCTAGAGGAAGTTTTTCAAGGCACGAAAATCTTCCAGAATCAAGGCGCAAAACTTCCCTCCAGACACTTCAATACTTGTCCAAGGCGCTCATTCATTATCAAACTCTTCCGGACGCTCAAGACATTTCTAGAAGTCATTCACCGTTCCCCCAAGGCACTCCAAGGCACTAAACAACACTTCAAAGTGATAATTCGACCTTGTTCTGAATCCTAGGGCGCTCACTTCACCAAAACACTCCGAAACCTCATCTCAATCATCTATCTATATCTCTGCGAAGGTGCTCCAGATTGATATGATTGATACAGTATTCAAAACCCTCAAAACTATCCAGACGATCCTATCCTTCCTAACATCTTCACTGCCTACCCTAGCCAAAACAGTTTCCTGCCCAAAGCAGTTGAGCTCAAAAAAGGGGGGGGTCCCTATTCCTAATGGGGTGATGTGTGATTTGGTCACAACACTTCCCTTATAGATTCATTATCTATGGGACCAATCTCCTCAATTCTCACATCATCACTACCTGGAGATTTTCCAAGTGTGACAATTCTTTTTGCCTCTTGTTGTAGGCTCCACTATGATAGAGAAAAACAACGAATTTAGTGGAAACCCTAATTTCACAATAACTCCTCCAAATCTGCTCCAAATGGCCTCAAATCTGGACTGTAGTAGCTTCAAAATGGAATTGAAAAGCCCTTTAAAATTAGGAAAAAATTCCCCAATTTGAGACAGATATGCACTTCACAATTTGACCCTTTGAGCCAAAAAAAATTGCCTTGATTCTTGCCCTTCAAATGCCAAGATTATGCTTTGATACCTCTTGTAATAAAATAACTTGCACAAGATAAGAGTATAATTGCAAATATGCTGCAAATACTTGATAATACTTGAGAATAATAAGCCACTTCAAGGGGGCAAACCTCCAAAAGTATCAAAGAACAACACAATTTGCAATATGATGCTCAAATAACACTCACTACCTCTTATATATACCTTACTTATGCCTTGGATATCCCACAGATGGATTTAGATACCTAATTATATCACCTAGGCCAACTTGACCACCTATATAAGACTATATTAATGATTATATAACTTAATTAAGAGTTAAGGTAGCTCTACAAGCCGACTACTCATAACCCTATGTACACTAAAGGATTAAGGGCGTAGCATGATCTATGCCTAGGATGGTTAAAATCTCCTCAATTCAGCCTCTACACACTCTACATGGCACTAAAAAACAACCTCTATCTTTGGTTAGTTTCATTCTATTCCCAATCAACCCAATTTGCATGCTCGGGCCATCCCATTCCCATCCATGGGAAAAATCAACTCAAAAACCCAAATTTCCTTTTTGTCTTGATTTCTTTGCCCTTGATGGGTTTTCAATGCTTTTCTTGTTTCGAAATGACTTTTAACATTTGGTGCACAAACTTTTAACTTTTGGTGCACAACTTGACATTGCAAATCACTTCCTTGTTTAAGGCGCAATTCCAATGTCCCAGAGGCATGATCTAGCACCTCAAACACCTAGGCGCACATTTTGAGTTGTTTGATCAATGATTGGCACCTTACTTTTCCTAGGTGCACATTAGGTGTTGTTGAGTGTCAAGCTAGCGCCTTGATTCCTAAGAGCTCCTCCTTCTTACTTAGGCGCATGTTCAAGGTTCTTGAGTCATGATTAGCGCCTTGCTATTCTAGGCGCACATTTGAGCGCGAAGAAAGGTAGATGGGCGCCTAAGTGCCATTGTCACTTTAATGTCTTCAACCACTACAAGCTTCTAATCATCCGACGCTCATCCTCTTGGATCAACTCTCCTTATACCCAAGGCGCAACTTGGAGGTGTTTCAACATGAAAAGTGCACCTAAGTGTTGACAAGAGACTTCCTTCCTTCCTTAGCCATTTGATGTTTTCCAATACATGTTTGAATGTCTAGAAACCATCCATCATTGAAGCGCTCAAGAAATGTCTTCATGCTCATGTTTGAATGAGTCCTAGCCAAGGCGCATTTTGATGGTTGAACAGATGAGAAAGTGTGCCTAGCACTAAGACAACCTTATGTCACTTGATAGAGGTCTTGACCTGCAAAACAAAAAGTTCGTTAGCCAAAACCAAAGTTCATTCCCTTATCTTACGTATTAGCCCACGGGAATGATGAATAGGCTAATCCGTGTTCATTGTTTACTTATGCCGGAAATGGGGACATGACACTCTTTTGACTATTAAAGTTGAGTACATGGCAACTACTCATGCTTACAAGAAGGTAGTGTGGCTTTGAAGATTGTGTTCAAATGTTGGCTTAAAACATGATGCAATATGGATTAATAGTGATAGTGAGAGGGCAATAAGCTTGGCCAAGAACCCCACATTTCACGCATGGACAATACACATTGATGTGCAATATCATCTTGTTTGAGATATGGTAGAGGATAAGTGGGTTTTGATCAAGTGGACACTTTAGAGAATGTTGCAGATTCTTTGATGAAGCTCATGAGCATAGATAAGTTTTCTTGGTGCAAGAAAGCTATGGATCTTTCGACCCCTAGCTTGTAATCTCACGGTTATTGCAGTATTCGCAACCTATGCAATGTATACAAGTGAGAGATTGTTGGGAAGGTGTTGTACACCTTGCATAATAATATTGATTAGGTGTGATAAAAGCCAAAACCAAAAGGAGACACATGAGGACAAATTTGGTTGAGGATAAGACAAAACCATTATAAAATCATCTATTTTAATACAGTTGTTGTAATGTGCAAACTTGTTTGGACACATCTTGGAATACGTCTAGGAGGACATTAGAAGTATGTGCTACCTCATGGAACCACTTTGGAACCATCTGATGAGGTGTCATGGTTGTTAGTCCATGGTTTTGGATACCATTAGTGGTTTCCAAGTAAGCTACTTGCCTATATTAACAAATCTTGGATGAGTGGTTTATTCATTCAAAAGATGCATTCAAGAATCACAAGCTGTGAGTTATCTTTGCAAGTTTGAAGGTGGAGACAAGTGCTGGATTCTTTAAGAGTTTTGAAGATTGTTGCAAAGTTACGCTGTTGGAGTGTCTCCTAAATTAAAGATTGAAGATCTTCTAAGAAGAGTTCATCTCTAGAAGTGTATTGTAATCTTTTTATTGTTGTTAATAAATTGAGACTCTCCTCTTGCTGGGTTTTTCTCCTTTATGGGATTTCCCAAGGTATATACCTCTTGTGTTGTATTCTTCTTCTCTTCTTTATTCCTTTCTAAGTATCATTACTCTGCTGAAATTGTTTTTAGATCTAGATTAGTTGTTTTGCTTTCCTCATAGAATTAAGTAAGAAACTGTTGCATTTTGGTGCACTATTTCCTTTCAACTACAGCCCTTCCATTTTATGAATGCAAAGATTGTACAAAAGAAATTATAGAAGACAAAACAATGAAATATACACATGGCTTTGTTTCAAATATGATGATCTTTTCAGTGAAGATAAAAGTCATTACTTAATTGTTAGCAGGGAAAAGGATAAGTACAATGATGTTCCCATAAATGTGTGTATGAATCTCATGCATTTAATTAAGATTGTCTTTATAAGAAAACCTCCTACTTAAAGTAATTCTGTCTTTTATATGCATGAATAAGGTGCTTCATACATAACAGTTTGGCTTATCTATATTTGTAGAAAATACCCAACGCAGGAGCTGCAGTAAAGAAGGTTATTGTGAGAACTTTGAAACTTCTCTTTTGGGGACTAGTATTGCAAGGTATGTACAATCAAATATGTGCCCTTTGTTTCTTCTTTAATGCCTTGTCTTGAATTATATAACTATATTTATTAACTTTGGATCTTGCAGGAGGATATTCTCATGCTCCTGATGATCTTTCATATGGAGTAGATATGAAGAAAATTCGTTGGTGTGGTATTCTTCAGGTATAATTTGTGTTTTTCTTTCATTGAGATTATATATACCACTTCTAACACGATTTATGCATTATTCACAGATCTATTGAAGAATTTATACTGGTATATAGAGTTTATATATTTGTTTATTTCTGTATCAAATGGCATAATGAATTATACTATGAACAGCGCATAGCATTGGCTTACTTGGTGGTGGCTCTCATAGAGATAGCAACTACAAAAGCAAGACCTGTAGATCTACCACCTGGACATTTTTCTATATTCAAATACTACAGCTGGCAATGGTAAATATAAATTATCACTGCAGATGTTTTTTGCAGACCCCTTAATTTATATTCAAAGATCTCCTTTTGTTCTGTTAAGGGATTCTTTCTCCTCATACTTTTGGTTTGCTTCGTTTGTACTGACTATTGGTATTATTTGCTTGCCAGGCTTGCTGGTCTATGTGTTTTCATAGTCTATTTTGCCACGTTATATGGACTTCATGTTCCTGATTGGCACTATATGTTACATGATGAAGATTCTCCTCAAAATGGGAAGTTGTTTACGGTAAGCAAATTTAATCATTTATATCAAGGGATTCTATTTGCATGTAGCTTGCAACTTTGGGAAATTTGTGTAGCCTGAGATTTGTTTGTTATCTGGCATCAATTGCATATATATGAGAGTTTGGGTCCTTTTATTTAGCTGTATACACATTATTGACAAGGATAAGCATGGTTTTGTTGATGGCAGGTGAAGTGTGGTGTCAGAGGCCATTTGGGTCCTGCTTGCAATGCTGTGGGTTATGTTGATAGGCAAGTTTGGGGCATAAATCATTTGTATAGGCGACCAGAGTGGAGAAGATCTAAGGTGAATTATACATTGCACTAATCAGAAAGGTTGGAATGCTTACTGTTCATTATTCTTTAGAAATGTTAAGATCTGAACTACACAATACATTTTGACTTGTAAGTGCAGGCTTGTACAGCTAGCTCCCCAGTATCAGGACCTCTTCGTGAGGATGCTCCAGAGTGGTGCCTTGCACCCTTTGAACCAGAAGGAATCTTGAGGTTTTTCACAAAAGCAAACTACAATAAATTTTTAAATCATAGTAGAGACAATGGCTTTTAATTAGTAATTATTTTCAGACTTCTATTGCAATTAGATGAGTTTAAAAACTGAAATGAAGAACGGTAGATGGGGCCTTATAGAGCTCTGTTCCTGATCCAAGAAAAGAGAGATAGCATCTTTGATGATGCAAGCAATAAAGCTAAGCCTGAACTTCAGTACCTAACTCGTTGAAGAAAACTCTAAAGCTCAACTCATCCAAGAACATATTAAAATCTGTCTTTCTAAAGTCCTTACACCACTAAATAACAAATCTTTTTTATCCTATACCTCCCTTCCTTTGGAACAAAATAGCAAATGTGCTCAGTGCAGCGTGTACACCACTAAATATGACTGCCTTTCAATAATATAATAACAGCAGATACATTGAAAACACTATATTATTCTGAACTACAACTGCCTTGCAATTGTACAATCCTAAACTAAAAAGGTATGCCTAATGCCATTCTGCTTGCCATACTTGATAAATATTACAATGAGGCCAATCCTGGCTAGGAAAGACTTTATTTAAAATTAATAATCCAAAAACTCTGAGCTTTAAACACACATAGATTATAACATATGGTAAAAGTCCATTTAAATGGGAAACTTCAACAATACGTGATAGGAAATAATTTTCTTCTGATTCTCTATTTTATTAAAAAATCAGAGATCTGTTTTCTTGAAAATGAGTTTCCTCTGTTTTCCCTTTCTCAATATGCACAACTTTGAATGGGGGTCAATCTTGCATTCTTAAGGTCTGTGGAAACATTGGAAAGAACACATGATAAATTCTAGAAGCAGTAAAGTATAATCTCTTATAACAAATAAATGACTTCAAAGAAAACTTCTAAAAATCTGGGAATATGATTCAAACGAATTAAAGTTACTTAAAAATGATATTCATGTTATACCTTGATGCCTATTGTTTGTCTGAATCGCACAGAGTATTCAAATGTGCTTGTCTACTAATTAGCAATTTAGTAGTAATGTTGATACCATTTTTCTATGCTTTTGATGCTTGCAGTTCTATATCAGCCATTCTGAGTGCAGTTATTGGCATCCATTATGGACATGTGCTAATTCATTTCAAGGTTATATGAAAACCAATTTCCCTGCTAGTACAACGCTAAGAAGCAAGATCTTCAACTATTCTGATGCTATGTAAAATTAATATACAGGAGCATGCTACGAGGCTGAAGCATTGGCTTTTGATGGGGTTTGGGCTGTTAATTATTGGGATTATCCTTCATTTTACAGATGGTGAGGGACTTCAAGCATATATCTCAAATATTCTTACATGCTCCTGTATATAGTGCCACTGTCCTGGACCCTGGTCTTACTTCTCTATGTACATGCATGAATTTTAGTTCTCAGGACCTGCATGTGAGAATAAAGGCAGATAGGAATATTCATAGATAAAGGTTTTGGCTTAATTTTTAAACTTGCACACACAATTTAAAGGATGCATATTGACTGTTTTCTTTCTGTGCAGCTATTCCATTTAATAAACAATTATACAGTTTCAGCTATGTTTGCCTCACAGCAGGGGTAGGAGGAATTGTCTTCTCAGCTTTCTATATTTTGGTATGTAACTTGGGAACCTAAAGAGCATCAGACCTGAGAATAATTTTTCACTTCTTCGGAGTTCAGAAATGACATGAACTTTGCATTTGTAAGCTTAATATAGGGCATCTCACCTAAATTCACCTGTACTCTAAATTATTAATTGATTCAAAACGAGCACTTCCAGGTGTTTCAAGAGATCCAAAGAGAAGCCTATATATTACAGTCTTAGAAAATTAGATTTCAACAGATCAATACTCAGACCTCCATCGGTGAAACAATGAAAGCATGTTTATCATCCATTTGTATATAATCTGGGGATAAGCTCCATGTTTTTTATGTACTAACATTTGACATCCTACTTGCTACCCATTTTTAGGGCAATATGATAAAAAAGTATGGTCCAAAACGTTGGTGACTACCCTAGTTCCACGGGGACACGTCCCCCCCTGAAAACCAGCCGTCCCCGAGACGGGGAGACGTCAAGGAAACGACCCCCCGCCATCCCCCTGTTTTGCTGCCGCCTCGGAGATGTCTCGGCTTTGGGGGGACTTCTGGATTTCCCCTCCCCCTGAAATGCATAATTTAAAAAAATAAAAAAAAATCAAAACCTAAAAGTTTTTGATTTAATTTTTGACATTTGTTTCCAATGTTCATTTTATTTTTCACCGGCGTGGACTTCTTTGAGCTGGGCGCGGGCGATTGAATCAGTCACGACTCACAGGTGAGGGTTTTTAGAGAATGGCAATTGAATCATTGATGTTTTTTTTGTTTTGTTTCAACTTTCCCTGGGCCTGGGCATTTTTTTTAAATTCACGAATCACGACTAAATGCCTCAAAGAGATGTCATCACGTGGGACGTGGGATGCACATCCCACGCGATGACATCTCTTTGAGGCATTCAGAGTGAGACTGAATCTTTGAAAGTTTCCAAAGCCTTTTCGACAAATCCATTTTGTGCATATCCTGCAATCATTGCAGTCCATGAGACCACATTTCTTTGAGGCATTCTGTCAAACAGTTCATGTGCCTTGTCTATGCTTCCACATTTTGCATACATGTCTAACAGGGCATTTGCAACTACAACATTTGACAAAATTCCTCTATCCTTTATGTTTTGATGGATGTCCATACCTTATTCCAAAGCTCCCATTTTGACACAGGCAGGGAGGATGCTGGGCTGGCAAAGGTTGTTGAATTTGGCTTTACACCAGCCAATTGCATTTGCTTTAAAATTTCTAAAGCCTTTTCAACAAATCCATTTTGTGCATATCCTGCAATCATTGCAGTCCATGAGACCACATTTCTTTGAGGCATTCTGTCAAACAGTTCACATGCCTTGTCTATTAAGTATATTTTCATTTTGATTTTCGTTGTTTCAATGTTCACTAATTCAATGAAATCATTGCAATGTGTTTAAACTCTAAACTTTACTTATTAAGTTATTCCTTGGGCTTCTACAGTTATACATCTTTTTATAACTAATTTTTCAAGTACTATATGTATTTCAAAGCACCGCTCCCCCGCCCCTGTCCCCCTGCTGCCCCCCGTCCCCGAAACGCGTCCCCTGTCGTCCCCCCGTCCCCGTCCCCGTCCCCGAAACCCCGTGGAACTATGGTAACTACTAATAAGAGGATTTATATCAGTACTTATTCATTTAGGAAAGCTGAAATATTTAATCATTTCTACTCTGAACCACTTTTCACATGGACATCCTTAAAAGTTAAAACACATTAAGCAATCTTCTCAAACTTTTGAAAGTTGTCTTTACAGTTAACCTTGAGCATCTTCTATTTTTTACAGATTGATATTTGGGGATTCAGAATACCATTTCTATTTCTGGAATGGATGGGGATGAATGCCATGCTCATCTATGTTCTTGCAGCAGAAGGCATATTCCCGGCCTTTATAAATGGCTGGTATTATGAAGGCACGAATAATACTCTTGTAAGTACTTATATAATGGATGAATGTTTCAGTTACAATGGCTACTGTTTATTGTGAAATTGCTTGTTCTTATGGGAGTGATCTGCAAACATAGGAAAACAAATAAAACAGAGTTAAGCGTATGGGTTCTTCAAATGTCTAATATAAGTTGTTAATAAGAGATTAAACAAGAAACTGACCCTGATCTACTGAACACATGTACAGGTGTACTGGATCCAGAAGCACATATTTTTTAATGTATGGCATTCGGAAAGATTGGGATTGCTTCTTTATGTTATCTTTGCAGAGATTCTGTTTTGGGGTATTGTGGCAGGCATTTGTCACAAACTGGGGATTTACTGGAAGCTCTGAATTATGTTTCTTATACTCTGTTTTCAGTCTTTATAATTTGTATATGTCCTTGAAATTTCCTATGTTCCCATTTTCCAGTTTCATCTTTTTCTGTAATTATATGAACTTCTGTTTTATATTGAAAATATTCACCCTATGTTCCCATTTTCCAGCTGCTACCTATTTGTAATATTCTAAAATTGATCAATTGGTAGCACGATGGATAATTATTTGAAAGAACGGGCCTCTATTAAAACTTGGAAAAACTTGCTTCCTGTTGATGCCTCCCCTAAAGTTTCGCTTCTTATTAGTAGATCGCACAATTTGTTGGTTGGTTTTCATGTAAGTCAAGTGCCTAGAGAGGATGTCTTGGTTTGGGCCAACTCTCCTAAGGGCTGCTACATAGGTGCTTTAGGCTTTCCTTTGTTTCTCAACCCCTAGTTAACCCCTCCTTCCTGGTCCAATGTTTGGCTTAAGACCCACATCCCTAAGATCAATTTATTTTTTGGTTTGTTGCTCAAAATGGAATTCTTACCTTGGACAATTTGATCAAAAAGGGTTCCTCCCTCCCCAATAGGTGTGCCCTTTGTGAGGAGTCAAAATTGGTATCACCTCCTTTTGGACTATTCCTTTGCCTAGAATGTTTGGGGTTTTGTCTTGTCCAAGTTTTGTTCCAACTGGGTTTAGTTTGCCTCTACTTTGGTCCTCTTATCCCAATGGTCCCCCTTTCCTCTAACCCCTTCCTTAGGTTGTTGTGGAGTCTCTCCCTTCCTCATATCCTTTGGGGCTTATGGTTGGAGCAGAACGCTAGAATCTTCAAAGAAAAGAAAGCTTTTGTTGTTCGGGTGGGTTCTAAAATATGCTTGGCCATTACGGAGAACTTTTTTGGCTCCCTCAAGGATTGGGATTGGGGTGTTGGTGTTGTCTCTCCTTTCGATCAAAGGATTGTTGATTGTTGGAACATTGACATCAACCTGGATATGTCCTTGTAGAATAAGAGGATCCATTGGTCTCAGGTAAGATGGTCTTGCCCTCCTCTTTGGTTTAAACTCAATTTTGATAGGGCTTCCAAGGGCAATTGTGGCCTTGTTGGTGGAGGGATTATTAGAAATCATTTGGGCAAGGTGGTTGGGGCCTTCTCCGTCCACCTTGGTTTTTAGACCGACCACTTTGTCGAAGCCTCTATTGCCTTTTGGTGGTTAGTCCTTGCTAATGACCTTGGAATTCAACTCTTGGGTGTGGAGGGGTATTCCCTGAATATCATCAATTGTCTCTTGAAAGCTCATAAACCTTGTTGGTGCATTAATCACATAATTAGTGACACCTTTGGATTGCTTAGATCCTTTCTTGATGTTAAAGTGGCTCATGTTTTTCGGGAGGGGAATATTGTGGCTAATTTTTTCGCTGATTGGGGGGTGGTGTGTGATGGTCATACTAGGTGGGTTGGGTGTGAGGACTTCCCCCATGGAGTTAATTTTCTCATCCAGAATGAAACCTGTTAGACTTTGCTTAGTTGTTTTTTCGATCCCTTGGAGGTTTGTATTAAAAGGTCTTTGGGATGGTATTTTCTTTTTATTTATGTTGAAATCTCTCCATGCTTCGAGAAGCTTCTTGCCTCTTTTCTTTGGGTGCTATAACTGTGTGGCCTCATTTCAAAGCTAAGTAAGCATTTCTTCTTCTTTGTTCAAGTCGTGTAGCATTTCAAGACAATGTGTGGGGACAAGAACAAGGTGGAGCCCGTATCTTGTGAAGAGGTGAAGAATAGTACCATGATGTGGCACATTTTGAAGAAGGGTAGATTCTCAAATTTTATGGAAAGGGTTAATGGATATAACCCCACCTTGTTGATTGGTTTTGCCAAAAATTGGGACTCTAGGGTGGTGAAAATGAGAGGTATTGAGATGGAAATCACAAAGGATTTGATGGCTCAAGTTATTGGAATGTCTATCGAGGGCAAGATGATTTATAATGACAGGCACAATAAAGAGGAGTTAATATGTTCCTTCTTAAGGGGGAAGGAAAAACTCACAAAATTGTAGTTAGGTTATGCTAGGGAATCCCTCCCTTGTCCCTGGGATGATATTGCCCTTCAAATTACAAGGTCTATTACTGTAGAGGGTTGGTTCTAAACCATTTACTCTTTCCATTTGTCTCTGCTTAATCATTTTTGCCATAACATTAGTGTTAGCTTTTCGTTATTGCTTTCCTCTTTGGAGTATTTGATGTTAGAAGCCAAGAGGGACGTGATTTCCCTCCCTCTACATCAATCTCTCATTCTATTTGTTATGCCCTGCATAACCACCCCATTCTTAAGATAGATTGGGACCCCCCTTTTTTTTCCCTGTCACTTTTTGCTTGTGTCTTTTCTTTTGATGATCTGGTATCATCTTCTCTCTCTTAAGTGTTTAAGAGTTTGAGAGCTTTTTTCCCCCACAAACTTATGTTTTTGAGCCTCTTGGTTGAGCCCTAAGAGTTTTCTTTTTCCCAGGCTCACGGGTTCCCAGGCCAATTTTGCTCCGGGGACTAGGTCCTTTTGACCGATCCTGACCCGCGGCCTTGATCATCCCCCTTGCGTCCAATCAGGACCTGTGGCCTCGATCGGTGCTTGGACTCCGGGTCCTCTTTTCTTCCCACTCCCCAGAGTCCCTTTCCCGTTTTTGGCCCCGCTCCTAATGAGTTCTGCCGGGACCGCAGGTCCCGGTCGGCCTTTTAGTTGTTTTGTTGCGTGTCCTTGGGACCCTTTTCGTCCCGAGTTCTCACCCCAGTTATCGCATTAATGGTGGTTTGACGCTGTCCTTTTTGGGTATTTAAAGGGTCGGGAAGCCCTTTTACGCCCATCTCTCTCTCTCTCTCTCTCTCTCTCTCTCTCTCTCTCTCTGTGATCAAGACTTGGAGCGATTGCCATCACTTTGACTTCGGAACGGATAACTCGAAGGTGCTCGTGCTGAATTTGTAGGTGTGCGAGGATTTCGGGGCTTACGCTCTTTCTCCTCGTTCCTGCGCTCCATCTTTGATAGGTAGGGTTTCTGTTGTCATTTCCTTTGCTTGTTCTTCTGCTTTTTTTTGTTGCGTTTTTCTTCTCTTGGTCTAAGTGTTCTCTTTCTGTTTCTTGTGCCTTGGCTTCCTGTTCATTTTTGTTGCCTCTTACTTAGTTTAGTTCCTGTTTTTCGTTTCCTAGGGTTTAGTTTAGTGTAGATTTTCAATTTCGACTAAATGGATTGAATCAGGCTTGAAAACATCCTCAAATCAGTCAAAATGTTAGAAACTTGACCACCCCTTTTGGCCCTCGAGGTCTGATTTTGAAATTGTTTAAAACAATAGTAGGGTCAAATAGGCTTTCATGCCCTGTTTTCATAAAGGTCTTTTTTGACATAGTCGGGTGCCTTCGGGACTTTGGGTCTTGAAGGGTCCTTCGGACTTGGAATCTCAGGGTTCCAAAGTCACTTTTACCCCCGCACCCGAAAAACAAACTTAAGGAAAACTTTATTTCAAAGTCTTGTCAGGACCTCAGGCCCCGATGGCCACTTTGATCCTAAGACTCAAAAGGGGACCCCAGACCGCCTTCTGCCCCGCGACCCGCCATTTGCATGAATCGTCCACTTCGAGACTTCAGGCCCGCAGGAGACTTTTGGCCTTAACCCCTTTTTGACCCTAAATCTTAAGAGGGTCCTCGGACCGACTTTGGTCCCGCGACTCGCGTTGTGCGTAATATGTCCATTTTAGGACTGTTGTACCCATATGGAATTTTTCGTATATGTGCCCAAACACACCTCCCAAGCACCATGTAGCCTTGTCATTCCTGCGCTAACCCTGCAGGTACAAGACAAATCAAAAGATAGCGATCCAAGGCTCAAATGGAGGGAGATTCTGACAAGCCAATCAGGCCTGGAGCAGTGAAAGAACATCTAAAAGGGGAGGTCAAAGTGATGAATTGAAGGCCAAAATGACATAAAGGAACCAAGGGAAGCAATGCAAATACATCTGGCAAATCAAAATTCAATTTTGAAATTTTGGAAAATTTCAAAAAAATTTCTAAGGCATTTTTGGGCATTTTTGGCTAAAATGTGCTCCATCTTGGAGTATAATTCATGGAGGAGAGGCTTCAATGAGAGCTTCGGATCATATGACCCTGATTTCCAAACTTCAAGACATTCTGTCATCAGATGAAGAAGTTACGACAAAAATAAGCTCTAGAGGCAGAGGCAAATGACAATGATTCAAGGAGCCTCCGTCAAAATAGCCAAGGCAAAGTTCAAAGTTTTCCAAGGTCAAGAATCATAAAAATGAGCCCTGAAATTGGCTAAGTCTGGTGTCTTAAAGCCTGATGTTTTGAGATCCTGAAAACTGTCCAAGTCTGAAATTTGGTGGATCCTCAAAAATCTAGAATCTGCATGTTAAATCCCATGGATCTGGGACCTATCTCAAACATCCTAGAAGTATATTTCAAAATATTTAAAGTATAGGAAATTCAATATTTGAGCATATACTTCCACCCAGGACATTCAAAATCACCTCCAAAAAAGTGCTCAATTTGAGGAGATTGCACGCCTTTTCATGCCTTGCAAAAGGCGCTCATTTCAAGCAAAACCCACGCCTTTTATTGCCTTCTAAAAAGGCGCTCATTTTGAAGGAAATCCATGCCTTTTCAAACACCTCCAAAAGGCGCTCTATTTCATGGTTTTGCACTCGTTTTTCATCATCCTGAAAGGCGCTAAAATTCTTCAAATTGCACACCTATTTCTCCATCTCAAAAGGTGCCTAAATAGCCCAAATTGCACGCCTATTTCCATACCTTCCAAAAGGAGCTTAAAACCTCCAAAACCCATGCCTTTTCATTACCCCAAAAAGGTGCCTATTTTGTTCATTTCCCACGCCTTTTTGAACACATCCAAAAGGTGCTCCATTTGGGCCGTTGTGCACTCCTTTTTAACCTTTCAAAAAATGCCAAAATTTGCACAAGGTGGGCGTTGAGGAGAAAGAAAGGTGGGCACTCAAGAGAGAGAAGGCTAGGGCTATAAATGGAGGTTTATCCTTCATTCTTCTTGGTTGCATGAAGCCTAAAATAAAAGCATCTTATTTTTGGAATAAAGCTCATGACAAACCCTAGAAGGTAAAAGCAAATCTAAAAGGAGAGTTTTCTTCTTTGTTATTATCATTTTCCAAAGGCAAGAGAAGGGTTTAGAGGTTTCACTTCACACATGGCAGCTATTAATGGAAGATTGAAAGCTTGCATAGGGCAGATTCAAAAGCTTTAAGGAGTGGATCCTCGCATATGGGGCAAAGTCTACACATTGTTGCATCATTCTATAACTTTCTCTCACACTCCAAGGCATATTTGTTCACAGGAAGACCATTTCTTTACATTGGCGGCCATTGTTGAGGGTTTCAAGCTTTTTATTGCAGGTTTAAAGGCACTTTTTGGACCAGCCAAGTATCCAAGAGGCGAATTCATAACTTCTAGGCACTTTCTCCTTCATTCTCCATCATTCCAAGGCCCATTTGTACACTCAGGAGGCAACGCCCAAGTCTAGGAGGCCATTTTTGATGATTTTTCAAGGTTTTTCTTCGCTAGTTATGACTGTTCATGGGCAAAATCACCACCTACAACCAAAATAAAAGTGATTTTTGAGGCCTATATGTCCAAAATTTCTCATTTCTAGCACATACCCACTTCGACAAAAGCATTTTCCATCATCATCCGTTTTGAGCTCAAATCCATTGAATCTTTGAGGTTGCAGCGACAAATTTTTATTTTCCAAGGGCAAATAATTAATTTTTTCACAAAAAATTAAAGTTTGGACAGCGAAAAGGAAACTTGATTTTCTTGCGCAGTGAACACAGAGATTCAGATTGGCCATTTTCGAGGAAAAAGGGCATCAGAACAAGACCCCTCCAAGTCATCATGCAATATTCATCAGTCACCATTGATGCTAAATCCTTGCTCAAACACGAATATTCCAAGGTCAAAGAAACAGACTTGTGCCAGGTTTCACCTGAAGGTTTTGACCTGGAACCATTGATAAGCTCAGACAATATGGCAGTGAAGAACTTGAAGAATTTAGGGCTCATCCAAGCCGGTTTATTTTCCATGCCATTATTTTTGTCCAAAACATTCCTTGTAGGTATTACAACAATGAAGGCGTAAATTGCCTTGTTCATATTTTGTAGGAAGAGTTCATTCAGCTAATCCGCGGAAAGTTTTGTGGTGATCCCTATGTAGACAAGATGTACCTCTTGGTTGAAATTGCATCAAAGTTCGTTAAGGCTGAAAAAGAGTTTGAAGTTTTTGGGAAAATCACAGAGGATGCTACCATTGACCTGCAGATGAGGACAGTTCACCTTGATTCAATCATTATACCAGATGAGGCCATAGTTGATGAATTCAAGAGAAATCTCAATTCTCATACTTAACCAATTTTTCACTATCTGCAGGAGCAATCTATTTTTTGGTAGTGGGTGAGGTTTCCAAAGCAGTTTCTATTTTGAGAACTGACTTTGCTTTTCAAAGATAAACTTATTTTTGGATTTGTTTTGGAGATCATGCAAAATTTTTTTTAGTTGGAACTCATTGTGTAATAACATGCAAGTTCAGTTAACTGAATTGCATGAGAGATATTTTATTTTTAAATTGCTAATAAGCTTGCATGCTTCCCATGCAGCATTAGGGTTAGGGTGGAGAGTGTTAGTTAACTCTTCCTTTTATTTCCTTGCACCTTTTGTTTTAGGTTATAAATAAGTGTATTCTACACACTTTATTTTATCAATGGTAAATGCTGAAGCTTTTATTGCTCACATCTTATTGTTCAATGATTGTGCGTATCTTTATTACTTTGAGAATAAATATATGCGTTGTCTTCCTGAAAGCTTTTTGTGTTGTTGAGATTGAGAGGAATTGTTTAGGACTTTGTGCTTAAACATTCGTTTCAGATCTTCTTTGTTCTTTTGTGTTAAATCAAATCACCTATGTTCATTTGTTTCCTTCGATCTTTGGATTTAATCAAAGGAATCAAAAGTATTCAATGTCCATTATCCAGTCTTGTGTTCAATCAAAGAATAAAAGCAATAGCAATTCTCATGTCTCTATTTGCTTAAATTGTTATTTTATTCTCCTAATCGTGTTCTTGTTTTGTTCATTAATGGATTCCAATATGCCTATTTTGCTTCCAAATATCCATTAAAATGTATTATTTGTGCCGAAGGTTAGGTTTTGTTTTCAGTCAAAAAGCATAAAATCTTTGCTTCGTTGTTGAATGTGCGTCTCTGCATTTATGCATGTTGCAAAAACCCAAAAGGATTGTAAAGTTTTTAGTTAAGTTTTATTTTACAGAGAGCTTCCCCTTCCAATTCGAAGAGCGGTTCTATTGCTGTCCGTTTTTCTTTCTCACCGAAAGGTGCGAAATTAAGCGCTAACAGGGACTTAGGGCCTGCGATGGATTTTTGGCCTTGTCTTTTGGACCCAAAACTTCAAAGGGTCCCCAGATCGCTTTTCGCCCTGCGCCCTGCCATATTGCCTAGGTGTCCATTTCGGGACTTTGGGCCCACGACAGACGTTTGCTCCCCTTAAGCATTTTTAACTTCAAGCAAGAATTTCATCTGCTCCCCAGGGCTCGATTGAGCTAGTGGACCCGCGGACCAAATTTGATCCGGTGTCCAAATTTCCAACCTAGACCTGAAATCCCGTCGAAGCTAGAAAATCCTCAAAATACTTAGTTTTTAATAATCTTTTGGGTTTTTATGGAATTTTTATATCCTCTTTTCTTCCTGTAGGATAGATAAATGTCGGGAGAGGAGACTTCCGAAGAAACACTTTCAGGATCTAAATCCATAGAAGAACTTGAGTTAGGAGCAGAAGGGTTAGAAGCCAGAGAGACAACTTCAGCTCAGTCGTCGAAGAAATCAGCTAAATAGAAGAAGAAAAAGGAACTCCCAACCACAATGAAAAACCTATTCCAGGGGGTTCCCAAGGATTCTAAGTTCAAGAATGAACTTATGAATATCACAGACACTGAGTTGAGACATATTGACTTAGAGGTTTTCAAACATGATAGCTTTGGAGATGATGTGACTCCTTGAGCAAGGAAGATTGCTCTATCAGGACTAGGACACATTGCTTGTTTTGCTCCTACAGTCCGATGCCCTCAACTAATCATGATTTTTGCCCATCACTACAGTCCTAAGGAGAGAAAATGCTTTCCAGTGGAAATCTTCTACTGGACATTACATCAGAAATGATTAGAACAGTCTTTGATTTGCCAGTATATCAGCAAGCCCGTACATTATCAATGGTTGATGCTCTCCAAGCCTACAATCAAGATGTCACCGGCAATAAAGGATATTTGAATCAACATTGGTTGAAGAAGAAGTCTGCCTCTAAAGTTCCAAGTAGACTAGTTAGATCAGATTTTCAAGGAGAAGTATCAGATGTTAAGCACATTACTGAACAAAGCATTCGGGAGGGAAGAATCCAGAACACACGAACCCTGGATGTTCCAATATATTTTCTTCACTCTGAAAGGGGACACTAGGTTGGATTGGGCTCAGATGGTTTCAGGCAATATACATTCCCAACTTATGTCTGTGGTGCAGTTAATAAAGTTTTATATGACATCATATGTTGTGTGGTTCGTTGCCAGAGTTGGAAATTTCCCTAGATTGACCATAATAGTGTTGGAATCGTTTGCCGTTGTGCCAAAAGCTCGAGCTATCAACGCTCGCTACAAACGCTAGACTTAACTCAGATCCATGGAAGGCTCACTGCCATATCACGAATCCTGAGGTCAGCGTTGAACGCTTGATGAAGGGGGTAAATCACAAAACACACAATAACAAATATTAAACACAACAAATAGAACTTTCTTTTATTGAACTGGGCAACTCTTTACATTACAGAAGCTCAATTACAATCAGAGGATGAATCCTCTACTGGTTGCAACACATTACAGCTTTCCCAACCTCAAGACTCTAGAATCTTCAACCTTCTGTAACCCCAAATTAGTTAGGTTTTCTATTTTTCCCCCTATTCTGGACTCTACACTGGCCCCCCTTAACTCTACTACCGCCCAGGGTTCCCAAAATAGTCATAAATAACACTTTTTGGCGGCCTCCAGCTAAATTTCGAAATTTGCAACTCCCTCCAAAAGTAGGTCAACTTCCGGGAAGCATAACTTTTGATCCGGGTGTCCGATTGACGAACCGTTTTAAGCACCGGAAAGCTCACGATGTGAACTATCACGCCGGAAATTTGTAAACGGATTTCCGTCAACTTTTCGAGACGTTATGAGAAGTTTTAGTGCCTCATATCTCGTTCCGTAAATTTTCAGGGGCTTTTCAGAAAACAAAAACTTTAATATCTTTCAGCTCACAAATGATCTTTGCCTGATTCCTTCGCCAAAGGTCTTATATTTCCGTTATGTAACTTTCTGGAAGTTTTTGCTTCATTACGTGCCCAAATGCAAACTTTCTAAAAATAGCAGATACACTTTCCTAAATAGGCAGGTCGCTATTTTTAGTAGTTTTGGAAAAACTGAAAGTCCTACATTATTATTTTGGATATTATGGAACCAAAAACACTAATTATGGGAAGAAATGAGAAAAACTACAATGGTTTTGAATTAACTTATTTTTGGGTGATGCAAGATTGCCCTTACGCCTCTGGATGCTCCTGCATCAGACACCCATGGTAATTTGAGAAGTGACCCTGTCACGTCTCATGTGTTTGTGTGGGGAAAACCCAAATGGTCAACCTCTACCTTAGACAACCAAGAAGAATTTTCAACAGGCCTTCCTTTCCATTTCACTAGATATTCTTCATATTCCCTGTTTCGAGTGCTCCTTCTCACACGGCTATCCAAGATCTCTTCTATCTCCTCTATTGAAGTAGATGCCGGAATACTCCACTGCACTTCTGTTGGTCCATCCTCTATTCCACCTTCATGATATTCTGATAAATCAACAATGTTGAAAATAGGGGAAATATTGATCCCACTCAGCAGCTCTACCTCATATGCATTTCTTGAATCATGCTTCTTCATGATTCTGCATGGTCCAAATTTCTTCATTTTCAACTTATTGTATGTTCCAATTGGGAACCTTTCTTTTCTCAGGTGAACCATGACTTCATCTCCTACCTGGAATTCCTTATATCTCCTCTTCTGATCTGCCTTAGCCTTGTACTGAATATTCATTTTATTAATGTGCTTTCTCACCTCTTCATGCAAATTCTTCAGATGTTCTGCAAAGTCTTCAGCTTCAGCACTTGTCTTTTCTCTGTTGTCCAGCTTCCTTAACTCAGAAGCATTTTTTGGGCTATTGCCATATACAATCTGAAATGGTGATTTACCAGTACTCCTATTGACAGAATTGTTGTAAGCAAATTCTACCTGTGGTAAAATCAAATCCCATCCCTTGGGCTTATCTCCTACCAAGCATCCTAGTAGGTTACCCAATCTCCTATTCACCACTTCAGTTTGTCCATCAGTCTGTGGATGGTGTGCAGAACTAAACTTCAAGTCTATCTTCAACTTCTTCCACAATGTCCTCCAGAAATAACCAACAAACTTGGTATCTCGGTCTGAAACTATGCTTTTTGGTAGACGATGTAGTCTCACCACTTCCCTGAAAAATAACTCTGCAATATGAACGGCATCATTAGTTTTCTTACAAGGAATAAAATGTGCCATTTTTGAAAATCTGTCCACCACCACAAAAATAGAATCATGTCCTCTCTGTGTCCTTGGTAAACCAAGAACAAAATCCATGCTAATATCATCCCATGGCTTCTCCGGTATAGGTAATGGTTGATACAACCCTGTATTCTGACTTGTTCCTTTTGCCATCTGACACACTCTGCAACTCTGCACAAATTTCCTCAAATCCTATTGCAACTGTGGCCAATAATAATTTTCACCAATAATAGCAATGGTCTTATCTCGATCAAAGTGTCCAGCCAATCCCCCACTATGCTTCTCCTTAATCAGGTTCTCTCTCATGGAACTCCTTGGAATGCACAACTGGCTTCCTTTAAACAACATGCTATCTTGGATAATGAAATCCAACCATTTTGTCCTGTCTAAAGTAATAGGTTCCAAACAAGCTTTCTAGTCCTCTGCAAAATTTGGATCTTCAGGATACAAACTTTTGAGCTCATCGAACCCAACAACCTCTATCTTCATTTTCGTCAACAAATTTTGCCTTCTGCTCAAGGCATCTGCAACTCTGTTGGACTTCCCACTCCTGTGCTTCAAAACAAAAGTATAGCTCTGCAAAAACTCAACCCATTTTAAGTGACTTTGATTTAACTTTCCTTGACTATTAAGATACTGTAAAGCTTGATGATCAGTATATAAAATAAACTCCTTTGGCAACAAATAATGTCTCCATTTCTTCAAAGCCTGAACTATTGCATAAAACTCCTGATCATAAACATAATACTTTTTCTTGGCATCATTAAGCTTCTCACTAAAATAGGCAATGGGCTTACCTTCTTGGCTCAAAACAGCTCCTATACTACTACCACTAGCATCACAATCTACCTGAAATACCTTATTAAAATCTAGAAGTGCTAAAACAGGTTGTTCTACCACTTTCTGTTTCAATGTATCAAAACTCTTGTCTGCTCCTTTAGTCCATCTAAACTCTTTTCTATCCCCTCTCATTGTCTCAGTTAGGGGTGCACAAATGCTACTGAAACTCCTGATAAACTTTCTATAAAAACTTGCCAAACTATGAAAAGATCTTACCTCTGTGACACTCCTTGGCGTAGGCCATTCAATGATAGCCCTTACTTTTTCTGGGTCCATCTTAAGAACTTCTTCTGAGACAACAAATCCTAGGTACACCAACTCCTTTGCAAAACTACATTTCTTCAGATTAATCAACTTCTCCTCCCTTAGCTTCTCTAGAACTCTTCTGATATGCATCAGATGCTCATCCCAAGTCTTACTGAAAATCAAAATATCATCCAAATAAACAATAACAAAACTTCCCAAAAATTCCTTCAGTACCTCGTTCATGAGCCGCATGAATGTGTTCGGTGCATTGGTTAGCCCAAATGGCATGACTAACCATTCATACAAACCTTCCTTTGTCTTGAAGGCTGTCTTCCATTCATTTCCTTCTCTGATACGGATCTGGTGATATCCACTCTTTAGGTCAATTTTCGTGAAGTACTTGGCTCCACTCAAACAATCCATGATGTCATCCATTCTTGGCAATGATCGTTATCTTATTGATGGCTCGAGAGTCTGTACACATCCTCCATTCTCCATCCTTCTTTGGTGCTAGTACTGCAGGTACCGCACACGGGCTTAGGCTCTCCCTTATCAGTCCCTTCCTCAACAACTCCTGAACTTGTCTGTTCAGCTCTTCATTCTCTGCAGGGGTCATTCTATGGGCTGCCTTGTTTGGCAAACTGGCTCCTGGTATCAAATCCATTTGATGACTTATCTTCCTTACTGGTGGTAAACCTTCTGGTACATTATCAGAGATAATGTCCTAGAACTCTTCCAACATATCTGAAACTTCTGCTGGTACATCTTCACAGTTCTCTTGACTAATCTTAGGAATCAATGCAAAGCAATGACGCTCATGCTTCATACCCTCCAAAAATTTCCTACCATCTACCAAGCAAATTCTGGCAGTACTACATACCTTTTCTTCCACCTCCTTCAAGGGCTTCAATTTATGACGAACTCCATCTTTTGTTAGGGAATATGTGTTTGCACGGCCATCATGGACAACGCTCCTATCATACTGCCACGGCCTTCCCAACAACATATGACATGCATCCATCGGTATGATATCACACAATACCTCATCATGGTAGTCCCCAATCTTGAACTTCACTAAACACTGCTCATTGACCAAAGCTCTATGGTCTTTCTGCAACCATGCAATCCGATATGGATGTGGATGCTTTCTTCTTGTCAACTTCAACTTGTCAACCATCTCTTCTGAAACCAGATTATCAGTGCTTCCACTATCAATAATAATATCACAACACTTACCTTCACATTTGCACCTTGTGCGGAATAAACTCTTCCTCTGATTTGGTTCTTTCTCCTCATTCAACAAGGTTCTTCTGACAACTAGGGTTTCTCCCCTTTCAGCATCTTCAGAATGCTCAGACTGTGCATCTTCATCTACATGTGCAACTCGTGCATTACCTTTAGGTCTCCTATTTGTCCTTCCTTGATGTTGTGGACACTCATATGCTCGATGCCCTTCTCCACATTGGAAATAGGTTCCTTTGAAACCTCCTCTTCCAGGTCTTTACCTAGGTCTACTTCTTCCTCTTCCTCTTTGCTCACCATTGTTCTGGTCACGAGGAAGGTAGGTGTTATCTCCTCTCTGATTTCGATTGGTGCCAGCTTCTTCACTTTTCTTTGCATCTTCATTTCGGCCCCCATAGGGTTTTCCACCAATCCTTCCACCTTGACCTCTTCCCCTTTGCTTGCTGTCAAATCTTTTATTCAGCTTCTCTTCCACCTTCAAGGAAAACTGGTATGCATCTTCTATGGTGGTCATTCTGACCAGGCTCAGCTCCTCCTGAATACTCGGCCTCAACCCATTAATGTAACGGGCTACCTTTTCCTTGTTGGGCTTTGCATGGCCTATCCTGATAGTAATCTTATAAAACTCTTATGTATACCCCTTAACAAACTTGTTACCTTGCTTTAGTCCTTGCAGCTCAACAACTCCATCTCATAGTCCACAGGAATGAACTGCTTCTTCAGTTTCTCCACCATCCGATCCCATCTGGTGATTTTTCCTTTTCCTCTTCTGTTCCTCTCTAATTGGACCTCCTTCCACCAAATACTGGCATGGCCCTTCAACTTTGTTTTTGCAAACTTGACCCGATCTGGGTCCTCCACATCTTCATACTCGAAATACTCCTCCATGTCATTGATCCAATTAATGAGCTGTTCCAGATTCAAATCTCCAGAATATGTAGAAACTTCGATTCTGGGCCTCTTTCCAATCTTTGAAATGGCCCTCAACAACCTAACCTCTGTAGGATCTCCTGCAGCTTCTTGTTCTTCCTCAGATAGCTCCTCTTCGGCTTCATCTTTGCTTTCTTCTCTTGTTCTCAGATCAAACCCTCTTCGCAGCTCCTCTTGCAATGCATCGATTTGCCTTTGTAGGGCTCTAAAACCCTCTTCCGTCAAAGCATTCCTCCTAACACGATTTCTTCGTGGAGGCATCTTGGTCTCTGCAACAAACCCACAACCTTAGGTCCTGGTGCAAACTGCCTCACGGTTGGCGATCTGTCTACACACTCATGAATTCTTGCTCTGATACCACTTGATGAAGGGGGTAAATCACAAAACACACAATAACAAATATTAAACACAGCAAATAGAACTTTCTTTTATTGAACTGGGCAACTCATTACATTACAGAAGCTCAATTACAATCAGAGGATGAATCCTCTACTGGCTGCAACACATTACAACTTTCCCAACCTCAAGACTCTAGAATCTTCAGCCTTCTGTAACCCCAAATCAGCTAGGGTTTCTATTTTCCCCCCTATTCTGGACTCTACACTGGCCCCCCTTAACTCTACTACCACCCAGGGTTCCCAAAATAGTCATAAATAGCACTTTTTGGCGGCCTCCAGCTAAATTTCAATATTTGCAACTCCCTCCAAAAGTAGGTCAACTTCCGGGAAGCATAACTTTTGATCCGGGTGTCCGATTGACGAACCGTTTTAAGCGCCGGAAAGCTTGCGATGTGAACTATCACGCCGGAAATCCGTAAACGGATTTCTGTCAACTTTTCAAGACGTTATGAGAAGTTTTAGTGCCTCATATCTCGTTCCGTAAATTTTCAGGGGTTTTTTAGAAAACAAAAACTTTAATATCTTTCAGCTCACAAATGATCTTTGCCTGATTCCTTCGCCAAAGGTCTTATATTTCTGTTATGTAACTTTCGGAAAGTTTTTGCTTCATTACGTGCCCAAATGCAAACTTTCTAAAAATAGCAGGTACACTTTCCTAAATAGGTAGATCGCTATTTTTAGCAGTTTTGGAAAAACTGAAAGTCCTACATTATTATTCTGGATATTATGGAACCAAAAACACTAATTATGGGAAGAAATGAGAACAACTACAATGGTTTTGAATTAACTTATTTTTGGGTGATGTAAGATTGCCCTTAAGCCTCTGGATGCTCCTGCATCAACGCCTCACTGACAAGGGGGCAGCTCACTGCCAACAATCCCCCCTCAACGCAACCCGAGGGATTCAAACCCGTGACCCATGGCTCTGATACCAATTGTAGGAGTCAAGGACAACACTGAGAGGGGGGGTGAATCAGTGTTGTGTGAATTTTCAAATCTTTTGCAAACTTTAACTTTCAAAACACAAGGACAGAAAGATATCATTGATTTGTCAAACACATATGCACATGACTAAGAATGAATAAAGAGAACAAAACCTCATGAGTAAATCATACACACACAGAGAAGATTATGACACAAGATTTGCACGAGTGGAAAACCCTCCAGAGGTAGAAAAATCACTCCAAAACTGCCTCACTGGCTTTATCAAAAATCTCACTTATTACAATGTTTAGAAGCACCAACTTCAAGGAGCACCAACCCCTAATTCATTTAGAAGCACCAACTTCAAGGAGCACCAACCCCTAATACAGAACAAACTGAAAACAAGAACTCAGAGGGTTTCTCTGTTTCAATACAAAACACTTCTTCTTTCACATGTGTCTGTCAAATGATCATTCTTTTCATCAACCCAAATCATATACAAAACTCATCTGAATTTTCTCTTCAAGAGGATATTCAAAATAATCAATCTTGTATTCTGATCCACTCAACTACACTCCAATCAATCCACCTGCGAAGCCCCTAAATATGAAATGACTCCCCACATTCTTTATAATCATTTTCATCTTCTCTTAATGAAGAACCTGCAAACAAAAACTTTTCACCTTCTCTCTGTAAATTTTCTTCTTTCAAAAATCAAAAACCTTTCATCTGCAATAATAAAAACTTCAAGGAATCCAAACACCAATCCATCTGCAAGAAGAAAATCTTATTCACAAAATAAATGATCAATAAAAAAAACATTTTGTCCCTTCAAAGATTCATCTTCTCTGCAAAAGAAAATCTTCAAAAAATTTCTTTCAAAATAAATGATCAAACTTTGATATTCTTCTGTGTGCAATTTTATCTTCATCTGTAAAAATGACTCTTCAATTTGTATAAATAATTTCTTCAAAAAGAATATTTTCATATATCTCTTTTCGATAAAATTATTTTGCCTGTGCAAATTCAATCTGAAATAACTCCACCAATTTGTCAATCCAACTTCTCTGCAATAAAATCATCTAACATTTCTTTTTCAAGATCTCATAAAAAATTTCTTCAAAACCATTTTGTTCTCCAAACAAATTTCATAATATATCTTTGAAGACATGATATTTCCACAGTCCATGGCATGAAATTGAAAACTTTTGGTTTAAACTGTGTGTAGTTTTTTTACATCGACGTTTCGTATCACACTCCGTGATCCATCATCAGGATGAGAGAAAGAGAATGAAAATGATGGATCACGGAGTGTGATCCGAAACGTCGATGTAAAAAAACTACACACAGTTTAAACCAGAAGTTTTCAATTTCATAATATATCTTCTCAAAAATATATTCTCCAATTCTCCATAAATATTTGTCTTACAAAAAATCTCCTCAAAAATCCTAATGTCATCTCTTGGAGTTGTTAAATTAGAAAAAACAATTTCTAATTTTAAAAAAAATTATCACCACAAAAAAACACTTGATAGCTTTTAAAATAAAACTCACCATTTTAAAAAATCATAAACATGGGTATGGGCTGACCACTTAGTGGTTTAAGCAAAGTTTCTAAAAAAAAAAACTAAAGCCATAAAAGGCTTACTGATTGGCATCCTCAATAGAACTTTAATAAATATAATCTATGCTCCCCTTTGAGAATGCTTCGGGCCCTTCATATTTCATAAACCATTTTTAATGCTTTTCTTAAACTCTAAAAAAGACCGATGCTTTTTTTAAAGCATAAATCACCTTTATGGAAATCGGGTTGCAAATGACTTATGAAGTATTCGGCATCTAATGTTCTTTTTGTTAAAGCATTCGATGCCCTTTTAAATCCATTACCTTGACCACCGGTGGACTATGTTAGGAGGGGCTAATTATGATATATGTTGACTACCCCTTTGATAGGTGAATATTAAGTGATGTGACCTGCAATTTCAGGTCAACACTTAAATATAACAAAAGGAGCAAAATACATATGATAGGTAGATTAAGGAATTTTGCCATGACACTTAAACAAAAAAACCTTCCTTTGATACTTATGAGAGCATCAATGTCTTAGCAACAACAATTTATGCAATCAAACTGATCAAACAAATCTCGTGGATATAAAAAGATGATCAATCAACTCATGATGATGACCTTATCAAGAAAAAGCTCCATATGCAATCATAAACATGAACTAACATTATTCCTCATAACTCCTGACGATCTTGATGTCCTGATATGAAGATCAATCCCAAAATGTGACCATGAAACCATAAGCATCAAATTCAAGGCATCCTTGAAAGAGTAAACCTTTTTGAGCCATGAGCTATATGATCTAACACTTCAACACATATGAACTATTATAATTCCTGAGATCACCTCTACTGTAATGAAACCAATCCTTGATACAGAGTATGCCACACATAATACCAACCTTATTGCAGAGAATGCCAAACAACAAACACCTCAAAAATGCAACCATACACCTAGATATCAAATCATGATGAAGACTACTGTGTTTCACTAAGATCAAATGACTAAGTCACTGCCACTGTGTTGGGTGAATATTTTGTCATTAACTCGCTAACGACAAAATGGGTATATCAGCCACAGCTATGATGAGACAAAGTCTCTCCTCTCAGCAAGGGGAGGTTCCCTCTAATTACTTAACTTTTGCAAATCAAACAACTTATAAAATTTATGTACACTAAAAACTATGTTTGTGGTGGTTCCATCTCATCTCATTCTTTTTTTTTAGGATAGATGTTTATGTTTCCAACTTTTGATAGAAGACTTATAAATTATCACAAAATCACAGAAACACAAAGTTTTCTGTTACCTCACTTACTACTTGTAAACGGAACTATTTGAAGTAGAATGCAGCCCAAAGTCTTCACTCCTCTTCAAGATGATAAAAGTAAATCGAATATAACAACTTGCAGCACAAAGTCTCCAAACTATTGTATTCTCACAAATATGAACATATAACCCACAACTGATTTGATAACACAAAGTTTATCAGAATCAAATTAAGAGCGCTCTTCAATCACTTGAAACAAACTCCACACTTCAATTATTATCAAATAAGATTATGATAGCAAGACGTAAGAACAAAACTATCACAACACAAATAATCCCAAGACAAAGATTGGAATTGAACCTGCTTTCTTGTATTGATAAATATTTGAATATTGATTTTCACAAAAAGCACAAAGTCTTGATTTGCTTCTCAATTCGCCAGAGTTTTCTTGCAATAGACAAAAGATAGTATTTACAAAAGAGGCCCCCTTTATTTATAGGGAAAGACCTTGAGAAAATTTAGGAAATCTACAACTACTTTGACTTATTCAACAAGAGAGTCCTATTTGACTTATGACTTCTCTTGTTTCACATGTAATTACATTTTGGAAAATTACATGTGTAGATGTCCAAAACAAAATTCAATTTACATAAAATCTAAGAAAAACAAGCTAAGGCACTAGCTTCCTCCATCTTTTTTCCTCAGGAAGTTCTAATACATGGTTTGAACAACTGACATTTCGCATGCATCTGGTTTCGCTGTGTTTTCAGAGATGGTGCGAGCTCAGAGGATTGAATCTTTCACCGCCTTTACTGCCTTTTCATGCTTGTCTAAATTATCCTTCAGGTTCTCTAGAGTCGAATGTTGATCATACAGGTTATCCATTGAGAGCACAGAGGGAGCTTCCTCTTCAAATTTCTTTTGTACCATTTCTTCAAAAGAATTTATCATTTCCTGTGCTGTGAGGAAACTATGATCTTCCCTTGTCAAGGTGCAAGGAAGTTCTTCCAGCCGGTGTAGGAGTGTGACATCACTATCTTCGCTGGCTTCTCGAGCTTGGCACAGATCTTCAAGTAGACTCTTTATTATGAAAATACGATGAGCTAGAGTCTCCTTGGTCTTGATATATGATTCCCTGTTGGTGACGACCCCAATGGTGATTAGATTCTTAATCTTGATCTTCTTCATATCTATCCACTCTTCTAGGCTCTCTTCTTGATCTTGCTGCTCTTGTGAAAGTAGATCTACCAGATTGTCCAGCTCAGCTTTAGCTTTGTCCATTTTCTCCTTTCTTTCCACAGCAGTTTTTAACAGAACTCATCCTTGAGCCAACAACCGCTCCACTACGTCCCCCACTATCTTGCCTCTAGCTTGGGCTTTTTCAACCTTCTGTATCAGGGGATCTTCCACTGTCACTGCCATAGGTTCTACTATTTCTGATGACTTCACTATTTTCTGAAGGACAGCAGCCAGTTGTTCTGCTTTTGCTTTGTATTGCTCCTTTTCCCTCTTGGCTTCATCATACTTTTCAAGTAGGGTACTGGCAGTGGTCTAGAAATCTGCTTTGACACCCTCATGAGTCACTTTACCAAGCTCAACCCTTGAGATGACATAACTGCTCATGTCAAAAGTATCAACCGTGGCATCTTCAGGAGGTTTGGCAATTTCAGCATATCTGATTCCCTTTTCAGTGACCAGCCTAGAAACAGTCTTAGGCTTCTTCTTCTGGTTCTTTGCTTTCATGGGCAACAACTTTTCAATGTCAATCTCATCAGGTGAGATGGCTTGCTTCTTCCTCTTTAGAGTATAGGCAGATAGCCATGGAGGAAGTATAGAATCGCCAACAGCTGGAGAGGGATCTCCTACTTGCTTGGCCAGCTCCGTGCTTGTTCCCGTGATGGTGACAATTGGACTTGTGTTGGTAAACACAACACCTGTATCAACAACCTTTTGTGAAGCATCCAGAAGGTTCTCTAAGATAGTTTGTTCCCCGATATCAAAAGAAGGGGAAGATAAGCTTGGAATGGAACCAGAAGAATCAAAAATAGTTCCAAAGCTAGCTTTCATGGAAGGAGGAGTATTGTCTGAAGAAACAACAAAAATTGGAGAATGAGGAACATTTGAAATTGCTGGCAAACCATCAGAAAACGGAACATGAGGAGGAGGTGTAAGAACTTGTGTCTTGGAAGGAAGATCTTTCACAGGAGTCTGAGGGGAACCATCAAGTCGCTCTACCTCTGTATCTTCATCTTCACCTTGTTCAACTTCATCAGATACCTTTGTCTTAGATCTTTGAACATTTTGTTCTTCAGTCTCAACATCTTCAATTTCCATCTAATCATCATTAGTATCTTCAACATCTGACTTAGTGGCATCAGAAGCCTCTGTGGCTTCCTTCTTCTTTCCTCCCTTGGATACAAATTTGATCTTTGGTTTGTGTACCTTGGAGGAAGAAGGGGTGTCACTCTTGTTCTTAGTTCGGTTTTCCACCTTCTTACCTGTTTGCTCCTGTATCTCTTCTTCATACCCTGTAAGGAACTCTTTCAACTGAATCCCTTTGCTTTTCAACCACAAGTTGGTGTTTGCCAGTATTGGTTGAAATCTTTTCCTGATGGATGTCTCCTCTTTGACTGACCATTTCACCTCTGGGAGAGGTGAAGCCTCAACATTCTCTGCCTCATATTTGTGATCTAGGACATCCCCATCATCCTCCATTCCATCTGGAATATCAGCGAGTCCTAGTTCTTCAATTTGGCTTAGATGAAGTTTGCAGAAATCCAGTTTTCTGATCTCATTTTGAGTCCTGAGATCTGCCCATATGTCTTCGACCATTGGCTCATGAAAATTTGACTTCCTCTTGATTTTATCTTGAACCCTTCTGAAGTCAAAATGATTTCTTTTCTTATAGGTCTTCATGGTGACCAACTGCAACTCAGAGTCAATTCTCTTTGCTTTGTTGGCAGATTGAACTGAGTACCTCCCAATTTCAACGGGAAACTTTATCCTCGACCTCTTAAGCTCCATCTGTTTGTTGTGTACCACAATCAGTTGTCTACAAAGCTCCATAAGAACAATGCGATCACTGGGATACCGTGGCAGCATGTAAGGGTAACCAGGATAGTATCCTACCCGAAGATATGTGAAGGTGGGAAATTGCAAGAACAAGCAACCAAAAGAATTTACAACCTGCCATGCTTCATCAGAAACTCTTCTTTGAACCAGTTCATCATCCCATAGGCACATGAAAACTGAGAAGAACACATCATTGACTCTTCTAAAATGATGAATTGACCCCTTCAGAATGATTTGGGGGTAGTATTCATACACTGGGACCAATCTCCTGTCCCCTACTTGGGTTAAACCTGGAAAGTTCCTCATGCTCGCAGCAACATAGACAAGATAAGAGGTCATGTAAAATTTGAAGGTAGTATTGACTCTTACCAGTTGCTCATGCAAAGCATTGCTGATCTGTTCACCCCAGAATATCTTCTGGTTACCCCGTAGAATCACTTTGATGTAAGTATACATCCAGTCTTGGAATTTGGAAGCAGAAGGGAGTCCTCTGATGCGACTCAAGAGAGTAATCAAATCACACACTTCCTCCACAAAATCACTGCTGTGAAGATCTTTTGGCCATTTGGTCAAAGTTGCCCTAGGAATCTTTAACCATTTGCTGTTTATGTGCCTCCTAGCAGATTCCAAGTCATTGTCATAGTCTTGTTGACCCTGAGCAAAATCAATCTGCCCGACGTTTTCAATTGGTGGACACATGAAGATTTTGTCCATGAATTCTGCATCCAATCTCATGATTACATTTCCCTGTGAGTTCGTCACAGCTCTAGTGTCTCTGTTGTAGTGGCTGGCCACTTGTAGAACAAATTTAGGATTATGTGCACTGACTGGAAATGATGCAACCAAATGAATACTGCTGTCAATGATTTTTTGCATATGCTTGGAGGGATTTGCTTGTTTAGTTCTATCTATGAACTCGGCCATGTCTACCTGCCCAATTTCCGTGTCTCTGATTTCATCAACATTTGACTGTACTGCCGTTACCGGAAAGACACCCTGGTACTTGTACTTCATGGCTCTGGACTTTGACGGAGATGATTCTGACATGAGCTCTGGAGAGAACTGTGAATTTGAACACCACCACGAACGCTGATTGAGAACTGCAAAAGGCCATGATCTTGCAGTTAGGGGAAAAATTGGATAAACTGGGTCAACTGCATTTTGACGATCATGGACAGGAAAGCATGCGTTAAAAGGGCTTGAGTGCGCAAATCAAGGCGAAGGTGAAAGCGGGCTTTTGGTTTTGAAAAGTGAATTTTCCAGTGTTGGGAAAAATCAGGAAAATGTGCTTGAGCGGGTGATTTGGCCACCATTGCAAGTTGGGAGAGACTTCAGGTGTAAAGGCGGTGAAAAACACCGCTTCTGCATGTATTTTGGAAGTTTTGATTTGACATGCTTGAGCGGTTAAAATGACTGCTATCACATGTGAATGAGTGAAAACTTCAAGTGTTTGGACGGGGAAAAACACCGCTTCAGCAGGTCGTGAGTTTCCTCAACACTGGATGCTCAGGCGGGTGAAAACGCCGCTATGGCATATAATGGGTTTCATCACTAGCAAATGCTTGGACGGGTGTATCGGCCGCTCTGGTAAGGAA
This sequence comes from Cunninghamia lanceolata, assembly GCA_027924645.1. NCBI lineage: Eukaryota > Viridiplantae > Streptophyta > Pinopsida > Cupressales > Cupressaceae > Cunninghamia > Cunninghamia lanceolata. Next base: position 4,560,838 of record BSBN01000118.1, read on the forward strand.
ATGACCAAACAAGTTTTTGATGTAGGGGCGGATAAAAATGCCGCTCGAGCATTTGGGAGATTATCGGTTAACATGAAAGAGCGGATGAAATGACCGCTATTGCATGTAACTTATTGAAATGCCAACAGATGTTTGAGCAGTTGAAAATGCCGCTCATGCAGGTAAGTGTTAAACTTCAAGGGTTTTGGTGTAGGGGCGGGGATTTCAACCGATTTGCAGGTGGAACCGAATTCAATGTTTAAGGTGATTGGGCGGCGAAAAATGCCGACATTGCACAAAATGGAAGTTGCGAGGTTTGGAAGGTCTAGCGGCAAATTTGGCCATTGATGCATCTCTTCAAAAGTTGATACACGGTGAAGGTTTTAACTGATGAAAAACACAGCGTCTTCAAAACGAAAGCCCTAACGACAACCTATGTTGTATGGGCAAAAACACTCTAGACACAACTCACAAACAACAAAAGAATAAAAACCTAACAAAAATCTATAAACCAAATATACAAACAAACAATGAGAAAGGGGGAACGGAAAAAAAAGAAACTTACCCGTAAAATCGACCAAAAACCCTAAGTGCCGATCTGCAACACGAAATCAGCTAGCACTCGATCAAGTGGTCGAAGATGGTATGAGTGAATTGGCTAAATGGTTTTTTGTTTTGAAATAACAAAATGAGAAGAGACCACGGGTTTTATAACACCTTAAAGGTTGAAAACAAAACTTAATTGCCTGGCACGAGTGGCCATTAATGGCACTTGATGCCCAAAATCCCGGAGATCTCGCTCGAGCGGCGGTTTCGGTTGCCGATGCACAAACATTAACAAACATGAGACGGCAGCGAAAATTACCACTATTACAAGGAAAATAAAGAAAAACACATAATGGCGGTGAAATCCGCCGCCTTTACATGTTAAATACAAAGACATATGCACAAGTGGCAATAAATGCCGCTTTTACATATGGAATAAAAACAAGCAAAGAGATATGTAGGAGCGGCGTTATCAGCCGCTCTTGCATATCATGACTCAAAAACTAACTTCCAAAAAAGACCTAAATCGACATTTTTACTGATTTACGACTTGAAGATCTTCGCACATATCGAGAAAATGATTCAAAGAGATGTCATAAACTAGCCTAGGATGTCAAACAACTTCGTACGAGATCAAGAGGATCTTGTCTCGATCCACGAGCTTAGAGTGTAGATTCACGAAACGGACAAGTTTCGTGGGGGGTTGTCTACAAAATGAGCGTAGCTAATTTTGAGAACAACACACTGCATATCATGTCATCTGTATCAACTATACTGAACAAGCTGTGATATGACAACTCCTGTCAACAACTTCACACAACTCTTGATGAAGCAAGAACACACATATGAAGCAAGTCCTTATCTTTTGAAGTATAACCTCAACTTGCATCAACCTCTTGCACTTACCTCCTGATTAGTGACCTTCAGATGTTTACTAATATTAACCCAAGATCCTGCAAGACCTTTTTGACATCAATCACAACTGACACCATCAAATAGGAGTAAGAGGAGAAGCTCCAGGACAAAGCAAGATCTGGGAGTTCTATCCCCAGTGGGAGTTCTATCCCCAATTGGAGTTAAAAGACATCGAGAAACACTTCAAAAGGGTAAATGACACCTTTCTTTATCTATAATACTGCAATTAATAGGAGATCCCACTTTCAGAATGTCTGCTAAAGCAATAGATCTTATTAGACCATGGGGATAGTGGTTCATCCAGTACCCCAAATCTACATACATAAGAGTAGCAGGCTTCAAAAGAGCCCCATTTTTGCTCCCAAGACATTGTAGTGATAAAATTATTCTGATGGAGTTCTCCCGCCAGATCAGTGAAGTCCATTTGAAGCTGTTTGGCAAGCACAAGTCTGGGGTGAAATATCCTTTTGTTTTGGGCTTCTATGAATGCCCTTCAATCATTGCAGCAAAGACCGTAACAAAAGAGTTGAATGCTCTGAACTTGAAAGTATATGAGCCTAGGGAGGACTTTGATCTCGTTGGCAAGTTAAATCAACTTTTTCCTATTATGGATTTTTAGCATAAACATTCTTTAGAAGACTTCTTGGCAAATTGCCAAGATGACTTTGAGGTAAGAAAGAAGCAATATACTAGACTGACAACCTTTCAATTAAGAGAATTTGGGTTAAGAGATGATATTCCTAAGGAATTTTCTGATGATGGGATAGTTTTGGATCCGGTATATGAACTTGATTCTGTAGATAAGGAAAGTTTTCCACCTATCAATTGGTCAGAGAAGGAAGACAACTCTATCAGAGAATTTAGCAATTATGTAATTCAAAGGAGCATGGAATGGATAGAGCCTAGAATCAGAAATTTTGTCTCTCCTGATCCACATACAAGAAAAAGAGGTAAAGATCAAGCTTCATCCTCAGGATCCCTAGCTGCTAAGAGGCAAAAGACACAAGGTAAGCCTCCTAAAACTCCAAATACAAGGGTGTCCTTGGAAGATGCTTCCCCTGAAGTTATACTCAAGGTAGTACATGAAAAATTTATCGAATCCTCAATGATGTACAAGGAGGGTGCTGTAGGAATCACATCTAGGATTGGGATCAAACCCATGGCCCAAATTATACCTCCTTGAGAAGCCATTGGGCAAATTCTAGGTGAGGGACAATGAACCATTGAAGAAGAAACTTTGCAAACTACTTTTGATACAGTTGTGTTCCCTCCTCCCTCCTTAGAGCAACAACGAGAAACAAAAAAACAAATTGAAGAAGAAGATGTTGCTGAGGATGATAAGGGTTCAAAGTCATTACATGATGTATCCAATGAGGAAGCATTTGAACAAGAACAACCACAACAATCTGAGGAACCAAAAGAAGCTAAAAATGAAGAAGAGGAGAAAGAAGACAGAGAGGTGCATGGGGTTGAATAGAATGTCCCTTAAGAAGAAGAAAGAGAAAAAGATGTTAATGAAGAACATGTGCTCACAGAGCAGGAACAACAAGAAATAATTGAAGCTGTTGAGCAGGAAAAAAGGGACAAGGTTGAATCTCCAAAATCTACAAGTGAACTGCCTAGACAAGAGCAACAATAGGAAAATATAATAGGTGAACAGACAGAGTCGCCACAACAACAAACAATTGAAAATCAACAGGATCAGAATTTACAGTCCCTAGCTGCACCTTCATGGTTAAATTTAAACATGGGAAATAAACAACAAATTGTGTCAACAACCTTAAGTTTTTAGGAGATGATGGCTGAGTTAGAGAAAGGTAAACCTAAAAAGAAGGTCAACACCTTGTCAGCTATCCGCGTTAATGACCAAGGGGAAAGAATTGCAGAGATTGCGACCTCGGTAGCTGACAAGGATGATAGGGAGATATAGGCAAAAGATTATCAAATCATAAGAATAAATTTGGGTAAACATACCTGTGTGGAGGAAATAGCTTCTTTTGTACACTACGGTGAAATCTAGAATGCAGAAGGACAAACAAGCTTAGGACAGCCTGAAGCTACAATTACATCAGATGAAAATGTTTGTCAAAGGTCTTGTTGCACCAGTGTCACGACAGCCAGCTCCTGCTGATGTACCAATTTTGATGACTAAGCAAGAGGTAGATACTCTACAGGCGATGAAGGAGAAATCTTGTGTGCTTGACAGGTGGGTTTCAAAGTTTTTAAAAGAAGCTTTTAGCATTTTTGACAAGTATTTTCCGTTCTATGAAGAATCATGTGAGCTCGAGAAAGGAATAGAAGATTTTGTGGAAAGACATGAGATGGAGAATAAGGAGTTGGAACAGATTGTGAGAAATCTGAAGGTGATTGGAAAGATGACTCAACATGAGTTAAATGAATTAGGTATATTGCAAGATGAAGAGCCCAATTTTTTGGATGATAATATCAAAATCACTGAATACAAGATAGAATAGATTGTAGAATATCGCCCTACATTAATCACATTGCAGTAGGATATTTTTCAATATATTTCTATTTTTGAGACTTTTGTCAAGGCAATTGTGGGTAACGATGTATTTTCAGATGATAAACATAGATTGGAACCTGTGGATAAAGTGAAGGAAGTCTATAAAAAGAAGATGGATGACTTATATCAGGCTCCAAATTTTGATGAAAATAAGTTGGATAGATTTGTAGAATCTAAAGCTCATTTCAAGTTGGCATTGGTAGATGTTGATAAAATGGAGAAAATTTGTGAATGGGTTGCCTAACGGTTGAAAAATTTTAAGTTCAGGTATGAATGGTTAGATGGGCCCGATATGGACAAGGTAAAACAACTGCTTTAAGATTATGTTGAGTACAAAAAGACCAAATTTGCTGGTGGAGCATCCAGTTCCCACTGAGTTCTTTATTGGACTTAGTCAATTTTAATGAATTGTGTAAAAGGAAATTGTAATAAAACACTTTTTGTAAAAAGGGACTCACTATTTTTATAAAGTGGGCCCTATAAACATTTTTTTTTGTTTTTAATATTTTTGAGTTGAAAAGTCAACTTAGAAATAGAGAGGGAGAAACAATTCTATTTTTGAAAGTGCTCTTGAGTTGCATGGAGTTGGTGATAAAAACAATGATAAAGGGAATTGCATGTGGTTTATAACTATAGTAATTATTCTTTTGGAAAGCCTATAAAAGGGATGGACCCATTTTGATGAATGGTTTGAAAGTTGAAGAATTAGGCTGTCGGTCCTTAGATTTTATGCTTTTATTTCAGTGGTTAGTAATTTTTATAGCATTTTTAGAGTAAAGGAGATTGTACCACTGGAAACATATCCGTATTTCTGGTTTTCATGTTGGATCTACTTTCTTGTATTGAAGTTGAAAGAAGTAAATGCAAGATGGCTGTCAATTTAATGGGATCTTTCTTAGTCAATTTTAATGAATTGTGTAAAAGGAAATTGTAATAAAACACTTTTTGTAAAAAGGGACTCACTATTTTTATAAAGTGGGCCCTATAAACATTTTTTTTTCTTTTTAATATTTTTGAGTTGAAAAGTCAACTTAGAAATAGAGAGGGAGAAACAATTCTATTTTTGAAAGTGCTCTTGAGTTGCATGGAGTTGGTGATAAAAACAATGATAAAGGGAATTGCATGTGGTTTATAACTATAGTAATTATTCTTTTGGAAAGCCTATAAAAGGGATGGACCCATTTTGATGAATGGTTTGAAAGTTGAAGAATTAGGTTGTCGGTCCTTAGATTTTATGCTTTTATTTCAGTGGTTAGTAATTTTTATAGCATTTTTAGAGTAAAGGAGATTGTACCACTGGAAACATATCCGTATTTCTGGTTTTCATGTTGGATCTACTTTCTTGTATTGAAGTTGAAAGAAGTAAATGCAAGATGGCTGTCAATTTAATGGGATCTTTCTTAGTCAATTTTAATGAATTGTGTAAAAGGAAATTGTAATAAAACACTTTTTGTAAAAAGGGACTCACTATTTTTATAAAGTGGGCCCTATAAACATTTTTTTTTGTTTTTAATATTTTTGAGTTGAAAAGTCAACTTAGAAATAGAGAGGGAGAAACAATTCTATTTTTGAAAGTGCTCTTGAGTTGCATGGAGTTGGTGATAAAAACAATGATAAAGGGAATTGCATGTGGTTTATAACTATAGTAATTATTCTTTTGGAAAGCCTATAAAAGGGATGGACCCATTTTGATGAATGGTTTGAAAGTTGAAGAATTAGGCTGTCGGTCCTTAGATTTTATGCTTTTATTTCAGTGGTTAGTAATTTTTATAGCATTTTTAGAGTAAAGGAGATTGTACCACTGGAAACATATCCGTATTTCTGGTTTTCATGTTGGATCTACTTTCTTGTATTGAAGTTGAAAGAAGTAAATGCAAGATGGCTGTCAATTTAATGGGATCTTTCTTCGTGTTTTTGGTGTAGTGCATTGAACTTATTCTTTACTTCTGTATTTATCTAAGAGATCCTAAAATTCATGCTTTAAAGTTTTGAATTTATTTCTGATTTGCGTATGAAACATAGTAATCAGAAACTATAATTCCAATCATATCAATTTGGGAATCCTTTGACCATGTCACCATAATATGAATGATTGGGTTTATTAAAATTGATTTTAATATGGTGGTTAATGAATTTCTGGGATAAATGTGTTGATATAAAGTTTGAGATTCAATGTACTGCATCATTTACTTTTCATTCTCGTACTATCTTTTGATCTTTCTTTTCAAAAGAACATTAAAAAAAATATTGATTCAGATTCAGTTTGATTAATCATCAAAGTAATTTTAGCCCCTTGTGAACTGTCCATATCAACCTTGTGCTTGCACAACGTAGTTGTGACCCAACCCTCGAGACCTTGGGGATGGTTGATTCTCTTTTGGATCAGCTTTCCTTTCAGGAGAGGCAAGTTGAATCTCACCTTGCCTGTGTTGCATGCATGTGTTAAACGTGCCATCAACACTATTGTGATTAACCATGCCTTGTTGTTGAAGCCTCTTCCCTCCTTGCCCCCTAGTGGGGTAGGTTCCATTGCTCCCCCTGTTTCCTAGTTCGCTAAGAAGAAAAAGAAGCCCTCCCTTGATTTTGAGCATTCATTGCCTTCCTTAGTTAACCTTGTGAGCAACAAATTTGTGGGTGTGGATGTTGGGATAGAAGTGAAGACCCTAGCCAAAGAAAAGTCAAGGACAAGGCGTTTGAGAATGTGGAGAACTTAGCTATCTTTGAGCTTCTAGGGGTTGAGGGCTTATGTTGCAACCCCTTCTCTAGTCCAATTGACTAGTCCTATCCCCTACCTCTTCCATTATTGATCTAGCTTCTATTGTTAAGCTCTTAGGTGACAAAATTTGTGGCATGGAAAAATAAATTTTATCCCACCATAATATTTTGAAGTGGTTTTTCTGTAATGATCCACCCCAAATTGAAACCAATTTTTTTCTTCAAAACCCACAAAGTATTTTAACTTCTATCAAGCAGGCATTTCGTCAAACACTTTGTATTTAAATGTTTTCAATGTATTTTGGTATAAGATCATTCAAATTGCAATTTGAGACAATATTGGTTCAAACAAAAAACCCACAATGCATAAAAATATCATGAACATTTTAACAAACACTTTGCATGTATAAAGAAATAACCAATAATAACAATATGACCTCAAGCTCTAGCATTATATATTGATCTTCAATGTTATAGAGGCTCACATTACAATAACTGTGATATAATGCCCAAATGATAATGATTTACAAGATAATAAGCTACTGATATACAAAGCACTATGCTGTTGCATAACACAAATGAATCCTGTAGCTGATAATACTCAGAAATCTTCAAGGTAGACCCAATGTATATGAATATTTGATATTTGTTATGTAGGAAATGAGGGAATATTGATGAGGTTGATAGTTTAATTAGATCCTCCTTTCACTACATACATTCAAGGACATTAAACCGAGTTGAATCACAACTTTTGCAAGAGGACTCAGCTACAGGTTTGATGTCACTTGGAATGATAAGAAAATTTGGAATTTGTTGATTAATTTGTTAAACCCTAGTCTGATTAGGCCTAAACCCCTAATTATGCAAAATCGTAAACAAATGGATGAAACCTGACAAATGCTCGCACATGAGGGCAGTAAATGCAGATTAGAAACATACCAGGATTTGAATTTTGGAAAGTAGAAACTTTGAGGACGAAAGACTAGGCTCTAGTGTCCAATGTGGTACTTTTTTTGAGAGCTTTGGATCAAAATATGCTTCAGACTGTAACCTGCTCAGAGATTTCTAACAATGCTAAATTGGAGGACAAAAGAGTAGGCACCTGTGTCTAATTAGAGATCTTTTCTGTCATTTTCTTCAAATTTGGAATCTTTATGCTCTACTCTGATCTCCTGCAATTCCTCTCCGCAAGATCCGACACCTGTAACCTACAATCACTGTTGAGAAATAGTGTCTCAACTTTACTGGCAAGAAAGGCTTCAGTTTACAGTGTATCAAGCTGACATATTCGCTTCGAAGGGATAGGTTAAACACTCTCCTCGATATCCCGATGGAGGGAGCTGGCAGTAGATTGTTTGTAAAGTTCTCTTCATCAGAGAGATTTGTATTTATCATTGAGACTTTGAGGGTAGTCCCCTTGACATGGCGATGTGGTGAGTCCATGGGAGCGGGGAGTAATGTTAATTGCATGGTGATAACATGGTTGTTACCTTGGCGATGTCGAAGGGATGATGCTCTTTCACTAGGACATGGAGTGCAGTCTCTTCGATGAGCTGATGAGATGCTATAAGCATCATCGGTGTCACTCTCCCATATCGGAGGAAGATACTAAGTCGTCTCCTCGACATCCTGGTGGGATGGAGTAGTAAGTGATAGACTTGTATCGAAGTGTCATCTCTGTTTCGGTAGGAGGAGTTTAAGGGTCTCCTCAACAGAATGGTAAGTTTGACTCGTTGGCCTGTGATCTTCATGGTGGGTCCTAAGTTGATCCAAAAGGAGAGTCGGTATTGGCCTGATCATCGAGTGCTATGGCTTCATCAAAGAGCTAGCCTTCATGGTGACTTGGTCATTTCAGAGGGAGTTTGGATTGAGTCTCTTCGATGGCCCCGACGTGTCTTTGACAGTTAAATGAATTGTAACCATTTGTCTACATCAACTGAATTAGTTGGTTTCCTAGATTTCCTCGAATGTAGAATGAATGGAATTAGACATTGCAATGCTGAATGGATTGGAACATTGAAATAGAGATCTGAGAAATACTTGTAGATGGGTATGTGAATGCCATAGTGCATTGAATGCATCGTAACATGAAATGGTTTGATTGAGTAGAGAGAGAGATGTTATGCTGTCAGGTTATTCTCTAGATTGAACAAGATGTAAAGTCTCTGTGAAAAGGCTTAGAGCCTGCAGTTGTATTGTAACTGTATTCTATGGTTACTGAATAATACAATGGGTCTGAGATTTTGGAGTGTGGGGTTTTTTACCTGTAAGCATTTTCCCCACGTAAACCTTTGTGTTCTTGTTCTTTGATTTGTCTTTCATGCTTTGTGGTTCTGCTTATTGAATCTATTTAATAATTGCTGCTGAAATTGGTTTATTTCTAAATTGCAATTACTTCCTTCTAAGGGTTAATGTGGGAAATGAACTATGTCTGATTCTATTTTGTGGCATAGTTGTGCATGTTTTTGAGGCAATCTAAAGAAATTTAAACCTATGGAAGACACTGCTGTTCTTAGATGTTTGTTCTGAGATAATCTTATTTCCTTACAATCACAAGAAAGGGGTTGGGAGTTGTGGTGTTTAGGAGCTTGCCTCGGTCAAGCCCTGAAATGGCATTCAAGCCTTCCAACACCATTGTTAGATAGAGTGTGTGTCCTTGGTGGATAGAGGCAAAAATAAATGATATGATAAATTGATTGAAACACAAAATAGATGTCACCTTAGAGGTGAAGCTCTCACGGGGAGATGAAGATCTTTCACGCCATGAGGAGATGGATTGATGAAGACCAATCTGCAACAAACAAGTATAAACACAACACAATACTACTCTGCAACACAATGAAAGCCTTGAATATCCTTAGCACAAGATCACAAGTTCACATTATCCATCTAGGTTTAAAATGAAGTCCTAAACATGTTTATATATGCATTCTCGCTAAACATTCGCAATTTAAATTGAATAGGCTGACAAAGGGAAACCTTTTAACGGTCACTTCGCTGACATTTAAAACTTGGGTCCCAACAAAATAGGTCTAGACTAGGGTGTGGGTGCCCAAGTCTAGGGTTTTATTTTGGGACTTGATTAAGCTTAAGATGCACCTCTAGGCCCCATTGACATGTGTTTCAGGGGATTTTTCTCCAGGATTCATTTTTAACATGCATGATTAAATCTAAGGGAGCTAGGAGCTAAACTTAGGAGGTAAAAGTCCTAGGGGGACATTTTAAGACATAACATATATAAAGCTTGCATCTACTGATTGCACCTTCCACGAACTACTATAGTAAACAACCCTCTCAAGGATGACGTCTCACTTCATAATCTTCAAGCTATGTGTTACTTTGATTTTACACTGGTTGATCAACTTCCCACACTAATATTGCATATTTAAATCCTTTAGTTTTCCCTCTTTGAAAACCATGATTGGGCACTCCACATGTGTTGCTTCCTTCCTAAGGATGCGACTGGGAAAATGCTGCTCTAAAGGTGGCCACTCCACCAAATAAGGCACTGATAATGCTTGGCGCTGCCCTCATGAAGACCCTTTATCCTTAGGCAATTGGATTTTGGAATGAAACCTTCTGCGTATTCTTTAATATACTCTTCAAACTATATCTCAAATTTATATTTGCATTGCAAATCAATAAATTTGATAAATAAAATCTTCACCACAGAACAATAAATCTCTGCATAAAATAAATTTGTATTTGAAACACAAATCTCACAAATTTATCAAGCAATCCCTGCTGCAAATACAAATATTCGAATGAAACTGTGAATCCTGAGTGAATCCACCAAGTAGGTTGAATTGGGTTTTCGTCCAATCAACCAAGAAAACATTGAGGTTTTCGTCCCGCTGGTAAGAGTTTGGCCACAGACACAAATATCCAAAACTCCAAAGAGAAATAAACAAACTACTGAATGTCCCAAATGAGCTCTCACAACCTCCTTTTATATTTTTTTTCCACCGACCTTTCCAGAAGCTTAATTTTTAATTCACTTTTTAATTAAAAGCTCCTTTTTGACTCCAAAAGACATTTTTACCAAAATAATGATAATATTTGATTCACAAGGTTCTAATATTATGCGTCCATGATTTAAAAGTTTTTATTCTCTTTCCGATGAGCTATAATACTAAGGTGCCTTCTAAATTATTTTTATTAAATTAAGCAACCTTAGTAAAATAATTAAATTATAGCCAATATTACATCTAAGTTGCAAAAACCATTGAAAAGCATTGGAACCAAAATCTGATTGCACTAGAGTGATATCGATGATGAATAATGAAAATCGGGCTCGAACGGGTGACTTACTATAAATAAACACACTCTCCAAGAATCTTGGAGAACACACCAGAAGTCAGAATTCACTTCAAAAAGTGGCATAAGTCTCCTCAAGACTTACTGAGCTCATTGGCAACATCAAATAACCTCTGACAAGGTTGACACTCAAGGAGAAGGTTAGAGCCAACTGCAATGCTAGAGAACCCAAAAATGGGGACATTACATTTTCCTAGATGTTAACATGATGAATATTAGGACTTCTCTTCTTGCCAAGAAAATTTGTGATGAACCCTTGAATTTGTGAGAGGACAACAAGCTAAACCGTAAAAATTAGGAGGATTTGGATGAGATTTGTAGGTTCAAGGAGGAGAAGACCAAGTAGGATGAAAAGTTAACTTTATTGGAGAAAGAAATATAGGACATGAAATCCAATTTGCAAAAGGTGGTTGATATCATTAGAACTACTATATCTAGAATAGTACCACAAGTATAAAGATGCTCTAGGAATGCCTTAGGCCCTAGGCTTTGGTTGAATAGGTTGGCCCCGATGCAAGGATTTAGAGTTGAAGAACTGTGGAGGAAAAGACTTAGGTGATGGATGACACAAAATTTGTTGAAAAACATCTTGATTTTTTAAAAGAAGAATGAGAGGTTGCGATGGCCTTGAACCTACTTTAATTCCTATTCTTTGTTGTGTGCCTGCTACATCATTGTTGTTCTGGCTATGTTTTGCTTACCTTGCTGCCTTGGCTATTGCCTTCTCTCCTGAGGGTTTTGCTTACTCTTTTTTGATGTTTTGTTGATGTATTGTCATTTCTTGACTTTGTTCTTGTAAAGGGAATGGTGCCCCTTTCAAAACCCATGTTTACCACTAATCAAAAAAATCTTTTTTTTAAGTGCAATAAAAGTAATTAATGTCCAATGTCTAAAATATGTTTTTGTAGTATTATATTTAAAGTTTTAAAGTTTAGAATCAAATGCTAGAGGTCCTTGAGGAGGATAAAGTGGCTACTAATGAAGGGTGGGATCCTATGGACAATGGTAGACTTGTTATTAGAGGGTGGGGCAACCTTGATGGACATAATCCCTCTCCTAATGTTGGTGTTGCCATTGGCAGCTTAATATTGATGTTTTTAGTTGTTTTATGTTAATCTAGTAACTTGATGATTGTTTCCCTTGTGGGGTTGTAGGATTTTTCGTTATATGGTTTTCTCCCTTTTTGGGACTTGTTGCCCCAATTTTGGTCTTTGCCCTTGTATAATTCAAACTTGGTCTATTTTTGACTTTCCTTCCTTATCTTGGTGTTGTGTCTCAAGTGTGTCAATCTTTTCCCCTTTATCAACAAAATCATGATCTCGCAAACTTTAAGTTTTTTGGTGAATTTTATTTTAATTTTCCTCTATTATCATCTTTTTCATACTTTTGCAAACTTAACTTTTATTCCTTTCTTATCGGAAAAAATTCTCATTGGCGAACCTTATCAGAAAAGTCTCAGGTCTCGAACTCTCTGATTTCCCGATAAGCGTTTCTCTTTCGTCAAGTAAGCCTTCCTTATCGACGTTTCTCACCTTTCACAAACTTGACTTATGTTATCTTTGTTCACTCTTATTTCTTGAGTTCGTGGTTTTACCAATAATGCGATGTTAGGTGTAATTGTTTTGTGTTGTGTTCCTTTTGCCGATAAAGGAGAAAGCCATGTTTGTTGTGGCCTTTATTTGAAAGTTCGTGAAAGAAAGATTTTGCTGACTATTGTTATTGTTGGTGTCATCCACCTCCCAGGAGCACCATCTGTAGAAAATAACCTTCACAGAAAACGAGAGAGGCAACACAAGGCCATTTCATCAAACAAGAGTGAATAAATTGAGATGATTAAAATACATATGTTACAGGCTTTTTAAATCCATGAAAAATAGGTGAGAGGTATGAAACTTCCCGATACGGGAAACACAACTACCCTAATTAATTAAATGCACTATTAAACTATAATGCAAGCCTAAGTAAACTTAAGCGGGTAAATGGTAAAAACTATTTACTCCAACACCCCCCCTTAAGTGCAACTTAGGGAGAATTATTATGCAAAATCAAGATGCAATATGGGTCCTGGCTACACAACCATGTTAGGTACCCATTTACAATGCAAAAAAGAAATCTCTCACAACCAGAGAAAAGGAGAAAAACCCTGTGGGAAAAAACCCCTCCCCAAAAGAGAAAGAAAAACAAAAAATGATGCATGGTGGATGGAGAACTTAATCACATCCCCCCAAGTACTACATACATCATGTATATATAATCAATGGCCCCCCCATAAGAAGGAAAGAGAGAGACTATGTAGGCCCCCCACATTGTGTAATCACCTGCAAAAATGGTAAGTGCTTGAAGACAAAACATGATCCAATGTTGACAAACAACTTGACTCCCTTTTGGAAGAAACAACACCAAGTATAAATGCAGGTATGCTTCCCACTCCAGATAGGAATTGAAAGAAAGAAGCATGAAAATGTATGATGATGTCTCTAAAATCTTCTCATGTGTCACTAAGACCTTGGAAAATGATGCCACGAACTAATTAGGAACATGCCCAATCACAATAGAAGGTGACAAACAAGGTAACACTAGAAATTGATCTTGAACATTCTCCAAAGACAAAGATGGAGTGACAATAGTTGTACCACAACTATCATCAAATAGGAGGGATATACCCTCAAATGTGTCTTCCAAGTCAGAAATATGAGATTCTACAAACAAGGAACTAATGTCCAACAAATAAGAATCCCAATCAGGAAGACAATGAGATATTGGTTGTGATGAATCATTGGATGTGCTCAATGAATCACCACCAAAAGATGAATGGTCCTGCTGAACATGAATGATAGGAGCCTCAATCAATGACTCTGCACAATGAATCACTGAAGGCGAAGGTACATCAACTGTCCTTGATGGAGAAGAAGGAGCTTCTGAAGAACCCTCGCATCCTCATCTAAAGATTTAAAGTATTCCAAAACTTCAAACTCCTGCATAGTAGCATGATCATAGGGTATCCTGTCTGAAAAATGAAGAGGCACAAGACAATCTGAAATAGGATCATTTGGGAATAACTGAGTATCAAGATCTCCATGTATTTCCCAAATTTTAGTCCAAAGAATATGAGGACACTCAAAATGATCAATAGCATTCAAAGTGGCATCATCAATATGCATTGCAATAACTCCTAGGACATGATCCCTTTTGCAATTCCATGCAAATTTCTTACTATCAGTACCAGGAAGGGGAACTAGATTATACAAATGTGGCAACAAATGAAGCCATCTCAGATGTTTTATCATACCATCTCTCCATTGTTTATAATTTCCCCTTTTCAACATAATCACAACAGGATGAACTGAAAACCCCATAAGGAACTATGACAAATCTCCAAAATTACAAAGACATTAACCTTCAACAACAAAATTAGAAACTCCCAAATACTGCAAATGAAGCCTTCAAATCAGCAAAATTAGGCAACTTTACCTATACCAATGCGAGCTTGGCAAAGTTAGCTTTCCGATGATATACGGAATGCTAAAAATGAACTCTGGATGTCCAAGATATGCTGTGTGGAAGAAAAGTTGCCTATGGGGGCTCAATGCAACAATGAGGGAGCCAGATTAAGCTCCAAGTCATCCATGTGACCACCTTTTGCAAGTGAGCGAAAAAAATGCAACAAGGATGTTGCAAAAAAATGATGGCAATCGTGCCAATCAAACACCAATCTGAGCCACGATCACACACCAAGCCTGAGCGAGCTTTGCACAAGGCACAAATCCACAAACCTCACAACTATTTCACAAGCACTCCAACGCACAAATCAAAACCCTAGCCAAATATTTGATTAATGGACTTTATAATGTATATAGTCTGATGATAAATAATATATATTGGCCAAGGTTTGAATTAGTTGTTCCCGTATGCATGCAACAACAAAACTCTCTAGGGAGTGGCAGTCATAGTAGAGAGAATGTAAACTCCTTTGTTGTGGGCATTGCTTTCCAAGTGCCTCAAAAAACCTATGTGAGCATCACGTTGGACCAAGATGTATGGAGGCCTTGTACACAACACCAAATCCACCCTCTCCTCAGTGGAAAGATCAAAGACACAGACTTTGATTGACACATCTAGGGGGTATATCAACTGCTTGTCTTACAACACCCATAGAACCAATACGAATTACAGATTGAAAGGTCTAGAACGATCGTGGATGGTAGAGGCACCAGTTTGCAAACAATCGTGGCTTGTTTAGAAGTGCAGAAACCATGAATCTTTGTTCCAAATGTTTAAAATGCCCAAAAAATAATGAATCGACACGCCTCTATAAAAACAACGTGGCCTCCAATAGAGAATTTGAAAGGCCTAAAAATCAAACGCTACCTCCAAACTGCAAATCACAGCAGGAAGAAAGAATGCTCAACAGGAAAATTAAGAAATTGCGGCCTCCTTAAATTCTTGCAATGACTCAACCATAGAATGAATCGACCTGGATGAAGAAAATGTGGTTTCCATAGCCAATCGGTTCCAATGCCTCTCTAAGGCAAAATAATCACACAAAATTCATGCCTCTAGGATAAATTGGAATTTTCTGCCAGAAGGAGGTATTTGAAATAATCAGGAAAAGAGAGAATGAGGCAATTTTGAAATTTAGCAAATTTCAAATGCCGAATAATCTGTAGCAATCAAATGATCTCAACAATCTCCAACGAAAACTCTTAAGGAAGGAGTTGTAGATTGGGTGGCTCTGATACCATGTTGGTGTCATCCACCTCCCAGGAGCACCATCTGCAAAAAATAACATTAACAGAAAACGAGAGAGGCAACACAGGGAAATTTCACCAAACAAGAGTGAATAAATTGAGATGATTAAAATACATATGTTATAGGCTTTTAAAGCCGTGAAAAATAGGTGATAGGTATGAAACTTCCCGATATGGGAAACACAACTACCCTAATTAATTAAATGCACTATTAAACTATAATGCAAGCCTAAGTAAACTTAAGTGGGTAAATGGTAAAAACCATTTACTCCAATAGTTATGAACATTGAACTCTTCATAAAGACCATCAGAGAATCGTGTGGTTCACAAACTCTTCAGTTTGCTGATAAAGTCATGAACAAAGATAATTGGAAAGAAATATACTTTGCAAAATTAACATTTTGCTGATACGAAGATTAAAGCTCAAAATTTTCATTCATAAACATGAAAGTTTGCCATGTTAAAGTTCAACGATTACCATTTTGCCAATAAAGTACCCCAAGCAAATGTTCATTTGTAATGAGGTAAAGTGCTCGATATATAGTGTTTGGTATAATGAGATGGAAGAGTATTTATTTTGAAGGAGCATTTAATGAAACCCTCCACCCAATTTATTTACTTTATAAAGTAAATGTTTCCTAAGGCATAATTCATTACAGTTTGGAGTGTAGTTCGAGCCCGGTTACAGTTAATCTAGCTTCCTCTTCATAGGTGTTGTAGTTTGAGGTGAGTACACTATCATCTTCTCCCTTTTTAGTTTGAATAGTGTTAGCATTGGTGGAAGAACATTACACTGTATTTTTTATCTATCATGACTTGAAAAACCTTACCTCTCTCAATTGTCAACCATAACCCTCTCCCGCCAAACATAAACCCTCTACTCCTAATTATTGTCAATAGCTCCATTGAGTGGTTACTTAGATTTGCCAAAATGAAATACAAATATCAAGGGCTTGACATTTCCTTCATAATTGAGAACAAACTTTCTGGAATTAGAGACACAGAATTGAATCATGTTGATCTTAAGGAGTTATGGGAAAGGATGAATGCCAACCCAAGGACACCAATAACTTAGAAAACCTTGGATAGTGGTTTGGCACATGCTAAGGGTTTTCCTCCAACAGTTCGGTGTACAGATTTGATTATGGCTTGCATCCAAAATTACCACGCTGAATCCCGAGAGATTCAAATGGTTAGCGGTAAAATAATTCTACGTATAGATATGATACTATCAGTGATAGACTTAGGCTACAGGTGAGAGATGAATATGCTGATGTCTCACTGCAAACTGGTTGGAATTTCTTTGTAGATAGTAAAAAGATGTGTAAAGATGCCATTGCCACATCATGGCTTAAGAAAGAAAAGAAAGGAGGCTTGCAACTGTTGAAGAACTTAGTTTGAGCCCTATTTAAAGATGATATCTCAGATATTATAACACTGCTACATAGGTTGGTTGGTAGTGAAGATTCAAATGAGTTTGCTCAGTGGATGTGCTAGTTCATACTGGTCATTTGTACATGAAAGCAATATATCGATTGGGCTCAGATGATAAATGAACATTTGCATGATCAATTGTTAAACTTCTAGATGAGGGGTAATAAGTTTAGTATGTGCTCTTACTTGGTATACTTGCTAGCTACCACACAACACGTCTAGCTAGGTTTAAATATTGCTGGCCCTATGACTAAGGATACTTAGGTGTATGATTATTTTCCCCAACTGTAGGAGGAGTATGGTAACAAAGATTACATGAGAGTTAACAATGCCTTCCTTATGCCGATGGTAAGAAGAATATATGAGAATCCTGGATTGAGGATCTCAATAGAGGCTACAAATTGGATAATGTAGTTTGGGATATACTTTAGACAATTTGATAAATTCACATACCTCAGGATTGGTGGTTTCGAGTTTCCTCCTTTGAAGCTACCTAGATATGCTTCTAATTGCCCTATGTTTTTGGAAGTATGCAGATAGGAATCCCTTGCAAGCAAGAGATATCATGATTTCAAGATATCGTTTCTCCCTACAATTGACCCATTATACATGTACCAAACCAGAAAATGCCAAGAATGCGGATAGACTTCTTGCTAAGTTTAGTTTATCATCATATAGCTCTAGGAGCTTCTTTGACAACAAAGATTTTGTGAAGAAGAACCTTTATTTCCCTATCCTACGAGAACATCGACCCCATTTGGAAATTTTTTTGGCAGACTATGTTGATGAACAAGAAGTGAGGAGAAGAGATCGGTCAAGGTTAACCTTGGACGAGATGAGAACCTTCTGGCTTGGATGGAAACTTCCCAATTTAGTTGATGATTACTCTAATTTGATGGATCTGGCTTATCATACTGAAAGCATTAAGCCTCTACCTAAGTTAGATTGGACTGTAAATGAAATTATAGATATTAATTTTAGATCTTTCTTAGAGTTGAATAGAAGTCGACTGTGGCTAAAATTAAAGATGAATGCTGATGGTGCAGGTTCTCCTTCACACAAGGAGCAAATCATGGGAGAACAACAGGCTTTTGTAGACACCTCTAACCCAAGTACACCCCTCATAGCACACACCTCAGGATCACAGTCCCTGGTTAGAGATGAAAGTGATGATGGAAATGATCCCAAGAAGAATGTTGATTTCAAAGGACAATGTAAAGGGGATAATGAACCCCCTAGGAAAAATCTCAAGACCAAGAGGTGTTTGAGTCCTCATGCAAATAAATTATCAGAGTAGGAACATATGCAACAGGATGAGGAGGATAGGGAAACTACACCTTCTCCAGCCAAGGATACAATTCCTCCACCCTTTGCACAAAATTCTCCCCTTATTTTTCATGGAGTGCCTCATACCCCCTTGTCTTCTTAGCAACAACAAGGAGTGCCTAGTAAGATCCTGTGTTAGATAATATGCCTCATGTTACTACTGATGGTTGTCCTATTCTATCAACTCCTGCTTGGTTAAAAACAAAAGTTAGTAACAAGAGAAGATATTCTCAGATCATAGACACAGAGTTGTTATGGAGTAAAAGGTGGACATATGCCTTTTTACCTCCTTGTTTAGCTCCTAGGCCCCTGTGATTACATTATACATTCTAAATATTCATCTTGATACAAAATCCCTTGAAATCAATGCAATTTGGGAACAAGGGGCCCATATTCTACCTTACCCTAGACCAAAAAGGTGCCTTGGGACTTGGGCACCCGCGCCCAAGTCCTCCCTGATTGGTCGAGGCAAATTCAAATGCATGTTGGCATAAGACCTTTAAAAAGGTTTCTCCTTGTTGGATCTTTTGGTTAATTTCACGAATATTAGCGGGAAAGCATATATAAATGTGTTTTTGAATTCATTATGAACCTAGATAGAGATAACTAACGGAAGCATTGGAGTAAAGAGCATTCAAAGCATTCATTGTGATTCTAGAGTAGATTTGTGCTGTCATTGTGTGTTGTTGTAGGTTTTGAAGTTATCATCTATCTCTCCTTATGAGTTGAAGAGCATTCATCCTCCTAAGGGTTTCATCACATATGTGATATCATTTGTGTTTATCATCATTTGATTTCATCATGTTGGGAAGATTGAATGCCATCTTGGGATTTGACTAAGGTAAGTCCCTAAACACCATAACTCCCAAACCCCTTTTCTTCTTGTGTGCTGGCTACAGGTGTGAGATCCGAAAAAGTGAAGGCACAAGAAGACTTTGTAAGGATAAGGGTATCAGGATATGAAAACATTTCGATAATATTCCTCCATATAGGACTTGGGCAAGTTTGAATTAGTCCTTTTGCATTAAAAACTTTAGATCTAGCATCAGGACAATCTCTGTAACATTTCCCCAGTTTGCAGTTTCTAAAGGTTCCACTTCTCAGGACTTGGGCGTGTTTGAAATAGTCCTCCAACATTCCAGCATCTGGGATATAGGTTCTGATATCTTCTTGATCGCTCTTGTGAAATTAGTTTCTGATTATCTACTGTACATCTCCTATTATAATTAGATCTTTGCAAATCTAGGGTTAGTGCATTGATTGACCCAGGGTTTAATAAAAGACTTGATTAAATCAGATCTTTCCATAGCACTCCTGAGTACAAGATCTATAGCTAAGTCCACCTCCATTTGGTAGTGATTTGGCTTGGTCCTGTCCTTGAATATTATTGTGGAAGAGGGTTTGATCTAGAATGCATGCTAGTCTCATCATTCATTTTTTCACACATAACATTTTGGTGAACCCATAGCTTTGAGCATTTGCATCTTGCTGATAGTTAAATTCAGATCTTACATTGATTATAGCATATTTTTCATTATCTTTCATCATTTTATATCATTGGTTTGAAAATTCATAGTTTTGCAATTACACATTGTGTATTTCAACAAGCATAACTACCTTAATCTTCATAATCTTATTTTTGGTTAGTGCATTGAGTGTTATAAGACTTTGCATGAATTTTATAACCCACTACCCTAATACCAACACCTTGGTAAGAAGTTGTAGATTAATGGGTTCTAATGCTATTGATAGAAATGGTGTGCAAACATCAGAAAATCCATTACACAACTACTTTACTAAAGGTGAATCACCATCCATGCAAGATATTGTAAACAACATGTCGAAAGAACAAGCATTTCATGATTATGAAGATGTGCTTTACATAGTTACACATGTACCTGATGATCAACTCAAGAAATCAGACAAACAACTAGCTGATTTTCAACAAATTGTAGGAGGTACACATCTAGCTCAAGAAGTGATACCTATCATTGATGGTATAAGAGGATTATTACAAGAAGGACAAGAAGGTGTTTACATGCTTCCTGGAATAGCCCACATTGTGGATCATAACATTATGTTAGCAGCTAGCCATGTGAATGTCATTGAAAATGTGTCACCACCGAAGCATATAAGCTCACAAGTATCGGTACCCATACCGAATACTAGAAAATTCACTGTTACACCATCAATTCTCACTACTAATGCACAAGCTTGTAGTAATGCTACCACTACCATGGGAACGTCTACTAGAAACAATTACAAAGCTGTTACATTTAATTATCAAAACTTGGCACCTATTGTATCCATACCCATGAATAATTATTCTCAAACACCCATCAACTCCACCTATTACCAACCACCCCTCGATTTCATAACTGCAGCATCAAATACTCTTGTCTCAAATCCACAAGCCACATCATCCAATGATGCTTTGCTAAACTAATTTTTGTAAAGTATGTTTTCCTTGCAGCAAAAAGTGACAAACTTGACTAATGCTTCCTCTCAACCTACCTTACCAATATATCATGATCGCAATCCTTTAACTTATACAATCCTAAGAGCTCAAATGCTTGACAAATTTGAGACTCCTCACTTTGAAAAGTTCAGTGGTAAAGTGATCCTAATACTCATGTGGCAGTGTTTACAACAATGTGTAGTGATTTCTTCTTTGATGAGGCATTGTTAGCAAAACTCTTTCCTCATTCTCTCAAAGATACCACTTTGGAATGGTTTTGCTCTCTACCTCCTAATTCCATACATTCCTTCTCATAGCTAGTTGATCAATTCTTGCAACACTTCCAAGCGAACATTGGACCTACTATCTCATTGATTGATTTGGTCCATTGTAAACAATGTCTGAAAGAGAAATTAACAGAATTCATCAGTTGATATCAAGCTCTCTTTGTACAAATACAATATCTTATTACAAATGAGGATGTTAAAAAATTATTCATTATGAATCTACAATCAAATATACGTGATAAAATACTTTTAATGAAGTATACTTCTTTCCAACATCTATGCACAACTCTCTGGGATTACCAACTTTTGGCTAGTCAGTATGAGAATCATACCTCATTGGTTCTTGTTGGTCAATTTGTGGCTGGAACATCTCAAAATTCATTTAAGAAGAATAACATGAATTTCATTAAGATCAATGGACAACATTCAAACAACTTTCAATCACAAGTGTCCCCTATTACAAAGCTTAATTAGACACCCATTCAATTCAGACAACAACAGAGACAATTCACTCCATTATCATATTCTCTTCATTCGATAATGAATCAAGTAGTGAACAACAATCTTTTGAAGCTTCCTCCTACTTGTCCACTAGACAGTAGCAAGATACAAGGACCTTCATTTGATGCTAATGCCTATTGTCACTATCATCGCTCGACAAGACATGATACTGAAAGATGTATGCATCTTAAACATGAAATTCAATACCTCATCGATTCTAACGTGATACATGTTATCAATGTGAATGACAATGGAAATAATTTGGTAGCTCCTTTGAATCAAAACCTACTAATCTTCACTAATCCTTTTCCTAAACATAGCGACAACAACATGGTGGAACAAAATACAATAGAGATTGTAGATGACTATCTTGACTATGATGAAATAATTAGCATGATAGAAGTAGATAAGATGGTAAATAAAGATCTACCTCACCCATGAGGAAAAGGTATCTATGCTGAGGTTCCTCCTCTGTTATCCCTTTATTGATCAGGAGATAACCAAAATGCACAAGATATGCAAATGGAGTAGCCTACATGTAATCAATTGAAGCACTTGAGAAAGTTGTGACGATAAAAAGCATCCCATTTCATTGTGAAATGATCATTCATCAAGCAAAGTAGAGTAAGAAAGCAAAAGAAAGAAAAAGAGCAAGGCGTGAATCATCTGTGGAAAAAGGTAATCATTCCCATCCCCGAAAGCATCAGAAGATTTCAAATATACAAGGTCTTGAGAAAGAAGCACTGCATGACCATTTTAGAAATAAACATCAAATAGGTATGAGTTCCTCACACATTTTACCACACTTGATGGATTACCTCTCTAATATGCTCTCAAGTTTGGCTTCATCTTAAATAGATATATCTATATGTTGTTGTGTTGTATTGTGTTCCCCCGTGTTGTATTAAATGTTGTTTAGGTCTCCTTGAATGACCCTTGATACTCTTGTAAGGTCAAGGATATAAGGAGACCGCCTCTGTTGTGACACTTCTATTTGTTTCTCCATTCTTCTACTCTCCTCTATCTTATTGTAATTGTTGTGTGTGGTGCCTTGGGGGCATAACATCGTGGAGAATGTCTTCGGGGCATTTTTCCATGTCGTGAACCTAAGTCACCTTTGTCTCCTCTCTCATTTTTTTGTGTTTTCCTTCTTTTGTGGCTCTACTAGTTGGCGGATGACGATAAAAAATATACACTGATAACAACCGTGCATCCCTACAACAAGAGAAAAAATGGACCTAGTCCAAATAGGAAGATGGGGTTAATATGTTACTGATGCTTGACTAGTAGAATCACCCTGTATTGTGATGTGATCATGTATCGTATTGTAAAATTTATTGTAACAATCCTTTACAATACTCTAAATCTGCTTCTATGCACTTTGGATTGTTTTGTATCTTACCTTGTCGCTACACTCAGTTCTAAGATACCTGAAGTATAACCTAATGACTATACTTGGTTCCAAACCCGTAAGTGTAGCCTTGGTCTATTTATGTGGTATGTTACCTTATTTCTATGCATTGTTGATGATTAGAATTTGATACTAACTTCTGTGATTGTTGGGAACATTCAACAATCGTTAGCACATGTCACCATTGGGGCATGGGCTTTGCGAAAGCTCTTGTTCCCTCACATGTTTTCACTTTACCTTAAATGTGTTTGATATCGGCAAGCGAGATCAACCATTTTAAGGTGGGGGAATATATTGTGGTAAATACTTGGATATTTTAGATATTGTTGATAAAGCGTGTTTGAGTATGCTTCCTTTTCATCGTAAGGCATTTTCTGATGCAGGTGGGGTTGTGTAGTTTGTTTTGTTTTGCGTATACCTCCTTTTCACTGTAAGGTGTCTGCACAATGCATGTGGGGTTGTATACTTTGTGCACATGCTTCCTTTTCACAGTAAGGTATTTGTAGATGCAGGTGGGGTTGCATTTTGAAAGCCCTTTTGTGGAAGGTGGGATTGTGTCTTCCCTTGAGCGATTGCACATCCTTTTAAAAGTCCTTTGTGGAGGTGGGGCTGGATCTTGAGTTATTCACCCTTAAGCATGTCTTTGGCGGTTGCGGTAGCATAGCTCAACCATTAGGTGTGTCTGGCATGTCTTAGATAGTGTCTTGCATAGTGATGAACTCCTCCCTATCGCCCGTGTTTGTTGTGTATAAGACGTATAGTGTGTCGATGACATACTTTATGATGCTTGTGTATTCCGTGTGTTTTTTGTGTGTCTTCCTTGCGTGTCTTGCATGCTTTAGTGGTGGCACGTAGCAATGGACTCCCCCACACCATGTGTCTTGTGTGTTTTTAGTGGTAGCATGTAGCGATGAGCTCCCCCCACGCTGTGTGTTTTGTGTGCCTTTGATGGTGGCACGTAGCGATGAGCTCCCCCCATTGCCTAGTTAGGGTTATATATATATATATAATTGTTTAATCATGTATTCTCTCCTTGTATACCTTGTGTATTGCATGACAAGGTTCATGTCTTCTCCATGTATTGCATGTTTGATTGTCTTCTCTATATATTGTGTGCTTCCTTACTATATTCACTGTGTCTTGCGTGATTGTCAAGTGTCTTCTTATGTTTGCCTAAGCTTGGGGGCTAGAAATAGTCCTTCAAACTTAGGGTGTGTCTTCGCTCTAGTGTTTGATGTGCTTCAGTCGTACTTTAATGAATGTATTGATCGTAAGATCATACACACATTAAAGTGGGGGCTAAACATTATGGAGTAAAAAGTGGACACATGCCTTTTTACCTCCTTGTTTAGCTCCTAGGTCCCTGTGATTACATTATACATTCTAAATATTCATCCAGATGCAAAATCCCTCAAAACCAATGCAAATTGGGAGCAAGGGGTCCATATTCTACCTTACCTTAGGCCAAAAAGGTGCTTTGGGACATGGGTGCCCACACCCAAGTCCTCCCTAATTGGTCAAGGCAAATTCAAATGCATGTCAACATAAGACCTTTAAAAAGGTTTCTCCTTGTTGGCTCTTTTGGTTAATTTCATGAATGTTAGCGAGAAAGCATGTATAAATGCATTTTTGAATTTATTATGAACCTAGATAGAGATAGCTAACTAGAAGCATTGGAGTAAAGAGCATTCAAAGAATTCATTGTGATTCTAGAGAAGATTTGTATTGTCATTGTGTGTTGTTGCAAGTTTTGAAGTTATCATCTATCTCTCCTTATGAGTTGAAGAACATTCATCCTCCTAATTTCATCACATATGTGATATCGTTTGTGTTCATCATCATTTGATTTCATCATATTGATTTGTGTTTAGCCTCTGCCCTACAAGGGCATGCTCTCTTTATCAAACAATGGTGTTGGGAAGCTTGAATGCTATCCCAGGATTTGACTGAGGCAAGTCCCTAAACACCATAACCCGCAAACCCCTTTTCTTCTTATGTGTAGGATACAAGTGCAAGATCCAGAAAAGTGAAGGCACAAGAAGACTGTTGGCATTTCAATTCGCACCTTTGGTATGCGATTTGGAAACGAACAGCTATGCACAGATAAACTGCTCTCCTATTGGAAGGGGGAGTTCCCTTTCTTGCTGATGTTTGCTGAAAAGATAACTTGAATGAAACTTCGCCTATCTTCTTTTTGATTCTCAGCTGCGAGCACAAGGTTATAAAACTCTAAACACTGTAGAAGAGGTTTTTTCCTTTTTATAAAATTTCTACTACAACTAGCATAGACTAATGACGCTTTCAACCTCCTGAGTAAATTCAGAGCAAAGGAAGTTGAAAGTGAATGAGGAATGATTGTTAACACAAAAACTTAAGTAATTTCCTTCCAGATTAACATCACAAGACTAAAAGTACTTTAATGATGAAAGCTGAAAATGAAAGCTACAGAAGATACACATCTGACGACGATAACTTAATGAATCGATATAGAATATCAGAGCAAAGTAGGCATGAGACTTCTATTCAATATCACAAAGTTTAATACAACTCCAGGACAACAATACTGCAGCAAAAGGTAGGCATACAGTAAGCGATCAAACACTGGAGAACAATGAACACATTCTGAATAGACACTTGGAATATCAAGATTTGCAGGCTAGAATAGGCACAACAAATTTTCTATCACAACTACCATTACAAACAATGGGCAAGGATGCCCTTATTTATACTAAAATCAAAGGAGTAGGGAACCCTAAAATCTCCTTGAATAACCCTAACTTGCCAACTCGCAAGCTTTATTACTATTCTAAGACAAAGATACAATAAACAAATGCTTTAAAGCAATATGCTTTAAAGCAAAGAAGATTCCAACTATCACAAAGTGATTTCTTTCTAAATATAGGATGGATGAGCTTAGGATGAAAGCACATGCTTTAAAACAAAAAACATATGTTTTAAAGCTGCTTTCTTTTGAAATGCATCCTCATCAACATTCTTGCTTTTTGGTGATGTCATTCATTGATACTCTTTTGCTGATTTCTTCTAATAAAGCTGATTCTGAGTGAAAAAAGTTGGCACATGGGTTTTGTAGGCAATTCTATTTTGAAGCAACCCAGATCGTCAGATTTTGAAAAAGTGAAGTTTTTCTCGAAAAAACAAAGTTTTTCTCGAAAAAACAAAGTTTTTCTCGAAAAAGCGGGAAAAAAGCAGTTTCCCAAAAAAAGCACAACTCCCAATCTTCAAGAGGATAATAATCTGGATGGACCCATCTTGATGAAAACTGAAAAAGCTTTGGTCAGATTTCTAAAAAATGATCCCCTTGAAACAAGGACCTTGAAAAAGCAAGCCTCTCTTCTTCCTCAACTCGAAACTATGAAGAACACTGAAAAAGCACCTGGTTTGGGTCATCAAATTTTCGTTGAAAGAAAAATAAAATCTTTCCTCTAGATGCAACCTGCAAAAGATAAGGAAATAAAGAAGCCAAAAACTTGTCTTTATAAATCTTTTGGTCGAAAAAGCAGCTTTATTTGTGTGAGAAGAAAACTTCACCCTCATCCATGAAGAAAGCATCTTTTAAAGCATAAATCCAAGTGGATGTCTTCGAATAGGAAGAATCCCTATTTTGTAGGAGCCTATGGCTTCATGTGCAAGATGACAAAAAAATATCTTCTTTGATGATGTCATCGAACATGCGAGTTGAAAGAGGTGCTAACAAAATTTTCTTCATTTTCGACACTTCAACACTCATTTTGACTCAAATATGGCCTGTCTCTGACTTTAACAAGGTAGAAAAATGTCATCATTAATTGAAAAAGCTGACTAATCTTGACATTTCAGAGATTGTTCAACTGAGATTCCATCCCCTGCCTCCGTTCGACGATCTGACATCGTTTGACCAAGTTTGACCTCCCGAAAACTACCAACAGGCAAAGATTGGTAACAAAGCATGTCGGAAAACATTGAAAACATAAAAATATTCTAACATTGCTCAAGTTGGGCGCCCCAAGCCTCTTGGGGCGCCTAGTTTCCCAACACTTAGCCATTTTTTTAGTTTTTCCAACTTTTCAATTTCTTGGTTTGCATGCGCGTTCCGGAGGCACAGGACCCCTATTTGGTTGTCAATTTCTATCAACTGGGTTGAGAATGAGTTTGATGATCTGGTAAATATGCAATCCTGATGAAAAATGAGCTGATTGTACCTTCCGTTTACCTCGAAAAATGTGCCAAACTGATCAACACTAAACCGGACTGGGTTGACGGAAGGAGATTCACGTTTTTCGAGAAAAACATCAAAAATAATCTAAATCTGGAGAGTTTGGGTGCCCCAAGCCTCCTGGGGTTCCTGGATTGCCAACACTTAGAAAAATTTTCAAAAATTTTCAAATTTGTACCTTTTTCTTGATTTCTGTGCCCACGGTTCCTGTTCGATCTTTGATTTCAGTCGTTCTGATGACTATCGAGGTGGGACTGAGGGTGTTCTAAGTAGTCTGAACATATCTATGATGAAATCCTGACTTTGACTAACTTTTGACCAAGTTTGACCAATCAAAAAAGCGCTGACGGAAGCATTTTCGACGTTTCTCAAAAAACGTGAAAAAAAACTAACATAGGAGAAGATGGGCGCCCCAAGCCTCCTGGGGCACCCAGTTTCACCAGACTTAGCCAAATTTATGATTTTCCAACCTTTCAATTCACCTTGGATCCATCTTGCATTGTTTTGCATGCATCGTCGAGTTGACGGCCGTTTGTCAGTTTTGCGTCATTGAAACAGCGTTGGAAACTCGTCGAAGAGTTCTGGCAAGTGAACTTTTTTGTTGATGACTTTCGAGCTCATGCTTCACCTTTTGAAAAAGTAGAAATGACCCAGTAGAGAAAACTTGGTCGTTTGAAGATTCCGTCTGAACCACGCCGATCGTCAAGCAAAATCAACCAATGAGAATCGAGCGCGACACCTGATTTAGAGATTCTATTTTTAGAAAGTTTTGCCAACATCCATATCTCAAGAAACCCAGAAAACCTAACTCTACGTCTATTTTTAGAAATTTCTAAAAATAGAAATTTCTATTTTTAGAAATTTTGCTTTTTTGACTTTTTGACGAAAACTTTTCTAGACTTCTTTCAAAATGCCTTAATGAAGCAAAAAA
Organism: Cunninghamia lanceolata; assembly: GCA_027924645.1. NCBI lineage: Eukaryota > Viridiplantae > Streptophyta > Pinopsida > Cupressales > Cupressaceae > Cunninghamia > Cunninghamia lanceolata. The sequence continues at coordinate 4,589,146 of BSBN01000118.1, forward strand.
TTTGGTTGGGTACAGCAATTGGCTATGTTTGGGGACCATGGCGGATACTTACGGCATAGGAGAACCAAGAATTTCTAGACTTTTGTAAGTTGGACTAGTGCCTTATCCATTGGGCAATAGAGTCAGGTTACATTCCTAATCACCTAGAACAAGACTTTTCTCTAAATCACCTAAGACCGGACTTCCTAAAATCACCTAGGGAGTTGGAACTTCAGAACACAACAGGAACACAACTGTCACATTATGGAAAGGGGAAAAACATTACGACATAATGGTCACATCATAGAAAGGGGAAACACATTACAAGAACAAAAAGTGTTTCACGCGCTCTTTTTCCTGAGCGAGGATGAGAAGAGATTAGGACTGTCACATAAAACCATCAATCGACTCAGAAAAGTATGAACCTTCTCTCTTTAGCTGTGAAGATTGCCTTGGTAGCACAAAACTTTTCTTTCTCTGCAACATCCTCTCAAAGAGCCATGATTTAAGAGGGTATTCACATTCAGGCCATGAGAAGTTTCTAAGAAACTGATTGATATGCCAGGGATCAGGTGGAGCATCTTCCTCCAATGCAAGCAACCTCTGTAACAAGTGAAGATACAGAACTTCTTTCTGAAGATATATAGGAAAGTCTTGTGGCCAAAGTACATATGTTGGAATGGTCATCACCACATATTGAATATGAATTTCATTTATATCTTGTACACACGCAACTTTGTATTCAGTCAATGCATCATCTTCTGGAAAAGGTGCAAGCTGCTCATACACAACTCTCATTACTGATTCTTGGCTTATAGGGTCCACAACTGTTGTCGCCCACTTTTCAAGTGCTTCGGGGACTCCTTCATTGGTTGTGTTTTCATCCATCCACTCTCCAAAATCTGATGAATCGTCAAGATTTGAATGCTTAAACTCTTGAACATCTTCACCTGTTAGCTCACTTTCCCATTCATGACCTGGAATCTCGTCATCCTCTGTAGAGCAATCTTCTTCAATGTGGATATCCATCATCACTTCATCTTCAGTATTCATGTATCTTTCTTCTTCTGTAAAGTAAGTGGAATCAAAGACAGCTTCATCTGAGTCATATGGTTCCTCTTCTTCTTCTTGATCAATCTCACACACGGCGTATCTCACAAGACATTTGTCAAGAATCTCTGATTTTTCAATATCATCCTCTTTAGTGACCAAAACTGAATACTCCATGAACTCCTCTTCCCCATCAACCTCTTCGTATGTTGCATTCCACACTGGCTATATAGTATCAATAAAGTCTTTTCCTTGTACAGGTTCATAGATGGATTCAACATCGTCCTCTTCACTAGTATGTATGAAAGATTCTCAAGATGTAGGTGAAGATGGGCTATATTGTAAAGAAAATTCTGCAGTATCTTCCATTGAAGAATCACTTTTCCACTGATGTTGAAAACAATTTAGATCTGATAATGGAACTTCCATATGATCTCTAGTTTTGAAAAATTCTTCGAGGAAGAAATCATCTTCAAAAAGATCATGCTCTTGCTCTGCTTGCAAAACTTCTTTGGTTTCTCCCTTGGATATATCTGACACAGGTTCTTCAAACTAGCCTTTGAAAGACAAGAAAAACAAACTTGATTCATCATTATTTTGCTTTTGAGAAGATTGTTCTTCTTCTTCTTCCTGAAAGAAAGTTTGTAAGTTGTATATTTCTTCAGATTCTTTTTCTGATTCGTCAACCACATGGACAACCTCCTGATTTTGTTCAGTTATTTCAGACAGTATAACATATGTACCAGGACCCGTTTCTTGATATAGCACAAGTTTAGGGATAACCTTCAAAAGTTTATCATCATTTTCTTCATTATTGTTTATGAAAGCTTCTTGAGACAAAGATGAAGACGGGCTAAACTGTAAAAGAAAATTTACAGTATCTTCTATTGAAGAATCACTCTCTAAGTGATGTAGAAAGCTATCAAGATCCAATGATGAATCTTCTATATGATCTCCATTTTTGAGAAATTTTTCTAATGATGAATCATCTTCAAAATGAAGAAGATCATGTTCTTTCTCCAATTGCAACATTCCTTTGGTCTCTTCTCCTTTGAATGTATCTGACACAGGTTCTTCAAACAAACCTTCAAAAGATGAGAAGAACAAATTGGATCCTTCATTGCTCTCTGCAACATATTTGATCTCTTCCTTGTAATTTTGCTCTTGTGAAGATTGTTGCACTTCTTCTTCTTTAGGGAAAGTATGCAAGTTGTGCATTTCTTCAGGTTCTTCCATCAACGATCCTTCTTCATGATCGAAGAAATTATGCAAATTTTCAGCTTCTGATGAACATTCATGTTCCATATGTAAACGCATGATGTTGCTTGAAATAGAGTTAGGAAAATGTTCCCTTCTAATATTTGATTTACACTGGTCAAATCCCTTCATAGAGCCGCCATCGGATTTGTCAAAGAGACATTCAGGATTATCCAAAAATCCTTGATTTTTATTTGATGCTTTTAATATTTGCATGAATCTTCTCATCTCTGAGCAACTTTCTCCATCATGTTGGTTTGTTGCGTGGAACAAACAGTAGATTTGTATTGCAAAAGACACATCTGCCTCTTGATGCATATGTGATACTTGACGCACAGGTGAAGTAGGTTGATCACTGACATAGTTAATGAAAGAATATGGTATACGTGAAGGAGATGGAACTTGCTGAAGTGGTACAACGTTCAAGGGCACCAGTGGTTTGATTGAATCTCTCTAGATTTTTCCTAAAGTAATCATATGATCTTCTAATTCAATAGCATACTCCTGAACTTCTTGCAGTTCTAGAGCATGTCTTTGCTTGAGATAGAAAGAAACTTCTGAAGATTGTGCATTCGTGAAACAACTTAGTAGAATTTCTGACGAAGGATTCAGGATGTTTGTAACTTTTCCAACCAAACGGTTGAATCTGGCCACAAACTCTCACATCGGCTCACTTCTGTCTTTCTTGATGTCTGAGAGTCATGCAAACAAGACATGATTGTCTTCTACAAGCTTGAAACGGGTGAGAAATTTCTCCCTCATCGACTCCCAACTTGTGATAGAGCTGGCAGCAAGGTGATTAAACCATTTAGCTGCTGAACTTTGCAATGATTCCACAAACAAACGCATTGCAACATCTTCATGTGCAATGCCAAGAATTCCATAGGTGGTGGTGAAGGCAGAAATGTGCTCATGAGGATGCTGCTTGCCATCACCATGAAACTTTGGAAAACTTTTTCTTGAGCCTTCAGGAAGATCATGATATTCTGCTAGTGCCAAAGGTCTGATGTTGTTACCCCAAGGTAATGGGTGTGGACGCCTTTGATTCTGATTATTGCGATTGTTATTATTTGCATCACCCATTGCTCTAGGCTGGATTGCTGGTTCTTCTTGTAATTCTTCCTGCTTGACTTCAGGAACTATCTGAATTTCTCGTACTATGTTGGATGCTTCTCCAACTTTTGCAAAATCAAGATCTTGAAAGAAAGGATCCGTAGCACCGCCTTTTCCTTTTCTTGAATAAACCCTGTGAGCCAGGATTATCTATTACCACGTGGGAAGTGGTAGTATTGGTCTCCCTATTGCAAGATCTGCTTTGTGTTCTTCTTCATCAAGGATAGAAGCCACGTCTCTCCACTGATCAGGACTTTCCTTTCGCACAAATATGAAACTTCTAAGGCTGCTAATGATGTCCATTTGCTCTCCTTTCACTCGTACAAGATTTGGTTGAATAGTAGGTGGCGTAAGATTTGGTTGTTGAACTAGAGCAGAAGGATGCCAGAGAGTCATTACCGTGACATAAGCCTAAGCTTGCTTGAAGTTTTATGCCTCGTACCCCACGGTGGGCGCCAAAAAACTGTTGGCGTTTCAATTCGCACCTCTGGTATGCGATTTGGAAACGAATAGCTATGCATAGATAAACTGCTCTCCATTTGGAAGGGGAGTTCCCTTTCTTGCTGATGTTTGCTGAAAAGATAACTTGAATGAAACTTCGCCTATCTTCTTTTTGATTCTCAGCTGTGAGCACAAGGTTATAAAACTCTAAACGCTGTAGAAGAGGTTTTTTCCTTTTTATAAAACTTCTACTACAACTAGCATATACTAATGACACTTTCAACCTCCTAAGCAAATTCAGAGCAAAGGAAGTTGAAAGTGAATGAGGAATGATTGTTAACACAAAAACTTAAGCAATTTTCTTCCAGATTAACATCACAAGACTAAAAGTACTTTAATGATGAAAGCTGAAAATGAAAGGTACAAAATATACACATCTGACGACGATAACTTAATGAATCGATATAGAATATCAGAGCAAAGTAGGCATGAGACTTCTATTCAATATCACAAAGTTTAATACAACTCCAGGACAGCAATACTGTAGCAAAAGGTAGGCATATAGTAAGCGATCAAACACTAGAGAACAATGAACATAAAGTGAACAGACACTTGGAATATCAAGATTTGCAGGCTAGAATAGGCATAGCAAATTTTCTATCACAACTACCATTACAAACAATGGGCAAGGATGCCCTTATTTATACTAAAATCAAAGGAGTAGGGAACCCTAAAATCTCCTTGATTAACCCTAACTTGCCAACTCGCAAGCTTTATTACTATTCTAAGACAAAGATACAATAAACAAATGCTTTAAAGCAAAGAAGATTCCAACTATCACAAAGTGATTTCTTTCTAAATATAGGATGGATGAGCTTAGGATGAAAGCACATGCTTTAAAACAAAAAGCATATGTTTTAAAGCTGCTTTCTTTTGAAATGCATCCTCATCAACATTCTTGCTTTTTGGTGATGTCATCCATTGATATTCTTTTGCTGATTTCTTCTAATAAAGCTGATTCTGAGTGAAAAAGGCTGGCACATGGGTTTTGTAGGCAATTCTGTTTTGAAGCAACCCAGATCGTCAGATTTTGAAAAAGCAGAGATTTTCTCGAAAAAGCAGGAAAAAAGTAGTTTCCCGAAAAAAAGCACAACTCCCAATCTTCAAGAAGATAATAATCTAGATGGACCCATCTCGACGAAAACTGAAAAAGCTTTGGTTAGATTTCTGAAAAATGATCCCCTTGAAACAAGGACCCTGAAAAAGCAAGCCTCTTCTTCCTCAACCCGAAACTATGAAGAACATTGAAAAAGCACCTAGTTTGGGTCATCGAATCTTCGTTGAAAGAAAAATAAAATCTTTCCTCTGGATGCAACCTGCAAAAGATAATGAAATAAAGAAGCCAAAAGCTTGTCTTTATAAATCTTTTGGTCGAAAAAGCAGCTTTATTTGTGTGAGAAGAAAACTTCACCCTCATCCATGAAGAAAGCATCTTTTAAAGCATAAATCCAAGTGGATGTCTTCAAATAGGAAGAATCCCTATTTTGTAGGAGCCTATGGCTTCATGTGCAAGATGACAAAAAAAATATCTTCTTTGATGATGGCATGGAACACTCGAGTTGAAAGAAGTGCTAACAAAATTTTCTTCATTTTCGACACTTCAACACTCATTTTGACTCAAATATGGCCTGTCTCTGACTTTAACAAGGCAGAAAAATGTCATCATTCATTGAAAAAGCTAACTGATCCTGACATTTTGGAGATTGATCAACTGAGATTCCATCCCCTGCCTCCGTTCGACGATCTGACATCGTTTGACCAAGTTTGACCTCCCGAAAACTGCCAACGGGTGAAGATTGGTAACAAAGCATGTCGAAAAATATTGAAAACACAAGTTGGGTGCCCCAAGCCTCTTGGGGTGCCTGGTTTCCCAACACTTAGCCATTTTTTTAGTTTTTCCAACTTTTTCAATTTCTTGGTTTGCGTGAGCATTTCAGAGGCACAGGACCCCTATTTGGCTGTTGATTTCTATCAACTGGGATGAGAATGAGTCTAATGATCTGGCAAATATGCAAGCTTGATGAAAAATGAGCTGATTGTACCTTCTGTTTGCCTCGAAAAATGTGCCAAACTGATCAACACTAAACCGGACCGGGCTAACGGAAGGAGATTCACGTTTTTCAAGAAAAACATCAAAAATAATCTAACTCTAGAGAGTTTGGGTGCCCCAAGCCTCCTGGGGCGCTTGGTTTGTCAACACTTAGAAATTTTTTCAAATTTTTCAAATTTGTACCTTTTTCTCAATTTTCGTGCCCACGGCTCCTATTCGATCTTCGATTTCAGTTGTTCTGATGACTGTCGAGGCAAGATGGAGGGTGATCTGAGTAGTCTAAACATATCTGTGATGAAATCCTTGCTTTGACTAACTTTTGACCAAGTTTGACCAACCAGAAAAGAGCTGACGGAAGCATTATCAATGTTTCTCGAAAAACGTGAAAAAAAAAACTAACACTGGAGAAGATGGGCGCCCCAAGCCTCTTGGGGCACCTAGTTTCACCAGACTTAGCCAAATTTATGATTTTCCAACCTTTCAATTCACCTTGGATCCATCTTGCATCGTTTTGCGTGCATCATCGAGTCGACGACCGTTTGTCAGTTTTGCGTCGTTGAAACAGCGTTGGAAACTCGTCGAAGAGTTTTGGCAAGTGAACTTTTTTGTGTTGATGACTTTCGAGCTCATGCTTCACCTTCTGAAAAAGTAGAAATGACCCAGTAGAGAAAACTTGGTCGTTTGAAGATTCCATCTGAACCGCGCCGATCGTGAAGCAAAATCGACCAATGAGAATTGAGCACGACACTTGATTTGGAGATTCTATTTTTAGAAACTTTCTATTTTTAGAAAGTTTTGCCAACATCCATATCTCAAGAAACCCAGAAAACCTAACTCGACGTCTATTTTTAGAAATTTTGCTTTTTTGACTTTTTGACGAAAAATTTTCTAGACTTGTTTCAAAATGCCTTAATGAAGCGAAAAATTTGGTTGGGTACAACAAAGACTAAGTAAGAATAAGGGTTTTGGGATCTGACATCATTTCAAGAATATTCCTTCGTATATGACTTGGACACATTTGAAATAATCCTTTTGCATTAATAAGCTTCAGACCTGGCATTAGGATAATCTCTGTAACATTTCCCCAGTTTGCAGTTTCTAAAGATTCCACTTCTTAGGACTTGGGTGCGTTTGAAATAGTCCTTCGCTATTCTAGCTTCTAGGATATAGGTTCTAATATCTTCCTGATCACTCTTGTGAATTTAGTTTTTGATTAGCTGTTGTACATCTCCTACTATAATTAGATCTTTGCAAATCTAGTGTTTAGTGCATTGATTGACCTAGGGTTTGATAAAAGGCTTGATTAAATCAAATATTTCCATAGCACTCTTGAGTACAAGATCTGTAGCTGAGTCCACCTCCATTTGATAGTGATTTGGCTCGGTTCTATCCTTGAATGTTATTGTGGAAAAGGGCTTGATCTAGAGTGTATGCTAGTTTGATCATCATCTTTTTCACACATAACAAGAGTTTAGTGCAGTTTCAAGGCTCCTAAATTTAGAGTCGACTCCTAAGAAATCCAAAAGGATGTCTAGACTCATGGTTGACCCAATGACCAAGCATCAATATGTGGAGATTGCATAACCAATGGTAGAGAAAGAGGAGAGGGATGTCTCTGTAGATGACTTTCATGTTAGCAAGGTAGACTTGGGGCCTCCTTCTATTCAAGGTGATATTCACAATGCTAAGCTATTTGTGGAAATCTTATCTACCAAGTTGGAAGAGAGGGAAAGGGAGAATGAACTATTGGAGGAACAAGCAAATATCTTCGTACATCAGGTGAATTGTTGACACTACATCTCAACCTTTGAATGCTACCATAGATACTCTTGCAAAAATCCCTCCCAAAGGTGTGAGATTTGAGGTGATTGAGAAAATTAATAAATATAATTTTTGGAGTAAAGCAGTGGAAGAGTGGGTTGAGAAACCCATCATGGATGGTTTGATTTTTATCCATGAGACTATTCTTTTGTACACTAAAATGTCTAATAAACAAACTACGATTTTAGTTGATATGAAAACAATCAAGAAAGAATAGACTATGCTTAATGTAGCTAGAAATGGACTAATGGGGATAGTGAAGATTGACTCCAGTGTATTGGTTTTAGAAGAAATTATAAGAAAGACAAAAGAAAAGGGCTGGTGCTAAAAGTTGGGGGGCCAAAAATTGGCCAACTGTTTTAAAAAATGTTATAGACATAACATGAGTGAGTTATAATGCGCTTGCGTTATAACACACTCACATTATGGCTTGGTGTTGCTGAGCCCAACACCAAGCCATAACACGCTCGTGTTACAACACGAGTGCGTTATATTCTGCTATATTAAAAAAATACCATTTGATTTCATTATTTGACACAATTTGGCAAGAAAACCCACAGCTTGGAGAGAAGATAAGTGCGCTCATGTTATAAAAACCCATTTCATCAGCTGTTTCTTGCCGATTCATCATCAAAATGCCGCCATGACATTGGGGAATCAAAGAAGTAAGTTCTATTTGCTTTTTTGTGTGAATTTTTTGCTAAATAGGTAGGTTAAAATAGTTTTTGATGTAAATTGCTTTAATTTACAGGAGTTGATAATGCACCTCCTCCTCCTCCTCCTAAAAATGCACAAAATCCTCCATCACCTAAATAACAAATATCTGCTGAAGAAGAACCCCAACCACAAACAACTCCATTTATTCCTCAATATGCCCCTGGAACACAAGAAAATATAATGGGGCAAATTGAAAACAATAAAAAATAAATTGAGGACATAATTGCAAGATTGAAAGAACCTGTAACTTCAACCTTGCATAGATCCACACTTGCTCAATCCCTTGAATCTATGTTATCAAATGTAGATTCAATTAGTAAGGAAATCACTAGTTGGACAGAAAAGAGGAGAGAATTTAGAGAGTAATATGCAGACAAGTCATATGAACAAGTTAAAAATGAACAAATTACAAAAATGGACTTATGTTCTATTTTCACAAACCCACGAACAAATCAACCTCTACCCCTTACATGCAGAGGTTCCCTATCCATTAGTGCAACAACCAAGCGATAAGGGACAATTTTGCGCAGAGGTGGTGGATGGTTTTTGACCATCCTCCATGCAACAATAATGAGGTCCTGCAATATTTTTTGAGGAAACTCTACTGCGAGTTTGTCAAAAATAAAGTGCAAAATTATTTTGATATGTGAGGGTTCCAGGGTAGAGGTGGGGGGTCAACACAAGATAGACCAGGGCCACGTGTTGACCCACACTGGCCAGGGAGATTAGCACTCGCTAGACTAGCCCATGAGCATGTTTCTATCCCTTCTATTGTGAAGGAGAGTGTTGAGGTCGAGACACTTCAGTCCATTAGTGCCTTGACCTAGAGCATCATACAGCATGCTAGTCCTGCAACACATCATGGGCTGGGGGAGAGTTCGAGTAGGGTTCCACCCCATACTTGTCAGGCTTGCGGGTCAGCATGTGGTTATGACCCCACAGATAGTCAGGAGGCAGGTGCGCAGGCTACATCTGCAACTAAGTAGATGGTGATGACAGATGCCCTCCTGAGTGAGACTTTCAAACTTGATACTCAGGTAAATTTGAGCAAGTTCATCAAATTTAATTTATTAAATTTTATTTTTGAAATGCAAGATTAACTAATTTAGCTTGATGATTTTAATGAAATTTCAGTGTAATAGCGTTGATGCAGTTTTTAGTGGTTGTCCACCTGCATATTACACTATATCATCTACTGTCGGGGTATGTAACTAGTAAATAATTATAAATATTACATGTGAATAGCATTTTATATGAATGGTATTCTAATATCCAATTTTGGTTGTTGAATAGGTTAATATTGGATATTTCATGGCAACACTTGCCAATGGTGGTGGACTTCAAAGCTTCACAGAGGTAATAAAATAAACAGTTTAATGAATGAATTGTACTTACTAGATTTTTGTATTTTATAATCATATCATTGGTTACATTTCATTGCACATCTTTCAAACTCAAAGCATTACTATACATTGCATAACTAATAACTAGATGTTGATAGATGACAAAATTTCAATTACAATATAGTTATTTGAAAAAATACCTCAAAGAAATGTGGTCTCATGGAATGTCATGACAAGTAGATGCATAGACAAGGACATCACCATGAGACCACATTTCTTTGAGGCATCTTTTCAAATAGCTCACTACCTTGTCTATGCTACCAATTCCCTCTTTCACCTTTACCTATCTTATGCCTCTAAATGCATTGCTGCCCCAACCCCACAACCTCTTTTTATTACTTCACCTACTCCACTAGCTATGCCCCTATCTTCCCCACCATACATCCACCTATTACTACTTCACCTTCCTCATTGACTTATATCTCCCCTCTAACACCCCTTGATGCAGAGCAGGGTATCAAAGATCAAACTCACTCAATCAATCCTTGGTTAAAGTCTTAACACCTTAGACAAAGTGATTTTCTTCACAATCTTCCACTCTGCCTTGTAGGACAACAAAAGGGGTATTTTTGACACAATTTGAAGGAAACAACTCAAACCCATGAACTAAAACTGTTTTGGATACCCATTATCCTCTTACACAACATACTTCAAATGTAGATGGGGGTGTTTTGTAACACAAGGGTCAAAATAGGACTGTTACGCTGCAATTTAGGCCTAATTAGGCTAGTTTAGATGGGTCACCACAAGGTTTTCTAATCCCAGACTTCAAATCTTCACACCAACACCTCAAATATGTCAAAGATGGTCTACCCAAACAATTCCAACCATTACAAACATTTTCTCAACAGCTTTTCTATTGGCAAGAGACACTACTTTGCATTGATAAGTGTTGTCATTGATGGCAACTAAGATCATCCCAATCATCTGCATAACACAATTTGTTCATACCAGAAGTCAGATTCAGAATTTATCTTAGTCTGGGCAACTAGGAACAGAGCAGTAATAGGGTCTGATATTTTGGTTTGGATCTCTCCGGTGGGAAGTCATGATTAGCTGCGGATCTAGGGGAGTCATATGCATTGTCAAGATAGTATAAATCTAGATTTTGTCCTCTGGTGATGAAGGATTCAAAAGATATTATCTTCTGAGTACCGGGCTCCAGTTTATTAGACCAGATAGAAGAAGAATAGGTCGACCTTGCAGAAGATTTTGATTTCAGATGTATGGAAGTTGTTTGTTGGATAAATAGTGATGATCAGTGATAGTGGCCGACATGAGTAATGATTTTCAAGAGCAAGTTTTGGTCCACACCTTAAGTTATGCATAAATCTAGCCGATAGAGTAGAGCATTCATAAAAGTTCTAAGTGTTGTTGAAGCCGACTGTTAGAATGATTGTAGATCATGTTGCAGATATATATAGTTGATGAAATTGGATGATTCAGTGTTTGTGGTGTATGCGAATAAGGCGAATGTGAGAAGAATAGAAATTCAAAGTGCGGATGAAGGCATAACAGTAAGAAGAGTAGAGCAAAGATGAAATGTGTAAGATTAGTTTTTGTACTTAACCGAAACTAAAATTTTTACATGGGTAGATGCTATTAATCAGTTCAAATCTCTATTATTCTCTTATAATATTTCCATAGGCAGTGAACTTCCATTTGAGCAGTGAGCTTTGGGCAGTGAGCCCGAATGCATGTGCATTCCCATTTGTAAAAATACTTTTAATAGGGTATTAATTTTTGTGGGTTAACCCCCACCGTGGTTTTTCCCTTAACCAGGTTTCCACATCAAAATCTTGGTGTCGAATGTGTTATTTATGTTTTCTGTTCATATGTTATTGATCGATGCTGAAATTTTTATATCATTAAATTGATTATGAGTGGTAAAGGAAGATTAAAAGTAAAAAGATTGAATATGTGTGACAACTAATTCCCCCCCTCTCAGTTGTTTGGACCTACACCAACAATTGGTATCAGAGCAAGGTTCCTTTGGAAAAGTTTAACAGCTTAAGGAAGATCTGGGAATGTAGTAAAAATGGTTGAATAATCTTCAAGGACAACTTAATCTTGCCCTAGATGATCTTGAGCAGTCTAAGGCAGAAGTCCAAGAACTACAAGATAATCTCAAAAAGCCTGAAGACTTCATTGAGATCTTAAAAGAGAAGTTGAGCAAATCTAATGCAAAAGGAAAGGAGCAACCTTTTCAATTGGAAGACAAGGCCCTGATAGAAAAGACAAAAGAATGTGAAAAGTTAACTAAAGAAGTTGTTGTCCTAAAACATGAGATGGAAACTGGGGTGATGAGACTAACCAAGGAAATTGAAGATAGAAAGAAAACTAAAGAAGAGATGAAGCAAAATCTGAAAGAGAGAACTGAAGAATGCTATAGATTGGATGGAATAGCTGGTCTCCTAGAATCTAATCTATACGAAAGCAGAAACAATGAGAGAAAACTTGAGAGACAGATTATCACGCTCAAACATGACCTAGAAATTGCAAATGAGTATAAGGAGAAATCCAAAATAAGCTCAGCTAAACTCAAAGCACTAATTGAAGAAAAAAAAATGATAATGAAAAGTGTAATCTTAAATATGAGAAAGGTGAAAGCTTCGGATCTGGTCAAAGAAATTTCCAACCAAGGAACAAAAGGAACAGAACTAGAAACGCTCCGGTAAGACAACCTAATGCTCAAAGATATCCATTATTTAATGGAAATTGTTGCAATTGCAATAAATTTGGTTATAGATCTATTAAGTGCAGAAGTAGAGCAAATCAAAATGGTCCATCCTTCTCTGGTCAATGCTTCTAATGCAAGAGGTATGGTCACAAATCCAATGAATGTAGAAGTATGTTAATGAATAACTCAAATGACAATTCTTTCAATGGCTATTGCTTTGCTTGCAATGGATTTGGACACATCAGTTTAGATCAAGAGGGAATCAAGTGTGCTTTAACTGCAATAAATCTGGTCATACTGCAAGATTCTGCATAAATAGGAACAATGGAAGAAGAGGTTTGGTAAACAGAAAACTGGATGAGCAGAAACAAGACAGAGACAAGAAAAATTGATGAGAATGAGATACAGAGTGAAATGAACAAAATTTGGATAAAGAAAGATACAATAAACAATAGTGATGGGTCTGCACCGGAATTTGGTGCTGACAATTCCTCCAAGAATTAAGTCAGAAGCTCTGGGTCAGGGGGAGCTACATAGAACATCAAATTCCCCTAGTCAGTAAGTGGGTGCCTGAGTCTGGCACAATAAAAGAGAACATTCTGAATTGGTCCAGAACCTTTGAAAGGATTTCTGGAAGAAAAGATGATATGAAATCTTGTGAAGAGATTCATGAAGAACTATCAAAAATAATGTAACTGGATATAATTAGGGCAACACATTTATTACAATGCCAAATTAGGTTTTGCGAAAGATAAAAGGTCACTTGGTGATTCATTTGAATCACCTTGCATTCGAAGAAAACAAGAAGAAGAGCATTTGAGCTACAAATCTAGAGACTGAGGTAAAGAGCAAATTCAACCGATAATTGATCAACCCTAACCTCGTGAAAGAAAAAGGTACCTCTCTATAAAGCTTTGAATCTAAAATCTATTGAGATGGCTACTCCTCATGTTGTTGACATTACTGAAAGGCCTCGACCCAAATTTAAGAAGCATCCTCACAAATTAATTAAAGTCAACTCGTTAGGTGCTTTTTCAAGTGTTCTGTATGGTGTGCTACATGTAGAAGACATTAGGGCTTATATTCATGCAAATATAGATGAGTTTGGAGATTTAGGGTATGTAGACTTGTTTGAGAAACAACTCAAGGATGAAAATGATGAAATTAAACCCGAGTATAAGGAACTATAGGATAAACACTTTATTCAGATTATGGGGTTTCCAACATTTGATGAGGATGAATGGGTCTGATATGTCTTGAGTCGGATGCATGATGAATTCATTTGGTTGTTAAAACCATTCAAGATTACCAAGGATGCTATAAAAAATGTAACTAGTTTAAACTTAATTAGAGGATTGCCCATGCTGAAAGCTGTGAAAAACCAGACAGTGACTGATGCTACTGGTGCTAAGTTTGATAGAAGGGCAATGACCATTAATGATATTATATAACCGGATGTCAAATTCGCCTCCATGGTGATTGGGTACAAGATTTACCACTTGAGCAGAGAAAATTCTATTTCTAGAACAACCATATATGCTGCATACAAGATGCTAAAAGAAAATATTGATTATGACTTGTGTGAACTACTACATAATCAACTAATTGAAAATTTAAACAAAATCAAGCAAGATAAGAAAAACACTTTCAAGTATGGTACATTAATTCTATGTCTATTTTTTTACTTTATGAATGAAGTACCTAGGGTAAAAGGTGTGCACTGGACTAAGGATGAGCCTATTGCCATTTAGATCATAAATCATCTTCGCAACATTGGTGATTTCAAAGCTCATAAAACTACAATATGGGGTTACTTCAAGAATTTTTAGAGTATGATGCACTCAAGGGAAAGAATCCCTAATTCAATTGTTGACAAGTACAAAAATAAAATATGCTTCATGGCTGATATTGATCAGTGTTTAATGGAAGCAGTGGAACCCAGAACTGTTTGGATCATGCCCATGGGGTATGAAGTAGATGAAAGGATCTCGGATATGTATGCTCAACATCTTCTAAGCAAGCCCAAAGACACAATGGTTGAAATATTTGGAATTTATGAGGAGCTGAGTTTAAAGTTGCATACTAAGCTCAGAGAACCTGAAACCAATAGGAGAGTAAGAAGAGAAGTTGAGCAGTTAGCTGAAAATCTGAGCCCAACTAAGGAAGCTGTGAAGAAATTTAGAGAAAGAATAGAGAAGGATGAGAAAGAAAAACAAGATAAGAAACAAACAGGTGATCCGGTGGAACTCTCTTCCACTTCAAGAACTACTAGAAGCTCTGCTACTGCCTCTGCTCCTTCCAAAACTGCAAAACTAGAAGCAAAATCATCTGGAAGATGGGAGAAAAGGAAGAAAACAAAAGCATCCCGGACCTATGAAAGCATAAGAGAAGAAGAAGAAGATATAGACTCAGACATTGAAATCAAGGAACTAAAGGTCACTGGAACAAAAGCTGCAAAACTAACCAAAGAAAAGTCCTATGAAAGCAAAAAGCAAAACACAGGAGATTATGAGGAATATGTTGAGAAGCCCACACTCTCCTTAGAAGATGTGATAAAATCAGGCACTGTGGATGGTAATCTAAAACCCATGATTGAATTCTATGATGAATATAATGATATGGATAAAAGGGTGTTGGAGGAAGCAATGGTCAGATATCTCAACATCTACAACAAGGCACTGATTGAGATAACTTCTGAGTTACCACAAAGTTTGGCAAATATATTGGTGTTGAGAAAAGAAAATGCCAAGTGCAAGGACATAGAGATCAGGGAACATGAGCTAATAAATTTGTGTCCTCAAATTTCTCCTGATCAAATAGATATGATATTCAAGGAAATCAAAGATGACTTTAGAAGCAAAAGGAGAATGAACAAACTCATGCTTGGAGAAACAAGTGAAATCATTGAAGAAACTCAAGAGATTCTTTTGAAAGCCTTGAGAAAGCACAATTTTCCCATAGTCACAAAAGAAGTTCTGGATGATGAAGAGAACATTATTGAGCAGCAATCTAAGTTGGGTGAAGCCTCTGTTTCAGAAGTAGAACAAGCAAATCAGGAGGATACATAAATGTTGGATAAAGTAGTTGGTGCAGGAGATACTCCCAATCCACCTGATACGTCAGGGAAAGAGGATAATATTACTTTACAGAGCCCTCCAGATCAGGTAGCAAATGATGAACAAATAGGAAAGAATCCTTCTTTAGAGAACACAAATAAAGATGAAGCAGAAGAAGATAGTGCAAATGTTAAAACACATAAAGTAGATACTAAGAAATCTGATGAACAAAAGGATGGTTCAGAAAATGTTGCAAGAGACACTACAGATGCAGTAAAAAGTCTTCTTAAAAAAGAGATGAGTGAGCTTAATGAACCTAAACTACTCCAAGGTCTAGCCAATCCAGATGCTCTCTCTCCAATTCAACTGATGAAAATAGCATCATTCACCCAAGTAAAGGCCAGAGAAAAGATGTTAAAATTTCACATGGAGGACAATAAACTACTGGGGCTTGCATCCAGGATCTTGGAAAAGTTAATGCCTACCTAGCAGAAGAGTCCATCAGATTCCCCTTCTGTACACTTGAGAAATCTTGTAAGTTTAATGAATACTCATTTGGAGTCCTTTGAGAAGTCTGCGGAGGCAAAATTTTAGAAAGAATTCCTGGATAAGAAATTTTGTAAAATAAAGAATCTGATAGGAAATGATAGAAGAATACTTGGTATTAGCATAAAAAGTACTCAAAATGCTCTAAATGATGGAAGTGATATGTACAAATTATGTCTATCATGGCCCAAAGTTAATGAGGATATTGAAAAAAAGATAAAGAAGTAAGAACAGAAAATGTCAGATCTCTCTCAAAATTTTGATCCTCTAACAGTTTCGCCTATAAGTCAAGAATGTCAAGTAATCAGCCTGATAGATGAGATAAAGAGGCTTGTTAAAGAAAAGGGTAACATTATGAAGAGAATGTGTGAGCTCCGGAGATTAATTGCTCCTAAGTTAGAGACAATGTATAATGCCCTATCTGAAGCTCAGAGTGCAGCTTAAACTAGTGATCTAGCAGATCTATCAAAGGCAGAAGCATATTCATTTTTGTTAAGTGGGTACATCTCCATTTTGGATGGAATGAAGAGCACCTGGGCCTCTGAACTTGTGCAAATAAAAACTAGCTTTGCAGACATTCTCAAGTTCATGTCAAAAGGACCCAATGATTATTTGTGTTGATAACTAAGAGGGGGGGGTGAATCAGTTATCCTAATTATTTCCCTTATTGAACTTTCTTATTAATTGATGCAGCATTGAATCAAACACAAAAACATTACCATGAAATAAGAAACACATGACACAGTATTTTTGACGTGGAAACCCTGTTAAGGGAGAAAACCACGGGGTGATTAACCCAAAAATTATTCTCTGTTAGAAGAATAGGAAATTACAAAATGGCACTTGCCAATTAGGGCTCACTGCCCGAGCACACTGCTCACAAGAGGCCCACTGCCTACAAGGAGACACACTGTCTACAAAGTGATAAGAATCACAGTCTTGAACTGATTGGAAGCATCTGCATATGCTGGAGTTCAGTTCCGGTTAGGCTCAGTACACTGATCTGCTGCACTTCATCTTTTCTCTATTTTTTTTATTCTGCTATCCTTTCACATACCGGATCTGTCTTGGTACTTCTGCTCTGTTCTGCACTTATTCACATATATCTTGACATAGTCACACACTTCACAACTAAATCCATCCTCTATATATATCCACACAAGTAATTTCATCACCTTTCTAGTCGGCATCAGGAACAGTCTAGTTTCTTACAAACTCTGTTCTGTCGGCTGAATCCTTGCTCACCAAGCAATGCGGATCAAGCATATACTTGTAGATATCATTAATCATGTCAGCCAAACATGATTCATGCCTTCACAACCTTTATCATCAATAGTAACACATCCAGAAAGTAGTCTGATACTCTGTCAGTCAGTTCTTCCTCTGTTTTCACTGTCTCTCAGGAATCCGGTACTCAACTATTCATATCTTTTTCCTTGTCCATCACCGGAGGCTAAATCCTTGGAATATACCACTCAAGGTAGTCCTCTTGACTTCCCCAAATCCGCACTGCACCAAGACACTTCCTCTAAGAGATCCGGACCAATCTGTCGGACCTTGCCACATGCTCTGTTCTTGTTCACCGGACCACAACAATCTTTATTCTGACTTCCGGTAGAGTCACACCATGACTTGCGGATATGTGGGATGACCTTTGTTGCCATCAATGACAACAACCATGAATCCATATAGTGTCTCTTGCCAACAATCTCCCCCTTTGGCATTGATGGCAACACTTAGTGAAAAATGACTAAGTGTTTACACTATGCTCCCCCTTTGCTGATGCTCTGTCTTTATATACAATTTCTGGAACTCCCCCTTAATTGGATTCCTCATTTTTCACTACTCCTCACTCCCCCTTTGACATCAATGGCAAAGGGTAGGGTCCGCACACCAAAATTTTCAAAATTTTTCTATACATAGCCGCATATTTACATACTCACATATACTGAAGAATGTCTGCAAAGGATGTCTGCAATTGGATCATTTCTGTAGCCCAACTTTGCTTCATTCTATCCAAAATTGAAATGTGACCACTCAACAAAAATGCAAAAGCTTCTGCCCGCTTGAGATCTGTCAGATCATTTGTTTGGGCGGTGGTCTGAGCATCACTGATGGCCTCATGCATAGTTTCCAACTTAGGGATTATAATCCTTCTAAGTTCTCCCATCCGGTTAGTGATATTCTTCCTTTCCTTCTCAAGATTCTTTATTTCATTCAAGACTGCAATAGTCTGACATTCTTGATTTATTATGGAGGAAGAGAGAGGATCAAAACTTTGAGATAAGCTTTGTAGCTTGTCCTGTTCCTCTTTTATTTTCTTATCAATTGCTGCTGTTGCCTTTGACCAGGATATACAAAATTTGTAAATGTCACCGCCATCCTTAAGAGCATTCTCTAAGCTCTTTATTCCAATACTCACAATCTTCCTATCTTTAGAGATTAATTCTAATACTTCTGAAAATCTTTTATCCAAAAATTCCTTCCGGACCTTTTCTTCAGCAGATTTTTCTAGAGATTCAAAATGTGTACTAACACTGCTGACTAAGGTTTTGAGATTACCGGAAGAGGAGGCTGTGGGATCCTTTTGAAAGGATGGCATGATCTTTTCTAGCACTCCAGATGCTACCTCCATAAGCTCACAGTCTTCCATGTGAGATTTCAGCAGCTTCTCTTTGACTTTCTCATTTGCAAATGAGGCTATTTTCATTGTTTGCACTGGTGACAAAGAGTCAAAATCTAATGGTCCTTTTAGTAGGTCCGGTTCATCAATTTCTATAGTGGCTTTGCTCAAAAATTGTTGAACAGTTTGTGCAGTGTCTCTTGCCGGAGACATATGTTTCTTTTCTTCTGCAGTCTTGGAACTGTCAACCTCTTTATCTTTTACCCCTGCTTCCTTCTCCTGTAATTTCTCTTCTTCTTTGGATCCGGAGATTGTAGGGGAAACCGGAGGAGAGATGTTTGTCTGTTCAGGGCCCACTTCTTCCGGAACAGATGATTCCAAATCCGCAGCTGTTTCTGCACCTAAGTCCTCTACAACAGGAAGATTGAACCTTTTGAAGGCCTTCTGGAGGATCTCTTCTGTCTCTTGGGCCACTTTGTCAGTCTCACCAAGCATGAGTTGATTCATCCTGGCTTTACTTCTGAACTCATCTTTGCAGTCTTTGAAGATTATGTTCATTGTCTTGGGATCAATTTGAGGATATAGCTGAATAGCTATCTGCTCCTGGATCTCAAGATCTTTTGCATGAGCATTATTCTTTCTTATTTCTAATTCCTTTTCTAGGCTTTTAGGAATAAGAGATATGATCTCAATGAAAGCCTTATTGTATATGTTCAGATATTTGACTGTGGCTTCCTGCAGAATCTTTTGGTCAGCCTCATTGTAGTCATCATAAAATTCAGTCATTGGTTGAAGGTTTCCATCTACCGTAACCGACTTGATTACACTCTCTAGAGACAGAGTGGGCTTTTCAACAGATACCTCTGCCATTTCATCCTTGTCTTGGCCTGTGGAGGGTTTACCAGATCCTTTCTTCTTCTGCTTCTTTATTTCTTTTACTCCCTCATCTGACTCTGTTTCCTCTTCATCCTTTTGGCTTTCATAAGCCCTTGTGGCTTTTGTCTTGGATCTTTTACCGGATGCCTGGACTTCCGGTTTTGAACTTTTGGTTGTGGGAGGTGTAGATCTTTTTGATGATCTGGTCCGGGTGGGAGTTTCAACCGGAACACTTTCTTTACTTTTCTCTTCTTCCTCAGCCTTCCTCCTCTTTTCCCGGCTGGCATCAAGTGCCTCTTTTGAGATGCCTAGGCCTTGAGCAATATGCTCAACTTCTTTTCTTACCTTCCTCTTTATCTCCGGTTCCCTGAGTTCTACATGTATCTTTACACTCAGTTCCTCAAAGGTTCCAAACCTTTCTGCCTTAGGATCTTTGGGCTGGCTTAGCATGTGTTGAACATGCAGCTCTACTATCTGTTCATCCACTTCATACCCCATGGGCATGATCCAGACAGTCCTTGGCTCCACTGCCTCCATTAGACACTGATCTGTTTCTACCATGAAGCATACTGTGTCTTTGTACTTTTCAACAAGGGATTGGGGTATTCTTTCTCTTGCATGCATCATGCTTTGGAAGTTCTTGAAGTATCCCCATAGAGCTATATTTCTTGCTTTAGCATCCCCAAGTCCATGCAAATAGTCTCTGATTTGGATGGCAACCGGTCTGTCATTCTGCCATATCCATCCACTGGATCCGGGAAGCTCATTCATGTAGTAAAAGAAGAGACAAAGGATCAGATTGCCATACTTGAAGGAGTTTTTCTTGTCGTTCTTGATCTTCTGCAGATTTTCAAAGAGTTGGTTCACAAGAAGCTCACACAAGTCATAGTCTGCATTCTCCTTTAACATTTGATAAGCTGTGTAGATTGCAGTTCCCGGTACTGAATTTTCCCTACTGGAGTGATAGATTTTGTAACCAATTATCATAGCTGCAAATTTGACATCCGGTTCAGTGATGTCATCAACTGTCATAGCTCTCTTGTCAAACTTGGATCCGGTTGCATCACTAACTGTCTGATTTTTGACAGACTTGAGAACAGGTAATCCACCAGATGAGTGCAGACCGGTTACAGCCCTAATTGCATCTTTGGTGATCTTGAAGGGCTGGTTCAACCATAGGAAGTTGTCATGTACTCTACTTAGTACATACCGGACCCATTCATCTTCTTCAAAACAGGGGAAATGAATGCACTGTGCAAAGTGTTTGTCCCGGATGGCTTTGTACTGAGGTTTGATCTCAAAGGAGTCATCTATCAATTGTTTGTGATAGATATCCATCAGTTTTGATTCTCCAAAGTCTTCAAGATTCACATGGATGTAAACCCTAATATCTTCCGTATGCAATACACCATGCGGAACACTAGAGAAGGCTCCTAGTGGATCTACCTCCAATGATTTGTAAGGATGTTTCTTGAATGTGGGGCGAGGTCTATCAGAGATCTTAACTATATTTGGAGTAGCCATTCTTCAAAGATTTGCAGTGAGATAATGAAAAACAGAGAATACCTTATGCGCCTTCGGTTTGCACGGAGTGGTTGGATTGATTTCTTTATGCAATGACTTCGGCAGGAGATCTTTGGTGTGCTTGATGAATCTTGTTGCAGAGCTCCACTTTTCGCTTCTTCTTGAGTGCAGAATGAGCAAATGATTTTTGAGAAATCCCTTATATTGCTCCGCAAACCCTAATATCTGTTTGCAATAAATGCTTCACCTATATTATTCCGGTTTGCCTTGTCCGGATAGCTTGGAGTATCCCGGATAAGTCCTGATCTGTGAACATCATCCGGATCTTTCAATCATGAATAAATCGAGGTGACACATTACAAGAACATCCCAAACACTCTGTCGAATCCGCAGAATAAGATAGTGCACTTCCGGATCTCTCCGGACCTTTTTGTAATCCTCTGTCATACCGGAGCATCTCCTGGAACAAGTCTTACTTGATCGATCACAGCTTCTTCATAACTCCATGCGGACCTCTGAAATCTTATCTGGATCGTCTCAAGACTTATATCTTTAAACCTTTTACTCCGCATCTTGTGCCACATCAGGCACCACTTGATTGGCTGGGGGAACAGGATTTTCTTTGAGTCTCCCCCTGAGCCAGAGCTAACTTTTTAATTTCTGGAAGAAATATCAGCACCAGAGTCTGGTGCGGATCCAACCTCTACATTCTCTGAACTTTTCTTCACCCAAATCTTGCTCATCTGATTCCTAACTTCATCCGCATTCATCTTTTGTTTACCCTTGTCTTGATTCTGATTATACACCGGACCTCTTTTGTCCTGATTCTTACTTCTGCAGACTTTAGCATTATGACCGGACCTATTACAGATTTGGCAAATAACATTTCTTTGCATAATTGACTGATATCCTTTTGATCTGCATTGATTAGCCATATGACCTACTCTATTGCATGTAAA
Organism: Cunninghamia lanceolata; assembly: GCA_027924645.1. NCBI lineage: Eukaryota > Viridiplantae > Streptophyta > Pinopsida > Cupressales > Cupressaceae > Cunninghamia > Cunninghamia lanceolata. The sequence continues at coordinate 4,611,301 of BSBN01000118.1, forward strand.
GCATCTACCTTTGAATGATTTGTTTACTTGCATATTTCTGCATTCATGGGATTTGTGTCCATACCTTTTGCAGTTGAAGCACTGTCCGGAGAAGGATGAATTAATCTGATTCATTCTCTTTCTGCACTGATTAGCTTTGTGACCAAAGTGGTTGCAGCTGTGGCAGTATCCATTGAAAGATGAATATCTTTGAGCATTGGGCTGTCTTACCGGAGGTCTTCTAGGCCTGTTTCTTGGATTTTCTGATGCAAAATTCTTTTGACCGGATCTGGAGCTTTCTCCTTTCTCATATCCCAAACCATACTTGTCATCTGTCCCTTTTTAACTTCCAAGAAGAACTTCAAGTTGAGCAGAACTTATCTTGAATTTCTCTTTATATTCATTTGCTGTTTGAAGGTCTCTTTTGAGAGAGGCAATTTGATCCTCAAGTTTTTCTTCATTATCTTTGGCATCTTCAAGATCAGATTCAAGATGTCTGATAATCCTGTCCATCTGGTGGCATTATTCTAATTTTTCTTTAAGAGATTGTTTTAGATTGTCTTCAGCCTTTCTTTTTTCTTCAATCTCTTGAGTAAACTTTATAGTTCCTGATTCCATTTCATGTCTTAACATAATGACTTCTTTTGATAACTTTTCACATAACTTGGTTTGCTCAGTCAATTCTTCATTTGTATTGCTTTCTTCACTTTGTCTTGCCAACTGTTGGAGCAGCTCCTTTCTCTTTTTCATAGAGAGACTTAATTTGTCTTTTAATTCTCTCATGAATTCATCAGCTTGTTTGAGTCTTTCCTTTAATTCATTGACTTTAGAATTTGACTGTTCAAGATCCTCAAGGGCAGTCTTGAGTTGCTCCCTTAAACCATATGCATCCATTTGAACTCCCAGATCTTCCTCAAGCTGTTAGGCTCTATTAGGAGGAACTTAGCTCTGATACCAATTGTCGATAACTGAGAGGGGGGGGTGAATCAGTTATCCTAATTATTTCCCTTATTGAACTTTCTTATTAATTGATGCAGCATTGAATCAAACACAAAAACATTACCATGAAATAAGAAACACATGACACAGTATTTTTGACGTGGAAACCCTGTTAAGGGAGAAAACCACGGGGTGATTAACCCAAAAATTATTCTCTGTTAGAAGAATAGGAAATTACAAAATGGCACTTGCCAATTAGGGCTCACTGCCCGAGCACACTGCTCACAAGAGGCCCACTGCCTACAAGGAGACACACTGTCTACAAAGTGATAAGAATCACAGTCTTGAACTGATTGGAAGCATCTGCATATGCTGGAGTTCAGTTCCGGTTAGGCTCAGTACACTGATCTGCTGCACTTCATCTTTTCTCTATTTTTTTATTCTGCTATCCTTTCACATACCGGATCTGTCTTGGTACTTCTGCTCTGTTCTGCACTTATTCGCATATATCTTGACATAGTCACACACTTCACAACTAAATCCATCCTCTATATATATCCACACAAGTAATTTCATCACCTTTCTAGTCGGCATCAGGAACAGTCTAGTTTCTTACAAACTCTGTTCTGTCGGCTGAATCCTTGCTCACCAAGCAATGTGGATCAAGCATATACTTGTAGATATCATTAATCATGTCGGCCAAACATGATTCATGCCTTCACAACCTTTATCATCAATAGTAACACATCCAGAAAGTAGTCTGATACTCTGTCAGTCAATTCTTCCTCTGTTTTCACTGTCTCTCAGGAATCCGGTACTCAACTATTCATATCTTTTTCCTTGTCCATCACCGGAGGCTAAATCCTTAGAATATACCACTCAAGGTAGTCCTCTTGACTTCCCCAAATCCGCACTGCACCAAGACACTTCCTTTGAGAGATCCGGACCAATCTGTCGGACCTTGCCACATGCTCTGTTCTTGTTCACCGGACCACAACAATCTTTATTCTGACTTCCGGTAGAGTCACACCATGACTTGCGGATATGTGGGATGACCTTTGTTGCCATCAATGACAACAACCATGAATCCATATAGTGTCTCTTGCCAACAATTTGTACATATGCGGCAGTATATACAGAATTTTTGGAGAGTTTTGGCTTGCAGACCCCACCCTTTGCCATTGATGTCAAAGGGAGAGTGAAGGGCAGTGAAAAATGAGGTATTCAACAAAGGGGGAGCACCAGAATAAGTGAAGTACACGAGTGTACAGACAAAGGGGGAGTTGCACTAGACACTTAGTCATTTTTCACTAAGTGTTGCCATCAATGCCAAAGGGGGAGATTGTTTGCAAGAGACACTGCTTTGCATTGATAAGTGTTGTCATTGATGGCAACTAAGATCATTCCAATCATCCGCATAACATAATTTGTTCATACTGGAAGTCAGATTCAAAATTTGTCTAAGTTTAGGCAGTTAGGAACAGAGTAGTAATAGGGTCCAGTATTTTGGTCTGGATCTCTCCAGTGTGAAGTCATGATTAGCTGCGGATCTAAGGGAGTTATATGCATTGTCAAGATAGTATAAATCTAGATTTTTGCCCTCCAGTGATGAAGGATTCAAAAGATATTAGCGTTTGAGTATCGGGCTCCAGTTTGTCAGAGCAGACAAAAGAAGAACATGCCGACCTTGCAAAAGATCTTGATTTCAGATGTATGGAAGTTGTTTGTTGGACAAATAGTGATGATCAGTGATAGTGGCTGAGATGAGTAATGATTTTCAAGAACATGTTTTGGTCCGCACCTTAAGTTATGCATAGATCTAGGCGACAGGGCAGAGCATTCATAAAAGTTCTAAGTGTTGTTGAAGCGGACTATTAGAATGATTGTAGATCATGTTGCAAATATATATAGCCAATGAAATTGGATGATTCAGTGTGTGTGGTGTATGCGAATAAGGCGAATGTGAGAAGAACATAAATCCAAAGTGCGAATGAAGGCAGAACAGTAAGAAGAGCAAAGAAAAGATGAAATGTGTAAGATCAATTTTTGTACTTAATTAGAACTAAAATTTTTGCATGGGTAGATGCTATTAATCATTTCAAATATCTGTTATTCTCTTATAATATTTCCATAGGCAGTGAGCCTCCATTTGAGTAGTGAGCTCTTGGCAGTGAGCTCGAATGCATGTGCATTCCCATTTGTAAAAATACTTTTAATAGGGTATTAATTTTTGTGGGTTAACCCCCACCATGGTTTTTCCCTTAACCGGTTTTCCATGTCAAAATCTTGGTGTCAAATGTGTTATTTATGTTTCCTATTCATATGTTATTGATTGATGATGAAATGTTTATATCATTAAATATATTATGAGTGGTAAAGGAAGATTAAAAGTAAAAAGATTGAATATGTGTGACAACTGATTCACCCCCCTCTTAGTTGTTCGGACCTAAACCAACATTTTCTACAAGCCCTAGCTCATTTGCACATTCTATACCCAAAAACATGAGATTTTCAGCCTAGGGCATCAACCAAACTTGCATCACTATTATAGTTTTCGTAATTGAATAATGTTGTTTTATTTTCAGATGATGCAGGCTGCGGAGACACCTCCTGATGTTCACAGGGCAATGGAGCATGGTGTCTCCTCTGTAATTCATAGCTCCATGCCTTTGACAAGGGTATGAGGCAGATTAGTAAATTTCAAATTACATTCATTGTTATAGTTGTTTATTTTTGAAAAATCAAATGATTATTGATTTGCAGTTTAATTTCTATCTGGATGGTTTCTATAGGACACGACATCGCCACAACCTAATCCTGGTACTGAGGCAAATGATGAGACAAATTTTTGGATAGCGGTAAGTGGTTATTTTGTTAAATGTTTCATTTTTTATAATGTAATTTCTATATATTAATGTCTATACTTTTTATTGTAACAATTGCAGATCCATGAAGAACTAAATAGGAGGAGTAGCCCTCGAGTTCATAGTAGACCACCCTCATATGTGTCTCCATCCTCTCGAAGATCAAAGGCTGCCCGTGATCTATTCTCTTCACTGGAAAGAGGGCAATGACTTTTTATTATGTTCCTTTGTTGTATGCCTATATGGCATTTGTGGACATTTATTTTGTATTGCATATAGCTGACATTGTATGCCTATATGGCATTCTTGTACGCCTATATGGCTATTTTGTATATATGTTATACTTATATCGATAGCTATTGATGTATGCCTATATGGATATTTGGTTAATACAAATAATTTTTGTTGATCATTAAGTAATATGGATAGGTGTAGTGTACATCATTTTTGTATGCCTTTAGGTTTCAAAGTTTAATTGTCAAAGAATCCATCCCAATTGATGATAATAGAATTTGAGTTTTGGGTTGAAAGTTTTAGTCTCTCAAAACTAGACATGCTTGAGAAAATAGTGAAATGAAGATTGGTCCTGTGTGCTTGTTTTTTTAATGTTTGAATTGTATGTTGTTGTATGGTATTGCTTTTTTTTTTGTGTGTGTTCAAATGCGTATTTGAATTGTTATTTTATGTATGTTTGGATACTTGTGTTGTACTAAGGTTAAGATTCTTGTAGTATGGGATGCATATAGTTCTACCTTGGGCATGTGTTCTTAGTAAGACATATATCCTCACCTAAAGAGAGCTTTCATAATATGGGATGTGATTAGCAATTCATGTGGATTTGGATATGATCTTGGATGTATAGTTCTAAGTCAAACTTGTAGGATTAAAATGACTTGTGGTTACTATCAAGGGTCATATTTGGCTTGATCATGTACTTGTATTTATATGTGTATTAGATGCTAGAAAGGATGTGTTGTTGTTAGTTGAGAAATCTATTTCCATGCATTTGAGATGTTTTGGATCCATGAATTTATGTGTATACTTATGTGTTAATAAGGAAATGAATTAAATAAGATAATCACCATTCTACCACACTTTTGAATTATGGATGGTGCTTGATCACCTTGATTTATGGATGCGGAGGAAAGGGAGATCCTTGCGATATCAGGTTCAACCCCTTCCTCAATCAGCACCAAGACCATAGGATCTTAGAGGATTCATTTTTAGAGTTGAGCTTGGAGTTATTCAAATATTGTTCATGATGTACATTGTAATATGGCCACTTGTATTTATGGTGGGTGGTTCATGGCTTATTGCATTCATTATCATCGATGATCTAGTTTTAGTATTTGACCCCTTGTATATCTTGGCTATGTAATGATGTTATCTTCAAGCCTAATAACACAGTGACCTAAAGGTGGAAGAAGATGAGGGTTGAACAACATGGATATGACAACATGAAGATGATATTAAGGTTTAAGAGAGTAGCCTAACATAGGTCTATTTCAAGCCTAATAGGGGTCTAAGATTGCAGTGATGGAACAATGCATTGAAGGACTAAAACAAACCCTACAAAGATAGTACTAGAGAAAAAAGTCAAGGTGAACCAAGATAAAAGAACAAGCAGTTCATATATGACTGTGTTGACTGCTAGAACAAGTATGTTAACAGCCATAAGATGCATGTTCACATGTGAAGACTATAACAGTTATAGCAAAGGGAATGTGTGAGGATATCGCCAGTACAATGTAGCTCGAACTATTTTAGCATGTTTGGGTGTGAAATAGGACCATGCCTAGCCTAAACATACCCATCCTAACATGTTGGAATAGTCAGTTTGGCCACACGAGGAGCAGAATGAAATTTACACCCCTTTGCAACTTTACACTGCATGCATCTGACGATTTTTGGGGTAGTAGAAAACCTTTCACCACGATGAAACACCTCAGAGATATAAAAAACTAAAAGAGGTTATTGTAGAGGGACCCTACATGATCGCATTGCCTTAGATGGAATGTCTTTAAGTGACATGGTTTCTGAGTAACAGCTCGTCAAAGATTGTTGTCTTTTTGCACTTTGGACTCTTTAAGGATATCGCCAGTACAATGTAGCTCGAACTGTTTCGGCATGTTTGGGTGCAAAATAGGACCATGCCTAGCCTAAACATACCCATCCAGATGCATTGGAATAGTTAGTTTGGCCATGTTGGAAACTAAAAATTCCAACTATTTTTTGCAAAATATTTTAGGCTTTTTGTATACAAAATCAATTTTAACACCCAGGAATTCATCTTTGCACATCAACACGAGGGTTTTACTTTGAGAGTTACATTTTGGAGCCTGCTCATTTCCATGCAAAATCACTTTGTCACCTTACTTACCCATCATATGTGAGTACACATTTCTAATTTTAGCTTCTTATGATCAGATTTGATCAAGTTTTGAAGAGTCAAGTTAAAGGGTTTTAGAAAAGTTGGTTGTTTACATAGTGTAAAATCAGTCAGGGAGGCCAACTTTGGAGGTTAATATCCTGCAAATAGATGATGCTCACAATGAACCAATTGGTGCCCTTGATTCTCCCCACCTTAATGTGTCTTCATGCAAATTAAGAGTTGCCTATCTCCAAGGCTAATTACAGATGTGTCAATGCCTTCATGCAATCAATGATCCTCGCTTAAATGGCTAATAGCTTCTATTACACCTATTGCACATCTTTGTGAAAGAATCAACTGCAACTCACGTGCAACAACCCTTTGATGGACTGAAAACCATCATGGGGATGAGATATCCTCTTATTGGAATTCCTCTTGAGGGGACTAAAATCACCATAGGAATGAGACCACGATATTAAATGCTAGCACCATTCTCAATTGAAATCTCCACTCCCTCTGCAATGAAGTAGAAAGGGGTTTGGTCGCATTAGTCCCATTAACTCAATATGCAACTCCCCTAATGAGTTAGTCCCTCCCACATAGATAATACAAATGGCATGGCCCAATAAACTTTTGTAGCTTCTGTGATTCCTCACTCAAATGGCTCTTAGCTCTTGGCTTTGGCTCTTGGCACTATGAACCTCGGTTTGCTTCAACCTACTCTCCAAGCCTACAATCTGTAGCTAATCATAAAACCACTACACACCATGAAATGTTAGCAAAACTCAAACACAACAGAAGGACTTGCTTTAGTACCACTTTCCCAACAGGAGAGTTGTTCTCATTGGTTATGATACCACTTCCCCCCGATCACAAGGAAGAGGGAAGTGATGAGGGAGAAAACCATAGAGTGCTCAGAGGAGGAAAACTTGCTCCCAATGATATTGCAGGAGGAAATGACCACATCAAACATTATTTCAATGTTGTTTTTGCAGCAGTAGAAGTTGCACCATACTAAAAAACTGGAGGGCTTGGTGATGTTTGTGGATCTTTACTTGTCACCCTTGCATCTCGAGGTCATCGTGTCATGGTCATATCTCCAAGATACATGAATTGTGTAACAGGTGAGAAATATAGTGGGGCTTTTGATGTTCAATATCGTATTAAAATATCTTGTTTTGGTGGAGAGCATGAAGTTGCATTTTTTCATGAATATAGGGCAGGTGTTGATTGGGTGTTCATTGACCATCCTTCTTATCATCGACCTAGGAATCCATATGGTGATAATTTTGGTTCCTTTGGGGATAATCAGTTCCGATTCTAACATCTGACGTTCATCATACCTAAAACTACTATTTAGGTCATAAACTTAATAGCAAAGCTTCGAGGCAATCTGACGCATCTAAAATTATTTTATAAATCTTATCTGCCTATTCATTGAATGGCACCTTCTACTTGAAAATTGAAACGAGATTCTGCTTCAACTTCCATCCATAGTGATGTATATTGACTAAGTTCATAGCACGGAGAATAACTAAGTTTTCGCACATGCAAAACTGTGATGGAATAATGGCCTAACATTGCTTTTTTCAGCTTTAACGTTTTGTCACATTCTTTTTCTTTCATCATTTTCGCAGTCGAATCTTCTGCAACAAATTAACTACACCGAGACATTTGCGATGTGGTCAACCGCCGGGTATCAATATTCTGAATGTGAATTTTGGCCATTCAATCATACGTAATATGAAATAACTGTCAAGTCACCCCCAGTTTCATGAAATTTAATTCTATGCAAAGAAAGAAAATCTTTGAAGTCACTTTCCTTCTATTGCTGAAGGGACCGTTCTCTTCCTACATCTCTTAAACCCTAGGAGTTTACAGAAATCAAAATCAATTACAGAAATCCTAAGCTTTGTGATTTGCCAGGGGTGAAGTATGTTGGAATCGCGAGCTTGCGTAAAGGCACTTTGGGTTTTATGTCAACACTACTCAGTGTCTCATTGGTTGGGCGATGCTGGAACTTGTGATTTTCATGCTCAATCTTCTGCGGCTCATAAAAATGCCACCACTTATAATCATTCGAATTGCACAAATGTCGCAATGCATCAAAGAAAACTCAATTTGAGCAATACGCACATCAGATTAATGCAAGCGCTAAAAAATGAAGGTGAAAATCACACTGACATAAAGAGGCTATGGACTATACCTGTTGAAGAAACTGAGGCTCTGTCTGACCAAATTAGAGAACCACAGACCTTTGCAGGAAATAATTCAAAATTTGGACAAAAGGAGCATCCTAGAAAGAGAGTGGGGTTTTGAGAGGAAACAAACATATTGGTTAATGTAGTATTAAAACTCAAAGATTCGAAGGAAGCTGTTTATGGATCCCTATATTCATGGGTTGCACGGGAAGATATATTTCCATCAAATGTTCTCAAAAGGGCTTTGTATATGTTGGAGAAGAAACAGCAGTGGCATAGAATCATCCAGGTGATAAAATGGATGCTGAGTAAGGGACAATGCATGATAATGAATACATATGAACAACTCATGTGCAAAACAATGTTCACTCATTTTCAATTGTTTCCGTGGTTAAACAACAAATGATCTCTGATAACTAATGATCTCATCACAGAAGTAAACCACATAGATCTTTTATGGTAACGAACGACCAACCATGTCGTATAAAAGGTAAACCACGTGGTACATCTAGTCTTCGATGTGCTGTAGCTTGTCTCTGTCCCCACAATTTTAGTATTTTTAAAAAAATACAGGTCCCATCCTCCTCGCATAAGTTGTTTGGCATTGTCATATAAGTATGTATGGATATATTCTGCTGCTTACACATTGGCAGAAAGCATATCTTATGAATTTGGGTTCTGGGGATCTCTCAGTACAATCAAAGGACTGCAAAAGAGCGACGAGGTGTATACTCAAATGTCACAGGATTTTTAGGTGGTGTAAATTGGGCATTGCTAGCTGCTCGTGTCTGTCAGCTTTATCCCAATGCTATTCCAAGCATGTTGGTGTCTCATTTCTTTCGTGTTTATACCCAGTGGCGCTGGCCAAATCCAGTAATGCTTTGTTCAATAGAAGAAGAGGAGTTGGGGTTTCCAGTTTGGGATCTGCAGAAAGGAAACCAGTCCTCCAGTAGAACCTGCAACAGTACATCGAGTCAGGCGATAGTGGGCTCTTCTTCAAAGAATAGTGTTTGCAGCTAGTGGCAATAGCATAATGGAGGATGGCTACATGCCTAGCAGAAAAGGTTGTTGGTACAAGAATTTGATTCCAGTTTCAGCATGGATGGATAGAATATCAAAGTTTTCATCCTCGCCACTGCCTTTGGTTAGATACATAGGATGGATGGGACTAGCTTGTTATGCAAATGAACACAAGAAAAGAGGGTTGCTTCTCACCCAAGATATGCGACAACTGACTGGCTTGCTGTCTATCTTTTCTGATGAACTTATATCTGTAAAAAGTACATTTAAAGGGAAAGGAAATGAAGGATTGCAAGAAGCCTGCTTTCTGGAATTCAATGTTGGTAAACTTGAGAAACCTGTTACCATAAATAATTCTTTAGATCCATTAGATAGTGATGGTGTTGTCCATGCATTTTATCCTGAAATGGATGTAGTCTTCCCAGAATTGAGAAAGCATTTCTTTACATATGCTGAGATTATGCTACAAGCTATTTGTTTGCAAGTAAAGGCAATGCCACCTTATTCTATTCCAGATATATTAAGTTGGTTTTCAGAGTTGTGCTCTAATCCATTCTTATATTTAGATAGAGATCAATATGCACATGTTGATGCCAGTGATGACATTTTGAAAGGTGTGGTAGTATTTAATGTCAAGTGCATTTTACTGCACATATTGGAAGTAATTGTCTCGAAACACATGGAAGCTATTATCCCTGAGATACCAAGGGTTATTTAGGTCCTACTATCCTTGTGCAGTAGTTCCTATTGTGATGTGCCTTTATTGGATTCAGTACTAAGTGCGTTAAAGCCTCTGATCTCGTATACTGTTGCAACAGCATCTGCTTCAAAGAAATTTGTAGAGGATGATCCCTCAAGCATGAATTTTGAGTCTTTGTGCTTTGATGCTCTTATAAATCAGCTTGAATCGGGTCCTGAATAGAAGAAAGGCACAATGGTTAACATTTCGCATGGTGCATTGTTGATTTTTCTTGCTGGATCTCTGCTTTCTGATCTATCTATTTCCAGGAGGAGGCAACTTATGCAGTCATTGTTACAGTGGGCAAAATTTACTAGCTTCCAGGCAACAACTACTTACTATAATTACCTTTGTGCATTTCAAAAGGTCCTAGAAGGTTGTAACTCTCTGGTGCAAGGAACTTTAAAAGACCTTGGTGTTTCATTGATGAATGAACATCCTTGTTCTAGAAAATATTCAACTGACTTCACTTGCAAGGAACTGTCAAAGAAAAACCTAGACCTACATGGAGTTCAAAGACAAGCAAAAAGATCTATGGTGGCAGATTCTTTTCATGTGAAGGATCAGACAAATGGAGGTGGACCTGTTTCGAAACATGCGGAAATTGTAGACACCAAATGAAGGTTGTGTCATGAGTGGTGATCAACTATAGTGCAAAAGTTATGGTCAGAAAGAAAAGGTAGAAGAGATGGTTCCTGGCACAGAACATCCAAATAGTTGTGTGTCAAGATTTGGAAAATATCAAAATGCCCTGGATGAGTTAGAGCCCTCAGTAAATCTTGGAATGGTCTCTACAACTCAAAATGGACTAAAAGCAGAAACTGTGCAGAAGCCAGTTTTAAGACAACTGCATTTGCCTCCTCCACGGTATCTACAATGCCAAAAGAAATAGTGGAAGTTGCAAAAATCATATATAGAATACACGATGAGCCTCAGAATCAAGATTATAAGCATGTCAAAAAGATTTCAAATTGAGCATTGAAGAAAGAAGGGGGGCGGCATATTGATCAAGGCACTAGTTTATCTGATCTGCGGTGCTTGTCAAAATAAAAGTGGAAGCTACAAATACATAGAGGCCTCTTAGAAAAAGTCAACAACGTATAAAAAGTATGAGTGCATCAACCAAAGTCCCCAAAGCAACCATGGCATCACCATTGATGAGGGCACGACCTCTCCACCTAAACAGGGATGTTGTTCAAGCTGTAGCCTTAAATCAAATTTTGGAGAGGACATTCTCAACAAAGTGCTTATTAAACTAGATGAAAGATAATGTAATAAAGGAAGAGAACTAAGAGCTTTCCAACAAACATCGCAGGCAAACAAGAAAACCCTAGAGTCACACATTGGAGTGACGGGTATGATCAGAGTAGGTTTTCCGTATCTCTCCAACTATACATGTTACTCCGATAAGGAAAATCATTAAACGGAGAATAAGATTTCAAATACAAGAAATATTTTAACCAAAAGTGCGATGAGATTAGTTGTTATTCACGAAAAGATTTTGTAAATAAGGATATGATGTTTCTACAAAATTAACCAAAAGGTGAAGATTTTATAAAATCTGGTAAAACATTTTCACAGGGAATTAACAATTATTTTCACCCAAATGGAATTATTATCAAACAAAGATTTAAAATACATTTAAAGACGTCAAATAAATAATTGTAAATCAAGCCAATATTTGGAGTAAAGTATTTTCACTAATTCGTAAAATGGGGGAAATAATTATTTTGTCAAATAATAGTAAAAACATAAGAAATATAATCAAGAAATAAATAAGAGATTAAAGTACTATGTGGAGATCAAAAAGCCAGATTGAATATTTAATTTGCCAAAGGCAACTCCTTAAATATTTTATTTTGTGACGGCAAAAGTCATATGTTAAAATTAATCAAACTAAAAGTCACGCCAAAAGATTTGTTAAACTTAAAAGGGAATATCGAGGCAAATTATTATTAACATTGGGAAATGATAAAGTGACAAATGATGAATGAAATACATTATTCCAGTGATAAAACCCTAAATACATGTCAATGAGGAAATATACAACAATACCACACGCCACAGGTCCAAGGCTCACCTCAATGCAAATTATATGTTTATATATTATTTATCTGACGATTAATTTGTTTTTTTTGCAGGATTAGGGTTGTATTGAATGCAATGAAGCGGCTCTCAACGGGAAGATTAAATATTTTATTTCAGCCTGAAATGATCGTTAAAGTTTTCAAATCAAGTTATTTAATTTATGTAATAAAATATACCGTTTCTCATGGTTAGGTTCATCAACCGTCATGAATTTTGTAACGGGTCTGAGGCTTGTTGCATCTCTTTAAATAGAGATCCCAGGACCCAAAATAAGGAGTTAGAATTAGGTCAGGATTAGATTTTACAAAAACACATTTAAAATATTTTAGGGTTAGATTAGGTTAGGTTTATTCAATCTGATGCAAATTTGATCCTTTTATGCAAATTTCATTCTGAGAAAGGCTATGGTGCGTGATACATTCTGAGGCAGCAGTTGAGGATTCAAATTCAAAATACGTTGTGACGGTATCATCTGTTTGTTGTTTTTAATTCAATCAATTTAATTATCTCCATGTCATTCATTTTCTGATTATTCAATTTGAATGTGTTAAGGATATGTTCAAATTGTCTGGTTACATTTGCTAATTCAGTATATTTGATTTGATTGGTTTCTCAAGTAGAATTAAATCCTTTCTCATCTATTATAGTAATCTTAGAATGTTGAATGGATTATTAAGTATGATTAATTGATTAGGGTTATTAATTTGTCTCCAGAGTTGATCTAATTTGTTAATTTGCAAATTTAAATTGGTTCTTTCAGGAAAGATTAAAATCCTTTTTAATATTTTGCATTTAATTCAATTATGTCCTTTGGATTATTAAGAATGAATTAATGATTTCTTCCTTGCATGTTTGTACAAGTTACAAACTATTGTATGTGCCAATCAGATTGAATTATTACTTGATACAAGTATTTGTTTTTGACATCCTGACTCTGTTGCCCAAACAGACAAAGCACCAATCAAACTGTTGATTCATTTTATGTTTAAAATCTTTACTCTGTTGTAGATTTATTTCATGTTATTTGTTATTTGTTTTTGTTAGAGTTTAGGTTAAATCATTTGCTTTCCTTATAAATAGTTTACAATATTTCATCTGATTTACAAGTATGCCATTGTAATTGGATAAACTAGCAGCAAACCAACATAGATTTGATCATACAACCTGCTTTGATAATCAAAGGTTCACCCGCCTAGGTTGTAGCAGGACCTAAAGCGCAGGGAGAAACTGATCGTTAAGGTCAAACTCCAGTCATTGGCTCAAAAATGTTGTAGATTTGACCATAGAGCTTGGCATCCCCTTAGAATCCACAACCTGCATCTTCGAGACCCAACAGGCCACATCAGGAGTAGGACGAAAGTTACACCCCTTTGCAACTTTACATTACCTCCTTCTGATGATTTTTGGGGCAGTAGAAAACCTTTCACCACGGGCAAACGCCTTAGAGATATAAAAAAACTGAGAAAGGTTATTGTAGAGGGACCCTACATGATTGCGTTGCCTTAGACGAAATGTCTCTACATGACACAATTTTTGAGTAACTACTCGTCAAAGATTGCTGCCTTTTTGCACTTTGGACTCTTCAGGGATATCGCCGGTACAATGAAGCTCAGACTGTTTTGGCATGTTTGGGTGCAAAATATGACCATGCCTAGCCTAAACATACCCATCCAGATGTGTTGGAACTATCGGTTTGGCCACATCAGGAGCAGGACGAAAGCTACACCCCTTTGCAACTTTACACTACCTCCTGATGATTTTTGGGGCAGCCGAAAACCTTTCAACACGGGCAAACACCTCAGAGATATAAAAAAGTGAGAGTGGTTATTGTAGAGGGACCCTACGTGATCGCGTTGCCTCAGGTGAAATATTTCTAAGTGACATAGTTTCTAAGTAACACCTCGTCAAAGATTGCTACCTTTTTGCACTTTGGACTCTTCAGGGATATCGCCAGTACAATGTAGCTTAGACTGTTTCGGCATGTTTGGGTGTGAAACATGACCATACCTAGCCTAAATATACCCATCCGGACGCATTGGAACTATCTATTTGGTCACATCAAGAGCAGAACTCAAAGACTCAAACTGACCCCAAATGACTCAAACTGACTCAAAAACATATGAAATGGTCTTAGAAGACCTTATTACATACAATTGACTCAATCAAAACAAAATTTCACTTTTTGACCCTTCCTGGAGGCATGACAACCTATGTGCCCCTACACCTTGAGGACACTGAAGTCGATAAAGTTTTCCTATTAAGAAAAAGAGCTTTCCTTAGCTTCAAGAAATATAAATATTCTATACTGACAAGGCCAACCACGTGAAGGTGGAAGCTCATGTGGCCTCACCTAAGACCTAAGACATGTATTCTATTAGATTGTAATGTCCCCTTTCTGAGCCTAGTCAGTGTTGGGGCCATTAGCCCATTTCATGATCCTGATGGGCTAGTGAATGATATGGGATCATTTGTGGTTGATCTTTTGGTTTAGTTTAATTATCAAAATTGGAGTTATAAGGTTTATTTAATTTGATAATTAAATAGGTTACGTTATTTATATTTTGTGCACTAAAATATAAGGTGGGATTATTTAAAGTGACTTAATGTTATGTCTTGAGGGGACAAGGGGAAATGTTTTATTTTATTTCCCTAGTCACTTAATGTGTGCACATAACTTGGAAATAGACTTATTTTATAAGTTGGAGAAGAAAAAAGACTCTATTTTCAAGAAATTATCTTTTGTAACTCTCATGTGCCTTTGAAAAGAGAGAGAGCTCATTGGGAGCTTATGTTTGAAATTGATAATGTTATGCTGCTAGATTGGAACCAGAGATCAATTATGCCTTCTTGTGGATGAAAACCCACTTGAGGATGATTAGTTTTGGTGGTGAGATATCCACCCTAGCTGGTAATTGATGATTTCCACATGAGAATCACATGGTGCTAATTGGATTTGTTAGATTTTGTGGAGTTTTGTTTTGTAATCAGTTTTGGTGTTATGCATAATAAATGTTAGAAGTTTTAGAGTGAAATTTATTGTTTTGTTTGTGGAGTATGAGATGTCTCTTGCTTGGCCGTACCATTCAGGCCGTACATCTGCTGAGGGTCGATGCATATTGGAATTTATGGTTGATGTCTTTTGAAAGTTTAGTGATTGCATTAAGTTTATATGGTATAGACGCCACCTTCAAGAGTAGTAAAAAGTTTATAAAAGATGATTTCAATTTTTTTAAAGCTATCGTACTTATTCCTGGCTGTACGACCCTATCCTTGTAGTTATTTTGCTGTGGGTTGTATGGATAGTTTGCTCAGTGTATAGACTACTTAGATTTGTTATTGGGATCAGATTTAATGGATTTGCAGTAGAGTTTGGTCTTTATGTTGTGTGGATTGTTTAATGTGAATTTTTTATGCTTCCATGGCTATCATACAGTATGCTACAGTCAGCAATAAATAAAAAATTAGTTTAGTCATTTTATTCCAGAATAAGCAATCTCCATCAGCAATCAATGTTATATGTCATTCATAATGCAGGGTATGCCTCTCCATCAGTGATCTTCAGGGGATATTTTATCAAGTTCTAATTCTTGTGCTTTGATTTTGAATCAACTAGAGCATAATTATACTTCAATTGTAATTTCTTTCACATTAAGTACCCCTGGATGGTTTACCGCCAATGCGGAGAATGAATCTTTATTTTATTTTTCTACCCATTGGGAAAGTGGAGTATTCCCACTGAATAAGTGGATGGCATTGTACTTTCTTTTTGCTCTCAACCCACAAAAAGTGGTGAATCCCCACATTATATGGATGCCCGCTGCAGTGGATGAATCTTAGTTCATAGTTTTCATAGTTATTCATTGTAGCCAATCATCGTATGCTCTCACCTTGCCCATCCTGGGATCTGGGTGATCAGAAAGTGTGAGGCATTATTTGGCATATGCTATTTTATGTTAGTATTATTGATCATTGTATTTCAATTTGAAAAGAAAAAAAATAGGGGTAGATTGTTACAGTGGTATTAGAGCTGGTCACTCCTGCCAGCCTGTGTTCTTCTGTAGATCAACCTATAGTGAATCTCAGTTCAGTTGCATACTTAATTGATGAATCCAGAAGACACTGAGCTCATCACCTATAGAAGGAGAAGGTATCCTCAGTTTGATCCAGAACCAGAGGAAGGAAACAATATGGGTGAAAGGCAACTAGGGGAGCCCAGTATGAGAGACATATTTAATGATCTTGCTAGAGGCCAGCAAGATATTGTCAGAAGTAATCAACAGACGAACATACTGTTGGCTCAATTAGTAAGTCAGAATTTGGGAGGAAAGACACCTTGCAATAATAGAGATAATGATGGAGATCGTGGAGAGGCTAGCAATTCCCATAATACTGGTCAACCACACAATGCCACTCATGCATCTAGGACCTCATCTTCTAGACCTATGATGCGTGTGTTTTTGGGTCAGCAAAAAAATCCTGTTGGAGGACAACAGTTTGTTACAGAAAGTTTTGATGATTATCGACGAGAATGGGAGTCTTATGGTGATGATTTTCAAAATCTTATGTCCTTCAATGAATTCTGTCAAATCAAGTATCGGAATAGACCTCGGATTCAAAATTAGGATGTGTAAAAGAAGCTTGGGAAAGTGCCTATTTTGCCTTTTAATGGTTCATCTAAATGCACAACTAGGTCTTGGGTGCAAAAGATGGACAATTATTTGTGCTTGAATCCTATGTTGGAGTTGGATTCTATCAAATTTGAACCTGACCACCTGGAAGAAGATGCACATGAATGGTGGACACACAGTATGATCACTTAAGGTCATAGCCTGATTACTTCCTATGCTGATTTCACTCAGAGATTAATTGATATATTTGACAAGTATGAACCTGAAAGTCACTTTAGACAGTTGGCTCAAGTGAGACAAAAATATTCTGTAGATGCCTACATTTCTAAATTTCAAAGGATTGCTGTTATGGTGACTAACATTTCAGAGGCAAGATTGACATATCTCTTTGTTGAAGGTTTGATGGAGCCATTAAAAGGTTTAGTTAAGGCTTTAGAGCCTAACTCATTACATGAATCCATCAAGAAAGAAAGGAATATGGAGTTCACTACACCAAGAAGCAAGTTTTATTCTAAGCCATTCCCATCAACGAAAGACAAGAGACCATTCAAGAAAGAATCCAATCAACCCAAGTCATCTTTCCCTAAGTTGGATGATGAAGTTAGAAATGAACTTAGAAGGAAAAAATTATGCTTCACATGTAAGGAACCTTGGGCTCCTAGGCATAAATGCTTTGAAAAAGGGAAAGCACAACAAATGGAGGTATATGTCTCTGCTGAATTTGAATCAGAAAAATCAAATCAGCAAGATGAATCAAGTGAAAATGAAGATGTTGATGACCTAGAAGAGGGAGAGGCAAACAAGGAAAATGAAGGAACATTTGCTCAATTATCTGGGAACCAAAGGAATGATCCTTTCAAGGTTCATGGGGTACTTAGTGGCCAAAGAATCATTGCTCTCATTGACACTGGTGCATCACACAACTTCATCGATGAGGGAGTTGTTGCTAGAAGGGGATTAAAACCTGAGGAGTTTGAAGGTTTCAAAGTTGTTGTGGCTAATGGATTTACACTATCATGTAATAGAAGATTACCTCAACTTTCCATGCAAATTGGCAATCATGAAGTTGTAGATGATTTCTATGTGATTAGTATCACTGATACTAATGTTGTTCTTGGTATTTAGTGGCTGAAATCATTGGGAGATATGAATTTAAATCTGTAAACATTGGAATTAAAGTTTGATCATAATGGCAAGAAGGTTGTATTAAGAGGAATTTCCACTGGAGGACCAAGGGTAGTGACTGCAAAAAGAATGGAAAGGCTATTCTGTCATGATCAGATTGAGTGGGCTGCTCAATGTGTGATTATGTGCACCCCCACTAAGGAGGAAAAAAGATCTTATCATCCTGAAATTCAAGACTTGTTGATTAAGCATAGTAAAGTCTTTAGTGATCTACCTCCTAGAAGGCCTCCTAATAGAGGCATTGAACATATTATAGAGCTTGAAGATGGAGCAAAACTAGTCATCACAACTCCATACAGGTAGCCAAAAAGATTCAAAGATTAAATAGAGAGGACACTAAAAGAGTTGTTGGCTATGAGTTTTATTAGACCAAGCAAAAGCCCTTTTGCTTCATCAGTGGTCCTAGTTAAAAAGAAAGATGGTACTCTTTATTTGTGTATTGATTATAGGGAGCTTAACAAAATGACCATAAAGAATAGATATCCAATACCAAGAATTGATGAACTGTTGGATGAACTTCATGGAGCTGTCTATTTTTCAAAAATAGACTTGAGATCTGGTTATCACCAGATAAGAATGAGGGAGAAGGACATTGAAAAAATCGCCTTTAGGTGCCATTATGGGAATTTTGAATTCTTAGTCATGCCTTTTAGCTTGACAAATGCCCCTGCAACATTTCAATCTTGCATGAACAAAATTTTTAGCGAGCAGCTTCGAAAGTTTTTGCTATTTTTTTTGGATGACATACTCATCTATAGTAAGACATGGAAAGAGCATTTGTAGCATATAGATGAGGTACTTGGTATTCTAGAGGCTAATTACTTATTTGCCAAAGAAGCCAAGTGTGAGTTTGGCCTAATGGAGATTGTATATTTAGGCCATGTTATCAGTGCCAAGGGAGTTAGCATGGACAAAGAAAAAGTTAAAGCCATTTTAGAGTGGCCTCCACCTACAAACCTCACTCAATTGAAAGTTTTTTTTGGTTTATGTGGCTTTTATAGAAGATTTGTGAAAGGTTTTTCACAAGTTGCAGCTCCTCTCACTGATCTTACAAAGAAGGGAGCCTTCAAATGGTCTCAATCAGCCCAAGAAGCCTTTGATTAGTTCAAACAACTCATTTGGAGCAGCCTTGTTCTTGCATTACCATATTTTTCTAAGCCCTTTGAATTGGAATGTGATGCTTCTGGAGAAGGGATTGGGGCTGTTTTGATGCAAGACAAGCATCCTATTTGTTTTGAAACTAGAAAATTAAGGAGTGCTGAAATAAATTATTCTATTTATGATAAAGAAATGCTTGCCATAATGCATGCCTTAGTCAAGTTTCATCAATATCCAGTGGGAGGTAAGTTTATTGTGAAAACAGATCATAACCGTTTGAGATACTTCATGAATCAAAAAGATTTGAATGAAAGGCAATAGAGATGGGTAAGTAAGTTGCAAGCTTTTGATTTTGACATTGTATATGTCAAAGGAAAAAAGAATGTTGTGGCTGATGCTTTGTCAAGAAGACCATATTTACATTCTATGGTGGAGTTGGTCACTGATTGGAAAGAACAAATCATCCTCAAATATGCCAAGGACTCCTTTGCATCAAGTGTTGTGGGTGGAACCTTCAAAGATGATAAATATGAGGTGAATGGTGGTCTGATTTTATACAAAAAAAGAGTTTATTTGGTTCCAAATTCCAAGGTTAAATCTCTCATTTTGAAAGCTTTTCATGATTCACCCTTAGCTGGTCACCAAGGCATATTCAAAACATATAAAAAGATAAGAGAGATTTACTTGGAAGGGGTTGAAAGAAGAGGTTTGCGAACATATTAGAGAGTGTTCTATATGCCAACAGAACAAATATGAGAACACTTATCCTGCTGGTCTGCTCCAACCACTTCCCATTCCCAATCAAAAGTGGGAAAGGTTGGCTATGGATTTCATTACAGGCCTTCCCAAGGTTCAAGGGAAGGATAGTATCTTTGTGGTTGTTGATAGATTGACAAAGTTTGCTCACTTTTATGCCATTTCTACAGGATTTACAGTAGTTCAGCTGGCTAAATTGTTTTTTAGAGAAGTGTTCAAAATTCATGGGTTGCCAAGAAGCATTGTTAGTGATCATGATAGCAAGTTCTTAAGCTTGTTTTGGAAGGAACTATTCAGATTGTGTGGCACAGAATTAACTCCAAGCACCTGTTACCATCCCCAAATGGATGGACAATCTGAGATAGTTAACGAGTGGCTTGAAGGTTACTTCAGGAACTATGTCTCAAGCCAACAAAAGGCATGGGTAAGATGGTTACATGTTGGTGAGTATTGTTACAACTCTTCTTATTACATGTCAATAAAAATGTCTCCATTCATGGCATTGTATGGATATGAAGCTCCTAGCTTCACTGATATGTTGTTTGGTGACAGTCGAGTTCCTAGAGTTAAAGAGTTTTTGCAGGACAACAAGGATTTGCTGAAATCCTTGACGGAAAATATCAGATCAGCTCAAAATCAACAGAAGTTATACATTGATCAGCAGCGTATAGAGAGAGTTTTTGAAGTGGGGGACATGGTATATGTCAGATTTCAGCCTTACAAATAGTCTTCCATCAAAAAGAGTGGGGCTGAAAAATTGAAGCCTCGATTTTATGGGCCATTTAAGATTATTGGTAGGCATGGAGAGGTTGCTTATGAGCTGGAATTGCCTGACCATAGCAAAATACATAACATCTTCCATGTCTCTCATCTTAAAAAGGCTCTTGGACAAAATGTTGTGCCATCATCAATGTTGCCACTTATTGATGATGAAGGAAGACTTGAACTAATACCTGAGGCCATTCTTGATCAAAGAGAGCGGGTGTTGAGGAAGAAGACTATTAAGGAGTATCTAATCAAATGGAGAGATCTTCCTCTTGAGGATGCAACATGGGAAGGAGAACACATCTTGCAGGATCCTATATTGCAATTGCTTGGGGACAAGCAATTTTTGGGAGGGAGGACTGTAATGTCCCCTTTCTGAGCCTAGTCAGTGTTGGGGCCATTAGCCTATTTCATGATCCTGATGGGCTAGTGAATGATATAGGATCATTTGTGGTTGATCTTTTGGTTAGTTTAATTATCAAAATTAGAGTTATAAGGTTTATTTAATTTGATAATTAAACAGGTTACTTTATTTATATTTTGTGCACTAAAGTATAAGGTGAGATTATTTAAAGTGACTTAATGTTATGTCTTGAGGGGAAAAGGGGAAATATTTTATTTTATTTCCCTGGTCACTTAATGTGTGCACATAACTTGGAAATAGACTTATTTTATAAGTTGGAGAAGAAAAAAGGCTCTATTTTCAAGAAATGATCTTTTGTAACTCCCAGGTGCCTTTAAAAAGAGAGTGAGAGCTCATTGGGAGCTTATGCTTTGAATTGATAATGTTATGCTGCTAGATTGGAACCAGAGATCAATTGTGCCTTCTTGTGGATGAAAACCCACTTGAGGATGATCAGTTTCGGTGGTGAGATATCCACACTAGTTGGTAATTGATGATTTCCACACAGGGAATCACATGGTGCTAATTGGATTTGTTAGATTTTGTGAAGTTTTGTTTTGTAATCAATTTTGGTGTTATGCATAATAAATGCTAGAAGTTTTGGTGTGAAATTTGTTTTTTTATTTGTGGAGTATGAGATGTCTCTGCCTTGGCCTTACCATTCAGGCCATACATCTGCTAAGGGTCAATACATATTGGAATTTATGGTTGATGTATTTTGAAATTTTAGTGATTGCATTAAGTTTATATGGTATAGACGCTGCCTTCAAGAGTGGTAAGAAGTTTATAAAAGATGATTTCAAATTTCTAAAAGCTGCCGTACTTATTCTTGGCCGTACGACCCTGTCCTTGGAGTTATTTTGCTGTGGGTTGTGTGGATAGTTTGCTCAGTGTATAGACTGCTCAGATTTGTTATTGGGATCATATTTAATGGATTTGCAGCAGAGTTTGGTCTTTATGTTGTGTGGATTGTTTAATGTGAATTTTTGATGCTTCCATGGCTGTTGTACAGTATGCTATAGTCAGCAATAAATAAAAAATTAGTTCAGTAATTTTATTCCAGAATAAGCACTCTCCATCAACAATCAATGTTCTATATGTCATTCATAATATAGGGTATGCCTCTCCATTAGTGATCTTCAAGGGATATTTTATCAAGTTATAATTCTTGTGCTTTGATTTTGAATCAACTAGAGCATATTTGTACTTCATTTGTAATTTCTTTCACATTAAGTACCCCTGGATGGTTTACCGCCAGTGTGGAGAATGAATCTTTATTTTATTTTTCTACCTACTAGAAAAGTGGAGTATTCCCACTAAATAAGTGGATGGCATTGTACTTTCTTTTTTCTCTCAACCCACGAAAAGTGGTGAATCCCCACATTATGTGGATGCCCGCTGTAGCAGATGAATCTTAGTTCATAGTTTGCATAGTTATTCATTGTAGCCAATCACCATATGCTCTCACCTTGCCCATCCTGGGATTTGGGTGATTAGAAAGTGTGAGGCATTATTTGGCATATGCTATTTTATGTTAGTATTGTTGATCATTGTATTTCAATTTGAAAAGAAAAAAAAAATAGGGGTAGATTGTTACATAGACATAGGACACATAAGACACCTATTGTATAATATGTATCTAGATTTTATAGACATAGTAGACCTAAGACACCTAGTCTTTATAACTTATCATAGTCTAGACCTAAATTACCTAGACACCTAGATTATAGTTCTACCTAAGACACCTATTATGGTAGACCTGGTTAACATATAGTACCTACCTAAGACACCTAGATTAAATTATACCTTATTCTAGTCTCTAGAGAGGTAGTTGATATATAGTATCTACCTAGAAGACATCTAGATCATTCTAGATTATACCTTATTCTAGTCTCTAGACAGGTCATTGATATATAGTATCTACCTAAGACATCTAGATTAGATTAAATACCTTTTTTCTAGTCTCTATCTACCTACTTGACATATAGTATATACCTAAGACACAAGTAGAGACACCTATTATCTAGTTAGAAACCAAGACACTTAGAGACACCTATATTTTATACATTACGTGGTTTGGTGAAGGATCTTAAAAGGTACTTTGACACCAAAAACTTGGATGATAATGATCCTAGGAAGGTCAAGTTTATTGCCAATAAAATGAAGTCACATGCTACTCTATGATTGATCCATAAATAGAGAGGATATCCATCATGTATTTTCATCAACTATGAATATCACTTGAGTAAGCCTTGCAATAACCTTCAAACATTATTTCTACCAATAACAATGGCTAAACATGCGATATTTTTTGTTCAATAGACTTGTAACATAAAAATAAGAGCATAAGAATAAAAATAGAATACAACAAGACTCAAAAACAATTGAAACACAAGACCTTATAGCTAGAAAAACCCTTAAATGAGGAGAAAACTCCAACAAGTATGAGTAAAGCTCCTCATGCCACTAGGTATTAACCTTTTACAAGTGATACATTTCCTTTAAGGTGTATACATGGATTAAAAATGATCAACACCATCTCTTAACAACTACAACTAGTCTAAACAACTCCAAAACTAATCTAGATGCCAGGTGGTCTAGGGGACAATGCTCTAGGCAAGAGTCTAGATGTGTTGTAAGCATGCAAAAGCTATATGGAGATAAGCATTACACAAATAAGAATATTTTCCAACACTATGTTGATAGGTGGCATGTTATAAAATGGCTCCAAACAATGCATGAGACTATTTCTCAATTCTCTATTATATAGCACAATGTTTTGTGTTGAGCTTTGTATTGCTCACCATAAGTATACATATTAATGCAAGTGCAACATAGAGTGCAAGAAAAGTTGTTAGCAATTCTATGTGACATGATCCTTATGTTGTGTGATGTTGCATGATGTTATGGATTACACACAAACTAAGGAGTGTCTTCTAAGATGTGCAACATGGTTCATGGTGCTACATGCATGGTACATGATGCAAGGAGTTGCATATGTGATTGTACAATATGGACCAAATATCTAGTGGTACACACAATTGTGCAATTATACATATATCATTCACCCCTTCTTGAAAGACAATCATCCTAATTGTGCTAAGGAAACTTTTGCAATTTGATGCAAAGACTATGACACATTTTTGACTCATGGAATCACTTCAAGAATTTGATATCTCCTACAACTCACCAAAATGACTAATAGTTGGAATTATTTGGCATAGTTGGCATTGTTATTCATGCTACTACTCGATTTATGTTTGTCACACCATTTACCTATCGTGGATGAATTGTTCTTATCCAAGGAAGGCATTTTCATTGGCATGGGAGATTGAATCCTCCTTAATGATAGTTGTGTAGTGATAGACTTCTCCCATGATGTAAAAATGTGTATATGTGTAAAAATGTAGCAACAAATAAAAAAAGACAAACCTATGTAAACTTACAAATTAATGTGCATACTTACAAGTTAATATAACATGACTTTACAAAATAAATGTGAATACTTACAAATTAATCCAACAAACCATCTAGGTCTGCTCTACTCTTTATTGTGTCAAGTATTGCCTCATAGTCAGACTCACTTACCTTCCATAAGGTCTTGTTCAAAGGTCTACCCCAATATTGTATCAAATGAACATTGGATGCCACGACAAGGCTTGAGTAATGAAGAATCTATCGATGCCTGTCAAAGTCCTAAAACAACCAAACATTAACACTCTTATGTGGGTACCTTCTAAGCCATGTTCCAGTAACAACCATTGAGCATGTAGGGTATTCGATGTTTTATCCATCTGTAACTGGGGCCTCAAATTTCTTTTTGGCCTCAACACAACAACACAAGTAATAATTTGTTCCCTCTTCGTTATCTCCATCTGCAATTACTGTATATACATGCCCTAAATTGATATGTGTAGCAAATTGGATGAAATTAGTCAACATCACAAAAACACTACAAAGTAAGATAACATTAGGAATTTCAAAAACTATGCAAATAGATATATTACTTGGTTGAACTAGATCTGATATGTGGTCAAAGTCAACTGATGATACCATCTCTGTTAGTTCCAATGCCATCGAGGGTCGATACATGTCAAGTGGGCGAAGATAACTTAACTGCCATTCGTCAACCCACTCCTTTGACTCACACTCATCCCAGGCTTGAATTGTACATGAAGAACAAAAGCATGCCATCTTCTGCGTATGGATACTCCATGAACCTACAATTGAGCTTCTGAAAGAGTGCATCTCACTTGATCCTGTTAGTGTACAACAGTCCTCATATGGTGCAATGTTAGTATCATCTATCAACCAAAACAATCTACGAACTAAAGACTTACCTTCATTACCTAGACCCATGGAAGCATTACACCACTCGACGATTGATTTTACATATGTCAACTTTGCATTGTCTTTATAGTTTAACTCTTCTCATGCTATGGCTCTTTTGATACATGCTCTTGTACCATCATGCTCCCCCTTTCCATGCCTGGTCTCACAAAAGTTCCACATATGCTGAACACCTGTAAAATTATGCCTCTTACTTAGCCAATAGAAATTATGAGTTTTTGAATTGTGATGTACAGTTATCTGACCATATGATATGCTGACTGAATGATATGCCACTTCTAGCCAAATCATTGTAGAACACTTGAAAGCAACCTTGCATGAACTCCGTAGAATGCGTGTGATCATCACTAATATAGAAATGATACTCCCTTATGATCTTTCTATCATCCTTTGTACTATCATTCACATGCATGAATGTGATGTGCGCAAATATAGAAACCTGTGTCGAGTTGTAGTATTGTGATTGCACCTAGTGTTGTGGCTGTAGACTGTACTTCTCTACAAGGTTGATGACTGAAACAATGCTACCAACTGGAAATGTGTCCTTGCATAACTTGAATTGCAAGTCCAACCATTGAGCTCTATGGGCATGTCTTGCATACTCATACACTATACTGTCATGAAATATAGGCATAAACTGATACATTGGGATCTTTTCAATAACCAATTTACACCTCTTTGCTTCTTTACCATCTTTTGTATTGTATGCCACTGTTTTATACTTGTCAAACTCTATTAGTTCATTTCCAACCGCATGTGTTCTTTCCATATGTTCACATATTGGCATACATTGCAAGCCACCACAATGCTGACGTGTGCCATCCAAACATAATTTCCTGTAGAATATTTGACCTTCGTCTCTATCACATAAAATTCTTGATATGAAGTCTCTTGAAGATGTTGGTGGGGCATGTATGCCACAATCCTGCAAAAGATTGTTAGTATGCAAATCTAAACATATAGACCGATAAACATCAAAATGGTTAGAAAATTCAATATGTGATCTACAACAAGTACTGCATGTGTGATTTATCTTGACAAAGAAAGCCTTTAGGATTTCAAAATATCTTTGACAAATTTTAATTTGAGGATACATCTCTAGAAATTTACCAAAAAATTGTGTTTGAGTCATATCCAAAAAATGCTTTGGATGTGGCTCACAGTTTCAACTACTGATTCTCCTTCTTACCACATCCCTTTGATTCAGAGATACCCTTGTGTAATTCTTCAAAAAGTCTTCAATTACTGATCTCAATGCTTCAACAATTGGTTTATCGTTTTGTGCTAGTCTCCCCGAGAACGCCCATAATTCATTGGCATTGGTGTCCTTAATTCTTTGGCTCCTTCCAACAGCTCTTGATAAAGTTTTCCTATTAATTCTCAATACTTGACCCGTCTTTCTAATGAGATGATCTTTCTTCATTTGACTGCTTACTATAGTCGATATAATCACACGCCATGTTGCATTGCTATCTTTTGTGCGTGATGTGTTACCCACACTATCATATGCACTCATAAGATTCTTGATTTTTCACTTGAAGCCTTTGATGTTTACAACCCAAGAATCTTCATGATGGACCTATACTTTATATTTCACATCATTTAAATGAATAGTTGACATCTTGCTGTCTCATTTAACTTTTCAAAGAACAATCTCCAAATCTTATGAGCATATCTTCTACAAGTGCTTTTTGGAATCTTACCTTCCATTGGCTGCAAAATATTCTCATCGATATCAATCAAATACTTTGGATTTCTATGCAAAATTCTAGGTGGTGTTAAGATAGGTAAATTCATCTCAACATTAGGAATTTCATCAATATTTAAATGAGATGGGCTAGATGGCATACCTTCGATTGAAGATGGAATAGATGACATACCTTGAGGTTGAGGTGGGAACAATGGCGTACCTCCTTCATCACATGTGAGTGATGATGTACTCTCAACTTGAGATGCAGTAGATGGTGTCCCTACATGTTGACTTGCGATAGAGGACGTGTCTCCAACTACGATATTCAAATCTCTCATAGCATGAGGTTTTTGCATCCATTCCCTTTGTGCTGCCAATACCATATCTCTTTTTGATGGTTGTAGTTCCTCTTCAATTGACATGTCTTCATTTATCATGTCCAATTTTCTCTTCTCATGAAGTTCCCTCATAGCCGCTAGTTTCTTTGCATTCTTAGCTTCTATCTCTTCCTGTGTTGGTTTAATTCTTGATCGTTTCCTCGGCATGGCAGAGAATTTGTCTGTAGAAGAGTAAATGTCAGTCAACCAAAATAGGTACAAAGCATACAAAGCATTATTGATCTTTGCAATGAGAATGAAGGTGAGGATGGGTGTTGCAGAAAGATATCCTAGACAAGTTCATCGCATGGAGACATGACTATCATATTCAGATGCAAATAAGACTGTCACAACTATGAGGGCAATCATAACAGTCCTAACTATTTAAGACTATCACACCTAGTTCTAGAGATAACCATTATTGTTGATCACTTCATGCACATGATAATAACTTTATTTGTAAGGTTCTAAGAGGATTATTTTAGAGATTTTTCAATACAGACAAAAGGTGAAAGTTTGAAGAAGATTGATGAAGTGCTCATAAAGGATTGTCATGCCATAACTGATTTATTCAAAAGGATAGTTATATTCATGAAATTTGGATTGAGATTGATTTCATTTGAGGCGGTGTGATGGCATTTAATTATGTTCAATAAGTTTCACATACGACTGTCCTAATACTGCAAAACATTGAAACACACATGAAGGAAATCTAAATTGCTGAAATACATTGTTGAAATTAGAGTAGATAATTGAGAGGGGGGGTGAATTAGTTGTCACAAAACTTTTATCTCTTGCTGCATTTAATCTTCTTTACTACTTATTAATAGATTAATGATATAACCATGAAAGCATGAATCAACAACACATGAGCAGAAACATAATCAACACACATAACACCAGGATTTTTACGTGGAAACCCGATTAAGGGAAAAACCACGTGGGGGTTAACTCACATGATTTATTCTCTATTAAAAGAATAGAAAAATGGGAAGGCACTTGCCTTCGGGCACAGTGCTCAGAGGTCACTACTCAAAGGAGGCTCACTTCCTACAAGAACATTCACAATGTTAACACTGAAAGATTGAACTGAGAAACAACATCTTCTTCATGCAAGATTGAGTTCCATTGAAGTGCACAACACCTCTTCTCTACCCCACTCACTTCCTCACTACATCCACATCTTTTCTCATCACCAAACATTTCCACGACTTCACAACACTTATTTATACATGTCATCGACTTTGGAATGAACATCAAAGTCGGTCAAACAATCATCTATTTGGAACACTCTCCAAGATAGATATTATAAGAAATTACAATCACAAGACTTAACTTGATACAAAATGCTATATGCGAACCACTCCTCTATTGGCCAAGCATAGATGGAACTCAAATCTTCCTCGAACAACATGCCACACTCCATAGAACTCTTCTTAGATCATCTGCAACACGCACCAAGCATCCGATCGGCCAAGACTAGAAAGAACAACAGCATCCAAGGAGAAATCTTCAACCATGAGCTCAATCCTCAATGCAGACCACCAACACAATAGACACACAATCTAGAGACCAACACAAGCACAATGAAATTAATAGGAACAACCGCACCACCTCAAATCACTAGAAACACTTGCATCTTCATCTGGGAACTTAAGAACACTAACTATCATGATTGTCACA
This sequence comes from Cunninghamia lanceolata, assembly GCA_027924645.1. NCBI lineage: Eukaryota > Viridiplantae > Streptophyta > Pinopsida > Cupressales > Cupressaceae > Cunninghamia > Cunninghamia lanceolata. The sequence goes on from BSBN01000118.1 coordinate 4,640,437, forward strand.
CTAGAAAGATTGCTTGCAGACCTCCAAACCATGAACCACTTGAGTTGAGGATACACACCAACATCCCAAACATACCTCTAGATCTGCAGACCATAATATTCCAATGTGGAAGCAATCCAGACCAAGTTCCTGTCACTCTATTACCTCTGAACAACTGCAAAACCTGGTTCTACTCAGATGACCATAAATCCACCAATACTTCATGTGGACTTCTCAAATCGTAGCTCGAGCAACTTCAGACAGTTCCCTACAAAACCCTTTGGTCCACATACTCTAATCTTCATCTCACTAGAAATGCAGAGCAATCTACTTTGCTGAACTGCACTGTCTTCACTGTTTCTGACAAAGAGATATGTAACTTACTTGTTCCTTCTGGAGAGGCTGATTTTCTCAATATCCTCAGCATACAAGTCTTCTAAACAAGTAATAGAATAAGATACAGTTGACACCAATGACAACAAGGATATGTTGACATCAATGACAACACCGATTAGGCACATATTTGCAACCATCTCCCCCTTTGTCATTTATGGCAACATATGATGTGAAAAACTATTTCAACCATCAAGACAAGAACTTCTCCCCCTCTCTCTTATCACAACTACAACCACTCTCTTCACTGCTCCCCCTTTCACTAGCAACTACTTACTTCCATGTTTTTGACATGACTTCTCTCCCCCTTTGACATCAATGACAAAGGGCACATATTTGTAATCATCTCTCACCCTTTTTGTTTCTTAGACAAGACCAAATTGAACTAAGAACATACTAACTACTCCCCCTAAGAAGCATCCCCTTACCATCAATCCAGATCACAAGATATGACTGTGAGTTCCACCAGACTGATGCACACTAGTGCACCTTAGTTCTGAACAGGAGAGGTAATCACCCCTAGCTTCCCTCTGAGATACTCAAAAGTGTCCTTAGGTAGAGGCTTAGTGAAGATATCCACAATTTGATCCTTTGAAGGAACAAACTCTAATCTGACTTCATTCTCATTTACCTTTTCTCTCAAAAAGTGAAACTTGATGGATATGTGCTTGTTTTTGAATGCAACACTAGATTCTTTAAGATATTTATTGCACTTGAATTACAACAGAAGATTGTAACAGGCTTTTCAAACACAATTCTGATATCCTTCAACATTTGCTTCATCCACAAAACTTGAGTACAATTACTTGCTACTACTATATACTCTGCCTCTGCAGTAGACAGAGATATTACCTCTTGCTTTTTGTTCAACCAAGAAACGAATCTCTTTCCCAAGAAAAATGCACCACCACTAGTACTCTTCCTGTCATCCACACCTCCTGTCCAATCAACATTTGTATATGCATGAAGAGTGAAATCATCATCCTTAGGATACCATAAGCCATAATCAGATGTCCCCTTCAAATATCTAAAAATTCTTTTGACTGCTATAACATGAGATTCTCTAGGATCAACTTGAAATCTAGCAACAAGGCCAATTGCATTCATAATATCAGGTTTGGTATAGTCAAATAAAGCAATCCTCCAATCATTTATCTATACCTTTACTGGTTTGCCTTAGGGGAATCATCATCTTTACTCAACTTGTATCCAGTTATCATAAGAGTACTAATTGGTTTTGAATCCTCCATTCCAAACTTTTTCAACAACTCTTTTACATACTTAAACTAAGATATGAAGATGCCCTTTAGCTGACTGAATGATTTGCAGACCCAAGAAGAAATTCATTTCACCAAGCATGGACATCTCAAATTCACTTTGCATCTAATCAGCAAATTTTTTACACATGCTCTCATTTCCACCAAAGATGATATCATCAACAAATACCTCAACAATCAAGATGTGTTCATGATCAATTTTGAAATAAAGATTACTGTTAGCTGTGCCTTTGCTAAAACCCAACTTTAGCAGATACTTATCTAATCTTGCATGCTAGGCTCTTGGGGCTTGTTTAAGTCCATACAATGCTTTCCTTAACTTGTAGATCATATCTCCTTGATTAGACAACTGGAATCCTTCTCGTTGCTCAATGTAGACTTCTTCCTCCAAATCTCCATTTAGAAATGCTGACTTGACATCCATTTGGTAAACTTTGAAATCTTTGTAAGCAACAAAGGCAAGAAATAATTTGATTGCTTCTTGCCACTGGAGCAAAAGTTTCTTCAAAATCAATTCCCTCTACCTGAGAATATCCTTTGCACACCAATCTTGCTTTGTTTCTCACAACTTCACCATTTTCATTCAATTTATTTCGGAAGACCCATTTAGTTCCAATTACATTTTTGTTTTCAGGTCTAGGAAAAAGATACCAAGTATGATTCTTTCTAATTTGTATTAATTCTTCTTCCATTTCTTTTACCCAACTTTCATCATTACAAGCTTCATTCAGTAATTTTGGTTCAATCTTTGAAATCAAATAATACTCTTCTTGTTCTTCAACAATTTTTCTTCTAGTTTGAACACCTTTATTTCTATCTCCTATAATCTGATCTTCAGAATGATTCAACCTCACATACCTGGGAGTTTTGGGATTTTCTTAAAGTTGTTCCTCAACATTTGCACTAGCTTCTTGAGTCACTAGATTCTCTGGAGCAATCTGAATATGAGTTTGAGGACTTTCATTTTGATCATCTAATTCATATCCATAGGACTTGGAAGGTATCTCCTTGCTTTCATCAACCTTGACATTAGCACTTTCAACAATCCTTCTCAATCTCTTGTTAAAGCACTGGTATGCCTTGCTTTGGTTAGAATAACCCAAAAATATTCCTTCATAACACCTTGCATCAAACTTGCCTAGATCTTCATCTCTTTTGATATAGCATTTACTACCAAAAAATCTGAAGTATTTCACAGTAGGAGCATTACCAAACCATAGTTCATAAGGTGTTTTACCAGTATTACCTTTGATCTGCACCCGGTTAAGAGTGTAGACAACAGTACTCACAGCCTCTCTTCAATAGACATGTGGAAGATTTTCTTCCATCATCATGGTTTTGGTAACCTCTTAAATAGTCCAGTTCTTCCTTTCCATAACTCCATTCTACTGAGGAGTCCTAGGAGTAGATAACTATCTTCTTATTCCATGCTTTTCACAAAATGCATTAAACTCACCAGAGGTAAACTCTCCACCTCTGTCAGATCTCAGACACTTTATCTTCACACCAATCTTATTCTCCACCCTAGCCTTGAACACCTTGAATCTATCAAGAGCCTCTGATTTCTCTCTCAAGATAGTGACCCACATCATCCGAGAGAAATCATCAATCAACAACATAAAGTATTTGTCTCCTTGCAAACTCCTAACTCTGGTAGGACCACACAAATCAATGTGCACAAGTTCCAACAAACCACTTGAAAATTATTCTTTACTTTTGAATGTAGTTTTGCTCTGTTTGCCCAACTGACATTCCTTACACATGCTATTAACAGGTTTTACAAGCTTTGGAATATCTCCAACAGGCTGAGCAGTACTTATCTTGACAATATTATCAAAGTTTACATGACACATTTTCCTATGCCATAACCAACTATGATCAATTTGAGAAATCAAACATCTCTTACCAGTACCACTTAAATGAAAGATATTACCTTTAGTTTGTGTACCAGATGTAATCTTAGTTCCAGAGCTTTCCAAAATTCTACATTTTCCATCCTTGAAACGAAGATCATACCCTTTATCAACCTACTATCCAACACTGACAAGATTATGCTTCAATCCTTCTACATACAAAACATCATTAGTGTTATGCTTACCATCAAGAGAGATGGATCCTCTACCATAGATTTTACCAGCTAAATTGTCTCCAAACTTCACAATTCCACCTTCATACCTTTCCATACTTACAAACTTACTCTTATCACCTGTCATATGATGAGAACATCCACTTTCAATCACCCATTCATCCTTTTCTTCAACTTGAGCAGCCAATGCACTTTCCACATTCACAGAGCTAGCAGACTTAGTAGGCACCAGATCTTCTTTGATAGCAATGAACACCCATTTATTTCCAGAGGTATTTCTCTTATTAGATTAATCATCTGTAACTCCTTCAACAAATTCTTGGACATAGTAGCATTTCTTCTGAAACCTAGGTCTATTAGGATTTGTCTTTGAAACCCTCTCCGGACATCTTGAAGCAAAATGACCAATCTTATTGCAAGCAAAACATTTGAAAGGCAACTTTCCTTCATACTTACTGGATCCTCTTGGTAATCTTTTGGCAATAAGGGCTTTGAGTTCTTCAAGCTCCATTTCATCTTCTTCAAGTTCCTTCCTTGCCTTCTCATATCTGGTTAGTCTTCTTGAAGAGCTTTCACCTGGATCACATCTTTGCTTCCCAGAAACACTAGTCTTAAAAGAAGATTCTGATTTAGGAAGAGAATCACCAAACCACCCATTTCAAATCCTGAGAGCTTGCCAAGCAACTGATCCCTTGTAACAGTTGTCATAGTCCCGATCTCCTCAATAGTAGCAACTTTATGCTTGTATGAAGTAGGTAAGGATCTGAGTACCTTGGCAACAATCTCTGATTCTTCCAGTATTCCACCAGCACTCCTGATACTGCTCACAAGATCATTCACCTTCTGCATATAGGAAGTGATGTTTTCATCTTCACTCATCCTCAAACATTTGTATCTACCCTTTAGGCACGGCAACTTAGTAGATTTGACATATGCATCACCTTCATATAGAGTTTCCAACTTCTTCTAGATTTCATGAGCAGTATTCAATTCTAGGACATTTGTCATTTCTGTATCAGTCAAGGCACTCAACAATGCTTCTTTAGCTCGAATGTTGTATTCAACATCTTTGAGTTCATCTAGAGTTGAAGGGCCTTTCTTCGGAGGCTTATACTCATCCTTAGTTATAAACCAATAAGGATCACCCATGCATTGCAAATGACACTCCATCCGATTCTTCCAAAGAGAGTAATTTGTTCTGTCAAATCTCAGACTGTCCTTCTTATATGTCGACATCCTGGATCTCCTCAAGTGGTCAAGCTTCTTTGAGAGGAACTGTTTTTGATACCAATTTTTGAAATTAGGGCAGACAACTGAGAGGGAGGGGGTGAATCAATTGTCACAAAACTTTTATCTCTTGCTGCATTTAATCTTCTTTACCACTTATTAATAGATTAATGATATAACCATGAAAGCATGAATCAAGAACACATGAGCTGAAACATAATCAACACACATAACACCAGGATTTTTATGTGGAAACCTGGTTAAGGGAAAAACCATGGTGGGGGTTAACCCACAAGATTTATTCTCTGTTAAAAGAATAAAAAAATGGGAAGGCACTTACCTTTGGGTGCACTACCTAGAGCTCACTGCTCAAAGGAGGCTCACTACCTACAAGAACATTCACAATGTTAACACTGAAAGATTGAACTGAGAAACATCATCTTCTTCATGTAAGATTTAGTTCCATTGAAGCGCACAACACCTCTACTCTACCCCCACTCAATTCCTTTCTACATCCACATCTTCGCTCATCACCACACATTTCCATGACTTCACAACACTTATTTATACATGTCATCGACTTGGAATGAACATCAAAGTCGGCCAACTAATCATCTATCTGGAACATTCTCCAAGATAGGCATTACAAGAAATTACAATCACAAGACTTAACTTGATACACAATGTTATATGCAAACCACTCCTCTATTAGACAACCATAGCTGGGACTCAAATCTTCCTTGAACAACATGCCACGCTCCATAAAACTCTTCTTAGATCATCTGCAACATGCACCAAGCATCTGGTCGACCAAGACTGGAAAGAACAACAACACCTAAGGAGAAATCTTCAACCACAAGCTCAATCCTCAATGTGAACCACCAACACAATAGGTACACAATCCAGAGACCACCACAAGCACAATGAAATCAACAAGAACAACCACACCACCTCAAATCACCAGAAACACTTGCATCTTCATCTAGGAACTTAAGAACACTAACTGTCATGACTGTCACACTAGAAAGATTGCTTGCGAACCTCCAAACCATGAACCACTTGAGTTGAGGATACACACGAACATCCCAAACATACCTCTAGATCCACAGACCATAATATTCAAATGCGGAGCAATCCGGACCAAGTTCCTGTCACTCTGTTACCTCTGAACAACTGCAAAACCCGTTTCTACTCAAATGGCCATAACTCCACCAATACTTCATGCAAAACTCTCAAATCTTAGCTGGAGCAACTTTAGATAGTTCTCTACAAAACCCTTTGGTCCGTAGACTTTGATCTTCATCTCACTGGAAATGCGGAGCAATCTACTTTTCTAAACTGCACTATCTTCACTGTTTCTGACAAAGAGATATGTAACTCACTTGTTTCTTCCAGAGAGGTTGATTTTCTCAATATCCTCAGCATACTAGTCTTCTAAACAAGTAATATAATACGATACAATTGACACCAATGACAACAAGGATATGTTGACATCAATGACAACACCGATTAGGCACATATTTGTAACATACATAGTGTGCAATTCAAAAGTAGTCCTAGGGATAGCCATCTAGGGTTATTGTGATTAGATAATTATGGATTGATGAAGCCACTATGACATGATGAATTATACGAATCATGAAGACAATGATTCAGATCCATGGTGAAAACCAAGGAGGACAAGATAAGACACCAAATTTGTGAAGTTGCCAATGGAACCAAATTTACCACCTAGCTATCCTTAACTAATCCATGAATGGATGTATTTTGGCTTCTATTGACCAAAAGTGACTTATTTATGATAAATATAATGCTTGGAATTGTTTCTTGCATGTCTAAGAAGTTGGAAACAAGCGGACATTAGCTAGAGCTATCTTGGAAACATGAATATTTAGAGACATACCTAGGACTGTCATAAAAATTATTAGACTAATCTCTGTAATTTAGGGTATTGAAAGGTATATAGTTGATCAAGGTAACCACCATCATGTGCTAACAAAGGACAATTAGGAAATTTTGAAATGTTGTTGTGTCATGTGCATACAAATCATCATGAATAGGTGCATAAGGAATGTCCTAGCCCAAGACACTAAAGAGGTCTCCACATCCTCCAACATGAAGAATAATGTAGCATAGCATGGATCATGATTTCATTATGCTTAAGGGATTGTATATTTATATGTTTTAAGGATTTGTTCATTATTGCACATAATTATTAAAGAGCCCAAGTGTAGAAAATATATATGGCACCATGTGAGATTGTAGGCTACTTTATTGATCATGATTGTGTCTATTTTAATTAATGTTGACCTTTGAGATATCTTTTATTAAGCATACCATGAACTAATTTAAAACATAGTCTATTATATAAACACAAAATATGTATACATAGTCTTTTATTATGCATATTGGATACAAGTGATATAAACATACATATGATACAACATGATAAAGTAATTCAAATAGAATTAAGGAAAATGTAAAGAACATGCATGTAAAGACTTGACATACCTAAAAAATGAAGATTCGAATGGAGAGAGTACCCAATTATGTAGTGTTTTTTCTTCTTGCATCAAAGTCCTCAACAATTTGAGTTTTTCACCACTTGCTTCCTTTTCAACGTTAAATTGAATAACACTCAAATAGAATTAGTAACAATAATACTATTAACCAATCTATAATGTTAAATTCCTACAATTCAATCACAATTAACATTGCAACACTACAAAAATTGAAACTTGAATTGATATATATAAAATTAAATGTGAAAACTATGTTATTTCATCCACCTTAAGTTGGCAAAGCAAAAAAAGGTGGTGGAAAGTTCATGCAAAGGTAGTAGAATGTGCAAAATGTGCATGTGAACTTCCCAACAACATGAAACACTTTTTTTTTTGTTGGAACACGCACATAAACAACATGAAAATAGTATGTGGGCCTGGATCATGGGGGTCCAGGCCTTTTTACCATTTGTACAACAAGACAAAACACGAGCAAATTATAACGTGCTCACGTTATAACTTGCTTGCGTTATAACGTGCTCGCATTATGTCTTGTTATAGATTGATCCTTGAATATTTGTGCCTATCTCACCTTTGATAGCACCTTTGAAATATCTCTCACCTCTATCACTACACCCTACACCGTATCACTAAACCCTTGACACTCTACCTTAACCCTAATCCCTTGACCCTCAACCCTCAACCCTAATCCCTCAACCCTCAACCCTAATCCCTCATCCCTAAACCCTAAACGCTATCCCTATTCCTAAACCCTCAACCCTTGAAACTATACCTTAAACCCTAATCCCTTATCCCTAAACCCTAAGCCCTATCCCTCAACCCTTAAACCTTAAACCCTAAAACCTATCCCTAAAATCTCAACCCTTAACACTATATCTTAAACCCTAGTCTCTTAATCCTCATCCCTAAAGCCTCAACCCTCAATCCTTAAACCTTCAACCCTAAACCCTATCCCTAATCCCTATACCCTCGACACTCTACTTTAACCCTAATCCCTCAACCCTCAACCCTCAATGTTAAACCCTAATCCATCAACCCTAAACCCTAATCCCTTAACCCTAAACCCTATCCCTAAACCCTCAACACTATACCTTAAACCCTAATCCATCAACCCTAAACCCTAAACCCTATCCCTAAACCCTAATCCCTCAACCCTTAACCCTAATCCCTCATCCCTAAACCCTAAACACTATCCCTATTCTTAAACCCTCAATCCTCAGCACTATACCTTAAACCCTAATCCCTTATCCCTAAGCCCTAAACCCTATCCTTCAACCCTTAACCCTTAAACCTTAAACCCTAAAACCTATCCCTAAAACCTTGACCCTCGACACTATATCTTAAACCCTAATCCCTTAACCCTCAACCCTAAAGCCTTAACCCTCAATCCTTAAACCTTAAACCCTAAACCCTATCCCTAATCCCTATACCCTCGACACTCTACTCTAACTCTAATCCCTCGACCCTCAACCCTATCCTTAAACCCTCAACCCTCAACCCTCAACGTCAAACCCTAATCTGTCAACCCTAAACCCTAATCTCTCAACCCTAAACCTTATCCCTAAACCCTCAACACTATACCTTAAACCCTAATCCCTCAACCCTCAACCCTAAACCCTATCCCTAAACCCTCAACCCTCAACCCTAATCCCTCAACCATCAACCCTAATCCCTCATCCCTAAACCCTAAACGCTATCCCTATTCCTAAACCCTAAACCCTCGACACTGTATCTTAAACCCTAATCCCTAATCCCTAAACCCTAAACCCTATCACTCAACCCTTAACCCTTAAACCTTAAACCCTAAAACCTATCCCTAAAACCTCAACCCTCGACACTATATCCTAAACCCTAATCCCTTAACCCTCAGCCTTAAAGCCTCAACCCTCAATCCTTAAACCTTCAACCCTAAACTCTATCCCTAATCCCTATACCCTTGACACTCTACTTTAACCCTAATCCCTCACCCCTCAACCCTCAACCCTCAATCCTTAATGTTAAACCCTAATCTGTCAACCCTAAACCCTAATCCCTCAACCCTAAAACCTATCCCTAAACCCTCAACACTATACCTTAAACCCTAATCCCTCAATCCTAAACCCTAAACCCTATACCTAAACCCTAATCCCTCAACCCTCAACCCTCAACCCTAATCCCTCAACCCTCAACCCTAATCCCTCATCCCTAAACCCTAAACGCTATCCCTATTCCTAAACCCTAAACCCTCGACACTATACCTTAAACCCTAATCCCTTATCCCTAAACCGTACACCCTAAATGCTATCCCTCAAACCTTAACCATTAAACCTTAAACCCTAAAACCTATCCCTAAAACCTCAACCCTCGACACTATATCTTAAATCCTAATCCCTTAACCCTCAACCCTAAATCCTCAACCCTCAATCCTTAAACCTTCAACCCTAAACCCTATCCCTAATCCCTGTACCCTCGACACTCTACTTTAACCCTAATCCCTCAACCTTCAACCCTATCCCTAAACCCTCAACCCTCAACATCAAACCCTAATCTGTTAACCCTAAACCCCAATCTGTCAACCCTAAACCCTATCCCTAAACCCTCAACACTATACCTTAAACCCTAATCTATCAACCCTAAATGCTAAACCTTATCCCTAAACGCTAATCCCTAATCCCTTAACCCTAATCTCTCATCCCTAAACCCTAAATGCTATCCCTATTCCTAAACCCTCAACCCTCGACACTATACCTTAAACCCTAATCCCTTATCCCTAAACCCTAAACCCTATCCCTCAACCCTGAACCCTTAAACCTTAAACCCTAAAACCTTGACCCTTGACACTATATCTTAAACCCTAATCCCTTAACCCTCAGCCCTAAAGCCTCAACCCTCAATCCTTAAACCTTCAACCCTAAATGCTATCCCTAATCCCTATACCCTCGACACTCTACTTTAACCCTAATCCCTCAACCCTCAACCCTATCCCTCAACCCTCAACCCTCAACCCTCAACGTCAAACCCTAATATGTCAACCCTAAACCCTAATCCCTCAACCCTAAACCCTATCCCTAAACCCTCAACACTATACCTTAAACCCTAATCCATCAACCCTAAACCCTATCCCTAAACCCTAATCCCTCAACCCTCAACCCTAATCCCTCATCCCTAAACCCTAAATACTATCCCTATTCCTAAACCCTCAACCTTTGACACTATACCTTAAACCCTAATCCCTTATCCCTAAACCCTAATCCCTATCCCTCAACCCTTAACCCTTAAAACTTAAACCCTAAAACCTATCCCTACACCCTCGACACTCGACACTATATCTTAAACCCTAATCCCTTAACTGTCATCCCTAAAGCCTCAACCCTTAATCCTTAAACCTTCAACCCTAAACCCTATCTGTAATCCCTCTACCCTCGACACTCTACTTTAACCCTAATCCATTGACCATCAACCCTATCCCTAAACTCTAAACCCTCAACTCTCAACATTAAACCCTAATTCGTCAAACCTAAACCCTAATCCCTCAACCCTAAACCCTCAACACTATACCTTAAACCCTAATCACTCAACCCTAAACTCTAATCCCTCAACCCTCAACCCTAAATCCTATCACTAAACCCTCAACCCTCGACACTATATTTTAAACCCTAATCCCTCAACCCTCAACCCCAATCCCTCATCCCTAAACCCTAAACTCTATCCCTATTCCTAAACCCTCAACCCTCAACACTATACCTTAAACCCTAAACCCTTATCCCTAAACCCTAAACCCTATCCCTCAACCCTCAACCCTTAAAACTTAAACCCTAAAATCTATCCTTAAACCCTCAACGCTCGACACTATATCTTAAACCCTAATCCCTTAACCCTCAACCCTAAAGCCTCAACCCTCAATCCTTAAACCTTCAATCCTAAACCCTATCCCTAATCCTTCTACCCTTGACACTCTACTTTAACCCTAATGCCTAAACCATCAACTCTATCCCTAAACCCTCAACCCTCAACCCTCAACTCTCAACATTAAACCCTAATCCGTCAACCCTAAACCCTCAACCCTCAACACTATACCTTAAACCCTAATCCATCAACCCTAAACCCTAATCCGTCAACCCTCAACCCTAAACCCTATCCCTAAACTCTCAACCCTTAGCACTATACCTTAAACCCTAATCCCTCAACCCTCAACCCTAATCCCTCATCCCTAAACCCTAAATGCTATCCCTATTCCTAAACCCTCAACCCAAGACACTATACCTTAAACCCTAATCCCTTACCCATAAACCCTAAACCCTATCTCTCAACCCTTAACCCTTAAACCTTAAACCTTAAAACTATCCCTAAACCCTCAACCCTATACCCTCAACCATATACTTAAGCCCTAGTCCCTCAATCCTGAACCCTATACCTTAAACCTTGAATCCTACACCCACAAACCCTCATCCCTATACCATATAACATCACCCTTATACCCTAAACTCTAAATATTGTGCCTCAACCCTATACTTAAATTAAACCTAAACCATACGTGCTCTCAACCCAAGTCACCCTATGCCTTATATACTCTCAATCCATATCGTAAACCCTAAACCCAATATCCTAAACCCTAATCCCCATGCCTTACACTTAATCTTATACACTCAACAACGTGAATATTAACCCTCAACTGTAACCCTCTACCCTCTACCTATTACTTAAGCCCTAATCCCTCAACCCTCAACCCTCAACCCTAAAAACTATACAGGGTTAGGTCCTTATATACCCTAAACCCAAAACACTTACATACATACATACATGCATACATACATACATGTACATACATATAGATAGACATACATACATACATACAAACATGGATACATATATACATACATACAAGCATGCATACATGTACAGACATACAAGCATGCATACATGTACATATCTACAAGCATACATATATACATATGTATATCCATCAAACATACTTATGAAACTTGAACATAAATCATTCAAAGGAAGACATAACGCGAGCACGTTATAACGCGCTCGCGTTATGTCGAACTGGGCAAACATCGGCAAACATGCAAAAAAAGGGAAAAATGCACAACATAATGTGAGTGCGTTATAACGTGCTCGCATTATGTTGTGCTTTGGGAATCCCAAGCCTCATGCATGGGATTTGCTTTGGATTTCCAACGCAAAGGCTTGGAGTGCCTTCCCAACATCCACAGACATGTTTTTATAAATTCTACAAAATTTCACATAATTTTGTTCGTGCTAACCCTTAAATTTGCATGTGTTTCAAGGTCAAACAAATCAAACACCTGGGTAATGTTAGGCTTTCTCTTAGCTATTCAACGATGTAAGTTTTTTCACATTTTGACAATGTTAAGCCTTTCATCTTTAATTTCTTTTCTTTGTGTGTCCGTTTTTGGGCAAAAACCACTATTTAGTCTTTTTTTCATTATAAATTAACCGTTCATTGAAATTTCAAATAAATTACATTTTTATAAACTAGAATCCATTCTACACATATTTTTTTTTTTTTTTTTTTAAAATGCGCCTGGTAAACTTTTTAATGTGACCGGTGACGCTGGTGCGACACGCCCTCCGGCTCCACGCGAATGCTTTTGCCCGGAGCAATGAACCGGTGAGGCCACAACTGGGGGACCTCATCCCCTAGGGAGAACACTTCAAACCTGCGAGCTCATTGGCCCAGCGAAGGCGTAAAGCCTTGCGAGCTCGTTGGCCCAGCGGGGGTTTGAACTCTGGTGGCCGCCACTACATCCTGAGCGACTTAACCACCGAACCATGCCATCATCGGCGAATCCATTCTACACATATTAAAAAGAATAATAATTTCAATTAATTTTCAAAATTTACAGGGGTAGCACGACCAACATTCTATTTTTTAGGATGTGCCCACTTTGAAAATTAGTAAAAAATCAAACATTTATTAAAAATTATCAGAAAAATTAGGCATAAACTACATGCTGTTAGCTAATTTCTCACCAAAGCGATTTTAAAAATATCAAAAAAAAGTTAACCTTTTGAGGGAGCCACAAAACATGCTATGTTATGTTTTTTTGACAGAAACAACACCAATTTCTATGGCTCCGTATTTTGAACCCCTTAATCTATACCATTTTCAAAAAAAACTAGTAGTTTAGAAAGTATACTCGGAGCACTACGATCATTGTTTTGGTCGCATCTTCAAATTTTGAGTGTAACTATGCTCAATTTCTCATACAGGGTTAGTATTTCCCGATTTCAGAAAAAAAGTGGCCGCTTAAGACCCCTTTTTGGCCCCCCATCTTCTTGCACTTACCCAAAATGAGTTTGTTAAATGGCTAAATTTAGTTGATTGGAAGTTGACAATGGTAAAGAAGTATCTCAAAGACTTGAAGAATGTTGCCAAACATAATAAATCATACTTGCTGGATCTCAGGAGTTGTCTTTCTTTGGGGGTTGACATTTTTGTATGAAACTGAGTCAAATTTGTTGGATGAACTACCATAGTCAAATAAGCCTTCAAAGATCTCTTGGTCAAAGAGTTGAGAGCTAAAGAGGATTCGATTGGTAATCCCATTGAGAAACTAAATAATGTGGCAGCCTATCGCCTGAAATTCATGAAAGATATTGTAGAGATGCATAAGAGGTATGAGGATGCCATCAACACTTTGCAAATGTGGAGAACAAGGTTGATGATCACTAGCATTTTGAATGTTAAATCCATTATTCCAATCTTGAACAAGTTCAAGGTTCTTAAAGTCAAACTAGATGCCTCATAGAGGTCTGGAGATCAAACGGACAAGGATGGCATAGGTAAACTGGTACCTTAGGATGAACATGCAGGACATGATGCAGGAGAGGGCAAAGACAAAGAAGTTTCTTCTTAATATTTCTTTAAGCTTTTTATGGTTTCTTAAAACTTATGTTATAATCTCTATTACTATTGGGATGATATCTCTCTCCCTCTATAGTATGATTTATGGTCCTTTTCTTCCTTCTGGTATGGGTTACTTTCTTTGTTCTGCTCCACATAAGATCTTTCTCCTCTGGAATATATTCTACCTCTTTGAAATCTACCTCCTCTACCTCTTTGCCTTTGCTCACGCTTCTTATTCAACTTCTCTTCAACTTTCAGCACAAACTAATATGCTTCTTCTATTATTGTTATCCTTACCAAACTTAGTTCTTCTTGAATATTCATCCTTAACCCATTTATGTAACTTGCTGCTTTCTCCTTGCTTGTTTCACTATGTCCAGTCCTTATGATCATCTTATGAAATTCTTTAGTATACTCCTTCACAAATTTCTCCTTTTGCCTTAGGTTTTACAATCTCTTCAACAATTCTAACTCATAGTCAGCATGTATGAACTGATTTTTCAACTTTGTCACCATCCAATCCCATTTTATGATCTTCTCTTTTCCTCTCCTATTCCTATCCAATTAAACTTCTTTCCACCAAATAGCAGCATGTCCTTTCAACTTAGTCTTTGCAAACCTCACCCTCTCTGGATCTTCAATTTCTTCATATTCAAAGTATTCCTCCAAGTCATTTATCCAATCAATCAATTCCTCAGGATTCAAATTTCCAGTATAGTTCGGTACTTCCACTCTAGGTCTCTTACCAATCTTAGAAATAAATTTCAACATCTTCACCTGATCTGATTCTTCTTCTTCTAGGGCTTCTTCATTTTGTTTAGCTGACCAAAATTCTTCATCATCACTTTCATCATCATGTATAGGGTTTAGTCCTCTTCTTCTATCTTCTTATACAACATCTAATCGAATTTTCGTTGTCCTCATCATCTCAATCATTTCTTCTATTATTCTAACAACATTGGCCATAGCAGGCATCCTCCTCAGCGGCATCTCTTCCTAAGATCCGGTGCAACTGCCTCAATTTAGTGATCTGACTATAGGATAGAAACTGCCTCATAATTGGCGCTCTGTTGACAAACACAAGTAGACTACCTCAGGTCAGCGCTCTATTCACCAAAGGATCTTGGAATACCTTCACTTCCCAAAGGATTTAAAACTTCTCTTTGATACCCCTTAGTGTAGTCATGGCAGGAGGGTTCAAAGAATGAATTGTCCAAACCATGCAGTTGGAGTAAACACAATGGAAACAACACAAATACATAATGCAATGGAAGATTCCAATGCTTAGTATATCAGATAATTAGAATGCTTATATGCCGACAACATGCGGGCTACAATCAAAGGGCTCACAGGCTTGCTTTCCGAGTTACAACATATATGAAAGATATGGCATTGAAAGTGCCTTCTAAAAAGAAAATCAAACTCTAAATTAGATTCTAAACTAACCAAATCCTATTATTGGACTACTAACTTCCTAATGCATTTAAGAGATCTATATATATCATCTTCAAGCTCATAGAATCCTCCGCATCGGCCACAAGAGGTTACAAACTCCAATGAAAGATGTAGTGTGTAGAAACATGTAGGTCAACCTACAACATATATCATTGCTCCGCAAATGAAAGAAGCATGGTGCGACCCTCAAGGAAGGTCTATCTAATCCTTATGTGCTGTGAATGATGTTCCATTAGGCTCTGCATGTCACAAAAGTTCTCCATAAACCTTCTCCTTCCATTGTCTGCCTAAATGCTCTACTCTGTAAAAGTTGATGATCTTCTGATAGCAATAACTTTTAGGAAACAAATACAAATCACTTGAAATTTGAATATGATGTAGATGACACTATGTAAATACTAACTCTTGTTCCGTGAGCTCTGATATGAAGATGTGGCAAAATGCGGTACAAAATGTTGAAATTGCAAATGACTAAACTGAACTGAAAATGAAAGAAAAGAAAGAATGCAAATATTTTTGGTTGATGCAAGATTGCTCTGCAACCTGGGATGCTCTTGCATCAGTATGGACAACCATCAAAGCATAAAGGATATATGAATTTATTCACATGCATTTGTAGCTACCCTTGTAGACATGTATGCAAAGTGTGGAAGCATAGACAAGGCGTGTGAATTGTTTGACATGATGCCTCAAAGAAATGCAGTCTCATGGAATGCAATGATTGCAAGATATACACAAAATGTATTTTGCAAGGATGTCAAAATAGTTGAATTAATCAAACCATACTTGACACATATATTGAACTATAATTGAACATAATATCATTTCATGGAAACATTGAAGAACATGTACGCAATATCAAAACTTTTAAGCATGATACAATATATATCCTATAACTATAATTGATCATCATATTATGGGTAAGTGCAGGAAGATGGGGGGCCAAAAAGGGGTCTTAAGTGGCCACTTTTTTTCTGAAATCAGGAAATACTGGCCTTGGATGAGAAATTGAGCATAGTTACACTCAAAATTTGGAGATGCAACCAAAACAATGTTTGTAGTGCTCCGAGTCTACTTTCTAAACTACTATTATTTTTTGAAAATGGCATAGATTAAGGGGTTCAAAAGAGGGAGCCACAGAAATTGGTGTTGTTTCTGTCAAAAAAACATAACATAGCATGTTTTGTGGCTCCCTCAAAAGGTCAACTTTTTTTTGGTATTTTTAAAATCGCTTCGGTGAGAAATTAGCTAATAGCATGTAGTTTACGCCCGATTTTTCTGATAATTATTTGATGAATATTTGATTTTTTACTAATTTTCAAAGTGGACACATCCTAAAAAACAGAATTTTGGCCGTGCTACCCCTATAAATTTTGAAAACTAATCAAAAATCATTTTTTTCTTTTTTTAATATTTGTAGAATGGAGTCTAGTTTCTAAATATGTAATTTTTTTGAAATTTCAATGAATAGTTAATTTACAATGAAAAAAAGACCAAACAGTGGTTTTTGCCCAAAAACGGACACACAAACAAAAAAAATTAAAGATGAAAGGCTTAACATTGTTAAAATGTGAAAAAAATTACATCGTCAGATAGCTAAGAGAAAGCCTAACATTACCCAGGTGTTTGATTTGTTTGACCTTGAAACACGTGCAAATCTGAGGGTTAGCACGAACAAAATTATCTAAAATCTTGAAGAATATGGAAAAACACGTCTGTTACTATTCATAAGGAACTCCAAGCCTTTGGGTTGGAAATCCAAAGCAAATCCCAAGCCCAAGGCTTGGGATTCCCAAAGCAAGACATAGCGCGAGCGCGTTATAACGCGCTCGCGTTATAACGCGCTCGCGTTATTATTTTCTTTGCATTTTTCCTTTATAACAAAAGTTTGTGCTGTTTTTCATGTTTTAAATAACGCGAGCGCGTTATGTTAAACTTAAATTTTTTTTATGTTTAAGGCTATTAATCATGTATGTAGGTATGCCTATATGTATGTATGTATGTATGTATGTATGCCTATATGTATGTATGTATCTATGTATGCCTATGTGTATGTATGTATCTATGTATGCCTATATGTATGTATGTATAGTGTTGACGGTAGAGGAGGGTAGAGATGGGAGTGAGCCAGATAGGGGAGGAGAGGGGTGGATAAGGATTGAGTGATTAAGGTTTAAGGTTAAAGGTTGAGCATTTAGGGATAGGATTTGGAGCTTAGGGATAAGGGATTAGAGTTTAGGACCTTGAGGGATTAGGGTTTAGGGTTGAGGCTTTAGGGTTGAGGCTTTAGGGATAGCATTTAGGGTTAAGGGCCGAGGGATTAGAGTTAAGGTAGACTGTTGAGGGTAGAGGGATTAGGGATAGGGTTTAGGGTTGAAAGTTTAGGGTTGAGGGATTAGTGTTTAAGGTATAGTTTAGTAGTTCTTGTGGATAGAGCCAGTAAACAATGGGAGATTATTTGCTTGTTTCATAACAATATACCTCCCCTAAGTGCGGGGTGCACAGCAAGAAACATAGATGTACCCCAATGCAAAGCTTTTCTCATAATGATCATCCTTCTGATTTCAACTGTTAATTACTCACTGTGGATGTACCATATGCAAAGCTTTTCTCATAGTGTGTACACCTATTAGCATAATGAACCCCAAATGGGCCAGAAAAACATGCCATATAACATTACTAACATTAAAAAAGTTCATAGCCATTTTTCTGACATATTCTTGCAACTCAAATATCTTTAAGAGAAGAGTGTAAAAAATGATGGGTTTAACAACCTAACATAAGGCAAAGTAGTTTTGTTGGGTTTAGGGATAGGGTTTAGGGTTTAGGGTTGAGGGATTAGGGTTTAGGGATTATGGTTTAAGGTATAGTGTTGAGGGTTGAGGGTTTAGGGATATGATTTAGGGTTGAGGGATTAGGGTTTAGGGTTGACGGATTAGGGTTTAGGGTTGACGGATTAGGGTTTAATGTTGAGAGTTGAGGGTTGAGGGTTGAGGGTTTAGGGATAGGGTTGGTGGTCAAGGGATTAGGGTTAAAGTAGAGTGTTGAGGGTAGAGGGATTAGGGATAGGGTTTAGGATTGAAGGTTTAACGATTGAGGGTTGAGGCTTTAGGGCTGAGGGTTAAGGGATTGGGGTTTAAAATATAGTGTTGAGCGTCGAGGGTTTATGGATAGGTTTTAGGGTTTAATTTTTAAGGGTTAAGGGTTGAGGGATAGTGTTTAGGGTTTAGGGATGAGGGATTAGGGTTTAAGGTATAGTGTCGAGGGTTGAGGGTTTAGGAATAGGGATAGAGTTTAGGGTTTAGGGATGAGGGATTAGGGTTGAGGGTTGAGGTATTAGGGTTGAGGGTTGAGGGATTAGGGTTTAAGGTATAGTTTCAAGGGTTGAGGGTTTATTAATAGTGTTTAGGGTTGAGGGTTGATGGATTAGGTTTTAGGGTTGATGGATTAGGGTTTAAGGTATAGTGTTGAGTGTTGAGGGTTTAGGGTTGACAGATTAGGGTTTAGGGTTGGCGGATTAGTGTTTAATGTCAAGGTTAGGGTTAGAGTGTCGAGGGTAAAGGGATTAGGGATAGGGTTTAGGGTTGAAGGTTTAAGAATTAAGGGTTGAGGCTTTAGGGATAAGGGTTTAAGGCTTAAGATATAGTGTCAAGTGTTGAGGGTATAGGGATAGGGTTTAAGTTTTAAGGGTTAAGGGATAGGGATTAGGGTTTAAGGTATAGTGTTGAGGGTTGATGGTTTAGGGATAGGGTTTAGGATTGAGGGATTAGGGTTTACGGTTGATGAATTAGGGTTTAATGTTTAGAGTTGAGTGTTGAGGGTTGAGGGTTGAGGGTTGAGGTTGAGGTTGAGGGATAGGGTTAATGGTCAAGGGATTAGGGTTAAATAAGAGTGTCGAGGGTAGAGGGATTAGGGTTTAAGGTATAGTATTGAGCCTATTGAGGGTCTAGGAATAGGGATAGCGTTTAGGGTTTAGGGATGAGGGATTCAAGTTGAGGGATGACAGATGATGGATTAGGGTAGAGGGTTGAAGGATTAGGGTTTAGGGACAAGGTTTAGGGTTAGGGTTGAGGGATTAGGGTTTAAGGTATAGTGTTGAGGGTTTAGGGATAGGGTTTAGGGTTTAGGGTTTAGGGTTGAGGGATTATGGTTTAAGGTATAGTGTTGAGGGTTGAGGGTTTAGGGATAGGATTTAGAGTTGAGGGATTAGGGTTTAGGGTTGACAGATTAGGGTTTAGGGTTGATAGATTAGGGTTTAATGTTGAGAGTTGAGGGTTGAGAGTTGAGGGTTTAGGGATAGGGTTGATGGTCAAGGGATTAGGGTTAAAGTAGAGTGTTGAGGGTAGAGGGATTAGGGATAGGGTTTAGGGTTGAAGGTTTAACGATTGAGGGTTGAGGCTTTAGGGCTGAAGGTTAAGGGATTGGGGTTTAAAATATAGTGTTGAGCGTCAAGGGTTTATGGATAGGTTTTAGGGTTTAATTTTTAAGGGTTAAGGGTTGAGGGATAGTGTTTAGGGTTTAGGGATAAGGGATTAGGGTTTAAGGTATAGTGTCGAGGGTTGAGGGTTTAGGAATAGGGATAGAGTTTAGGGTTTAGGGATGAGGGATTAGGGTTGAGGGTTGAGGTATTAGGGTTGAGGGTTGAGGGATTAGGGTTTAAAGTATAGTGTCAAGGGTTGAGGGTTTATTAATAGTGTTTAGGGTTGAGGGTTGATGGATTAGGTTTTAGGGTTGATGGATTAGGGTTTAAGGTATAGTGTTGAGGGTTGAGGGTTTGGGGTTGACAGATTAGGGTTTAGGGTTGACAGATTAGTGTTTAATGTCAAGGTTAGGGTTAGAGTGTCGAGGGTAGAGGGATTAGGGATAGGGTTTAGGGTTGAAGGTTTAAGAATTGAGGGTTGAGGCTTTGGGGATGAGGGTTTAAGGCTTAAGATATAGTGTCAAGTGTTGAGGGTATAGGGATAGGGTTTAAGTTTTAAGGGTTAAGGGATAGGGATTAGGGTTTAAGGTATAGTGTTGAGGGTTGATGATTTAGGGATAGGGTTTAGGTTTGAGGGATTAGGGTTTACGGTTGATGAATTAGGGTTTAATGTTTAGAGTTGAGTGTTGAGGGTTGACAGTTGACGGTTGAGGGTTGAGGTTGAGGGATAGGGTTAATGGTCAAGGGATTAGGGTTAAATAAGAGTGTCAAGGGTAGAGGGATTAGGGTTTAAGGTATAGTATCAAGCCTGTTGAGGGTCTAGGAATAGGGATAGCATTTAGGGTTTAGGGATGAGGGATTAGAGTTGAGGGATAACGGATGACGGATTAGGGTTGAGGGTTGAGGGATTAGGGTTTAGGGACAAGGTTTAGGGTTAGGATTGAGGGATTAGGGTTTAAGGTATAGTGTTGAGGGTTTAGGGTTTAGGGTTGAGGGATTATGGTTTAAGGTATAGTGTTGAGGGTTTAGGGTTTAGGGATAGGATTTAGGGTTGAGGGATTAGGGTTTAGGGTTGACGGATTAGGGTTTAGGGTTGACAGATTAGGGTTTAATGTTGAGAGTTGAGGGTTGAGGGTTGAGGGTTTAGGGATAGGGTTGATGGTCAAGGGATTAGGGTTAAAGTAGAGTGTTGAGGGTAGAGGGATTAGGGATAGGGTTTAGGGTTGAAGGTTTAACGATTCAGGGTTGAGGCTTTATGGCTAAGGGTTAAGGGATTGGGGTTTAAAATATAGGGTTGAGCATCGAGGGTTTATGGATAGGTTTTAGGGTTTAATTATTAAGGGTTAAGGGTTGAGGGATAGTGTTTAGGGTTTAGGGATAAGGGATTAGGGTTTAAGGTATAGTATCGAGGGTTGAGGGTTTAGGAATAGGGATAGAGTTTAGGGTTTGGAGATGAGGGATTAGGGTTGAGGTATTAGGGTTGAGGGTTGAGGGATTAGGGTTTAAGGTATAGTGTCAAGGGTTGAGGGTTTATTAATAGTGTTTAGGGTTGAGGGTTGATGGATTAGGTTTTAGGGTTGATGGATTAGGGTTTAAGGTATAGTGTTGAGGGTTGAGGGTTTAGGGTTGACAGATTAGGGTTTAGGGTTGACATATTAGTGTTTAATGTCAAGGTTAGGGTTAGAGTGTCGAGGGTAGAGGGATTAGGGATAGGGTTTAGGGTTGAAGGTTTAAGAATTGAGGGTTGAGGCTTTAGGGATGAGGGTTTAAGGCTTAAGATATAGTGTCAAGTGTTGAGGGTATAGGGATAGGGTTTAAGTTTTAAGGGTTAAGGGATAGGGATTAGGGTTTAAGGTATAGTGTTGAGGGTTGATGATTTAGGGATAGGGTTTAGGTTTGAGGGATTAGGGTTTACAGTTGATGAATTAGGGTTTAATGTTTAGAGTTGAGTGTTGAGGGTTGAGGGTTGACGGCTGAGGGTTGAGGTTGAGGGATAGGGTTAATGGTCAAGGGATTAGGGTTAAATAAGAGTGTCGAGGGTAGAGGGATTAGGGTTTAAGGTATAGTATTAAGCCTATTGAGGGTCTAGGAATAGGGATAGCATTTAGGGTTTAGGGATGAGGGATTAGAGTTGAGGGATGACGGATGACAGATTAGGGTTGAGGGTTGAGGGATTAGGGTTTAGGGACAAGGTTTAGGGTTCAGGTTGAGGGATTAGGGTTTAAAGTATAGTGTTGAGGGTTTAGGGATAGGGTTTAGGGTTGAGGGATTAGAGTGAAGGGTTGAGGGATTAGGATTTGATGTTGAGGGTTGAGGGTTTAGGGTTTAGGGTTTAGGGTTAGGGTTGAGAGTTGAGGGATCAGAGTTAAGGGTTGAGGGATTAGGGTTTGACGTCGAGGGTTGAGGGTTGAGGTTTGAGGGTCAAGGGTTTAGGGATAGGGTTGAGGTTCAAGGGATTAAGGTTAAAGTAGAGTGTGGAGGGTGTAAGGATTAGGGATAGGGTTGGAGGGTTTAGGGATAAGGGATTAGGGTATAAGGTATAGTACCGAGTCTGTTGAGGGTTTAGGAATAGGGATAGCATTTAGGGTTTAGGGATGAGGGATTAGAGTTGAGGGATGATGGATTAGGGTTGAGGGTTGAGGGATTAGGGTTTAGGGATAAGGTTTAGGGATAAGGTTTAGGGTTGAGGGTTGAGGGATTAGGGTTTAAGGTATAGTTTTGAGGGTTGAGGGTTTAGGATTAGAGTTTAGGGTTGACAGATTAGCATTTAATGTCAAGGCTAGGGTTAGAGTGTCAAGGGTAGAGGGATTAGGGATAAGATTTAGGGTTGAAGGTTTAAGGATTAAGGGTTGAGGCTTTAAGGATGAGGCTTTAAGGCTTAAGATATAGTGTCAAGTGTTGAGGGTGTAGGGATAGGGTTTAAGTTTTAAGGGTTAAGGGTTGAGGGATAGGGATTAGGGTTTAAGGTATAGTGTTGAGGGTTGATGGTTTAGGGATAGGGTTTAGGTTTGAGGGATTAGGGTTTAAGGTTGATGAATTAGGGTTTAATGTTGAGAGTTGAGGGTTGAGGGTTGAGGGTTGAGGTTGAGGGATAGGGTTAATGGTCAACAGATTAGGGTTAAATAAGAGTGTCAAGGGTAGAGGGATTAGGGTTTAAGGTATATTATCAAGCCTGTTGAGGGTCTAGGAATAGGGATAGCATTTAGGGTTTAGGGATGAGGGATTAGAGTTAAGGGATGACGGATGATGGATTAGGGTTGAGGGTTGATGGATTAGGGTTTAGGGACAAGGTTTAGGGTTAGGGTTGAGGGATTAGGGTTTAAGGTATAGTGTTGAGGGTTTAGGGATAGGGTTTAGGGTTGAGGGATTAGAGTGAAGGGTTGAGGGATTAGGATTTGACGTTGAGGGTTGAGGGTTTAGTGTTTAGGGTTTAGGGTTAGGGTTGAGAGTTGAGGGATCAGAGTTAAGGGATTAGGGTTTGATGTCGAGGGTTGAGGGTTGAGGTTCGAGGGTCAAGGGTTTAGGGATAGGGTTGAGGTTCAAGGGATTAGGGTTAAAGTAGAGTGTGGAGGGTGTAAGGATTAGGGATAGGGTTGGAGGGTTTAGGGATAAGGGATTAGGGTTTAAGGTATAGTATCGAGTCTGTTGAGGGTTTACGAATAGGGATAGCATTTAGGGTTTAGGGATGAGGGATTAAAGTTGAGGGATGATGGATTAGGGTTGAGGGTTGAGGGATTAGGGTTCAGGGTTTAAGGGGGAGGTATATTGTTATGAAATAGGCAAATAATCTCCCATTGTTTACTGGCTCTATCCACAAGAACTACTAAACTATACCTTAAACCCTAATCCCTCAACCCTAAATTTTCAACCCTAAACCCTATCCCTAATCCCTCTACCCTCAACACTCTACCTTAACCCTAATCCCTCGACCCTTAACCCTAAATGCTATCCCTAAAGCCTCAACCCTAAACCCTAATCCCTCAAGGTCCTAAACTCTAATCCCTTATCCCTAAACTCTAAATCCTATCCTTAAATGCTCAACCCTTAACCTTAAACCTTAATCACTCAATCCTTATCCACCCCTCTCCTCCCCTATCTGGCTCACTCCCATCTCTACCCTCCTCTACCCTCGACACTATACATACATACATATAGGCATACATAGATACATACATACATATAGGCATACATAGATACATACATACATATAGGCATACATACATACATACATACATACATACATATAGGCATACATACATACATGATTAATAGCCTTAAACATAAAAAATTTAAGTTTAACATAACGCGCTCGCGTTATTTAAAACATGAAAAACAGCACAAACTTTTGTGGAGAAGGAAAAATGCAAAGAAAAGAATAACGCGAGCGCGTTATAACGCGCTCGCGTTATAACGCGCTTGCGTTATAACGCGCTTGCGTTATAACGCGCTCGCGTTATGGCTTGGTTTTGACGAGCCTAAGGCTCGTCATTACCAAGCCATAACGCGAGCGCGTTATAACGCGAGCGCATTATAACGCGCTCGCGTTTTGACCTTTTTTTTTTTGAAATTAATTTGGCCACTTTTTGGCCCCCCATCTTCTTGCACTTACCCTTATATTTAATGTAAAATATTATATACATAATGTCCTGAAAATAAAAATATATAGTGTATATATAAAACCATATACGCATCTACAAACAAAGCCATATAGACATATACAAAGATATACATCGGTAAAATACAAAAGTATGTATACAAATCCATATAGGCATACAAAAAAATGTCCCAAAATAAAATTTTCTATGAACTACTATCAAATAATCAAAGACCCTTGCTTGGTCGTGAAGATGGAGAGTCAATTAGTGACTCATACTCTCTCTCCTGTCAACTAGACCTCTTCGATAGAGAATTTTGAAGCTCCACCTGTTAATACAATCAAACAATATCCACATTAATATAGAAAACATGAAATATATAACATGGCATATGTAATTAATCACTTACTGCTAGATGGTGATCCCTCTCGATTATGTTTTTTCTCCCTTCATCTGTAGCTGGACGGGTTGGAGTTGTGACCTCTCATGAGATGCATGAAGAAGCAAAATCGAGTAAACATGAATATCATTTATGTACATTAAATGACATGAGATAAAACAAGAAATACAAAATGACATTTACATGTTATTGGCTCATACCTCGGTCAAAGGATCTACAAAAAAAATAGTTGTAGCAATGCCCACCTTTGCTGACTAATGACGATGAGGAGAAGTCTCCATATTCAACATCTAAAAATAGAGTTCAAGGTTATTTTACCAAAATAGATACATCACATTATTTTGTGATAAGTAAAAAATCAGGTTAATAAGATCAAGCATAGCCATGAAAACCTAACCCTACCATCATCAAAGAATCTAATCTAAATGAGATCCAAAGTAATACAATTCAAGCACAATATCACCTAGATTGTGTGATTCCTTGTTTATAATGTGGATTGCTTCTTCACCAATGAACAATTATGAACATAAAAGCTGCCATGATGGATGGATGATAATGATAATAAGCTCAATGGATGCTATGAATATTCAAGTGCTCAATATGCTCAGGATGATAATGTAGACGCTATATGAATGATGGATAGATGTAGTATGGAATGCGAGGGCGTTTATATAGAACTCAACCAAAATCAATCAACGATGGAGATTTGGTAGCTATGTGAATGGCTAAGATTAAAAGATAGACATAGATGAATGTGTAGATGACAAGTGGAAGGAAGATAGGGCTTATGTTGTACATAAAAAGTACTACATGTGAAAGATATTAAATAAAATGATGTAGTACCACTTATCTTTTTAAATGAAAGAGGCACACATGTCGGCTCATGAGATAAATGATAAGATAAATTAATTAAATAAATAAAATTTATTTAATTAATTAGAAAGTGGGCTTATGAAAGGAATTTTTAATTAAATAAATAAGATTTATTTAATTAAAAATAGATAGAATGAAGATAATTAAATAATTAAAGATTGTTTAATTATAGTTTAGAAGAAATAGCTAATGAATTAATTAAATAAATATAAATTTATTTAATTAATAGAAGAAATAGATGTGTTAGGGATATTGCTCAAGTGTGTTAGACAAATGCAGATGATGGATAATGCGATGTTTGAATGCTAATGCTAATTAGTCAATTTTGGGTGTCTACATATTTAAATGCACAATGATTACAAATGGTAAAATTTACGTCAGTGAAAGTGCTTCTATGTGGAGGGGACCAACGAAATCGTGATGGTGGTGGTGAAGCTCCCTGTTCATCATCAAATTGTCACTAAATAAGATTACCATTGATATATATATATATATATATATATATATATATACTATATTTACAATCTTGTGATAAATTGTACATACCTGTTGACTGGATCTACTCTCATAACCTTGAGCTGGATGGCTAGCAGATGCAAGATGAATACTTTGACATTGGAATTTCATAGTCCAGACAATTGCATACATTAATCTTGACTTATAATATAGATACTCATATAATTAATTAGAAATCTCAAATACAAATATATTAAATCTAGATGAACCTTGTAAAAATTACCTGAGAGTCAATACCAAATGTATCCTGCAAGACAACACCTATGACGACAATATCATCCAATATGGATGTGTCCATCACTGGCTGTTGCCCCTACATCATAGTGTCCTAACACTTTGCAATATCCTTTGGATTGCCTACATGTTGAGAGTCTTGGTTCCCATAATTGCACAAATTCCCACATGAACTGCAAAGATGTGGGGACCAATGACACCTACTACTCTCATGCTCATCGTCCTTGGTAAGATCATCGCCTTGCTGTGCCAGAGACTGGGTGAGAGAACTCAATGAATGTAGTGTCTCCACCTCAACACTCTCCTTCAAATTTGAAGGGAGTGAGATATGTGCTAGCCTCATAAAGGGTCTAGGTACGTAGTTCTAGTATCAATTTGCCCCTGTCTATCTTGGGCAGAGCCACCACCTTTTCCCTAGAGCTCCTGAATGTCGAAGTAATTGGGAATCTGGTTGAGGACGAACTCACAATAGAGTTTCTTAGGAAATATTAGTGCACCTCATTGTTATTAGAAGGACACTCATCAAAGACCATGTAACATCTATCCCAAAAGTTTTGGCATATACCATTCTGCACACACCAATGAATCGAGAACCATTCACAACTCTCTTTTACTGTTTGGCCAGTTTTAGGATAATGTGCACATAATTGAGATTTCATAATTTTTTTGTCCTTAACTTGTTTGTAAGACAATTTGTCAGCATAGTATTGCCGACTCCTCTCTCTATAGTTCTTCCATTTAGTGATTTGGTTTGTCACCGATTCAATATGAGAAACAATGACCTCTAATGACTTGACAAGGACTCTCCTGTGATCAGTGCTTGCATTTGGAGTATTTAATGTTTCAATTAGGGTTTCAAGTTATTTTTTGTTTTCTTCAATTTGCCCTAAATAGTTTTCTTGTGTGTCTCTTTGATGGTGAGAAAGTGAAGGTGGGGGGTTTTGAGGGTTCTCCTTGGTTTGAGGGGGTTGTTGTGAGCCTCCTTTGTTGGATTGGGGTTTTGTGTGTTGGTGTGAACAGGGTTATTACCTATATGATTTACCCTTGTGTGAATAATTCATATTATTTAACTATTTATTAGTTAAATAATATTCACACATCACACATAATTCACATGTTAAGTTGACTTAGTGAGTCTACTAGATGTTTCTAGTTGTGTCTAATTATTGATAGTTGTTGATAGTTGTCTTATCCTATAGTTGTCACATGTTATAGGATTAAAACACTTGTCACATGACTACAACATCCTACATTTCATCCTTGTCTTTATAAGCAAGGCATATCATGTACATTGTAACAATATTTTGCATTCATTAATAGACTAGAATTATTCTCTCATTTGATCTCTCTTGTGCTTTCATGAAGTCCTAGGTCTTGGGTGGCTACCATCATAGCCAACTCTAACATTGTGGTGCCTCATTGACTGAAAATTCAAGATAAAAATGCAATAAAAACATTGCAAAACTAATATTTTTTTTTCAAATTCACAAAAAACTAACAAACCCTACCTTGTTCAACTGCTACACTCTCTACACCTCGTGCACGACATCCTCAGGAGTGAGATTGGCGAGGTGGCATGGTGAATTTGTTGATTCCCCTGTGAAATCGATCAAATGTGCTTGCGGAATAGCAAAGGTGAAACCTACGACCAAATTTTGCAAATGAGGCCACGGGTTTCACTTTTTATTATTTTATTTGCATAACCTAAAATGCGAGCATGTAATACCGAGCCATAACACAAGCGCGTGATAATGCACTCGCATTATGGCTCCTATGGGACCAAAAAGTGGTTGTGGCCACTTTTTGGTCCCCCATCTTTGTGCACTTACCCACCTAAATTAGTGGAAAATATAAGATACTTTTACCGCGGGGCTATAGCAAATCGATTAGTAGTTTACTTATGAGAACCTTGGACTAACGAAGGGACTGCAAAACCAAGAGTTATATAAATCACCAAACAACCCACGTTAGCAAGATTAGCCCAAATCTAAGAAAATTAGAAAAGTATAAATTAAAAACTGCCAATCAATGTTTAACTACATGCTCAAAAATCTGAAACAAGTTTGGAAAAGACCTTTGATGAGAAGTAATGTTTATACCCGATGGATCTGCTGATGAACATAGCAAATCCGCCGAACGAAGTATGGATCCGTCGAACTAGATTCTGCAAGCAAGGACAAGATCATGTTATCAAATTATGTTGTCCAGTTGACCTTAAATGCGAGAATAAGCAGCATGACAACCTAGAAAACCTAGTTCCTATCAGAAATCACAGACAAAAACGCAACAAAAGAGGTAAAACAATGATTCTAAAGGTTAGTTAAGGCGTAGTGTCATCTACAAGTACATCCACCAAAGAACAGAGTGCATCCGCTGATTTGATATGTATCCACTGACTTGTGCTTCACAACAGAAAGTTAGCAAAATCAACACCAAAACTTAAACCAACCTTTCAGTGTTAGACAAATGGACAGTATAACGGTAGGTGTTGAAGTCACTCCCTGTCAGAAACTTGAGAGTAAATATTGTTAAAATTGATAGAAAATGAATTAAAAGCACTAAAAGGCCACAACACAGTCGTCATCGCGTATCTGCCGAACTGGGTATGGATCCACCAAATTGTCACCTGCACGTTGAAAATCAATTAAAACAATAAATTTTGTTAGATGTTAAGGACGTGGGCCCCAACGAACGTGCCAAAATGTATGCAAGTGAAAGTGAACTATGATAAACAAGCTAAACTACCATTAACCTAATTAATTCACAATCAATTACAACCTCAAGATAAGACTAAAAGGAAATTTCAAAACAAAATAAGTGCACCCATGACTATGAAATTCCTTTGATATGTCCTAGATTATATTGAAAATGAGATGGATGTTTAAGTGCTCAATTTACCAGCATTTACTTGCATTCAAAAGTGTTGTTGAAAATGAATGGGAGAGCTTCAATTTATAGAGTTTGGAATGGATGAATAGAGGGTTGAGGTCAAATGTTATGATCAATGGCTCTCATTGCTTGAGATCTCTCAAGCAAGGAGAGCATGACAAATGGCAAGAGGATGTTGGGTGAGGTGAAGGCTCCATGATCTATGGAAGGTCCAAAGGTGGAGAATTAAAGTTTGAATGGATGAAGGGTGGAGATTGGCTAAGTATATGACATGTAAGGTGGTATTTATGGAAAGGTAAGGTTTGGATTTTGTGAGGATTTTTTAAGTTATTCATGGGAGAAAATGGTGGAATTTTAAATTACAAAATTAAAAATTGGAGGAAAAGGGACAAGTGGATTGGAAGGACATGTGAGGCATGTTCATGCTTCCGAAGTACAACTAGTCAATGTAGATGCATGCACTTGGCATTTACATGTGATGACAAGTGGATTTTTGGGATCATGAGAAAGGGTAATCCTTGATTAATCCATGTGCACAAGTTTTGGGATAATTGATGATGATTACTAAAAGTAATCACAAATGGATAAAATACGAATTAAATAAATAGACATATTTATTTAATTTTTTGGGATGAAGGGGGAACTAAAGTCCTATGTAAATGGATATTTATTTAGGACTATAGTAGAAGAAATAAGATATTTTAATGATTTTAGATAGAAGAACGGTGTAGGAGAAATATTAATTAAATAATTAAATATTATTTAATTAATATTTATGTCAAATGGAGGGTAATTGATCAATTTTATTTGATTAATTATAATAGGGATAACAGGGAATGACATGACCATTTTTGGGTGTCTACAATTACAATTGTCACTCATGGGTTAAGGGTCAAAAATACCTATTTTTGGACAACTTTTACGACAGGGGCATATTTCGGGCATCAAAATTGATGATATGGACATGAAACCTTAGGTTTAAACAGTGAACTTGCCAAATAAACTTCTATAAAAATTTGGAGTCATTTGATATCTTAAGTATGATTTTGAGAAACCCTAAATTAAGATGCACAACTATTGGGTCTTCTCCCCCTACATATACAAACTCCCTAGAAAATGTCGTCCTTAAGGATAAGCACCACTTGTGAGCTAAGTGTTCTGGAAGAATGTGACGCAAGAATCTGTGCTCGGTGCCCAGCTAAATTAAAATTCTTGTGTGGACCACTTATTGTATTGTCGCGCTACAGTAAGATTCGTAATGAGCTTGCCTAACAACAGTATGCGAAAACAAAATTCGCCAGAGGACGGCCAAGATACCAGGATAAAGATATATCCTATCCACTCTGTCTCGTACATTATAAAGAAATTCGAGATGAGCAAAAATAAATATGATTTGAAATGCAAAAAAGTTTGCTTTTGGTTCACTACAACAGAAATGTGGAGGTCTATAGAATGTCTAAACAAAAATTGCACAAAACTTTAATTCCGTGGATTCCGAATATCAAAAGAGTTTGCACCGTGGGATAGAAACTCAACACTTCCTTTGAGAAAATTTTGGGCTCATCAGTTAGAAAAATTGCAGGCGCAACATGTCCCTCTCTAGGCCCTGCTCTTCAGCGGAGCCCTCAGTCAGTTTCAATGTTCACAAAATCTATGACGTTTTCTTGAGCTTTCGCGGCCCCGACACCCGCCAAGGGTTTGTGAGACGACTGTACTCTGCTCTTGATCGAGAAGGCATTCTCACATTCTTAGACGAAGAAAGCTTGAAAAAGGGCGACCATATCCCTACTATTTTGCATAGAGGTATCACGGAAAGTAGGATTTGCATTCCTATTTTCTCCAAAAAATTTCCCCAGTCAAAATGGTGCTTGAAAGAAGTGGCGCTTATGGTTAAATCTGGGGTTAAAATCTGTCCCCTGTTTTATGACGTTTTGCCTACGGTTCTTAGATGCCTGGATGAAAGTGAATATGCAGAGTACTTCAAGGAGCACGAAAGCCAGCAAATGTTACCTACCAACTTAATCCTTGAATACAAAAGCGCATTAGAGAAGGTATCTGAACTCTCTGGTTGGTGTTTCGATCAATACAACGGCAGGTAAGCCTCTACCTCAGTGTGTCTTTGTTTTGGGGAGGCTCTTATGGTTGCTATATATTAAGTATGACACTAATATTACTTCACACTTTTTCAGGGACGAGGATTTGATTCAAGATGTTGTGATCGACGTTCGGAAAACCTTATATTCAAACAGTCCACACAAAGTGTATCTGGATATTCCACAATACTTTGGTTTGGACGGGTCTGTGGAGCAGGTCAAGAGATTACTAAACGCAGCGGATCATCAGAAGAAGATTGTGAAAGTGGGTATACATGGCATGGGTGGGATAGGTAAAACCACCCTCGCCAAGATTGTTTGCAAAGAACTTCCGTTCTCACGGTTTGAAGCGTTTTCTTTTGTTCCAAGTGTGGGAGACAGATGTGAAGAGGCGAATGGGCTTGTAAAGCTGCAGACCCACATGCTCAAAGATATCTCTCAATTCAGAGGTGAACTAGATCATGTTGATCAAGGCAAGGGTTTTCTGCAAGATTGTCTCAGGGGTAAGAGAGTTCTCCTCGTCCTCGATGACATTCAAAGTCCCGAGCAGCTTGAAGCTCTTGCAGGAAATTACAGTGACTTTGGGGCAGGCAGCCGTCTCATCATTACATCGCAGAGTCAACAAATTCTAAAAGTGGCTAAGGTTGATAAAGTCTACGAGGTAAGAAATCTTTCTCCGCAACATGCCTTGCGGCTGTTTAATTTCCACGCATTCCCCGATTCCTGCTGTCCAGATCAAGAGCTGCTAACTCTGCGCAATGATATTGTTACCGCCTGTGAAGGCCTTCCTCTTGCCCTTCAAATCTTTGGGAAACTCCTGGTTGGTGAACGGGATAGAGATGTATGGAAAGAAATGGTAGGAAAGTTAAGGTGTGAACCTAATATCAAAAAGAAACTTAGAGTCTCCTATGATACCCTTGATCCATTCGAAAGGGAAATGTTTCAAGATATTGCTTGTTTTTTTACATGGAGGAAGAAAGAAATTGCTATGATCTTTTGGGCAGAGCTTATTCCGAGTCCTCATGCATCTCTTAGAAGTCTCTTGCAAAAGTCCTTGGTAAAGTTGGGCCCTAGTAACGAATTCCTGATGCATCGGTGCCTCAAAGATTTGGGAAGAAGTATAGTAAATGAAATCTATACAGAGCCGCGTAAACGCACAAGACTATTTGATGAGGATGATGTGCACCATGTTTTACGGCGACCCAGGGTATGGAATTCTCTGTGAACCTTATTATGTTTTCAAGTGTTTCACTGGACTACTTTATGTTGAGTCTTAGATAATAGTTAGAATAGGGAACTGAAAAATATTTGTATATTCCACTGGAATTGCAGGAGAAGGCCAAGCTTGTGCGTTATCTTTCGTATGAGCCCAAGGAGCCGATGACATTGAAGGCAGAAATGTTCAAGTCACTATACAACTTGCAGTTGCTTTGGCTTACAGATGTTGCCATAGAGGGACACTTTTCTGAGGAATTCTCCTTGGAGGATTTGAGATGGCTAAGCCTGAGAAAATGCTCATCAAAACGGCTACCTCAAGGAATGAACTTGCACAACCTTGTTATTCTGGAAGTGACCCATAGCCAGATCACTCATCTGTGGGACGAAACAACAGAAGAAAATCCAACTGTAAGAAGTACATGTTTATTTTTTTTCCTTCAAATTCTGTAATCTAACAGATACTTGGCATCAAATTTCTCATCATAACTTGTGCATATTTGAACAGATGAGGCCTGGGAGACTTAAAGTGCTTATTTTGAGGGGATGCGCGTTCCTGGAAAGTCTTCCTGCTACACTATGCTATACACAGTTACAGAGGTTGGACTTGCACAATTGCCATTCATTGAGCAGCCTGCCTAATACCGTGGGAAGCTGGACCAGCTTAGTTTCTCTAGACATGGAAGGATGCAGTGTTTCTTCTTTGCCTCAAGACTTTGGCAAACTTGCAAGTCTGCAGGAGCTGAATCTGTCGAACTGTCAAGATCTGTCTAAACTTCCCGATACCTTTGGGAATTTGACTCAGCTGGAAAGACTAGAAATTCACCACAATTCTAAGCTTACAGAGCTACCCACCAGCTTTGGCGGCCTGAAAGCTCTAGCTTATCTGGATGCCGCCTATTGCCGACTGACAGACAATGGACTACCAGCAGGAATATCCGAATTGTCTTCCCTAAAAATCATACATCTTGAAGGTAACAGAATCCGCCGTCTCCCTGGCGGCTTGGAAAAGTTAGGGCAACTCGAGGAGCTGCATCTGGATGGGTGCAGGGAGCTTGCCGAACTGTCGGCGCTTCCGCCATCGCTGGAGCTGCTCCACGCCCGCAACTGTTTCAGTTTGGACACATTCTGCTGCCTTCCTGGATTGCCGAGCCTGATGACATTAGACGTTAGCAAGTCCTGTCACCTCACTCACTTCCATGGCCTGGAATCGTTGCAGCAATTAACCACGCTAAATCTGGTGGGCTGCAACAGAATCTCTTGTGGGACCCTCGAAAGCTGCTTGGCTGGTCTCACAGCTCTGGAGTGCGTTTCTGTTGGCGGGCCTGACGTCTCATCAGCTCAATTACAAATATTTTATGATTCCTTCAAGGTAAGATTTTCTAGCACCTGTGCATTGTGGTCAATGTGGGACCCAATGCCCAGGCTCTATAAGCTCTTCTAGATCTGACAAGCATCAAACTGATCCCCGTTTAACATGACTGATCAACTTGTGCGTCTAAAACATAAGACCTAACGCGGACTTACACGTGGGCATTTTTGTGTTGGCAGAACTTCTCTTTCAGCGAAAAATGTCTCCTGGCTAATCCAGACGCCACAGCAAATTGGCTGCATGCGGAGGTGGGCGGAAAGAAAGACTACGAAAACAATTGTATTGATTATTGTGCAGACAAGAATAAAATTGAGTATTGTGCAGGATATATCGTTTGTTTAGTCTCCTCTGGCCAAATCAGTGAGGATTGTGAGGTAAACTCAGGTTTTAACAGATTAAGCTACACAATTCAAAGGGATGATAGTTTACGTCCATGTCTGGTGAACCATCAGAACTTAACCATAGGTGGTGGAGATTATTTGGAAGTGCGTCTTGTACGAGTAGACGTGGATTTAAACTTTACTTGGTTGAAGAGGGGTAATAAAGTGAGGGTGCATGCAAGGTCTGATTATGAGAATTGGAAGGCATCTTTTAAATTTTTAATGTATGAAGCAACTTTAATGCCCTGTGAAGAACATAAGCCTCCCAATATGTTCACTTTTTTTATGTAAAACAAACGTGACATTGATACGACTGAAGTGACTGTACATTTCCTCTTTATTGTATACATTGAATATAAATGAGCTGTCCATTCTATTGTATTTGCTCTCATTTATGATTGCGTATCGATAATGTTTTAACTTTTATCATCGGTCGTCTGGAAACACCGTACACAACCATTGAAAAAATTAATAAAAATAATTTCAGTCACAATTTGCTTAGGTGAGAGCATATGTCACGCAGAAAAAGTTCAGTTATTTTTATCAAATCAAAATTTCTTTCTCGTCTGCCTTTACTATGGGAGAGGGCCCAATGGTGGTGCGGTCTCCTATGGTTGTTATAGGAATTGATCTGGGCACTATTCTTTGTGGGAATATAAATTTTAAAAAAGCAATGATAATTTTTTTTTAAAAAATATGCACTTAATACTTTTAAAAAGGTCCAATCAATGTTTGGCAAATAACTATTCCTATTAGATATTTATATTTCAAATACATACACTTACCAAAATTAGTGATATGATTGTCCAACTTGCAAATATATATGACAAAATTACATATTAATTATAAATATTACACATCCTTCTATTAATACACTTATACATTATACCTAACAACCTATAAACCTTCCTAAACTATATTATATATCAACCATATCATCAAAATGACTGAAACTGTTCCACAAATCAACCCTGCTACAACAACTTCTAGTTCCACCATGCCCAAGTACTCCCTCATTCACTCCAAATGAAGCCTACAACAACTAAAATATCATTGTAAGGCTCACCATTAACAATCACAAAACAATAAAATACATAATTAACAACACCTCTAAAATCATAATGATACATTCTATTTGTTTCAGATTTCAAATCACTTGTACGATTAAATTCAAATCCATCCCCTTTCAAATTCATCCACTTGCTCCACATATTACCCAATCAAATGCATTTAATTTAAATATCATCCAATCAGATGCAACCACATAGATCAAGGCCCAAATAATACTCAAATGCTTATGATGCCTATAAAAGCAAGTTCCCTTCTATAGATTGTTTTCTACACTTTCAAACACTTGTTGCAGGTTCATGTACTTATTTGAGCTTTGTTTGAAACATACAACCTCCATTTGAACTATAAGTTGAAACTATGTTTTTACACTTGTTTGAAATGTATGTATGTTTTCTCATGTATTTGAAATATGTATATTTTTCTCATGTGTTGGAAATGAAGTGTGATCTAAATTGTTAAAACTTCAACTCAGCTTGTGTGATCTAAATATTACACATCCTTTTGTTAATACACTTATACGTTATACCTAATAACCTATAAACCTTCCTAAACTATATTATATATCAACCATATCATCAAAATGACTGAAACTGTTCCACAAATCAACCCTGCTACAACAACTTCTAGTTCCACCATGCCCAAGTACTCCCTCATTCACTCCAAATGAAGCCTACAACAACTAAAATATCATTGTAAGGCTCACCATTAACAATTACAAAACAATAAAATACATAATTAACAACACCTCTAAAATCATAATGATACATTCTATTTGTTTCAGATTTCAAATCACTTGTACCATTAAATTCAAATCCATCCCCTTTCAAATTCATCCACTTACTCCACATATTACCCAATCAAATGCATTTAATTTAAATATCATCCAATCAGAGGCAACCACATAGATCAAGGCCCAAATAATACTCAAATGCTTATGATGCCTATAAAAGCAAGTTCCCTTCTATAGATTGTTTTCTACACTTTCAAACACTTGTTGCAGGTTCATTCACTTATTTGAGCTTTGTTTGAAACATACAACCTCCATTTGAACTATAAGTTGAAACTATGTTTTTGCACTTGTTTGAAATGTATGTATGTTTTCTCATGTATTTGAAATTTGTATATTTTTCTCATGTGTTGGAAATGAAGTGTGATCTAAATTGTTAAAACTTCAACTCAGCTTGTGTGATCTATATAGTGATGTTAAAACTACAACTTCAATATCAATATCATTCCAAATAAATTCATTGTTTAGGGATGGCCTTGCATATAAAACATAACTATTAGTGAAGGAATACTAATGCTATTACTTAAATTATTTAAATAAGTAATATACATATATTCCACACATGGCTTTAAGCCACCTTAGGTGGTTAGGCGTTGACTTGGAGAGTTTGACACAACTCTCCAAGCTATGTGTCGACACTCATTTGCCACCACTCTTTGAGTGTTTGAGTTGACTTCTAATTCAACTCAAACTCTTCATCTATATGTACTCTCATTGTGCATAGTTTATGTATATTGCAATTCTTATTGCTTTCACTCCATTTTGTGATCAGCTTTGGCTTAGTCGATTTTGCATTCTTTCATGGTATCAGCGCCTCACTAAGTTTGTGTGCTGATTCGTTTGGAGGTATCATCTTCATGGTTTTATTTTTCTTGTGAATCAGCGAATTTGCATTTGCTGTGAGGAGGGTTTGGCCAATTTGTTGAAGGCATTCAACCCCTACACTTTGGATCTAAAGTCTCTGTTTATCACCTAATTCTAGTCATTCATAGTTGTTGTTTTTTAGAGGTCAACCCCTGTTTCAAATGCTAGGCCATGCCATCGAATGCCACTATCTTCTTCTGCAATCAAAAGAGCTCAAGGAAAGTTTGGTCCAGTTGACGCCATAACAGAGGTAGCATAATGCTCGCAAGATCTGTTGGGGATGAATTGCAGAGGCGACTTTGCTCCATGCTGTGTTTCATATTGTTTGGGTGACTTGCTAGGAGAGGAGATGTCGAATCCTATCCAAAGGTGACAAGTCAGTGCAAGAAGTTGGGTCCACTTTTTGGCCAAAAAGTGAAAGCGTTTTCCCTAATTTTTAGAATTTGTCACATTTGACCTAAAAATTTGAAGCACTTAAAGATTGAATCTCAAAAAAAGTTAGTAATATGAAATGTAGTACTCAAAATCTAGTTTCCAAATATATAGTTTATTTTAATACCCAGATGATACAAATTGATTTTTAATAAGCATGTCTAAAAACAACTGTTTAAAAGCCAATTTTTTTAACCATACCATGCACGTGTATGACCAACATAATTTGACCTAAATAAAAGTATTTTTCTAAATCCTTTTGGGGAAATATGTGTAGTACAGTGAATATTGATGAGGATATTTTTTTATAAATTTTTTCTAAATATTTTTTTTATTAATTTTTTATTGGCCCTAATTGCTGTTTTCAAAAACCTCTTGTGTACGACCAACATAATTTGAGCAAAACTAATCATAAAATGATTTTTTTTTCATTGTGTAGAGAATGATGTCTAGATTGATGACATATAATTTTAAAAAAAAACTTTAAAAATTAAAAGTTATTAAAAAATACAAACACCTGTCATTTCAAGTTTTTGGAGTAGTTTGCTCATAAATTAAATAATAAATAGAAAAACAAGTCTAATTAAAAAAATGCATATTTGAAAAATAGACACTGTTGTCTGTAATGGGTTTTAATTTCATAAAAAAATTTTAAAAAAAATGTCATCAGCCATATAGGTAAACTCAGTCTTTTCTCTTGTTCTGTACTTAGAAAAAAACTTGCAGGTCCAAGGCAAGGGGTTGGCTTACCATGCCTTTCTCGAGCCTAAGATTTTAGGAACAGGTACCTGTTCCTTTTGCGTGGGAAAAAAAAGCACGCAGGGTTTTTTTCAAATTCAAATATCTATATAGAAATGGGTACCCGTCTGGGCTCGGGCACCCGTTCCTAAGCGGGTACCCGTTTAGGCTCAGGCACTCGTTCCTAAATGGGTACTCGTTTCTTTTAAAATGGGTACCCATTTCTATCGAGATTTTTTTGCCTGCGACTTCCCCTCTATGTGGACCCAACTTCTTGCACTTACCCTGATGACAGGGGAAAGAACCCATGCAGGATGTCGTGAAGGGAGAGGATGGGCAAAAGCCTACCAATAGGTGACGGTAGGGGCAAAGATCCCTGCATGGGATGCTCAACCCATGCACCCCAACTCACGCACCATGCCCCAATTGTAAGATCACCACACATATAGGTGCAAACATTTTCTACCATTAAATTAAGGCTCAAAACCTATGCTACACCCAGAGGCTTGAATTGACCAAGTAAGGTGCCAAAACCTACATAAAGGCCTGCGACCAAAAAGTGAGGCCAATCATCCACATAGAGGCACCTGGTACTTGGCATGTGAGGGAATGTTGAACTCAGGTCGAGCAGAAAGGGAGCAAATTGACCCTGAAGCAACTAGAAAGCATGTGCAAAGGAGTCTTGACTAAGAAATGGGGGTAAAACACCTCAAAAGTGACTAGAATCCTCCAAGGCATGACTATTTGGCACCCATTAGTGACAGAAAAGTGCCAAATCAGCATGAAATCGACCTGTGGAGAGAAAATCTATGTTCCAACGCCCCTGTTATGACCCCACATCAACTCAAATTGGCCTAAAATCGGATTGAGAAGAGGTAATTCATCCCATGGAGCTGAAAATTGACCCACAAACCCTTGTTGGCCATTTTTGGCCACCCTTGCATTTTTTATTTTTTTAGGCATTTTTGCCCTAATCCACCTTCTTCTAAAAAATGCCCTAAAATTTGTTTCTTAAAAGCATTTAGAATTATGCTTTTCAAATGTTAGAAAAATATGCAACACTTAAAATTGTGCCTTTTTTTTGTTAAAATAGGGGGTAATTCAAAATTAGGGGCAAATTTGCTTTGGAGAAATTTAAGGTTCTTTAAAAATTGTTAGTGCTAAATCAAGCAATTTCTTGTAAAAGGCAACTTTTAAAGTGCCAAAATTAGAATTTGTAAAAAAGGCTAAGTATTAGGGCTCAATTTTAATCAACCTTCTTAGACCTATAACATTGCATGATAACATGTCAAAACTGGGGGTAATCAAGCAAAGGGGGTTATACATGCACTCAGTTATAAAGTGCCACAAATTTAGGGGGGTGTCATTGAGTCTTTTGCTAAATTACATTGATCCTTATGAACTTCTATCCCCATTTGATCAATTCATCTAATCTACGAACACCTATTTGTCTAATCTACATGGTTTTATAAGTTTGATCAATTATATCTCCAAGAACTTCTATTCATATTGAGACCTTGAAAACACTTAATGAGGTCTGTAGAGCTCTTTGGGAAGGTCAATGAACAAAGAAGTCACAAGCTAGAAAATGACCTCATAAGTATAAGTCCAAGAGACTCTAATACTATAGAGGATTATGTCACATAATTTAACTCATTGAGGTTGCAACTAAAAGAAGGTGGGATTGAGAAATAGGTC
This sequence comes from Cunninghamia lanceolata, assembly GCA_027924645.1. NCBI lineage: Eukaryota > Viridiplantae > Streptophyta > Pinopsida > Cupressales > Cupressaceae > Cunninghamia > Cunninghamia lanceolata. The sequence continues at coordinate 4,680,809 of BSBN01000118.1, forward strand.
GATAAATTGATCCTTACGAACACCTATCAAATTGAGAGCCTATGGAAAATGATCCTTAATCTTGCAACTGATTCACATCGATACACTTATCACATTGAGAGCCTATGGTAAATGAACATGAATCTTGCATCAGATCACATCTCAAGTTGAGAACCATTCATTATGGTTAATGTTGCATATAAAACATAATATGTTTTTCTATATAAGGGTGACCTTCAATATGGAGATGCAAAGGATATTGTTGAATAGGTGACACGTCACTAAGTCCACCATTATAGTTTAGGTGAGTGAGGTGTCTTTAGCTAACATGGATGGTGGTGGAAGATATCTAGCAACATCTTTCAACTTTCTAATCATTTTTGCATACAACTAGATGACCACATTTTGCAATTGGGTATATGTTTACGATTCATATATTACATGTTTTTATATAGAAATATACATAAATTTTCTATGAGTGATTGCAAATTTGAGTTCTAATCAATTTATAGATACAACAAAATAAGCATGTTTTACAGTTGGATATACGTTAATGATTCATATATTTCATGTTTTTATATAGAAGTATATATACATTCTTCTATATGTATATATAATAGCTATGTATATTTTCATATGTTTCTCATGGGTTTTGAATGTTTCTATTCCAATGGGTGTTTAATGGTATTATATATTGATATTTATGATATAAAGGTAGCCTGCACCACCATCAGGCCCTCTCCCCTAGTTGTTTCTTACTCTACATTTAGCTCTACAACTTTCCAAAGGTGCCAGTGATTATATCGACATTTATGATTTCATATTTTCTATATAAAAAATGAAATATTTGAATCATAATCATATTTCCAATTGTAAAACATGCTCATCTTGTTCTATGTATACATAATAACAATGTACATTTTCATATGTTTCAAACTATGTTTTCAATATTTTTATTCCTGTGGCTGCATAAGGGTACTATATATATACAAATATATAAACATGAAAAATATGAATCATAAACAAACTTTGAACCATAAAACATGCTCATCTTGTTGTATGTATAAATTGATTAGAACTCTTTTTTACTATGACACAGCCTTATGATTCTATGCAGCCTCATGATTGTATAAATTTCATTTTTTCTACACCACAGTCTTGTACTATGAAACAACCTCATGATTCTAAGAGTGCTTGCTTAATCCTGACCCTAATGTAGTTGACAAAGGAAACAATGGTCACACCAAGTTCATCTAGGTTTAGTACAATAATACTCTTGAGTCTCTTAAAACCAATTATTGGACACCATTTGGTAATGCCATGACCCTACCTATAAGAATCACCACGTATCTCTAAAACCTCTACATTATAATTTAGATTAATATGTATATTATAATTGAGATATCTATTACTAGGGTAATTCATTATTAGATTTTTTTGGCAAGGGGTTAGGGGTTGAGATGCATAAGTGCTTTTAAATCAAAGCCTTTTGTAGGATGACATCTAAGTTGTCATAACTCATCTAGGTTTTATGTGGCAAGGCTTTAATATATGGGATGACAATCAAAACTAGTTTTGAGTCAAATGTAGGTGTGGGTAGTGTCATTAGTTGATAGAGCAAAAATAATAATGTTATAAAAATGTAACCAAATTTGATGTATTCTCCAAATTCACCTTAGATTCAAATTTGTCCTCAATTCTTATTGTGTCATGCCATTACACTTAGGAAGAATTGATCTTTGGAATGCTCATTCCAAGCCAAAAAACTTGACTCTAATAACATACTAAATAAAATATCTCACCATTAAACAATTAGCCATATGTACATAGGTCATTGATAACTTTATCTACACCACCATAGCTTCCAATGTTTTATAATTCTCAACCGTTAATCCATTTCTAAAAAATAATAAAATGTACAACTAAAATTTATACTCTAAAGTAAATGTTTTAAAGTCAATGTTTTTTATTAAAGGGGGATTAAAAATAGGGTTTGAAGGGACCTTGTAAACCCTTTACAAATAGCATATCATCAAAATTACTACAACTAACCCATAGCTAAAGCCCAAATAAGAATAGTAAGAAAAAAAATAAAACAATAAAACATAATAGAGATCAATAAATAGATTACAACTACTTGAGAGTGTCTACTGCCTCCAATTACTTCATATGGAGGTTGTTGTTACCATTTTTTTACCAAAACTCAAAATTGGCTAAGCAGATGTGACATTATCATTTTTTTTTGAGTGAGGTTTGATATTCTTTTGTTATGAGTTAGTTGCATAGTTATTATGTTTCAGTGTTAAATGTAGTTCAGCTGTTCAAGAAAGGAGAAAAGATTTCATATCATTCATTGCATTGCAGAACAGTCAAGAGAGATAAGTATTTCATTCATCACAATGATTATCCATTTACAAGTTGAAATAAATAAAAGAATAAGCATTGCATTGAAAGAAATGATGACATATCAGATGTCCCACACAAGCTGTGGGTTATAGCTGAACATATGTAGATATAAAGAAAATACTATGCATCTAATGAATGAAAAAGGAAAGACATAGCCATCATTGCCTTGGGATTGTTGATCTTTGAAGTTGCCTCCTGTCCTGCTCTTGATCTTGACATGTACCTGCAAAAATGTGGGAGGGGTCCTGTTAGAAGCTCTAGTTATGCAAATCCTATATCCATCAGAAGAGGCATAATACTTTGATTATATTGCATTGATCAAATGAACATCATCCATACGCAGAAGGAACTAAGAAAGAAACAATCATGGGACTTCATTGTTTTATTCTAATATGTTTGTTTCATGTGCAGGTATAGGATAAGTCATGCTGCTTTCTGAAGACATATCAGCATGCGGTGCAAAATGGGGTCCCACAAGAGTAGAGCCCAACATGTTGCCCCTGAGTCAAAGGGGAATAAGATCAGAATATTCATTTAAACTATGCAAAGAGGAGCATGATAAAGTAAAAGATTCCATACATCAACTTAGCCTATTGAGCTTCAGGCTCAATGTTCACCTATGACTACCAATCCAAAAAGTGCTGAAGTGATAATCATCAATGAATAGTGAGTTTTTTCATATGGCTGTCGATGAGGTATGAAACTGAAATATCAAAGTTACAGTGTCATATATTGATAATTTTTACTCATGATATTGGCAAAACAGTTCAAGTGAAATGAACAGAGTCTCACCATTCAATATGATCCGAATGCAAATACATTTGATGTAATACAGTGAGTTGGACAACAGGAAATGGACATGCCATCTTGAATAGTGAACTTCGCTGCAAATGACATATACCATGTTCAAGTGCAAATATGATCAATGCCAAATGCCATAATGTACCAATGGGGCAGCAAGAACAAGTAGATAAACGGAATGAACAGCTATGCAACGGTATAATAAACTAAGGGGTCCAATTCCTAGTCAAAGGGGCATAGTAGATAGCAATGCAGATACATGAAGCAGCCAAAGAATCAAAGTATCACTTGTTCTGGTGCATGGTCTCAACCATATATCATGTAAGCAAAGAACAAAGAGTTACATGATATATGTAACTGTATAGTTGTATGTGTATCCTGCTATTTTGATGCTACAGTAGTTGTGACCATAGCAGATAGTGTTGTAAAGAAGAGACAAATAGAACATCCAATAGATGAAACAGACAAGGTTGAACTTGTTTTGCATATTTAAGAGGAGTACATCAATGATATGAATGACCATAGAGCTAAAGTGAAATGGATAATCCACATGTGTCATCAATAAAGATCTCCACAACTTAAACAGCCAACTGGCAGTCAACATGTAGCATCATGACAATTGCCCATCCAAAAGAGAGTGAAGAGCTACAAGAGTTATAGAGAAAATAACATGTGCTTCAGCTTGTCCTTTTCTATCTATGCGTGTAGATGATATAGTGCATACTGAAGCAATCAGAGTATGATAGAAAGAAAATAAACTAAGCCAACATCACATATATGTATGCTATAGATTGCATGATCATTTCAAGTATGTCCATTTATAAATGGTGTTATCCTCAATAGGTGCAAAGATGTAATGAAAATAGTAGTTATGTTTCATCATGACAGTAGTGTAAGAAACCCCAATGTCCAAGTGTTCATGAATATCCAGGAGAGGACACCATGAGTTCTATGTGGACAATCATATGCATGATGTCATATCACAGTTGCTGAGTGTGATCATCAAGTTTATTCAAGGATCAAAGAAAGACATTCATATGATTATCTCAGTTCATAATGTATAATGTAATAGGTACAACCACAGTAGTTATATGATGAATGGACAACATAGCCTCACGGTGCAGTATGTTTCAGAATAGCCAAGGTAAAGCAAGATGCTTCAGACACAGTATCAGACATTGAAGCAGCAACAAAAATAGTCCAGTCTATGTATAAAGCACTTAGATCATGCAATGAAGTGGCAGAGTGTACCAATGACATTTATCTATGTTACAATAGGTATGGGGGGAGCAACATGGTCTCATTGTCCTCTACATACAAGAAATGAAACCCATTCTTTTATGCCGTCATGGCCAGGAATGAGAAGAGTGTATGTGTCAGTTCCAAGATAGCAGGAAAAGGATGAAGTGTCAATGGTATGTCCATCTATAGGAAGAACATAGTAAGCAGTAGAGAACGAGATTGAAACCTCCCTCTAATAGTTGCCATACCTCATGGTATTTTACAAGTAGAATATAGTGATAGTGCCAGGAATATTGCCTTTAAATAGATCTCTGAGTTTCATTATTGCCAAGTATGGTCATGGCTATAATAGAGAGGAATGTTTAATTCATTTCATAACAAGATAACCATCAGGGTTTCATATAAAATGACAAGGAAGAATGCCTTCACATCAATAGGAGATCATGAGAATGCAACTCAGTTATGCTATTACGGCCATGGCGGCCTTGTATGAAGAAATTAGAACAAGGACCATAAAACCATTTTTTGTGTCTTCGAATGTAAAGTGAAACACAGGAAAAAATAAATGGAGCCCACTCTAAAAAAACCCACTTGGGGTTTTGTTCTCAAACTACTTAGAATTAGAGATTTGGCCACGACCTTTCAAAACATAAAGGATGATACACATAATAAAGAGACGTACGCTTGTGTTCTAAAGTCTAAACATTAATTTGCAAAATGGAACAAGGAAATGATATAGAGATTAAAGGAGAGGGGCCTATACCATCGTTTTCTGCAAAGGAATATGCTTGAAATAACCTTACTATGAAGCTCGAGCCAACCTCTCATGGCGGTTCCCAAAGCACAGGGAAGAGGTAACCACGGAGCAAAATAAAATTGCATCCAAAAACTTGAATGGCAGTGGTTTGAAGGCTGAAATTTGTCCCAAAGATAAATAGAAACAACTCACATGTGGGCAGAAAACAATTACCTTTCTTTTTTTGCACAAATCCTTTAGAAATGCAGAGAGATTGAAGAAATTGTAGGGCAAAACCCTACCATCGATAGTGGCAGAGCAAGCCAGAAAATTCTTCAAAAATGCAAAGTCAAAATGATGCAAAAAAATAGGGTTGAGTGGTTTTGTCTTAGGGTTTGTTTTGCCCTAGTTCAAAAGTAGACATTTTGTCACATTTAAAACTTTTAATCAAATGCCATCGTGGGGGGGGGGCGTATTTAGTCCCTTGTGGGATATTTGTTGGGTATCTAGGCTATAAGCCTTTCAAAACTTCAATGGCTATAAGCCTTTAAATAACAAATCAAGGTTAAGATATGAAAATATCCTCCATGGACAGTGAGTAGGGAGAAAAGCCATTTGGGCTTTATTTTATTTTTTGCCAAGACTATCCATTAGGGCATGTCATTTTATGTTTTTTTGTAGAAAATCAAACAGTGCATGTATACGCCTAAAAATGACACGATTTGGTCTAGAAAAATATTCTTAATATTTATTCCCTTCTTTATTCCTCTATAAATAAATAAATAAATCAATTTATTTATTTGATTCATTTTCTTCCAACAATTAAATAAAAATCCTTTATTTAATTAAATTCTTCCAAACAATTAAATAATTCTTAATTATTTAATTAAATCAAATTCATTCTTCCAAATTTGAATAAATTAAATCAAATTTATTTAAATCCTCTCAATCTCCAAAAATAAAATAAAATCAAATATTTTATTTATTCCTCCAAGTCATGCACAACAATTAAATAAATTCATTTATTTAATTTGCTTTCTTATCTTCTAATTCTTTAAAATGTCTTCCAAATCTTCTAAAAATAAGTCTTTTTCTCCATGCACACAAAATTAAATAATTTATTATTTAATTTCTCTCAAATCATGCAAAAGCAAATCTTAGGTTGAGTTATCTATTCAATCAACCTTGTTTTTATCAATATCTCTTAAATTAGAAAAAAAACTTTCTAATTTATGAAAAACATGTCTTATCTTTAGAAAAGAAAGTGATTAACTCAAATAAAACAACTTTTGTGTGACACTTGTCTTCTTTTTATTCATTGCACATTCCTCAACTATTCTCAATCGTTGATCTTATTTCTCTCAAGTCTATAAATTGAATCCTGTTCCTCCATTTCATTCATCCAAGCTTTAAGTATTGTTACGCTGTAGGAATTACAGCGCGTCTTTGGCACCAATTCCTTCATTGCTTGTGATCACATTTTTTACTACGCACTTCGCACTACTACCTTCGTCTTGAAGCTCCTCTTCATTGCTACATTACCATAGCCATTCATAATCGACATTCTTGACAAAGCAAAGAAGTGCACTCTTTGAGGGCCCTATTTCATACACGCAAGGACGATTTTGATAGGCAATCAATGGAAGTTTCGATCTAAGGAGGTTTGCTTTGTTATTTGATTCATTGTTATTGGATTTTCTTAGTTCACTATTCTATTGAGTTTTGGGTATTTGATATTGTTTATCATTGCATATTCATTGTTGATCCAATTTACCCTAACATTTTTGGCGCCCACTGTGGGGCCTAGCCCCAAATCTAACCCAAAAACTAATTTTTTGTGTTTTAGAAAGCCGTACACAGGAGGAAACAGTGCATACGTCACTTCCTAACATGCATTTGTTGTCTGTCACGGTGCATCCACTCCCGCAGCGCATACATTCACTGTTCCAGTGCATATACCATCTATCATGGCGCATCAGTTCACGCAACACATATATACACTATTCCAGCGCTTTTACCCTTTGAGGTAGCGCATACATTGGATCAGTGCATATACACTTTATCTCTGTGCATTTACTGTCTGTTTCAGCGCATTTGTATTACTGCGCTTCTGTTGATTGTTTCTGCGCATTCAGTCTCTGAAGCGGTGTCTCTGTTGTAGGCAGTGATTTTAGGGTTTTTAAGGAGATTTTTGCTAACGCTAACGTCATTGCAGGAACTCTCTTGATCTATTTTGCAGGCTAGGCACTGGTTTAGATTCATATAGTTGCACTTGTTAGCTCACACTTTGATTTCTAAAGGGAAAGTAAAATGGATGCTTATGCAAATCTCACATAGTTAAACTAGGAAAGTGGTAAACGAATCATTGCTATCTTGCATTGCAACATTGCTATCTTTTCAAAGTTATTGCTATTTGGATAAAATTGAACTCATCATTGCTATGTGGGTAAAAATGAACCATGGCTATCTTGATTGACCATCACTTCAAAGTTAACAACTCGTGCTATCGTGGATACAATTGAACTCATCATTGCTATGTGGATAAAACTGAACCATTGCTATCTCGATTGACCATCATTTCAAAGTTAACAATTCGTGCTACGTGCTTAAAATTGAACTCATCATTTCTATCTTGGTTAAAATTGGACCATTGCTATCTTGCTAATCACTTCAAAGTGCTGTGCTTGCCAAGTAGATAGCTCATCTAATTTTCTTCATTTTAACTAGGGGAAAAGAACAACTGTATACTGTGTTTTGGGAATGATACCAGGCCTATGCTCTCCCCTATCTTGGGTGATCAAAATGCCAGACATATCATTTTCACATGTGTTTTTCCTTTAGAGGGGCCTTCTCTTAGATACAGTTCATCCAAGTAGGAACGACCCTAAGTGGTAACAAGCTAGACGCCAAGCCCTTCCAAGCCACTATGAAAGAATTGTGTTTGGAGCAAAAGATTCAAACAACAAGTGCAGTTGTGTTATACCAACAACCAACCTCCCCCAAAACCCTCCAAGGCGCAACCCTTGCAGGCTGGGAGACTCCATAACGGAGAGTAGTGTTACCGCATGTATAACCACTCGAACGGTTGCCCTTATTACTCATCCTTGTTTTAGTGAGACCAAAAACCTCTATAATCTGGTGCAGGGAAGGGCGATTATCACCTCCCAAAGATGCCTCACCTAGAGATAGGGAGAATTCAGTTTTATACTATCCTTTGAAACCATAGGCTATACTTGCTTTCTTTTTAGTAAAAAAAGATTCAAAAAAATCACAAAAAATAAAAAACCATAAAAATTTTCTGTGTTTGATGTGTTTTCTTGACATAAATTCTAGAAAATCAGATCAGAAAACATTCTTGCAACCAAAGTACCAAAAACACCAAAAAAATTCCCAAAAATTGGAAAAACATTAAGAAAAGCCAGAGCGGCACATCCGTCCTCTGTTGCAGCGCATCTGTGTCGACCTATGGCGCATCTGCATCGACCCATCGCACTTTTACTGCCTATTACAATGCTTTTATCTTTTACCAGTCCGGTGCATTTGTTGCGACTTATAGCGCATCTGTCTATTTCAACAGTGCATTTATTTTAGCGCATACACGACAGTGAGCACTTGCACAGTTTTCGAGAGAAAAAATTTACCAGTTCTGAGTACCCATTTCAGTCTAGTTTCTAGTTCAGAGATCAGGTTCCACCTTGCAGTCAGTTTTTCATCCATTTCACGTCAAAATCTCTCTTTTGTTAGTCATCCATTTCACCTTCTATCAGGTCTTTCTATTCCAAAAGTTAAAAGTATCCCATATCAGGTCAGCATAGGCCCCTTTTTCATATCACTTTGGATTCAAGTAACCCTAGTAGGTCACAGAACTTTGCTAGAGGTCTTGGTGCACGACTAGCCCCTACATAGTAAGACAGGTATCGAGTACCCTTACTAGTGGCTACCGTCTTGTATCGGCCATCTTACTTGGAATCATTGATCGAGAAAGTCCTTTGTCCAAATCTTATCATAGGTATCCTATTCTCAGCAGTCTCCATAGGCACCTTGCCAAAATCTCTAGCCCCATTCTAACTCATCCCGCGTCACCTTGCATGGTTCTTACTAGATCTCAATACAAGAAACAACTTGAAATGGCCAGATCATCCAACCACATCTTCACACCTCACGATAGTGATGAGGAAATCTCTAACGAAGACTACCAAGGAAGCATCCAAGATCAGGAATTCCAACGCTTAATAGAGAAAGTGCTCCATGTAGACCCTCATAAGTATTTCTATCATCTTGCTAGTCTTGGAATTAAACTCCCCGCGGATTTTGATATAAGCACAATCCTGGAAAACATAGAGGATGATCATGAAAAAGGAAAGAATACCATAGACCCAAACACATATAATAAAGGAAATAAAACCATATACCAAAGTTCTCCTATGGAAGAAATGAGGAAAGAACTCGAGGATCTAAAGCAACAAATGTCAGATCTCAAAACGGGTACAAACACTAAAAACTACTCCTTGGAAGATATTGCACCGTATCCCTTTGATAAAAGTTTGATCATGAAACCGTTCCCCTATCGATTCGAAGTTCCTAAGTTTGACAAGTACAAAGGGAAAGGGGACCCTAGAGATCACATTAGGGAATTCAACGCAACATGCTTGGAAGTAGCTCACAATGAGACTTACTTAATGAGACTATTCCCTAGATCTCTAGATTGCCAAGCTATGGAGTGGTTCTCACGGCTTCCACCGGGCATCAAAACTTTTGATGAGCTAGTCAACAAATTTATCACGCACTTCTCATACAATATTGAACATGAAGTCTCTATGCTTGATTTATGCAACACCAAACAAAAGAGTGGTGAGTCATTTGCTACTTTCCTACAAAGATGGAGACAGCTAGCAAGCAAGTGCTCGTATGATGTACCTGAGAAGCAACTAATGGAGATGTTTGTCCATAACCTCAATATCGATCTTAGCTATCAAATACATATACAATGCCCTACATCATTCCTAAAAGTCATAGAAATGGGATTGTTTATCAAAAAATCTATGATCTCTAAGGGGCAAATCAAGTTATACAAGGACACACATACCTCCAACTACATGAATGACAAATCAAAGTTTTGGACCAAGAATAAGAATGTTGTCAACGACGAAGTGGTTGACGCCAAGGTGGTGGCTCCCAAGCAACAACCCATACTCACTCTCAAAGGAGAAGCAAACAATGTTATGCCAACCAAAACATTCTCTCGGGAGCCAAGACCATGGTTCAGCGCAAATCCAAGGCAAAAGTTCACACCACTGGGTGAGTCCCAAGAATCCACATTACGGAAGTTACTGGCTAACAATGAAATCTCTCTACCGCCAACAAGTGATTATGAGCCTATAGTCAAACCTCCCTATTGGAAAGACACTGACTATTGTGAGTATCATAGGGGAAGGGGACATAAAACCAACAATTGTATCCGTCTCAAACATGTTATCCAAGATGTGCTTGATCAAAATCAAGGAGGAACCCAACAACATACCTCCAATGAGACACATGTGGCTTACAGGGATCCACTTCTCAATCAAGACAGGCCATACAACAACAACAAAAACCATGGTAATAGCAACAACGACAACAACAACCAGGGCAATAACAACAATGGTAATAACAACAATAATCGCAACAGGCAAAATCAGAATAGTGAGAATAGTAATGCCAACTATGCAAGTGTGCCATTCGACTATACCATCAATTGCCTATCTGAGCATGTCCCACAAATCAATGTGGTCATGCCCAATCAACAATCAGAACCTAACAGAACTGGTTGTAGTATCATTACTCGCAGTGGTAAAGTCACCTTGAATACCATCCCTCCAAGGTCGTCACCTTCTTAGTCCAACTTCCGTCAGTATAATGTCATAGACCAACTACAGAAGACTCCGGCCCACATTTCTATCTTGGAGTTGTTGCATCTATCTCCTTCTCATAAGGAAATTCTCAATAAATCCTTAGTGGAAACCACTGTCCCCACTAACTTGGCCCAAGAGAAGTTTCAGGATATGGTAGGTAATCTGACCTCCTCAAGTACCATATCGTTTACCGAGCAAGATGACCTCTCAGTGTCTCAACCTCATAACACCCCTCTACATATTGTCGCCTTCATCCACAAGCACCGCAGCAAGAGGGTTCTCATTGATGGGGGATCCAGTTTAAATATTTGCATGTTAAAGCTAGTCCTTACATTGGGGTTCTCTGAAAATGCCGTCGATCCAAGGAAGAAGATTACTATCAAAGCCTATGATGAAGAGGAGAGAACTACAAAGGGAACAATAGTCTTACCCATACAAGTGGGACCAGTGATAAAAGATGTTGTGTGCCAAGTCCTAGATAGGGAGCTTGCCTATAATATTCTCCTAGGAAGACCATGGATTCATGCCATGAAAGCTATCCCTTCGACCTATCACCAATGCATAAAATTCCCGCATAATGGCAAGCAAGTCACCATCCAAGGAGACCCTGATCCCTTCCAGCATTGCAACTCTGTCCTTTCAAAACCTGATTGCATCATACCAAACAATAGAGCATCTACATCCCCTACCCCACAGCATGATCATACCTTTGAAGCTTCCTCATCAAGGCCCAAAGAGTAGAAGATTACCATCAAAGAAACCAGAGTTGGGGAATATTCCATAGAGCATAGCCTCAATCTAGCCAAGATGCCATTATCTCCTAGATCCTTTGGTCGACCCAAGCATTTTCCAAAGCCATCTGCTCCTCCTATACCTCCCATGGCTCCCTTTGTAAAATGGGGGACCTTATTCGATGAAATAGAGGAAAGAGATGTCTTACAATGGCTTTATACCGAAGAAGAAGATAACATACAATAGGAACCACCTAGGCTCCCAACAGAACTCTATGGACGAGGAGAAGCTATCCTACACATAATGGGTTATGAAGGACAAGGCCCTATCGACCTAAGAAAAGAAGGAATCATAGAACCCATTCAACCTTCTTCATCCTCACTGGCTGGAAATACAAATGGCCTAGGATATAAAGGTAAGGGCAAAGCTAAAGAAAACACTTGTCTTGTAGAAATGATCCATACACTTCAAGTGGACAGTGACACAGATTCCAATGAATATGAGTGGGATTAGCTGACAGAGCATTCCTACGATGACAAAGAGTGTGATACCATTCAAACTTATAGCCCCTATCGTGAGGGACAAATGCTACCGAATAGACCACTAGAGTCTGATTTGCCTATCTTTGAGAATATGACTTTCGAGGAAGGTTTGAGTTCTATCACAATAAACAATTTGGAGGAAAGCACCATCCTATATTGACTACTCTCAAGTCTATAAATTGAACCTTGTTCCTCCATATCATTCATCCAAGCTTTAAGTATTGTTACTCTGCAGGAATTATAGCGCGCCTTTGGCACCAATTCTTTCATTGCTTGTCATCACACTTTTTACTACGCACTACACACTACTACCTTCGTCTTGATGCTCCTCTTCATTGCAACATTACCATAGCCATTCATAATCAACATTCTTGACAAAGCAAAGAAGTGCACTCTCTGAGGGCCCTATTTCATACACACAAGGACGATTTTGATAGGCAATCAATGGAAGTTTCGATCTAAGGAGGTTTGCTTTGTTATTTGATTCATTGTTATTAGATTTCCTTAGTTCACTATTCTATTGAGTTTTGGGTATTTGATATTGTTTATCATTGCATATTCATTGTTGATCCAATTTACCCTAACAGTGCAAACTTGTAGAACAAGTAAGACTTCATGTAGTTTTATTGTTTTATTTGCAAGCGAGACCAATTATGAAAACAAAACTGCAAATATCATGTAAAGTTTTGTTTTAAAGCAATAAATTATAAATTTCTTTAAAATAAAACTATTTTTATGCAGTTAACGCAAATAGGATCTTCTTTGCTTTCTTTGGGCGAATTGGGCAAAAAAGGATAGAATTAGGAGCTTTTATGGGTCAAGATGAGCTTGTTTTAAAGCAGAATTGGTGGGGGCCACTTGATAGATGGTTCTGATAGCTTTATTCTTCAGATTGGAGGCAGATTGGTGGTAGTCTGAGGGCTTTATTTTTAGCTTTTTTATGGAGCTTGAAAATGGATTCTTTTATCTATTTTTAGGAGCTTTTTTGGACAGATCTCCTAGAGGCATTTATAGGAGGAAAACTTAGTCTTTTTCAGTCAGTTGTTACCTTTCTTCTCTCTTGAGCAAAGACAGAGAGTTGTATACAGGCAGTTGGCTCATGTTGTTTTGCATTGTACTCCTTCCAGTTTAATACAACAGATTTTCCTATCCCATCAATTTGTCTTCTCTTTGCAGTTTGATTTGATATTTCATTATGACAATTTTATGTCCTTTGTTGTGTCTCTTGTTGTAAGATTTGTCTTTGGTCCTGGTTGTAATCCGTGTTCAATTTGAACTTCTTTACAAATTATTTTAGGATCAAATCTCCGAGGTGGGGTTGTGAAAGTTTAGGTGTAAAGGGCTATTTGTGAGTAAAGTTATTCATTTAGATTAAATCTTATAGTTAATTTTGCATTTTAGTTATTCTCTCATCCCTTTTCTCAGACAAGTTAGTAGTTTAGGAAATCTTAAGGAGAATGAGCTCACTTTGGAGATTCCCTCTCGAAATAGATCACCCACATCTAAGAGGGTTTCCATGTTTCAACAAGACAGTCAAGCTTGACTTGACTAGTGGCACAATCCTGATTGACAACAGTTTTTGGCACACCTGGTGGGACAAAAACACATTTTTCCTCTGTTGTTTGGTATGCACAGCAAGGTGTTCAACCTTTTAGAGGTAGAATCAACATACTTGGTGACTCAAATTTCTAGCTTTGCATGCAGATCCAATGATCATCACATGAAGAATAGTACATGCTGAAGAATCAGGTGTTTTCTTCAATATCAACAGCCTTTGGAGGCAAAGTTATCAAACACCCTGGCGACTCTAAATAAATGGCCAGACTGTATCCTTTTGTTGCATTTAACAGGGGCAACCCGTTACAACTTGTTTAGCATGACGATATTCTAGTTGCAGCCCTTAGAGGACTGTCATATTTCACTGGAGAGGATCACACTACAGCTATTGAACACATTCAAGATGTTGCAACGCTGTGTTCAGTACATAATGTTACCCGAGAGAACGTTGCAATTAGACTCTTGGCTGCATCGCTGAAAGGGAAAGCTTTCCAATGGTTTCAAGGACTCACAGTAGGCTCAATCACATCATGGATGACCTGGGAGATGGATTGCAGAAATATTTTGAGGATAAATCTGATCTTTTATTTCTACTATAGTAGTTGAGTACCATCAAGAGGCATCCGCATGAACATATGTTAGACTTTAACTACTGCTTCCAGAATACTTGGGATAGAATCCCCATGACGGTAAGGCCTACACCACAACATGCCTTTTTTTTCTATCTTAGAGCTTTAGATAGTGAAATATTTGTTATGATTCAAGCTCTGGGTGGATCTACCATTCCCAATGCTTTTGCGATTGCTGTTAGAGCAGAAAACTGCCTTATTCTAGCAGGGAAAATAGCCCCAAGGCCTCCCTTACCCATTTTTTTGCAAATTTAGCCACCTTTGCCTATGACAGTCCCTCTTTTGGCTGCTGTCCCAACTATTCCAACCATAGGACACTAGGCTACTACTCAAGAGACTGTTGTTCCAGTCCAAACTCAAGAATTTCAGGAGCTTAAAAATACAATTGAGAGCATGGCAAATGAGTTTGTTAATTTCAAGAGGCAAATCAGTCAAGAACACAAGCTATACTAGACTCTGTATTAGCCTAATAAGCCATATAGGCCTCCCTTCCAAACTGATCCATAGGCCCCAAGAAGAAATGGTAACCCTGAGGTAGTTTTTATGAATTGGTAAAGCCCTAAATTTTGTGATGAGAATTATCCCCAAGGCCAAGAGACGGGTTTTGAATGCAAATAGACTCCCTAGAAAATCAAACTCCCAAGCTTCAGAAGTTCTGATTTTGTTCAGGAGCCTGTCTGCATTCAAGATCGGTCCATTAGTCCTCAGCTTCAACCATATCAAGAACTCAAACCAATCAGAGTCTCAAACTTCAAGCTAACAGCTGAAAGATCAAATATAGAACAAAAGGTTGCTGCTATAAGTACTACATCCCCAGTTGAATTTGAACATTATGCATGCATAGCAGGAGTTGATTCAAACTTGGTCTTGAACCCTATGCATTTTGAATCATTTGAAAATTTTTCTAATGCTTTCTATAAGATGTATCAAAGCAGGATGCATAAATTAGAGGTTGAAAGTCTTAAATTGTAGGAGCTGAATGCCCAAATTTCATTACAAAAAACACTGCATAAAGAGGAGGAGCAATCAATTTCTTTGTTCAATCAGTTACCCAATTTTGTGGAACCAAAAGAGGAATACATGTTCATGTCAGAGACAACAACTTTGGAGCAGTAGGAGAGTACTCAACATTATGAGGAATTGATGAGAAAAGATCACCAACATGATAATAGCATCTCAGATCAAGAAGAGGGAAATAAAGAAGAACCTATTTTGGAGCTCAGTAGACTGAATGGAAGCTATTATGACATAAAGAGCATCTTTTTTCCATCAGAAAATAAAAAAAAATTGCTTAAGGTTCATGTTATGAGTTTGGATAATATGCAACAAGAGTGTGTTGAACCTTAGTTTTCCATTAACCTCTTTTATGAGCTCCCTAACTTCGTGCATGGAAGTGAGAATGGCATAGTCATACCAGGTTCTAACCATCATAGTGATGAGGACCATTTTGCTATGGTGTTGATCCAAGTACAAGTTGGTGAAAATAGCCTCGATTTAATTGATCAAGAGCTTGAATCTATGATTTATTTTAGGCAGAAATTGAGCTTTTTTTCTCACATTTAGATGTCATGCCAGCATTGATTGAGGATGGTTACCTTGAACAACAAAAAGAAGAGGTGACTGTACTCCTAGATGAGCCACTGGCTATGGAGAAGACCAACAAACAACATACTCTTGACTGGGAAGGACTACCTTTCTGTGGTATAGATGAATCACAAGTACAGATTGATAAAGAGGTTAGTTTGTTATTGCCTTCATTGACTGAAGAGACTTTTGTCTCGGAATGTATCTCCTCATGTTATAATGATTTTTTTGATCCTAGCATAGTTCTTATTGAGAATATTCTGAGTTTTGCTAGTATTAATGAGCTATTAGCAACCTTGACCGAGGAGGATGATCCATTGGCCGAGGAGGAGGAAGCAATATGGCAGATTATCATGCAAGATCCAGATAATGCTGTTGTTTTCGATCCGAAGCCTTTGAGAGGGTACCCTATTAGATATTTGGCTAGGTTGGCAGCCAATGAGAGAGAGCAACTTCCTAGTGACACTGTTTCAGACCAAGGAGAGTATAAAGTTGAGTTTAATCAACTTACTGGTTTATGTGATCAGTCAGGCAGATGGGCAGCTGATTGCATGATCCTAATCAGAGAGGTGTTGCAGCACTTTTCTAGCTATTTGTTTTTATCTTACCTCTTTTGGACAATTCATAAGTTAATGGAGTATTGCAGACTACGAAGGAAGCACATTTATTTTTTGGAACTAGTGAATGGTTTTGTCTGATCAGTCACTTTGGCTGGTTAGAGTAGGGTTAGGTTAGTGTTTTCAATCAATAAGTGCTCAATGCACATTTCCTTTCAGTCAGTGTTTTGTTTCCCTAAGTGCTACTGCACAAGTGTTTCAGCCATCAGGGCATGTTAGTTTGCTTTCAATTGTGTTAGTTTTTAGTTTTCTATTGCTGTTTGAACTGTTGGAGAGCTGAATTGCAGTGTTTTCTGATTTTGAGAAGGATAGAGTATGACTCGATGCCCAATGGATGTTCAAGGCAACTAATCAAATGCTTAGCAGGCAAGCATGTTGGGAATGAAGGTGTCTCAACCCTGGTAATTACTTGTATTTTTACATTGTATTTATTTACTAATTGCCTATTGTATTAATTGGATGCAAATCCTATGTTGTCATATTATGGGAGTTGGCACGGTGATGTGTCATCCTACATGGCATATGACCACATGTACTTTTGTCCTCACATGAGGAGATAGGCCTCCCACTTAGTGGTAGGAATATTTTGCCATGTGTCGGCATCTTGGATGTTGTGTAAGGGAATATTGACTATAACGGTCATGACAGATTCCTAAGACAAAGTTATGACATGTAAGAGTCAGAAATAGGAGATTCTATGACAGGTGAAGACATGTGTCGACAAGCATCTTTGAAAAAGGCATCTTTGGGTGCCCCAAGGTGGACTATGACATGTAAGAGAATATGCTATTTATAGCCTATGTATGATAGATTCTCTTACAACTGTAAGTTATGACAGCTATGATAGATTCTATGATGGTTGTAAGAGTTGTAAGAGCATCTGTCATAGCCCATTTTGGAAATAGGAAACCTCCTTGGGATGGGGTGACTTGACAAGTGTCAGGAGAATCCTACAGAGTTGGACAAGTGTCTATAGGTGTGGGTTTTGGGCCATGAGGCCATGTTGGATGCCCATCCCTATGTAGAGCCATTTCTGCCTTGTATATTCTATATAAACAGAGGCTTTTGAGAGGAGATGTATTATAGGTTTGACAGGTACTGTTATGCTACCAGTTTGTCTCTAGAGATGAGTGTCGAAGACTCTTGAGAGCTTGCATTGCAAGTGTATTGTAAACTATTTTAGTTTTGTTAATACATTGTGTAGGTTTTGGAGTGTGGGGTTTTTCACCTGATAAGGGTTTTCCCCACGTATATCTTGTGTCTCTCTTCTTCTGTCTCACTTTCTTGTTTATGTGATTACTACAATATCTCTATTAGTGGGTTTAACATTGCTATAATAGTAAGGATAAATTGAATTTGCACTCTCCTCCCCTCATTAGATTAGTGTAGGAAGCGTTTTCCGCATACCTAGCTTCCTTTCAGTTGGTATCAGAGCCTAGCCAGTTTTGAAATACATTACTATAACCTAGAATGAGGAATATCATTATTTGAAATACATTCTATAACCTAGAATGAGGAATAGAATATATAATTTGTTATTTTCCAATCCTTATTAGATGTATTGAATAGTCTACACTTCTGAGTAGGAAGCCTTTCGGCCATGCCTTAGATGTATTTTATATTTTCTTAGATAGTGAAGCAAGAATAGCTTCACGGGTATATAGTTAAGACTATGCCTATGGTATTCAACATAGATATTTGTATTAAAACCATGCCTCTGTATTAGAGAGTTTCACCATGTTACATATTAGAGCTCATGGTGTTAAATAAAGAGCCCACTGTGTTACATATTGAAGCTCATTGTGATATATATATATATAATGGAGCTCACCATGTAATATATATTTAAACTTACCATGTTTTACACTAAGCTCATTGTGTTATTAATTAAGCTTACTATATCAATACTATGGTTGATAGTATCTTTCTTGATAGGCTGAATATGGCAGACTGTATTACCAATACATAGTTGACTGTATTATCTATATTATGGCCAACTGTATTATCAATACATGGCGAAATGTGTTATATATTATATCCACAATAATATTTTATAGTAGGCAGTTGTGCCTAAGTGTGGCCGATTGTGCCAAAGACACTTAGAGCTTGGCTAGGTCAAGATTAAGTCAGTAAGAAGTGCTTGACTATTATTCAAAACCAAGTTTGGTCATAGAAATTGTATTATGGGTCAATATGTACTTTAGGAGACTTAAGTGAAGATCATTTTTGTGAAAACAAAGTACTTATCCCACAATAGTAGTTAATCATGAAAATATAGAGTGTTTTGAAGAGCTTTAAAAGAAGCTAGTTTGGAGTCAAAGTCATTTGCCGTAGACTATTATCTTTAAGTAGATAAAGAAGAATGAGATGTATCTAGAAGCTATTTTTTAGTTATCCTAATCTATGCATTTCTAATTTTATAGAGGAATGATCTTTAATCCTATCTTAGGCTAAGATTAGCCACACGATAGTTGAGGGATATACTCACTATAGTAATGATAAGTTGTAATATTGATTACTTTATTAATATGGTATCTCTTTGATATACACGAGGAAGTGTATTCAATTCGATGGTACATGAAACTATAGTTATCTTTGATAGATTGTCAGTCAAACAACTATATTCTTTGACTAAATAGATAGAGTCTTAATCATAAAAACCCTATGGTTTAAATTTCAAAAGCTTGCTTGTATTGAGAGTACAATGAGCATGTGAATATGTTGATAGGGTATTGAGTAGATGATAGTATGCCATAGACCTGTGATTGCAAGAATGCAAATAGAGACTCAATATATGTTATATAGTCACCTAATTTCTTGCCTTATAATTGTCAAAACAACTAGTAGATAAGGATTATGATATATCTTTATAGCCAGTATGGTATAAGCATGTCAAAAAGAATTATTATTTATGTGAGTGAATAGAGTAATAAGAATGTTGTCTCCAAGTTGAGAAAAGAGAGAGTGAACATATGACAATTTATATATATGAAACTTTGGCCAAAGTAATGCAATAGTCACTACTTGCATTGTTGGTTCATGGTGTACCAGATAAGCTAAACAAACAGAATAGGTCATACATAACTAGAGCTAGACTAGAGTTATAACTAGATTGTCTTTAGCTAAGACACATAACTAGTTCTTAGATGGCATATGGAATCAGTTGATTCTCATTATCTATTACCCTTGTGAAGGGAAGGGCCACTTCTAGGAAGGAATCACTTTTAAAAAAATGGTACTCAATTTCGAGTTGCTAGTCAAAAGTTGCATCAATTTTCCTATTTCCGTACCTTGCCTAAATTTGCATTAAAAAATTTTACAAATTGCCTTTCAAATGAAAAAATAAAAAAGGGAGCCTAGAGTTAAGACCTCACTAGTAGGGCATGACCCTGCCATATGACCAAGGCCTTCAAGGCTCCTTTCTCATAGGTCAACTCCTTTTTGCCAGGGGTTTGGGAACCTTTCAACAGGATGATGCCTTTTTTGCAGGCCATGGTCCATGCCTTTTCAAATACCCAGATCAGGCCTATGTCTCCTAGCTATGCACGTGGGCTTTTGGCCCTATAGATTGGACCTCCTCATTGACTGTGTCCATGGGCTTTTGGCCCTACAAATCAGACCTGTATGTACACAATTGACCGAGCAAATCAACCTCTTGTGCCTTCAAATGCTTATATTGGGCCTTTTCCACATGCCTAGTTTGGTTTCCACATAATCAAATCGCCCTATTCAACCTAGTTGACCTCTTATATACTTTACACAACACATGAATACAGAGAAAACACATAATTTTTCTTTGAACACAAACACTATTTTAAATTAAACTATGCAAATTTTACTGAACCAGTAGTGGAACCAGAACAAGCTCTGATACCATGTTGGATTTCTAGGAAACTCTAGAAGGAATGCTGGTACAGGTCGGGCAATGAAAGTTGAGCAATTGCACGTCCCTGCAAGTTGGAAAATAAAGAATGCAAAGCTAAAAGACATGAAAAATTGGATTCAATCACTCAAATGCATTTACCCATGAATATGATGTACGATTATAGGAGAGAGGGAAGAAACCACCATGTAGAATCAGAGGAGAAGATTAGGTAGTCGACTCCCACTAACTAGAACTGGTGGCAAGTTAACTTTCTCAAGACTCACATGCAGTGGTGAGTGAACTCTCAATGACTAGGACATCTAAGTAGGCTTAATGCCATGTGGAATTATCCATGTGCAATTAAATAATGCATGTGATAATTATATACACTAACAATTAGATGTGAGTTTTTAGTTAGTTATTACTTATGTGTTAGTTGTTAGTTAATGGTTTGGGTAGTTAGTGTGTAGAATGGCTTTATAAATCCATAGAATGTAATCATTTGTGTGTTGAAGATGAATGAATGATTATTGTGTTTTAGCCTTTGGCTCTTCATGTTGCAATTTTTAATACCTTCTAGTTTTCAAACATGTAATTTATTCTAATACCCAGATGATAAAATTAGTTTTATATAGGATGCATAAAAGTGACCTTTTAAAAAAACTATGTTGAAGGCCAAAACATGCTCGTGTACGACCAACAAAATAATTATTAAATTAAAGTATTTTTCAAAATCCTTTTATGGAAAGATGAATATGATGCTAAAGTTTGGTTAAGATTTTTTTATAATTTTTTATTAAATAAATTTTTACTAGGATTAAGGTGTTTTTTAAAAACCACTTGTGTACAACCAACATAATTTGACCTAAAATAATTGTAACATGAAATATTTTTCATCATGTAGAGAATTATGTCTAGATTGGTCAGACATATTTTTTTAAATCAAAAGTTATTAAAAAATAGTAATATATGTTATTTCAAGTTTATGATGCTTTTTGTTTAAAAATAATTAATAAAAATAAAAATATGTTCAACACCTAAAATATTACATATTTTAAAACTAGACATTGTCATCTATAATGGGTTTTAATTTCATCAAAATATTCTTAAAAAATGTCATCAACCATATTGCCAAAGTCCATTCCTTCCAAAAATTTTGAGGCTTTTTGTTTAAAAAATAATTAATAAATAGAAAATTATGTTCAACACCAAAAAAATTACATATTTTAAAACTAGACATTTCCATCTATAATGGGTTTTAATTTCATCCTAAAATTCTTAAAAATAGTCATCAACCATATTTCCAAGGTCCATTCCTTTTAAAAAAAAATTGCCTTGAGTGTTCCACTAAAAGTGGACCCAACTTCTTGCACTTACCTTGTTATTGCTTGATTCTATGGTTTATCGATAGCTAATGGCAAATGTGAATTCTCACTCAAGTTCACACTTTCCTTAGATGGTGAACATATATGTTCTACATTCTATTTATTATTTCATTTGTTAGAGGAGTAGACTTACCCTTTGGTTCTGTACTTTGTACAATAGGTAGTAGCTATATCTACAAGTTGTTAAATATTGTTTTTCTTCTAACTAACTTATGGCAAGGAGTGACTTATCCACAAGGTTCTTCAAATCTCATTGATTATGTTAGACACATTGACCATACTAGTTTTTAAATAAGATTCCCCATCATTGAACAATTGATTAATAGAGATGACCCTAGATTATGTGAACTAGATGTTCCTCATTCTTTATTTATTTCTAGATATCCAAATCTCAAGATGAGGAGAATATCTATAATTGATATGCTTAATTTACAAGATCAAACTTTGGTTGAAAATCCCAAAGTAGATGAACTAGCTAGAGCATCCTTGAGAAGATTATTCAAAGCTCCAATTACTTAGTATAGGTATGAAGCCATATATTTACTATAATCTAGATGAATCTAGTACAAGCTAGATTCATGCGCATAATTCATTAATTAACAATAGAAGAAGATTTTCTATGAATCAACACCTATCTAGTTCATCCATGGCTGTAATAATTGATTTAAGAAATAATCCCCGGTTAGCAAACATGATAGCCAAACAAGTTAGTCTAAAGAAAGAGCTCACTCCTAAGGAGTTAGAACAAAAGAAAGAAAACAAGATTTAGGCTTAGATGAATGAGAAATCTAGGATGATCAAAGAACAACTACTAGGAGAAATTAAGAAAACATATTTGTGTATGAGATAGAAATAAATACTTAGATGGAAAAGATGGTTAGTTATTATCTTGGAAAATGGCCAACCCTAATAATTTTCATAGTTTTAAACAAAATGTTATGGAGAAAATATATAGCAAGACTGCATACCAACGTTGGTAAGGTTCAAAAAAATTCTAAGCCATATAGAAATTAGATTGCCCAATGGAAAATTTCTACCTAGGGGAATATTGATGACAAGTTCAATCAAAATTTGTTTTAATTCTTATTATTATTCATTTTGGTTATTACAAATGTCAATAATATTTTGGTTGATAGGCCATTATTAGGTGAAAGTTCTTGATAATTGAAAAAAGTTTGTCTATTTTTTAATTTGTGTAGTGAGTTTTCACTACGTGTTCCTCTTCAAGAATTTTGTTTGTGCCTCACTATTGCTCATTCCTTGTGTTTTGATTGGTGTATATAGGTTAAGATTTTGGTGTTAAACATCAATCCCTATGCACCATTAATCAGTTTGATCTAACTGTGCACTGAATTCTATGGTAAAATAATGTCTTCTCTATTGTGGACTTTCACTAGTCATTCATCTCATAATCTAACAATGGGTAGGGAGTTTGAGTGAAGTCCTTTGTTTGGTCTCTAATATTCACTATTAGTCTATTCTACTTAGTGGTGGGGCCCAACTTTGGTTAAAAGTCTTTTGGCCATAATGCACATAATTAAAAGCATTATCTTATATAGTATTTTGATTGATCTTTCTTGAACCACTAATACATCATGGATGGGATCTAAATCTTTTTGTATTAACTCCTCTAAGATTATCTCACCTTCGATTTCTTCAAGCATAATCTTAGTGGTAGTACTATTGATAGCCATCATTAGGTTGTCCCACAAGTTTGTCAAAGAACATAGTAAAGTGATACACTAATCCTCATTATCCATTTGCACACTTATGGACTATAACTAGATTGCAATTACATTGGATACATTAAGGTGCTTGGAAATTTATTCCCTATTACTCATCCCCAATTAATATAGATTCTTCCATAGTACAAGCTTATTTAGTGGGGATTTAGCCTAATATAGGTTACCCAACTTTTTCCAAAGGTTTTCCATGGTAGTTTCTCTTGCTGCATTCAAGAGCACAAAATCCATCAAGAAAAGCCTGATTAGACTTCTATCTTTTTGATACAACACCATTTAGCCTTCACCCTTCATAGATGTAGGTTTGCTTCTAGATACCACAACCCATAGATATCAATCTATGAGCAAATCCTCCATCTTAAGCTTCTACAACTTAAAGTTCAAGTACCATTGAATATATCCATCTCCAACTATGTTATGCTCAACATATTTCCTAAAATAAGAGCTCTCCCTATGTAAAACTCCTTCTTGAACCAAGATTAATAGACCAAAAAATCCTTTCCCTAACCTAAGATCACACAACTTGGATAGGCTCTAATATCAACTGAAAGGAAGCTTGATGAAACTTCCTAATTAATCTATGAGGAAAGTAGTGCTAAATATGTTTGACAGTTTCATAAGGAAACATCACTTATGTAATAACATGCAAAGACACACAATACATAAAAATAGAGATAACACAACGTTTACCCTAGAAAATCCCTTTCAGAAAAAAACCCAACAACAAAGGAGCCTCAATGTATATTCTATAATCAACCAGCAAAGGAGACTTGTGATTTTTGGTTGAGGTGTTTTTATAAGGATTATTTGACACTCCTAAACTTTGGGCTTTATAACTAGACTACAAAATCTCTTATTATTGTAATTACTTGTTCTTAACATTAGGCAAAGGGGCCTACAATCACTATATTTGAATTTATCATGATTTTAGTTGAGGTCTTTTTATAAGAATGATTCAAGACTCTTAAATTTTTGGTTGTATAATTAGATTGCATGATCCCCTACATATGTAATGATATTTCCTTAACTTTGGATAAAGAGGACTACTAATGCAGTCACGATAGGAGAGTCCAACAAAGGACTATCTAGCTATGTAGCCAACACAACAAACAACCACAACACCACATAATTTCACCATAATAGCAACAACATTCTCATTGATTTCATACTCGCATGATTAAAACCATCACAATTTACCATAGTGGGTTTCTTACATGCCAAGCCATAGACATTTGATTATTAACTAAGATTCACAAATGGATAGTCACCACAATGGGCTTCCTACAACACTATCATGCAATGACAATTTAAGTATAATTACATTACTAAATACTAGTTTAATATAATGAAACCCACTATGTGTTGCACTATCATTCTCCTACCTCACTATCTGCTTTCCTCAAGATTGCACTCCACATCATACTTCTATTATGTCACTCTATCTCTTATACCTTACTCCTCTCCTTCCCTCACTATTAAAACTCACTCTCTATTTTCCTACTTCATTTTGTCTTGTTTGCTTTCTTTTTAAATAACTCACAATCAGATATATATAGAATTCCTCAATTTTGTAAATGATCTGCATCAACCTCAAGATGGTGCAAGGGCCAATACCACATGAAACATGTCATCATATATAAATTAAAAACTTACAAATTTAAATGATAAACAATGGAAAACCTTCATGTGGTCAACATTCATCCTCAATGGTACAATAAATCCTCAAAAATATTTCTTTGTTGGTGAAAATGTTGCAAGTATAGGCCTAACCAGTGTTGTCATTGATGTCAACATACTCTTGTTGCATTGATAATAAGGATTGGATGAGTTGTATGCTGAGGATATTGAGAAAATTAGCCCTATCAGGAATAGAGAAGAACAGTGAAGATAGTGAGGTAAAGTTTCCAGATAAGATGAATATCAGAGAATGCGCATAAAATGTTTTGTAGATATGTTTCTTGAGATTATCCAGTAAAGATTTTAGAGGTCTGCATGAAGATCTGAAGAAGTTATGGCCACTTAAGTAAAACCGGTTCTGGCAGGTGTGCAGAGGTGACAGAGTGATACAGATAGGTCCAGTGAGATCCAGAAATGCAATATCCTGTTCTGCGGATTTGGTGGAGTGTTTAAGAAGTCAATGTGAAGTAACAACTCAATTGGTTCGTGGTCTAGAGGTACACAAGCATCTATTCCATTATGACAGTGATGACAGACTGTGTTCTTGAGGTTCCGGTTGAAGGAGAGAATGATTTCAGTGAACAGAAGTAGTGTGGATGTTCTTGGTGATTCAGGCAAGCTTGTGGAGGTCTTTGGATTGTGTCCAGTTCATGTTGGTGGTCCGCATTAAAGATTGAGCTCGTAATTGAAGAATTACTTCTGGATGATGGTGTTCTTCCTAAGTCTGGCCGACCGGATGAGTTACACATCCTGCGGATGATCTTGAAGATGTTCTGTGAAGAATGACGTGTTCCTAAAGAAAGATTGAAGTCTCAGATCTGTGTGGCCAATAGTGTGTTGATCTGCATGAAGCCTTTTTCTAATTAATCATATTGTATTTCTGTATTTGCTCTATAATGTTTGTCAACTTGGATGATTATCCCTAAGTCGATGTCTTGTATAAATAAGGAGTTGTAAAGTCATTTCAAAAGTGTCTTGTCGACATGAGAGTGTGGTAGAGAAGAGGAAAGCGAAAAGCAGAGCAAAAGTATTAGGCTTAAATGGAACTGACTCAAGCATGGTGAAGATGCTATTCTTCAGTTCAAGTATGTAATACTTATTATTCTATAGACAGTGTGTCTCTTGTAGGCAGTGGGCCTCTTGTCAGTAGTGTGCTCGGGCAGTGAACCCTAATTGGCATGTGCCATTTTATTCTTTCTATTCTTCTAACAGAGAATACAATCTTGGCTTAGTCACCCCGTGGTTTTTCCCTTAACTGGGTTTTCCACGTCAAAAATCTTGATGTCATATATGTTAATGTGTTTCTGCTCTTGAATTGTTGCATTACATTTCCATGATTGATTTATTATTATGTTGTTGGATTAAGAAAAGAATTTAAGTGATTAATTGAAGAAATTTTTGGACAACTGATTCACCCTCCCCTCTCAGTTGTCTATCCTAAATCTAACAATTGGTATCAGAGCTAAGTTCCTCTAAAAGAGCTTAACCGCTTGAGGAGATCCAGGATGTCATCCTACAAGAAGGATAGTCTGAGGTTTGATGGAACCAATTTTACTCTTTAGAAAAGTTGCATGGAATGTCACTTGTAATGTATGGGAATGCAGTATTGGATCATGGCTTCAAAGAAGTATACCCCTCCACATAATGGTCTAAGAACCGTAGATGAAATCAGAGATGTTGAAAATAATCTACGGACTAAAGAATCTCTTCTAAGTGGCTTGTCTGATTCAGAGCTGACAAATGTTGTTGACCTACAAATTGCTTTTGAGATTTGGGAAAAACTGGAACATTTGCATGAAAGAGACAAGTATGTTAAATGTGTCAAGCTATAGTGTCTGAAAGGAAAATTCAAAAATCTAAAGATGAGAGAAGTTGAAAATATCACTACATTTATGCCAAGAGTAAATGAGCTTATTTGTGGCATTAGATGTGCTAGTGGAGTCTTGGATGAAGATGAGATTGTTGGAAAAGTTCTCAGATCCCTTCTTGATTCTTACAAGTACAAGGTTGCTGCTATTGAAGAATTTAGATCTATTTCAGGTATCACAAGAGATTAATTGGTTGGAAAATTGGCTGCATTTGAATTGACTAAGTTTGGAGATGCCCCCCCAAGACTGAATCTACATTCAAAGCTAGTGCCTTTGTTAGAGGAAAACAAAATTTTGATTCGGGAGAGAACTCTTCAAAGAAACTATCATGGTATGAGAAAGCAAGAAAAAACCTGGAAGAAGATGAAGCAAAAGTTGCACAACTTGAAGCCCTTATTGCAAAAAGACTGCCAAGAGGATCCAGTAAGTATGAAGGGAAATTACCTTTTAATGTTTTAACTGCAATAAGATTGGTCATTTTGCCTCAAGGTGTCCGGAAAGATTTTCAAGGCCAAATCATAACAAATCAAGGTTCCAAAAGAAATGTTACTATGTTCATGAAGATGATGATGATGAAGGAGTAATAGATGATGAATCAGAAACAGGAAACAAGTCCAGAAGTGACTGGGTGTTTATTTCCATCAAGGAAGAAGATCTAATGCCCTCTGAATCTGCTAACATAAAATTGTAGAAAGAGCTCTGACTGCCCAAGTTGAATAAAAGGATGATTGGGTCATTGACAGTAGATGCTCTCACCATATGACAGGTGACAAAAATAAGTTCATAGATTTGGAAAGGTATAAAGGAGGAGTGGTAAAATTTGGTGATAATTTTGCTGACAGAATTAGAGGTAGAGGAACTATTTCTTTTGATGGAAAGAACAAAACCAATAATGTATTGTATGTTGAAGGTCTGAAGCACAATCTTCTCAGTGTTGGACAGTTGGTGGACAAAGGTTATGATCTCCAATTCAAGAATAGAAAATGCAAGATCTTTGAAAGTTCTGGAACATAGATTGCATCCAGTACTGAAACAAAAGGTAATATCTTCCACTTAGTTGGTACTAGTAAAAGTTGTCTATTTGTTCAAATTGATCAGAGTTAGTTGTGGCATAGGAGAATGTGTCATGTGAATTTTGATAATATCATCAAGATAAGCAACACTCAGGCTGTAAGAGATCTTCAAGATTGATGAAACCTACAAATAGTTTGTGCAAAGAATCTCAGTTGGGTAAACAAAGCAGAATCTCATTCAAAAGTAAGGAACAATCCTCTACCAGATTATTGGACTTAGTTCATACTGATCTATGTGGCCTGACAAGAATTAGGAGTGTGTAAGGTGATAGATACTTCATGTTATTAATTGATGACCATTCCCAGATGATGTGGGTGACTTTTCTGAAAGAAAAATCAGAAGCTCTTGAGAAATTCAAAATATTCAAGGCTATGGTAGAGAATGAAACCGGATTAAAATTAAAATGTCTGAGATCTAATAGAGGTGGAGAATTCACATCCGGTGAGTTCATAGAATTCTGTGAGAAACGTGGAATAAAAAGACAGTTGTCTGCTCCTAGGACTCCACAGCAGAATGGAGTAGTAGAGAGAAAGAACCAGACCATCCAGGAAGCATCTAGAACCATGATGATGGAAGCAAATGTTCCTCAAATCTATTGGAGAGAAGCTGTAAGCACTGCAATCTATACTCTCAATCAAGTACAAATCGGAAGCAATACCGGTAAGACTCCCTATGAACTTTGGTTTGGCATCACTCCCACTGTGATGTATTTCAGAGTTTTTGGTAGCAAATGTTACATTAAAAGAGATGAAGATCTAGAAAAATTTGATGCTAGAAGTGATGAAGGAATATTCTTGGGTTATTCTACTCAAAGCAAAGCATACCAGTGTAATAACAAGAGATTAAGGAAGATTGTTGAAAGTACAAATGTGAAGGTTGATGAAGGTGTTGAAAACCCTCAAGGTTTTATGAATATGATGAAGATGATCAAAATGATGTTTTTGTTCAAGAAGTCCAAGCTCCCTCTGAAATTTAGATTCAGACTGATCCGATAAATCAAGAAGAAGAGATAAGTTTGAATGAACCTGAATCAGAAGTGCAAGAAACTCCCAAAGTTCCCAGGTATGTAAAACTGAATCACTCTGAAGATCAGATCATAGGTGATAAAAGTAAAGGTGTACAAATAAGAAGAAGGATTGCTCAAGATTCAAAAGAGTATTGTCTGATTTCAAAGATTGAACCTAAGACAGTGAATGAATCTTGCAATGATGAAAATTGGACTAAAGCAATGGAGGAAGAGCTGATGCAAATTGAGAAAAATCACACTTGAGATCTTGTTCCCAAACCTAAAAATAAGAATGTGATTGGAACCAAAAAGGTCTTCCGGAATAAACTGAATGAAGATGGTGAAGTAGTCACAAACAAAGCCAGATTGGTCTGCAAAAGTTACTCCCAAGTCTAGAAGGAGTTGATTTTGAAGAAACTTTTGTTCCGGTGGCAAGAATTGAAGCAGTCAGATTATTTATTCTTTTGCTACCTTCAAGGATTACAAAGTATATCAGATGGATGTCAAGTCTGCCTTCCTGAATGGTGACTTGGAAGAAGAAGTTTACATTGAGCAACTGGATGGATTTCAATTGTCTGATCATGCTGATATGGTCTGCAAATTGAAAAAAGCACTGTATGGACTCAAGCAAGCCCTAAGAGCCTAGTATGAAAGATTGGATAAACATCTTTTGAAGATTGGTTTCAACAAAGGTACTGCTGACAGTAATTTGTATTTCAAAGTTGATTATGAAAATATCTTGATTGTTGAAGTGTTTGTTGATGATATCATTTTTGGAGGAAGAGATAGTATGTGCAAAACCTTTGCAAATCAAATGAAAAGTGAATTTGAGATGTCCATGTTTGGGGAAATGAATTTCTTCTTGGGTCTGCAAATCACTCAAACAAAGAAAGGAATCTTCATTTCTCAGACCAAATATGTGAAAGAATTGTTGAAGAAATTTGGGATGGAAGACTCAAAACCAATGAATAATCCCATGGAAACCAGATGTAAATTGAGCAAAGATGATGACTCTCCTAAGGCTGATCAGAAAAAGTACAGGTCAATGATTGGAGGACTATTGTATCTCACTCAAACTAGACCTGACATTATGAATGTTGTTGGTCTTGTTGCTAGATTCCAAGCTGATACTAGAGAATCTCATGTCATAGCAATCAAGAGGATTTTTAGATATTTAAAAGGGATAGTTGAGTATGGTTTGTGGTATACTAGAGATCATGATTTCTCTCTTCATGCATATACAAATGCGGATGGGGTAGGAGATGTGGATGACCAGAAGAGTACCAGTGGTGGAGCATTCTTTTTAGGGAAGAGATTGGTTTCTTGGCTGAGCAAGAAATAAGAGGCAATATCTCTGTCCACTGCAGAAGCAGAATATATTGCAGCAGCAAGTAGTTGCACTCAAGTATTATGGATGAAGCAAATGCTAAGAGATATTAGAGTAGAGTATGAAGAACATATCACAATCTTCTGTGATAATTCAAGTGCAATAAATATATTAAAGAATATGTTGCATTCAAAGACTAAACATATATCCATCAAGTTTCACTTTTTGAGAGAGCAAGTGAACAAGAATGAAGTTAGATTGGAGTTTGTGCCTTCTAAGGATCAAATTGCAGATATTTTTACTAAACCTCTACCTAAGGACTCTTTTGAGTATCTCAGGGAGAAGTTAGGGGTTATTACCCCTCCGGTTCTGAATTAAGGTTCACTGATATGCATCAGTCCAGTGGATCTCACAGTCATACCTTGTGGTTTGGATTGATGATGGGAAGCTACTACTCAGGGAGAGCAGCTAGTATGATTTTGGATTGATGCAAGTATGTGCCCTTTGCCATTGATGTCAAAGGGGGAGAGAAGACATGTGAAAAACAAGTGGTTGCTGATCAAAGGGGGAGCAGGAAAGGAAGAGAAGACATGAATGGTTTTTGTTGATAGGGGGAGTTGTGAGAGTGTGGAGAAGTTCTTGTCTTGATGGATAAAATAGTTTTTCACATCATATGTTGCCATCAATGACAACGGGGGAGATTGTTGCAAGTATGGGCCTAACCGGTGTTGTCATTAATGCCAACATACTCCTGTTGCATGGATGATAATGATTGGATGAGTTGTATGCTAAGGCTATTGAGAAAATTAGCCCTAGCATGAATAGAGAAGAACAGTGAAGATAGTGAGGTAAAGTTCCCAGATAAGATGAATATCAGAGGATGCGCATAAAAAGTTTTGTAGATATGTTTCTTGAGATTATCTGGTAAAGATTTCAGAGGTCCGCATGAAAATA
This sequence comes from Cunninghamia lanceolata, assembly GCA_027924645.1. Taxonomy (NCBI): domain Eukaryota; kingdom Viridiplantae; phylum Streptophyta; class Pinopsida; order Cupressales; family Cupressaceae; genus Cunninghamia; species Cunninghamia lanceolata. The sequence continues at coordinate 4,712,423 of BSBN01000118.1, forward strand.
TGAAGAAGTTATGGCCACTTAAGTAAAACTGGTTCTAGCAGGTGTTCAGAGGTGACAGAGTGATACAGATAGGTCCGGTGAGATCTGGAAATGTAATATCCTATTCTACAGATTTGGTGGAGTGTTTAGGAAGTTAATGTGACGTAACAACTCAATTGGTTCATGGTCTAGAGGTCCACAAGCATCTATTCCAATATGACAGTGATGACAGACTGTGTTCTTGAGGTTCCAGTTGAAGGAGAGAATGATTTCAGTGAACATAAGTAGTGTGGATGTTCTTGGTGATTCAGGCAAGCTTGTGGAGGTCTTTGGATTGTGTCCAGTTTGTGTTGGTGGTCCGCATTAAAGATTGAGCTCGTAATTGAAGAATTACTTCCGGATGATGGTGTTCTTCCTAAGTCTGGCCGACCGGATGAGTTACACATCCTGCGAATGATCTTGAAGATGTTCTGTGAAGAATGGCGTGTTCCTAAAGAAAGATTGAAGTCTCAGATTTGTGTGGCTGACAGTGTGCTAATCCACGTGAAGCCTTTTTCTAATTAATCATATTTTATTTCTGTATTTGCTCTGTAATGTTTGTCGACTTGGATGATTATCCCTAAGTCGATGTCTTGTATAAATAACAAGCTGTAAAGTCATTTCAAAAGTGTCTTGTCGACATGAGAGTGTGGTAGAGAAGAGGAAAGTGAAAGGTAGAGTAGAAGTATTGGGCTTAAATGGAACTGACTCAAGCATGGTGAAGATGCTATTCTTCAGTTCAAGTATGTAATACTTATTACTCTGTAGACAATGTGTCTCTTGTAGGCAGTGGGCCTCTTGTGAGCAGTGTGCTCGGGCAGTGAGCCCTAATTGGCATGTTCCATTTTATTCTTTCTATTCTTCTAACAAAGAATACAATCTTGGGTTAGTCACTCCATGGTTTTTCCCTTAATCGGGTTTTCCACGTCAAAAATCTTGGTGTCATATGTGTTAATGTGTTTCTGCTCTTGAATTGTTGCATTACATTTTCATGATTGATATATTATTATGCTGTTGGATTAAGAAAAGTATTGAAGTGATTAATTGAAGAAAGTTTTGGACAACTGATTCACCCCCCTCTCAGCTGTATGTCCTAAATCTAATAGAAAACACCAAATAACTTGATGCAAATGGAAATAAACATAACTATTCACAACTATCAACTTGTAAGATGGTCACAAGTCAAATTACTATTCATTACTCATCCAATTCTCCTCAAACATTAACAAAAGACCCATCAACAACAACAACTAAAACTACTCTTTGTAATGTCCCAAATTAAAGTATGTTGCAAATTTATTTTAAATATAATAATCCATAGAAAATATGAAGTGAAATATCATATTTTAAACCCTCATGTAATTACTTCTCAAATAATTTTAAGTACCCACAAAAATTAAACAATTTCTTTGCAAACTATGCACCAAATTTTGATAATTTTTACATGGAAACACTTGGAACTTCCTTACTATGAGGAAACTGATTATTACACATAAATTTTTTTGTAATAACAATAATATCTACAACAACAACAAAATCTAGAAACACACTATTAAAATTTTCACCTAAAAAACTACAAATAATACACCAATCTAACAATCCTTTGGTCCAGAAATAAATGATATGATTCCAATTCTTTTATTGATATTTTGGAAATTTGAAACACACTAATATATGCTATTATGACATCCCACACAACAACACCTACAGCAACAAACACAAATGAAGACAATCGCTGAACTAGTCCACACAACCCTACAAAATTACATAGAAAAATAACGATAATCTACTCTAGAAAATAATATGAGATTCACAACTTCTATAGTTGATCTACAAGTGCATAAGGAGAAGCAAATGTAAGATACATAGCATCCACAACACCACAACACACTTAATCAAATATGAAAGTCTAAAGCACCACACAACTACGAAAACCTACAAAAACTCACAAACCGGAAAGCTAAAAATCTACAACTTCTTGAAGCACAAATACAAACTCTAGATGACATTTCCCTTTTGTATAAAAAAGGATTTTCTTCCTCTAACTACTAAAACCAATGGGTTTTCATCCACTAGTTTTCACACACAAGGGTTTTTGTGCTCAGATGAAAATATGAACACAAGTGCTCACACAAATTTGATAAATTTTTGTTATCATAAAATTGGATGTAGAAATGAGGAATTTCCCACAATATATATCTTGTAAGCCCAAATTGGGTGCCCAAGATTCCAAATGCACCTATTGGAGGGAAATTAAATTAAATAAGATATTTCCAAATTACCTCCATAACTGTCAGCTAAAAATAGTCAATGACAACCTATCATAGAATTTGTCATATCTATCAGCTCCTTAATGACAACTTGTCATACAACCTATCATATCTTTTCATAGAATATTTCTAAATTAAATATGGGAGTTATTAAGCCTCTTGAAAGAATCCAACCCCTCAATTAGAGGAGCCTCAAAATATAATAAAATATTTAATATTTAATTGGCCCATTAAATAATCCTTAATAATTAAAATATTTTAGAATCAATATTAAATATTAAATAAAATACTTTTGCAATTCTTTACCTTAGCTTGCTGATAAGGTCGTGGTTTGGTGGTTAAGGCGCTTGGTTATAGTCGCGGCCACCAGAGTTCAAACCCCTGCTGGGCCAATGAGCTCGCAGGCTTTACGCCTTCGTAAAGCCTTCGTTGGGCCAACGAGCTCGCGGGTTTGAAGTGCTCTTTCTATGGGATGAGGTCCCCCGTGTTGTGGCCTCACCGGTTCATTGCTCCGGGCAAAAGTATTCACGTGGAGCCGGAGGGCGTGTCGCACCACGTCGCCGGTCACGTTAAAACGTTTACTAGGCGCATTAAAAAATAAAATTCTTTACCTTAGCCCACGAAAAATATGGGAATGGGATAATAATTCCTCCAAATGAATTTAATTAGAAAGGGGACATAACACTCAAAACCACACAAGCTAATTTCAAACTGTGGTGAAATGTGCTAGCTTTCTCTATCACAGACTAGTAACTGCAGAAAATTAGAGAAGATAGTGTTTATTCAATGTCTAAAGTGTAGATACATCTATGTATATATACTGAGAGAGTTGGAGTTGGTTGACCGTTATAATGAGTTACAGTTACAATGAACTGAACTATCTGAACAATGTAGTAACCAACGATAACTTACTGACTGAACAATGTAGTAACCATGTAGTAACCAACGCTAACATTCCCCCCCTTATTACATTGTTCTTGTAATAGTACCAAGGGACCCCCTTGAATGCTAAAATACTCAACAAAGCTGATTACATAATATGAATACATATTTTATAGAAGATCTTCTCCCAAAGAACAAATCTTAAACCAAGCGGGGCTCCATCATGCTATCTTGTCTACCCTCAGAAAGGCGTAGCTTCAAGCTGTGTTCTTGAGCTCTTTAGTCCCAAGCTCTCAAATCACAGGGTCTTGAATTATTCGACAATGGACCCTAAGAGATACGACAGATCTCTGCCATGTTGTCTAGTGACTGCGAAAGGGTATAATTCAAGATCATATACTCTTTGAAGCTCGCTGGACAACAATCCATATTGAGCTCAACACCAAATCCCAAACCTATTTCCAAAACAAAATTTTCATAAAACATACATTCTTCAAATCCGTCAGCTCCGTCAGCATCAACAAAAAAAAAAATAAAACAACCAAAACCAAAAATGCTTCTCATGCAAAGTATCATCTCAAAGCGAGAAGCTAACTTGAGATGATGGAAAATCCTCCATCCTCCGATGCCACCTGCCTCCAATATGATGTGGTTACACTCTATCCATTTGCATTAGACTCTTCAATAGCACAAGAATGCAAGTCTCAAATTTCTATCATGGATGGCATCGAAACCACAAACATAATGTGTGACCATTTTCAAATGTTAAAAACAAATAATGATATCAATTTTGATCAATGATGGACTCATATACCTCCAATCCTTATTACTCCAAACTAAAATTTCTTTGTAAATCTCATGCACTATCTAACCTGCTGATATGATTGCATTCAGGAGTACAAATTTGAATTAGCAGCCACTTTTACACTTGACTTCTTGTGTTGTCTGGAATCAACAGCACCATTACTCAATAGCGCTTTTGCTTTCTTTGTATGCCAATCAAATCATGACTTAATTTGCATCCTCTCGCTAAGTATGAATGAGATCGATGATAAAATGAAGAAAACCAGTTTGCATCTGCTATAACAGAAAGTCATGCCTTGCTTTGTATTTCTGCAATCACATAGAATGTTCTTTCTTCAATTGAAACAACTTTAGATTTTATTGAGAATGGTTGGATCTTTGTGCAACACCAATAATGTTCTTCAAACAAATTTAAATTTGAATCTGCATAAATTATGGTCTTTTCTTCATGCTAGTTTCCACATTTTGTCCAGCAATAACAAATTCCATCCTTGTGATTTCCACTTTACTCTAGGCAACCATCGGTATTCTAGTATACAAAGGAGGACAATGCTTGAATAATAATCTTATGGGCAAGAAAAACAATACTAGCACTTTGAAATCAATACATTGAATATACTTTAAAAATAAAACATTGTGCCTTAGAAATTTACACCAGATTAATAATGGAATTCAATGAGATCATACTTATTTTATGCACGGCAAACAGGTTTGAAATAAAATAAAGCACCATTAGTTAAGGATACCTTCATATTGTTATGGCCTTTTAAACCTCCAAACGTATGGCAACACTAGACAGAAATAGAATCCCATGTTGTTTTGAATTGCTTCTTCACATGTTCATATTCTTAGCAACATCAATTCTTCACACAAAGCATATGCAGTGTTCTAAATGACTCTATTCCTCCTAAACGACTCTATTCCTCTACACAATCTCCTACAAAACATCTTCACTAAATCTAACCTGCAATAAGTTTCAAACTATCTGCTATTCTCTTCAGCGCCTTGTTCATGTCTCCAAGAGGATTCAATTATTATCCTCTAGCGCCTTTCGGGCCTGAGATAGGTATATGCAAGACACAAGGAGAGATTGGCTTAGCACACTGCCCATAGTTATCTTTAGGCTCATGCCTTACGTTTCAACAGACTTCTAGATGCCTCACATCGCACTTCCTATAAATTTTACATGCTTTGATACCATATGCAGAAAATTAGAGAAGATAGTGTTTATTCGATGTTCTAAAGTGCAAATACATCTATGTATATATACTGAGAGGGTTGGAGTTGGTTGACAGTTATAATGAGTTACAGTTACAATGAACTGAACTGCCTGAACAATGTAGTAACCAATGCTAACTTACCGACTGAACAATGTAGTAACCAATGCTAACAGTAACCACAAACTAACACAAAAAAATAGCTAAAATAAACCACAAAATCCATTATTCCAAAATGATGCAAGATTGCCACATACATCACCTATAATATATGCCAAGAAAAAGAAATACAAAAGAAATAAATAATGAAGTTAAAAAGGTAGCTACCTGATTAAATGAATGATTCATTTATTCTTATCATAGGTTGGAAACAATCTTATAATAGGGAAAAAATGTTTTTCAAATGCTAATCATTTTCTACCTTTACTTCTTGTTAGATTCATTTCATTGTATCTTTAGATTAGTCATATTCAAATATGTATTTCTATCTATCAATAATTATAAAAAAATGAAGTTTATTTTTATTTTAAAATTAGGGTTTTTTGGGTCTAAATTTGAATTCACTTCTCTATTTCATAGTGACAAAAGACTAAAAGGAAATAAAACATTAGAATGCAATAAATTTATATTTAATTATATGAGAAAAGTAATACAACTAATCCAAATCTAAAAATAATGTTAACAGAATTTTTGTACTTAGAAAGGAATAAAGAAGAGAAGAAGAATAGAGCATGGAAGATACCTGAGGAAAACCCACAGACTAGAAAAACCTAGCGAGAAGAAATACAATACACTTCTAAAGGTGGACTCTTCTTAGAAGATGTTCAATCTTCAATTTAGGAGACAATCCAGTAGTATAACTTTACAATGCAATCTTCAAAACACTTGAAGATTGTAGTAGTTGTCTCCAACTTTAATCATGCAAAGATAACTCACACATTATGATTGTTTTAAATGCATCTTTTGAATGAGTAAACAACTCACCTGAGACTCATTTTTATATACAATTAGTTCACTTAGAAAGTATCCACAATCATTGGGCTTTAAAACAACATGACACCTCATTAGGTGGTTCCATGAGATGACATATACTTCCAAATGTCCTCTTAGAAATATTCCAAGATGTGTCCAAACAAGTTTGCACATTACAATGACCATATCAAAAATTATCTTAACAATTTTGTTTTCTCCTCAACAAATTTGATACATCTCAACCAACGTTGTCCTCATGTGTCTCCTTGTGGTTTTGGCTTTTAGCACACCTAATTAATATTCCATTTAACATTGCATGTCATGGGTCTATCCTATTCACCTTGGGGGATAATTTTACTTATTTATATTTACCACAATTAGGATGTCCCCCATGCCTAAGATAAATCTATATGAATAAACAAAATTATTATGCAAGGTGTACAACACCCTCCCAACACATGCCTCACTCTATCTTTTGACTACAATCCTCAACCATGTCTTACATCCTTAAATGCCATCTCCTTCTTGATATTTTCACCTATACACTAAACTCAAACTCTGTAGGGACGGAGCATTGGGAATGACTTTTCAAATTATAAAAAAAATTAACATCCAACTATGAATTATGTTTCATGGTGGGGGGTGTCGGACATTCATTGCCAACAAATTTCTAAAGTCAAAACCAATGAGTCAAGCCCCATGAGTTGAGAAACAAAAACAAGAACTATTAAAGTAGTCAAACTGTCACAGAAGCCCCATTTAACAACTCAATACCAGTTTAGACTCAACACATAATACATAATTAAACTAAATTTCTCATAGCAATCATAGATAGAGTCTACAACATCTATAGATAAATATATATTAACTAGGGTTTTGGTGTTATTCCTATATCATATACCTTAAGCACAAACTTCTTCGTTCTCTTTGACACCATGCTCTCTTGCATTTGCAAATAAAATCACAAAAAAACACTTAAAAACCATATTAATATACTTAATCCATTTTAAAAAAAAAAACAGAAAAAAAAAGAGAGATTAATATAAGAAACCTAAAAATATCTATTTTAAAAAGACAGCAAAGACTAAACACTAAACTTTGAAACCATATCAAATCCAAACAATTCAATTTACACAACCTCAAAGAAATTTTGATTTGATAAAAATAACTGAACTTTTTTCCGCGTGACATATGCTTTTAGATAAGCAAATTGTGACTGAAATGATCTTTATTAATTTTTTTATGGTGGTGTACGGTGTTTCCTAGATACGCAATCATAAATGAGAGCAAATCCAATAAAGAGAGATCGGGAGGCTTCAGTCCTATCAATGTCACATTGTTTTACATAACAAAAGTGATCATATTGGGAGGCTTATGATCTTCACAGGGCAAAGTTGCTTCATACATTAAAAATTTAAAAGAGGCCTTCCAATTCTCATAGTCAGACCTTGCATTCACTCTCACTTTATTACCCCTCTTCAACCAACGAAAGTTTAAATTCGCCTCTACTCGCACAAAACGCACTTCCAAGTAAACTCCACCAGCTATGGTTAAGTTCTGATGGTTCACTGGACATGGACTTAAACTATCATTCCTTTGAATTGTGTAGCTCAACCTGTTAATACCTGGGTTTCTCTCACAATCCTCCCGGGTTTGGCCAGAGCAGACTAAACAAACAATATATCCTGCACAATACTCAACTTTATTCTCATCTGCGCAATAATCAATACACTTGTTTTCATAGCGATTCTTTCCACCTACCTCCGCATGCACCCAATTTGCAGTGGCATCTGGATTGGCCAGGACACGAGTTTTACCGAAAGAAAAGTCCTGCCAAGACAAAAAAAAAAGCCCACGTGTAAGTCCGCGTTAGTTCTTATGTTTTAGACGCACAAGTTAGCCCGTCATGTTTCACGTGGATCAGTTTTGACGCTTGTTAGATCTAGAAAAGCTTCTAGAGCCTCGGCATTGGGTCGCACATTGACGACAATGTACAGGCTATTTCTGGTTAGCTAGAAAATCTGGAAAATCCTACCTTGAAGGAATCATAAAATATTTGTAATTGAGATGATGAGACTTCAGGCCCGCCAAAAAAAACGCCCTCAAGAGCTGTGAGACCAGCCAAACAGCTTTGGAGAGTGCCACAAGAGATTCTGTTGCAGCCCACCAGATTGAGCGTGGTTAATTGCTGCAGCGACTTCAGGCCATGGAAGTGAGTGAAGTGACCGGAATTGCTAACGTCTAATGTCATCAGGCTAGGCAATCCAGGAAGGCAGCAGAATGTGTCCAAACTGAAACAGTCGCGGGCGTGGAGCAGCTGCAGCGATGGCGGAAGCGCCGACAGTACGGCAAGTTCCCTGCACCCGTCCAGATGCAGCTCCTCAAGTTGCCCTAACTTTTCCAAGCCGCCAGGGAGACGGCGGAGTCCGTTACCTTCAAGATGTATGATTTTTAGGGAACACAATTCGGATATTCCGGCTGGTAGTCCATTGTCAGACAGTCGGCAATAGCCAGCATTCAGATAAGCCAAAGCTTTCAGGCAGCCAAAGCTGGCGGGTAGCTCTGTAAGCTTAGAATTGTGTTGAATTTCTAGTCTTTCCAGCCGAGTCAAATTCCCAAAACTAGCGGGAAGTTTAGACAGATTTTGACAGTACGAGAGATTCAGTTCCTGCAGATTTGCAAGTTCGGCAAAGCTAGCGGGAAGTTTAGACAGATGCTGACAGTACGAGAGATTCAGCTCTTGCAGATTTGCAAGTTCGCCAAAGTCTTGAGGCAAAGAAGAAACCCTGCATCCTTCCATGTCTAAAGAAACTAAGCTGGTCCAGCTACCCACGGTATTAGGCAGGCTGCTCAATGAATGGCAATTGTGCAAGTCCAACATCTGCAGCGGTGTATAGCATAATGTAGCGGGAAGACTCTCCAGGGATGCGCATCCCCTCAAAATAAGTACTTTTAGTTTCCCAGGCCTCATCTGTTCAAATATCACGGTATGCACAAGTTATGAGAAATTTGATACCAAGTGTCCATTTGAAGGGAAAAAAACATGTACTACTTACAGTTGGATTTTCTTCTACTGTTTCGTCCCACAGATGAGTGATCTGGCTGTTAATTTTTATGTAGCTTGGACAAGTGTTCTAGTCTCGGGTGGTGATTACGAGGCTGGAAACACAGCTGGAATAATTATCTCCATACCTAGATAATTGATTTCTCGAGAGACTTCTAGATATTAGGGTTTAGAGTCTAATTAATCCTAGCCGTTGATTGAGATTAAATCATGGCCATTGGTTTCCAAAGAGGGGATTATAAAAGAGGATCAATAGGCATTTGGAGAACACAGATCCGAGAAGTATTTGCAGCGATAGCAAATAAATAAATTTGCGGTGATAGCAAATTGATTTGCAGTGAGAGCAAAGGCACAGCGATAGCATTCAAGACAGCAGTAGTGGAATTTCTATAGGAGAAATTGGGAGAAGAATTTCCGGAGGAGATCATTGCCGGAGCTCTGCCAGTAAGAGGCAAGCAGTCTATGTATCTCTTGATTTGATTTAATAAAGTTCCTCATCTGCAGTACTGGTTTTCCCTTCGGGGTTTTTCCAGGGACAATTTGTCCAAAATGTTGTGTTGATTTTATTTTTCTATCTCCGTGATTTTTCCGTGAAGTTGCAGCTGTGTTATTATTTAATATTTGCTGTAAATTAATTAATTTTTCGGCAGCCAAATAATCTTATAAGATAGGAAATTAATAATCAGTAGCTGCAATAGATTTTTCACATGGTATCAGAGCGGATCTGAGTGCAGAACAGGCATAGGGAGAAAGGAAAAATAATAAATAAAAATCTAGAGTTTATAAAACCCAGTTTGACCTCTTCAAATTATTATTTTCTTTTGAGATGGCCTCAGCAGGTTTAAGAGATCAGGACAGATTGGATGGAGCCTCAAATTTTGGTGTCTGGAAAGCCAGAATTTCTTTATTGCTGGAAGAGAATGGTATCAAGGATTATGTGACCACTGTTGTACCTGTACCTACAGACGCAACACAGCTCGTAGCATATAAGAAGGAAGATGCCAAGGCAAGGAGGCTGATTCTTGACGGTGTTAAGGATCATATTGTTCTGCATATTGTAGAGTTAGATACTGCAAAGACGATGTGGGATGCCATTATAAATCTGTACCAGAATGCTACCCTTAACTGAAAGCTGATTCTCAGAGAAAAGTTAAGGAATACCCGGATGAATAAGGGAGAAGACGTCACAAGTTACCTCACCAGACTTAGACTTGTCAAGGATGAATTGACAGCTGTTGGAGACAAACCAAAGGATGATGAGCTAGTACGAATAGCCCTGAATGGGTTTACTAAGCAGTGGGATGTCTTTGTTCAAGTTATTAATGGACGAGACACCTTACCGAGTTGGGATCGACTATGGAGTGACTTCACTCAGGAGGAGCTTAGACTAAGTCTTGTCAATGGAACCAGCAGTAATAGTCAGAAAAGTGAGGTGGAATAGGAAAACGTTGCCCTAGTAGGAAAAGGGAAAGCGAAGAAGGGGTCTGGCAAAGGATCAAATCCAAAAAGTGAGAAGAAGAAGGATTTATCTAAGATCAAATGCTATGGCTGTCACGAGTTCGGCCACTATGTCAGCGATTGCCCACAAAGGAAGAAAAATGAAAAGAAGGGCAAGAAGCAGACGGCAGCTTCAGCAAGTGTAGATGAGCTTTCTAGTAGAATGGAGGATGAGTTTGCACTCATAGCTTGCCTGACTAGCTCAACCTCACAGGGTGTTTGGTATATAGACAGTGGGGCGTCATTTCATATGACAGGAGTTAGGGAGTACTTCTCCAACTACAAGGAGGAGGACATCAGATTCCAGATTCAAATGGGGAACAAGTCCAAGTGCGATCCAGTTGGGAGAGGGACTGTTCTATTTCAGAGAGAGAATGGCAAGCCTATTTCCATTCATGATGTGTTGTATGTGCTAGGCTTGGGCATGAATCTAATTTCCATATCTGTCCTTCAGGATAAAGGCTACAATGTACTCTTTAGAGGGGCGCATGTTTTAATCAAGCATAAGGATTGGAAATCACCCATAGCTATTGGAGTTAGGAGCGGCCGACTTTATAGGTTGCAGTTTGATACTCCTAAGGCACTAGTGAGCAGCAGTAATCCTAGAGATCAAGGAGAGCTATGGCATAGAAGGATGGGCCATATACATCATGGAGCACTTAAATTGCTTCGTGAGACAGTGACAGGTGTTCCAGAGGTGAGCACAGAGCATGATGATGTATGTAAGGGATGTGTATTGGGGAAGTTTGTGAAAGCAGCTTTTCTAAGGAGTGACACCAGATCCAAGGGGGTTCTTGATCTAGTACATTCAGATATATGTGGACCAATGTCAACGAAGTCTCTCAGAGGATATGAGTACTTTGTTACTTTTATTGATGATTTCTCCAGGAAGACCTGGATATACTTCTTGAAGACCAAGGATGAGGTCTTCAGTCACTTCCAAGAGTTCAAAGCTCTTGTGGAGAATTCGACAAGCAGGAAGGTAAAGGTTCTTCGGTCAGACAATGGAGGCGAGTATAAAGGGAAAGAGTTCCAGGAGTTTTGTACCAGGGAAGGAATCAAGAGAGAGTGGACCGTTCCTTACAACCCGCAGCAGAATGGGGTTGCTGAGAGGAAGAATCGTTCTATATCGGAGGCAGCAAGGGTTATGTTGTATGACCAAGATATGCCACGATACTTATGGGCAGAGGCATGCAGTACAGTAGTATACATACAGAACAGGGTTCCACATAAGGTATTGAGCAAGATGACACCAAAGGAGGCATTCTCAGGGAAGAAGCCAGATGTCAATCACTTCAGGATATTTGGGAGTTTGGCGTTTTGTCACATTCCAGGGGCTACACGTTCCAAGTTAGATCAGACTGCAGAGAGAGGGTACTTTGTGGGGTACAGCGAGACCTCAAAGGCATACTGGATATTTATTCCAGGGACCAGGAGGATTATAGTCAGGCGTGATGTCAAATTCATGGAGGACAAGCCATATAGGAGGTCCAGATATTTGCCAGCAGATGATCAGAATGAGTAGCCAATAGAAGCTCCAAGGATTGTTCAACCAGAACAGGGGCAGCGAAGCACGAGTACAGTTACTAGTACAAGCACAGGCTCAGGTGCTGAGAGTTCGCAGAGTATGGAGCAACAGATACAGCAAATCCAAGAGATGCATCAAGAAGATATGGAGTTTGATATTTCATCCTCTATAGTTGACAGGAGGAACCGTGAGGTTCAACAGACACATAAGGATACTCAGGAGTTTGTGGGAGCTCCTAGGACGAGTAATAGATAGCGGAAACAACCAGCTAGGTATAATGACTATGTGGCATTGGTTAGTCAGTTGGTAGATAGTGAGCCTTCTAGCTATCAGGAGGCTGCACAGCAACAGTTGATAGGCTATACTGATGCAGATTGGGTAGGTAGTGCGGTGGACAGGAAAGGCACTTCAGGGTGCTGCTTTAGTTTGGGATCAGGAGTTGTCTCTTGGTACAGCAGGAAGCAAAAGTCCGTGGCTCTGAGTTCTGTAGAAGCAGAATACATAGCAGCTAGCATGGCAACGTGTGAGGCTATATGGCTTCGGAAGTTGCTGGTAGCCTTGTTTGGTCAGAGGGTTGAGACTACAGTGATACACTGTGATAATCAGAGTTGCATCAGATTATTTGAGAATCCAGTGTTTCATGATAGGTCTAAGCATATAGACATCAGATATCATTTCATCAGGGATTGTGTACAGCGGAGGGTTGTTCAGCTACAGTATATACCTACAGATCAGCAGGTAGCAGACATTTTGACAAAGGCATTGGGGAAGGCGAAATTCATCTTCTTTAGAGGTAAGTTGGGTGTTATGCAGAACACCTTCCTCGCTAAGAGGGAGTGTTAATTTTTATGTAGCTTGGACAGGTGTTCTAGTCTTGGGTGGTGATTACGAGGCTGGAAACACAGTTGGAATAATTATCTCCATACCTAGATAATTGATTTCTTGAGAGACTTCTAGATATTAGGGTTTAGAGTCTAATTAATCCTAGCTGTTGATTGAGATTAAATCATGGCCATTGGTTTCCAAAGAGGGGATTATAAAAGAGGATCAATAGGCATTTGGAGAACATAGATCCGAGAAGTATTTGCAGCGATAGCAAATAAATAAATTTGCGGTGATAGCAAATTGATTTGCAGTGAGAGCAAGGGCGCAGCGATAGCGTTCAAGACAGCAGTAGTGGAATTTCTATAGGAGAAATTGGGAGAAGAATTTCCGGAGGAGATCATTGCCGGAGCTCTGCCAGTAAGAGGCAAGCAGTCTATGTATCTCTTGATTTGATTTAATAAAGTTCCTCATCTGCAGTACTGGTTTTCCCTTCGGGGTTTTTCCAGGGACAATTTGTCCAAAATGTTGTGTTGATTTTATTTTTCTATCTCCGTGATTTTTCCGTGAAGTTGCAGCTGTGTTATTATTTAATATTTGCTGTAAATTAATTAATTTTTCGGCAGCCAAATAATCTTATAAGATAGGAAATTAATAATCAGTAGCTGCAATAGATTTTTCACACTGGCTATGGGTCACTTCCAGAATAACAAGGTTGTGCAAGTTCATTCCTTGAGGTAGCCGTTTTGATGAACATTTTCTCAAGCTTAGCCATCTCAAATCCTCCAAGGAGAATTCCTCAGAAAAGTGCCCTTCTATGGCAACATCTGTAAGCCAAAGCAACTGCAAGTTGTATAGTGACTTGAACATTTCTGCCTTCAATGTCATCGGCTTCTTGGGCTCATACGAAAGATAACGCACAAGCTTGGCCTTTTCCTGCGATTCCAGTGGAATATACAAATATTTTTCAGTTCCCTATTCTAATTACTATTGATGCGGAGCATCCTCATTAAAAACCTCCTTCCTTAGTTTAATTCGTTGCTCAGTCCTTTTAGGACTTTTGTTTTACTAATTATAGTGCGCTGTTGGGCAGTTTTGGTTTCTCATTAGCCTTAAAAGCAAAGGAAAAATTGAATAAGTTCAGCAAAGTGGCCAGTAAAAGAGGTGGTAGCAATTCAAATGGAGGAAAAGGAAGTTCCTCTAAATCAACCAAGGAAGAAGAGCCCAAGGATAATGTGAAGCCAAACTTTCAAGGGAGGGGTGGCTTTAGAGGTAGAGGAGGAGGGAACCTTTGAGGGGCTTCATTTGTAGTGAGGCCCAGAGCTATAGATTGCCCTAAAATCCCCAAGAGAGCAATGATGACCCTAGAAGAAGAAGGAGAAGAACCCTTGATAGAAGAAGTGGAAGAAGAGATAGGTGAGAATTGATGTTGAGAAGGACCGTGATAGCTCGAGATAGAGAAGCCCCCGTAGTTGATTGGAGGAGAAATAGTGTATTTCGGACACAATGCAAGTGTAAAGATAACGTGTGCAAGGTGATTGTAGGTGGAGGGTCCACTGATAATTTGGTAAGTACAGAAATGGTGCAAAAATTAAAGCTTGATTGCATTCCGAAACCAAATCCTTATAAAATTTCTTGGTTGAAAAAAGATCACAGTGTGCTTGTGAATCAATCTTACCTTGTTGAGTTCAAAATTGGTCCCTATGAGGACAAAGTGTAGTGTGATGTAGTGCCAATGGATGCTTTTCACTTATTATTGGGTAGGCCTTGGCTATATGATAGAAATGTAATTCACCATGGTAGAGAAAACACTTATGAGATACAACACGAGGGCAAACTGCTTGTAAGTCTCTATCTCTTAATATGAAATGAGAACTACTGAATATGCATCATTGTTGTTATTCTGAGTGAGTTTATTTCTGCCTTCATAAATCTCTGCTGTTGAAATTGTCTTATCTACACAAGGTAAGGAAAAACATGGTATATTTGTGATTTATTTTACAGGTTCCAAAATTTTTTTGAGCTACATCATTTTGGTATTAGAGCATCTTAAGATGCTAGGAATGGAGATTGTGAAAAGAGTTTTGATGGTTTAATGTGCAGCTGTGGTTATGACCGTGAATGCAAAGATGGAGTTGTGTCATAATGTAAGAAAGAGGATAATCAAGTTGGAAAACAAAATAAGTCAAAGCCAGAGTTAGAAGCAAACAAAGGACCAGAAAAAGAGTTGTAAAAATTAGAGTATGAGTTGGAGGAGTTATGGTGGATGTTGGAGGAGTATGAAGCATGTAATAATAAGAAGGCAAAGAAAAAAAAACCAGCAGCAAAGGCATTAAGGAGTTGTCAGAAAGTGAAAAAGAATGGTGAAGATAAGTACTCACCTTATGAGCAAGAGTTATATTTAGAGAGGAAACCCATAGAGACAAGGATTAGCCAAGGGATAGAACTCTTGGAACATGGAAGCTTAAATCCCTGGATGAGTTGGCAAAATTATTATTGGATGAAAGGCCAATAGATGTGATTCACAAAGAGTTTGAGATAAAGATAGATGAATGGGATGGAAATGAAGAGGTTGGGTTGGATAAAATTATTGAATTGTGTTAACCCTAAACAAGGGGAGACTATTGAAGATTAAAATGCAAGAGGAGAAGCATATGAGGATGACAGAGAAGAGGAATGCAACTTATCACGTGCAAGGTGGGCCAAAATATTGTAGCAGTGGAAGTAGTCTACGTTAGAAAGGAAGCTGCAACAGAGATGAAGATCTTTAGGAGCCCCATATGCGATGAAGATTTATTGGTTGTGGAGAACACTGTAACCAACCAACCAACAACCGCTAGAGGAATGCCTAGAGAATCCCATGATTGATGAAAAGAGAGAAGAAGGAGATCATCTCTTTCTTGGAGAAGAAATGAGGATGATTGAAGGAGAGAGTAAGGACATGTTCATTTGTGGTACAAAGAAGAGGACAATGTAAAAAATGTAGTTAAGGAGGACCGTGCAAAAAAGTTGTTGTCTTGTGAACAACATCACACCGAGCCAAGGAAAAGAATACCACCTCAAAAAAGATGAAATGGAAAGCATATATAAATAACATAATGCAGAGAAGAGGGAAGCACTAATGGGGAAGCAAAGAGCCATGACGATTTTCAGTGGAGGAGGACCACTAAGCCTTCAAGGAGATGGGAAAAGAGAAAGAGGATGAATGGGCAGAGGAGGAGGATTTATGGTCCAACAAGTAGTTGGAAGCAGAGTAAGAAAAGATGTGAAAAATTGGAGAGGTATCTAATTTGGTGGAAGGGCAAGTCGTGGCCTTTTTTTTGGGGTCAAAAGGATGGTTCTACCATCCAGCCTAAACTTTCACTTGGATGTTTGATCCAGTAGCATCGTGGGGTAAAAGCAATCCCACATCACAAAAAAATAAAATAATAATAGTAGTTGAGCTCTTAAGTTTCTTGGCATTTTTTTAAGAAAATAAAATGTTTGCCACCATCATCTTGTTCCACAATACTATGTTGAATCAATCCATCATTTACATCTGTTTTTTTTTTTTGGGATGAAAATGAGGCCATAAACTAATCTTGGATGGCACTTGATGGTATACATAAGGAGGTTGACCTTACTGCTCCATCAGAGTGTACAACCTCTTCACCTATAGTTCGAAAAGGCATTACTCTATGATCTGCTAGAAGTATATCATACTATGGAGTGGACAATTCCTGCTGACGAATTGAATGGGATGCCTACTCACTGGGCATTCGTTGTCGGCAACCATATTGTGGCTCATATGACAACACCTGTGGATGAGAAAATTGGTCAGAATTTAACTCCTCGATACTAGCTATAAATCAGATGGGCAAAGATTCCTGCTGCTTGGCAATTCTACTGATTTCTGTTCATTCCGTATTGTGTTTGTTCCAACTTTTGAGCAATAGATGAGTGCTGCATTTCCATGGTTGATCTGCAAAGCTAGGGGAAGGGAAATTAGACCCCACCACACTCAAAGCAGCTGCAGTATCTATGCTGTTCCTGATCAATACTTGCCAAAATCATTAGTTTCTTTTTTATAGCCTAGCATTACAGAACTAATGCAGAAGTTGATAGATGTGTATGGACTGACTTTCATTCTCAAACAACAGTTGCCAAATGAGGATCTTGACTCCCTTGATTCTATGTCTTCTGTTGAGGATCTTCAGAATATGAAGGAAGAATATGACAGGCTTGATGGAGGTGAATGTTCCTGCAGGATACGTGTGTTTCTGTTCTATGCTCTGGATCATGACCTTGCTCATTTTGATGTAATTGGTAATAAGAGGATTTCACAACAGAGTCAGGTTGCTGCTGTCAATGGCTTTCTAAAGATTCTTATCAAATTAACCAGATTTGAAATAAGAGGTTCAAATTCTAAAGAGATGGGTAGGATGATGCGGAGCATCCTCCTTTCTTAGTTTAATTCGCTGCTCAGTCCTTTTAGGACTTTTGTTTTGCTAATTATAGTATGCCGTTGGGTAGTTTTGTTTTCTCACTAGCCTTTAATCTGTCAACTTGTGTCTATTTTTAGATTGATGAATAAATGTAGAAGGGAATAACTGTCCTGCGGGATAGGAGCTGGAACGGAGAGGTTTAGAGGACTTTTAGTTTTGGGGATTAGTAAGTTAGAGTTAGTGATTAGGGGGAGAAGAGCATTTAAACAAAAATTACAGCTCACAGAAGATTCTGAGGAACAGAGGCTGAATGGTATGTGGTGATTGTTTCAGTTTTCCTACTTCTGTAACTATTCTGGCATTTACTAGTTACTGTTATAATATAAGAAGGCTCGCTGTGTATTTGTTTGGTTGATAAAATGAATGTGTTCGTGCCTTTTAGCTCTCTGCTATTGTAAATGTTTATAATCATGAATTAAGGCAGAACAGAGTACCTTTTCGGAGTGAAACTTACAGGTTCACATTAACAGATCTGCATCAACTATCTAAGACTCAACATAAAATAGTCCAGTGAAACACTTGGAAACATAATAAGGTTCACAGAGAATTCCATACCATGGGTCGCCGTAAAACATAGTGCACATCGTCTTCATCAAATAGTCTTGTGCGTTTACGGGGCTCTGTACACATTTCATTTGCTATACTTCTTCCCAAATCTCGGAGGCACCGATGCATCAGGAACTCGTTACTAGGGCCCAAGCTTACCAAGGACTTTTGCAAGAGACCTCTTAGAGATGTATGAGGACTTGGAATCAGCCCTGCCCAAAAGATCAAAGCAATTTCTTTCTTCGTCCATGTAAAAAAACAAGCAATATCTTGAAACATTTCCTTTTCAAATGGATGAAGGTTATAGTTAGGGACTCTAAGTTTCTTTTCGATATTAAGTTCCCACCTTAACTTTCCTGCCATTTCTTTCCATACATCTCTATCGTCTTCACGAACCAAGAATTTCCCAAAGGTTTGAAGGGCAAGAGGAAGGCTTTCACAGGCAATAACAATATCAGTGCTCAGAGTTTGCAGCTCTTGATCTGGACAACAGGAATCGGGGAATGCGTGGAAATTAAACAACTGCATGGCATGTTTGTGAGGAAGCCCTCTTACCTCGTACACTTCATTAACGTTAGCCACTTTTAGAATTTGTTCATCGCGAGATGTAATGATCACACGGCTGCCCGCCCCGAAGCCCCTGTAATTTCCTGCAAGAGCTTCGAGTTGCTCAAGACTTTCAATGTCATCGAGGAGGAGCAGAACTCTCTTACCCCGGAGACAGTCTTGTAGCAGACCCTTCCCTTGATCAACATCATCTACTTCACCTCTGAATTGTGAGATATCTTTGATCATGTGGGTCTGCAGCTTTACAAGCCCATTCACATCTTGACATCTTTCTCCCACACTTGGAACAAAAGAAAACACTTCAAATTGTGAGAAGAGAAGTTCTTTGCAAACAATCTTGGCCAGGGTAGTTTTACCTATCCCAGCCATGCCATGTATACCCACTTTCACCATCTTCTGATTATGATCCGCTGAGTTTAGTAATCTCTTGACCTGCTCCACGGACCCGTCCAAACCAAAGCATTCTGAAATATCCAGATACACTTTGTGTGGACTGTTTGAATGTAAGGTTTTTCGAACGTCGACCACAACAGCTTGAATCATATCGTCGTACCTGAAAAAGTGTGAATTAAAATTAATCCTATACTTATGTAATATATGGCAACTATAAAAGCGTCCCCAAAACAAAGACACACTGAACTAGAGGCTTACCTGCCATTGTATTGATTGAAACACCAACCACAGATGTCAGATACTCTCTTTAAAGCGCTTTTGTATTCAAGGATTAACTCGGTAGGTAATCTGTGCTGGCTTTCATGCTGCTTGAAGAACTCTATATATTCACTTCTATCACGGCACCTAAGAACCATAGGCAAAACGTCATAAAACAGGGGACAGAATTTAACCCCAGATTTAACCATTAGCGACACTTCTTCCAAGCACCATTTTGACTGGGGGAAATTTTTGGAGAAAATAGGAATGCAGATCCTACTTTCCGTGATTCCTCTTTGCAAAGAAGTAGGGATATGGTCGCCCTTTTTTAAGCTTTCTTCGTCTAAGAATGTGAGAATGCCTTCTCGAACAAGAGCAGAGTACAGTCGTCTCACAAACCCTTGGCGGGTGTCGGGGCCGCGAAAGCTCAAGAAAACGTCAAACATTTTTTCAATATTGAATGAATGAATGAAGGCTTTTAATAATGTCCACTAGACTAAACAGTATAGAAGACCACCAGAAACCAAAACACACAGCAAAGAGAACCAAAACACTCAGGAAAACCAAGAACCACCAAAGCAAGACCACCCACACAGCACCTAATTGAACTCCCTTTTTAAAATTTTTTTCTAACTGAGCTCTGCTAAAAAGCAAGGCCTAGAGAGGCACACATTGCGCCTGCAATTTTTCTAACCGATAAGCCCAAAATTTTCTCAGAGGAAGGATTGAGCTCCTCTTTTGATGTGCAGAACCCACGGCATTAATAGTTTTGTGTAGAAATTTTATAGAACTCCGCATTTTCTGTGGGGGCATCCTCGTCAAGTGAACCAAAAATTACAATTTTTTCATTTCATTATCGAATTTATTTTACTCAGCTACAGGTTCTACACAGAGATATACAATGTATGAGAGATGGGGTGGAATATGATATATATTTAACCTCTTGGTATACACGCCTCTTGGCTGCCCTTCTGGTGAATCCTTTTTGCAGACTGTTATTAAGCACGCGCACAACAAATCTAGAGTAAGTAGTCGACACAAGAATTTTAATTAGCTAGGCACCGGCCCCAGATTCTTTCGGATTTTGCTTTATATGAAACTTGCGTCACATTCTTCCAGAACGCTTTGCTCACCTTATCCTTAACACCTCGTTAGCCGAAGAGCATTATAGTGCTCGGAATTGTCTCACGCCGTAAAAAAATTCATGCCGGAAATTTTTTTGAAGTCGTCGGTTGTTCTTATCGGCGTATTCTTTGAACCTCCTATGCGTGCAAGTGTTAGTATATATTTAGCCAATAGGCTTTTATATGTGAGCATTATAGTGCTCGGAGTTGTCTCACGCCGGAAAATTTCCTAAACTCGTTCATATGGTGTATTCCTTGAAACTCTTATGGGTGCAAGTGCTAGTTTATAATTGGATGATATATTTTTAGGGAGGTTGATATGTAATTGTAAAAATGTTTAATGTGGGTAGCATATGGGGTTATAGTTTAGTGAGTATAAGGTTAATTTAGTTTATTGGATAGATATTTTATTTTTTGAGGTCTTCTAAAAGTAAGGGGTTAAAGTTGAATAAATTTTCTTGTTGAAAATATTGTATGGGATGGTGTACATGCACTTCAAGCTCGTGGAATGCACTTCATGTTCTTTGGATTGAATCTGCATCTTTTGTGTTTGGATATTTGCACAACTTGAAGGAATTCTCTTATAAAATGCATTGAATATTGTAAAAGCATTAAATGCTTTAGCTCACATGATGTATTCAATATTTTTGCTTGGGGCATCAAATATTGCTGGCAAAGTGCTTGGGAAGCTTCTAGTAAGCTTATTTCTTATTGTTTCTTCTTGCCTATAAATAGAGAGCTTGGGTAGGAGGTTATTCATATCATTTTGTGTTTGATTCCTCCTTGAGTGTGGGTGTTGGATATTTTTGGAAGAGCTTGAAGCTTGGAAGTGTATTGTAATATTTTCAGTTGTTGAATCATACATTAGTTTGAAGCTTTGGAGGTTGGTTTTTTTGAAAGGGTTTTCCCATGGAATATTTGTGTCTTATACTCTTGTGTGTGTGCTTTATTGTGGTCTTTCCTTCTTGGTATTTATTTGCATTGTTTTTATTCTGAAATGTTGCTAAAAAATTGTGTGGATCAAATAGATTGTGACACTCTTCTCGTAGAGTTAATTGTGAAAATTATTTGCATATCTTTGTATTATTACTTTTCATTTTAACTAAATTTAATACAATCATGTTTTTTTTTAAAAAATACTTGATGCATGCCAGGGTTGATTTTCAAATTTATCCCCTTTCACAATTATTCTCTTGTTTAATAATGACACTAAAACATTTACTCTAGACCATAAATCTTAGTTAAACACTATTTATTTTAGAAAGGATTCAATCGTTAAAAATTAAAACATAGGGAAGATACAGTGATGTGAATATTATTAGTGCACTACATGTGCAAAGGGTGTAGTTAGAGATTGCATTTTTTGTGAGAAGTTGCAAAGGATGACATCACAATCATATATGATACTAGCACACTAGTTGGCTACTAGCATTGTGACCATATACAAAAAACATCATATAGATCAAATACGACTACGCATGACAAGGCAATATTACCCACAATCCTGTCCCTATTGACACATAGTGTAGAACTTGGCTCCAATGGTGCAAATCCTCCTCTTGTTTCCCTTCTTCCACCTACATCTTCTTTAGTTGTCAAGGACATACATACTCTCTTCTCCTTTTTCTTATAGTATGTTGTGCCAACAAGCCCTAATTTCTTGCAAGTTTATTCCTTCCAATTTTGTTCATGTCTACAATTTTGGTCACTTGGATTATTAGAAAGTTGTGTTTTATTATTTCATGGGCTTTAGATTGAATCTAGACTTTAAAGTTTTAAGAAGTGCTTGGTTTAATTGTTCCTCAAATCTAGTTTTGTCTTTACACCTAGTATTCCAAGTCTTCTAGTAATATTTGTTGCAAGCTTAATTTTAGAACTGATTTCATTATAAATCCTATTGTACATTTCTATTTTCTTTGAAGATTTATATGTTTTCATTGAGAGGAAACTAGATAGTTCCTACACTAATCTTATGATAGAAGCAACCCAAATACTTGTTTATATATACATAATATTTAGTAGTGAAACAACACAGGTATAAGTTATACCCCAAGAATAACCATTTTTAGAAAATTCAACCTTCATATAACAATCAATGTATCAATCACAATAACAAGATTACAATAAAATACAAAGTTTTAATGCTCTCAATACGAGATACATGAGATCTTAAACACTATGTTTGGAGATAATATGGCAACATAACTGTAACATCCACATTCTAAAAACATAGTAAAACCAGAAATTTACCATAGAGTAAATCAACAAGGTAAAAATGAGATAGAGAATTTTTTTCTTTTATTCAACATATAATCAAGTAACTACAATTACAAGATTTCTTTTTACAAAATATAATAAACCATATTGTCTTCTCAATTACAATGTTTACAAAAGTAAATCAAATACATATACAAATTTTGGAATAAATACTACTTCTGAATATTTGACATCTTTATCACAAGTCCTGACATGTTTCCTGCTTGGAGAGAGAGTATCTTTCCAGTGATTTACCTCCATCCATAGACCAGCAGTCTCCCACACATCTTCCACATAGGAAGTGGCCCTACCCTTCACGAGGGATATAGACCTTAGGTGACCAGTGGTAATTTGCCTTTCCCAAGTACATAGTGTTGTATTCTACTCAACTCTATCAACCATACAACCCTATATACCCTCTAGCTAAGTATGATTTCTGATAGGATGAGCAATCCGAATACAGTGAACAGACAATGCATGCAGAAAATAAATGCATTACTTTGGCCAAATATTTTAATATCAATATTGTTCATAATGAATGTAGTCGTCGTGTTCACCCATCCCTACTCGACTTGGATACTGTCATATTCTCGCAGTTTGTTTACTCCTATTATGACCATGTAAAAAGTTTAATCATTGCGTCAGATATTAGTATCTTTTTACTTAAATAAGTCTATATGACATAACCATTCAATTGGTTTGTAATCGACTCTAGGGTTTTCCTAATATCCTTTGTTAATATGATATAACAATATAACCATATCTTATATCTAGGAGTCCTATATTCACAAATAACCCTTGATTAGCTCAACCAAGGTTAAGAATACTATAGTTCTTAAATAGATAATATCTCCTATACAAAGGAACATAGAATAACTTTGATAATGTGTTATAAACAAAACATACCCTAAATATATATCCCTACAAGGTCATTCTCTAGTAGACTTAGCCTACTCCATTGTATTGGATCTCTTCAAGGATAATATTAACAAAAATATAAATAAATGTATAAGGATTCTCACATAAACCTTATTTCCATCTACCATAATATCTCTAAGTTACTTCATTCAAAGAAAACAATAATTGTCTAAAAATCCTTATGAATCTAAGTTCTCATGGATAGATAACAATTTTCGTTATACATATACATAATCTAAACAAGAAAATACTTTAAATTATTATTACCTCAATATTATACTACTCAAGTCTAAGAGTATATGAATCAAAGTTCATTCAACTCTATAAAATCTGAGAGTCTATTGTTTGGTTAACTCACAAGCATTCCATTGGCTTGCTACAAACTTATTCGATAAGGGAACTATTTCAAGGCTAATAACAGTTATGACAATCTCTTACTATGATGGTCTTTTATCCTCCATTCTATGCATTGATATGATTATCAATTTATAAATGAATAAGCAAATGGTCAACGTAGTATACTGTAACAAACTACTCACTTGAATTACCAAGTATCAACCATATGATTTGCATTCGTTGTCTCATTGATTACAAAGATAGATCAACATAGTTTACTTAGATAGTTATCTAAATTTTCCTACGTCGATTCTTAATAGTTTTTGACTATTTCTTAATAAAAATAGGAGGTTAAACCTCTCTAGAGAACTCATACAATCACCATGAGACTACGATGTACTCACTAAAAGATATTAATCAGTTTCCTCATAGTTATCAAACACATGATTGAGGAATACCTGTTAATGGACATTTTAAGAGCTGGCAGAAATGGGCAAACAAGACACAGGGTTGATGCATCTTGACTACGTATTCCCTCTCTATTCCAGCCACTATACTTCTCTCCGCATATGTTTGATTCTCCCTGCCTATGTTCGATCCTCTCAAGTTTTAACCTTGTTAATATATCGATATCGTGGCTCAATTGAGTTGTTCATAATTATGACCAAGGCACAACTCCTAGAGAGTTGCCTTATTTTGCACCTCAATAGTGATTCAGTTGCAAACTTAATGAAATATTAACAGTCCTTAGTGACTTAGTCTTTAATTGAAATTGATTTTTAAGAAAAAGTCCACATGTCAATTGTGGAAGGCCGCCATATGGTTCATTCGGTTGGGCAGTTTGTAAACACAATCATCCCCATAAGGATGAGGCCGACACTTATTAAAAGATAACTGATCTTTTAATGATCAAAAACATGTGGTTCGATCCGCCACTTATCACTAATGAAGACTCTACTATAATCTAGCCTACGGATCCTACAATACCATCGACTCATTAAGAGGTATTATCCTCTTACAATGCTAAGGCATTTATATATTTGATTACATCAAATATACTTCTTATAACATCACCACTATATTAGATAATCACAGTTTAATCAATAAAATGATAATGTTTAAACAAGGAATTACGAATAATGTGGTTGGGTTGAGCTTGTCTCCCCATCACAATCCATTGACAATAATCACGTATTCTTAACTCGACAAAAATGTCTTAACATTAAGAATGGTTTATAACATCTCAAGGGACTTAATAATAATATGACAACCATTTTACGACAATAACGTTGTGATATTTACGTTAAACATAAATAATCGCAAATCAAACTCAAATGACGTCGTTAATGTTATTAACAACTAAGACAACTTACTATGACTTAGAAAGATTTGAAAACAATATTGACTACCTATCAATTAGGTTTAGAAGTAAACTGACAAGACAAGACTTACCTCTTACAACACATTGGTTCACATTTTCGTTAAACACTTACACCTGATTTAGAAAATAAATCACTCGTAACCCGAGGTCTATATCTCGCTCCTAGAAAGATACTCTCTCTCTTTTCTCTGAGAGTCATTTGAAAACTTGTAATCCTATATCAAACTTGTTACCAAAGAAATTATGATCAGTGCATCATTATTCAAATAATAGATAAAATCTCATAATGCAAATATTAAATTGATAATAACATAATCATTCCCATAATTTCATAAATGAAATTCAATATAATCCATGTTTTTCCTTGTCATTAATCTAAACATCATAATAAATTTACTTATGTCCAAGTAAAAAGGAAAAGTATAGCAAGAGAAAAGTTGGGGATGTAACATATCCTTCCCCTAAAGATTCATCGTCCTCGATGATATAAAGTATTAAAAAGTAACTAAAATGCAAGTTCATTGTTTTCAATTGGTAACATTATTAAATAAATGAGGAAACTTTTGATAAAATTCATGGTAATCCTCCCATGTAGCATTTCCCTCAACATATTGGTCCCATTGGACCTTGCATTGCAAGACCTCTTTGTTACGCAAGTGGAGCTTGCATGTTTCTAACACCTTGAGTGGCTTGATCGTGACCACCTCTGGGTCTTGCATTTGTAAAGAATTCCAAGTTAGAATATGATTATTACCTACAATATATTTCTTCAAATGAGACACATGAAATTTTTTTTGCATTCTAGATAAGGCTGGTGGTAGAGCAATTCTGTAGGCCACCAGATTGACTACTTCAAGCACTTCAAAGGGTTCCACATATCGAGGGGCTAGCTTAGAAGACTTCCCAAACTTAATAGAACTTTTTTGAGGTTTGACCCTCAAAAGAACGTTTTCTCCAACGGAGAATTACCTCGGAACATGTTTTGCATCCGCATAGCTCTTTTGCCTATCATTGGCTTCTGCCAATCTTTTTCTGATCAGCTTAACTTTCTCTTCCATTTCAGCTAGCATTTATGGTCCGATGCTAATTCTATCCTCTAGCTTATCCCATCTTATAGGAGTTTGACATATTCTTCTATACAATGCTTCGAATGGCACCATCTTAATAGCGGAATGATAGGAATTATTATAAGCAAATTCCACAAGTGGTAAGTATTCTTCCCACTTATATTGCTGATCCATGCAATACATTTGCAACAAGTCTTCCAAGACTTGGTTAACTCTCTCAGTTTGCCCATCAGTTTTAGGATGGTAAGCTATACTCACATTAAGTTTAGTCCCTAGCGCAGATAACAAAGTTTGCCAAAACCTTGACGTTACACACGCATCTCTATCCAAGATAATCTTTTCAGGGAAGCCATGCAATCTAAACACATCTTGCACAAATTTGTGAGCTAACACAGGTGCTCCATCAGTCAAATTCCCTGGTATGAAATGTGCTACCTTTGTGAGTTTATCAACCACCACTAAAATGGCATCATGTCTATTCCTTGACATAGGAAGACCTTGAACAAAATCCATGCTAATAACTTGCCATTTCCACTCTAGCACATCATGTGGGTACAACAATCCTGCAGGGTGTTGATGCTCTGCTTTTACCCTTTGACATTCTAAACAGCTTGCTACAAATCTTGTAGCATCATTCTTCATTCCTTTCCAAAAATAAAGAGGTTCAACATCCACTAGGAGTTTGGTCACTCCTGGATGTCCTGAATATGGTGCAGTATGAACTTCTTTCCATACTAGATCCCTTAATCCACCTGAATTAGGAACATAAATTCTATCTTTATACCTCAATAGTCCATCTGACTCAAATAGAAAACCATCATACCTTGGATCTCTAGGATTATCTTTCAGAGCTTGCTTAACCTGCTCATAAAACTCATCACTAGACAAATTTTGCAACACCAAATCCTTAAAATTTCCATGAATAGAAATAATTGAAGCTATATGTCTTCTACGACTCAAAGCATCAACTACTCTATTCTCTTTTCCTTTGATGTAATTTATCTCAAAATCATAGTTAGATATCAATTCTAACCATCTCCTTTGTCGAGCATTCAAATGTGGTTGAGAGAAAATATACTTAAGACTTTGATGGTCTGATTTAAGTACAAAAGTCTTCACCAATAGATAATGTCTCCACATTTGGAAGGCATGAGTTACTGCTACCAATTCCAGATCATGCAGTACATAATTTTTCTCATAGGATTTCAATTTCCTTGACTCATAAGCTATAACTCTTCCATCTTGCATAAGCACTCCTCCTAATCCTTCTCCTGAGGCATCTGTAATCACCTCAAATTATTCTTCAGGGTCATGAACTTTCAAGATTGGAGTTGTTAACTTTTTCTCTAAGAGATCAAATGTTTCCTGACATTTGTCTGTCCATTCAAATCTTTTTCCTTTCCTATGTAAGGAAGTGATTGGACTAGCAATACTGAAGAAATTTAGAACAAACTTTCTATAATAGCCTGCCAGGCCCATGA
This sequence comes from Cunninghamia lanceolata, assembly GCA_027924645.1. NCBI lineage: Eukaryota > Viridiplantae > Streptophyta > Pinopsida > Cupressales > Cupressaceae > Cunninghamia > Cunninghamia lanceolata. Next base: position 4,740,308 of record BSBN01000118.1, read on the forward strand.
AACTATGTACCTCATGCACATTTGTGGGTACAAGCCAATCCAGAATAGCTATGATTTTTGTAGGATCAACAGATATTCCATTCGCTGATATAATATGCCCTAGGTATTGAATCTCTTTTTGGAAGAATGTACACTTTGACAGTTTCCCATTTAACTTATGTTCTCTTAACCTGTGCAGAACTATTTACAGGTGCCATTGATTTTCTTCTTCATTCTTAGAATAAATGAGTATATCATCTAGAAAGACTAAAACAAACTTGTCGAAACAATCTCTGAATATACTATTCGTGAGATTCATGGATGTAGCAGGTGCATTCATCAAACCAAATGGAAACACTGTGAACTCATACTTTCCATATCTAGTTCTAAAAGATGTCTTATGAATATCTTCATCCTTCAGTCTTAACGGATGATATCCTGATCACAAATCAATCTTTGAAAACACAGCAGCTTCACGCATCTGATAAAAAAGATCATCAATACGTGGAAAAGGATATTTGTTCTTTACCGTTGCTTTATTAAGCATACAATAATCTATACACAATCGAAGGGTTCCATCCTTCTTAACAAAAATAACCGGAGCACCCCAAGGTGAAACACTAGGTCTGATTAAACCTTTTGCCAACAATTCTTGTAATTGTGCTTTCAATTCTATTAACTTCGTTGTTGTCATACGGTAGGGTGATTTTTATATAGGCTTAAATCCTGGTTTAATGTCAATAGCAAAATCAAAAACCCTCTTGGGAAGTAACCCTGGAAGTTCTTCAAGAAACACATCTTGAAATTCCTGAAGAAAAGGATACTTTTCTCCAAAAGGTGAACTAGGGTTTTCTACCCCTTCCTCCACTTGTTCCATTTTGACTGCAAACAACTAACAACCTTTCTTTCTAGCCGTTTTTAATTGCTTGGGAGAGATAGGTCTGATTTTAACTTCTCTTTGAATCCCTTGGAATTGGGTTAGATTTCCCAAATCATCTAAGCATTCAAATATTTTTGAAAAATAGTCAACCTTAGCTCTATGTTTCCATAACCAACTCATTCCTAGGATTACATCATAGGAACCTAGGGGAGCTACATACAGATTTACTTTAGTTGAGAAACTAGGGAGGTCAATTTTGGCTTCAAACAAACATTGCTCTACCTAAGCCTTAGATTGGTTAGCATATTCTATTGACCAAGGTTTGGACATATAACCAACTTTTCTAGAAAATTTATTCAAAATTCTAGGAGAAACAAAGTTTTTAGTGGCTCCTGTATCAATCAAAATAGATATAGGGACTCCAAACAAAGTACCTGTCATCTCAATGGGTGTGATTTGATCCTTTGCTTGACGATTGTCGAGAGATGCATGAATCCTTTGCTGGAATGCTTCTTGCTGAGTTGGTAGTGCAGTACCTTTTTTTTTTACAATTTTGATTCTTGTTAGGGCAACGATTTGCATAATGGTCACCCCCACAAGTTAAGCATCCTCCAGTGGGTCCTTTCTTATCTAAAGTCTTCCCATTGTTATCCTCATTTCTTTTGTAGTTACCATTCTTCTTCTCATTACTAGATCCACCTTTGTTCTTCTAAGGTCCTTTATCTTTTCTCTTGTTATCATAGCTCTTTTCATATCTTTTCTTGTAGGGTTGATTGTTAGGAGTTCCATTAAACCTCTTGTAGCTTCTATCATGATAAGCTGAGATGGATTTTAGCTTTTGCTCTTGCTTGATCACCTTCTCATACACTTGATCCATTGTTGTGGGACCATGCACACCCACTTCACCACCAATTTGAGCATTTAAGCCCATGATAAATTTTTTGATCCTGAATCTCTCATCCTTTTGATACTGTGGAACATATTTTAGGAGTTGAGTGAATTTTTCTCCATATTCCACCATTGTCATATCTTCTTGTTGAAGATTCTAAAAATCAATCAGTTTATGATCAAAATAGAGTTGTGGTAACCATCTCTTGCGAAAGAGTTCGACGAATTCATTCCAAGTTACCCTTAGAGAGCTTAAATTCAATTCCATCTTCTTATTCATCCACCAAGTGGATGATTCTCCTACCAGTTGGAATGCTCCCCATACTGCCTTGGTCACCTCCGAGTAATTTCTTATCTCAAAATATTTTTCCATCTCTGTGAACCAATCTTCTGTGGCATCTTCGGTCTCTGTCCCATCAAATTTTGGTGGAATAACCTTCTTCATATCCTTTGAGAGCTCTGAGGTCAATCTATCCCTTGCCTCTTTATGAGGTTTGGTACTCTTACTTTGATCTTCATGATTTTCTCTGCTTTCACCATGAGAGTTTTCACCTCCTCCCTCAGTATTCCCTTTATCATCCACCTTCTTTTCCAAATCACCCAATCTTTTCTTGGTTTCCTCAAGCATGGTTATGATTTGGTCCAACTTATTATTTCATGGGTGGTTTTTCTCTTCACTTTCTCCTTGGTTAGTTCTTGTCCGCATCATGTTTATCGATTTCTCACACCTGAGAATATTGATTTTTCCATTAGTTCAAGATTATAATGGTTCCCATTAAATCTAAACATATTACTCAATTTAAACAATAGTTTGGCACAAAAGAACTATTTTTTTATTTATTTCATTTCAAAAGTAAAGAGTATTCTTCTTTTATACAAGAAATGACTTCAAAAGTCGTGCTCAAGAGGAGTATATACTTTAGACTCATTTTTAGATACACAATCTTGAGGTATATAACTCTCTGACTCACTATCGGACCTAACTTCTATGATCTCAATAGTTGGGGGTATGCAGGGATTTCGCCTAACCATAGTTGTTTCCTCATCTGACATATACTCTATGATTTTGGCAGTGATCTTAACTCTTTCCTTGATTTCGTTTCTCACTCGATTGATTCGAGTTAAGGCAGTCGCCAAAGTTTCATTATCACTTAACCAAATGTAACTCTCATCATTGGTTCCCTCAAAGGTTTTGATAATGGCCTCATGTTCTCTTTTTGCTTTAAGGAAACATTGACTCAAATTAATAGGCTTTCTTGCTGTCTTCTTAAAACATACCATCCTGGCACATAAATTTTCAAACATTAGCTAACTACATAATGCTGACTATAGGTAAGCATAGTAGTCTCATAAGCCCTAGTGCTGAACCTAGTAGCTCTGATACCATATGTAACATCCATGTTCTAAAAATATAGTAAAACTAGAAATTTACCATAGAGTAAATCAACAAGGTAAAAATGAGATAGAGAAATTTTTTCTTTTATTCAACATATAATCAAGTAACTACAATTACAAGATTTCTTTTTATAAAATATAATAAACCATATTGTCTTTCTCAATTACAATGTTTACAAAAGTAAATCAAATACATATACAAATTTTGGAATAAATATTGCTTCTAAATATCTGACATCTTTATCACAAGTCTTGACATGTTTCCTGCTTGGAGAGATAGTATCTTTCTAGTGATTTACCTCCATCCATAGACCGGCGGTCTCCCACACATCTTCCACATAGGAAGTGGCCCTACCCTTCACGAGGGATATAGACCTTAGGTGACTAGTGGTAATTTTTCTTTCCTGAGTACATAGTGTTGTATTCTACTTAACTCTATCAACCATACAACCCTAGATACTCTCTAGCTAAGTATGATTTCCAATAGGATGAGCAACCCGAATACAATGAACCGACAATGCATGCAGAAAACAAATGCATTACTTTGGCCAAAGTTTTTAATATCAATATTGTTCATAATGAACGTAGTCATTGTGTTCACCCACCCCTACTTGACTTGGATTCTATCATATTCTCGTAGTTTCTTTACTCCTATTATGACCATGTAAAAAGTTTAATCATTGCGTCATGAAATTAGTATCTTTTGACTTAAATAAGTCTATATGACATAACCATTCAATTGGTTTGTAATCGATTCTATGGTTTTCTTAATATCCTTTGTTAATATGATATAACAATATAACCATATCTTATATCTAGGAGTCCTAGATTCACAAATAACCCTTGATTAACTCAACCATGGTTAAGAATACTATAGTTCTTAAATAGATAATATCTCCTATACAAAGGAATGTAGAATGACTTTGATAATGTGTTATAAACAAAACATACCCTAAATATATATCCCTACAAGGTCATTCTCTAGCAGACTTAGCCTACTCCATTGTATTGGATCTCTTCAAGGATAATATTAACAAAAAGATGAATAAATGTAAGGGTTCTCCCATAAATCTTATTTCCATCTACCATAATATCTCTAAGTTACTTCATTCAAAGAGAACAATAATTGCCTAAAAATCCCTATGAATCTAAGTTCTCATGGATAGATAACAATTTCTATTATACATATACATAATCTAAACAAGAAAATACTTTAAATTATTATTACCTTAATATTATACTACTCAAGTCTAAGAGTATATTAATCAAAGTTCATTCAACTCTATAAAATCTGAGAGTCTGTTGTTTGGTTAACTCACAATCATTCCATTGGCTTGCTACAAACTTATTTGATAAGGGAACTATTTCAAGGCTAATAACAACTATGACAATCTCTTACTATGATGGTCTTTTATCCTCCATTCTATGCATTGATATGATTATCAATTTATAAATGAATAAGAAAATGGTCGATGTAGTATACTGTAATGAACTACTCACTTGAATTACCAAGTATCAACCATATGATTTGCATTCATTGTCTCATCGATTACAGAGATAGATCAACATAGTTTACTTAGATGGTTATCTGCATTTTCCTACATCGATTCTTAATAGCTTTCAACTATTACTCAATAAAAATAGGAGGTTTAACCTCTCTGGAGAACTCATACAATCACCATGAGACTACGATGTACTCACTAAAAGATATTAATCGATTTCCTCACAGTTATCAAACACATGACTGAGGAATACCTATTAATGGACGTTTTAAGAGCTGGCAGAAATGGGAAAATAGGACACAGGGTTGACACCTCTTGACTGTGTATTCCCTCTCTATTCCAACCACTATACTTCTCTCTGCATATGTTCGATTCTTCCTGCCTATGTTCGATCCTTTCAAGTTTTAACCTTGTTAATATATCGATACCATGGCTCAACCGAGTTGTTCATAATAATGACCGAGGAACAACTCCTAGAGAGTTGCCTTATTTCGCACCTCAACAGTGATTCAGTTGCAAACTCAATGAAATCTTAACAGTCCTTAGCAACTTAGTCTTTACTAAAATCAATTTTTAAGCAAAAGTCCACATGTCGATTGTGGAAGGCTGCCATATGGTTCATTCAGTTGGGCAGTTTGTAAACATAGTCATCCCCATAAGGATAAGGTTGACACTTATTAAAATATAATTGATCTTTTAATGATCAAAAACATGTGGTTTGATCCACCACTTATCACTAATGAAGACTCTACTATAATTTAGCCTACAACTCCTACAATACCATCAACTCATTAAGAGGTATTATCCTCTTACGATGCTAAGGCATTGATATATTTGATTACATCAAATATACTTCTTATAACATCACAACTATATTAGATAATCATAGTTTACTCAATAAAATGATAATGTTTAAACAAGGAATTATGAATAATGTGGTTGGGTTGAGCTTGTCTCCCCATCACAATCCGTCGGCAATAATCAAGTATTCTTAACTCAACGAAAATGTCTTAACGTTAAGCATGGTTTATAACATCTCAAGGGACTTAATAATAACGTGACAACCATTTTATGACAATAACGTCATAATATTTATGTTAAACATAAATAATCACAAATCAAACTTAAACGATGTCGTTAACATTATTAACGACTAAGACGCCTTACTTCGACTTAGAAAGATTTGAAAACAATATCGACTACATGTCGATTAGGTTCAGAAGTAAACTGACAAGACAAGACTTACCTCTTACAACACATTGGTTCACATTTTCGTTAAACACTTATACCCGATTTGGCAAATAAACCACTCATAACCCGAGGTCTATATCTCTCTCCTGGAAAGATACTCTCTCTCTCTCTCTCTCTCTCTCTTTTCTCTGAGAGTCATTTGAAACCCTGTAATCCTGTATCAAACTTGTTATCAAAGAAATTATGATCAGTGCATCATTATTCAAATAATAGATCAAATCTCATAATGCAAATATTAAATCGATAATAACATAATCATTCCCATAATTTCATAAATGACATTCAATATAATCCATGTTTTTCATTGTCATTAATCTAAACATCATAATAAATTTACTTATGTCCAAGTAAAAAGTAAAAGTATAGCAAGACAAAAATTGGGGATGTAACAATAAACTTGCTCTAAACCACAAATAGTTTCCCAAAACTATGGGTTAAACTAAGGGATCCAATTTGGGTGTCTAATTTGGTCTCTTCAAATTTCAACACCCTTCTTAATGAATCTACCTTTTGGGAATAGTATGTAACTCCCTATAAAGAAGAAATTAAGTGTTTGTTAAAATTCTATGATCTACATTAATGTGATCTAGATTGTAAAGTGCAAATTACTAGAATCTAGTAAATAGAACTAAGAAACCAAGTTTGCAAAAAAGAAGATGAATTTAAGACTTACCTAGTAGACAACCTTAGAAGCTTACTATCTTGGACACTATCATGTTGCACCATGTAATGGATTGAAAGGGAGAGTTTTATATTTGTTTAGGTTTTAAACTTTTCACTTTCTACACTACACTAGATAAGATTAAGAAAGAAATATGTTTTTGTGTTTTTAATTTTTTTAAGAAATTAACTCTACTACTATATATAGAAATCTGAAATGAAATCTTATCTAGATATTTTCCCCCTTTCCTACTTAAGCTAAGTGAAAAGAGAAAGAGAGTTTGGTTGAACATTAGAAATTTTAGAAAATGAACTTACTTAATTGTTGATAAAAATATAGAACTAGAATTATGAGAGTTAAAGAACCTAGTACCAAAAGATGGAGCTTGCTACCAAGAATACAACCATAGTGTCCATACATTGCATAATGCACTATCATCTTGATAAAGTTCCATCATCCAAAAAAGTTGCAAAATAAAGTTTTTTCCCAAATTCTATACTTTCCTATATAAAAATAGATAAGGGCAACACCTAGAAGCAACAAAGAGAGTATTGATAACACAAAACTAATAAAAATGTAACTAAATCTATACAAACAAAATGAAATATCAAAATAAAAAGAGCAGGAAGAGAACAAGCAAACCTTTGTGCATATATAACTAAAATCCTATAGCTATGGACACAAATGGAAGTTTAGTATTCTTGGGAGCTTTCCATGAATTGTCAAGACCCTATTTTGGTCATTCCACCTCCATGGATATCTAATAATAAAGAGAAGGAAATAAGTGTGTGCACCAAGCCTAAGTGCATAGAGAACTAGAGCAACAAATTGAAAGTGCTATGAATATTACTCCTAGGTCTACAAGAAGCAATAAACTAGTGTGTATGATGTTAATAGGAAATGAACAACCTAGCAAGTGCCAAAAAAATACAAATGGATTCACAAATACTATCAATAATTGAAATAAAAGAAATAAAAGAGTGAGGTTTGAACACTATCGCCTCACAACATGAATGGAAGTAAAACTTGAAAGGGTCACAAACTAGATGTCCCCAAAAGTGCAAAGAAGCCCAGGAAATCATGTTGGATAGAAAGGTGCTCACAAACCTTTGAAATGCTAGTAGAAGAATGTTGGTCACAATCACATGAGACGTTGAAAATAAAGAAAGCTTGCAAAATAACTTTGTAGATTCTACAATATAAGTGATGACTACCAAAATGAATCTTAGAGGGAAGATTAAGAGGCAAGGGATTCAAATTGGCCATTGGGATTTGGCCCAAGTCTGCTACCAAGCCTAATCATCGAAGGAAAGGTGGGAAGATTCTGAGAAAAATAGTTACTACACGAATGAAAAGTTAGTGGATGCTATCACATTGCATGGATTTGGACACACATCATGCTAGTGTCTAAATATGATAGACAATATGAATGCTTGACACATCAACACAAGATAGAGTAAATATGAAAGTTACACAAGTTAACACAAAAAAGTGGAAAAACACATGAAAACACAAAGCATATGTTGGCACCATGGGTGGGAGAAGGATAAGGCAAGGTCAAATGAACCTAGAAAATACACTAGGGGTTGTGAAAACCAAACTAAGTCCAAAGCATAATGTGAAATTGCAAGGGTATACAATTTATGATGTTACATTTTCTCTCCATATGAACAGATTGATGACACTAAGCGATAAACTATGCTAACGTACAAAAAGGAAATAACATTATAAAATGATACTAAAAAAATATACTTTAGAGGATACATAATATCTCTTCAAGCAAGGGAATCATGCCCCCAATATGAGAAACTACAAAATAAACATGTTAATAGCAAAAACTTGCACAAAAAGCAATGTTAAAACAACATAAAACCTGCAACACAAAAGTGTTAGAAAAATATAACCTCCAAAACAAGAGCATTAACAAATCATATGTAATTTAATACACAAACTATACATACACAAATGAAACTACACAAGAAAGGATATGAACAAACACAAGAAGAACATACACAAAACATACAAAGAGATGAAGAGGAAAATAGAACATGTGTTTTCTAGCGTACTCTATTTCTAGAAAATGGGAAGACCTATAATCCCATTGTACTCTATTGATAGGAGAATGCAAGGTATGGTTCAATGTCTAGCGTACTCTATTTCTAAGAACCATACAATACCCTCATGAATCACAAGCACTAGTAAAATCTATTGCTAGGTGATCGATGAGAAGTATAAAAATTAGCCAATATGAAGCACACTAACTAGCATACTCTATTTCTAGTGTTTCATATGCAAATATGATATTAGGGATTACATGGGTTAGCATACTCTATTTGACATAGGAGCATCCCTAGGTGTAGAGGCAATCTTGCATCAACCAAAAATATATTTTTTATTCATTGTTTGTTTGTTGATTTTTACTTATCAATCAGTCATACGATAAGCCATCACACTTCATTGCAAGTCAAGAGATCTAGTCTTGCAGTTTTGAGAGTATTTTATACAGTTCTACATTCAACATCATATCTGGTGTAGGAGCACCTAACACAAGGTGGCCTCCATGAGGCATTCAACTTCATGACTTGTTCATTTTTGCTTTGTTGGTTCAATTAGGTCCTAGAAGACCATTCATGATTGTAATAAGAAATGAGGACTATGTCCAAATATATATCCTCATGTTGTAGGAGGTAGTCATGTTTGTAAGCCTTTATTAAGGCATATAGGGACAGTCATATATTTCATATTATAAGCCTTGCAAAGGGCAAAGCTATAAAAAACCAATGGTCACCCTCTTGCAAAGTAGTTGGGGACAGTTGGAACTATAATAACATGCTTAAAATGCCTCCCAAGGGTCGAGGCAAGGCATTAGTTGGAGTTGGTGATCAAGAAATACAAACAAACACTGTGATTTCTAGAATTTTCTACATTTTTCTACTATACTATTCATAACATTCGCATATGGATGAATTAGAAGGTGAGGTTGGATTTTTTTGAAATCCCTATGTTTTACCTTTCATTTGAGTCTATTTAGAGGTCTCCACATGCTTTCTAGAGGAAGTTATGAGTGTTTTTCCCAAAAGTGGGTTGCTGAAAATCTGCATTTTCTGAGTTTTTTTTGCTGCTACAGTCTGTACTGTAGGAAGGTACAGACATGTTCACATCTTCTCATGATTTGATTGGATAATATATTGAAATATCTTGCATTTGAATGTAATTTTGTGTCTTGGAAGTAATCTTGTAAGGAGTTATAAGGTTTTGTTTAGAAACAGTCTCATAGAACCCTAAACAAGGGTTTTGCTCCAACAATGGAATAATAGCCATCCCACTATATTTCAAGGCCATAAGGCTAGTGGGATGGATGTATCTAGGTGTATTTCAAATGTTTTGATTGATTTCAGGAGTGGGAGAGTTTCTGTTTGTAAGTTTTGGTAGAAGAGGCTTAATATGCCCATGTATTAAGCCATTTGGAGGAACCTAAGAGGTATTTTTGGGAACAGTAGAGAGTAGAAGTTTAAAACCCACAAAATACTTTGTTTTGACATGTATTATAAGTTTTCAAACCCTTGGTTGAGTTCTAGGCTTGCATTTGAAGGTAGTCTCTTTGTAAATTTGGCCTAATTGGGGCTCTAGGTCACTGACAGGGGTTATTGGTTGAAGCATTCCGTCCAAAACAACCTATGCCAAGTTTGGGATATGTGATAGAGGGAAATAATAGGTATATATTAATTGTCTAATATTTGTATTTGGAGGTCTGAGTCAAAAGTTATTAGGACTGTTGCCATTTTGGAGGGCTACAAGCCATTTTGGGGGTTTGTGAAGGAAGTACCAATCTTGAGTCTAGTCTACCTTGGCCAATAGATGGAATGGGTCCCCTAACATCCCAAACCAACATTTCCATGATGATCCATGAGTTTCTTTCTTCTGTTCCCACTTTTGTGTAAAGACCTTTGATTTTGGGCTTGTAGGTGTAGTAGAACCTTGTCTTGTTTGTCCATCTTCTCCTATCCAATTTGCCTCTACATCATAGTGGTATCAGAGCCATAAAAGGTTCTATTGTTGGCTTGGTATATGTCAGTAGAGGAGAGTGAAGGAGAGGCTAGCAATATGCCTCCAAAGGGGATGACCACCGAAGTGGTCAAGAAGTTCAAGGAGATGGAATAGAAGATCAAAAGTGGAGTCAAGGAAGCACTCCAAGCATAGTTGAAGGCATTGAGGATAGGGAAGAGCATAGATGAAGGTTTAGATGAAGAGGAAGAGAAAGAGGAAGAAGAACAAGAACAAGAAGAGGTAGAAGTACCAGCTGATCAAAGGCATTTCCTTGAAGCCATCAAGGCAATTGGCAAGGATTCTTCAGAGGCTCAGATGGAGATTCCCATGTTTAGTGGGAAGATGAATGCTGATGAAGTCATGGAGTGGATTGAGGCTCTAAACAACTACTTTGAATACAAAGAAGTTCCTGAAAATAAGAGGGTTAAGTTTGGAAAAACTAAACTCAAAGGTGCTTCCCTTACATGGTGGAATTACACCCAAGGTGAGAGGGTAAAGAATGGGAAGAGTATGATCTCTTCATGGAGAAAAATGTTGGAGAGGATCAAGTCCCAATTCCTTCCATCAGACTATGAGGTGTAGATCTACAAGAAGATGTAAAATCTCAAGCAAAGATATTTGGATGTGGCTACTTACACCGAGGAGTTTCACAAATACACTCTTCGTTGTGGGTACATGTAGGAGGAAAAAGCTAAGGTGGCAAGGTATCTAAATGGTTTGAGGTTTAATATTCAAGATGAGATAAGTTTATTAACCCCTGAAACCATGGAGAAATGCTTTCAAGTAGCATTAAGGGCTGAAGAGAAGTTGAAGAGGAAAGATGAGCAACAAAATAGAGGAAGAGGAACAAGACCAACCCAAGAAGACCAAGGAGACACAAGCAGAGGTAAGGGCCAAGTTTTTGATTTCAGAGAGGGATTTAGAGGCACAAGAGGTGGAGGTAGAGGTTCTAATGTTTTCACTAGGAGATGTTATCATTGTAGTGAGATTGGTCATACAACATACAAGTGTCCAATGAAACAAAGTTCTACATCTGGTGGTAGTGAAAGGAGGAATGAACAGAGGGTTCAATATGTGCAAGAAGAGGAGGTAGATGAAAGTGTTAACTCTCCAATTGGGAGTGCAGCCCCAGTTCAAGATGGAGAAGCATTGATGCTAAGGAGAACACTCTTGAAGACATCCAAGGACAAGGAGATGATACAAAGGAGAGCACTTTTTAGGACCAATTGCAGAAGCAAAGGTAAAATATGCAAGGTAGTAATAGATTCTGGTTCAACAGATAATATGGTGTCTAGGGAAATGGTGGATAAATTTAAGCTAGAAAGGATTCCTCCTCAAACTCCTTACCAACCATCTTGGGTAAGTGATAGTCAATCACTTTTGGTAGATGAACAAGCATGTGTTGATTTTCAGATTGGAGAATATAAGGATAGAGTTTTATGTGACATTTTGCCCATGGAATGTTGTCACCTACTTTTAGGTAGGCCATGGCAATTTGATAGGCAATCATTATATGATAGATATGCTAACACATACACCATCAAGAAGGATGGAAGGACTTTTGTGATGACACCATTGCAGGAGGATGCTAAAGCAAATAAGGCAAACAAGGTCATCTTGGTGGGTAAGAAAGAGTTTGTGAAGATCAATGAAGAAGAGACAAAGAAAGTTGAGGATACCTTAAGGAGTGGGGTTGCCAAAGATCAAAGTTTTAAGGTGGTTTCAGTTTTGAATGATGGAGATTAGATGGTGATGTCTGAGATGGATCAGAAGAAGGTCAAAGAGTAGGTCTACAAGCAGCCACAAGGTGGTTGGAAAGAAGGAGATGCTATCATAGTAGGGACCATTGTTTGTCCTATAGAACCAACAAGAGTTGAAAGACAATCATATTCTACCATAGCAGAAGTACAAGAAGCATCAACCAAGGTTTTGAATGCAGGTGTTTAGGCAGATATGACAATAAGGAAGAATGGGAAGCAAAGTATAGGATTTGGTTGCAAGCACTCACTCATGGCAAGGTGTGAGTAGAGCCTACAATGCTAGGCATGAGTTTTTGATTCCATGGAAGCAAGTTGCAGCCCAGAGATCATGGGGAAGACATGAGGCAGAAAAGGATAAAGATGGAGCAAGAAAAAGAATCAAATCATGTGGCATGAGTTCTTTTCTAGGTGGGGTGTATGGTGCAAGAGCACCTAACACAAGGTGGCCTCCATGAGGCATTCAACTTCATGACTTGTTCATTTTTGCTTTGTTGGTTCAATAAGGTCCTAGAAGACCATTCATGATTTTAATAAGGAATAAGGACTATGTCCAAATATCTATCCTCATGTTCTAGGAGGTAGTCATGTTTGTAAGCCTTTATTAAGGCATATAGGGACAGTCATATATTTCATGTTGTAAGCCTTGCAAAGGGCAAAGCTATAAAAAAACCAATGGTAACCCTCTTGAAAAGTAGTTGGGGATAGTTGTAACAGTAATAAAATTCTTAAAACACCTCCCAAGGGTCAAGGCAAGGCAGTAGTTGGAGTTGGTGATCAAGAAATACAAACATTGTGATTTCTAGAATTTTCTGCATTTTTTCTGCTATAACATTCATAACTTTCGTATACAGATGAATTAGAAGGTTAGGTTGGATGTTTTAGAAATCCTTGTGCCTTAAATTTCATTTGATTCTAGTTAGAGGTATCCACACACTTTCTAGAGGAAGTTATGAGTGTTTTCCCAAAAACGGGTTGCTGAAAATCTGCATTTTCTGAGTTTTTTTTGCTGCTACAGTCCGTACTGTAGGAAGGTACAGACCTATTCACATCTTCTCATGATTTTATTGGATAATATATTGAACTATATTTCATTTGAATGTAATTTGGTGTCTTGGAAGTAATCTTGTAAGGAGTTATAAGGTTTTGTTTAGAAACAGTCTCATAGAACCCTAAACAAGGGTTTTGCTCCAACAATGGAAGAATAGCCATCCCACTATCTTTCAAGGCCATAAGGATAGTGGGATGGATGTATCTAGGTTTATTTCAAATTTTTTAATTTATTTCAGGAGTGGGAGAGTTGGTGTTTGTAAGTTTTGGTAGAAGAGGCTTAATATGCCCATGTATTAAGCCATTTGAAGGAACCTAAGAGGTATTTTTGGGAACAACTAAGAGTAGAAGTTTAAAACCCACAAAATCCTTTATTTTGGAATGTATTCTAAGTTTTCAAACCATTGGTTGAGTTCTGGGCTTGCATTTGAAGGTAGTCTCTTTGTAAATTTGGCCTAATTGGGGCTCTAGGTCACTGACAGGGGTTATTGGTTGAGGCATTCTGTCCAAAACAACCTATGCCAAGTTTGGGATATGTAATAGAGGGCCATAATGGGTATCTATTTATTTTTTAAGATTTGTATTTGGAGGTCTAAGTAAAAAGTTATTAGGACTGTTGTCATTTTGGAGGGCTACAAGTCATTTTGGGGGTTTGTGAAGGAAGTACCAATCCTGAGTCTAGTCTACCTTGGCCAATGGATGGAATGAGTCCCCTAACATCCCAAACCAACATTTCTAGGATGATCCATGAGTTTATTTCTTCCATTCCCACTTTTGTGTAAAGACCTTTGATTTTGGGCTTGTAGGTGTAGTAGAACCTTGTCTTGTTTGTCCATCTTCTCTTATCCAATTTGTCTCTACATCAATATCTACCTTTTAGAAGAATGGACTCATCAAAAAGGTGTAGCTTGTTTCATGAACATCTATTAAAGGCTAACAAACTTACACAATTTCAACTATTCCCACTTGTGTCAAGTTTTTTAGAGTGTGTGCTAGCAAAGGAATATATATTAAGATTCATTAGACCTAAGAGGACATACATTGAGCATCACATGGACATTCTCCATTCTATTAAATCACTACATTGATTGAGGAACTTGTTAACACTGGTTGACTAAATGTATCAGAAGACATTGAGTTTTGCACCCCCTTAAGGCTAATGCAAAACATATGGGAGGCTTGATAATGCCATTTATATATATACACACACACACATATAGATATATATACATATGTATGTATATATATATATATATGCATATACATATATATGTTGGGAATTAAGGTGTCTCAACCTTGGTAATTCTCTGCATTTGTAATGTTTGTATTTATTATTTATTGCCTATGTTGTAAATAATTAGAAATTCCACTTTGTCATATTGTGGGATGTGGCACGGTGATGTGTCAATCCTACATGGATTATGACAACTTGGTATTTTGTCCTCACATGAGGAGATAGGCATCCCACTTAGTGGTAGGAATATTCTGCCATGTGTTGGCATCTTCTATGTTGTGTAAGGAATGTTTGACCGAAATGGTTATGACGGATTCCTATGACGAATCTATGACATGTAAGAGTCGAGAATAGACGGTTGTAAGACGGATAATGACATGTGTCATGAAGCATCTTTGAATGAGGCATATTTGGGTGCCCCAAGGTGGAATATGATGTGTTGTAAGAGAATATGCTATTTATAGCATGTTTATGACAGATTCTCTTACAACTGTAAGTTGTAACTGCTATGACAGATTCTATGACGGTCGTAAGTGTCGTAAGAGCATCTGTCATAGCCCATTTTGGAAAGTGGTGACCTCTTTGGGATGGGAGCTATGGACAAGTGTCAGACACATTCTACAATGTTGACCAGGTGTCCCTAGGCGTGGGTTTTGGTCCAAGATGCCATATTGGACGCCCATTCCAAGAAAGGTCCAAAATTGCCTTGTATGTTCTATTTAAACAGGTGCTTGGAGATGGAGTTTGTATCACAGGTTTACAGGTACTGTTATGCTACTGGATTGACTCCAGACATGAGTGTTGAAGACCATTAAAGCTTGCATTGCAAGTGTATTGTAAACATTCTTTCAAATTTGTTAATACATTATGCAGGTTTCTGAGTGTGGGGTTTTTCACCTGATAAGGGTTTTCCCCACCGTAAATATTTGTCTCTCTTCTTCCGTCTTCTTTCTAGCTCTTGTGTTCTGCTATAATATCTCATGTTAATGGTTTAACATCACTGTAATAGTTAGGATAAATTGGAATTTGCATAGCCCTCTCCTCAATAGATTAGTGTAGGAAGCGTTTCCGCACACCTAGCTTCCTTTCAGTTGGTATCAGAGCTTGATCACCTTTGGTCCTAGTTGTTGGGTAGGGGTTTTTTGAGCTAATCTTAGGTTGAGTGGGAGTCTGTGCAGAGTATTTTGTATCTTATTGCAGCAAGGAGATGGCAGGCACATCAGGAAGGTTTGAAGTAGAGAAGTTCAACGGCAGTAATTTCGAGCTATGGAAGATCAAGTTGGAAGACATGTTAGTTGACCGAGACCTTTGGGAAAGTTTGAACGAAACTAAACCAGCTGCAATGTCACAAGCTGACTGGGATATGAAGGATCAGAAGGCTAAGGGTCACATAAGGCTTAGTCTTGTCGATTCTGTGTTGTTAAATGTCCATGAAGAGACCACTGCAAAACTCCTTTGGAAGAAGTTGGGGGATGTGTATCAAGCCAAATCCCTTGTCAATAAACTTTTCCTTAGAAAGTTGTATTCTCTTCGAATGGAGGACGGAGGATCCATGGCTGAGCATATGAATGCCTTTAACATGCTGGTTGCATAATTGACTTCTATCGGTGTAAAGATGGAGGAGGAGGATCGATGTATGACCCTGCTTTGTTCTCTACCAGACTCATGGGATCATCTTGTCATGGCAATCGGAAGCACCACATCCACATTCAAAATGGAACAGGTGGTTTCTTCACTGTTATCTGAAGAGATGTAGAGAAAGTCTTCTGAGGCAGCCAAAGAAGCCCTTGCAGTTCATGGAAGACCCAAGGAGAAAGGGAAGAAGAAGGACAAGAAAGCTGAGAAGGGTAGATCCAAATCCTGTGGGAGATCCAAATCTCCTAGAAAGTCCAAGGCTCTTTGTTGGAACTGTGGAAAGACCAGGCATTTCTGAAAGGAATGCAAAGAGGAGAAGAAGAAAAAGAAGAAAGCTCCTGATTCAGATTCTGACAAATCACAAGATGATGGTGATGCCTTCATCGCAGCCCTGGCAACCCATGCATCTGATGATGTGTGGCTAATTGACTCTGGTGCATCATTCCACATGACCTCACATCGAGACTGGTTCACTAAGTATGAGGAGTTCGATGGTGGAAAGGTGTATCTGGGTGATGACTCTCATCTAAAGATCATTGGTCATGTAAGAGTCTCTATCCGATTCCCTGATGGTCGAGTGAAGGGGATCTCTGGGGTTGTGCACATCCCAGGCTTAGCACGGAACCTGCTTTCTGTAAGTAGTTTGAATGATGCGGGTGTGCAGGTAGTCTTTTTGAAAGAAGGATGCAAGATGACTAGAGGATCTATGGTGCTTGCTAAGGGTACTCAGAGAGGTACTCTGTTTCAGCTGGAGGCATGCATTGCACAATGCAATAGTTCTTCTGACTCAAGGAAGAGGGTAGCAGTCACTTCATCCCCACCATCTGAACAAGAGTGAAGAAATCTATTGTTTCTAGTCCTGATGGTTGTAATCGTGCATTGGAA
The DNA here is from genome assembly GCA_027924645.1 of Cunninghamia lanceolata. Lineage (NCBI taxonomy): Eukaryota > Viridiplantae > Streptophyta > Pinopsida > Cupressales > Cupressaceae > Cunninghamia > Cunninghamia lanceolata. The sequence continues at coordinate 4,757,472 of BSBN01000118.1, forward strand.
GTTAAACTTCCTGCAGAAAAGATAATATTATGGCATAAGAGGTTTGGCCACATTGGTGAGAAGGGTCTACGTACTCTGAAAAATAAGAACGTCGTTGAGGGGTTAGATGATTGTAATCTTGAGTTTGATTTTTGTGAACATTGCATTTATGGAAAACAAAACCATGTTCAGTTTTACTCGAGTTCTCATAAGTCTTCTGGTGTGTTGGACCTAATTCATTCTGATGTGTTTGGTCCTGTTAATGTTCCTTCATTATCAAAATCTGTATACTTTGTATCTTTTATAGATGATTATAGTAGAATGACATGGATTTATTTTCTCAGAAGCAAATCTGAAGTCTATGCAAGTTTAAGGAGTTTAAAGCCTTTGCTGAATATCAGACTAGTAAAAAGATTAAATGTTTGAGAACTGACAACGGTGGTGATTTCTGTTCTACAGAATTTGATAAGTATTGCAAGGAACTTGGGATTGAAAGACATAAGACAACTCCATACACACCGCATCAAAATGGAGTTGCAGAGAGGATGAACAGGACACTGATGGAGAAGGCTAGGAGTATGCTTAGTGGAGCTGGTCTAGAACAAAAGTTTTGGGCTGAAGCTGTTGCCACTACTTGCTATCTAGTAAACAAATCTCCTACATCAGCTCTTGTTGGAAAGACACCTATGGAGGTGTGGTTTGGTAAAAAGCCTTCAGTAAGGCATCTTCATGTTTTTGGTTGTGAGGCATATGTACATGTGCCTAGGGAGAAGTGATCAAAGTTGGAGAACAAAGTTGTTAAGCGTATCTTCATCGGCTATGGTGTTGGTGTGAAAGGATACAAACTTTGGGATCCTGTGGCTGAAAAAATGTTGTATAGCAGAAGTGTCATCTTTAGAGAGCTTACACCTTCTTCCATTATTTTGCAGCCAGAAGAAAAAGAAAAGAAAGAGGATGTTGTTTAGTTTCCTCTCACCCCTGAGAAGACTGAACAGAAAGACAATGTTGAACCTGATGATGAGGAGAGCTCTAGCAGCTCTGAAAGCTCAGAAGAAGAAGAAGCTAAACCTCAACCTCAGCTCCTGAGGAGGTCTACATAGATAAGGAAGCAACCTGAAAGGTTTGGTTTTACATTGCTTGATTCTAGTTGTGCTTATGCTTTGCTCACGAATAGTGATGAACCTAGAACTGTATCAGAGGCTTTGGATATGAAGGATACAGGTTCCTGGAAGGAGGCCATGGAGGAAGAAATGACTTCTTTGGAAAAGAATCAAACTTGGGACTTGGTGCCTTTGCCTCCTGGACAGAAACCCGTTGGATGCAAATGGGTGTTCAAGAAGAAGATTGGTGTAGATGGTAGTGTTGAAAAGTATAGGGCCAGATTGGTTGCGAAGGGGTATTCACAAGTGGAGGGTATAGATTATGGTGAGATCTTCTCTCCCATTGCAAAGCTAACATCCATTCCATTCTTGTTGTCTCTGGTAGCTGCTTATGACTTGGAGGTAGAACAGATGGATGTGAAGACAACTTTCCTTCACGGTGACTTGGAGGAGGAAATCTACATGTCACAGCCAGAGCATTACATGGTAAAAGGTAAAGAAAATTTGGTTTGCAAACTTAAGAAGTCTTTGTATGGTTTGAAGCAATCCCCTAGGAGATGGTACATGAAGTTTGATGCCTTTGTGTTGTCAATTGGATTTGTGAGATCGAAATCGGATCACCGTGTTTATTATAAGTTAGATGGTGATCATATTCTCATTGTTGCATTGTATGTTGATGATATGTTTCTCATTGGGAAGGGTAAGAACATGATTTCTGATTTTAAATCTCAGTTGTCAACTCAGTTTGAAATGAAAGATTTAGGGGCAGCCAAGTACATTCTAGAAATGGAAATCAGAAGAGACAGAACTAACAGAAAACTTTGGTTAAGTCAGAGTAAGTATGTTAAGACCATGTTGGATAGATTCAGCATGGGAGATTGTAGACCATTGTGTGTTCCCGTTTCCTTGGGGGCAAAGTTGTCTGTTGAGGATTGTCCAAAATCTCCTAGTGAGGTGGAGGACATGAGCAGAGTACCTTATGCTAGTGTTGTTGGCAGTTTGATGTATGCTATGGTTTGCACAAGACCAGACATTGCCCAAGCAGTGGGAGTCCTTAGTCGATTTATGGCTAATCCTAGACAAGTTCATTGGGATGCAGTTAAGCGAGTGTTCAGATATTTGAGGGGGACTTCCAAGTATTCCATTTGCTATCATGGTAATGTTTTAGGACCTCTGCATTCTATTGATATTCGTGGATTTGTGGATTCAGATTGGGTAGGTGACATTGATAGCAGGAGATCCACCAGTGCTTATGTTTTTACACTGTTTGGTGGTGCTATTAGTTGGATGAGTAAATGACAACCTGTTGTTGCTTTGTCCACGACAGAAGCTGAGTATATGGCAGCAACTCATGCTTGTAAGGAAGCCATTTGGCTTAAGAGACTATGTTCTGATATTGGTGTTGATGCAAGTCAGATCACGATCAGTTGTGATAGTCAAAGTGCAGTTTGCCTTGCAAAGAATCCAACCTTCCATGCTAGAACCAAGCACATTGATGTTCAGTTTCACTTTGTGAGGGACATGGTTGAGGATGGAAAGGTAAATTTAGAGAAGTTAGATACTTTGAGGAATGTTGCAGATGCATTGACGAAACCAGTGGGCACAGAGAAGTTCAAATGGTGTTCTGAGTCTATGGGCCCCTCGGCCTATAGCGGTTAAATCCTATTTTTCTATTGGCTCTTACAAGGTGTTCGACAAGTGGGAGAATGTTGGGAATTAATGTGTCTCAACCTTGGTAATTCTCTACATTTGTAATGTTTGTATTTATTATTTATTGCCTATGTTGTAAATAATTAGAAATTCCACTTTGTCATATTGTGGGATGTGGCACGGTGATGTGTCAATCCTACATGGATTATGACAACTTGGTATTTTGTCCTCACATGAGGAGATAGGCGTCCCACTTAGTGGTAGGAATATTCTGCCATGTGTCAACATCTTCTATGTTGTGTAAGGAATGTTTGACCGAAACGGTTATGACGGATTCCTATGATGAATCTATGACATGTAAGAGTCGAGAATAGATGGTTGTAAGACAGGTAATGACATGTGTCATGAAGCATCTTTGAATGAGGCATATTTGGGTGCCCCAAGGTGGAATATGATGTGTTTTAAGAGAATATGCTATTTATAGCATGTTTATGACAGATTCTCTTACAGTTGTAAGTTGTAACTGCTATGACAGATTCTATGACAGTCGTAAGTGTCGTAAGAGCATCTGTCATAGCCCATTTTGGAAAGTGGTGACCTCTTTGGGATGGGAGCTGTGGACAAGTGTCAGACACATTCTATAATGTTGACCAGGTGTCCCTATGTGTGGGTTTTGGTCCAAGATGCCATATTGGAAGCCCATTCCAAGAAAGGTCCAAAATTGCCTTGTATGTTCTATTTAAACAGGTGCTTGGAGATGGATTTTGTATCACAGGTTTATAGGTACTATTATGCTGCCGGATTGACTCCAAACACGAGTGTCAAAGACCATTGAAGCTTGCATTACAAGTGTATTGTAAACATTCTTTCAGATTTGTTAATACATTGTGCAAGTTTCTGAGTGTGGGGTTTTTCACCCGATAAGGGTTTTCCCCACCGTAAATCTCTGTCTCTCTTCTTCTGTCTTCTTTTTGGCTCTTGTGTTTTGTTGTAATATCTCATGTTAATGGTTTAACATTGCTGTAATAGTTAGGATAAATTGGAATTTGCATAGCCCTCTCCTCAATAGATTAGTGTAGGAAGTGTTTCCGCACACCTAGCTTCCTTTCAATATATACATACATATATATATATATATATCTATGTATGTATGTATGTATGTATGTATATATCTATATATATACATATATACACATACATACATATACATACATATACATATATACATACATATATATATGTATGTGTATATATGTATGTGTGTATATATATATGTATCACACAATCATTTGGAGGTATCATGAGAGAGTTAGTAGAGAATTGAGAAAACAATTAGAGGTCTGAGTGCGAAAAATGATAAAGATCCAGAATGGAGTATGATGGATGTAAAGATAATGAGGATGTAGACATCACAAAATGTTGTTTCATGTATTGAATTTCATTTGAAAGTAGTAAATTTCTTGTTTAGTAATCAAATAATTGTGACCTAACATGTAAGAATCCCATTGTATTAGCTTGTAATAATTTCTAACTATGAAACTAATAAATATAATTTTGCTATTTCATGGAATTCTCATTGTGATTATGTGTGTTTGAATTTTATTACATATTTGGATTAGCATTCATTAGATCCATTGTCCATGACTGCATCAAGTGGTATTAGATAAAAAAGTTTAGAATCCTATCAGTTGGAGGGAGCAAAGGAGAAAGTTTGTGTTTGTCAAACTGAGGTAGCTTACAAAGGTCTTGTGGATAAATCATTAAGTGTGAGGCACTCACAAGGGTTTGTAAGTAGATCATTAAAACTTGAGGCAACCCATAGGAAGCTTGTAAATAGAGCATTATTTTTTATGCAATTTATAGGGTGATTGTGGATAAATCGCTGATACAAGCTAGTTTACACTAGATTCAAGATGCCACTAAAGAGAGGATGTGGTATTGTAAATGTTGTTAGAAGAATGGAAGAGATGCATGAGGTGAAAGCTATGTAGAACTTAATGGATTATTTTGAACAAGATTGCAGAAGAAACTCTAACCCTAGAGCTACAGAGAGTGATAAAGAACAAGATGCAAACCTTGTTGAGAAGAGTGAAAGCGAAGAAGTAGACAAGGAAGAAATAATGTCCAGGGCCATATTAGGTATTGGTAAGAGGACTAGAGTAGACATTCCTAATTATTTTGGTAATTTGAACCCTACAGATTTGGTAGATTGGATAATTGATTTAGTAGAGCACTTTGAGTATGAAGATATTATTGATCCAGGTAGAGTGATATTTTATAAGACTAAGTTGGAAGGTCTATTGGAAATATGTGTTGTCATTGATGTCAACATAGTATACATTGATGTCAACATAGTAGATGGAAATAAATAGATAGACTTGTACAGAGGGAGAGTTAGTATGGTCAAGGCAAACCAGTTTGAGAGAAGAGAAAATAGTCTAAGTATGGGGAGATCATTAGTTTTGGGTTTGAGCATAATACGGAGGTAAAAAATTATGTCCTTGCATGTTCCATGTATCCTCACATACATATCTCATCAGTTGGGAGTACCGCACTTATTGGTAAGAAGGAGAAAACTAACTAGGGCATTCAAAGTGCACATCCTAAGGTAGAGTCAACTTGAATTGGTTAGCACTTCTCTGCAAAGAAAGATTTGATCTTGTGGTTCTAAAGTTAGCTTCTTGTATTTATTGACATGATATATACAAGTTTACAACCTCTCACATCTTCAGCATAAAAAATTACAAGGAACAGTGTATTGGTCATCACCTAGATAGAGCAATGTAGTAATAAGGAGATAATGGAATGCTCCGCATTCCTCTAGAAGAGAACTGTTTGTCATGTGGTTTTAAAGAATGACTAAGATATGTATGAGACATGTTATGATGGAGTTTCAAGTTTTCTAGTGGTCCACAAAGACAATACAGTTTAAGTGATAGAAGAAATGCAGCATGTTCCAGAACCCTTGTTATCCAAGTCACTTTTTGAATTCCTTCGAAAACATTAGATAAAGGTGTGCAAATCTAATAAGTACATATATTGATGTCTAAGTTCATTCCCAAAAGGCTTTAGGCCTGGCACTTCACCAGAACATCATATCTTGGGATGTGAAGTATCACACAAGGTCTAGAATGCTCTATTTTCTACAGAGAGTCATGTTTCTTGTCTTGTGGATGCATAGTTTGATATGATACTTCTTCAGTAAGGTGTATGGATGCCGTTGAGATCATGTATGAAAGAATCCTTGGTCTATATTGAGTTTTTGGCTTCTCCCCCGTAGTAGAAATATGAATAGTTAACTATCTTGAGTAGTATGAGCTGACCGGTTAAGTATCAGGATATGCAGAGGCTCCTAATTAGTTTCCTCAAGTCTAGGAGGTATGGAAAGTGTTAGTTTTAGGACAGACAACTGAGAGGGGGGGTGAATCAGTTGTCTAAATACTTTCTTTAATTAAATCCTTGTATTTCAATAGCATAATAATTCAATCATGGAAGCACAATGCAATAATTCAAAAGCAGAAACACATTAACACATATGACACCAAGATTTTAACATGGAAAACCTGGTTAAGGAAAAAACTACGGGGTGACTAACCCAAGTTTGTATTCTCTATTAAAAGAATATGAGGAAAAAAATGGCACTTGCCAATTAGGGCTCCCTGCCTAAGCACACTGCTCACAAGAGGCCCACTGCCTATAGGAGACACATTGTCTACAAAATAATAAATATTACATACTTGAACTGGAGATTAGCATCTTCACCATGCTTAAGTCAATTCCATTTAAGCCCAATACTTCTGCTCTGCCTTTCATTCTTATCCTCTCTACCACACTCTCATCTCAACCATAATACTTTGAAATGACTTCACAACTCTTATTTATACAAGACATCAACTTTGGGATAATCATCAAAGTTGGCACAATACATACTTTATTTTATTACAGAGCAATTACAAAAATGCAACTTGATTTGTTACAAGAACTTCATGCGTATCACCACATTGTCGGCCACACATATCTGGGACTTCAATCTTCTTAGAGGAACACGCCATGCTTCACAAAACATCTTCAAGATCATCTGCAAGATGTGTAAACATCCGGTCGGCCATGTTTAGGAAGAACATTATCACCTGGAAGTAAATCTTCAATTACGAGCTCAATCTTCAATGCAGACCGTCAACACGAATTGGACACAATCCAAAGACCTCCACAAGCTTGCCTGAAACACCATGAACATCCACACCACTTATTCTTACTAAAATCGTTCTCATCTTCATCTGGAACCTCAAGAACATAGTCTGTCATCACTGTCACATTGGAATAAATGCTTGTGGACCTCCAGACCATGAACCAATTGAGTTGTCAATTCACATTGGTTTCCTAAACACTCCACCAAATCTGCAGAACAAGATATTGCATTTCCAGATCTCGCCAGACCTATTTGTGTCACTCTATCACCTCTAAACATCTGCTAGAACTAGTTTTGCTCATATGGCCATAACTTCTCCAAATCTTCATGTGGACCTCTCAAATCTTGATTGGATCATCTTTAGACACATATCTACAAACCCTTTGATGCGCATCCTCTAATCTTCATCTTAGCTGGGATCTTCACTTCATAGAGCTTCAATGTCTTCACTATTCTTCTCTGTTTCTGATAGGACTAATTTTCTCAATATCCTCAGCACATAGCTCATCCAATCCTTGACATCAATGCAACATGAGTATGTTGACATCAATGAAAACACCGGTTAGGCCCATACTTGCAATAGAAAGATGTACCCTAAACATTTTAATAAAGCCCTGTGGTCCACGACAAGTTTTCTCATTATTTTGTATGTGTTGAGGCCGAGCAGTGTTATGTTGAAATAAAGGCAGACAACTAAGAGGGGGGGTGAATCAGTTGTCTCCAAAAACTTTTATCCTTTTCTGCAATTAAACTTCTTTACCACTTATTAACATATGAATGTTATAACCATGGAAGCATGAATCAACAACACATGAGCAGAAACAATTGGGGAAGGCACATGCCTTCGAGCACACTGCCAAGAGCTCACTGCCTACAAATTAATACAAAAGTTCACTGGAATGTTTAAATTGAAGAATAGCATCTAACAATGCAAAATTACCTGGTTAGGCTCAGTATATCGACTTCACACACTTCATCTTTTTCTGCCCTATTTTACTGTTCTTCCATAATCAGAGGATTAGATCTTTGTTTTGCACTTGATACTACCACCCTTCATACCTCTTACTTCATATTCACACAACAACTACTCAAAAAGCTCACACCCATCGATTATATTTATCCACAACATGAGATTTATTCAATTACAGTCAGCCTCAAGAAAACTTAGAAGCTTTATCAAGATCACTGTTCTGTCAGCTGAATCCATGCACAAACATTAATGCAGACCAAAAATTATGCATCCAAGTCACTTCACATGTCGACCACTACTGTTGGATCTCCTCACTCACTTGACCAACCACTTCTCTTCATCAGCACAAGGATCAAACACTAAGTCAGCCTGTTCTTCACTCGACTGAACTGTTTATCAAGAAACCGATACTTAGATGCTTGTAACTTACACTCCCTTCATCACCAGAGGCTAAATTCTTGGATTTAGGTAGCCTTGACATCCCTTAACACTCCCTCAGATCTGTAGCACCATCTGATTAACTATAGAGAAATGTAGACTAATATGTTGAACCCTTTCAAATGCCCTGTTCCTGTCTATCCAGACTTAGATAAATCTGCACTCTGACTTCTGGTATGATCAATTGATGTAATGCGGATGTGTAAGATGGATGTAGTTTCCATCAATGACAACACCTAACATGCCTAACAGTGTCTCTTGCCAACAATCTCCCCCTTTGGCATTAATGGCAACACTTAGTGAAAAATGATTAAGTGTTAGAACTGTTCCTCCTTACTATATACACTTGTGATTTCCAATGCTCCCCCTTAGATGAATTCTTCATTTTTCATTGCTTGTCACTCCCCCTTTGACATCAATGGAAAACACTGGGATCCACATACCAAAATTCATGCAAAAAATTCTATATACAAGGGTCAAAACTCTATATACTTCTGCATATGAACATACAGTCCTTAGGCCTTGTTCATCAGCAAAAAGATATCACCAAAAATGTTTTTCAACTTTATCAATTCATTGTCCCAGTTCTTCTTTATGCTGCCCAAAATGGATATGTGCCCACTAAACAAAAATGCCAATGATTCTGCCTTTTGAAGGTCAGTAGGATCACTAGCAGCAGCTGCAGCTTGGGACTTTGCCAATATATCATACATAGTTTCTAACTTATGGGAGATCAGTCCTCAGAGCTCATCCAATCTGCCTAGAATTTTGGCCTTTTCCTTCTCCAAATCACTCAATTCATTCCAGAGAGTCACTACTTGGCATTCTTTAGATATTATCGACTCATTTAAAAGACTATATGACTAAGAAATATTAGACAATTTGAGCTCTATGTCCTTAACCTTTTCTCAATATCTTCAACTATTCTAGATCTATTTAGACACAACTTATAGATCTCTGCACCTTCAAATAGGGCATTTTGAATACTCTTTACACTAGTATCAAGCCCTAATCTATCATAACTAATTATCTTCTTTATTTCAGCAAACCTTTTCTCATTAAATTCATTTCTGACCTTAACTTCTGTTGACTTCTCTAAGGTTTCAAAATGAGAACTTACAAAGTTTATTTGACTTTTTAGATGGCCAAAGGGTGATGCTGATGAGTCCTTCTGAAAGGTGGGCATGATCTTCTCCAAAATCCCAGCTATAAGGCCAAGCAACTCGTTATCTTCTATGTGAGACTTTAAGATATCTTCTCTTGCCTTAGCTTGAGCAATAGATGCCAATTTTATCTTCTGCACTGGTGATAAAGTATCAAAATTGATTGGACCTTGTATTATGTCCTGATCTTCTTCAATTTGTCTATCTCTTTCCAAAATTTCTTTCACTGCTTCTGTAGTGTCTCTTTCCCAAAATGATGTTTCAGACTTGTGCTCTTTAGGGCCTCCATCTCCTCCCTTTTGAGAGTCAACCATATTGTCCTGTTCATAATTCCTTTTCTTTGCTTCTGCTATTTCTACATCTTCATCAAAAGCATTCTTTCTTTTATCTATCTTAGAAATATCTTCTACATTCTTTTCTGGAGGATTTGGTGTATCCTTAGTGGCAGTTTTACTAGGTTCCTCAACATCCAAAATGGGGAAATGAATTCCATCATCAGTTTCTTTTACTTGTTCTTATTTCATCATTTCTTCATCTTCTTCTGGAATGGAATCATCATCTATTCCAGTTTGTTGCTTATTTTTCTTCTACTCTTCATCATTCAAAATTGATGCATCCTTAGTATCAACTGATTCTTCTATAACCACATAGAACTTGTTCTTGTCCAGTGCTTTCTTTAGTATCTATTTTGTTTCTTGGACAACTTCATCAATATCTCCAATCATTAGCTTATTCATCCTTTTCTTGCTTCTGAATTCATTCTTGACTTCTTTGAAAAAAATTTCTGCTTCTTTTTTGGAGATCACCGAACACAGACTAGACAATACATGTTCCCTTAGCTCTAGATCTTTTTCTTTTGTAGCTTCTTTTCTTATTTCTAGAATGTCTCTTAAAATCTTAGGGATTTCTGCCAAAATTTCCACTAGAGCTCTATTGAATACATTTAGGTACTTCATAGTGGCATCCTCTAAAAGTCTCTTGTCATCATCACCGTAATGATTATAAAATTTAGTTAATGGCTTTAAATTCCCATTTGCAGTGATTGACTTGATGATGTTTTTTATAGGAGTAGGCTTCACAACATTAGCCTCTGACTTATGCCTTTTAGTTTGCTTTTTGCTTTTGAAGGGCTTCTCCTTAGACACTTTAGCAATTTTAGTTCCAGAGGCCTTCATCTCTTTAACCTCATCATTTGAGTCAGTTTCTTCTTCATTCACTTTCTCCACTCTGATATATGTTCTTTTGCTTTTTACTTTTGTCCTTTTTCCTTCCTTACCGGAGGGTTTTTCTGCAGCAGGAGAAGGTGATGCACTAGAGGTTATACCTATACTCCTTGTGGTTCTTATCTTAGAAGAAGATTCCATCGGAGCACTTCCCTATTCTCTTTCCTGCTTTTCCTTCTCAGCTTTCTCTATTCTTTTCTATTTTGTCTCACAGCTTCTCTTGTTATGCCAATGCTTTTTGTGTACATTTCAACTTGCTTTTGAATCTTTCTCTTAGATTTAGGCTTTCGAAGCTCAACATGTATTTTCACACTGAGTTCACTATATGTCCCAAATCTTTCAACTATGGTGTCCTTTAGTTTATTTAGAAGTTGTTGAGCATACATATCCAATACTTTCTCATCAACTTCATACCCCATGGGCATGATCCACACAGTTCTTGGTTCAACTACTTCCATTAAACACTGATCTGTATCCACCATAAAACAAACTGTATCCTTGTATTCTTTCCCTTGATTGCATCATGTTCTGCAAATTCTTGAAAAATCCCCAAAGAGCAGTCCTTTGTGCATTAGAGTCACCAATACTGTTCAAGTGCTCTCTTATTTGAATGGCAACAGGCTTATCACTGGTCCAACACATGCTTTTCTTGCTAGGTAACTCATTCATGAAGTAGAAGAACAAACACAAGACCAGTGTACCATATTTGAAAGAGTTCTTCTTATCTTTCTTAACCTTATTTAGATTTTCCATCAGCTAGTTCTGCAATAACTCACACAAGTCATAATCAACATTCTCTCTCAACATTTGATAAGCTGCATAGATAGCTATATCGGATATAGAGTTCTCCCTGCTAGAATGATATATCTTGTATCCAATTAGCATTGATGCAAATTTGACATCTGGATTAGTGATGTCATTTATTGTCATTGCCCTTTTGTCAAACCTTGAACTGGTAGCATTAGTTATAGTTTGATTGTTTACTGACTTCAACATTGGTAGTCCATTGGATGAGTTTAACCTTGTCACAGCCTTGATGGCATCCTTGGTGATCTTGAAGGGTTTCATTAACCACATAAACTCATCATGCATCTGACTCAGCACATACTAGACCCACTCATCTTCATCGAAGAATGGAAACCCTATAATCTGAATGAAATATTTGTCGTGCAATGCCTTATACTCAGGTCTAAGACCGTGAATTTCATCCCTCAGATGATTCTTGAACAAATCTACTAGCTTTGAGTCCCCAAACTTATCTATTACAACATGAATATAGGCCCTAATATCTTCAACATGTAATACACCATACGGAACACTTGAAAAGGCACCTAGCGGATCGACCTCTACTGTTTGTGTGGATGCTTCTTAAACTTAGGCCTAGGTTGCTCAGTGATATTCACAACCAGAGGAGTAGCCATTTCAAAAGATTACAAGTTCAAAGCTTCGTAGAGAAATTTCTTTTTCTTCATGGAATTAGGGTTAGCTGTCAAATTCGTTCTTCGCTCTTCAATTCTCTAAAATTTCCGCTCATGCACTCTTCTCCTTATTCTCTTTGAATGCAAAGTGATTCAAGTGTTTGAATGAATGGCCATTTATGCTTTGCAAAACCTATTTCACCATTGTAATAAATGCTCTACCCTAATACATCTGGTTACACTATTTCTGCATATAGTTGATCTTTAATTGCTCCACAATCAGTCGCCTTAGCTTCTTTTCTTCCAGAATTTGCTTCAATAGGTTTGCAATAGGCTTCTTTATCTTCATTCGTCGTTCCAGATTCAGGCACCCACTTACTGGCAGGGGGAATTAGATTTTCAATGTTGCTCCCCCTGAGCTAGAGCTCCTGATTCAATTCCTAGAGGAATTAACAACATCAGATTCTAGTGCAGACCCATTATCAAGTTTCATTTCACCTTTCTTCACCCATGTTTTGTTCATTTCATTCTAGATATCATTCAAATCAGCTTTGCCCTTGCATTTATCCAACTTAACTGCTCTATTTTTCCTTTACCTGCCTATGAGTTCTCCTTTTTGCTTCTACAAAATTTAGCAATGTGTTTGGATTTGTTGTAGTTGAAACACACAATCTTATTTTTCTAACAATTACATGTTGGAGCAGGTTTAGATCTACATTGCATTGCAATATTCCCAAACTTATTGCAAGTAAAATATCTTCCATTGAACATTTGTTGGTTCTTAGGAGGATTCCTTTATCCACTTCTGCATTCCTCAACCTTATGACCTATCTTTTTGCAATTAAAGCATTGGTAGGAGAAAGATGATACATTTTGATTCACTTGACTTCTGCATTGATTATCTCTATGACCATACTTATTGCATTTGAAACAATTGCCATTGAAAGATAGATGCCTTTGAGCATTAGGTTGTCTTACCAGAGGTCTTTTAGGATTCCTTCTTTGATTTCTTGCATCAGGATTTATTTGACCGGATCTAGAGCTTTCACCTTTCTCAAATCCTAGACCATACTTATCATCTGCCTTCTTCTGATTATTAAGCAACACCTCAAGTTTAGTTGAGCTTATCTTGAATTTCTCTTTATATTCATTTGCAACTTCTAGGTCATGTTTGAGAATGACAATTTACCTTTCAAGTTCTTCCTCATTGTCCCTACTTTCATGTAGATCAGACTCTAGATGGCCAATTATTCTATCCAATCTGTAGCATTCTTTAGTTCTTTCTTTCAGAGATTGATTCAATTTTTCTTCAGTCTTCTTCCTTTCTTCAATTTCCTTGGTTAGCCTCATCACCCCGGATTCCATCTCATGTTTTAGGACAACAACTTCTTTTGCTAACTTCTCACATTCCTTTGTCTTCACTTTCAGGGCCTCATCCATGTCATTGTCTTCATTCTAATTTGCTAGTTGAAGAAGTAGCTCCTTCCTCTTTTCATTAGATTTGCTCAATTTTTCTTTTAAGGTCTCAATGAAATCTTCAGCATCTTTAAGGTTCTCTTGCAAATCTCTAATTTTAGCGTTGGACAGGTCAAGAGCATCTAAGGATACTTGTAGTTGCTAATTGATACCATCAGAATGCTTGAATGAACCCATTAAGAACACCCTCCCAAAACTTCCTCACGCTGTTAAACTTCTTGTAAGGAACTTGGCTCTGATACCAATTGTTGAAATAAAAGGTAGACAACTGAGAGCGGGGGTGAATCAGTTATCTCCAAATACTTTTATCCCTTGCTGCAATTAAACTTCTTTACCACTTATTATCATATGAATGTTATAACCATGAAAGCATGAATCAACAACACATGAGCAGAAACAAAATTAGCACACATAACACCAGGATTTTTACGTGGAAACCCGGTTAAGGGAAAAACCACGGTGGGGGTTAACCCACAAGAATTTATACTCTGTTAAAAATATTATAGATGGGGAAGGCACATGCCTTCGGGCACACTGCCCAAAGCTCACTGCCTACAAATTAATTACAAAAGTTCACTGGAATGTTTGAACTGAAGAAAAGCATCTAACAATGCAAAATTATAGTTCTGGTTAGGCTCAGTATATCGACTTCATGCATTCCATCTTTTTCTACCCTGTTTTACTATTCTTCCATAATCAGAGGATCAGATCTTTGTTTTGCACTTGATACTACCACCCTTCACACCTCTTACTTTATATTCACACAACAACTACTAAAAAAGATCACACCCATCGATTATATATATCCGCAACATGAGATTTATTTAGTTTGTTAGCCTCAAGAAAACATAAAAGCTTTATCAAGATCACTGTTCTGTCAGCTAAATCCATGCACAAACATTAATACGGACCAAAACTTATGCATCCAAGTCACTTCACATGTTGGCCAATACTACTAGATCTCCTAACTCACTCAACCAACCACTTCTCTTCACCTGCACAAGGATCAAACACTAAGTTAGCCTATTCTTCACTAGACTGAACTGTTTATCAAGAACCTGATACTCAGATGCTTGTAACTTACACTCCCTTCATCACCGGAGGCTAAAATCTTGGATTTAGGTAGCCCTGACATCCCTTAATACTCTCTCAGATCAGCAGCACCATGTGATTACCTATGGAGAAATGCAGACTAATATACTGAACCCTATTAAATGCTCTATTCCTGTCTATCCAGACTTAGATAAATCTGCACTCTGACTTTTGGTATGATCAATTGATGTAATGTGGATGTGTAAGATGGATGTAATTGCCATCAATGACAACACTTGACATGCCTAGTAGTGTCTCTTGCCAACATGTTATTATACATGTTTCATCTAATGTTGATTATGATGCCGACCTAATCAGTGTTCTAATGTGTTGCGAAGGATATTTATAGAAGACATTTTTCATTTTTAAAGCAATAAGGTGAAGGTGAATATAGAAAAGCAAAGGATAAGATATGAAGTACATAAAATTAGTTTGAAGATATGTATTGAGCAAGAAAAGTAGACTGCACCATCAACATATATCATATGTGTTCTCCATAGTAGTCCTTGTATTTGTATCATCATTATCTAATAGTAGTGAGCTGAGTATTCAAGGAGTAGAAGCTTCCTTGGGTTGTAGCCCTAAATCAAAGTTGTAAATATTGGAGTAGTAGCTTCCTTGGGTTGAAGCCCTAAAACAAAGTTGTAACAGTTTTGTTGTAAGCATAATATATTGTGAGCTAATCCTCACCATGGTTTTTTCCTATTTTAGGGTTTTCCATGTAAAAATACTGGCGTTATTATGTATTGATTCTCCAAGTTATTCAGTCTGATCAGTAAATGTTTGTTTAAAGTTTTTAAGTGTGTTGACTCAACCCGCCCACTCTCAGCAGCATATTGTGTTCAACAATTGGTATCAGAGCTAAGTGCCTTTGGAAAGCCTAACAGCTAAGGCAGATCTTGCACTTGAACACATGGAATTTAAAGTTATGGACAATGATATATTTGTACTAGAACTAGATCTTGAAGCAATGGAACCTGAAGGTTGGGATCTTGATGGGAATGAAGTAGACCTTGAGGAAGAACTCAAGTCAGCCCTTAATGAACTGGATAAAGTTAGAGGACTGAATGTAGAATATGAAGACATGCTTGAATTAGCAAAAGAGACAATTGACAAGTTGAAGACAAAGGCCAAGGAATCAAAATAAGAAATTGGAAAACAAAAATCCCTAATAGAAGGAAATAAAGGAGGTGACATAAAGCTCAAATAAGTAGAAGAAATGATTTCAAATCTGAAAGTCATGGTTGAAGAAGAGAAGATGATTGAGGATTTCTTAAATATCAAACTCAATGAGGAATCGGCTAAATGTTTAAAACTTGAGGAAGAAGTTGTCATTCTAAGGAAAGAGCTAGAAAAGGCAAACGAGTAGATTGACAAAGGACTAAAACTAAAAGGAGGAACTAAAATTCTTGATGAAATAATTAGCACCCAAAAGCTAGCAAAAGAAAAAATATCTCTTGGTTTTGAAAAGAGAAAAAGTCCCATGATTAGTGCCTCTGCAAATTTATATGAAACTTTCATTCAGGAGAAAAGTCTGAAACTAAGAAGGAAGAGACCTACATTGAAGATCCTAAGAAGAAATCCTATAGAGTTACAAAAGAAGATGAATTCACTCCTATTCGAAGACAAAGGAAGAATATAAGGAAGAATTTCAAAAACCCTCAACCTACAAGGCAACTAGCTCACATCAAGTATTTTCAAGGTTTCAATGGAAATTGTTTTACTTGGAATAAGTTTGGTCACAAAGCTATGGATTCTAGAAGCAAGATAAATCAAAATGCTCTAAGATGTTACACTTGCAATAAAGTTAGTCATAAAGCTGCTGAATGTAGAAGCAAGACAAATCAAAACTCAATTAGGTGTTATGCATGAAATAAGTGGGACATAAGGCTAATGAATGCAGAAGTAAAATACTAAGGTATAACAGGGATAATTCTCAATCCTTTTATGGATACTATTATACTTGTAATAAGTTTGGCCACAAAGCAGTTAACTGTAGATCAAAGGCAAGAAGAAATGGAAATACTCAGCAAAAAAAATGCACCTATCATGAGTGCAATCAAACAAGGCACTTTGGAAAGAATGTGAGGCCTATTTCCTAAAAGAAAGTTAATATTGCTCAACAAAGGATGGAAATTTGAACAAAGTATGGAAGAAGAAGGAAGTCTGTGATATTTCTGAACCTTTGCCTAGTATAAGTGGATCCTCTAGTAATTAAAAAATGAAGTATTGGTTCAGGGGGAGTTACAACAGCAAAATCTTTCAAACCCCTAAATATGCAAGATGATGAATTTCTCAGTAGTTTCGCTAGTGTTGTTTTGTGCATACTGAGATAAGAAATTGAATAAGTTTGATCAAGATTCTAGAAAAAAATCACTAAATGAGGTAGATTGCGGAAGTCTCTAGGATTTACAGTGATAAGGGCTTCTGCCAAATATATATATATGAACTTTGGGGGAGTTGTTGCTACAAATCCTTCACCTCCTCTTCATGATGCTAAAAGAATTTAACACGTAGATGAGCTTGACAAAAACCCTAGAGCAATTGATTGACTTGTAGAAGGTTGTTAAAGATTTATAAGGTTTTGCATATTAAAAGGACAAATTAGGTTAAAAATAGAGGATGTAATTAATGCAGAATATAATTGTTTGGTGAAATGGCTATATAGGTGTGTTGTGATGTTCACAACACGCCCCATTTTATTCCTTAGCAAAATGAGGACCCCTGTTGTGGCTTGTTCCCTTGCTTTTGTGCTCTAGGCAATAATGGTAAAAGCAACATCAGATAGTATGCATATGCCTAATGTCAGGTGCATCGGTGATATTGAAGTCTAAACCCAAATTTCAAAGTTTGAATCTTTCCTTAGGAATCCTGCCATGTGAAAGAGTGTAAAATTCTAGGCAGGTTTGCCTTTTGCATCACCCTAAAATTCGGCCAAATAAGGAGGTTATGTGTGATCAAAATCCTGGTCAAACCTGATATTCTGGGGGGGGGTCATATTTCAAACATCAATCACCTTATGTAAGATCACCCTGATATATGTTTATCACCTGATAATCATTTGGTCAGCGAACCCCAAACGTCAATTTTACGTGATAGCTCTATTTACCCGTCATACAACTTCATATATTTTGTGAGGGTCATATTTCTAATATCACCCGATCTTCCTAAGATCACCCCTTCACGAAATATCACTCCATGCCGACATGACGGTGATGTCACCTAGATCTAATGAACAAAGGAAATCAACATGATGGTGATGTCATTCTTCCTTTACCTCGCGGAGGTATGTATCCAATGATCACCCTATTCAATAATATGACGGTGATGTCATTAAAACACAATGCTTCAATATGATTGTAAACATGCTGGCGTCATCCAAATCTTTTCAAAGGGGGTCATTTTAGTTGCGGGGGTCATATTTTTTAACATCCCCTGATCTTAAATTCATGACCTAATATACTGGTGTAGAGTGTGCAGCGAAAGGATCTACAAATGTGATTGGCCAGACCTAATTTATGTCTTGGTGATGTCTCCTCTATCGGCCAAACATATCACTATCGGATCTCTCCTTTTTTCTCTTGTCGATCACCTTAGTCCTCCCAATGACTTAACCTCAATGGTTAATCGCCTCGTCAGATAGACTTCCCTCTTCGCCCAGACTCTGATCTCATCTTCTGATGACTCACCTTACTCCGATGAGCATGGACCGTCAGCCAGACTTTATTCTTCGGCGGAGCTTTCTTCACCTATGTCAACGCCTTATCTCTCGCCGATGACTCCCTTCACACCACTAGCTGCATACATTCATGGGGTCCACATTCCTTACTCTACGCAAGGTGGTTTGTGTGTGTCTCCGACACCATACCTTCATAGAACGACTCCAGTTACGGTTTGTGATCTTGTATCTTCAGCAAGACTGAAACGATTTGACACCGACGCCCTATTCATCGACCAAACACTAGGAATCAGAGGGACTTCCCAAAGGTTCACTCGACGCTCAAGTCACACTGATGACCTCTCTATCGGCAAAACTTCAACTGTCAGTATAACTTTTCCCTTATGCTCCGATAATGCTTATCACCCCGAAAAGCATAACACCAAGTGCTCTGTGCCAACCCAATACAGGAAACCCTTCTACAGAACCAGAAATTTATGTACGGACTGGCCGATTCTCGAGTCAAAACCTTCAACCATTCATACCAATCTGACCACAACACAACATTGTTCACTTCTCTTCGATTTCCTGACTAGTCACATGGAGACGCCTAGTCGAATCCAGCTGAGTTTCCTAGATTCCTAGGTGATAATGTGGAAAACACAAAACCTAAATGACTTTCCTCCATCACACTGTTAATGCAGATGTTTTTAGTGGACAGAGGAAAGTATTCCTATTTGTGGATCAAACCCTAATTCCTATGTTACAAACCAGTCTCTATAGAGATAACTATATTACACCTTCTGCACACTGCATAAATGCTAGGAATTAACATATAGCATCTAGTTTAGGGCATGAATGTATAAGACCTAAACAGAGATAAAAATACAAAGAGTCACACATACAAGAAAATGTATAACACCTAGAAAAACTCTTATTTGTTCATTCTTGCAATCTCCTTTGCATCACACCTCCTTCATGTTGCATACTGCCTGCCTCTAGAAAAGAGGTATGAGACAGCAGTTTTTTTCCTTCCAACCATGCAAACTGACTTTCAAATTAGTTAGCCGTTGGTCTTACCCTTCAAACAAGAAAAACCACATGTTTTCCTTGCCTAATTACATCAATGTGATCAAATTGATCCTTATTACAACATGAAATGGCTTAAGAGCCTTATTAAGCAACAAAAAGAAAATATGATCCTCTACTATAGAGAAAGTGCTCCTGCACCATACTCCCCCTGTAGGAAAAACTCAAGTCCCTTGAGTTGCCAATTGCTGAAGTGTCTTCCCATGCTTCAGAATATTTGCCTCAGTCATCCAAGTGGCCTTTGAATCAGGAAGATCCTTCCATTTCACCAAGTAGTCTTTGTAGACACCTTTCCTAGTCTTCTTGACAATTTTGGAATCTAGAATACATTCCAACTACAAAGGTTTGCTTGGAGGCAAATCCTTGATCCAATCGGCATCTGCATCTACCACATCTGATCCACTTTCACTATGCAATGGGGGTCTAAAAGGAAAAAGATCACAAACATTGAAAATAGGAGAGATACCAAGACCAGATGGTAACTCAATCTCATATGCATTTGGACTGAATTTATGCACTATTTTGCATGGCCCAATCTTCTTCATTAAGAGTTTAGTTCGCTGACCTTTTGGTAACCTTTCTTTCCTTAGATATGCCATGACTAAATCTCCAACTTTGAACTGCACCTCTCTTTTCTTCAAATCTGCCCTTTCTTTGTACTTTGTGACTGTTTTTCCCAATTGCAACTTGACTTGATCATGGACTGTTTTAATGGAAGTAGCAAAATCTTCACCAAGTGCACTCCTTTTATCCCATCCTTGGAGATCCTTCAATTCAAGTGGCCCCCTTGGGTGAAAACCATAAACTACCTCAAAAGGACTTTTACCAGTACTCCTGTTCACCGAATCATTGTAGGCATATTTCGCCTGACTGATAACTAAATCCCATGCTAGACCATGCTGTTTTGTAAGGCATCGTAGAAGGTTTCCAAGGGACCTATTAACTACTTTAGTCTGACCATCAGTTTGTGGGTGGTAAGCTGATGAAAAGGACAACTGTGTGCCCAACTTTCTCCACAAGGTCCTCCAGAAGTGACCCACAAACTTAGAATCTCTGTTGGTTACAATTGATAATGGCAAACCATGTATTCTTACTACCTCTCTGAAAAATAGACCTACAATATGAGATGCATCATTCGTGCATTTACATGGTACAAAATGAGCCATCTTGCTGAACCTATCAACAATAACAAACACACTATCCACCCCTCTGACTGTTCTATGTAACCCAAGTACAAAATCCATACTTATACTTTCCCAAGGTCTGTGGGGAATGGGAAGGGGCTGGTATAGACTTGCATTTGAAGACACACCCTTGGCCCTTTGACAAATTGCACAACTAGCAACATACCTTCTCACATTTGATTGCACCTTTGGCCAAATATAGAACTTTGTAACTTATTCTAGTGTCTTATCTAAGCCAAAATGTCCTCCCAAAGAGCCATTATGTTTCTCCTTAATGATATTGTCCCTCATGGAACACTTAGGGACACACAACAAATTGCCCTTAAACAAAAGCCCTTCCTGTAATACAAAATCAGAATATGCACCATGGAATGTGTTAGCCAAGTTCACACAAACATCATAATCCTCTTTGAAATCTGAATCCTCTTTACACAAATCCTTTAAACAATCAATACCCATGCTTTCTAACTGAATCTCTTGAACAATAAGCAACCTCCTACTTAAAGCATCAGCCACTTTATTAGAAACACCCTTTTTGTGCTTAATTGTGAAGGTATAAGCTTGTAACTGTTCCACCCATTTAACATGTCTATGGTTCAATTTTTCTTGACTATTTAGGAAACTAAGAGCATGGTTGTCAGTGAAAACAATGAATTCTTTTGGCAGTAAATAATGTCTCCATTTTTTCAGAGCTTGCACCATTACATAGAGCTCTAGGTCATAGGTAGAATACCTTTGTTTGGCTTCATTCAACTTCTCTGAGAAGAATGCCACAGGATGTCCTTCTTGGCTAAGAACAGCACCAATAGCTTGCTTGCTTGCATCACACTCAACAACAAACACCTTATCAAAATTAGGAAGTACTAAAGTAGGTAACTCAGCCACCTTTGTTTTCAGCAACTCAAAGCCAACATCGGCTTTCTTTGTCCATTGGAATCTACATTTGACTCCACCCTGGATGGTGTTGAGGATGGGAACACTATTTGATTGAAACCTCTGATAAACTTCCTATAAAAAGTTGCCAATCCATGGAAACTTCTTACTTCTCCAACTGTCTTAGGAGTAGGCCAATTTAGAATAGCCTCAACCTTAGAGGGGTCCATTTTCAAACAGCCATTAGAAATCACAAATCCAAGGTATACAAGTTTAGTTTTCATGAACTCACACTTGTCTAGGTTGATCATCAACTTATGCTTATGTAGCTTCTCCAACACCTGGTCAATATGCTTCATATGTTCTTCTTTTGTCCTGCTAAAGATTAGTATGTCATCAAGATAAACAATAACAAATTTACTAATGAATTCAACCAATACCTCATTCATCAAGCGCATAAATGTACTTGGCGCATTGCTAAGACCAAATGGCATAACAAGCCATTCATAAAGACCCTCATTAGTCTTGAAAGTAGTCTTCCACTCATCTCCCTGTCTAATTCTAATCTGGTGATAACCAGATTTCAAATCAATCTTGGAATAGTAGCATGAACCACCAAGATAGTCCAACAGATCTTCGATTCTTAGCATAGGAAATATGTACCTTATGGTAATCTTATTAATAGCCTATGAATCTGTACATAACCTCCACTTTCCATCCTTCTTAGGAGCAAGTACACTAGGGACTGCACTTGGGCTGAGACTCTTCCTAATCAAACCTTTCTCCAAGAGATCCTGAATCTGTCTACCTACCTCTTCATTCTGCTGTGGTGTCAACTTGTAGGCAGCCTTGTTTGGTAATGTGGCTCCAAGAATCAAGTCAATCTTATGTCCCTCATAGGTGGTAAGGAATTAGGTGTATCCTCAACCACAAGATCCTGATACTTGTCCAGTAATTGTTACACTTCCAAGGGAATCTCCCTCTGCTTCTTGCTTTGCTGATTTGACACATCTACAGGCATCATCACCAGAGCATATCCTTGGGTATCCTCCTCCATCATGAGTTGTAGGAACTCCTTTCCACTAACTAACATGACACTGCTGTCACTACTCTTATCTCCAACCTGCTCTGGTAAGGGATCCATCTGAAACTTCTTACCATTTTTGGTGATCATATATGTGTTCTTTTCACCATCATGTTGTGCCTTCACATCATACTACCAAGGTCGTCCAAGAAGAAGGTGACAAGCATCCATAGGAATAATTTCACATAGCACCTTATCCCTATAATCACCTAGTTCAAACTCTACCCAAGTTTGTTCTTCCACCATATAGTTCTGATTCTTATTCAACCAAGATATTTTATGAGGATTAATATGGGGCAGTCTTTTCAATTTACATTTTTCTACCATTTCAGCAGACACTACATTTTCAGTAGAACCTGAATCAACAATGATTTTACAGAGCTTACCATATACTACTCCTTGGGTTCTGAAGAGATTCTTCCTTTGTGGAGGCTCCTGCTTCAATGGCATCTTCACTAGGGTTCTCTTAATCATCATGCTCTCTCCTTCAAGTACTGGTGCATCACTACCAATTGGTGAGTTTACACTCTGGCAATCATCATCCTTCAATAGTTGGTTCCTCCTCCCACCATCATGAGAGCTAGATGCCTTCTCAGAGAAATTGTTTGCAGTATGTCCTATTTGATTGTAGTTGTAGCATCTTCTAGTGAAGACTCTAGGTCCACTGCCATTAGGTCTCCTCCAACCTCTGAAACCACTACCTTTCTGTTCTGTATCAGAACGTGATTCTTGTTGACTTGAACTTTCACCTTTGTTTGGCTGTCCTCTACCAAAATTACCTCTTCCTCTATTGTTTTTGCCACCTCTTCCTCTATTATTTTGATCCCCTTTCCTTTTCAACTTATCCTCAGCCCTAGAGGCTAAATGAAAACATTCATCTATAGTCTTGGGAACCACCATACTGAATTCGTCTTGTATATTATATCTTAGACCATCAAGATATCTGGCCACCATCTCTTTCTCCTCCTCCCTGTGATTTTCTCTCATACTCAATCTATGGAATTCTTTAGTGTATGTAGCCACGTCCATATCTTTCTGTCTATGATGATTGAACTTTCTGATGGTCTACAACTCATATTCACATGGCAAGAACTTGGTTCTCAGCATGGCCACCATTCTGATCCACTTGGTGATTGGACTCTTTCCAACCTTCTCCCTTTCACATTGGGTGTAGTTCCACCAAACTAATGCAGAACCTCTCAATCTAGTTTTTACAAACTTTACTTTCTTGTTGTCACTATACTCCTTGAAGTCAAAGTAATTACTTATGGCTTCAATCCAATCCACAAGAGTATCTCCATCCAGTTTCCCATCAAACGTGGGGAACATCCATTTTCAGATCACCACCATCTCCATGACCCTTGAGTGCGTTCAAGAATGCCTTTTGATCAGTAGACATACCTTCTCCTTGAGGATTCTCTCCTACTTCTTCTTCTTCGTCCTCCTCTGACTCAGAAGTGCTTCCAATCTTCTCTTTGGATCTTTCTTCCTTCAGTCTCTCTTCGAGCATCTCTTCTACCATCTTCTGGATGGCTACTTTGCTCATCAACTTGGGAGGCATTGTGCTAGCCTCTGTCTCTATCTCGAGCTCTTTGTCTGACATACACGACTTTGATTCAGAATATTGGCTCTGATACCAATTTGGTGCAGAGTGTGCAACGAAAGGATCTACAACTGTGATTGGCCAGACCCGATTTATGTCTTGGCGATGTCTCCTCTATCAGCCAAACATATCACTATCAGATCTCTCCTTTTTTCTCTTGTCGATCACCTTAGTCCTCCTGATGATTGCAGCTTTTGATGACTTAACCTCAACGGTTAATCACTGAAGCGGAGGTAAAACAACAGCTTACTAAACAGGGTGTTAAAATACCCATATTACCCACAAAGCTTTTCAAATGTTCCTTCGCAAGGCCCATACATCACCTAAACATGTGCATTCTTCATTATCTGCAAGATCACATTCATATCTCACCGAAATAGATATTCCCATTTCCATTGGCCACCTCCTAATTTCTTTCACTGACATGCTATTCTTTTCGATGGCTATCCTCCATCGCCCAGACTTCCATCTTCGGTGGGACTCTTTACTTCTTCTCTGAAATCACAACCTCATGCCGAAACTCGCATGCAACTGCTCCGTCGCTCAGACTTATGCGGTCGGGGTGACTCCTCTGTTGTCCTCCGATACACATACTTACTCCGATGGCCTCAAAGGCTCCTTCAAACTGCACTGTCAGCGAGACACACATCTTCGGTCAATCATTTCTCAACATCGCCGATGGGAACACTTACGCCGATGCACTCCTTCTATCAGCAGGACCCATTTCTATCAGTGAAGCCTCTAACAAATTCCCCGACGGTGCATTTCACGTCGATATTTCTTGTCGGTGATACCTCACTACAATCTTCCCGATCGGTATGACCTTCAACCGTCAGCCCATGATCAATTTCCTAGCCCAATACTTATGCTCACGCTGATGCCTTCAGCCAAGGTTGCTATCGATGAGACTTTCACTGTCGGATGGACATAATTTCCTTAAGCCGATGCCTTTGACTCTCGCCGATGAACCTTTACCTTGAACCATTTCATTGAACCGTTTTATTGAACCACTGCCTTGAACCTTTCGGTTGAACTGTTACTTTGAACCATTCGTTCAAACCATTTGCTTGAACCAAATGAACCTACGAGTTCATTTAACTGTTGAACTTGTGAACTTCGTTGAACCGTTTCTTTGAACCAGTTCAGCACGATGGTTCACTCCGATGGTTCAATGGTGAGGTTCGCTGCGACTTAACACTTCAGCCAAACAATCATCTCCTCAGCCCGATGCCAAGGTTCACGCCGATGCACACAGAGATTTCTTTCTGCGATCGCTTCTATATATCTCACGAGGCTTTCTTCTTTTCCCGTTTGGTTGTAACTATCTTCCACAATACTGTTGCCGTTTTTTGCAACTAAACACACACACAGATTTCTAAACTAATACAGAAAAGCAAAACAACACAGACAACAGAGAGGAGAAATTAAAAACAAATTGGCATTCCACTGGTCTCAACCGAGGTCTCGACCAGTGGAATGAATCAAAACTCGTTTGCTCTATAAAACACTAAATTTTATTTCTCTTTCTGAGATTACATGCTTCTCTGTTGCTCCTCTTTTTCTCTTTCCTCCCTTCCTGTCTTTAACAAAACAGGGACTGCCTATTTTAAAGGCTCACTTCTTGGCAGTTACACATGGTGGAATCTCAATCGATTCATCACCTCTACCATTTGTTACCTGATAGTTACAACTCAGACAGTTACAACTACTTCTTGCCAGCTATGCCAAATCGGCTCACAACATGGGACTATCTAGGGGACACATTTGTCCAAATCAAAACAATTGGCGCTAGGCCTTACAATAATTAAAATGATAATAGGGGGCTTCTTGACGGTAATGGGGTGCTCCTGCACCAATCACCTTGTCGGGTAGAATTCCCTCTTTGCCCAGACTTCGA
The DNA here is from genome assembly GCA_027924645.1 of Cunninghamia lanceolata. Lineage (NCBI taxonomy): Eukaryota > Viridiplantae > Streptophyta > Pinopsida > Cupressales > Cupressaceae > Cunninghamia > Cunninghamia lanceolata. The sequence goes on from BSBN01000118.1 coordinate 4,783,558, forward strand.
TCTCGTCTTCCGGTGACTCACCTCACTCCGATGAGCATGGACCGTCGGCCAGACTTTATTCTTCAACAAAGATTTCTTCACCTATGCTGATGCCTTATCTCTCGCCGATGACTCCCTTCACACCGCTAGCCGCATACATTCGTGGGGTCCACGTTCCTTACTCTACGCAAGGTGGTTTGTGTGTCTCCGACACCATACCTTCATACAACGACTCCAGTTACGGTTTGTGATCTTGTATCTTCGGCAAGACCAAAACAATTTGACACCGACGCCCTATTCATCAGCCAGACACTAGGAATCGGAGGGACTTCCCAAAGGTTCACCTGACGCTTAAGTCACACCGATGATCTCTCTATCGGAAAAACTTCAACTGTCGGTATAATTTTTCCCTTATGCTTTGATAATGCTTATCACCCTGAAAAGCATAACACCAAGTGCTCTGTGCCAACCCGATATAGGAAACCCTTCTACAGAACCAGAAATTTATGTACGGACTGGCCAATTCTTGAGTCAAAACCTTCAACCATTCATACCAATCTGACCACAACACAACACCATTCACTTCTCTTCGATTTCCCGACTAGTCACATGGAGATGCCTAGTCGAATCCGGCCGAGTTTCCTAGATTCCTGGGTGATAATGTGGAAAACATAAAACCTAGATGACTTTCCTCCATCACACCATTAATGCAGATGTTTTCAATGGACAGAGGAAAGTATTCCCATTTGTGGATCAAACCCTAATTCCTATGTTACAAACTAGTCTCTGAAGAGATAACTATATTACACCTTCTGCACACTACAAAAATGCTAGGAATTAATAGATAGCATCTAGTTTAGGGCATGAATGTATAAGACCTAAATAGAGATAAAAATACAAAGAGTCACACAAACAAGAAAACGTATAACACCCAGAAAAACTCTTATTTGTTCATTCTTCCAATCTCCTTTGCATCACACCTCCTTCATGTTGCATACTGCATGCCTCTAGAAAAGAGGTAAGAGACAATAGTTTTTTTCCTTCCAACCTTGCAAACTGACTTTCAAATCAATTAGCCATTGGTCTTACCCTTCAAACAAGCAAAACCACATGTTTTCCTTGCCTAATTACATCAATGTGATCAAATTGATCCTTATTACAACATGAAATGGCTTAAGAGCCTTATTAAGCAACAAAAAGAAAATATGATCCTCTACTATAGAGAAAGTGCTCCTACACCATATACACATGGTCAACCTTTGACCACATCACCTGATTTCCTTTGCATTAGTCTTGCCACTCAAAGGCGGAAGGTCATGTTACACAGGGGGGCATATTTCCAATATCACCCTGCTTAGAAAATCCACTATCTGTGTATTTGTATGCTCACGTCAAATTTATACCTAAGGGTCATCTACCTGTCAAAGTACTCGCGCATTCAATGGGGATCACGTTCATCTTTTCTAATATGACTGATCTTACCCAATGTGACTGTGATTTCATCATGTTCTATTCAAAAACGAGCCCGACAATCATGATGACATCATCATCATGTTCCTAATATAGCAGGGTCACATTCGTCATCTTTTCTAATATGACTCATCTTCGCTAACATGATGATGACGTCAGCTTATCCCATTCCACAAAGGACCTGATATGATGATGACATCATCAATCAGCTTGAACTCTGAAGGTCATCTAATTTCTAACATTCGTCATCTTTTCTAATATGACTGATCTTTCCTAACATGATGGTGACATCATTCTGACCCGATATATAAAAACCCTGACATGACCATGATGTCATCTTATCCAGAGGGTGATATTCCTCAATATCAGGGTCATATTTCTTAACATCCCGATTTCCTTCATTATGACCATGACGTCAGCCTTTCACATTTTAACGAAGCCCGTCCATGATGATGACATCATCATCATATCCTGATCTATGAAGAGAGTCATATTAGTTAATATCCCGCATATTAACTAATGTGCATACTCGAACCCGATAGTTTTATTCAATAGAATTTAGTGAACAAAAGTGCATGTATTGCATATGCATGATCTTATGCATGCGATATACACAGAGAGATACAAAGCTGAAAATGTAAGATATTGATTTGCACAATACCTAGTGTTGAGCCTATGGTATTGTAATGCAATAAAATAAACAAAGAAGAATTGAGTTTTTGCAAATAGGCAAACTCGCTGAGAGTTGTGAATTGCCTCCAAAAAAATTGATTTTTATTCACTTCCATTTGAAATATATAGGCTTGCATATCATATGAAGGGTCACATTACCCTTGGAATACAAAAAGAGCTACTGCAAGGTGAAACTATTTGCAAAATTTCAAAGAAACTCAAAAAATTAGGAAATTTTTGATCTTCCCCTTGGCAGGGTCATAACTCCTAGCTATTTTATCAGAATTTAAACTTTTTGGACTTATTAGAAAGATAAACTAATTATCTAGTTTGAGTTGCTCAATTACTTAGGCTTAATGCCAAGTAATTGACAAAGTCTTGAGCCCTAATTCTGCTCTGAAGGCCTCTGAAAATGCAATTTAGTAAGATGTAGAAAATACCAAAAATCATATTTTTGATTTTTTTAATCAAAAATCATATTTTTGATATTTTTATCAAAAATCACTCAAATGACCCTGGACTTGATCAGATATTGAAGCCATTTTAAGGCCTGATAGCATGTTTTCCTGTCAACGATAGTCGATCGGACCCTCTTGGTTACCTATGGACATTTAGATACACAAATTTTCATAGATGCTCAATATTCATAACCTGATATATATAGGTTTGCACATTCACAACCTGATAAAATATAAATGTTTATTTTCCTTTTAGTTATTAAATGATGATGCTTAATTCTTGTCTATTTGTTGTAGGATGTTGGAACTATTTGGAGCTCAGTTATATATTGCAGAGTGAAGTAGCTGAACATTGCAGAGTTGCATGCAGAAGCGACATGAACCTGAGTCGAGGGATATTATCAAATGCATTGTTTGCCCGCTGGAGAGCGAATCAAGTCAAAGATGCTGGAATATTCTATGCCAGCTATGCAATTGCCAGCTAGCGAGCATGTGTTATCCATCTGAATCGTTGATTGTGTTGGTGTTTTTCCCAAACTAGATGCTTCTTCCCAGTTATCCCAACAAGGTAGCCATCATTGATCAATAGGATTCCCGGGCTAGGGGCCAACAGTACAAGAGATAGACTCTATAAATATATCCTCTTCTTCTTTAGGCTCTGCAGAACCAAGGGGGGTATTCCCTATTCAACATCCATGAAATGCATCTATGAATTAGCTGGGATGTTGATACAAAGTAGATAAATCCTCCTTTATGTAGACCAAAAATGTGAAATAAGTGCAAAGGGGCTCGCTTTGGGCCTATACTCAGTTGTGAATCAGAGGATTTTGATCCTAAAACTACTTCTATTGTCCTAAAAGGTTTGTACTTGAAATTTGAATTTAGATTTTGTATTTGGATGCAAAACTAGGACCTTGGGCTGTAACCTAAATACAGGACCAGACTGGTGCCTATCTCAGGGCTCAGAGTCAATAGACATACACATGTGAATGATTACATAGATTTAAAACAATAACTAGGCATCAAGGGGATGTTGTAGTATCTGCCTTATAGGTACTTCCCAAAAATGAGTATTCAGTTATCTCTTCTTACAAATATCCTTACTGCAATGTATTCTTCCCAACATTTAACCATGAACATTTAATCTACTCTTTGAGCAGAGGTAAAAGATCAAGCATTCAGCATAGCAAACCCATATCCTAGAATCTTAAACACCCCTTAGCTGTTTAGATTAAGAAGAAGAAAACATTCAATTTGGAGACAAATAACAGAATACATGTAATGAAGCATTACTCATTTAAATCAACATGAAACCAGTAGATTTATGCATAAAACATACATGAGTTTTATAAACTCACAAGGCACCTAAAACAGAGCCACCAATGAAGTTGTATCTTATCACAACACCAAAATTTGTCTAGTTTTCAACAACCTAAAATGAGTAACACAGTTTGCTTATATACAGCAATGCTGTGTACTCACTAATTAATTACAATGGTAATTCAAAATTTGCCAGATACAGTGCACTGTGAGAATGGCACCTAAAACATTGAATGCAATAGGCAAGAGGAAAGGTGAGGAGTGGTTGGACTTGAGCCTAGTGCCGCCGTTTGGGGATCTTCCTCTTAAAAATGGTAGGTGGCACGTCCATCATCAATCCATGCCTCTGTAATTCTACAATCAATGGTCGACCCACCGGTGTCCTGCGGGAATGCAGTAAACCACATGCTCTGGAAGCTTTCGTGCCAAGAATGCCACTGCAGTCGTGAAGAAAACCTTGTATTCGAACATAGCCGTCGATCCTTGTTTGCATCTCCCAAATCTATGGCTCAAATCAAATAGGCAAGTCATTGGCCAATGAGAATGTGCCACATAGACACCCTGTGCTTCCATCGCTGACTTTTGCCATCGCAAACATACATTTTGCCCTTTCTGCCAAATTTTGCCCTTTTTCGCCATGTATATGTAAAAGAACATGCATATACATACAACTACCTGCACATAAGGCGCGGACCCCAAACCATTATAGATCAAATTGAAATCGGGTTCAGGTTTGACTCGTATATTTTCTTTTGCATCTTCGCTTTGTATATTGCATATACAAACGCAATATACATTCTGTGGATTTCAAATTTTATAAAAAAGATTGGAAACATTTTGAAATCCAAACCTGTATCTTCAATCTTTTGTATATCAGCATATACAATGCCATATACATGCAAGCCGTGGACCCCAACTTTGAATTTGCCAAATTTGACTTTTAAATTGGGCCCAACTTGTACATATTCCTTTGTATGTTCACCTTGTATATCACTTATGCAATGCAAGCATACAAGTAGGAACATACATTCATCTGGACTCCAACTCTGAATTAACTACATCGCACACCCTTTCAGGTCTGACCAATGCATCTCGGGGATGTATATCACACTTGCATATTTTGATATACATTCAGCTTTGTATGACAAACATATACAAACCTTTTTGTATGTCTGCGAGCCCCACCTCTCGTATCACTTTCCTTTGCATGTGCATCGGCCGTCAGGGAAACTGCTGCATGGATCGTAGATGTAGATTGTTTTGCGGATGAAACCTTCCACTATAGCGAATGCATGTCGGCCCTTTGCATATTTGCAATGTACATTTCCAATGTATGTGGGACATACATTCACCCTTGTATCTACCTGATGTACATTCTACTCTGCATATTTTCCCTGCATGCTGCCAATGTATCTTTTGCTTGCATGTGGTGAATGTATAAGACAAATGTACATACAAACCTGATATGCAAGAAAAGATACATACAATTAAATTTTTTATTTTTCAAAGGTCGATCGAACATTTTTTGGGCCCGCTAATGAACATTTGGACTTGTACATACAAAGACACATACATTCGACAGATTTCACCATTACATAGAGTGATTTTAAACTTAGCATCTTTTCCTAAACGCGATGGGACAAAGCGGTAAAGCAACACATAGGGGCCAGTCAACAAATGAGGGCAAAGGCATAAAAATGTAACTTAAGCAACCAGGAACCTGCTATAGGAGGTCAACAAAAAATAGAAGATACAACGCAGAAGGCCAAAGGGAAATAAAACCTAAGGTATTTTAAGGATTAAAAATATATAAGCTTGCAGACTCGCCTCAAAACCCTAACCCTAGGTGGGCACCACCACTAGCTCTGACTGGGGATGTGTAGGCGCAAGGCTGCAGCGAGAACCAGAAAACTCTGGGACAGACCAGACAAAACATAGAAAATAAAACAACACTGACTATACAAGGTATATATAGATTATTCACACCTAATTTACAATGTGCACTTGAGATAATCACCTATGAAAAATAAAGCTTAAGGAATTGACCATGCACAGGCAATTCCAGTAATTCACCATTTAGGGCCTGGAGAAAATAAGAATCCTCTCCATGAGTATTGCTTATTTGATATGGGCCCATCCATAAGGGCTCAAATTTACCATGTTTGCCCTTATCCTGGCTCTTTGCATTCCAGACAAGGACTAAATCACTTATCTGAAACTTCCTTTCTGTAGCCCTTTTATCAAATATATATTTCATCTTCTGTTGTTTCTTGATGTTTGTCTTGTGTGCCTCTCTTCTGATTTCATCCAATGCAACCAACTGATTTATCCTTTTAGTCATTGAGTCTTCAACCTCTTTATCATCTTCTTGTATGAATTTATAGACTGGTAGGAGATTATTCATAGGTAACTTAGCTACTGCACCATATACCAACTCAAAAGGTGACCTCCTAGTTGCTTTCTTCATTGTTATCCGGTCAGCCCATTATGATATCTTCAACTCTGAATCCCATGCCCTCTTATTTTTGTTTATCACCCTTTTGATGATCTTCATGAGGCTTTTGTTACTTGACTCTGCCTGTCCATTTCCTTGTGGGTGGTATGGTGATGCATGTGACAAATTAATCCCATAATTGTTGCAAAAATCAACAAACTCACTAGATCTTAAGCACATGGCATTGTCTGTGACCAATTTGACTGGCACTCCAAATCTGATAATAATGTGTTCCAAAATAAAATCCATCACCACTTTTCTTGTAGCTCTCTTAGTTGGAATGACTTCAATCCACTTAGTAAAATAGTCAGTAGCAACCAAAATCCAACTATGTCCTCCACTTGATTTATTTGAAATTTCCCCTATAAAATCAATTCCCCATTGTTGAAATGGAGCTTCCACATTTACAGTTTTATGGGGTAATGCACCTTCGTACTTGAGTTTTCCTAAGAACCTTTGACAAGGATCACATGTCCTTACTATTTTTTGTGCATCTGAGAAAAGAGTGGGCCACCAATAGCCTGCTCTGAGAATTTTGTGAGCTGTTGTCTTGGTAGTGTAATGTCCACCACACACTCCTTTGTGTGTATCATTTAAAATATTAGTAGCTCAATTTTCATCTACACATCTAAGTAGCACACCATCAGGATTCTTCCAATACAATTCTCCTTGCATAATAATGTATTTGATAGCATGTAATTTCAATGTCCTTCTTTGACTATCACTGAGATGGGAAGGACAATTTAAATTTTGCAGATAAAATACAATATCCTTGTACCATTCAGATTTTGATATGTTAACAATTTCATTCTAAACTACATTTACCTCGCATGCCTCCAGATTCGATTGTGTCATCATTTTAGCCAAACCTTGTCCCCTTACCAATTTTGTGATCTGTATCTCTATGTTGAACTCTTGTAACTTGTTGATCCATCTGTATCTTCTTCCTGTCACCTCCTGCTGAGTGAAAATGTCCTTAACTGCTGCATGGGGCACATATGCAACTACCTGAGATCCTACCAAGTAAGGCCTGGAGCTTTTGATTGCCTTAACCAATGAATATGCCTGCCTTTCCATGATATCATATTTTAATTCAACTGCCTGCAATGACATGCTAAAGAAGGCAATAGGCTGCTCAAAACCATCTTCATTTTTCTGTAATAAACATGCAGCAATAGTGTGAAAAGAGGCAAATGAGAACAACTAAAATGGCTTAGAAAAATTAGGAGATTTCAACACAGGAGCCATTTTTATAGCTTCTTTAATATTCTGAAATGATCTAGTTGCTTCATCTCCCCATTTGATGGTTTCACCCTTCTTTAACATTTTAGAGATATCCTTTGTAATTTCTACAAAGTTGGGAATGAATCTTCTAACAAAGTTGATCTGCCCAAAGAAAGACTGAATGCCTTTTATTGTTTTAAGAATTTGAATCCTGTCAATTGTAGCAACTCTTTCAGGATCAATCCTGACTCCATCCTTGGAAACAATGTGCCCCAATAGTTTTCCTTCTACTATCCCAAAAGCACATTTCTTTGGGTTAAGTGAAATACCATATTCCAATGCCCTAATAAAGATTTGCTCTAGGTGCATGCAATGTTGCTCCTCCTTTTTTGAATAGGCAATTAAATCATCCTGATATACAGCCAGAATTGAGTCAATCAATCTTGCAAAAGCAACATCCATAGCTCTCTGAAATGTGGCACTTGCATTTGTCAGTCCAAATGGCATTCTCATGTATACATAAGTCCCCCATGGAGTGGTGAAGGCAGTCTTGTATTGTTCAGATTCTTTCACGTTCACCTGATTGTATCCTAAAAATCCATCCATCATGGATAGAATCTCACAACCAGTTACCTTCTGCAGCATAGCCTCCATGTTAGGTAATGGATAATTATCCTTTAAAGAAGATACATTCAAATTTCTGAAATCCACATAGAGTCTTATATCACCATTCTTCTTTCTAACTGGGACAAGATTGGACACCCAAGTCAAGTGTTTGATAGGTACAATTATTCCAGCCTCCCTAAGCTTTACAAGCTCTTGTTGCATCTTTGGAGCCAAAGTTGGGTTAATAGGTCTTTGTTTCTATCTGAATGGCTTGGCTTTAGGCTTCAAAGGAATCTAATGCTGGAATAAATCTTCCCTATAAGATTTTAGGTCCTCATATGACCATGCAAAGACATGCTTGTATTTCTTCAATAATGCTATCAACATACTCCTGATGTGTGGCTTGAGCTGTTTGCCAATATATACCTTTTTGGGGGCCTGGTGTGTCCCCAAGTTTATCTCCTCTAAGTCATCTTTGTTTGTAGGAGATACCTTAGTAACAAACTGGTCTCTATTGTCAAATGCTCTTTCTAAAGCAACTAGACCTCTGGGGAGTTTATTTGTCTTAAGTTGAATTACTTCTTTCCCCATAAGAGTTCCTTTTCCATTTAAAACTACAAAATTTTGAAAATCAATCTCCTGGTTCTCATACTCATCTATGCAGTGTAGGAATTTCATCAAATCTCCATCATCATCAAACACTTGCCAATTGCATATATTATCTGGTATTGTAGGTCTAATTTTAACCTCAACATTGGTAACATCAGATAGAGTTATATCATCTAGTCTTATGGCCACATTGGCTAAAAAATCTGCCATGACATTCTTTGATCTTTCTATCCAGTTTATTGAAAATGCATCAAACAATTCAATTATATCCCACACAGCATACTTATACTGTTTTAACCTTTTTTCTTTTTGAAACATACTTATCTCTTACTTGGGATACAATTAACTCTGAATCTCCAAACACTCTTAACATCTTAATCCCATGCTTTAGAGCAACATTCAGTCCTAGTAACATGGCCTCATATTTTGCAATATTATTTGTGCAGGCAAACTTTAACAGGAAGGAAAATTTCAAAAGCTTACCTACTAGATACAAAAACACAACTCTAGCACCAGAACCTTCTTTTAAACAATCTCCATCAAAGTACATTGTTCAAAGACCTTGCTGGTTAAGTTCTTGAATGCAAAAGTCTTTCTCTTTATTTCCTTGATCATTTGAAACAACTCTAAAATTATCATAGTCAGTATCCACAAAATAGACATGCTCTTTTGAATTCTGATCTTTAACTGTCTCTGGTGATCTTTCTTCTCTAACCAACTTGACATCCCTACCATTCATTGGAATCATGGCATATGATAAATCTAGCTGCATACTTCCTCCAATCAATGCCGCCCATCTTCTTGACAACAACATACCATATTGTGGCTTTATGTCAACCACTGTTATGTTCATTTTGTAAGTTTTTTTTGGATATGCTGCCAGTGTGAAATCCACGTCCTTCATGATTCCAATAACTGGTACTTCCCTAGCATCCATTGCATAGCATTTTCCACATGCCTTGTCTATTTTCAACCCAGCTTGCTGCATGATAGCCAGAGGCATAATATTTGTGGATGCTCCTGAATCAAGCATACAATTCTTGATTACTTTTCCATTGATAACAAGAGAGACATAAAATGGTTCAACCTGTGAAGGGTATTTTGTCATTGTTACCCCTAGATAGACTTCAGGAACCTCATCCTCATCTATACACAAGCCCTACTTATTACCCTGGGCTTCAACATTCTATTCAGTCTGACAAGCTACTCCTAAAATTAGAGACAACGCCTTATTCTTGTACTCATCAACTTTCATTATCTCCATCAATGGAATAGAGACCTTATTTGGGATAAGACCTGAGTAATATCAAAAGGAGCATGATTTTGCATGACAGTTGTAGCTTGAGCTATGGTTTTATTTATATCCTGGGCTAATCCAGCTTTACTTTTAGTGGTTTTTTGACTATCATCTATGACCTGAGAATTCTTATTTTGATACTCATTCTGGGGAACTAAATTTTCTGGTCTTTGAGAATCATGACCTATTTTTTGCTTGAATTTTTTTTATTATTATTCCATTTTGTCTTATGCAGTTCATCTCCTTTATGATTATGCATTGGCTGATTCACAAAAGTGTCATCTGGCTAATGTGGATTACCAATCTAAGCTTTACCTCTAAGGTTGTAGTTTCTTCTGACCTGAGCCACTGCTGCAGCTGTGAGAGCTCTAATCTCTTCATCAGAAGGCCTCCTCAAGTTATTCAGAAGGATGCGTGAGTCCTGAGCATAAGCATAGTTGTCTTCATTATCCTCATCACAAGAAATCTACTAGAAAACCTAGGTCATATAACTTGTGCTTTCATCAGCATCATAAGAAGAATTCTCTCCATTTGTGGACAACATATTTACATTATCATCCTGCATATAATGTGGCTCACTGCATTCATCACATGCAACAACATTATTATACAAAGATTGAGTGGCATTTGACAGATTATGCACCATGGTGTATCATCAACAATATTAACAGCTTTCTTCAAAGGATCAGGAGTCTCCTTAACATTTTGAGCTCTTTGATTAGTGTTGTTATTTGGGAGAATAGGTCTACCATTATGCCAATTAGTGTTATATGGCATATCATGTAATGAAGGTCTCTTCTCTTGTCTCTGGTAAACTTATCTTTCAGGACCTATTCCCTTTTCATTTTTAGCAAGTCTATAACTCAGATCCTTAACAACATTTGTCAATTTATCTAATTTTTCTTTAGAAGTAGATGCATTACCTTGAGTATTCTGAGTTTTATTTAGGTTTTACAAAATATTTACATCATCCCTTCTGTTTGTCTTACCAATTGCTTTCCTGTTATTTTCAATGTTGGTTGCAATTCTAAAAGCATCCCTGAGGCTAGCAGGACCCTTATCTCTTAATCCATAAGCTGTTTTGGCATCAAAAGCATTTATATATAGCACCATACACATTGGTTCATTAGGCCTCATGTGATGTGGTAATTTGTTCAATACTTTAGTGAATCTAGCATTAAAATCTGCAACAGGCTCATTTGACCCCTTAGTAATACTAGTGAATTCATTTATAAAAAAGCTAGGATCAGTCTTATCACCATACCATTCTTTAAAAATCATTCTGAAATTGTCCCATGATGAGATGCTTTGGTCAGGCAGGTTTTTATACCATTCTCTAGCTTCATCAACTAGAGACTGCATAAACAACTTCATGAAAACATCTTCGTGCTCCACTTCAAAGTTATCCATAACATTCTGAAAAGATTTCAAATGATCTTCCCTAGACACAATACTATTTCCTAAAAACTTTGGTATCTGAAGCCTTACATGCTTGTCAATGGGGTTAGGATAACCAGGATTACCATTAAAAACTAGCTGTCTGAATCTATCCAACTACATAGGTTGTCTATCAAATTGATTAACATTTGCATTCCTATTAACATTCTGATTTCTCAAATCGTTCACTGGTAGCCTGATATTGTTTGTATTCTAATTCTGATCATTTTGTTAACAATGGACTTCATTTCTTTGCTGATTTCTCAGCACATTTGCATTATCAAGGGTGGGAACTGAATTATGTTGAGCAATTCTTAGAGCTTGCACTTTTTGTCTCATATCATCTCTAATCTTCACAGCCTGCAAATATTCTAACTCAACCCTCAAGCTCTTAATTTCTTTAGCTAATTCTTCATCTCTAGGTATAAAAGAGGATGATCCCTTCCCATTTTGGTCATCACCATCATCCCTTGGGGATTCAGCTTCTTCAAATCTATCAGGGGAATCCAAGAAAGGGCATTCCTGAAACACCTCTGACCTCATTCTCAATCTATCACCTTGTTGTCTTTCATACATATCTTGAATTTCAGCCTCTATATTTGAAAACTAATGTGCCTGTTGCTCTGAAGATCTGGGATTATTTGGGGTATTATCAATGTTTCTAAGGCTAGGAGAGCCTTCACAACTGGCTTGAACGATGCCTTTTTTCCTATACATCATTTTTCTAGGTAATTCTTCAAACAAAGGATTACGCAAGGATCTTCTCCCCTGCATACACATTTTACTTTATCGGTTGGGAGATTAGCTCGGAGTCACCACCTATAACTAGGAATTAATCTTTTTTAAAATAGGGTTCTTACACAAAGAGTCACCAGGGATGAAAACATAACACTTTCACTTTACCACTTCCCCAGCTGAGTCACCAAAATCTGTTGGTGTTTTTCCCAAACTGGATGCTTCTTCCCAGTTATCCCTACAAGGTAGCCATCATTGATCAACAAGATTCCTGGGCCAGGGGCCAACAGTATAGGAGATAGACTCTATAAATATCTCCTCTTCTTCTTTAGGCTCTGTAGAACCAAGGGGGGTATTCCCTATTCAACATCCATGAAATGCATCTATGAATTAGCTAAGATGTTGATACAAAGCAGATAAATCCTCCTTTATGTAGACCAAAACTATGAAATAAGTGCAAAGGGGCTAGCTTTGGGCCTATACTCAGTTGTGAATCAGAGGATTTTGATCCTAAAACTACTTCTATTGTTCTAAAAGGTTTGTACTTGAAGTTTGAATTTAGATTTTGTATTTGGATGCAAAATTAGGACCTTGGGCTGTAACCTAAATACAGGACCAAACTGGTGCCTATCTCAGGGCTCGGAGTCAATAGACATACACATGTGAATGATTACATAGATTTAAAACAATAACTGGGCATCAAGGGTTTAGTATCTACCTTACAGATACTTCCCAAAAATGAGTATGTAGTTTTCTCTTCTTACAAATATCCTTACTGCAATGTATTCTTCCCAACACTTAACCATGAACATTTAATCTACTCTTTGAGTAGAGGTAAAAGATCAAGCATTCAACATAGAAAACCCATATCCTAGAATATTAAACACCCCTTAGCTGTCTAGATTCAGAAGAAGAAAACATTCAATTTGGAGACAAATAACAGAATACATGCAATGAAGCATTACTCATTTAAATCAACATGAAACCAGTAGATTTATGCATAAAACATACATGAGATTTATAAACTCACAAGGCACCTAAAATAGAGCCAACAACGAAGTTGTGTCTTATCACAACACCAAAATTTGTCCAATTTTCAACAACCTAAAATGAGTAACACAGTTTGCTTATATACAGCAACGCTGTGTACTTAGCAATTAATTACAATGGTAATTCAAAATTTGCCAGATACAGTGCACTGTGAGAATGATGCCTAAAACATTGAATGCAGTAGGTAGGAGGAAAGGCGAGGAGTGGTTGGACTCGAGCCCAGTGCCATCGTTTGGGGATCTTCCTCTTAAAACTGGTAGGTGGCACGTCCATCATCAACCCATGCCTCTGTAATTCTACAATCAATGGTCGACCCATCGGTGTCCTGCGGGAACGCAGTAAACCATGTGCTCTGGAAGCTTTCCTGCCAAGAATGCCACTGCAGTTGTGAAGAAAACCCTGTATTCAAACATAGCCGTCAATCCTTGTTTGCATCTCCCAAATCTATGGCTCAAATCAAATAGGCAAGTCGCTGGCCAATGAGAATGTGCCACGTAGACATCCTGTGCTTCCATCGCTAACTTTTCCCATCGCAAACATACATTTTGCCCTTTATGCCAAATTTTGCCCTTTTTCGCCATGTATATGCAAAAGAACATGCATATACATACAACTTCCTACATACAAGGCGCAGACCCCAAACCATTATAGATCAAATTGAAATCAGGTTCGGGTCCGTCTCGTATATTTTATTTTGCATCTTCACTTTGTATATTGCATATACAAATGCAATATACATTCTGCAGATTTCAAATGTTATAAAACAGATTGGAAACATTTTGAAATTCAGCCCTGTATCTTCAATCTTTTGTATATCGGCATATACAATACCATATACATGCAAGCTCCGGACCCGAACTTTGAATTTTTTGATTTGGAGTTTTAAATCAGGCCTGGCTTGTACATATTCCTTTGTATGTTTGCCTTGTATATCACTTATGCAATGCAAGCATACAAGCAGGAACATACATTCATTCAGACTCCAACTCTGAATTAACTACATCGCACACCTTTTCGGGTCTGGCCAATACATCTCGGGGATGTATATCGCACTTGCATGTTTTGATATACATTCATCTTTGTATGTCGAACATATACAAACCTTTTTGTATGTCTGCGGGCCCCACCTCTTGTATCACTTTCCTTTGCATGTGAATCGGCCGTCGGGGAAACTGCTGCATGGATCACCTATGTAGATTGTTTTGCCAATGAATCCTTCCACTGTAGTGAATGCATGTCGGCCCTTTGCATATTTGCAATGTACATTTCCAATGTATGTGGGACATACATTCACCCTTGTATCCACCTGATGTACATTCTTCTCTGCATATTTTCCCTGCATGCTGCCAATGTATCTTTTGCTTTCAAGTGGTGAATGTATAAGACAAATGTACATACAAATCTGATATGCAAGAAAAGATACAATTAAATTTTTCATTTTTCAAAGAACGATCAAACATTTTTTGGGCCTACCAATGAACATTTGGACTTGTACATACAAAGACACATACATTCGATAGATTTCACCGCTACATAGAGTGATTTTAAACTTAGCATCTTTTCCTAAACATGACGGGACAAAGTGGCAAAGCAACACATAGGGGCCGGTCAAAAAATGAGTGTAAAGGCATGACAATGTAACTTAAGCAACCAGGAACCCACTACAGGAGGTCAACAACAAAACAGAAGATACAACATAGAAGGCTGAAGGGAAATAAAACCTAAGGTATTTTGAGGATTAAAAATATATAAGCTTGCAGACTCACCTCAAAACCCTAACCCTAGGTGGGCACCACCAGATTATTGTAAGAGGATCCTAATCCTTGGATCATTGTAACCATTTTCTGGACTTTGTCCTATAAGAGGGCCAGGATTCATCATAAAAGGGATATATACTAAAAAAAGGAGGAAAACAATTTCATATAAGAGATCAAATTACTGAGACTAATGGAGACTGAATTGTTGAAATGTCAAGGTTCTTTCTTCAGATCATTGTAAATATACTTGTTCTAAAGCATACTAGATGGAGATGAAGCTTCAGATTACATCCTAATTGTAAACTTTACTTAATCTTCAAGTTGATTTCTAGATATGTAATGGTGAATCCTATGTTTAATAGAAGCGCTTTCATTTTATTGCATGTTGTTGTGAACTTTTCCTTTGAAGATTTGCACTGGATCATGCGGATTTGTGGAATGTCCTAGTGAAGTATGATTCTAGTTTTCTTCGCTTCATTGTTGTATCAGAACATGTATGTGGATATGTGATCTCAGTTAAGTAATTTTGGGAATCTCACTCTCTAAACCCTATCTTTGTCATTTCTTTTTCTTAATTTCATTAAATCACTTCCATAACTGCAAATCATGATAAATAATAAGCAGAACAGAGAAATATGTTGACATCTCATAGATAATTGAAAATCCTTAGCATATTTGAGCTAAATGCATGTAGTGTTGAAAATATCATGCAAACAATTGCAAATAATGGTAGAAATCATGCAAAAATCAACCTGTAGGCACATTGTTTGAGTGAATTCATAGTGTAGAAGTAGAATTGCTAGAGATTTATGCAGAGAATATATAAAGAACAAGATATTTGGAGGAATAGTGATGAACTTTGCAGAAATTACTGGAGTACATGAGGCCCCTGAATGATTAACAGCAACACACATCAACCACTGAGTAACATCAGTAGATTATGAACTAATCAACGAAGACTTGGGATCATGAATTCTTTGAGTTCATCATATCTTTCAAGATAAATAAAGGTTGTTCTCTAACTTTTATTTTACATGTTGTTATGACTAACAATCATCATCAATAAGGTGATGCTTTCAAATCTTTTTTATCACATTTGATCAAAGACAAAAGATTGGAAGAGCCAAAGGAGAACTGAAGACTCTCAACAAATTATTAAAACAAACCCTACTCTCCACATCCATAGGTATTTTCTGATTTCTCTGGTTAAAACCCTAATTTCTAAAGGTAGTGTAATGACGACACTGGTTGTGATTGATATGGTTGAGAGGCCAAGGCCAAGGTACAAGAAACATCCCTTCAAATCCACTATAACTGATGAATCCAGGGCATTCTCACATGTTCCTATAAATGTTTTACATATGAAATAGGTTTGGATCTACATTCACTCACCGATTGATGAGTTTGATCATCTCAAACTTGAACAATTTAGAAATGAACATTTGTTGGGAGATGATTTCCAGTTAAAACCAAAATTTGCAAAGATTGCTACCAAAAACCTAGACGTTTGGAAGGGTTTTTCAAAATTCTGGTATAAAGATGCTTGGGTAAGAATTGCCCTAAGCTGAATTCATGAAGATATCTTCTACTTAGACTACCCTCACATAATCACTAAGGATGCTATAAAGGTGATGACTAGTTTATGCTCCTCTAGACTAGTGCCTATTCTGAAGTTTGTAAAGAATGAAGAAGTAATGAGAATCACCGAAGCTAAATTTGACAAGAGAACTTTGACAGTGGATGACATTGAAGACTTGGGATCCATCTGATATGCAACCATGGGCTATACATACAAAATCTACTTAACAAATAGTGATAACTCTGCCTCTACAACAACAATCTACACAACATATCAGATGGTTAAAGAGGGAAAAGATTTTGATCTTTGTGAGCTCTTGTGGCAACAACTAATTGACAACCTAAAAAGGACAAAAGAAACCAAATATAGGTTTTGGTATGGTTCTTTAATCATATGTCTCATGTTTTACTTTTTGAATGAAATGCCTTAAATGAAAGGAATGGTGTGGAATCTAAATAACCCTATTGCCCATCAAATCAAGGATTACATGAGAAGTTTCCTTGATCATAAGCACTGTGATACTTTATTTTGGGGGTTCTTCTAGACTTTTCATAATGATATGCAATCCAGAGAAAGGATACCTGTGAAGGTTGTAGAGAAATATAAAAATGATATCACATTTATGGTTAATAAAGACAAATGTTATATGGAGGTTGTTGAGCCAAGAACATTTTGGATTACAACTTTGCCCTATGAGTTTTCAGAGTTTTATTTGGTAGGGTATGCTGACATGCTTCTCAACAAGCCAAAGGATCTCTCTACTGTGAGGTTTGGCACTATGATGAAATCATGTACAAAAATGTCAAAAAGGAGGTAAATGAAATAGAAGAGACAAAATCTAAAGCTAAGAAAATGAAAACAAACTTAAAGGAGAAACTCAAGACTCCTAAAGGTTCCTTAGGAGAGGCACAAACACTTCCCTCTGCACAACTACCAAGAAGAATAAGTAGATCAACATCTGTTGCTGTCACTTCCTCTGTTACCTCTGGGTCATCACTACCTAATAAAAGAATTGGTTTTGAGATCCCAGTACAATCCACTGAGAAGAAGAAGCCTAGGCAAAAGAGTAAGGCAAAAAGAGTCAAAGATGTTGAAGATATTGACGAATAAGAAGAAGTAGAAGCCCTGGTGAGGAAAAAGAAAAGAATAAGCAAAGAAGTTGATGCTGAAGAAAAGATAAATCTAATGAATACTAAAGATGATGAAGAGGAAATAAAGAAAGCATTCATTTTGAAGAAACTAACAAGAGAAGAAGGTGAGACCTCAAAGAAGAAAAGTAAAGGAAAAACAAAGAAGGTCAAGAAACCTGATTATGTTCCCTTGCAACTGGAAGCAATAGTAAGTGTAGTCACTTAACATGGTGCCCTAAAAGAAGTTGCATCACTTTATGATGAAAATCTTGCAAATGACAAATCTACCATTGAGAAGGGAATAATAAGGTTCATGAAAACCTACAATGTGGTCCTAATTGAGATCATAGATCAACTGTCTAAAAGCCTTGGTGATGTTCTCACTAAAAGGAGAAATGAAGCCTTGAAGAAAGAAGATGAAATGAACAATTGGACAATTGAAAAGATTTGTCCTTCCATCTCTAAGGAAGAAAAAGGTAAAGTGGTTAAAGTTATAACAAAAGAATTTAGAACTAAAAAGAGATTGAATATTCTATTGTCCAATGATGAAAAATTAATGAAAAGATTGGAGAAGAAACTCTAAAGAAAACTACTAAAATACTTAAGGAGATGAAAATTGAAGTGGGAATCATTGAAGATACATATGAACAATCTATCTTTGAAGAAGAAGGCAATGACATGCTTGAAAAGAAAGAGGAGATTGCTCCTCCTATTGGTACTGGAGCATCAGTCACAAAGGAACAAGATAAAATAGATCTACCCCATCCAGATATTCCTACAGAGAAAAGTTCTTTTCTTCTAGAGATTGTTGAGGCACAAAATAGTGAGGGTCAGGGTAAAGATAGTACTGCACCTAATCTGGAGAATACAGGAAATGTGGAAATGAGGAGAGAAGATACCTCTAAGGAGAGTCGAGAAGAAAAGGGAAAGAGTGATGAGGAACAAAAGAACAAAGAAGGTGAGGGAAATGTTGAGGAGGAAGGGCAATTAGAAGAGCTAGATGGTATAGGTCAAAGTGCATATGAAACAGATTCCTTTCAAAACCTATTGAATCTACATATACAATTTTAACTAGTTGTCACTCCTCAACTATTGTAGGTACCAACTAATGAGGGACATATTGATTTGACAAGCATCTATCCTCTACACAAATTACAACTTGGCGACATAGTACATGCCTCTGCAAGAAAATAATTTTTGCAAGAAAACTTGAAAAAGTCCAATGCAATAGAGGATGCAGTGAAGTTAATACAAGAAGGGTTACCAGAGGTAACCATTGATCCCTCTTTGCTTGTGGATCAAAAGATCAAATTACTAATGGACTCTTTCAAAGATCACTCCTCCCACTTAAAGAAAAAAGTAGAACATGAGGAATAAAGAAGAATAACTGACAAGAAAATGGTTGAAATGATTGAAAAATGTGCTAATGCACATAACAAGCTTAAATAGAATTTGAAGAAATTCAAAGGTTGCATTGATGAGGCCACTACATTATATCTATTTTTGTTGAAATGGCCAGCTTCCACAAAGAACACTAAAGCTCAGATTGACTCCATTGAGTCACAAATATCTAAGTTGGCCGAAGTATATGATTTGTCAAAGGACAAGAATGGTGCAACTAGGGCACAAGTGGAAAACATGCATGCACAACTATCTCACTGCAAAACCAAAGAGAAATTTTGAAGAAATAGTTTAGTCAGTTGAGAGAGGTAGTAAATCTGAGACTTGCCTCAATGTCTGGTTTACTAGAGGAAGTAGAAAAAGTAGAGCAAAAGATGAATAGTCGTAGCAACCTAGAGGAAGATGAGGAGATATGCATGGAGTGTGAATGTTAGAACCATATGCTAACCTCAGAGTGTGTCATTTGGAATACCACTGTTCAACAACTTAAGGTAATCTACAAAGCCATCATACCATCCAAATGAGCTATTAGATAAAACAATCTTGATTGTGGAGATATTGAGCAGATTGGCAATACCATTTTGGTTTTCAAAGGTACATTTTTTAAACTAAATAGCACACATAAGGGGAGTACAGTGTATAAGCATCTTTGTAAGGGGGAGTCTATACAATTTTTGGATAAATACAAACAAGGGATATCAATCCCTTTGTCCTTGATGTCAAAGGGGGAGTATATGTTGCCATCAATGAAAAAGGGGGAGATTGTTGGCAATATGTATTGTCATTGATGTCAACATAGTATACATTGATGTCAACATAGCAGATAGAAATGTATAGATAGACTTGTACAGAGGAAGATTTAGTATGGTCAAGTCAAACCAATCTGAGAGAAGAGAAAACAATCTAAGTATGTGGAGATGATTAGTTTTGGGTTTGAGAATAATGCGGAGGTAAACACTTATGTCCTTGCATGTTCCTTGTATCTTCACATACATATCTCATCAGTTGGGAGTACCATACTTATTGGTAAGAAGAAAAAACCTAACGAGGGCATTCATAATGCACATCCTAAGGTAGAGTCAACTTGAATTGGTCTGCACTTCTCCACAATGAAAGATTTGATCTTGCAGTTCTAAAGATAGCTTTTGTATGTATTGACATGATATATCCAAGTTTTCAACTTCTCACATATTCAACATGAAAAATTACAAGGAACAGTGTATCAACCATCACCTAGACAGAGCAATGCAATAATAGGGAGATAATGGAATGCTCTGCATTCCTTCAGAAGAGATCTATTTGTCATGTGGTTCTGAAGAATGACTAAGATATGTATGAGACATGTTTTGATGGAGTTTCAAGTTCTCTAGTGATCTACAAAGACAATACTTAAGTGACAGAAGCAATGCAGCCTGTTCTGAAACCCTAGTTATCCAAGTCACTTTTTGAATTCCTTCAGAAACTATAAGCAAGGAAAAATCTATTCTACAGTCCTAGAATAGTAGATAAGACCCTACTCAAGTAATGGAGACCTTAAACAACCTAGAAATACAACTATGAAAGCATAAAACCCTAGAATGCCTAATGCATTTCCTCCATTACTACTAAGATAAGCTATGGAGAATGTACTTAGACTTGCAAACCAGAAACTAAGGAATGAGAGCTCAAGAGTAGACAAATGCACGAGTCAAATGCTCAAAGTGGTGAAATGTCAATGGGAGAGGGTGGTTTTATAGAGGAGGAAATTGGAATGGAGGATGGAGGTTTAGAGTTGACTTTTGGAGGGAAATCAAGGGCTAGGATGGGTTAGGGTTTTCTTGTCACTAGAGGACAAGGATGTATTTTTTTATTGGGGAAAATATGAGGTGAGAGAAGTGATTATGTGTTTAATTAAATAAGTAATAGATACTTATTTAATTGTTTTGAGAAGGGTATGTGATGAGGGTGATTTAATTAAATAAGAGGGATACTTATTTAATTAAAAGGGGAACATTGGATAACTTAAATAAATAGAAATTTATTTAAATTAAATGGGACATGGTGATGACTGATTAAATAATATTTAAATTATTTAACCATAGAGGAAATAAAGAAGAAAGATAGCCTAGTTAACTAAATAGAATTTATTGAATTAAAAGGCCAAGTGAAATGAATTAATTAAATAATTCAGAAATTATTTAATTAATAGAGGAATGTGAGAGAAAGGTGAATTATGTGCCAAAAATATCATTCGTAGGCTCGGGACATTTTCAAGTGTCTACATTTTACCCCTCTTTGATATAATGTCGAATCCAGCACTATATCAAAGAATTTAAAAAAAAAAAAGTTCTCAAAACATGCCCCAGTGTGTTCCAGGTGAAGCGTGATGGTCTTATGCCCCCTCAGGAAATTTTTCAAATTTTTTAAAAATTTTCTGAAAAAGTTGTGCGATGTGCCTAGAGGGGTCTAGAAGTGAGAAAAATGGCCTAAAAAGGAATTTGGTACGTGTAAAAAGTGCGTCAGTAGGTTAGTTTTGCAAGAAAGGGGCCCACTTAGGTCAAAAGGGTCTATACATAGCAAGAAAGGGGCCCATATTCCTCATTTCTGCATTTGAGTGATATCAAAGTGTGTAGAGCCTGCAATGTGTTTGTGAGAGTTTTGCGCAGAGCTGCCGTCAGAATGTCACCT
The DNA here is from genome assembly GCA_027924645.1 of Cunninghamia lanceolata. Taxonomy (NCBI): domain Eukaryota; kingdom Viridiplantae; phylum Streptophyta; class Pinopsida; order Cupressales; family Cupressaceae; genus Cunninghamia; species Cunninghamia lanceolata. The sequence goes on from BSBN01000118.1 coordinate 4,805,443, forward strand.
ATACCACTCCACCAGTACTGCGGATCGTGAGTTCAGTCGCATGGATGTCTACCTGGGATAGGCATGCCAGTATGTATCTAACCATTGTTTTTCAAAATTTTCATTTTTTTGTAGATATTAGGGCTCGAAAGTAGGGCACGCATGCGTCGCATGGGCTTGGCGGCATGACGCATGAACCTAAGTGCGACGCATGTAATTTTTTGAACCACATGTGTTTAACATTGCGATGCATGCGCCTAGGGGGCGTGCATCCGCAGGGTGCGATGCATAAGTTCACCAATGCGACATTTGTGGCTAGGATTTAGGATTTCAAACATGCAGAAATGAAACTACAACAAACCCTAACTACAATGAAACACAAATCGAGCCTAGAAATTAAGCAATCAAACAAAAAATAAACCATAAACCTAAGCTATCATTGATTAACCTTCATTGTTCTCCTCTATCTTCCATGGTATTCTCAGATTTGTAGGTTTATGCATAATCTTGAGAAGCTCAAATGAAAATGGCAAGATGTTAGAGATAAGAGAACATGAAAATGAAACAAGAGAGGAAAAAATAAGAACTAAAAAGCCCCAAAATGAGTTGGAGAAAGGTGTTTTATAGAAGAGCGATTTTGAATGAATGGCTCAGATTTAAAGTTAACTTGGAGGCCAAATCAAGGGTGGAGGTTGATTAGGGTTTCCTCACCACTAGAGGACTAAAGTGAATTTTAAATTCACAAATATGGTGAGGTGGGAAATGATTAAATTAAATAAACTTGATTAGTTCATTTAATTCATTTGAGGAAGGGGACATGTGAAAGGGGATTTTTTATGGGATTGATTTATTTATTTGAATAAATCAAGTGTAGGGGACATTAGGATATGATTGAACAATTAAATAATCAATTGAAATTAATTATTTAATTATGGAAGAAATATGGTCAAGTGGACAAAAGGGATGAAATTGCATTGTCCTATTGCCTTTGTGCTAGGAGGACATTTTTAAGTGTCTACATTTTGCCCTTCTTTGAGATGATGTTGCGACCAAGTAACATTATTTCAAAGAAGTTGAAGAAATGGATGGAGGAAAAGGATGATGATGGAAAGATAGGCCGGTGATACCCCCTTGAGAGGATAGGCGGGTTGGACAAATGTTGGTAGGCTCTCGAAATGAAAGGGGATTGGTCAAGGAAGAAAGATTGGAGAATGGATAGAAGAACTGAATTATAAGTTAAGCTTCAATGAAGGTGGAGGAATGAAGAGGTGAGAGAGAGATGGTGGAGGTAATGAAAGATTGGCTAGAAGAATGGGAATGATATCTTGCTTTGATAGATTTTTAAGCTTCTCACTTGCAATTTTTTCTGCTTATCATCATAGAACTTATTATCTCAAAGGATGACAATCACCATGGTATGTCAAAGGCCAAGCTGGAAAGTGTAGTCCCTTGCGAAACAGGCACATGAAAGACAAAGAATGCCTGACTCAGATTAGTAACTGTGATATCTTGTCAGAACATGCGATTAGATAACTGTAAGGTGTGCAAGTCCTGATGCAAGGAAGCAATTATTCTTTCCAATGCATAGGATGTCTTTGAGTCACACCCAATGGAATCCCAATCACACATAAGGCACCAAGTTGCCCCAGTCGTTTTGCCAAGACAATCCACAAACAACAATCAAAGAAAAATGTCTCGCCCTATCCTCGCTTCTCTTCAGGGACTTCCTTGAGAAGCATAAGAACGAGACTGCAAAAAAAAAATCTGAATGAAAGATAAGATAAACTAGACCAACAGCCAGTTGGAACTTTTGCCAAGTGATGTGTGTTTGATTGATTGGATGAAGAAGGAGCCTGGTTTCAGGATAGGAACATGTCGTATAAGACGCCTGGTCTATTTTGACAATGCCCCTACCTGTCTAAGACAAGTGATTGATTGATTGACACTAGTGTTGTTGGTCATGCGAGCAACACCAGGGTTTGATTGGTGATGAATTGGATGATGTTTGATAAATGACGCATGTCGTATAAGGAATAGAATCCTAGTTTTGACGATGCCCCATTCTATGTAGGATATGTGATGGTTGACAAGGATAGTTGATAATGACATATGATTATCACGAGGTGATTGATTGGTTTGACTAATTGATTTGGCTAATTCGATAGCTTGTCCTGTTGATTGTGGGATTGGTTTGAGTGTGCATTTGTTTGAAAGATTGACTGTTTTGGTCTAATCAAAGTGTCCATCTCACGAAAGGATGACTTATTGTGATAATTGACTCGACAGACCCTAAGGGACTGATCTAATGCCTCGCGGGTGCATTGAAGATGGCCTTGCCTACGTGAAAGCTTAGAGGCGACATAGTTTGACCATGTGGACTGTGGATGAGTGGAAGAACTGACTTGAATGATATGATGATGCGATTGATTAGGATGTTTGAATGGATTGATTGAGATATTTGATTAAGTGATTTAGTTGAGGAATTGAATGATTGGAAGAATTAATTTGGTTGGTATGATGTGGTGGATTGATGAGTTGAGAGAGTGATTTTATTGCTTAGATTTTTGTAGGATATTTAAATTTTTTTTTGAGTTTTGGGGAATATTTTGATTTTTTTTGGATTTTAGGAATATTTGATTTTTTTTGGATTTGAATGTTCTAATTTTTTTGGAGTTTTGAAAATATTTGAGTTTTTTTTGATTTTGAGGATATTTTGATTTTTTTTTGTGTTTTTGAAATGTTTTGATTTTTTGGGATTTTTGAAATATTAAATTTTTTTTGTATTTTTGACACGTTGACATTGGATGATCATTTGGGTAGCCTTTTTGCTAGATAGCAATGACAATGGGGGGGGAGTCAAGTCTAGGTGCAAGGATGAATCAATGAGATTGGATGAATGGATAAGAGGGGGGTGATAGTGGATGGAAGGAACGCACGCATAAGAGGGCAAGGATGTGATCTCCAAGGACTATGTCGCATAAGAATAACATGCCCCATTGTAAGTGGAATACTTAGGATTTGACATGACAACGCCTATGATAGGATGGTGGTAGAATGGATTGGTTTGGATAAGGTGAGGTATATCAAGGGATATCCATGACATGTGTCAACATTTTGCCCCCAATCTTTATCAAGATCAAAAGAGGAAGGGAGAATGGATGGATTTGATAGGCAAGGTATATGTATGTGGATGGAGGGAAATGGCATGATAGGCTAGTAATGATAGGATGAAAGTGATATGTTAGATGAGACAAGGTGCCCCCAAGTGTAAGTGATGTATAAGATCAACTTATGCATGACGCCTATTTGCCAGGTTTTCATCATGGTACTTATCGAAGGTACCTATTTACCAGGTTTTCACCATTGGACGAAGGGATTTCTCTTTACTCTTTTTTTAATTTTTAATTTTTTTTTACATTTTTGACTTTTGACTTTTGACTTTTTGATAGGAGAAGAGGAATATGGATGAGAGGGACTTAAGTGTCTAGTGCCATGAAGGCGATAGTCCCATTGAAAAGGAATGATGTCGTCACATGGACCATGTCAAATGTCAATATGCTCATGAATGTTGGTAAGGGAGTTGTATGAAAGTGAAATGGGTAAGGTAGATAGTGAATTATGGAGGGAATGATAGTGGACTATGATGTGGATTATGTAGGGGATGAAAGTGGATTATGATGTGTATTATGTAGGGGACAAAAGTGGATTATGATGTGGATTATGGAGGAAATGAAAGTGGATTATGTGGGATTTATGTGAGGATGGATGGAAAGCTTATGCAAAAGTATGGACCATAGGGATGAGATGAGTGAAATGTGTAGGATAATGGTTGAATGATGGGGTGATGGGGGTGTGAAAAGGAATCATGACCAACGACTGCACACACTGTGTTAAACATTGAAGCTTTTGAGTGGAAGGTGGTGTAGGAAGCAATGGTGATGTTTGCTTAGTGGATGGATGATGTAAGCATTTAGGTACCCACATGGACCTAGTATTTTTATGATTTTTATTTTACATGTTGGATTTTTGGAATGTTTGAATGGAGTGGATGGAAGGAGATGGCTGGGATTTTTGAGAGGTGGATGCCTCATTAGACTTGATGTTTAGGGACCCATACCATTTTGGTTTTTGACTTTGCTTTTGATGGATTTTTTAATGTACTTGACTTTGATTCGTTGTAAGTGTACCCTAAGGCATTAGGACTTGTTGGTGTTTATTTCCAAATCAGCAGTGGGTTTGCCAGTTCCAATGCATAGGCAGATTCAGCCAATAGATACGGGAGGTTGTGTGAGCTGCCTCCCCTTCACTTTTGGTTCTGCCACACCAAGGGGGTATCCCTATAGCTAAAGATTTAACGTTTGACTCACCCAATGACACAAAGATCTAACTTTACAATAACAGGCAGAATACTCTCATGTGTGGACCAAGATTTGTGTGATAAATCACGAGGTTGGCAAAGTTATTGGACATATGTGTCTGGTTATGGATGAGAGTATGCAGGGGGTTCCTAATCCTACTCCTATAACTAACAGTTTGGAATAATGGAATGGATTGGATTTGATGGTTTGGTTGAAAGATAGGGGTTTTGGATCATAACTACTTCACAAGGGCAGACTGGTGCCTATCTTAGGGCAAGGAGTCAACTAGACATATACACAAGAATGGATTGCATTTTGGATTCAAGTTTCAAGGGGTTAGATTGATGCTTGCCTTACAAACATCACCCAAGGATGGGTATTTAACTGCCTCTACTTACAGATATCCCAGTTGACATACAAGCTCCTCCATACCTTAACCTAAAACAATTTAATCCACTCCTTGAATGGAAGTTAGAGATCAAGTATGTGATACAACAAAACTATACCCTAGAATCTGAGAAACCCTTAGCAACTAGATTCAAAAGAAGAAAATGCGTGCAACAAGTGGAGACAGATAGATAAATACATGCAACAATGCATTTCTCATATACAACAACACTGAAACTGAAAATGTATGCAATGTACATTCAAGGTGCAACTCATAAACTCCACAGAGATACAACAACCAGGAAATGCTCTGTATTTCATTATTTACACAAAAATGCCCAAGTCTTCAACAACCTAAAATGAATAACATAGTTTGCTCTTTATACCCAGACTGTGAAACTCAGCAAAATTAATTACAAGGCAAATCAAAAATCTGCCAGATACAATGCATCTTCAGATTGGCACCCAAAATAATCAATGCAGCAGACAGGAAATAGAGGAAAAATCAGGTGAGATTGGGATCTGCACCGTAGTCAGAAGATTTTCCTCATAAAAATTGGGTGGTTGACCTGTCAACTCCATCAATCATCCTCTGCAAGTCTGCCATTATTGCCTCACCTACTTGCAGCCCTCTTGAAATTTGCAGCAACGTGCCCATGGAGTTTCCCACTCAAAAAATACAGCCACATACAAAGAAACCCATCGCTATAGCAAAATTGAAAGATAGCCGTCGATTTTGATTCCATCGCTGAGATAAACGGCTCAAAACACCTTTGAAAAGTCACGAACCAAAAATATCATGCCATGTCAGCACCTTACGCATCCATCGCTGACTTTTGCTTTCTCCATTTTGCCATTTTGCCCTTGTATATGCATGTTCAAATGCATATACAATTGTCTGATATACAAGCCGGACCTCAAATTTGTATAGAGCAAATTGGAATTACCATCAGGTCCACCTTGCATCCTCTTTTTTAAATCTATCACCTTGTATATGTGCATATACGTTCACCTCATACATACAAGGCACTGACTTCAGAAATTATGAAATACGTTGCATGTGCCTTGAAATCCGGCTTGTACCTCACCTTTGCACTTTCCCTTTGTACATCGCACATATACAAGCATACATAAATGCAAGCCGCGGACGCTAGGGGCTTATAGAACAAATTTGAAATATTATCGGGTCCAGCTTGCATCTTATCCTTTGTATATCTCATATACAAACGCGATATACAACCCACGGACTTCAAAATCCATCCACTGTAACATATTAACCTTCTGCGTCTGGGCCTTGTACATTTTTTCTTTGTATATTTGCTTGCACATTCGATTGCATATTTGAAATATACAATCCCAAACATACAACTGGTGGGCCCCATAACTGACGTTGATCGCTGCTAACCCGCTTGCATGTTTCACCTTGTTCATTTCCTTTATATGCCGAATATACAAATGCGAACATACAAACCCCGCTTCATACAAGCAAGGAATCTTTCCTGGAATATGTGATATACATTCTCTCCTGCATCTTGATAATGTATGTTCCTCTTGCATATCATGAATGTATAATTTATATACATTCACCTTTGTATGTCCGCAAGCCCCACCAAATGCATATCGGCCCCTTGTACATTTTTCTTACACCTTTGCATGCTGCCCGATATACAAGACCACTTGTACATTGCACTGTAGCGAATGCATGTCCACCCATGCATCCCTCTTTTGCATGTTTTCTTTGTATGTAATTGTTGTATGTCTAAACATACAAACCCGATATACAAGCAAACCCAACATACAAACACAGAATATTCCTGGGAATCTGCGAAAGATTCCCACTTGCATATGCACCTTTTAGAGCCTGATATGCATTTGGAAATGCATGTAACTCACTTTTTCAAAGGCTGATAGAGATTTCTGACCCGCCAATTGCACATTTAACTTGCATGTATATACAAACACCCTTGTATATACAGAGACACATGCATTTAACATATTTTTTGCATTTTTCTACTGCAGAGGCCGAAAGTGTTAGAATTTTTTGGATTTTTTGGGAAAGTGCCTGCATATTTAAAATGCTTGAAACTTGAATGTTCATGCAAGCACCACCAAGACCCTTAGGATTTTTGGCTTCATAGGTAGAGGCATCCAAATGTTTATTTTTGAATCCCCGGTGGCGGGTGGAATGAGTGGAAGCTTTATGTTTAGACAATGTGTGCTTTTGTTGGTCATGATTAGGAATGTATTTTTGGATAAATGGATAAGTGGTTTGGATGATAGGGACCTTAGGTGTTGGAAGAAATGGTGGTAGAGTGGATGGAGCGAAATTAGGAGTTGGAAGAAGTGGAGGCAAATTGGATGGTGGAAGGTATATGGTCACATGCTTTTGACTTTTGTAGGATCATGGAGGTGGAATGGCAATATATGTTTTGGGAATATGTTAGGGTTTGAAATGGAAAGTGGTGGACTTAGGAAGCATGGAGGAAGTACCAACATCTTTAGATTGTTGACCTTCGGGTGTGTAGCCAAGGCCATATGAGCGTGGAGATGGGACTTTGACATGTATAGGCTCCAAAATTCCTTGTTCATGAAGGCCTAAGCCTTTGCCTTGATAATTCATGTTTTGGAGCATGCGATGGACTAAGGGATTAGGTTGAGTTTGGACACCAGACACGAGCTCATTATTAGATGGAGAAAATGGTTGATGTTGTCCGAAGGAGGAACATTCATGGATTAAGGTGGATAAGCCAAGGGGATATGATAGATTTGAAATGTGGTCGATGGTGGATGATGTGGAAGGATCATTAGGATCTTTATTTTGTTCATGTAGATCCAAGTTATTGATTTGATCTTTTATGTATACTTGGGAGGCACATGTCTCATCATGAATGGGTGAGGTGGCAAGCTCTTAACCATGGAATGCATAGAGTTGACTAAGAGGGTCATCATAGCCTCCTTGATCATAAGTGGGGATCCTGATCATAAATGGGAGCTTGATCATTGGAAGGATTAAGTGTGTTACAGATGGGTGGAATAGAAGGGGTTTGATCTTGATGTGGATGAGGGGGTAATGTTTCCTCATGCTTAGGATGATACTCTTGACATAGCTCGTGAGTTGGAATGGGAGCGGATGACTCTTGGATAGGTTCGATATGTTGTGAACCACATGATGAAGTTGAATGTTTGGACATGGCATTTGAAGGTTCCTTGACATGCTCCTGAATGGGTGTTTGACATGGGGATGATCTATCCCTTGCTAGTAGCCAATGGATCACATCCTTTGTAGGTAGATGGGTGATGGAAGTTGAATTCTTAGGACTGTGATTAGGTGGAGTGGCTAAGTCCCATGGTGGAGGAATGAAAGAGACGGAAGGCGTTGACTTAGGATTATAGTTAGGTGGAGTGGAAAGTTCCCATGGTGGAGGGATGAAAGTGATTGGATTTGAATGTGTTGGGAAGAATGTACTTATAGGATGGATGAGGTAGACTTATGTTCCCCTTGTCAAAGGCAACATTGGAATTTTAAAGGCACTTTGTCTCGCTACCAAGGTGGACTTGAACAGGCTTGGGGTGCTAGGACCTTGTTCTCTAGGATTGGCATGGAATGACACATGTCTTCACATTGTTGTATGTCTTCTTATGGGATTAGGACCATGTTGACAAGTGCTTGACTAGGATGAATGATGATGGTGTGGAATGACTAGGAATGTGATAGAGTGTGGGAGGTTGGTTGGATGATTGGATGGGTGATTAGGGGTGAGGTGATTAGGATGAGTTTGATTGAATGATGTGATTAGAAAGGGTGATTAGGATGTGAAGGTTGAATGATGAAGGTATGAGTAGGATGTGATTATGATGATGTTGGTTGGATGATGTGTTGGAAGGAATGTTTGTAATGTTTAGAATGAGGGATGACTAGGAGGATCTACTCCTTTTCTCTTCTTTTTGCAACTGTGTATTCACCAAATGAGACTTGGGAAATGTGGGATGTTATGGGGATGATAATGGAATGTGATGAGGCCCAGGCTATGATAGAGGCTAATGATATTAGTCTTTGAAAAGTCTAGCTCCAAGAGGGTACTCTCATCTACTAATGACCTTTCAAAGTACAAATTTGTTTTGTCAAGACCTTGAGGTATGGAAGAGATGATTGATTAAAGTGAACCCATGAGTTTCAGAATTCACTTGTAAGGATGGACTTAAACTAGCCATGGAGTATTAAGCCCAAGTTTTGATTGATGTAAAAAGATGTCAAGGTCTCTTGGTCTGGATTTGTACTTATGATAAAGTCAAGCTTCGATAGTTTCTCCCTATGTTTCAACCTTAGGAAGACTATTTTTGGGAACCTCTATGGATGTCGACGGCTAAATGAAATTGGAATGTTAGTGAAATGTTGTGATGAAATTTGTTCGTAAAGGTATGGAAATGGAAATGTAGTGGGTGAATGAAATGGAATATGCATGTCTATAAGGTTTTTACATGGTTGCAATTGATTTGATAGGGAGTGTAGATGCTCAAAGTTTTCCCCACCGTTGTGGTGTGTTGTGATTGGGAATGATGAAAGATGAAATGGATTGGATTGGAATGAATGGCTCAGATATGATTAGAAGAATGATGATGATGACTTAGATATGTTTAGGATATGTGATAGTGATATGTTGTGGAATGATAATATGAAATTGAGGAAGAAGGTGACAAGGGATGATTAAGGTTTGAATTATGATGACTTGGGTATGATTATGGTATGATATGGAATGATTAGGGATGGTTAGGATGATGATTAGGATGAAAGAGGTGATGAGGGTTAGGTGTAATGGTTAGAAATGATGATTAGGATATGATTATGATGAGTTGGATTGACTAGTAAGGATGAATAGGATGATGATTAAGTTGAGGTTGAATGATGTGGAATGACAATATTGGGTGACTTGGATTGATTAGGGTGGTGACTAGGATGATTAAGATGATGACTAGAAGAATGATTAGGGTGAAATGGATTGGATTGGGATGATGATGTGTAATGATTATACATGATGAAGTGGATATGATTATGACAAAGTGCGATTATGGGGATATGATAAGAATGTGATTAGGAATTATTAGGATTGATGTTGTTTGGATATGATGTGGCTAAGAAAGGTGATCAAGATATGAGGGTTGAATGATGAGGATATGAGTAGGAATGTGATTAGGATAGTTTGAGTTGGAATGATGAATATGACATGTGTGAGATGGATGCAATTGGATGAGGATAACGATGTCTAATGATTAGGGATGATGACTTGGATGGATAGAATATGATGTTTAGGAATGATAAGATGTGATTATGATATGATAAGGATGTGATTAGGATGTAGTTGAATGAATAGAAATGGTGAAGAGGATATGATCATGATGAGGTGTAATGATGATTAGGAAATGTGATTAGGATAGGTGATTAGGATAATGTGATTAAGATATGATGAGGAATGTTTAGGATGAAATGGGTTGGCTTGGGAGGGTGACTGAGAATGATAAAGAGGATGTGGTTGAATGATGTGGAATGACAATATTGGGTGACTTGGATTGATTAGGATGATGACTAGGATGATTAGGATATGATGAATCAGACAAGGTTGAGATGAAGTATAATGATGAGGAATGATAAGAATGTGATTAGGATATGATTAGGGATGACTTGGATATGAATGGGGAATGATTAGGATGATGTGGATTAGATGAAAGAGGTGATTAGGGTTTGACTAGGATGACTAAGATGATGACTAGAAGAATGATTAGGATATGATGAGTTGGATATGACTAGGATGATAAATAGGATGGATGGATGATTTGGGTATGATTATGGTATGATATGGAATGGTTAGCGATGATTAGGATGATGTCAATTGGATGAAAGAGGTGATTAGGATGAGTTGGAAATGGTTAGGGATAATGACTTGGATGGATTATGATTATGTGATTAGGATATGATGTGGAATGTGTAGGATAATGGTTATATGAATGATAAGGATGATGGTTAGGTGGTGGTTTGATTTGGAATGTTGGTTGAATAATAAGGATATGGTATGATGACTTGGGATGAACGTGTGGAAGGAATGTCAAGGGAGATGATTAGGCAAGCACACACATCAATCATAGAAGACACTTGGCAATCAATTGGCTATTTTTGATGACTCATGAGGTTTCTCAAACACTTGTAGACATGCACAATCCTATGCTAGGCAAGGACTATATTTGTTGAATCCCCTAGCTGTGCTTATTCAAAGTGGATAGCTCTAGGATCTTAGTAGCACCGGTTCCCCTCCATGAAAATCACTTCTCACGCATACCAAGTTCTAGGTTTCCCAAGGCTTGTCCCCCCACCAAACCTTAGGATTGTCCCTGCTATCTCAGCTAAGAACCGCAAGAATCAGGGTGGCTTTAAAGGTTACCCTTCTGTGTCAACAAATAGAGGGTTTTTGGCCACTATACAAAAGGGTTCTAGTGAATATCTGGGGGACCGACACCTCACGAGCATCTAGCAAGCCACTTAAGGCTCTAACTAACCCTACTAGGAGTTTAATATATGCAAAGGTATGCCTCCTTTCGAGGTAGCACTGTAGGGTGAACTCTCATACCGGTTAGGCTTGGCTTTCGCCTTATCCTCAATTTGTATACAGGCTGGACGAAAGTCCCACTTGGGGTAGCAAGTGAGTTCTCCTTTTGGGTGTGTCTTAAGAGTAGGTCCCTCTAAGGCTTAACAAAAGTGAATCAAGCTAACATGCTTTTGATCCCCAGGCTTGCACTAAGTCCCAATAGCAGAGCATACACATGTGAGTTTGCTTCACACTCGCATGGGGGTTCTTTTGATTTTATCTTTTCTTAGGTGTGGTGTGATTTTATTTAAGTGAAGTAGAGGGTATGTACCTTTCCACTACTCTAACACAAACCACCAAACATAGCAAACAAAATGCAATCCTTTTTATCTTGTTAAATGAGTGAGTATGCAAGTTAATTTTAAGCTCCAATGAGAGAGAATGTAAAGATTGTGGTTCTTTTTTAACCCAATGCGTTATAATGTAAAGTTGTGTTCTTTTTAACTCATGGGTGTGAATATGCAAGGGTTGTGGTTCATTTTAACCAATATGAGAGGTTAATTTTAATCCCATAATGAGTGTGTAAATGCAAACAAAAGATTGTGTTCTTTTTAACTCCAATTGCAAAGTGTTTTAATCATTCACACATACATAAAAAAATAGAGCCCTAAATGGTAAGCTTAGTTTGCAAATTAAAATGTTCTTTCCACACCACAAGCTACAAACCCATAAATTAGTAACAGAAAAACTTAAATAGAAACTAGAAACCACGAATGAAAATGAAATTTATTTATTTTTTAATAAAAAAGGAACTTGCTATTTTTACCAGAGCACATGTGTCACACAGAGAACACATGCAGTTCACTGTTGGCCATATGCATCATAGAAGATGTCTTATGTGGTGTAGTGTTATGTGTATGTGGGTTAGCCAAGCGTAAGCGGTGCACTGAGTAGTGCATGCATCACAGAACACAACTCATGTGTTACACAATTCTGTGTAAATGAAAATGTTACCAGAAAACCTAACCAGTGAAATAAAATCATTTTGCACGGACTAAAACTAAACCCTAGGACTGTAAGGTATGTCCTTGAGTACTAGCAAGATAGAAAACTTCTAGGCCTCAATAGGATTTATCCAGATTGCAAAATGACTAAATAAAACCCTAGACAACAAGCTTCAATCCCTTCTTTGAAAACTAAATGCCCCTTTTATTTAGAAAACCCACTACTTAAAAAATGAAACCCTAGTAGCTAATAAAAATAGAAAATCATTTAGACTAATAGGCTCTACAAAAACTAGTTAGCAACCTGCAAAACAAACTAAGTTAGGGTTAGATAAACCAAAACAAAAAGCTTGAACCCTAAACTAGAATGTATGCATTTACTGTGTAGAATCCAGCTTAAGCATCATGCCATACTTTGTATGCATCGTATAAAGAAGTGTATGCATTGTACTGCTCAGCATATGTGTTGCACAAACTTGCAAATTCAAAAACCCCTAAACTCATGGCATGTACGGATGATTCACGTCGGGTTCACCAATGTAAGCAAGGAAAAATCTATTCTATAGTCCTAGAACAACAGATAAGACCCTACTCAAGTAATGGAGATCTTAAATAACCTAGAAATGCAATTATGAAAGCATAAAACCCTAGAATGCATAATACATTTCCTCCATTACTACTAAGCTAAGATATGGAGAATGTACTCAAACTTGTAGACTAGCAACTAAGGAATGAGAGCTCAAGAGTAGACAAATGCATAAGTCAAATGCTCAAAGTGTTGAAATGTCAATGGGAGAGGGTGGTTTTATAGAGGAGGAAATTGGAATGGAGGGTGGAGATTTAGAGTTGACTTTTGGAGGGAAATCAAGGGCTAGGATGGGTTAGGGTTTCCTTGTCACTAGAGGACAAGGATGTATTTTTTTATTGGGGAAATATGAGGTAAGAGAAGTGATTATGTGTTTAATTAAATAAGTAATAGATACTTATTTAATTGTTTTGAGAAGGGTATGTGATGAGGGTGATTTAATTAAATAAGAGGGATACTTATTTAATTAAAAGGGGAACATTGGATAATTTAAATAAATAGAAATTTATTTAAATTAAATGGGACATGGTGATGAATGCTTAAATAATATTTAAATTATTTAACCATAGAGGAAATAAAGAAGAAAGATAGCCTAGTTAACTAAATAGAATTTATTTAATTAAAAGGCCAAGTGAAATGAATTAATCAAATAATTTGAAAATTATTTAATTAATAGAGGAATGCGAGGGGAAGGTGAATTATGTGCCAAAAATATCTTTCACAGGCTTGGGACATTTACATGTCTCTACAGAAACATTAGATAAAGGTGTGTGGATCTAATAAGTAGCATATATTGATGTCTAATTTCATTCCCAAAAGGCTTCAGGCTTGGCACTTCACCGCAACATCATATCTTGGGATGTGAAGTATCACACAAGGTCTAGAATGCTCTGTTTTCTACAAAGAGTCATGTTTCTTGTCTTGTGGATGCATAGTTTGATATGATACTTCTTTAGTAAGGTGTATGGATGTTGTTGAGCTCATGTATGAAAGAATCCTTGGTATGCATTGAGTATTTGGCTTCTACCCAGTAGTAGAAAGATGAACAGTTGACTGTCTTGAGCAGTATGAACCGATTGGTTAATTATCAGAATATGTGGAGGCTCTTGATTAGTTTCCTCAAGTATGGAAGGTGTGGACAGATGTTCCCTAAACCTTTTCATAAATCCTTGTGGTCCGCAACAAGTTTTGTCATCGTTTTGTATGTGTTGAGGGCGACCAGTGTTATGCTACATATTTCATCTAATGTTAATTATGATGCCAACTTAATCAATGTTCTAATGTGTTGCAGAGGATATTTATAGAAGGTATTTTTCATTTGTAAAGAAATAAGCCAAAGGTGAATATAGCAGAGCAAAGGATAAGATATTAAGTGTGTAAAATTAGTTTGAAGATATGTATTGAGCAAGAAAAGCAGACTGCACCATCAAAATATAACAGATGTGTTCTCCATAGTAGTCCTTGTATCTATATCATCATTATCCAATAGCAGTGACTTGAGTATTCAGGGAGTAGAAGCTTCCTTGGGTTGTGTTGCCATGTTTTCAAAATTTTCTAAGTCATGCATATGTTAAATCATTCCCTTTTCCTTATTCTTTATTATCGTTGCCTTCCTTATAAGTTGCGGCCCCATACTTAGTCATTTTTATGTTCGGTCAATGAGCCTTTGTCTTTTTGAACCTTAGTTGGTAGGTTCAAAAGTTCCTGGACCTCCTGATTTCTTGACTCTTCACAAAAAAATGTCTCTAAGACTTGTCAAGGTTTGGTCTTGTGTCTTTTTTTTAAAGGAAAATCCTTTGTAGTCAGAGAGTTAGAAGTTATTTGAACTTCCCAACTCTCGCTTAGTTGGTTCATTGGTTCAGAAAATCTCCGATGCCCTGACTAAATGCGCTCATCACTCCCAAAGTGTCACTTTCTGAGCTATTGATAAGTATGAAGAGGTGACACCTGTCATCTCATCATAAATTTGGAATGTTGGGAAAAGTGTTCACACACTTTTTGGAGGGAAATAAAGAGAACTCATTTATGAATTTTGAAGTACGGTTTGCTGCCAAGATTAAATGACATTTAAAGGATTTAATAAGCCTTGATGTGAGACTTCTTTAAATTCATCAACTTGTAAAGAAAAGTATCATTTTACACAAGGAGAAACACGCTAAAGGATCTCCTAGTCTCACCATTAACGGAGAGTTCATAGGATTTTTCACAAACAATTTAGGATAATTGGCTTTTCTCCTCGTCTCCCTCTTTTGCTGAGAAAGTGTGTATCTATAATTCAATTAGTCTATGAAGAACAATTTTTCTTTCATGAATCTGGATAGTTAATTTTCCTCAAATGTCATGTGGACCTCTTTTGCGTCCTTGACTAGTTCAAAATTGTTTACTTTCTGGTTTGTCAAACAAGTCAAAATAAAATATAAATTCAAGGGTCCCCAATTATTTCTATTGTTAAGGATTGTCTTTAAAATGTGAGGGATACAGACCTTGATCATGTGGATTTAGAAGATTTATGGGAGAGAATGCGGTAGGAAAATAGGTCCTCCCTTGTGGAGAAAATCATAATGGTGCAGGAGCACCTAAGAGAACACTCTGGAGTAAAAAGACACAAATGATCAAAGGAGAAGCCCATGGATCAAATCAAATCAAATGGAACATCCTAGAACCAATTATGGCATATTGTAATGGGCAAAATAATGTAATAATCAAATGTCCTAAGGGACCTGGTAAGGACCCTAGGACCAAAAAATAATGTAAGTGGGCCAATAGTGCCTCTAGAGTCAAATAAGAGTCAATTAGAAGTGTCTAAGGCTAGGAATAAGGAATAATTATCCTAATAAGATCAACTATGATGAACCATGATAATTTGGTAGAGTAAAAGTCACATAAAACAAAGTTTAATATTCAAATTTTTGAATAATGCATTTGGTGGGAAAATCAAGAATGAGTGGTTTTGGAAGTTTAACCATCTCCAAACTTTGGGAATTGGTTGGAGAATTTAGAGAGATGTCATGTAAGCCTATAAAAGGCATTTGGTGGTATAGAGGAGTCATATTGGAAGCTTGAGTTGTACGGCAGGCTGCAAATAGCAATAAATTCAGTTTTGTCTTGCACCTCCTTCTTGTTTCTATTGATCTTTTTGATTGTTGAGTATTGGAAAATGTATTAGGACCTCAGTTAAGATTAATAGACTTCATTTCATGTTCTAAGAAGGTTTTTTGTAGGAAGTTTCATTGCTGTTTATCTGACTGTCACAAGGAACAACAGGCTGTCCTGTGCATTTTGAGAAGTTTCAATGTCTCATAGGACCTTTCCATGAATGTATGATCCTGGTTATCATGGAATAGGTCCTTGATTGTATGTATAATATGATTTCTAACCCTGACAAAGCAGGAGGAGTGAAAATGGGCAGGTGATCACCGTTCAAAGTCAGAGATTGCATGTGGAAAGAGCATTGAAATGGTGGCTCAGTTGTAGCAGCAGGAGATCGGCCTTAATAAGGTGGTGGTTTTATGTTTTCTGAGGGTTAATATGGTCAAGGACATGGTGTTAGACCTTTGAATGAGGTCTGGAAGTGATTGGAAGTGGGAGATCTAGCAAGCCCTAGGTTTTGAGGCCTAGAAAGGGGGGTTTTGTATTTAAACATGCAAATGAGCAAACCACTGGTTGAAACCTTGAAAATCCTTCATTTTTAATCCTTTACTAAGACTTTTTTTAGGTTTGGAGTGAGGGGGATAAGTATTTGATAGGGTTCCTTTGTAAAGTGGGTGGATTAGGCCCTGCAGGAAGACAGCCGGGTTGTTAGGACAGTCATATTTCATCCAAAACAATAGTATATGATTTTGAATTATGTTATAGAACTCAATAAAGGGTATCCATATCAATCATTAGTTTTTGAAGTGCTTTGGGAAAGTTTGGAGAAAAGTGCAAATTAGTCGCTGAACAGGGCTACAAGGATTAGGCCTGGTTAAGGGGAGTTGTCAAGAACCGGTCAGAAAGGTGCATGAAACCTATTGAATCTTGTTGGTTGGGGTAGGTTGAGACCCTAGAATGTACAAGAATTCATCTGAGAAGTTGGAATCCAAATTTGAGCCCTTTGGTGGAGTTGAAGGCAAGGAGAAGACTAGAGAAGCCTTATTGGTTGAAGCCACAAGTTATTTGAATCTTTTGATCTTGTTAGATTACCATTGGAGACTTGACACCTCTGCATCACATAAGTAGTGGGTTAAATTGAGCTAGAGGTTTCTTGCCTACTATGTCTTTTCTGGACTTAGTTGTTGCATGCACAAATAATTATTTCCCTGATTCACAAGAGATACAAGCCTCTTATGGCTCCGTGATAACAAAAATTGATTTGGAAGCCATTTTTGATGGTTTGAAACTAGTATATTATGAGGAATTTGTTGATGTGTTTGTCACTTTTGGCTGGGGGTTTTACTGAGATAAGAAAGACCGATGCCAAAGTCATATTGCTAAAACCTGGCTGAAAGTTGAGAGAAAAGGGAAATCTAGACTCCCTACCAATTTGAAAAGAGGTCACTTTAAAGAGGAAATCTCCAATATGATTACTCTATTACATCATATCATCAAGAGTGTTGAATCTGACTCTTTCAAATATTGGATGTGCCAATTCATTTTACTCATTTGTGGTGAATCTCAACACATAGATCAGGCTAAATTGATAAGTGAACACATGCATGAGAAGCTAGTGAAATTTCCACAGAAGGTGACTTTTCATATGTGTTCTCTTTTGATGTACATTCTAGCTAGCAAAGAGGTCATCTGGCTCAGTTTGAGAACCTAGGGTTCTCTTACTCTAGACACACTTGTGTATTGTTACTTCCTGTTGTTATAGAAAAACATTGGAATGAAATATTTCCATAGAGTGAACGATGTTTTTCTCATACTATTTGCGAAGAAAATTGAAGGTTCTTTGGAGAAGAGATTTTCCCCTGAAGTGGTTGTGGTGGTAATGAATTTTGGCAGTTATTATATTCAATTTAATCGCTTTTCATATTTAAGAATTAGGGGTTTTGAAAATGTCCTGTTAAAATTGCCAAGGTATCCTTTAGACTTTCTAGTGCTTTTAGAAGTTTGTCATCAGATGGCGGCTATAAATATCAGATATCATGCTATGGAAAAGAAAGGATATTCCTTTCCCTTATCTTTATCTTTCTTTTCTTGCAAAAGTAATGATAGTGCTTGGAGTGTAGAGAAGTTGTTGGCCGAGTATAATTTCCACTCGCTGCATGTAAAGTCAGTCTTTGATAGTAAGATTTTTGTGAAAAGGAATATGCACGAAGGTAGCCTATACTTACATAAGCCTCACCTCAAGGACTATTGGGAGGATTCCATGGATGAGAGGCAAGTTAAAGGAGCTAGATGAGGTTGACAGTTGACCAAGTTTGCGCTTTTGATTTGCCATTACAAATCCTGAAAGGTATAGATGATAATTTAGATATTTTGGATGAAGGTTATCATGGTGCTATTTTGCAACCTCTACCCTAAGTGCATTGGTCAGAAAAAAGAGGTCACGGTCCATCTTATGATTTGTTCTTTCCATGTATTAAGAAGAATTGAGAAATGGCTCAATAAAAATTTTAGAGAACAAGCTGGCTCTTTAGCCCTGAAAGAATCAGCTACAAAGGAATAGAGCAAATCTTAGGTCACTCATACTCCTAGGAACACATCAAGTTTGGACCCAACTTTTCAGAGAGTTGGCTCACAATTTGGTGGAGACGGCGAGCAACTTGAAGATGTGAGAAGATTGAGAACTGCTTGTGAGTAGGACAATCAACATATGCCTTCGAGCACAATAGCAGATAAGAGATTGGATTCTTCACATTTTCACACAGACCATGTGCCCCTTCTACCCCCTTGAAATAGATAGTGATTCTTTGATTTTCAATCAGATCGGTGAAGACAACGTGTTTCACTCATTGTTTGGTAATCCTATGTCCCTTGATTTGAGTGATCCTTCATAGCACAATACCCCTCCTGTGCATTTGTATGGTGTGGTTTTGAATACTAGGGATAACTTTAAGGAATCCCCCCCCCAAAAAAAAACCTATAAAATCCCATCAAATCCTAGCAAAGTGCCATAATTTTCCTAGCGAATCTTTCCTTTTTTTTGAAAAAATTATTAATTTTCCTGGTGAATCTATGCACATTATTAAAAAATTTAAAAAATCCTGGCAAATCATAGCAAATTATAGACAAAAAAATTAATTACAATGGTGAATCCTTCTTTTAAAATTTTACATAGTGGATCGGTGCAGTCCCCCCATATATTCTTTTATTTTTTATAATTCTAAAGCAAGAGCTTAGGGGCGGTAGCCACCAATGGGGTCGAGGGGCAGAGCCCCTCGTGGCATCCACGGATAGTGGCCTCAGCATGCTCCCATGGGCCAAAAGCAATTCCGGGCTCCTTTAAGAATGCCTTTAAAAAGGCACATGCTTAAATGACCCACAAAATTTAATTACAACCGTTAGATTAAAATGGAAATCAATGGATATAAATAAAATATGGACCCTTATTCCATAATATAAGCATTAATTTAATACACTAGTGGCAAAATTGGTCCTCATACATGGTGAACAGTTTAATGCTATTGGCGAATATGTAGGTGAATTAAAACATGCCTCTGAAATTTTAGGTGAATCACTGTTAGAACCACATAGAATATTGTGGTGAAAATAATAATTTTAAATGCCTCATAAATAAATTGGTGGTGAATTGAAATGCATCTGACCAAAAAATTGAAAAATTTGGGTGAATTGGCACCCCACCAGTTGCAATGTATTTACCAAATCGCAATTTGAAAATATAAACTATTTGCCTATTGGCAAAGATTCGCCACTAAAAAAATCCCTGTTGAATATTGATGCTAATGCAAATGTTTATGTTTCCTCCTCTCTTGCTTGGTTGAAAAAGGTTGTTGAGAAAAAGAAAAGGTACACTCCCATGATCGATGCGAACATAGACACTGTGGCCAAATTATTGTAGGATACACCTAAGCCAAAAAGGGCTAAATGAATGTCTAGAATGGTGGCAAATCCTTAGACATGGCATCACATTTTGGAAATTACAGACCCTATGGGTGACAAAAAACAAGATGAGGTCATTGAAGCTAACTTCAACTTGAGTTGAGTTGACATGGGACCTTCCATTGTAGAAGGAGAAATCTATCATGCCAAATTCTCTATGAGAGCATCATCAAAAAGGGTAAAGAATGAGTGGCAGGAGAACCTCAAGCTACAAGGTTAGGTGAGGTCATTAAATTCATTCATTCAATACATTCTAAGAATTATTGCTCAGCTTGCATATGAAATTCCTAGTATAGATGTAGATGGTCCAGACCCCAAGAAAATCAATCTTGATGGTTTGATTTATAGTGAGGAATCTGTTAATTTATACACCTCGCTTTCTAGCAAAAGGGAGACATTGGCCACGAAATTACAACTTGTTAGAAAAGACAACAATAGTCTTTTTATGGTGTCTAAGGAAGTCCAAGATATGGCCAATATTGATGCTAACATTTTGGTACCTGAGAAGGTCCTTAATAACCTAGGGGAAATGGAATCTATAGTGTGGTTAGATATGCTTGAATGGAGGATGTTTGTATTGGGGGCAGTAGAGGAAGAGATAAAGAGTACCTTGACCCGCTATTTTACTGTTATGAAAGATCTTAAGAGCAATTTCACCATCTTAGAAACATAAGTATTCGGGGAAGATGAGGATATGTTGCTTGATGTCAAAGAAATAAAATAAAATTTCAAGAGGATGTTCAATGAAGAGCTTATGGGTACTAATATAGTTACTAGTGAATCAATAGGTAAGCTTGGAAGAGTAGCAACCTATCTCAAAACCTTCAAGAGTGAGCTTAATGAGATTCATAAAAGGGTGATGAATGTCGATTGAATGATAAGCAAACAAAAGCTTTGGGCTAGTATTACTAGAAGCCCAAGTGGCAAGACATTAACACCAATCATTGGCAGGTACTAAGGTGAAATTGCAGGATTTGGTGACTTAATCGACACAAGGCTATTCAACTTCTGGTGATGGACAAAGTAAAGAGAAGGAAACGATGGAAAAGGAGGTGGAACTTGATGAAGATGTGACAATTGTCACATAATGACTTTTTCATATGCTTTGATTTTATTTCATGCAAAAACTATTGGATTTGGAGAGCTCTTTCTTTAAGTTTATGCTTGTTTTTAAACATCTTTAAATTGGCTATCCCCAAGAAGCCGTTATTATTTTAAAAATAGTTATGGTGACAAGGCTCTAAATTCAATGGGCATGTTGATGTTAAGAATCTTTGGCAAAATTTTTTTTTGTTGGAGATCCATTTTGATGTGTGGTTACTTTTAGTTACTTTAATATATGAATTGAAATTGGTGCAGTGGAATTCAGTGATCGTAAACTTTGTGTTATGGTTATTGGATGTTCATTCTTCCTATGTTGAATGTGTTACTGGTTGCTAATTATTAGTTCTATATTGAAGTAACTAGATGTTATTATTCTTGCTCATTATTGTGAATGCTTATCTTTTGGTGAATGGTTCGTAGTGGTGATTATATTATGGTTGATACAATTCTTTAATATTGTGATTGGGATAATTGCTATCAAAGTCTTTGTACTTCTTTGAATTTAGTTTCTGTTATGATTCATTGTATTTTATGCTTTCTAGTGAAAATCATACTATATTTCAATTCTCTGTATATTATTTGAAGGTAGTTGCACCTTGTAAAACAAGCAGAGAATCACTGTAAAACATCATTGCAATTGGTTCAATTGTTGGTCTAGTTGCTACTTGCGTGGGTGTGAGAATATAGAGTTAGGTGACAAAATTTGTATACCAACAGATTTTTGGTGACTCTACTGGGGACTTAAGATATTTCTTTATGTGCTAGGGTAAAATTGGTTAAACATGCAGAAATAAAACTATAGCTAACCCTAACTGCAATGAAGAGAAATCTAACTTAGAAATCAAGCAAACAAGCATGCAAATAACTAAAAATCTAAGCTAACATTGTCTAATCTTCATTGTCCTCCTCCATCTTTGCATTGTGTTCTTAGATTTGCAAGTTCACACAACAATCACGAGAAGCTCTTGTGTGTGTGATTAGCAAGAATTTGGAGGGTTTACAATTGAGAGAGAATTCTAAGAGCATAAGGGATAATAAGGGGGCAAAATGAGGCTGAATGAGGTGTTTTATAGAACTATTGACTTTGGAGGCAAATCAAGGGTTGAGGTTGATTAGGGTTTTCTCATCACTAGAGGACAAGAATGAATTTTAAATTGGGATAAATTATGATGTGGGAAATGTGATTTAAATTAAATAAATTGTATGCATTTATTTAATTTATTTGAGAAGGGTTTTTGTGATGGGATTGATTTACTTGTTTGAATAAATCAAGTGAAGGGGACATTAGGGTATGAATGATTACATAATTAGTTAATTCAAATCAATTATTTAACCATAGAGGCAAATTAGGGAAAATCAATGGATTGTCAAGGAAATTAGGGTTTTGCAACCTGAGGACACATTTAGGTGTCTACATTTTTCCCCTCTTTGAGATGATGTTCGATATAATGCGATTTATGTTGAGTAACATCATTTCACAGAAGCTAAGGAAATGGATAGAGGAAAAGGATGATGATGGAAAGATAGGACGATGATGCCCCCTTGAGAGGATAGGCGAGTTGGACAAACACAGGTAGGCTCTCGAAATGAAAGGGATTGGTTGGGGAATGAAGATAGGAGAATGGATAGAAGAAATGAATGATATGCTAGATTGAAATGAAGGTGGAGGAATGAAGATGCGAGAAAGATGGTGGAGGAATGAAAGATTGGCTAGAAGAATGGGAATGAGATCTTTTTTTGATAAATTTTTGAGCTTCTCACTTGCAATTTTATTTTGCTTATCATCATAGAACTTATTATGTCAAAGGACAACAATCACCATGGCATGTCAAAGGCTAAGGTGGAAAGTGTAGTCCCTTACGAAACATGCACATGATAGAAAAGGAGTGCCTGACTTAGACTAGTAACTGTGATACCTTGTCAGAACATGCGATGAGATAACTATGAGTTGTGCAAGTACTGATCCAAGGAAGAAGGTATTCTTTCCAATGCATAGGATGTCTTTGGTTCACACACAATGGAATCTTGATCACACACAAAGCACCAAGTTACCCCAGTCATTTTGCCAAGACAAACTATAAATAGCAATCAAAGAAAAAGGTCTCTCTCTATCCTCTCTTCTCTTCATCACTTAGGGACTACCTTGAGAAGCATAAGAATGAGACTACAAAACAATTGAGTAAAAGATAAGACAAACTAGACCAACCATTTGGGCCTTTTGCCAAGTGATATGTGTTTGATTGATTGTGATAGGTTGAATGATGGAGGCCTGGTTTCAGGAAAAGAAGCATGTCATATAAGATGCCTAGTCTAGTTTCAACAATGCAACCTCCTGTATAAGGCAAGTGATTGATTGATTGACACTAGTGTTGTTGGCCATGCGAGCAACACTAGGGTTTGATTGATGATTATTTTAGAAATGACGCATGTCATATAAGGTGCAGAGTCCTGGTTTCAACGATGCCCCATTCCATATGAGATATGTGATAGTTGATATTGATAGTAACATATGATTATTGTTACCATTTTTCACTTACAGCTCAAATTGGTAGAGCTGGTACAACAAGTTCATGTTTTAAAAGTGAAGGTTTTAACATTTTCTACTATAAGTTATTTGCATGTTTCAAGTGTTTCAGTGATATTATAGTTTAGTTGTTCAACAGAAGAGAAGAATTTCTTATCATCATTCATTTGTAGAAGATGCCTAAGAGATAAGTTATTTCATTTCACTATAATGTTTATCCATTTTACAAATGAAATACATAAAAGAAATAAACATTGCATTGAATGAAAGAATGATAAATCAAATGTCCCACACAAGCCATGGGAATAGTTGAACAAGAGCAAATATAAGAAATATACTATGCATCTAGGGATAGGAGAGAAAGATCATAGCCATCATTTCCTTGTAGTTTCTTTGGTTTCCGAGGATGCCTTCTATCCTTACTCTTGATCTTCGACAAGAACCTGCAAAAAATTGGAAAAAGACCTGTTAGAGCTCTAGTTATGATTTCTCTATGGCCTATTAGAAGAGGCATAATACATTACCTATAATGCACCAGATTAGTGATACATCATTCACATACAGAAGAGGAACTAAAAATGAAACAATCATTGAACTTCATTGTTTTATCTAATATGTTTGTTTCATGTGTAGGTATAGGATAAGTCATGTAGTTGATTGAAGACATATTAGCAAGTGGTGACAAGTGGGCTTCCACAAGGGTTGAGCCTAGCATGCTGCCTTTGAATCTCAAAGGGGATGGAATGAAAAAGAGAGATCATTATTCATATTTCTTAAATTGAATGACAAATTGAAGGAGTATCAAATCAATCAGGCACATTGGTTTTGAGAATAGGACACACTCATGACTGTAATTCAAAGTATGAAGTGAAACCATAAGGGTGAACTAAACTCATCTTGGATAGTATCCAATGCATGAGAGCATCTGGTATTATTGCTATAGTAGTAATTGAAGGAGTGAGAGTTATAAATGAGCATTGAGATAGCTCAACAATGTCTATAACTGAGTACAGAACAACAATGATCAAAACAGGATAATCATATAGATCATGTGTACAGATGGAGCTCAACTCTCATCAAATTCTTTTGTCATTTTAAAGAAGGATTTTTGTTTGCTCCTGTCTCAGGAGTGATAGGAAGTGGGTCATAATCACCTCAGTTCATCATAAACATCACAGATCCATGTATGAGATAGCCAAAACATCAGGTATAATCTCAAACATTTGTATGCTAAATATTTGCTAATGGATAATATCATTCAGTGATGTATGATTGTTCTAGTCATATGCATAGTGAGACAATCAAATATTAGATGAGTGTCATAAAGATATAGTGAGCTCAACTGAAAGTAGTCAATACCATGTCATGCTGCCAATCTGTCATTTAAGATATATGCAGAGTTCAAGATACATTTCAGAAAAATGACGGTGATAGTAAGGTTGAAACATCCATAGTCATCTACAGGAAATGTATACATTAGCATAGCACTTGCAATAACATGTCAAATAATATGCATTATCTTAGGTCTGATTCAATGATTTAAGTGAATGCAGAGAAAGGATGGAAGTATCATATCCATCAGATTGAGCACAATGAAATTTTAATTCTATGAACATCAAGATATAATTTGCAAATTTGAATGATATAGGAAAGGACAGTCAAGCTGATGCATGCATTATGTATCTTGTTTCCATGTTATAGATTGAATATAGCCAAATCAGTAAAATGCATTGTCTCCGAAATATCATAAGTATCAAGGACTAATAAAACATTTATATGCCATCATGAAATAGGTGTAAAGATATGTATTAGGAGAGAGTTTCAGTATACAGGTTTGCATTTCAAATCAGAAGGAATAATTTAAACAAATTTCACCTCACACAATGTGGAAAATGATAGATATTGTGCAAAATGCCATTACCATGTCACATTGACAGGAAGTGTATCTACAGTATACAAAAGAAAGGAAGAAATTTTGAACTTGTTTCCTTCTTAAAAAAACAAAAGAGGTACCATTAGACCGGCAGCCTCATAGAAGTAAACCCATGAGAAGATAAATGTTTCAATGCATTTTCTTCATCAAGATATCAAACCCTGTTGTTATCAACAAAATAAAGCTTCAGATTTAAACAAAAAATGAGTTTTGACTAGTCCATTCAAAATCACAAGAGAAGATGCAGGTGGAACAGCTAAAGAATCATAAGTTACAGATGTAAGGAGAGCTACCATATGTATAGTAGAACAACAAAAGCCTCAGGACGTAATATGTTCTAATTAACACATTCATGGTGACAATGTAAAGCCTCAATGTCCATGTTCATCAACAACATATCAAGTGGGTAGGAGAAGTAAAAGTTACATCTGTCAAGAGAAGCATTTCTTTTCCATTTTAATGCTACAGAAAGATACATTCAAAAGAGAAAAAAGGAACAACAGTGTCAAGAAATAATCTCAAGAAGAGTTCAGAGATCAAAGGAAACCTTATATTTGCAGATTTGGAAGCATACAATCAAAATAACAATATTCAGAAATGATGAAGGGTCAGCCATAATGACTATGACCTGTCAAATATATTGTTTTTTATGTTGCTTCTAACAAATGAAATGATGAAACATGGAGTTTGAGCTCTTACAGAATGAAAACCCTCATCAATGTTCATAAGAGATAACATAAATGTAGAAAAGTAAAATGAAGGAGTCTCAGTTTAAGATATGAGGAAGTACATTAGACACAAGATAAAATGCAACCGTTCATTATGTTGGAAACAAGGAAGATAACTGACAGGGGGGGTGAATTAGTTATCTCAAATATCTTAACTTTCTTTTCTCCTTTAATAATTAGTGTAGCATCAAAACATATAAGCATATGTGATCATAAGAACATAAATAAAATCAACACACATAACACAAGGATTTTTACATGGAAAACCTTGTTAAGGGAAAAACCACGAGGTGACTAACCCAAGATTGTATTCTCTGTTAAAAGAATAAGAAGTAGAAAATGGCACTTGCCAATTAGGGCTCACTACTCAAGCACACTGCTCACAAGAGGCACACTACCTACAAGAGACCCACTGTTTACAAAACTTACAAAAGATAATTAGCTGTTTGAACTGATGAGAGGCATCTACAAATACTAGAGTTCTATTCTGGTTAGGCACAATATATTGATCTGATGCACTTCATTCTTCCTCTGCTTTAGTGATGTTTCTTTGTCACATACTGGACTTGTATTTTTGCTTCCACACTTATCCCTACTTTTCTTCACACTTTATTTCATTCCAACTTCACATCACACACCTACATACTGGAATCCATCTGGTATATATATCCACATCAATGATTTCATCAACTTTCTTGTTGGCAACAAGAATACTCAACATATTTACAAGTTACTAATTTGTTGGCTGAATCCATGCTTGATTTGTGATGTGTATCAAAAAAATAGACATAGAAGTCATTAATCAAGTTAGCCAACAATGTATGATTCCACAAATTGCTTGATCAACATCATTTACTCATTCAGATTGAAGTCTAATACTCTGTCAGTCAGTTCTTTCTCTGTCTGCTCTACTAGTCTGGAACCCAACACTCAGATGCTCATATCTTTTTCATGCTTTATCACTGGATGCTAAATCTATGGAATATAGTAGTCATGATACTCCTCTTGACTTATCCAAATCTGTAACTTGCTAAGTTACACCATCTGAGAGATCTGAACTTGATTGTCAGACCTTGTTGCATACTTTATTCTTGTTCACCGGACCAAAACAATCTTCAATTTGACTTCTAGTATAGGCATACTATGTACTACGGATGTGTGGGATAGAATTTGTTGCCATCAATGACACCACTCATAAAGCCACATAGTGTCTCTTTCCAACAATCTCCCCCTTTGGCATTGATGGCAACAGTTAGTGAAAAATGGCTAAGTGTCACAGTAAAACTCCCCCTTACCTGATGCTTTGTCTTTTGCACTATTTTATCGGAGCTCCCTCTTAGTTGGATTCCACATTTTTCACTACTCCTCACTCCCCCTTTGACATCAATGGCAAAGGGCAGAATCTGCACACCAAAATTTACAAAAATTAATCTATACATGGCCGCATAAGTATATATATATGTTATACTCACATATACTTAAGTATATCTGCAAAAGTGGCCTTCAACTATACAAATTATGTGGCCTAGCTCTGCTTCATCTTGTGCAAAATGGAGATGTGACCACTCAACAAAATTCATATGCTTCCGCCCTTCTTAAATATGTCAAATCACTGGTCTAGGATGTGGTCTAAGCATCTGTCAAGGCCTCATGCATTGCCTCTAACTTAGGGATAATTATCCCTCTGAGTTCACTCATTCTATTTATTATATCCTTCTTTTCTTTGTTCAACCTCTTTATTTCATTTATGATGACAATGGCCTGGCATTCTTGATTCATTAGGGATGTAGTGAGGGGATCAAAATTCTGAGATAAACTTGACAGTTTACCTTCTTTTTCTTTCACCTTCTTTTCAATATCCTCTGTCACTTTGGGCCAAGATAGAAAAAATTTGTACATGTCCCCACCATCTTTAAGAGCATTTTCAAGGCTCTTTATTCTAATGTCTAGGGTCCTCCTATCATTAGCAACGAGTCCCTGTACTTCATTGAATCTTTTTCCCAAAAACTCCTTCCAGACCTTTGCTTCTGCCGATTTCTCTAAAGATTCAAAATGAGTGCTAACAGAATTTACCAGTGATTTCAAGTGACCAGATGGAGAGGCCAAAGGATCCTTTTGAAATGATGGCATGATCTTCTCCAACATCGCAGATGCAATCTCCAACAGTTCACAATCTTCCATGTGAGATTTCAAGAGTATTTATTTTGCTTTGGCTTGAGAAAAAGATGCTATTTTCATTGTCTTGACCAGAGAGAGAGAGAGTCAAAATTTAGTGGCCCTTGAAATAGCTTAGGTTCATCTATCTCCATCATTTCTTTGTTCAAGAAATTCTTCACTACCTCTATAGTGTCTCTTGCTAGAGATTGAGTCTTCTTTTCTTTTGGGATCTCAGAACTGTCATCATAGGTCTTCTCTATTTGTTCTTCTTCTTTTCCCTTCACATCCTCTTCTTGACTCACTTTCTCCTCTTTTCTTCCTTCTCCTTCAGCTCCTAAATCTGGAATGTCTGCAGTGGGATCCAGAGGAGAGATGTTACCTATGCTTACTACTTCATGAAATTCCTCTTTCGGAATAGAGGAATCCAAGTCCTTAGACTTCTCTTCATCTATCTCTTTTAATCCTTCTACATTTTTGTTAGAAGATTCTTCATTGGTTACATTTAATCCTTCAACATCCATGGTAGAAGGTTCTTCATCTATTTCCTCTACAATAGGAAGATTGAATCTTTTGAAGGCATTTCAGAGGATGTCTTTTGTTTCTCTTGCTACTTGGTCAGTTTATCCAAGCATAAGTTTATTCATTCTTTCTTTACTCCGGAATTCATCCTTATAGTCCTTAAATATCATGTCCATTTGCTTTGGAGTAATAGAAGGATAGAGCTGAATTGCTATCTATTCCTGAATCTCTAAGTATTTTTATTTTGCATTCTCTTTTCTTAGTTCAAGTACCTTCTCTAAACTTTTGGGAATTAATGATATAATTTCAATGAATGCTTTATTGTATATGTTTAGGTAACTAACTGTAGCTTCTTCCAAAATCCTCTTGTCAGTATCACTGTATTCATCATAGAACTCTATTACTGGTTGTAGGTTCCCATCCACAGTAACTGCCTTGATGATATCATCAATGGAAAGAGTGGGCTTTTCAACAAATTCTTTTTCCTTTTCTTCTTTGTTTTTACTAGCAGAGAATTCCCTAGATGTTTTCTTCTTCTTCATTTTCTTAACTTCCTCAACAGATTTTGTTTCTTCATCATCTTTGAGACTTGTGTATGACCTTGTGGCTTTTGTTTTCATTCTCTTTTCTCCTTTTCCATATGTCTTGACTTCTAGTTTGGTTGAGCTTTTAGGAATGGTAGGTGCAGAGCTCTTGGAGGATTTGGTCTGGGAGGAGGCTTGTACCAGAACACCTCCTTTCTTTGCTTCTTATTTCTCTTTCTCAGCCTTCTCCATTTTCTCTCTATTTGCATCTACTACCTCTTTTGATATGCCAAATCTTTTGGCAATTTCCTCAACTTCCCTTCTAACTTTCCTATTTATCTCCGGTTGTCTTAGCTCAACATGTATTTTTACACTTAGTTCTTGAAAGGTTATGATCCTTTCTACCTCAAGGTCCTTAGGATGGCTCAACAGGTGTTGAATATATAGCTCCAAGATTTTCTCAGCGACCTCGTATCCCATTGGCATTATCCACACTGTTCTGGGCTCAACTACCTCATTAGGCTTGATCAGTGTCAACCATGAAGGACACTATATCCTTGTATTTCTCAACTATGGATTGAGGTATCCTCTCTTTGGCTTGCATCATGCTTTGGAAGTTCTTAAAGTAACCCCAGAGAGCTGTGCTTTGAGCTTTAGCATCACCAAGTCCATACATATAATCTCTAATCTAGATTGCCACCAGTTTGTCATTTTACCAAACCCAACCACTTGATCCGGGTAGCTCATTCATGTAATAGAAGAATAGACACAGGATTAAACAACCATGCTTAAAGGAGTTCTTCTTATCCTTCTTGATCTTTTGCAAGTTTTCTAATAGTTGATTTAAGAGAAGATCACATAGGTCATAATCTGCATTTTCCCTCAACATTTGATATGCTGCATATATTGCAGTCCCAGACACAAAATTCTCCCTGCTAGAATGATAGATCTTATACCCAATTATCATTGAGGCAAATTTCACATCCAGATCTATGATGTCATCTATGGTCATTGCTCTCTTGTCAAACTTAGATCTGGTGGCTTCACTTACTATCTAGTTCTTGATAGATTTGAGTGTAGGTAACCCACCGGATGAGTGCAGTCTAGTTACTGCCCTGATGGCATCTTTTGTTATCTTGAAGGGCCTCATTAACCACATGAAATTATCATGCATCCTACTTAGGACATACTGGATCCAATCATCTTCTGCAAAATAGGGGAAGTGTATGCAATGTCTGAAGTGTTTATCCCAAAGGGCCTTGTATTGAGGTTTGAGTTCAAAACTCTCATCTATTAGTTATTTGTGATAGATGTCCATCATCTTAGAGTCTCCAAATTCCTCAATGTTGGTGTGGATATAGACACTAACATATTCTACGTGCAATACCCCATGCGGAATGCTAGAAAATGTGCCTAAAGGATCAACTTCTAGAGATTTATAGGGATGTTTCTTGAATTTTGGATGCGGCCTATCAGTGATCTTTACAACCATTGGAGTAGCCATCTTGCAAAAGATTTAGAGACAGATTTGTAGAATGGAAGTACCTTTTTATGCCTTAGGGTTTGAAATAGGAGCCAAAACAAATTGCTGGTTGAATTCGATTTCCCAGTTGATCTTTGAGTAGATTGTAGAAACTTCATTGCAGAGCTCTTCTTATCTTCTTTGCGAATGCAAGTGTGCAAATGATGAATGAAAGAGCCCTTTTATTCTTGCACAAACCCTAATTTCCTTTTGCAATAAATGCACAACTTAAGTTATCTGGTTACCCTATTTAAGAGAGATCTTCTCAAATCATTGTGCTGATCTTAGAGTCATTGTCAGTGAGGATTGACAATGTACCTTCTTTTCTTCAATCATGCCATGGGTCCGCAGATCAAAGTATTTCAATTCTAAATCATACCGGATTTGTCTGTAAGAATCTTGTTTTACCAGATGACTGTTAAACTGGATCAACTTGAGCGGTTAAACTCTTGCAAAACTCCATGCGGATCTTTCATATTTTTCCTGAGGGTTATTTAGATATTTTTCTGAGAACCCTTTAATCCGCAGCATTCCATGTGCCAAATTTAGGCACTAATTGACTGGCTGGGGGAATTTATTTTTCTCTATGACTCCCCTTGAGCCAGAGCTCATCTGTTTAGTTTTTGGAAGGAATATCAACACCGGATTTCGGTGCGGATCCATCCCCAATACTTTTTGTGCTCTTCTTCACCCAAATCTTGCTCATCTCCCTTTGAACTTCATCCGCATTCACTTTTCCTTTACCCTTATCTTGTTTTTTATTATGATGTACCGAACCCTTTTTATCCTAATTTTTACTTCTACAGATTTTGGCAATATGACCGGATCTATTGCAATTGTAACAAACAATATTTCTTTGCATATTTGATTGATATCCTCTTGATCTACATTAATTAGCCATATGTCCCATTCTATTGCATGCAAAGCATCTACCATTGAATGAATTATTTATTTGCATATTTCTGCATTCATGAGATTTGTGACCATACCTTTTGTAGTTGAAACATTGTCTAGACAAGGATGGATTAGTCTGATTCATTCTCCTTCTGCACTGAGTTGCTTTATGACTGAAATTGTTGCAATTGAAGCAGTATCCATTGAAGGATGGATATCTTTGAACATTTGGTTGCCTTACCAGAGTTCTTCTAGGCCTGTTTCTTTGATTTCTTGATCCAAAGTTCTTCTAACCAGAACCGGAGCTTTCACCTTTCTCATATCCCAAGCCACGCTTATCATCTACCCTCTTTTGGCTTTCAAGAAGAACTTCAAGTTGGGCTGAGGTTATCTTGAATTTCTCTTTATATTCATTTGTTGTTTGAAGATCTTGTTTAAGAGTGTCTATCTAATTCTCAAGTTGTTCTTCATTATCTCTAGCTTCTTCAAGATCAGATTCAAGATGCCTGATTATTCTGTCCATTTTGTGGTAGTCTTCTATCTTCTCCTTAAGGGATTGTTTTAGATTATCTTCAATTTTCCTTTTTTCTTCAATTTCTTGGGTAAATCTCATAAGCCCTGATTCCATCTCATGCCTTACCATAATGACCTCTTTTGACAGCTTCTCACATAGCTTGTTTTTCTCATCCAGATCTTCATTAGTATCATTGGCTTCACTCTAAATTGCTAATTTTTGAAGTAGTTCCTTTCTCTTTTTCACAGAGATACTTAATTTTTCTTTTAGCTCATTTATGAAATCATCATCTTGTTTAAGTCTTTCTCTCAAGTTATTGACTTCAGAGTGGGATTGTTCAAGATCATCTAGGGCAGACTAAAGTTGTTCCTTCATACCATACATATCCATTGAGATTCCTAGATCTTCCTCAAGCTGTTAGGCTCTGTTTAGAGGAACTTAGCTCTGATACCAATTTTTGGAAACAAGGAAGATAATTGAGAGGGAGGGTGAATTAGTTATCTCAAATATCTTAACTTTCTTTTCTCCTTTAATAATTAGTGCAACATCAAAACATATAAGCATATATGATCATAAGAACAGAAATAAAATCAACACAAATAACACAAGGATTTTTACGTGGAAAACCTTGTTAAGGGAAAAACCATGGGGTGACTAACCCAAGATTGTATTCTATGTTAAAAGAATAAGAAGTACAAAATGGCACTTGCCAATTAGGGCTCACTACCCAAGCACACTACTCACAAGAGGCACACTGCCTACAAGAGACTCATTGTCTACAGAACTTATAGAAGGTAATCAGGTGTTTGAATTGATGAGAGGCATCTACAAATGCTAGAGTTCAGTTCTGGTTAGGCACAATATACTAATCTGATGCACTTCATTCTTCCTCTACTTTAGTGTTGTTGCTATGTCACATACCGGACTGTATTGTTGCTTCCACACTTATCCCTACTTTTCTTCACACTTTATTTCATCCCAACTTCACATCACACACCTACATACTGGAATCCATCTAGTATATATATCCGCATCAAGGATTTCATCAACTTTCTTGTCGGCAACAAGAATACTCAAGATATTTACAAGTTACTGATCTGTCAGCTGAATCCATGCTTGATTTGTGATGCGTATCAAAAACATAGACATAGAAGTCATTAATCAAGTCGGCCAACAATGTATGACTCCACAAATTTCTTAATCAACATCATTTACTCATCTAGATTGAAGTCTGATACTTTGCTAGTTAGTTCTTTCTCTGTCTGCTCTGCCTATCTGGAACCCAACACTCAGATGCTCATATCTTTTTCATATTTTATCACCAGAGGCTAAATCTTTGGAATATAGTAGTCATGATACTCCTCTTGACTTATCCAAATCTGCAACTTGCTGAGTTACACCATCTGAGAGATCTAGACCTGATTGTCATACCTTGTTGCATACTCTGTTCTTGTTCACCGGACCAAAACAATCTTCAATTTGACTTTTGGTATAGGCATACTATGTACTGCAGATGTGTGGGATAGACTTTGTTGCCATCAATGACAACAGTCATGAAGCCACATAGTGTCTCTTGCCAACATATTAGCTATGAACTGTAAAAGAGAGAGAGCAATATAATGTAAATAGGGAGAAATATATCTCAGCCACGGTTCAGGAATGCTCGAACACAGTGAAATGATTCATTTTTATGCCAGAAGATGTCTTACCCCAATGGTTTCCTATATAATTCCTCATAAAATGCCTTCATAATAATGGGAATAAGAGAGGATACAGAGAGAATATAAGAGTAAAATGGGTACAGCCAAACCCTTATCTAGTTTCATTGAAAAATTACAAAGGCAGAGTAAATACAAGGGTTTGAGTGATGTGGGTTTCATCAAGCATGACAAACTCATAACAATAAATCATAGCCATAGCCAGATATAGAGGGGTTTCTTCATCATGGGTCGAACCCATGTTTGTTATCAAAATAACAAGCAATGTTTGTATAGATGCTACCATAGAGGAAGATAAATACTTAGAAATAATGCTCAAAGATATGCATATGAAGCCACAGCCTCATAGAAACAAGCCCATAGAAAAGAAGATGTTTCAATGCATTTTCTTATACTCAAACATCAAAACCCTGTTGGTATACACGGAGGCAAGATTTAATTTTTTTAAAGAGAAATGAGTTTTGTTCAGTCCATTCAAGATAAAAATGTAGATATTCAGAAATCAAGAGCCGCGACCTTTAAATATGCAGTGGGTCTCATATGTTTCTAGTAGAGATGGAACAAAGAATAAACCTTGAAGATAAAGAACTCACCTTTCATTGAATACACATGGCCGTGAGTTTGGTCATGATTTGCTTAAACAAGCTCAAGTTGGACTCTCTAATGGTGGCCCAAACATAGGGAAAGAAATGACAGTGAAAAATGAACATAAATCCATCAAAAATAATGCAAGGGCCACAGATTGAAAGGCCATTTATGTCTCAGAAATCAAAACAAAATCAAAGAATATGAATCACATTTGCATTAGACAGTGTTTTACCTTCATTTTTTCTATGAAATCGGTGGAAATCATGCTTAGAGACACCAGGAGATTGAAGATTGTCAAACTCAAACCCTAGGGTTTCATGTCGGCTATAGAGGGCCTTTCTCAAAACTTCAAAAGTGAAAATGAGCCCGAAAGAATAGGGAAAATATCTTTTGTCAATAGGGTTTCGATGAAGCCCTAATTCAAAATGTGATTTTTATCACATTTGTTTAAATTTCAAAGCTTTGGCTAATACCCCCAAGGGTATTAAGGTCCTAAGTCATCATGACTTTAGAACAGATATGCATTAGACCCCTTAACCACTTGGGGTAAATCATTGATAAATGCCCATGGTCACCTTGAATACCCTATGCTTAGGGATTCATGCCTTAAAACCCATTGATCACTTTTGCATATAGTTCACATGCCCTTAGAGTTTTTTTTGTAGATCAAATAGAAAATAAGCCTCACAGGCTTTATTTTTGCAAAAAATATAATGCCTCGGAGTATTTTTATGATTTTTTATAGAAAAATCAATTGCTATGTAATGTATATACTTGGTGAAATTATAAGCCATGTATTATTTCTTTTTGCAAAAAACCAAATTAGACCAAGATAGTGAAATAAAACTGTAATTTCAATGTAAAGTTTTGTTTTAAAGCAATAATTTATAAATTGCTTTAAAATAAAGCTATTTTATGTAGTTAAGACAAAATAAAGAAAACAAGATCTTGATTTTCCCGATTTACTTTCTTTTGGGTGAAGTTGGATAGATGAGGACAAAATAGAGGTTTTTCTGAGTAGATAAAGCATATTTTAAGGGAGATCTTGGTGGGGGCCACTTGACAGAAGATTTTGGCAGTTTGGTTTTCACAGTTTTAAGGTAGTTTGGTGGGCTTTTTATCATCTTTTTGATGGATTCTAAAAATGGATTGGCATATCTATTTTTAGGATCTTTTTTCCAGCCTTTCAGAGGGATCATTCTATAGGATATATGGCAGAGAGAGTTTTTTCTTGGTAGTCCCAGTCAGAGTTAGAGATTTATTTAGAGATCAGAGTTTATTTTTTCAGGGTCTTCCTCTCACACTGAGAGAGTTGTACTTGTAGATTTTTTACTCATTACTACTTTCAGTCTATAGAGTAGCAGTTTTCCTTCCTATTTGTCTACTTATTTGCAAAGTTGATTTAATACTGCATTGTGATAGTTATTTATCCTTTGTTTTGTCTTAAATTTTGTGATGGGTATGCAAGTTTATTATTTAATTTAGGTTGCATGTTGTGTTCTCATGAACCTTCATGTGAAATATTAATGAATTAAGTATAAAATAAGGGCTTGTGAGAGTTATGTTTTGTGGACTGACTGTGGGTAAGACCTGGTAGGAAATTATATATCTGTGCATCACTTTAGACGTTAGTTTCAGTTACCTATTTTCATTTACAATTATCCTCCTACGCCTTTTCCCAAAAAGTCATTTAGAGTAGGAAATTTCATTCAGAGAACCAACTCACTCTGGAGATTCACTCTCAACATAGATTACCCATAATTTGAGAGCGTTTCCATGTTGCAACAGGATAGTAGAGTTTATCTTTGCTAAGGGTGCAATCCCGATTGCCAACAGTTTTGGCACACCCAGTGGGACTTTGAAAGTGTTTTTAGGGAAGTTTTCAATTCTCAAAGCTGCTATTATGGCATATGCAACAATTTGTTCCAACCTTTGGAGGTTTCAAGATATACATGGCAACTCTGTTTTCTAGTTTTTGCATGTAGATCTAGTGAAACAACACATGAAAAAGGTCACATACTAAAGGATTTGGTGTTTTCTTTGGTATTATCAGCCTTTGGAGGCAAAATTACCAAACACCCTGGTGACTCTAAGTGTATATCAACTAGTTTCAGTAGCCCAAGAATCTACAATGAACCAGGTTGGTGGTGTCTTTCTTAATGTTCATATTATGAGTGTCATATGACTCTGGCTTTCTATGCAAAATGGCCAGACCGTATCCTTTTGTTGAATTTAATGGG
The DNA here is from genome assembly GCA_027924645.1 of Cunninghamia lanceolata. NCBI lineage: Eukaryota > Viridiplantae > Streptophyta > Pinopsida > Cupressales > Cupressaceae > Cunninghamia > Cunninghamia lanceolata. The sequence continues at coordinate 4,842,341 of BSBN01000118.1, forward strand.
GGCAGCCCATTACAACTTGTCCAACATGATGACATTCATGTTGTAGGCCTCAAAGGACTGCCACATTTCACTGGAGAAGATCACACTATAGATTTTGAGCACATTTAGGATGTGGTAATACTGTGTTCAGTGCATAATATCACTTAAGAGAATGTAGCTATTAGACTATTGGCTGCTTCAATAAAAGTTAAAGCTTTGCAGTGGTTTAGAGGACTCACGGCAGGCTCAATCACGTCATGGGATGATCTGGGAGATGGTTTGCATCAACATTTTTAAGACAAATCTGATCTTTTGTCTTTGCTAGAGTAGTTGAGTACCATCAAGAGGGATCCACACAAATATATGTCTGATTTCAATTACAACTTCCAGAAGACTTGGAATAGGATCCCTGCAACGATAAAGCCTACACCACAACATGCCTTTTTATTCTATCTTAGAGCTTTAAATAGTGAAATATCTATTATGATTTAGGCTCTGGGTGGATCTATCCTTCCCAATGCTTTTGAGATTGCTGATAGAGTAGAAAATTACTTAATTCAAGCAGGGAAAATAGCCCCAAGGCCTCCCTTACCCATTTTTCCAAAAATCCAGCCACATGTGCCCACGGTAGTTTCCCCTTCGGCTGTTCTCCCAGTAGTTCTAGCAATAGGACACCAAGTTGCAGCCCAAGAAGCCCCTGTCCCAGCTCAGCCCCAAGAAATCCAAGAGTTAAAAGGCATGATTCAGTCCTTTGACAAGACTTTTAGCAATGAAATTGTTAATATCAAAAGTAATTTGGTCAAGAGCATAAACCTTACCAAGCCCCGTATCAGTCTAATTAGCCAAATAGGCCACCTTTCCAAACTAATCGATAGGGCCAAAGAAGAAATTATAATCCTGAGGTGGTTTTTATGAATTGGCAAGGTACTAAATTTTGTAGTGTGAATTATCCCCAAGGCCAAGAGATGGGTTTTAAATGCAAATAGACTCCCCAGGAAATCAAAATCCCAAGTTTTAGAGGTTCTGATTTTGATTAGGAGCATGTCTGCATTCAAGACTAGTCCATTAGTCCTTAGGTTCAGCCATATTAAGAACCCAAACTAATCAAAATCTTAAATTTCAAGCCAATAGCTGAAAGATCAAATAGGGAGCAAGAGGTTGCTGCTATTTGTGCTACATCCCCAGCTGAATCTGAACATAATGTATGCATAGCAGGAGTTGATTCAAACTTGCCACTGAACCCCTTTGCATTTCGATTCTTTTGACAAGTTTTCTAGTGTTTTTTATAAGATGAATCAAAGCAGGATGTAGAGATTGGAGGGAAAAAGTATTCAATTTCAAAGACACATTGCTCAAATTCAAATGGAGAATAGATCAGAAAAGGGAGATGGTTCAGTTTTCTTGTTTGATCAACTGCCCACTTATGTTGGTGATAATGAAGTCAGTATGCAGGAATCCCACTCATCAGCTGATTCAGGACAGCTTGAAGGTATTGCAGAAAATGATGTACTACTTTTTAGTAAAGGCAATGATGAGATTGAAGCCTCATTTTAGTTTGAGGAGAAAAGAGACAATTTGGCTTCCAAATCTAGCATACTTATTTTGCATGAAGACCCTGATTGACAGGCTGAACACAAGGTTAAATCATATCAGATTCTTTATGAGGATGAGGCATCTAGTTTGTTCACAGATCTCCCATGGTACTATAATGAAGAAGATAACATGAATGATACTAAGGTAGCTTGTCTTGATGAGCAATCAAGTCGACCAGCTGAAGATGATTAACCTGTCCAAGACAACTTCATACTTGATTGTCAGGATCCTGACTATTCATCTTGTAGGGAGATTGCCACTCTGTTGATTTCTTGCAGCAATCAAAAGCCCAAGCTAGTAGAAAATGAGGACAATAAACAATATGAAGAGAATCAGTTAGGCAAGGTGCAGATTCGAGAAGAATCTAGTGAGGACAGCCATGACATGCGGGTACTAGAGGTTGATAAGTAAATTGATGGTTTGAAAACAGAGGTTAGTTGATTGTTTGAATTCTTGCCTTCATTTGTTGAAGAGACACCTATTTTGGAGTGTATCTCCTTAAGCAATCTTGAATATTCTGAGCCTAGTATAGCTCTTGCTAAGAATCTTCCAAGTTTTGATAGTTTTGATGAACTATTAGCTATTCTAACAAATGAGGATGACCCATTAACCGAAGAGGAGGAAGCCACATGGCGGGCTATCATGCAAGGTGCAGATAATACTATTGTTTCTAGTCCAATACCTTCAAGGGGATGTCTTATTCAGTATCTAGCTGGGTTAGAAGCCAACTAAGAGGAACAGCCTCATGGTGACACTAACCCGGATTATCAAAGAGGGTATCAAGTTGAGCACTGCTAGTCTACGTGTTTGTTTGATCAGTTAGCAAAGGAAGTCAAGTGGGCGAGTGACTATATTTTCTTTCTCAGAGAGGTGTTGCAGCAATTTGCTGATGTTTTGATTGTTCTCCACCTTTTTGGGCTAACTAACAAGCTTATGGAGTATTGTAGACTACAAAGGAAGGGCAGTTATTTTCTTGAGCCAGTGAATGGGTTTGTTTGATCAATCACTTTGGCTGGTTATAGTAGGTTAAAATAGTGTTTTTAGTCAATAAGTACTCAAGGCACATTCCCTTTCAATAATTTTATTTCCCTAAGTGTTGTTGCACACATTTTTTGGCCACTAGGGCCTATTAGTTTGTTTTCAGTTTGGTTTGTTTTTATTTTCTGTTGTTGTTTGGACTAGTTGAAGTGCTGAGTTTTAGTGTTTTCTGAGTTTGAGAAGAGCAGAGTATGACTCGATGGCCAATGGATAGTTAAGACAACTGGTCCTGATGCTTAGCAGGCAAGCATATAGTAGAACTCACTAGAAATGTTACCATTTTTCACTTACAACTCAAATTGGTAGAGCTGGTACAACAAGTTCATTTTTAAAAGTGAAGGTTTTAACATTTTTTGTTATAAGTTATTTGCATGGTTGGAGTGTTTCAGTGATATTACAGTTCAGTTGTTCAACAAAAGAGAAGAATTTTTTATCATCATTCATTTGCAGAAGATGCCTAAAGATAAGTTATTTCATTTCACTACAATGTTTATCCATTTTACAAATGAAATATATAAAAGAAATAAACATTGCATTGAATTAAAGAATGATAAATCAAATGTCCCACACAAGCCGTGGGAATAGATAAACAAGTGAAAATATAAGAAATATACTATGCATCTAAGGATAGGAGAGAAAGATCATAGCCATCATTGCCTTGTAGTGTCTTCAGTTTCTGAGAATGCCTTATGTCCTTGCTCCTGATCTCTGACAAGAACCTGCAAAAAATTGGAAAAAGACCTGTTAGAGCTCTGGTTATGAGTTCTCTACGGCCTATCAGAAGAGGCATAATACATTGCCTATAATGCACCAAATCATTGATACATCATTCACATACAAAAGTCAAACTGAAAATGAAACAATCATTGAACTTCATTGTTTTATCTAATCTATTTGTTTCATGTGAAGGTATAGGATAAGTCATGTAGCTGATTGAAGACATATCAACATGTGGTGACAAGTGGGCTCCCACAAGGGTTGAGCCAAGTATGCTGCCCCTGAATCTCAAAGGGGATGGAATGGAAAAGAGAGATCATTATTCATATTTCATAAATTGAATGACAAACTGAAGGAGTATCAAATCAATCAGGCACATTGGTTTTGAGAACATGACACACTTATGGCTGCAATTCAAAGTATGAAGTGAAACCATAAAGGTGAACTGAACTCATCCAAGACAGTATCCAATGCATGAGAGCATCTGGTATTATTGCTACAGTAGCAATTGAAGGAGTGAGTTATAAATGAGCATTGAGATAGCTCAATAATGTATATAACTAAGTACAGAACAACAATGATCAAAATAGGATAATCATATAGATCATGTGTACAGATGGAGCTCAACTCTCATCAAATTCTTTTGTCATTTTAAAGAAGGATTTTTGTTGGCTCCTGTCTCAGGAGTGACAAGAAGTGGGTCATATTTACCTTATTTCATCATAAACATCACAAATCCATGTATGAGACAACCAAAACATCAGGTATAATCTCAAACATTTGTATGCTAGATATTTGCTAATGGATAATATCATTCAATTATGTATGATTGTTCTAGTCATATGCATAGTGAGATAATCAAATATCAGATGAGTGCCGTAAAGATATAGTGATCTCAATTGAAAGTAGTCAATAACATGTCATGCTGTCAATCTGTCATTTAAGATATATACAAAGTTCAAGATACATTTCAGAAAAATGATGGTAACAGTAAGGTTACAACATCCATAGTCATCTAGAGGAGATGTAACATCAGCATAGCAATTGCAATAACATGTTAAATAATATGCATTATCTGAGGTCTGATTCAATGATTCAAGTGAATGCAGAGAAAGGATGGAAGTATCATATCCATTAGATCAAGCACAATGAAGTTTTAATTTTGTGAACATCAAGATATAATTTGCAAATTTGATTGCTACAGGAAAGGATAGTCAAGCTGATGCATGCATCATGTATCTTGTTTCCATGTTACAGATTGAATATAGCCACATTAGTTAAATGCATTGTCTCAGAAATATCATGGCATAAGTATCAAGGAGCAATAAAACATTTATATGCCATCATGAAACAAGAGTAAAGATATGTATTAGGAGAGAGTTTCAGTATTCAGGTTTGCATTTTAGATTCGAAGGAATAATTTGAACAAAGTTCTCCTCACACAGTGTGGAAAATGATAGATATTGTGCAAAATGCCATAACCATGTCACATTGACAGGAAGTGTATCTATAGTATACAAAAGAAAGGAAGAAATTTTGAACTTGTTTCCTTCTCAAAAATACACAAGAGGTACCATCAGACCCGTGGCCTCATAGAAGTAAACCCATGAGAAGATAAATGTTTCAATGCATTTTCTTCATCACAAGATATCAAACCCTATTGTTATCAACAAAAGTGAGCTTCAGATTTAAAAGAAAAATGAGTTTTGACTAGTCCATTCAAAATCACAGGAGAAGATGCAGGTGGAACAACTGAAGAATCATAAGTTACAGATGTAAGGGGAGCTGCCATATGCATAGTAGAACAACAAAAGCCTTAGGATGTCATAAGTTCTAATTAACACATTCATGGTGACAATGTAAATCCTCAATGTCCATGTTCATCAACAACATATCAATTGGGCAGGAGAAGTAAAATTTACATCTGTCAAGAGAAGCATGTCTTTGCCATTTTAATTCTACAGGAAGATACAGTCAAAAGAGAAAAAAAGGAACAACAATGTCAAGAAATAATCTCAAGAAGAGTTCAGAGATCAAAGTGAGCCTTATATTTGTAGATTTGGAAGCATACAATCAAAATAACAATATTCAGAAATGATGAAGGGTCATCCATAATGACCACGGCTTGTGAAATATATTGTTTTTTATGTTGCTTCTAACAAATGAAATGATGAAACATGGAGTTTGAGTTCATACAGAATGAAAACCCTCATCAGTGTTCATAAGAGATAACATAAATGCAGAAAAATAAAATGAAGGAGTCTCAGTTTTAGATATGAGGAAATACATTAGACACAAGATAAAATTAAGCCGTTCATTGGCCATGAACTGTAAAAGAGAGAGAGCGATATAATGTAAACAGGGTGAAATATATCTCAGCCATGGTTCAAGAATGCTCGAACACAGTGAAATGATTCATTTTTATGCTAGAAGATGTCTTACCCCAATGGTTTCTTGTAGAATTCCTCATAAAATGCCTTCATAACAATAGGAATAAGAGAAGATATAGAGAGAATATAACAGTGAAATGGGTATAGCCAAACCCTTATCTAGTTTCATTGCAAAATTACAAAGGCAGAGTAAATACAAGGGTTTGAGTGACATGGGTTTCATCAAGCATGACAAACTCATAACAATAAATCATAGCCATAGCAAGATACAGAGGGGTTTCTTCATCATGGGTCAAACCCATGTTTGTTATGAAAATAACATGCAATGTTTGTATAGCTGATGCCACAGAGGAAGAGAAATACTCAGAAATAATGCTTAAAGATATGCGTATGAAGTCGCAGCCTCATAGAAACAAGCCCATTGAAAGGAAGATGTTTCAATGCATTTTCTTATACTCAAACATCAAAACCCTGTTGGTATACACAGGCAAGATTTAATTTTTTAAAGAGAAATGAGTTTTGTTTAGTCCATTCAAGATAAAAATAAAGATATCTAGAAATCAAGAGTCGCGGCATTTAAATATGTAGTGGGTCTCATATGTTTCTAGTAGAGATGGAACAAAGAATAAACCTTGAAGATAAAGAACTCACCTTTCATTGAATACACAGGGCTGTGATTTTGGTCATGATTTGCTTAAACGAGCTCAAGTTGGACTCTCGAATGGTGGCCCAAACACAGGAAAAGAAATGACATTGAAAAATAAACAGAAATCCATCAGAAACAATGCAAGGGTCACAGCTTGAAAGGCCATTTATACCTCAGAAATTGAAAGAAAATCAAATAATATGAATCATATTTGCATTAGATAGTGTTTTACCTTCATTTTCTATATGAAATCGATGGAAATCATGCTCAGAGACACCTCGAAGATTCTCAAACTCAAACCCTAGGGTTTCATGTCGGCTAAAGAGGGCCTTTCTCGAAACTTTGAAAGTGAAATGAGCTTGAAAGAATAGGGCAAATCTATTTTGTCATTAGGGTTTCGATGAAGCCCTAACTCAAAATGAGATTTTTATCACATTTTTTTAATTTTCAAAGCTTTGGCTAATACCCCTAAGGGTATTAAGGTCTTAAGTCATCATGACTTTAGAACAGATATGCATTAGATCCCTTAACCACTTGGGGGTAAATCATTGATAAATGCCCACAGTCACCTTGAATACACTATGCCTAGTGATTCATGCCTTAAAACCCATTGATCACTTTCACATATAGTTCACATGCCCTTAGATTTGTTTTGTAGATCAAATAGAGAATAAGCCTCACAGGCTTTAGTTTTGCAAAAATTATAATGCCTTGAAGTATTTTTATGATTTTTTATAGAAAAATCAATTGCTATGTAATGTATATACTTCAAGAAATTATAAGCCATGTATTATTTCTTTTTGCAAAAAACCAAATCAGACCAAGACAGTGAAATAAAATTGCAATTTCAATGTAAAGTTTTGTTTTAAAGAAATAATTTATAAATTACTTTATTAAAGTAAGGCTATTTTATGCTGTTAAGACAAAATAAAACAAACATCATCTTGATTTTCCAGATTTGCTTTCTTTTGGGTAAAGTTAGACATATGAGGATAAAATAGAGGTTTTTCTGAGTAGATAAAGCATGTTTTAGAGGAGTTCTTGGTGGGAGCCACTTGACAGAAGATTTTGGCAATTTGTTTTTCACAATTTTAAGGCAGTTTGGTGGGCTTTTTATCATCTTTTTGATAGATTCTAAAAATGGATTGGCATATCTATTTTTAGGAGTTTTTTTCCAGCTTTTCAGAGGGATCATTCTACAGGATATATGGTAGAGAGATAGTTTTTTCTTGGTAGTCCTAGTTAGAGTTAGAGATTTTTTTTAGAGATCAGAGTTCATTTTTTAGAGTCTTCCTCTCACACTGAGAGAGTTGTACTTGTATGCAGCCAATATAGATTTTAATAAAAGATTTGAAATGCATTTGGCAAAACCCTAAAATCTACATTAAGTGCACCAGAAAGATAATTGCAAACTATTGAAACTCGACAAATTAGATGTTACCGAATTCGATTAAATGTGGTTGCTCACGATTTTTGCATAACTCCAATGTAAATGTTGCCGGGGGGGGGGGGGGGGGGGGAATCAATGAGGGATGCATTTGATTTTTATATAGTTGGATAGAAATTGGTTTGGGTAGTTAAATGGATTTTTTTTTTGATTCGATGAACGGTAAAATGTAGTTACGGTTATGGTAGGTATTTTACAGGTTTTAGATTAAAATAATAAATTAAGTTTATTTAATTTATTATTTTTGAGAGGTTATTAGCTCATAGGTAAATAATAAATTAATTTTAATTTATTATTTACGGGATATGTCAAAATGAAGGATTTAGGTAATTAACATTAATTAAATCACATGTGGATAATAATAGATTAAATGGGATATTTAGGGATTATTAGGGATAATTATGGATTTTAGGAATAATGAAAGATTCGGTCAATTTTGGATGTCTACATTTTGCCCCTCTTTGAGACAATGTTGCGAAGCAATATTGTTTCAAAGAAGGTTAAAACATAGGCTTAGATTTGGATCTTGGGTAGTGGGTTTATATGGGGCTCATAAAAATGAAGCATTGGCAGATAATGCCCCCTCAAGAGGATATGCAGGGACAAAGGAGGTGGATAGGCTCTTGAGAAAGGAAACAGAGAGAAGGATGAAGGAGTTATGCTAATTAAACGTTGAGCAACCTGATGTTTGATATGGCACCTGACGTTATGCACCAAGGTAGAAAGACCAAGGTGATGATGTGTCTTGTGCCCCAACGTAATACAACCTTGTCTAATGTATGAGGAAGTAAACTTAGGGCATTAAAGTCCTAATGCAAAAAAGGTATGTGTTGACCTTAGATGCACAGGATAATGCAAAAAGCTATTCCAACACACACAAGATATGAATATTAGCTGGAATGATATGGATGTGATTCAAATGCAAGATGAAAAGATAACACACACAAGCAAGCAAGCAAGCATGCACAAATGATTCAAAAACAAACAAGGCATTGCCCCTATCAAGCTGAAAACCAATGATCTATTAGATTGATTGATGTTGATAATGATGATGATTGATTGATAGCATTATTGATGTGGGAACGATTTATCCCGAGAACAATGCGAGGATTGGGTTGATAGTGTTGTTGATGTGGGAACGATTTATCCTGAGAACAACGCGAGGATTTGATTGATAGCGTTGTTGATGTGGGAACGATTTATCCTGAGAACAACGCGAGGATTGTGTTGTTGATAGGGGAACGATATATCCCAAGAACAACACTAGGATTGGGAACGATATATCCCATTAATGATGATGATGTGATCAATCGATCAAGTTCACAACAAGGCTAGGAACAAGACTATTGATGTGATTTGATTGACTTGATTGGTATGGATTAAGGATGACTCGCATTTGGATCAGTTTTATTTGGAATGATTTGAATGAATTGGATGAACTTGATTGGAAGAATTGATGTGATCAGAGTGAAGGATACTTGGTTTTTTTGGCTTTTCAAAGGTTATAATTGTTTTAGATTTTTGACATGGGATTGTGTATAGATAGCCTTTGGGTAGATACCAATGACAAGGGAAAACCAAACAAGGCAAGGATCAATATTGAATGGGGATGAAGAATAGGGAATGTGAGCGATAGGATCAAACTTGTAGGAATAAAAAGATTGGTAATGGGAGAAATGTAGGATTGGATGGGTGGATAAAAGGATGGACAAGAGGATAAGGTAGGAGTACGGATGGATATAAGGAGTGGCGACAACATAAAGATAGGGTGGATACCAGGAGTGGTGATAGAAGGATAATGGATGGGAGATATATGATAGATGGATGGAGGGAGCCTAGGATGTGATCTTCAAGGACTACATTGCATAGGAATAACCAGCTCCCACTCTAGATATTATGCCATAGGATTTAACAAGGTGATTCTGAATAGAATGCATGATAGGGATAATGGACGGAAGGGCTAAATGAATTAAGGATACAGATGGATGTATGGAGTATATTTTTAGAAATAGATGGATGGTATTGGGATTATGACAAGAGGTGTCTAAAAGCATTTTTCAACATTTTGCCCCTAGCCTCATCAAGATCAAAAAGGAGGAAGGGAAGATGGATGGTACAGTTAAGGAAGGTACAATAGATATGATGGGTAAGGCTATCAAGATAAGATGGAAAATGATAGGATAGGATATGAGATGGGATAGATGTGACAACATGCCCCTAAGTGTAAAGCACATAGATAATCACCTACACATGACGCCTGTTTGCCAGGTTTTCATCATGGTACTTATCCAAGGTTTTCACCATTGGATAAAATGGTTTCTCTTTACTATTTTGATTTTTTTTTTTTTTGACTTAGGTAGGGGATAGTCAGATGGAATAGATGGGGACTCATTTTGTTCCCATAGAAATGTCCTAGGATGGATAACTCATAGACCATGTCAAATTTCGTTATGCTCATAGATGTTGGTAAGGAATTTGCATGAGAGGGAATGGATTTTGATGTGGATTATGAAAGGTTCATGCAAGGAATGATAAGGGGTAGCAGATTATGATGTGGACTAGGATAGTAGGATAGTGAAGTAGGATGGAGATAAATAGATAGATATGAAGGAATTATGCAAAAGCATGGACCATAGGGACATGATGGAAGATATAAGTAGGATAGTAGATGGAAGATGGGGAGATGGAGGTATGTGGGAATGTTGTGGAATGGAAGGGAACCATGACCAACGATTGCACACACCGAAATGGATTTTGAAGCTTAGAAGGAGGATTTGGGAGTAATGGAGATGTTATCTTAGGGAGTTGCCTCTTTAGGTCTTTAGGAACCCAAATGGACTTATGAATTTTAGGATTTTGTGATAGGGAGCGGGATGTTTGGGATTTTAGACATGTGGATGCTCCATGTGAACTAGATACTTTTTGCTTGGGGACCCAAACCATTTTGGTTTTGAAATTATCCTTTTGAGATGTGGACTTGGGTAGCATTTTTGAAATTTGATTTTGCTTTGATTCTTCGCATTTGTGCCATATGGCATGAGAATTATTGGGATTTTTTGCTTTATGGGTGGAGACATCCAAATTTTTATTTTTGAATCCCATAGGGGTGTTTACGTTAGCTTCATGTGTATTCAATGTGTGCAATTGTTGATCATGATTAGTAATTGTAGGGGATTTATGGGAACGGGATGTATGAATGGATTTGTCGCTAAAGTGATAAGGAGATTGGAGGATGGGAATATTAGGAGTTGGAAGGAGTGGAGGTAAAGTGGATGGAGGGATGTTAGGAGTTGGTAGAAGTGGAGGTAAAGTGGATCGAGGAAGATGAATGGTCACATGCTTTTTGGGTTTGTAGGATAATGGAGGAGGAATGGAAACATATGTATTATGAGTGCGATGAGGTGCACCTAGTTTGGGCTTAGATGGAGTGGATTTAGGAGGCGGAAATGTGGTACCAACATCTTGATATTGCTTACCTTGGGGTGTATAACCAATACCATACGGTTTTGGGAAGACTTTGACATGGATGGGTTCCAAGGTACCTTGTTCATGAAGGCCTAAGCCTTTACCTTGATAATTCATGTTTTGGAGTATGCGGTAAACAATGGGACTAGGTGTGCTTTGGGAACTAGACTTGAGCTCATTATGGGATGGAGAAGTGGTAGACAATGGTTTCTTCTCTCCCATTAAAGAACATTCACGGATGAAAGTACCTAGACTAATAAGATGTGATGGCGGAGTTGAAATAGAATCAATATGAGATAGTGAAGGAGAAATAGGATCTTGATTATGCTCATGAAGATTCAATGTATTTGTTTGATTATCTATGTGCTTGTGGGGACCAAGTGTCTAATCAAGGGAAGTGGATATTGTGGGATGATGGATATGAGTGGTGGAGGTTTCTTGAACATGGATAGTATTGGGACCGTGAATGGAGGAAGTGAGAAGCTCTTGATCATAGATAATATCTTGATCATAAAAAATATATAGGTTATGAATAGGTTGAAAGGAAGAACTTTGATCTTGATTTGGTAAGGAGCAAGGATGATCATGCTTTAGAGTTGACTCTTGACATAAATCTTGAGTTTGGATAGGAATGGAGTTTTCTTGGATAGATTCAATGTATGGTGGAGAATGAATTGGGCTTATAATAGGTGGATCTTCGAGAACATTTGAAGGTTCTTGGATAATTTGTGGATTAGAAGATGGGATAGGGATTTGATGACATGAGGATGGTGGTTGATTCCTTGCTAGTAGCCAATGGATCACATCCTTCATTAGTACATGGGTGGATGGATAGTATAATGGATGGAGAATAATGGTAGATGGTGTAGGCTTAGAATGTAATGGAAGGATAATGGAATTAGGTATGATAGGAGTGGGATTAGGATCAGGTGGATGGACAAGAGGATTGGATATAACAGGATTGGGATCTGGATTAGGTGGAGGGATGATAGGATTGGTTGTGATAGGATCAAAATTTGGATTGGGCTTAGATGGATGGTTAATAGGATTAGACTTAGGTGAAAGATTTGATGGTTGAGAGTTTAAGTGTGTTAAGGATTGGCTTAATGGATTAGGATTTGGAAGGTTGGAAGGAATATATGATGGAGGTTCCATAGGGATGGATGGATGAGGAGGACTAGTAGATGGATTGGTGTATGATTCCAAACTTGAGGTGGTGTCTCCCTTGTCAAAGGTATTATTAAGATGGCTTAAGGATTCATGATCATGGTGTGAGGAGTGACTAGTTCCAGTATGCTCATGTTGTGGAGGATTTTGAGATGGATATTGAGGAATATTCATGAGATTGGTTGATGTGGAGGGACTAGGTTGGCATGATGATGGGGGTGACTCATAGAATTTAGGTTGAATTTGTTGATGTTGTGTGGATGATGGTGGTGAAGGTAACAAATAGATTGATGAATGAGAAGGCTGGGGGGCCAATGGATTAGGATTGAAATTAGATGGAATTTGTTGTTGTTGCATGTATAAAGGTATGGTGGATGATGTGTTAAATGAAGGTTGTGGTTTTTGGGCTAAGATTTGTTGTTGTTGAAGGAGGGCTTGTTTTTTTTGGCTTTGTTGTTGAAGATATAAGGTGAGGGGACATGGTATGTGTGAAGATGAAGCATGGGTAGGGATTTGGACCTGTGAAGTTTGAGGTAAAGTTATTGTTGAATAGGTTTGAGGTATGGATGTGTTGGGTTGATATGAGTGATAGATTGGTTTTGATAAAGATTCGTATGAGGTGGATGGAGATGACTCATAGAGTTGGGGTGTTGATGTGGTAGGATGTTGAAATTGTGAAGATAATTGTGATAGTTGTGCCAATTAAAATCTAAGATCAGCCTCTGATTGAGTGAGTTGTTGTTGTAACTGAAGGACTTCAGGATTAATGGATGTCAAGGTTGAGACTTGGATAGGATTATAGTTTTGTGAGGTTAATGGCACGAAAGGAAAATCTTAGGTTGTGTTGTGATGATAGGAATGTTCTTGTGGATAATGATCATCATAGATATGTTGAGGCTCTTGTATTTCCTCATAGTCTTGAGATGATAGTGATGTTGGTGGAGGCCAAAATGGGGAGATAAATGGTTCATGGATATCAAAATATGCATCATGATCTACCAAATTCTCATCATTATTATATCTAGGAGGGCCTCCGCGGAGTGTGAGTTTTGGTTTTTGATTTGTCCTAGATTTGTTGATGGTCACAACCATTTTTACGTTGAAGAATGAGGATTGGACTAGGTGAGAAATGAATTAGGTGGGAAATGGATGGATCAATTGAAAGAGCTCCTTAGGATTCAAAGTGACAAGGTTCCACTTGAGATGTGACACAAAAGGATGATAGGTTCTCAATTCTGAAAGTCAAGTTGATGATATAGGAGACAAGTTGTAATGGTGATGATGATTAGGTAGACACAATCATATAAGACACTAAGACACACAACAATTTGATTGGTTGTTTTTGATGACACCTTGATGTTTTGCAAACACTTGTAAACATGCACGATCCTAGGCTAGGAAAGGACAATACTTGTTGAGTTCCCACTTGGTTTTACCCAGCCGCGCCTACTTATGGTGTATAGCTCCAGGAACTTGGGGCACGAGTTCCTCCTTACAGTGCACTCACTTCTCAGGCACACCAAGTTCTAGGTCCTAGGACATGCAGATCCTGAGGTACCTTGCTATCTCTGCCATAAGCCGCAAAAATGTGGGACGGCTATCAGAGTTTCCTCTTGTATCAACAAGTAGAGGGTCTTTGGCCACTAAACAAAAGGGTTCTAGTGAATATCTGGGGGACCGGCACCTTACGAGCATCCAACAAGCCACTAAAGGATTTGACTAACCCTACTAGGAGTTTAATATACACAAAGGTATGCCTCCTTTCAAGCTAGCACTGTACGGTAAGCGCTAATACCGGTTAGACTTGGCTTTCGCCTTATCCTTAATTTATATAGTGGACCGGACAAAAGTACCACTTGGGGTCGCAAATGAGTTCTCCTTACGGATGTGTCTCAAGAGCAGGCCCACTCTAAGGATGACAACAACAAGGAAAACACGTTGTTTTTGATCTCCCAGATCGCATGAAACACAAGGAGAGAGCATACACAACGCCTTTGCCTCACACTTGCATGGGGTTCATTTTAATTCCAAATCCAAATGTGTGGGTGGTTATACAAAATGTCAAAGGAATGCTTTTGATTGTCACGATCATCGAATGATGCAAGAGAAGAGCATACGCATTCAATGACAAAAATGCAAACCACAAGACATCGCAAACACTTGTTAATTTTAACCCTTGCTTATGATGAGACAAACACTTGAGTTTATTGTTAGACCAATGAATTCAAATGTGATCTAATCTATAAAATCCAAGACATAGTGTTTCAAGATTAGATTCTTTGACGATCGATCCTACAACACACTGATTAGTAGTTTTGAAAAATTTGTCTTTGACAAGCGTAAAGCTGCAATGAAAATGTTAGGATTTGAAAAATTTCTCTTTGATAATCGTAAAGCTACAATGAAAATGTTAGACCACAATGAAAATGTTAGACCAAGATGAGTGAACCTACAAAAGTCCACACGAAATGTTAAATGCGCCACGAGATTTAAAAAAATGCTTGATGATTTGAAATAAAAGGCTGAATGTAAATGGTTATACTTGCAAATCTAAGAGGTTTCCAAATGAAATGATAGTACAGCTATGTAGAGCTCAAAAGTATCTTTCTAACGCCTGCAAAAATGCCAAAATCCAATGAAAAATGAAAAAGTTATGCTTATTTGAGTGAAAATAGCCCCCAAGGGCTAGAAATTGGCACTCTGACGGTCAATTGATCATTGGCAATTTTCTCCTAGGCACAAGAAGATTGTTTTTCTAGCGGTTATGGTAGTTACATTTTTTTTTGCATTTTACCAACAACAACTATAAGAACTTTCGCTATGGGTTGAAGTGTTGCAGGAGAACTTTGGTCCAACATTAACGAAAACAATGCCTAAACTTCAATCGAAATCCCTTTTTACTAAGAATAAACCCTTATTAGACAATGCTGGGTCCTATTGGATAAGACCAATCTGTAAAGCACAATGCACAGTATTAGTGGATAAAATGATCTACAAAAGCACAATGCATAGCATTAGTGGATAAAATGACGAATAATAGAAGCAGCCATATGAATAAAATCAAAAGCATAACCATAAGTTAAAACGAATGTCTTGCATAAGGTTTTTTGTTTTTATGGTGTGAGATAATTTTAACACTATAATGCTTCCATATGAGAACCTATCGGTAGGAATGTCAAGGGATATGCTGATATGAACAACCCACGAGTGTGAGGGGATTTTTCGAGCACTACAATGTTCACATATAAAAGTTTACCAGCCAAATAACAATGGCAGCATTTTTATGACAGCTAGCAGTTGTACCTATTGGAGATTCAAGGAATATGCTGATAGGAACAACTGAAGAGTTTTGAAATGTTTTTGGCATGAAAGATTTTTACAGAACAACTGACGAGTTTAGAAAATTTTCTGGTGTGAGCCAGGCGCTTCAAGAAATACACCGCTATGAACAACCGATGAGCTTAGCAGATTTTCCAACAAGAATTTACTCACGGCAGAAGGTTTTAGGAATATGCCAAAGAACAGCCCAAGCTACTAGCGGTTGCACCCACTGGAGATTCAAGGAATACGCTGATAGAAACAAATGAGAGGTTTTTAAAAAAGTAATGTTTTGAGAATAAATTTGTTTAGGGCATAAGACAACTTTCTTAGCACTATAATGCTCAGATATAAAAGCTTATTGGATAGCACACTTTCCGCAAATGTGGAAGCTTAGACAAAGAAAGTAATATGTTTGATAAATGCATATGTTGAGTAGGTTTTGAAGTATGGATAGTCTTAAAATCATAATGCAATATACATAATGGATACCCATCAGATATTGGCAATAGACATGTAAAAGCACAGCACACCGATCAAAATTAGCTTTAAATGGCATACATTCCAAAATATAAGATAATGTATTATGCCTTTCTTACACAAGAATTGTTCGTTTGAGAAAATGAAAGAACTAAGGCAAAATATATTCGTGGCTCCAAATCATAAGAACTCAAGACAACTTAACTCACTATACCATTGTTACGCGTTTTGGTGTAGTTCCTTTGATTTTGTAGTGTATTCCTTGACCTCCTATGAGTGTAATTAGTAACGGCATTGTGGCTGTCTTACATGGAAAATCTAAACTCGTAGATTGCATCAGCATATTTTCTGAAAAGCAAATATACTGAAAAACATTTTTCTGAAAAGCCACCTTTTATCAAATAAACAAAAGCAAGGTTTTCCAGTTGAAGATCAAACCCCAAACAAAGGATTAATAAACCTGCAAGCTTTCAAACCAAAAACACTTGGCAACCAAATGATCAGAGGGGGTTCACGTCAGGTTCACCATTGTATGCAGCCAATATAGATTTTAATAAAAGATTTGAAATGTATTTGGCAAAACCCTAAAATCTACATTAAGTGCACCAGAAAGATAATTGCAAACTATTGAAACTCGGCAAATTAGATGTTACCGAATTCGATTAAATGTGGTTGCTCACGATTTTTGCATAACTCCAATGTAAATGTTGCCGGGGGGAATCAATGAGGGATGCATGTGATTTTTATATAGTTGGATAGAAATTGGTTTGGGTAGTTAAATGGATTTTTTTTTGATTCGGTGAACGGTAAAATGTAGTTACGGTTATGGTAGGTATTTTATGGGTTTTAGATTAAAATAATAAATTAAGTTTATTTAATTTATTATTTTCGAGAGGTTATTAGCTCATAGGTAAATAATAAATTAATTTTAATTTATTATTTACGGGATATGTCAAAATGAAGGATTTAGGTAATTAACATTAATTAAATCACATGTGGATAATAATAGATTAAATGGGATATTTAGGGATTATTAGGGATAATTATGGATTTTAGAAATAATGAAAGATTCGGTCAATTTTGGATGTCTACAGTACTTGTAGATTTTATACTCATTACTCCTTTCAGTCTAAAGAGTAGTAGTTTTCCTTCCTATTTGTCTACTTATTTGCAAAGTTGATTTGATACTACATTGTGATAGTCATTTATCCTTTATTTTGTCTTGAATTTTGTGATGGGTATGCAAGTTTATTAATTAATTCAGGTTGCATGTTGTGTTCTCTTGAACCTTCATGCGAAATATTAATGAATTAAGTAAAAAATAAGGGGTTGTAAGAGTTAAGTTTTGTGGACAAACTGTGGGTAAGATATGGTAGGAAATTAAATATTGGTGCATCACTTTAGGAGTTAGTTTCAGTTACTTGCTTTTATTTGTAGTTATCCTCCTGCTCCTTTTCCCATAAAGTCATTTAGAGTAGGAAAATTCATTCAGAGAACTAGCTCACTCTGGAGATTCACTCTCAACATAGATTACCCACAATTTGAGAGTGTTTCCATGTTGCAACAGGATAGTAGAGTTTATCTTTCCTAAGGGTGCAATCTTAATTTCCAACAATTATCACAAGGTGATTGATTGATTTGACAGATTGGATAGCTTGCCTTGTTATTTGGGATTGTTTTGAAGTGTGTGTTTCTGTGAAAGATTTGATTGTCTGATCAAAGTGTCCATCTCATGAAAGGACAACTTAGTATGATGGTTGACTCAATGGGCCCTAAGGCACTGACCTAATGCCTTGGGGGCGCATCGAAGATTGCCTTGCCTATGTGAAAGCTCAGAGGCAACGTAGTTCGACCATGCAGACTGTGGATGATTTGAAGAATGGATTTGACTGGTATCATGATGTGATTGATTAGGATGTTTGAACGGATCGATTGAGAGATTTGATTGAGTGATTTTCTTGAGGTAGTGAATGATTTGAAGAATTGATTGAAGAATTTGATTAAGTGATTTTGTTGAGGAATTGAATGAGTTGAAGAATTGATTGAAGAATTGACTTGGTTGGAATGATGTGATCGATTTGAATGATTTGGTGGATTTTATTGCTTGAATTTTTTGGTTGACTATTTGATTTTTTTAATTTTGGGGGAATATTTTGATTTTTTGGATTTTTGGAATGTTGTGATTTTTTGGAGTTTGATATGTTTTGATTTTTTTTGTATTTTGATAATGTTGTGATTTTTTTTGGATTTTGGGAATGTTGTGATTTTTTTGGATTTTGGATATGTTTTGATTTTTTGGGGTTTTTGAATATTGTGATTTTTTTGTGTTTTTTGAAATGTTGTGATTTGTTTTTGGATTTTTGAGATGTTTTGAGAAATGGCATTGGGTGAACATTTGGGTAGCCTTTGCAATAGATACCAATGACAAGGGAGAAACCAAGTCAAGGTGTAAGGGAATAAATGGTATTGGATGAAAGTTTGTGCGATAATGGATGGAATAGATGTATGTGTAAGAGGGCAAGGATGTGATCTTCAAAGGCTATGTCGCATAGGAATAACATGCCCCATTATTGGTGTAATACTTAGGATTTTTCATGACAAAGCTTATGAAAATAGGATGGTATGATGGATCGTTTGGAAGGGATAATGTATGTCAAGAGATGTCTAAAACATTTGTTGACATTATGCCCCCAATCTTTATCAAGATCAAAAGAGGAAGGGATGATGAATGGACTTGATAGGATAGGCATATGGGTGCATAATGGATAGGATATGATAAGAAGGAAATGATAGTGTGGATGAGACAATGTGCCTCCAAGTGTAGGTGACATAGAAGATCAACTTACGCATGACGCCTATTTGCCAGGTTTTCATCATGGTACTTATCCAAGGTGCCTGTTTACCAGGTTTTCACCATTGGATGAAGGGATTTATCTTTACTTTTTTGATTTTTTCTTTTTTTGACTTTTTGACTTTTGAATGGATAGGGGAATATGGATGGGAGGGACTCAAGTGTCTAGTGCCATGAAAGGTGATAGTCTCATTGGAGAAAGATGTCATCGCATGGATCATGTCAAATGCTCATAGATGTTGGTAAGGAAATTGTATGGAAGTGAAATCAATAAGGTAGATAGTGGATTATGAAAGGAACGATAGTGGATTGTGATGTGGATTATGTAGGGGAGATAGTGGATTATGATGTGGATTATGTAGGACTTATGCAAGGAAGATGGATGAAATGTTTATGCAAAAGCACGGACCATAGGGTGGTGATAAGGCAGATATGTAGGGTAATGATTGAATGATGGGGTGATGGAGGTATGGAAAGGAATCATGACCAACGGCTGCACACAACATGATAAACATTGAAGATTTTGATTGGATGGTGATGTAGGAAGCAATGGCAATGTTTGAGTAGTGGATGGATGATTGCATGACTTGGGAACCCACATAGACTTAGTATTTTTATGATTTTTGCTTTTCATGTGGGATGAAGGTATTCAAGACTTTTTAATGGAATGGTATTTTTGGATGGATGAGGATTGGGGGGATTTTTGAGAGGTGGATTCCTCATTTGACTTGATGGCTTTTTGCTTAGGGACCCATACCATTTTGCTTTTGGGCTTTTCATTTGGAGGTATGGGTTTGGATGGATTTTTTAATGTAGCCTATTTTGAATTTTTGGATTGATTTCCTAAGGTATTAGGACCCTTAGGATTTTTGGCTTTATGAAGGGAGGCATCCAAATGTTTATTTTTGAATCTCATGTGGCGGGTGGAATGAGTGGAAGCTTTATGTCTACAAGATGTGTGCATTTGTTTTCCATGATTAGGAATGTAAGGGTGTTTATGAATGATAGGTATGTTAGTTGCTGGAAGCAATGGAGGTAAAGTGGATGGAGGAAAATTAGGGGTTGGAAGTAGCAGAGGTAAATTGGATGGTGGAAGGTGTATGGTCACGTGCCTTTGACACTTGGAGGATGATGGAGGTGGAATGGTGACATATGTTTTGGGAATATGATAAGGTTTACAATGGAAATAAGTAGATGTAGGAAGTGTGGAGGAAGTACCAACATCATTAGATTGTTGACCTTGAGGTGTGTAGCCAAGGCCATATGAGCATGGAGGTGGGACTGTGACATGTATCAACTTCTAATACCTTGTTTTTGGAGCATGGGATTGACAATGGGACTATGTGTGGTATGGATACTAGACACGAGTTCGTTATTTGATGGAGAAGGTGAAGTGGATAAAGGTGGTTGTTGTCCTAAGGAATAACATTCATGGGTGAAGGTGGATAAACTAATAGGATATGATGGTGGAGGTGGAAGGATCATTAGGAGCCTGATTATCATTGTGTTCACTACGATCCAATTTATTTGTTTAAACTTTGATGTATACTTGGGAGGCACATGTCTCATCATGACAAGTGGAAGTTGGTGGATCATGGATGGGTGAGGTGGCAAGCTCTTGACCATGGAATGAATAAAGTTGGCTAAATGGATCATCATGTCCTTCTTGATCATAAGTGGGATCATGATCATAAATGGGAGCTAGTGTATTATGGATGGGATTATTAGAAGGGTTTTGATCTTGATTTGAATGAGGGGGTAATGCTTCTTCATGATTAGGATTTTTCTCTTGACATAGCTTTTGACTTTGAATGGAAGTGAATGTGGAGGACTCTTCAATAAGGTTGGTATGTTTTGGACCACATGATGGGGTTGAAGGGATGGACATGGTATTTGAGGATTCTTTAGTAGGTTCATGAATGGGTGTTTGACATGGGGATGGTCTATTTCATGATAATAGCCAATGGATCACATCCTTTTCAAGGGTATGTGTGGAAGGATAATATAACAGATGGACGATGAGGGTAGATATGTGGACTTATGTTTAGGATCAAGTATTGATGGTGAATGGCTTGCATGGACTAGGTTGATGTCTCCCTTGTCAAAGGTGGCATTAGAACATGAAGGCATTTGGACTTGGATAGGCTTGGGGTGCTAGAACCTTGTTCTCTAGGATTGGCATGGAATGACACATGTCTTTACATTGTTGTATGTCATCTTGTGGGATTAGGGCCATGTTGACAAGTACTTGACTAGGATGAATGATGGTGTGGAGTCACTAGGAATGTGATGAGTGTGGGATTGATTGTATGATTAGGCAGGTGATTAGGGATGATTAGGATATGGTTAGGGTTGTGATGTGATTAGGATGAATTTCATTGAACGATGTGATTAGAAAGGGTGATTAAGATGTGAAGGCTAAATGGCAAAGGCATGGGTAGGATGTGATTATGATTGGGTGAAATGATTGAATGATGTGTTAGAAGGAATGTTGATGTGTTTGGAATGATGTGTGTATGAGGCATGACTACGAGGATCTACTCCCTTTTCTCTTTGTTTTGCAACTGTGTCAACTAAATGAGACTTGTGAATTGTGGGATGTTATGGAGATGATAATGGAAGGTGATGAGGCCTAGACTATGATAGAGGCTAATGATATTAGTCTTTGAAAAGTCTAGCTCCAAGAGGGTACTCTTGTCTACTAATGACCTTGTCAAAGTATAAATTGGATTTATCGAGACCTTGAGGTGTGAATGAAATGATTGATTAGAGTGAACCCATGAGTTTCATAATTCACTTGAAAGGATGGACTTAAACTAGCCATGGAGTATTAAGCCCAAGTTGTGATTGATGTGAAAAGGATTTCAAAGTCTCTTGTTCCATAGATTTGTACTTGTGATACAGTCAAGCTTCGACAGTTTCTCCCTATATTTCAAGCTTAGGAAGACTATGTTTGGGAACCTCTATAAATACCGAGGGCTGAATGGTAATGAAATGTTGCAATGAAATGTGATCGTAAAGGAATGGAATTGGATATGTAATGGGTGGCTTTGACACAGTTGCAGTTGGATTTGATAGAGAGAGTAGATACTCAAAGTTTTCCCTAAGGTTGTGGTGTGTTGCGATTGCGAATGATTAGGATGAAATTGATTGGTTGGAATGAATGGTTAGGATATAAAATGTGATGTGAATGATTGGATGAGGAGTGAAGATCATGATGTGTAGTGATGAGATGAAGATAACTTGGATGGGTTGGGATGAAGTGTAATGATTAGGAATGATGAATATGATGTGACTAGATGAGGTGTAATGGTGATTAGGAAAGGACAAGTGGGATGATTAAGATGGGGATGGTTGGATAATGTGACTAGGGGATGATGACTAGGATGATTAGGATATGATGTGGAATGATAAGATGAGATTGATTGTCCTTAGGAGGGTGATGATTATGATGTTGGAAAAGGACAAGTTTGGATGAATTGGATTGAGTAGGATGATGGTGACAAGAGATGATTTAGGTTTGAATGATGATGACTTGGATGTGATTAAGGTATGATATGGAATGACTAGGGATGATTAGGATGATGATTTAGAATGAAGTGTAATGATTGGAATGATGGTTAGGATGATGTTAATTGGATGAGGAAGACGATGTGTAATGATTAGGATTGATTACTAGGATGGATTAGGATTATGTGTGATGATTAGGAATTATGATATGATAAGGATGCAATTAGGATGTGGTTGAATGATTTATGGTGAAGAGGATATGATTATGACGAGGTGTAATGATGATTAGGAAATGTGATTAGGATAGGTGATTAGGGTAATGTGATTAGGATATGAAGGTTGAATGACAAGATTGGATGACTAGATGTCGATTTGACTTGGAATGGTGTTGATTGGATTAGAAAGAGGATGATGTGGAATGATGAATAGGATGAATAGGATAGGATTAGGGTGTTCTTGAATGATGAGGAATGAGATGATTAGGATGTTGAGGAAGGACAAGGATGATTAGGATGAATTAGGGTGAAATGGAAGTAACTTGGAATGAGGATGATAAAGTGCAATGATGATGTGAAGTGACTTGGAATGAGGATGATAAAGTGCAATGATGATGTTAGGTGACTTGGTTGGATTATGATGATGATAGAGATAGTGATAAGGATAATGTAGGATGACAAGATTGGATGACTTGGATGAATTGGGTTAAAATTGATATGACTTGGAATAAAGATGAATGTGTGATGATGAGGTTAGGTAACTTGGATAGATTATGAAAATGATTGGGATGAGGATAAAGATGATGGGGAATGAGGAGATTTGACTGACGTAGGTTGGTTAGGATGAATGATTAAGATATGATGAGTTGGATATGACTAGGATGATAAATAGGATGAATGGATGATTTGGGTATGATGTGGAAATGATAAATAGGATAATTAAGATAAGGTGGAATGATTAGAAAGTGATAAGAATGTGATTAGGGTATGATTAGGGATGGCTTGGATATGATGTGGCAAAGAAGGGTGATTAGGACACGAAGGTTGAATGATGAAGAAATGAGTAGGAATGTGATTGGGATATGATGAGTTGGAATGATAAATATGATATAATGTGGAATGGATGTGATGGTAATAATTATGATAAGGTGGCATGAAGAAGATATGACAAGAATGTGATTAGGAATGATTAGGATTGATGTTGTTTGGATATGATAGGATGATATGTAAGGATAATGGGATTAGGGATGTGGTTGAATGATAAGTAATGGGATGATTAGGATGTTTGAGGAATGACAAGGATGACTAGGATGAATTAAGGTGAATTCTCTTCTCACATCTGATTCACCATTTTGTGCTAGGGTAAAACTAGTTAAACATGTAGAAATAAAACTACAGCTAACCCTAACTACAATGAAGAGCAATCTAACTTAGAAATCAAGCAAACAAGCATGCAAATAACTAAAAATCTAAGCTAACAATGTCTAATCTTCATTCTCTTCCTCCATCTTTGCATTGTGTTCTCAGATTTGCAAGTTCATGCAACAATCATGAGAATCTCTTGTGTGTGATATTAGAAAGACGTTGGAGGCTTTATAGCTGAGAGAGAATTATAAGAGCATAAGGGATCATAAGGGGGCAAAATGAGGTTAAATGAGGTGTTTTATAGAAGAGCCAATTTGAATGGAGGGTCAGGATTGCCTATTGACTTTGGAGGCAAATCAAGGGTGGAGGTTAATTAGGGTTTACTCATCACTAGAGGACAAGAATGAATTTTAAATAGGGATAAATTGTGAGGTGGGAAATGTGATTTAATTAAATAAATTGTATGCATTTATTTAATTTATTTGAGAAGGGGTTTTTATGATGGGATTGATTTATTTGTTTGAATAAATCAAGTGAAGGGGACATTAGGGTATGCATGATTAAATAATTAATTAATTCAAATCAATTATTTAACCATAGAGGCAAATTAGGGTTTCGTAATTGAGGACTTTTTTAGGTGTCTACACTTTATATACACATATATTATGAGTTGCTTTATCATTGGTTTTTATGGTTCTCCATGGAAGAAATGCGCCAGTCTTGCAGCCTAATGTAGATTGGCTTACTGGTGAACAAGAAGATATCATAACTAGTCTGAGTTTTGTCTTGGCAAAGTAGGAGAACAGATCAACAATATCACCAAGGTAATGAAGTGCTTGAAGAAGAACTTGGGGATATAATAAGAGAGAATGCAAGGCATTTTGATGA
Organism: Cunninghamia lanceolata; assembly: GCA_027924645.1. Taxonomy (NCBI): domain Eukaryota; kingdom Viridiplantae; phylum Streptophyta; class Pinopsida; order Cupressales; family Cupressaceae; genus Cunninghamia; species Cunninghamia lanceolata. The sequence continues at coordinate 4,867,191 of BSBN01000118.1, forward strand.
GGCCTAAGAAATCATCTTTGTAGAAGACGTAATTCTAGTGCCTAAAAGAGAAAGACCTCTTCGATTACAAGTAGTCCCTGACAATAGATTAAGAAATCAAGTTAATATACTAAGGAACAAAGTGTGCAATCAGCTAAATCATCCTTGAAATAACTAGTAAGTGGTTGGCGACTCTTCTCTTTTTTATTCTTTATACTTGTGAAAGTTGGCTTCAAAGAGATACACTAGAGGCGATATAAGGAAGGGCCTTACTAATTTTGATTTTGACCTACTACAATCTTTAGATTTTTCTCCCTTTCCTTCCACCCAAAGAGTCAAATCCTCAAGTAGACCATCTTCTCCTCCTCCCAAAAGAGATAGCTCAAGTTCCTCTTGTCAAGCTCTCACACTTGGTGGTATTGTTCTACCTGTTCACGTTAACTTCCCAATTCATAATCAAGGCAATATGGCTCAACCACCTTCTGTACCATTGGGAGAAGCTATAGGTCCTTTGAGGTTAGAAGCACAATTGCAAGAACTATCTAGAGGGTCTAGTAAGATCATACCTAAGTTTAGAAGAGATGGGAAAGTCACCCTAGATGAACACATCAATGCCTTCTTTGCTCTTGTTCTATCTTGGGGGTGCAATACAAAGGTGTATCTATAAGGTTGTTTGTCGAGTCTCTTGCTGATGCTGCAACAAAATGGTTTTATCATCTTCCTAATGCATCTATCCAAGATTGAGCAACCATGAGATGAGATTTTGAGGATAGATTTAAGATTGTCGATAATGAACATACTTTGGTAGCCCAACTATCTTCCATGAAGAAAGAGGTGCATGAGCAGATGAGGGAATTTGTGGCTAAATTCAACAATCTTGTGAATAGGATCCCTAATGATGTAAGACCTGGTGATGGTCTATTAAAACTCTCCCTCTTAATTTTAGTTTCCCCATAAAGAGAGAAGGTGCTACCGACCTAGCAGCAGCCCAAATGATGGCCATCTCTATAGAGGATGATCTAATTACTAGTGGTAAATGGAAGAAAGAGTTGAAAATAGGAAAGCCTTTAGTCGTTAACTCTACTAACCCTATAATTTAGAGATTGGCCAATGACATCATTAGTTTGAAGAGGCAAATGCCAAAGGGATCTCAAGAGCCTTTTTATTAGGATATACCCCAGAAAGATCATGGTTCACAAGGGAATTATAATAGGACCTTGGCTTTACCTAGACCTACTCAAAGATTGGCTATTGAAAACAACCCTTCTACAAGCAGAAGCAATCATATGGCATGCAACTTCCATCTAACTATAGACCATGATGGTGCATCTTGTCCAGAGATGGTCAGGTTCATGCAGTTGCTCTCAATGAATGAGCACACAGAGGAACCATATTTAGAATAACCTACTCAATCTGGTGATGTCAATGTCAATTTTATTGAATATGAATCAAATTCTGAGACTGGGGAAGATGTATATACTGAGTTAGATAACACCAATTGTGCGGTGTTTACTAGAGGGCGGTAGGTGCAGAAGAAGCAGGATCCTAAGGGGCAATCTAGTAATTCTTCTCCTACTCCAAAGTATATTTTATCAAGGCATGCTAGTACTAATTCCAAGAAGACAAAAGTTGCCACACCAAGATCCAAATCTCTTAAGCTGAGTATCTTAGACTCAATCCTTTTGAGTTGGATAGGCTTGTTAGATATGTCAAATAAGAACCCTCCCTTTCCCACTTTAATGCTCAAGAGTATGATGAAAATGTAGTTCACATTGAGACCCAAAATTATACAAACTCTCAGTCCAAAGATTCTCATCACAAGAACCCCTTTGAAATGCTAGAGCCTTTTTATGTGTCATTGTATATTGCTGGATACAAGTTAAACAACTGTGTTGTTGACTCTAGAGCCTCAGATAATGTCATGCCTACCCAAGTAGCTAAAGCCCTAGGTTTATCAATTACCTCCTCTCATGGTACGTGTTTTTCTATGGATTCTTCACAAGTACCAATCTTAGGCCAGATTAAGGATGCACAGGTTTCCCTCGTAGCATACCCTAAGAAAAGATTGAAGCTAACTATCTTAGTGTTTGATATTCCTGCAAGATATGGGATTCTTCTGAGCATAAGTTTCTATAGAGACTTGGGAGGAGAGATACAAATGGATTGGTATCATGCTTTAATACCGGTGGATGGTAAGAGAGTTCACCTGAACCCTGAGCCAAAGGTAAAGTTCATTATGCTGAAGTCAAGGGATCTGAGGGCAAATATATTATATGTAGAGACCAGACCGGGTACCTATATGTGTACCTCAAATGTTAAGGAAGATGCTAACATAATCAGTCCTAACTTAGCTAATGAGATAAGGACTCTGGAGTTTGACAGTAGTTTTTCTATTGCCGGGTCAGGTGCTGGTGTTGTTTTAGTTTCTCCTAATGATTGTAAATTTCCTTTTGCCTATAAGTTGGAATTTGATAATACCAATAATACAACCGAATATGAGGCCTTATTGCTGGGGTTAGCATTGGGTAAAGAGAAGGGCATTAAATAGCTGAAGGCAAAGGTTGATGCCAAATTAATAGTGAAATAGGTAAGGAGGCTATATTTGGTGAAGAATGGGAGACTAAGGCACTATAGAAATAGGGTGTGGGACTGTATCAAGGATTTTGATGCTTTTTCAATAGAAGTTGTGCCTAGAGATCAAAATACTAAGGCTAGTTCATTGGTTATTTTTGCATCCCTTCTTTTACCTCACCCAAACTTTAAGGATAAACCTTATAGAGTTGAGGTAGTCTATTGGCCTAGCATACCTAATAATGTCAACCACTAGTAGGTATTTAATAATGACCAGTAATTATCTCTTTTTTGGAAAAGGCTGAGTCATTTGCTAATGTTTTCTTTGAAGGAAGTTTTGATGAAAGTAATGAAATTCTTGAGGGAGAGGCCAGTTCTCAAAATGGACAAGGGACTAAAGTAATACAGTTAAAGGGGAACAAGATTCCCAAGGGTTTGGTCTCCCTTGAGGACCTCTTTAACAAACATGATCAATCTATAAAAAAGAGCAAAGTATCTATCAGATCATCAGCTTGATATGATTGTGTCAACATTGGCACTAAAGAAGACCCTAAGATTGTCTGTATTGGAAAATGTTGCTCTCCCAAGGAAAGAGAGTGATTGATTTCTTTATTGATCCATTACATAGATGTCTTTGTGTGGTTTTATGCAGATTAAAAAAAGTTCAGGAATAGACAACTGCAACACCACATCCCACTAAAGCCCGACACTTCACCATTTAGGAAGAAACAAAGGACATATAATACTAAAGTGGTTAAGGCTATATTTAGTGAAATCGACAAAATACTAAAAGCAACGATCATCTACCCCATTCACCACTCTATGTGGGTTGCAAACATTATGCTAGTCAAAAAGAAGAATGGGGAGATCAGAATTTGTGTTGATTTTTGCAATTTGAACCAAGCATCCCTAAAAGGCAACTATCCTCTATAGTAATGGATCATATCTTGTAAATTGTATCAGGTTTAGAGATGATGTCCATGTTGGACAACTTTTTAGGGTATAATCAAATAGAGGTAGCCCTAGAAGATCAACACAAAATAGCGTTTATTACTCCAATTAGTGTATTTGCATATAACAGGATGCCTTTTGACCTCATCAATGCAGGGGCCACCTTTCAAAGAGTGATGGACTTAACCTTTGGTGATCTAAAGAATAAGATTATTGTTCTTTACCTCAATGACTTAATTATCTTCTCCAAGAAGAAAGTAGATCCTCTTCATGATCTCAAAGTGGTGCTGCAATGATGCAGAGATCATGATATCTCTTTGAACCCTAAAAAGTCCATATTTGTAGTAACTGAAGGCAAGTTGTTAGGTCAAGCAAGGATAGCTAATGAGAGAGGGATACACCTATAGTATGCAGGGGCATTTGGTTGTGAGAATGATGTGGAAAGCATAGCAAGATGCTGTTGCAATGAGCCAACATTTTGTAAAATTTAGTTTATTGTGAGATCAACAATATGTGTAGGTGGAGGGAGTGGAGTGGAAGCAATATCTTGTGAAAGTGATTACAAAACTCTAGGGGCACCGAGAGGAAAAGAGAGCTGTAAGGGCCTCGAGAATGAAACAAACCCATACTAATGGATGGGGCTTGTAGCACTCGCAGAGACACCACTACCTGTACCACTAGACTATGAGGCACTGGTAACCATTTGTGATGAAGTGAAAATATGAATATTGAAATAAGGAATAGGCATTGATAACCGATTATCAGTAATATTAGAATGCGAGTCTTGGAGCTCCAAAACGTAGATTGCAAGAGGAGTATCACTAAGTATGATATCCATGATGCCATGAAGGAAGTCAAGACCCTTGCTATGATGTGTTAAGATGCCACATGTGAAGAGCCTCAACCAAGGGGGCGATAGCTAAGTCCTCATGATCCCAAAAGTTTTGATAAATAAGCAAATGTTGATATAAATTATGAATCTGTTTTGGAGGAACATAGCCAAAAGCGACCTCATGGTCTAACTATTCATCAACATCATGATAATTAGTCCTACTAGCACTTGGTTGATTGAAAATAAATGTTTAATATTCATAGTGGGATCAAAACAAGAAGTTGTGAAATCAGGGCCTAGTCAAATATGAGTGGTAGGAACTTTGGATTGTGCCATTAAAGACAAATGCCACAATCTTCTATGTCAACATGTAGAGAATTTGATGACTAGGTCATGAAGCTCATAAACTATGTTTAGGCTTCACAATGCATAGTATCAAATGTGATGAAAAAGAAGGAGAATTGGTTATAATTGTTGTTTGAAGTGTCAGGTTCACCAAAATGTAGTGGGAACCAAAATAATGAAGAAAAATTTTTAAGTCTAGTGATGAGTTGGGTTCACCAAAGTTTAGTGTAGGAAAAAATACCTCTCAATTGAATGAATTCAATTGAGTGAATCTTCCACTCACACTACACTCTAGTTCTTCTATATAAGGTATTAGATGTGTAAGAATCTACTTCCAGATCTTGATAGAACCACTATGCATCCCTATCAAAGAAAAACAACTAGTCTAGGTGCTTGACAATGAAAGGGAAAGAATAGAATGCCAAAAATCAAACTATTGTAAACAAAATTGAAAGAAATCAATGACATAAATAAAATTAAAGAAGGAAATGAAACCTATATTCAGAAGGAGAAGCTCACTGCCTCGGACGATAGTGCATAGAGAGGATGTCTACGGGAAATGCTGGAGTCCAAAATGTCTCAAAAATAAAAATTTCCATCTCTGTATGATTCTCTGATATTTGCACAACATGGTATCACACACACAACATACCTAGCATTATCTAGGTAACACATAATTTGAAATATATCTAATTATGCTAGGAAAATAGAGTAAAACAAAGAAGAGAAGAAGACACACAAAACCTTTGTGTAGTTGTAGAGCCTTCACTTCATGAATAATTGCAAAAAGAGAGGGAAATTAGTTGGGCTGCTTAGGGACTTGCCTTAGTCAAGTCCCAATTTTGGTCTTCTGACCTCCACGAGTAGCAAATCGATATGCAGAGAAGAAATCAGAGGAAAAACATGTGTGCTTCTATCCTAAGTGCATTTAGGAAGGTAAGAGCAACAATGAAACAACTAAATTAAAGAGATTTACATCCCTGGTCTATAGGGAAGAAACCCACAAACATGCAGCTAGTAAAAAATAAGAGATGGTCTAACAAAGCAATAGAAAAATTATTGTCTACACCATACTAAAACTATGCAATACAAAATAGATTGGAATATCAAGTATTGAAACACAATAATAGAAAAAATCTTACCAGTTTGATCAAAGGAGAGAAAGATGCAAGTTTCCAAGAGTCTAAATATATTGCACAACTTCAAGCTCCAATAAGATAGAGCTTCCTCAATGAGTGCAAGAATAAACAAAAACTGCCAAGAGCTATCCAAGATGATGCAACATCATAAAACGAGTAAAAACATGCTTGTAGCTATTGTAGAGATTGAATCTTAACAATAATATTGCAGAGTACAACCAAGAGAGTGTTATGAGCTTGAGAGAGTCTGAGAGTGAATGAGTGAATGAGTGAATGAATGGATGTTTTTCCAAATTCTTCCCAAATCCATCAAGAGAGGTAAGGAATATAAAAAATGGCATGCAAGGGAATGTTCTGCACCTTAGAGAGGTGTTACTCTAGAGTGTCATGATCACCAAAGGCAAGTGCTAATGCCCAAAAATGACTGTCTATCAGCAAGCGGATGTGGGACACTAGCGGGCATCACGTGGAACACTCGGGTCTAGACAAAACTAGCTCTTAGTCATACATGTGCCTTAGAAACAAGTGACTAACAAAGCATCAGAACAAATTTTGAGAAAAATGAAAGAAATAAGCCTGAAATTAAACAAACCTTAGCAGGTATATGCTGAGAGAAGGTGTAAGCACTAAGGTGGTTGCAAAATGTAGCATGAGATTGCAAGGGTATGCAATATTTTATGTCACAATTAGAGAGTTGGCACAAAGGTTAACTTGGTTGGATACACAAATTCAAATTGCACTGGTGATACTTAAAACTGCAAGTCCACTTTAGGTCACAGTTGCTCACTGGGTAAGTGCAAGAAGATGGGGGGCCAAAAGGGGGTCTTAAGTGGCCATTTTTTTTCTGAACTAAGGAAATACTAGCCTTGGATGAGAAATTGAGCATAGTTACACCCAAAATTTGGAGATGCAACCAAAACAATGTTCGTAGTGCTCCGAGTCTACTTTCTAAATTACTATTTTTTTTGAAAATGCAATAGATTAAGGGGTTCAAAAGAGGGAGCCACAGAAATTGGTGTTGTTTCTGTCAAAAAAACATAACATAGCATGTTTTGTGGCTCCCTCAAAAGGTCAACTTTTTTTTGGTATTTTTAAAATCACTTCAGTGAGAAATTAGCTAATAGCATGTAGTTTATGTCTGATTTTTTTAATGAATATTTGATTTTTTACTAATTTTCAAAGTGGACACATCCTAAAAAACAAAATTTTGGCCATGCTACCCCTATAAATTTTGAAAACTAATTGAAAATCATTTTTTTTTTAATATTTGTAGAATGGAGTCTAGTTTCTAAATATGTAATTTTTTTGAAATTTTAATGAATAGTTAATTTATAGTAAAAAAAAGACGAAACAGTGGTTTTTGCCCAAAAATAGACACACAAACAAAAGAAATTAAAGATGAAAGGCTTAACATTGTTAAAATGTGAAAAAAATCACATCGTCAAATAGCTAAGAGAAAGCCTAACATTTCCTAGGTGTTCAATTTGTTCGACCTTGAAACACATGCAAATTTGAGGGTTAGCACGAATGAAATTATGTGAAATCTTGAAGAATATGGAAAAACATGTCTAAGGATGTTGAAAAGGCACTCCAAGCCTTTGGGTTGGAAATCCAAAGCAAATCCCAAGCCCAAGGCTTGGGATTCCCAAAGCAAAACATAACGCGAGCGCGTTATAATGCGCTCGCGTTAGTTTTTGCTTTGCATTTTTCCTTTTCCGCAAAAGTTTGTCTTGTTTGTCATGTTTGAAATAACGCAAGCGTGTTATAATGCGAGTGCATTATACACGCTCGCGTTATGTTCCCCTTAAATTTTTTTATGTTCAAGGCTATTAATCATGTATGTATGTATGTATGTATGCCTATATGTATGTATGTATCTATGTATGCCTATATGTACGTATGTATCTATGTATGCCTATATGTATGTATGTATCTATGTATGCCTATATGTATGTATGTATAGTGTCGAGGGTAGAGGAGGGTAGAGATAGAAGTGAGCCAGATAGGGGAGGGGAGGGGTAGATAAGGATTGAGTGATTAAGGCTTAAGGTTGAGGGTTGAGTGTTTAGGGATAGGATTTAGAGTTTAGGGATAATGGATTAGAGTTTAGGACCTTGAGGGATTAGGGTTTAGGGTTGAAAGTTTAGGGTTGAGGGATTAGGGTTTAAGGTATAGTTTAGTAGTTCTTGTGGATAGAGCCAGTAAACAATGGGAGATTATTTGCCTGTTTCATAACAATATACCTCCCCTAAGTGCGGGGTGGACAGCAAGAAACATAGATGTACCCCAATGCAAATCTTTTCTCATAATGATCATCCTTCTGATTTCAACTATTAATTACTCACTGTGGATGTACCATATGCAAAGCTTTTCTCATAGTGTGTACACCTATTGGCATAATGAACCCCAGATGGGCCAGAAAAACATGCCATATAACATTACTAACATTAAAAAAGTTCATAGCCATTTTTCTGACATATTCTTGCAACTCAAATATCTTTAAGAGAAGAGTGTCAAAAATGATGGGTTTAACAACCTAACATAAGGCAAAGCAGTTTTGTTGGGTTTAGGGATAGGGTTTAGGGTTTAGGGTTGACGGATTAGGGTTTAATGTTAAGAATTGAGGGTTGAGGGATAGGGTTGATGGTCAAGGGATTAGGGTTAAAGTAGAGTGTTAAGGGTAGAGGGATTAGGGATAGGGTTTAGGGTTAAAGGTTTAACGATTGAGAGTTGGGGCTTTAGGGATGAGGGTTAAGGGATTGGGGTTTAAAATATAGTGTTGAGCGTCGAGGGTTTATGGATAGGTTTTAGGGTTTAATTTTTAATGGTTAAGGGTTGATGGATAGGGTTTAGGGTTTAGGGATAAGGGATTAGGGTTTAAGGTATAGTTTCAAGGGTTGAGGGTTTAGGAATAGGGATAGCGTTTAGGGTTGAGGGTTGAGGGATTAGGGTTTAAGGTATAGTGTTGAGGGTTGAGGGTTTATTGATAGTGTTTAGGGTTGAGGGTTAAGGGATTAGGTTTTAGGGTTGATGGATTAGGGTTTAAGGTATAGTGTTGAGGGTTGAGGGTTTAGGGTTGACGGATTAGCGTTTAATGTTGAGGTTAGGGTTAGAGTGTCAAGGGTAGAGAGATTAGGGATATGGTTTAGGGTTGAAGGTTTAAGGATTGAGGGTTGAGGTAGGGATGAGGGTTTGAGGCTTAAGATATAGTGTCAAGTGTTGAGGGTGTAGGGATAGGGTTTAAGTTTTAAGGGTTAAGGGTTGAGGGATAGGGATTAGGGTTTAAGGTATAGTGTTGAGGGTTGATGGTTTAGGGATAGGGTTTAGGTTTGAGGGATTAGGGTTTAGGGTTGATGAATTAGGGTTTAATGTTGAGAGTTGTTAATGGTCAAGGGATTAGGGTTAAATAAGAGTGTCAAGAGTAGAGGGATTAGAGATAGGGTTTAGGGTTGAAGGTTTAAGGATTTAGGGTTGAGGCTTTAGGGATGAGGGTTAAGGGATTAGGGTTTAAGATATAGTGTCAAACGTGTAGGGATAGGTTTTAGGGTTCAAGTTTTAAGGGTTAAGGGTCGAGGGATCAAAGTTAAGGGTTGAGGGATTAGGGTTTGACATTGAGGGTTGAGTACATTGAGGTTCGAGGGTTAAGGGTTTCGGGATAGGGTTGAGGGTCGAGGGATTAGGGTTAAAGTAGAGTGTTGAGGGTATAATGATTAGGGATAGGGTTGGAGGGTTTAGGGATAAGGGATTAGGGTTTAAGGTATAGTATCGAGTTCGTTGAGGGTCCAGGAATAGGGATAGCATTTAGGGTTTAGAGATGAGGGATTAGAGTTGAGGGATGACAGATTAGGGTTGAGGGTTGAGGGATTAGGGTTTAGGGATAAGGTTTAGGGTTGAGGGTTGAGGGATTAGGGTTTAAGGTATAGTGTTGAGGCTTTAGGGATAGGGTTTAGGGTTGAGGGATTAGAGTGAAGGGTTGAGGGATTAGGATTTGACGTTGAGGGTTAAGGGTTAAGGGTTGAGGCTTTAGGGTTTAGGGTTTAGGGATAGGGTTGAGGGTTGAGGGATTAGAGTTAAGGGTTTAGTACATTAAAGTTTGAGGGTTAAGGGTTTCAGGATAGGGTTTAGGGTCAAGGGATTAGGGTTAAAGTAGAGTGTTGAGGGTTAGAGGGTTTAGGGATAAGGGATTAGGGTTTAAGGTATAGTATCAAGCCCATTGAGGGTTTAGGAATAGGGATAGCATTTAGGGTTTAGGGATGAGGGATTAGAGTTGAGGGATGACAGATTAGGGTTGAGGGTTGAGGGATTAGGGTTTAGGGATAAGGTTTAGGGTTGAGGGTTGAGGGATTAGGGTTTAAGGTATAGTGTTGAGGGTTTAGGGTTGAGGGATTAGAGTTGAGGGATGACAGATTAGGGTTGAGGGATTAGGGTTTAGGGATAAGGTTTAGGGTTGAGGGTTGAGGGATTAGGGTTTAAGGTATAGTGTTGAGGGTTTAGGGTTGAGGGATTAGAGTGAAGGGTTGAGGGATTAGGATTTGATGTTGAGGGTTAAGGGTTGAGGCTTTAGGGTTTAGGGATAGGGTTGAGGGTCGAGGGATGAGAGTTAAGGGTTGAGGGATTAGGTTTTGACGTTGAGGGTTGTGGACATTGAGGTTCGAGGGTTAAGGGTTTCAGGATAGGGTTGAGGGTCAAGGGATTAGGGTTAAAGTAGAGTGTCGAGGGTATAAGGATTAGGGATAGGGTTGGAGGGTTTAGGGATTGGGGATTAGGGTTTAAGGTATAGTATCGAGCCTGTTGAGGGTTTAGGAATAGGGATAGCATTTAGGGTTTAGGGATGAGGTATTGGAGTTGAGAGATGACGGATTAGGGTTGAGGGTTGAGGGATTAGGGTTTAGGGATAAGGTTTAGGGTTGAGGGTTGAGGGATTAGGGTTTAAGGTATAGTGTTGAGGGTTTAGGGATAGGGTTTAGGGTTGATGGATTAGAGTGAAGGGTTGAGGGATTAGGATTTGACATTGAGGGTTGAGCTTTGAGGCTTTAGGGTTTAGCATTTAGCGATAGGGTTGAGGGTCGAGGGATCAGAGTTAAGGGTTGAGGGATTAGGGTTTGATGTTGAGGGTTGAGTACATTGAGGATTGAGGGTTAAGGGTTTTGGTATAGGGTTGACGGTCGAGGGATTAGGGTTAAAGTAGAGTGTCAAGGGTATAAGGATTAGGGATAGGGTTGGAGGGTTTAGGGATAAGAGATTAGGGTTTAAGGTATAGTATCGAGCCTGTTGAGGGTTTAGGAATAGGGATAGCATTTAGGGTTTAGGGATGAGGGATTAGAGTTGAGGGATGATGGATTAGGGTTGAGGGTTGAGGGATTAGGGTTATTTTGCAGAAATGTTATGCTCTAAAGATAGGCAAACAGAGATTTCGTATTCAGGTTATTTAGATGTTGATGGGTTTAGACTTGAGCTGAAATGTTAGACTCTTAATCTAGCCTGAAGAGAGTTTATGTCATCAAATGCAGATTTATGGGTTCGATTATATTGATTGCCTCTCTAATTTTGGGGTGTTGATATTTTGGAATCAATCAAGAAGTCTTTAGGAGACTTTGTGGAAGTGGATTGGCAATCGTGTGAGGACCGCCCTTTTTACTTCTGTTGTTATGACTATTTACATTAATGTTATTGTTACTTTTTTATATTTGTGGGATAGCAGTTCCCAAAATTGTCAAACTATTAAACTTTATTATGATTTCAGAAAAACTAATTGGGTGATGTTTGGATAAGTTTACATTTCAGAAAAGTTAATTAGGTGATGTTGGAAAATTGTAATATGATTTCATTTATGTTAATTGGAACTATGTCATGATAATGCATGTTTATAAGTTGCTTCGGCCATGATGATTATATGTGGATACTGATCTTGTAATTTAGTGTGCAGGATTTACTAATCGAACCACAGATTTCGGAGATCATTCCGCACCTTGTTATTGTTATCCCCTGTTAAGTCGATCTGGTTCCATGAGGAACCAAGATCTTTCTGTGTTTGATGTGATGTTGTAATGTGGTCTTTCGTATGGTCGAGTGGGTATGGTTACCCTCTTGTAATAATATTTTATGATTTGTGTTGTAAAAGTTTGAATTTGAATTTCTTTATTTTATTTAAATCTTTGAGGCCTTTTCATGTGCTCTACCTTGACCATGGGTGTCCTGGATGGGTTAAAGTTGACCCTGGGTTATACCCCATGGGTCCAGGGGCCCATTTGGCATGGGTAACCCTTGAGTAACCTCCATCTAGTCATCTTAACTTCCCCCTGAAGTTAAGTGGTGAAAATTGGAGGTATGGAGGGGACATGATGGGTTGTACCAACACCCAACCCATCCCTCTTCAATCCCCAAGGTAAGAGATGACTGCAAACCCATCCATTATTGAAGGATTGACTTGAAGTCACCTTCTCCATTAGTGAGATTCCCCCATGTGTTGTGGGACCATCCATGTGAAGGAGGGAAGAAGAGGCATGGGTCACCTGTCTTTTCCTCCTTTAACTCCTTTTATTTCTCCCATGCGTAAGAGAAATGACATGAGGAGAGGGATAAGGAGTACTCTAGGGATGGGTGAGTGACATAAGCCACCAGGACAGAATAGTGGTTTTAGGGGAGAGTGAGGAGGTGACAAGTGTCACCTCCCCATTCCTCTAAACTGGAAAAGAATTTGGGTTATTTGTTTGCAATTTTGGGATGAGAGGGAGTTGAATTTTGGGGAGAGTTTTTATTATTGCCAAAAATAGGAAAGTTAGCTTGGAGGTGAGGAAAGGGAGAGGGAGTTGTTGGCTAAGGTTGGAAGAGAACTCAGTGGAGCTCTGCAACAGTTTCATTCCAGGAAGGCTTGTAAGGTTGGTTTGATTTTTACCTTTCTTTCGTATATCTAAATGTGTATGTAAAGTGTGTGAAAGATGATTATTTGTTTGTGTTTTAGATGTGTTTTCTGTGGGGTTTGTTGTCGGGTTGTTTGACAGAGCTTCTCCCACTTGGGAGAAATGCTCATCAAGTTTGGGGTAGGGGAGGAGAGATCCTCCTCGGGTGCATACCTGTTTCCTTCTTTTGGGATGTTGAAAGCCTTGAGGGCATGTATCTGTGACTGTATCTTTGACTTGAGAGTCAAATACAGATTTCTTTAAAAAAATTTTGTGATCAAACTTGGTTTGAGGCCAAGAGAAATTGTGTTGGATAAAATATCTGTAAGGGTGACACTCTGGAGTCGAGTGTGTCCACTCTCCTGCCCCTTATGAAACTCACTGTAGTTGAGTTTCCGTGTTGTGTAATTTACCCACGGGTGTTTGTGTGCTTTGGGTTTGTTGTTGTCCCTGTTGTGAAGTGGAGTGCTTGAGTACCCAGGTGTGAGTATGGTCTCCCTAGCTTGGGGGTGACCCTCTTGCGGGTCTACAGAAGGGAGGAGAGCTAGATGAGTGGTGTTTTTTTCTTTGTTTGTCTTTGATACGCAGGTTTCCTCTTGGAGCTTCTGGTTGGATTTGGAGAAGTTATATTTATGAAGAAACAGTTTATTCTTCTTTGTCATGAGAATTAGTTCATGATCCTTGTAAAGAGTGTAAAAGAGAGCACCTCTCTTGATATTGTTGTAATTTATTGTCACCCTGGGAGTGAAGGAAATAACCTCCTTGATCTTGTTATTAGGTGTGACTGTTATTTAGTTGTTACATCACTTCTTTTGTATGTTGGTTGGGAGAAGAAAATTCTTATCTTTCATCTTGTTAAGGGTAGTGAAAGAGTTAATCTTCCTGTATTGTGTATGATGTAATTATTTACCTTGAATTTCATATGGAAAGTTTGGAATTAAATAAAAAGTTTACTGTATTAAATGTGTTAATGGAAGGAAGAGATCATTACTTACTTGCACTCAAATTTGAACTCGTTTATGTAATTATAAAAATAGATTGCTTAACTAGTTGAAAAGACAGTTTTATAGTTCATTGTTATCATGGAAAAGACAGTTTTAAATGATTAAGTTTCTTTTTCATTAAATAATGGTTTCAGTTATTTTGTAAAGTTTAGAGAAAGTCTATTATGTATTTACTTCTGTTTGTCAATTTGAGAAAATTAAGTGGTGTTATGAAAATGAAATATATATATATATATATATATATATATAATAGTTGTTATTTATTTACCATTTTTACAGAATATGAGAAACTGAATATTTGTTGTATTGGAGAAATTTGAATGGTATTTTGAGAATGATATATATATATATAAATATATCTATATATATATATTTGATTTGTTTAATTATTTATTAATTTATTTAACGAAATTGTGCAACTGAAATTTTATTGTTGCAATTGAAGAAATTGAGTATCATATAAATAATATATATATTTTATTAAATATTAATAAAACACGTTGTAAACATTATGATAATCGAAATAAATAAAAAAAAAGAGGCAAATTTGAATCGCTGTGTAAATACACAGCCAATGGTTGGTGTTTACAGTGGGCGGTGGGGTTGGAAACCCCACCGCGCTGTTGTTTATCACAAGGTGTGGGGGGGGCGGAGTCCCACCCACACCCCACTATATGGGATGTGGGTGGGGCTTCGCCCACCCCACATCCCCTTTCTTTAGACTCGCGGCCGCCCGCAGGCCGCTAACCCCACGCCCCCGCCACCAAACAAGCCTCTCACGGGCTATTCAAACCTGTGGCTCCTGCCTTCCCTCATCGCGGCCGCCACAAGCTCCACTCCCCGCCCTCCGCCATGACCGACACCTCCTCTGCGCGGCTTCCTTTCCCCCTGTCCGCGACAAAACTTCACAGTGACCTCTGCCACGGCTGCCGCCGCCACTTCTCCATCCCTCTGCCTTCTCAAACAAAAAAAAAAATAGAGGGTTAGGGCTCCAATAATATGGAGTAAGTAAAATATAAAAAAACAAAAACAAATAAAATAAAGAAATGTTTCTATGTTGGATTCTATTTTATAAAGAGGAGAACCTCTTATATACAAATCAATGGCATATAGTTGTATATATATACATATATATATACATATATATATACATATATACATACATATATACATACATATATACATATATATATATATATATATGATTATATTATATAAAAAAAAAATAGAAGAGTAACAATTGAAAAATAAAAATAGTAACAATATATAAATAACTTAATAAAATCAACTATCCATTACAATAAGAGTATTAGAAATAAATATTAGTAATAATAACAACAGTAATTATAAAGAAGAGAAATATAATTGAATATATGTTTATATAAATATATATAAAATCTTATATATATATATATAAATATATACATAAAAATGTATCGATACATACTTATATCAATTAATCATTAAGACTTTCAGAGAGGCCGTTTTCTCCTAACAATAATAAGAGAAAATAAAATTATAATTTAACGGGAGCATAAAGGAATATACTGTATTACTCTGGAAAGAGTTTCTCAGAAGTTTCAACTATCAACGTGATTCAATAACCGGGAAAATGAAGAGGAAAATTACACGTCACCTTGCTTAAAAGATCACTGGAAATAAACTTAAGAAGCCATCACAGACATTCCATGTGAGGCCATTTTAATCTCAACTGTAGTAAACGTCCACATAAGTAAACCTGTAAGAGAGTCAGAAGAAGAAAAAGTAACATTGGAAAACACAGAGGAGAAAATGCGCGGCATTTCCCACATGGGATAAGAGAACTAAGTTGATGGACCCTCCTGCCAAAATTTGCTTAGGAACAAGTTTAATTAATACATACAAGAGGAGAAACCTAGATCGGAGAAGACTAGAAGACTGAGTCCAGCGAAGTAGTAAACCAGCCTATGTGACCTGGACCATCTGGAAGTTAGGTTTAATGTCAACAATAGATACAGTGATAACCCTGATTGATGTCAAATATGAAGAAAGGACTGGATAAACATAAAGAAAGCATAGAAAACGAAAGAGAGAGAGACCGAAATATAAACAAACTAAATTGTCAGAGAAATAGTTAAGGTGAGCATGATAAAAATACAATCAAAATTAAGACCCAGAGAAAAGGGAAGAGAGAGCAAACGAACCGCCTTGTTGAGAATGCTAAGTCGAAGGAGGAGTATATGTCAGGAAGCAAGAGACGAGACAGACAACCATGCCTTGTTGAAAAATGATTAAATAGGGAGATCACGAGTTGGTTTAGTCGGAACAAGGCGTCGTGGGAAGTTGTTAATCTATCAGTGAACCACGTGCGTAAAATAGTGTTGAGTAATTCCCACTTACGCCGTAAGGCGTTATGCTGCCAGAATTTGCCAAGATTTAGATTTAGGAACCTTGATAAGATAACCCTTGTAGTGACGTTAACGGCATTGTAGAGACGCCCTTGTTGGTCTACTTGCGTCTGGTTGCACGCAATTGTACTTGTACCCCGCCGATGACTGTAGTGTTTTCGCCATGAGCGAACACCACCGAGCATGCTTACGCATGCGAGGGGGTTTCTAGGGGAAACGTGAGAAATTTTTTGATATTTCGTGTCATAACCACATGACAAATGTGGCTATGACACGTGTGTTGTGTGTTGTGACCACATGGAAAATGTGGGCATGACATTTGGTATCAGAGCCAAGTTTAAACACTGGGCGTATTTGGGCACGTTATTATTCCGCAACTTTGGCTAATTAGTTTCTACCTTGTTTTGTAGGATGCCTCCCCATGTTCGACAAGCGCGGTCATGCCACACAGCATCTGTCGAGGTGCACACCGATTCCTCAGCCGAGGGACTAGCACCCGTAGTTACAACAGCACCACTTGCACCACCTGAACCACAAGCACCACTAGTACCACAGGCGACACTAGTATTGGATATAGGTCCATAGATCTTACAGGCACTACAGGCTATGTTAGACAGGTTACTGCCAGTGATTCCTGAGCCACGTGTAGAGCCTCGTGTTGATCCGCGAGAGGAGCCACGTAGGGAGCCACGCGCCGAGTCACGTATTGAGCCACGTGGGGAGCCCCGCGTTGATCCACTAGAGGTGCCACGTGTGGAGCCTTTCGTTGAGATTCCTGACACAACAGTAGAGGAGGTAGGGTCAGCTTTCCGTGCATGGAGCAGGAGTCCTCCGAGACCTTTGAGATGAGATGAGAACCAGAGGGCAGAACAGGTTCATCATGGATTGTATGAGGATGGTGTGGAAGAGCCAGTTGTGAGACTTAGAGACAGAGGGGACCCCATCAGAGATCTACTTAGGCTCAACCCACCCACTTTCGCAGGTGCTACAGAGGGAGTTGTGGCCGAGGCTTGGCTGATTAGTTTAGACAGGTGTTTCACGTTGCGACCATATGGAAGCAACACTAAAGCACGAGTGGCAGTCCACCTTCTGAGGGATGCCGCAGCTACCTGGTGGCGCACAGAGGAGTGCAAGCGCCGACTTTCCGTAGAGACACTCACATGGGACACCTTCATAGAGCGCTTTAATGCGCGATATTTGTCAGAACATTACAGACAGCGCAGGATCGATGAGTTCCATGATTTACAGCAGAGGGGACTCACTGTTACTCAGTATGAGAGTCGATTCATTAAGCTTTCACGTTACGCGGAATACCTCCACGACGAGAAAATCTTAATACACAAATTCATCAGAGGGCTGAATCACAGGATAGCAGGACCAGTTTGTATGGCAAATCCCCAGACCATGAGGGAGGCTGTTGAAAAGGCCCTTATATCAGAGGAAATTCAGGGACGAGGGCAGAATTCACGCCCGCAGTATCAGGATCGTAATCCCCAACAACAGCAAAACTTTTGAAGGCCTCAAAACACAACACAGAGAGGAGGATATAACCCTTCATCATTACCTCCTAGGCCTCCACAGCAGCAGCAACATCAGCAAAAATCTAAATTCCAACAGAGGGGTCAGGGAGGACAGAACCATGGATGGCAGCAGCAGGGTCCACGCAGAGATCAGAGATAGCAGGGTTCATCGGCAGGACCCGCGAGGTCCCAGCAGTCTTACAGAGGCTCACGGGGGTCTACGAGATGGACTGGGCAACAACAATCGGGTAGAACATAGTCAGGGCAGTTACAGGCTAGAGGACCATGTTATGTGTGTGGTGGGGCAGGGCATCTAGCTAGAGAGTGCCCGCAGGGATTTACAGCAGGGGGACAGCCCCGATCAGGAGGATCTGAGCAGACCGTAGGTGACGTGGGCAGATCCCACCACATGTTTGCAGCGGTTGATAACCGCTAGGCTGATTTCCAGGCTTCCGTCATCGAGGCAGCAGGTACGATTGGAGACTTCCCTATCTCGATCCTTTTTGACTCAGGAGCTACTGACTCCTTTTTGTCTACTACGTTAGTGGAGCGTTGCAGGCTGGTGGCTTCTAGGCAAGACATTAGGTGGGAAGTTGAGTTGGCCTCAGGGGCCAGGATGTCAGTAGATACCTTGGTTAAAGACTGTGAGATCACATTGGGATCATTCACCACAACATGTGACCTTAGGATTATGCCGTTAGGATCTTATGGTGTAGTTTTAGGTATGGATTGGCTCGTGGCACATAGAGCCAAGCTAGATTGTCGCTAGAGGACGATTAGCTGTTTAGATGATCATGGTTCGTTGGTTGAGATAGTGGGCATTCAAAAGCCCACAGCTGTTCGTATGATATCCGCTCAGCAGCTTAAGTGTTGTATGCAGAAGGGATGTCAATTGTTTGCCATCACGGTTAGTGATAGAGTAGAGGATGAACCTGAGGCTACTTTAGATGATCACCCTGTCCTTAGAGAGTTTGCCGATGTATTTCCACCAGAATTACCAGGTATGCCTCCACGCAGAGAAGTGGACTTCCACATCGACTTAGTGCCGGGTGCAGAACCGATATCCCGTGCACCCTATAGGATGACTACACATGAACTCACTAAACTTAAGCTGCAGTTAGAGGAATTACTTGAGAAGGGGCACATCTGACCTAGCGTTTCGCCATGGGGCGCACCGGTTATCTTCGTGAAGAAGAAGGATGGGTCTCTTCATTTATGTATGGACTACAGGCAGTTGAACAAGGTGACGGTGAAGAACCGTTATCCTCTGCCTAGGATTGACGACCTTTTTGATCAGATGCAGGGAGCCAGAGTGTTCTCGAAAATCAATCTAAAATCTGGGTATCACCAATTGCACATCACGGAGGCAGATATTCATAAAACTGCTTTTCGAACCAGATATGGCCATTATGAATTCACAGTGGTACCCTTCGGGTTGACGAACGCTCCTGCAGTATTCATGAGTCTCATGAACGGGGTGTTCCGTACTTACCTAGATCAGTTCGTGATAATATTTCTAGATGACATTTTGATTTATTCACGGACTGAGGAGGAGCATGTGGAGCACTTGCGTCAAGTTTTACAGCAATTACAAGAGCAGCAGCTTTATGGCAACTTGGCGAAGTGTGCCTTCTTCAGGACAGAGGTGCAGTATTTGGGACACATTTTATCAGGCGATGGCATCTCTGTAGATCCATCTAAAATTAGAGCAATTCAGGACTAGTCGGCACCCACCAACGTGACAGAGGTCAGAAGCTTTATGGGGTTAGCCGAGTATTATCGTCGGTTTGTCAAGGGCTTCTCCAGGATAGCACATCCCATTACTTCCCTTCAACGAAAAGGGAAGGGTTTCATTTGGACCGAGCAGTGTGAAAAGGCCTTTGGAGTCCTCAAGGAGCGTATTACCAGTGCTCCTATTCTAGCGGTCCCAGATTCTACAGAGGAGTTTGTAGTTTGTACAGATGCATCATTAGAAGGTTTGGGAGCCGTGCTTATGCAGGGTTGTCGAGTGATCGCATACGAATCGCAGAAACTGAAGACACATGAGTTAAATTACCCTACTCACAACTTAGAGCTTGTAGCAGTCATTCATGCTTTGGTCCGCTGGAGACACTTCCTCCTAGGTCGAGACTTTGAACTCCATTCGGACCATCATAGTTTGCAGTATATTTTTACACAGCCAAATTTGAACACCCGCCAATGGCGTTGGATGGAATTCCTATGCGAATATGACTTCGATGTCCACTACATCAAAGGGAAGGAGAACGTGGTCGCTGATGCTTTGAGTTGAAGGCGCCACGAGATCCTGACCCTGACCTTGAAGGTGGACTTGAAAGATCGCATCTTACAGCATCTGCCGGAAGACGAGTGGTTTCTTGAGGTGCAGCAGGCAATATTAAATCAGAAGGCCCTTGAGAGCAAATTTACAGGATATACCCTTGAGTCTGATGGTATGCTTCGACATCAGCAGCGCATCTATGTACCCAATGCAGGTAATCTTCGTATAGTAATCCTATCAGAGGCTCATAGAGCACCCTATGCAGCACACCCAGGAGTGAAGAAGATGCATGCTGACTTACGACAGCTTTATCATTGGGCTGGGATGAGGCGTGACATTACCGAATTTGTTGCTCGTTGCCTGGAATGTTAGAGGGTCAAGGCCGAACATCAGCATCCAGTGGGACTGTTGTACCCTCATGAGATACCTAAATAGAAATTGGATACCATTTCTATGGATTTTATCGTTGGTCTACCTATGTCATCACGTCGCCATGATACTATTATGGTGACAGTTGACAAGCTGACCAAAGTGGTGCATTTTTCACCAATATGCACAACATACAATGCACCATCAGTGGCAAAGGTGTTTCTTGATCAGATTGTTAGATTTCATGGGGTACCTTGCCGCATTATATCTGACAGAGACTCCGTATTTACGTCATCGTTCTGGAGAGCCTTACATCAGGCGTTGGGCACACAACTCAACTTCAGTTCAGCCTATCATCTGGAAACCGACGGACAAACAGAGAGAGTTAACCAGGTGTTAGAAGACATGCTTCGCATGTATGTGATGGACCATCAATCTAGATGGGAGGAGTACCTATATCTAGTTGAGTTCGCCTACAATAATGGGCATCACAGCTCGTTGGGTATGCCTCCTTTCCAGGCTTTATATGGCCGACCATGCAGAACACCGTTGAGTTAGGATCGGATAGAGGACAGAACGGTCATCGGTCCAGAAATAGTTTAGAATATGGAACAGCAGGTCAAACAGATTAGACAGAGACTTCAGGAGGCATAGGACAGGCAGAAGAAGTATGCCGATGCTAAGAGGACAGACCGAAGCTTCTCTGTGGGGGAAAGAGTATTTTTGAGAGTGCGACCGCACAAGAGTCCAATCCGTTACAGGAAGGGCTCTAAGCTCGCACCTCGATTTGTAGGACCTTTCGAAATCTTGGAGCGGATAGGACCAGTAGCCTATCATCTAGACTTGCCACCTAGCCTGTCACGTATCCACGATGTATTTCATGTATCAATTTTACGTCAATATATTTCTGACTTATCTCACATGTTGGATTGGAGTGCTCTTCAGGTAGAGGCAGACAGACAGCTGGCGCTGGAACCAATTCGCATATTGGCTCGTCGGACGCTGGCCCTTCGAGGTTGAGAGCTGGACTAGGTTAGAGTCCAGTGGGACCTATACGACGAAGTCACAGCGACTTGGGAAGATGCAGAGAGATTGAAGACCCTTTATCCTCACCTTTTTGACGACTTCTAGGAGGAAGTACCGTCTTAGGGGGAGAGGATGTGAGGACCGCCCTTTTTACTTTTGTTGTTATGACTATTTGCATTACTGTTATTGTTACTTTTTTATATTTGTGGGATAGCAGTTCCCAGAATTGTCAAACTATTAAACTTTATTATGATTTCGGAAAAACTAATTGGGTGATGTTTGGATAAGTTTACATTTCAGAAAAGTTAATTAGGTGATGTTGGAAAATTGTAATATGATTTCATTTATGTTAATTGGAACTATGTCATGATAATGCATGTTTATAAGTTGCTTCGGCTATGATAATTATATGTGGATACTGATCTTGTAATTTAGTGTGCAGGATTTACTAATCGAACCACAGATTTCAGAGATCATTCCGCACCTTGTTATTGTTATCCCCTGTTAAGCCGATCTGGTTCCACGAGGAACCAAGATCTTTCTGTGTTTGATGTGATGTTGTAATGTGGTCTTTCGTATGGTCGAGTGGGTTTGGTTACCCTCTTGTAACAATATTTTATGATTTGTGTTGTAAAAGTTTGAATTTGAATTTCTTTATTTTATTTAAATCTTTGAGGCCTTTTCATGTGCTCTACCTTGACCATGGGTGTCCTGGATGGGTTAAAGTTGACCTTGGGTTATACCCCATGGGTTTAGGGGCCCATTTGGCATGGGTAACCCTTGAGTAACCTCCATCTAGTCATCTTAACTTCCCCCTGAAGTTAAGTGGCGAAAATTGGAGGTATGGAGGGGACATGATGGGTTGTACCAACACCCAACCCATCCCTCTTCAATCCCCAAGGTAAGAGATGACTGCAAACCCATCCATTATTAAAGGATTGACTTGAAGTCACCTTCTCCATTAGTGAGATTCCCCCATGTGTTGTGGGGCCATCCATGTGAAGGAGGGAAGAAGAGGCATGGGTCACCTGTCTTTTCCTCCTTTAACTCCTTTTATTTCTCCCATGCGTAAGAGAAATGACATGAGGAGAGGGATAAGGAGTACTCTAGGGATGGGTGAGTGACATAAGGCACCAAGACAGAATAGTGGTTTTGGGGGAGAGTGAAGAGGTGACAAGTGTCACCTCCCCATTCCTCTAAACTGGAAAAGAATTTGGGTTATTTGTTTGCAATTTTGGGATGAGAGGGAGTTGAATTTTGGGGAGAGTTTTTATTATTGCCAAAAATAGGAAAGTTAGCTTGGAGGTGAGGAAAGGGAGAGGGAGTTGTTGGCTAAGGTTGGAAGAGAACTCAGTGGAGCTCTGCAACAGTTTCATTCCAGGAAGGCTTGTAAGGTTGGTTTGATTTTTACCTTTCTTTCGTATATCTGAATGTGTATGTAAAGTGTGTGAAAGATGATTATTTGTTTGTGTTTTAGATGTGTTTTCTGTGGGGTTTGTTGTCGGGTTGTTTGACAGAGCTTCTCCCACTTGGGAGAAATGCTCATCAAGTTTGGGGTAGGGGAGGAGAGATCCTCCTCGGGTGCATACCTGTTTCCTTCTTTTGGGATGTTGAAAGCCTTGAGGGCATGTATCTGTGACTGTATCTTTGACTTGAGAGTCAAATACAGATTTCTTTAAAAAAAATTTGTGATCAAACTTGGTTTGAGGCCAAGAGAAATTGTGTTGGATAAAATATCTGTAAGGGTGACACTCTAGAGTCGAGTGTGTCCACTCTCCTGCCCCTTATGAAACTCAATGTAGTTGAGTTTCCGTGTTGTGTAATTTACCCACGGCTGTTTGTGTACTTTGGGTTTGTTGTTGTCCCTGTTGTGAAGTGGAGTGCTTGAGTACCCAGGTGTGAGTATGGTCTCCCTAGCTCGGGGGTGACCCTCTTGCGGGTCTATGGAAGGGAGGAGAGCTAGATGAGTGGTGTTTTTTTCTTTGTTTGTCTTTGATACGCAGGTTTCCTCTTGGAGCTTCTATTTGGATTTGGAGAAGTTATATTTATGAAGAAATAGTTTATTCTTCTTTGTCATGAGAATTAGTTCATGATCCTTGTAAAGAGTGTAAAAGAGAGCACCTCTCTTGATATTGTTGTAATTTATTGTCACCCTGGGAGTGAAGGAAATAACCTCCCTGATCTTGTTATTAGGTGTGACTGTTATTTAGTTGTTACATCACTTCTTTTGTATGTTGGTTGGGAGAAGAAAATTCTTATCTTTCATCTTGTTAAGGGTAGTGAAAGAGTTAATCTTCCTGTATTGTGTATGATGTAATTATTTACCTTGAATTTCATATGGAATGTTTGGAATTAAATAAAAAGTTTACTGTATTAAATGTGTTAATGGAAGGAAGAGATCATTACTTACTTGCACTCAAATCTGAACTCGTTTATGTAATTATAAAAATAGATTACTTAACTAGTTGAAAAGACAGTTTTATAGTTCATTGTTATCATGGAAAAGACAGTTTTAAATGATTAAGTTTCTTTTTCATTAAATAATGGTTTCAGTTATTTTGTAAAGTTTAGAGAAAGTCTATTATGTATTTACTTCTGTTTGTCAATTTGAGAAAATTAAGTGGTGTTATGAAAATGAAATATATATATATATATATATATATATATATATATATATATATATATATATATATATAATAGTTGTTATTTATTTACCATTTTTACAGAATATGAGAAACTGAATATTTGTTGTATTGGAGAAATTTGAATGGTATTTTGAGAATGATATATATATATATATAAATATATCTATATATATATATATATTTGATTTGTTTAATTATTTATTAATTTATTTAACGAAATTGTGCAACTGAAATTTTATTGTTGCAATTGAAGAAATTGAGTATCATATAAATAATATATATATATATATATATATTATTAAATATTAATAAAACGCGTTGTAAACATTATGATAATCGAAATAAATAAAAAAAAAGAGGCGAATTTGAATCGCTGTGTAAATACACAACCAATGGTTGGTGTTTGCAGTGGGCGGTGGGGTTGGAAACCCCACCGCGCTGTTGTTTATCACAAGGTGTGGGGGGGGCGGAGCCCCACCCACACCCCACTGTATGGGATGTGGGTGGGGCATCGCCCACCCCACATCCCCTTCCTTTAGACTCGCGGCCGCCCGCAGGCCGCTAACCCCACGCCCCCGCCACCAAACAAGCCTCTCGCGGGCTATTCAAACCCACGGCTCCTGCCTTCCCTCATCGCGGCCGCCACAAGCTCCACTCCCCACCCTCCGCCATGACCGACACCTCCTCTGCGCGGCTTCCTTTCCCCCTGTCCGCGACAAAACTTCACAGCGACCTCTGCCATGGCTGCCGCCGCCGCTTCTCCATCCCTCTGCCTTCTCAAACAAAAAAAAAACAGAGGGTTAGGGCTCCAATAATATGGAGTAAGTAAAATATATATAAAAAAAAACAAATAAAATAAAGAAATGTTTCTATGTTGGATTCTATTTTATAAAGAGGAGAACCTCTTATATACAAATCAATGGCATATAGTTGTATATATATATATATGATTATATTATATAAAAAAAAAATAGAAGAGTAACAATTGAAAAATAAAAATAGTAACAATATATAAATAACTTAATAAAATCAACTATCCATTACAATAAGAGTATTAGAAATAAATATTAGTAATAATAACAACAGTAATTATAAAGAAGAGAAATATAATTGAATATATGTTTATATAAACATATATAAAATCTTATATATATATAAATATATACATAAAAATGTATCGATACATACTTATATCAATTAATCATTAAGACTTTCAGAGAGGCCGTTTTCTCCTAACAATAATAAGAGAAAATAAAATTATAATTTAACGGGAGCATAAAGGAATATACTGTATTACTGCGGAAAGAGTTTCTCGGAAGTTTCAACTATCAACGTGATTCAATAACCGGGAAAATGAAGAGGAAAATTACACGTCACCTTGCTTAAAAGATCACTGGAAATAAACTTAAGAAGCCATCACAGACATTCCATGTGAGGCCATTTTAATCTCAACTATAGTAAATGTCCACATAAGTAAACCTGTAAGAGAGTCAGAAGAAGAAAAAGTAACATTGGAAAACACAGAGGAGAAAATGCGCGGCATTTCCCACATGGGATAAGAGAACTAAGTTGATGGACCCTCCTGCCAAAATTTGCTTAGGAACAAGTTTAATTAATACATACAAGAGGAGAAACCTAGATCGGAGAAGACTAGAAGACCGAGTCCAGCGAAGTAGTAAACCAGCCTATGTGACCTGGACCATCCGGAAGTTAGGTTTAATGTCAACAATAGATACAGTGATAACCCTGATTGATGTCAAATATGAAGAAAGGACCGGATAAACATAAAGAAAGCATAGAAAACGAAAGAGAGAGAGACTGAAATATAAACAAACTAAATTGTCAGAGAAATAGTTAAGGTGAGTGCGATAAAAATACAATCAAAATTAAAACCCAGAGAAAAGGGAAGAGAGAGCAAACGAACCGCCTTGTTGAGAATGCTAAGTCGAAGGAGGAGTATATGTCAGGAAGCAAGAGAGGAGACAGACAACTGTGCCTTGTTGAAAAATGATTAAATAGGGAGATCACGAGTTGGTTTAGTCGGAACAAGGCGTCGTGGGAAGTTGTTAATCTATCAGTGAACCACGTGCGTAAAATAGTGTTGAGTAATTCCCACTTACGCCGTAAGGCGTTATGCTGCCAGAATTTGCCGAGATTTAGATTTAGGAACCTTGATAAGATAACCCTTGTAGTGACGTTAACGGCATCATAGAGACCCCCTTGTTGGTCTGCTTGTGTCTGGTTGCACGCAATTGTACTTGTACCCTGCCGACGACTGTAGTGTTTTCGCCATGAGCGAACACCACCGAGCATGCTTACGTATGCGAGGGGGTTTCTAGGGGAAACGTGAGAATTTTTTTGATATTTCGTGTCATAACCACATGACAGATGTGGCTATGACACGTGTGTTGTGTGTTGTGACCACATGGAAAATGTGGGCATGACAAATCGCTTGACAGAACCCTTGCTATTTATGCTTGGATAAGGATTTGTCACAAACTAGAACTTCTACTTCCAAAGAAGATCTGTCTTTCTTCATTATCGATGAGACTGAACACTATCAGCACATTTGAAAACTCTTCCACTGATCTCACTTCTCTCACTGATAGCTCAACACTATGCTCTAACCATCGGTATGACCTTTACCATCGGCAAGCTTAAGAACTGGTCTGCCAATACACACTGATCACTCCGCTATACCTTCAAACCATACTTGTCGCCCAGACTCCTTTCATCAGTGAATGCCTTTGAACTCAGGCTGATGCACTGATGGACACACTCCAGCGTCAACCTTGATTTTCTCTGTCGGCAACACAATCACTATTGGCCATACTAGCATTAACTTTGTCGATACACCGATACTAATCACCTTTGGTGAGACTTTTGTCATCGGTAGACGTTTATACACTTGGGCCAATGCACTGATGATCCTTCTCTTCTTCAATGTGATGAATGCTATCGGTGGGACTCACTTTAGAGTTGCTGATACACCGTTTCCTTCCAATGGATCGGTGTAAGATACCCCTTGCCTCTCCGATACCTTTGATCCTTTGGCGAGATCTCCTTTCACTTTTCCCTGATATGCCTCCGATCAGCCTAACACTGTTGATCAGTGTAGGTTTCAAAATCTCCTCTGAGAGGCTTGTTACACCGATGACACTAGAGGTGAGATATAGAACATAAGCTAATAGAACTAGAGGTGAGAAATTGTAAAGGTGCTATCGAAGGTGAGATAGGTAAAATATTTATGGATCAATCTATAGCAGGACAAAACACGAGCGCATTATAATGCACTCGCATTTTGTCCTGCTATAGAAACAGTAAAAAAGTGTTGACCCCCATGATCCAGGCCCACATGCTCTATTTTCATACTGATTCTACGCGTGCTCTGACAAAAAAGAAGTGCTTTCATGCTGTTGGGAAGTTCACATGCACATTTTACACATTCTACCACCTTTGCATGATCTTTCCACCACCTTTTCTTCTTTGCCAACTTGAGAAGGAGGAAATAACATAGTTTTCACACCAAGTTTGATATATATCTATTCAAGTTTCAATTTTTGTAGTGTTGCAATGTTAATTATGATTCAATTTTAGGAATTTAACATGATAGATTGGTTAATAGTATTGTTGTTAGTAATTATATTTGAGTGTTATTCAATTTAACATTGAAAAGGAAGCAAGTGGTTAAAAACTCAAATTGTTGAGGAGTTTGATACAAGAAGAAAAAAACACTACATAATTGGGTACTCTCTCCATTCGAATCTTCTTTTTTTAGGTATGTCAAGTCTTTACATGCATGTTCTTTACATTTTCCTTAATTCTATTTGAAGTACTTTATCATAATTTATCATACATGTTTAAAATAGACACATTCCCAATCAAGAAAGCAGCCTACAATCTCACATGATGCCATGTATATTTTCTACACTTGGGCTCTTTAATAATTATGTGTAATAAACAGACCTTAACATACCATGATGTCAAACTATACAAGAATAAATCCTTACAACATAATAAAAATACAATCCCACTATTATCTTGTACTCATTTCTTAGGAACTAATATTGGTCTCTTTATCATGCTACAAACAAATTCTCTATCATGCTGAGGAAATGATCAAGAATTAAACCAACACAAGAAGAGATAGAAGCTAAGAATGTAAAGAAAGCAGTGGCTATGAGGGAACTTTGTGAGAAGAGGAAATTGGACATGATAAATGATGACATACCAATTGAAGAGGAACCACAACCATCACAAAGAGATATGGTATTAGTGGCACAAAGAGAACAAATGCAAAAACTTCGTGCTACGAGAGATTTGAATACCATAGTTGGAGACACGTCCTCTACCGCAAGTCAACATGTAGGGACACCATCTACCACATCTCAAGTTGAGAGTACATCATCACTCACATTTGATCAAGAAGGTATGCCATCATTCCCACCTCAACATCAAGGTATGTCATCTATTCCATCTTTGATTGAAGGTATGCCATCTAGCCCATTTCATTTAAATATTGATGAAATTCCTAATGTTGAGATGAATTTACCTAACTTAACACCACCTAGAATTTTGCATAGAAAGCCAAAGTATTTGATTGATATTGATGAGAATATTTTGCAGCCAATGGAAGGTAAGATTCCAAACCGCACTTGTAGAAGATATGCTCATAAGATTTGGAGATTGTTCTTTGAATAGTTAAATGAGATTGCAAGATGTCAACTATTCATTGAAATGATGCGAAGTATAAAGTATAGGTCCATCATGAAGATTCTTGGGTTGAGAACATCAGAGGCTTCAAGTGAAAAATCTATTGTCAAGAATCTAATGAGTGCATATGAGAGTGTGGGTAACACCTCACACACAAAAGATAGTAATGCAACACAGCGTGTGATTACATCGACTATAGTAAGTAGTCAAATGAGGAAAGCTCATCTCATTAGAAAGATAAGTCAAGAACTGAGAATTAATAGGAAAACTTTATCAAGAGCCATTGGAAGATGCCAATGAATTATGGACGTTCTCAGGGAGACTACCATGAAAAGATAAACCAATTGTTGAAGCATTGAGATCACTAATTGAAGAATTTTGGAAGAATTACACAAGGGTATCTCCAAATTAAAGGGATGTGGTAAGAAGGAGAATCGGTAGTCAGAACCGTGAGCCACATCCAAAGCATTTTTTGGATGAGACTCAAACATAGTTTTATAGTAAATTTCTAGAGAAGTATCCTCAAATTAAAATTTGTCAAAGATATTTTGAAATGCTAAAACCTTTCTGTGTCAAGATAAATCACACATGCACTACTTGTTGCAGATTACATATTGAATTTTCTAACCATTTTGATGTTTATAGGTCTATATGTTTAGATATGCATACTAACAATGTTTTGCAGGGTTGTGCCATATGTGCCCCACAAATATCTTCAAGAGACTTCATATCAAGAATTTTATGTGAAAGAGAGGAAGGTCAAATATTCTACAAGAAATTATGCTTGGATGGCACATGTCATCATTGCGGTGGCTTGCAACATTTGCCAATATGTGAACAATGGAAAGAACACATGCGGTTGGAAACAAACTAGTAGAGTTTGGCAAGTATAAAATAGTGGCATACAATACAAAAGATGGTAAAGAAGCAAAGAGGTGTGAATTGGTTATTGAAAAGATTCCAGTGTATCAGTTTATGCCTATATTTCATGACAGCATAGTGTATGAGTATGCAAGACATGCCAATAGAGCTTGATGGTTGGACTTACAATTCAAGTTATACAAGGACACATTTTTGGTTGGTAGCATTGTTTCAGTTGTCGACTTTGTAGAGAACTACAATCTACAGCCACAGCGTGAGGTGCAATCACAATATTACAACTCCACACAGGTTTCTATATTTGTGCACATCGCATTCATTCATGTGAATTATAGTACAGAGGATGACAGAAAGATCATAATAGGGTATAATTTCTATATTAGTGATGATCGCACGCATTCTACGAAGTTCGTGCAAGGTTGCTTTCAGGTGTTCTACAATTATTTGGCTAGAAGGGGCATATCGTTCAATCAGCATATCATATGGTCGGATAACTATGCATCACAATTCAAGAACTCACATAATTTATATTGGCTAAGTAGGAGGCATAATTTTACAGGTATTCAACATATGTGGAACTTTTGTGAGGCAGGGCATGGAAAGGGGGAGTATGATGGTGCAGGAGCATGTATCAAAAGAGCCATAGCACAAGAAGAGTTAAAGTATAAAGAAAATGCAAAGTTGACAGATACAAAATTGATTGTCGAGTGGTGTAATGCTTCCATGGGTCCAGGTAATGAAGGTAAGTCTTTAGTTCATAGATTTTTTTGGTTGATAGATGATACTAACATTGCACCATATGAGGATTGTTCTACACTGACAGGATCAAATGAGATGCACTCTTTCAGAAGCTCAATTGCAGGTTCATGGAGTATCCATACACGAAAGATGTCATGCTTTTGTTCTTCCTGTACAATTCAAGTTTGGGATGAGTGCGAGTCAAAGGAGTGGGTTGACAAATGGTAGTTAAGTTATCTTTAGCCCACTTGACATGTATCAACCCCCGACAACACTGGAACTAACACAGATGGAATCATCAGTTGACTTTGACCACATATTAGATTTAGTTTAACCAGGTAATATAGGGTGCGTATATGCATCTAATTTCATCTAGTTCAACCAAGTAATGTCATCTTATTTTGTAGTGGTTTTGTAATGTTGACTAATTTCATCTAATTTGCTCACATATCAATGTAGGGCACGTATATGTAGTTATTGCAGATGAAGATAATGAAGAGGGAATAGATTATTACTTATGTCATTGTGTTGAGGCCAAAAAGAAATTGGAGGACCCTGTTATAGATGGAGAAAACATCGAATACCCTACAGGCTCAGTGGTTATTACTAGAACATGGCTTAGAAGGCAACCACATAAGAGTGTTAATGTTTGGTTGTTTCAGGACTTTGACACACATCGGAAGATTCTTCATTACTCAAACCTTGTCGTGGCATCCAATGTTCATTTGATAAAGTATCAGAGTAGACCCTTGAACAAAATCTTGTGGAAGGTGCGTGAGTCTGACCATGAAGCAATACTTGACACAATAAAGAGTAGAGTAGACCCAAATGGTTCATTGGATTAATTTGTAAGTATTCACATTGATTTTGTAAAGTCATGTTACAATGAGTTGTAAGTATGCACATTAATTTGTAAGGTTTGTCTTTTTTATTACCTACTACATTTTTACACATATACACATTTTTACATCATCATGTTATGCATTTTTGGTGTCCTGCTCCTGATGCGACCAAAATGATAGTTCCAACACATTCGGATGGGTACGTTTAGGCTAGGCATTGTTCTATTTTTCACCCAAACATGTCGAAACAGTTTGAGCTACATTGTATCAACGATATCCTTAAAGAGTCCAAAGTGCAAAAAGGCAGCAATCTTTGACGAGATGTTACTCGAAAACTATGTCACTTAGAAACATTTCATCTAAGGCAACATGATCACATAGAGTTCCTCTACAATAACCTCTCTTGATTTTTTATATCTCTGAGGCATTTGCCCGTGGTGAAAGGTTTTCTGCTGCCCTAAAAATCGTCAGAAGGAGGCAGTGTAAAGTTGCAAAGGGGTGTAACTTTCTTTCTGCTCTTGATGCAACCAAACTAACTATTCCAACGCGTCTGGATGGGTACATTTACACTAGGCATGGTCCTTTTTTCACCCAAACATTTCGAAACAGTCTAAGCTACATTGTACTAACGATATCCCTGAAGAGTCCAAAGTGCAAAAAGGCAACAATCTTTGACGAGATGTTACTCAAAAACTGTGTCACTTAGAAACATTCTATCTAAGGCAACATGATTACATAGAGTGCCTCTACAATAACCTCTCTTAGTTTTTTATATCTTTGAGGCATTTGCCCGTGGTGAATGGTTTTCTGATGCCCCAAACATCATCAAGAGGCAGTGTAAAGTTGCAAAGGGGTGTAACTTTTGTCTTGCTCCTAATGTGACCAAACTAACTATTCTAACATGTCTGGATGGGTACATTTACATTAGGCATAGTCCTATTTTTTACCCAAACATGTCGAAACAATCCTAGCTACATTGTATCGACGATATCCCTGAAGAGTCTAAAGTGCAAAAAGGTAGCAATCTTTGACGAGATGTTACTTAAAAATTGTGTCACTTAGAAACATTCCATCTAAGGAAACATGATTACGTAGAGTGCCTCTACAATGACCTCTCTTGGTTTTTTATATCTCTAAGGCATTTGCCCGTGGTGAAAGGTTTTTTGCTTCCCCAAAAATTGTCAGAAGGAGGCAGTGTAAAGTTGCAAAGGGGTGTAACTTTTGTCCTTCTCCTGATGCGACCAAACTGACTGTTCCAATGCGTCTAGATGGGTACATTTATGCTAGGCATGGTCTTTTTTTTCACCCAAACATGTCGAAACAGTCTGAGCTACATTGTACCGACAATATCCCTGAAGAGTCTAAAGTGCAAAAAGGCAGCAATCTTTGACGAGATGTTACTCAAAAACTGTGTCACTTAGAAACATTCCATTTAAGGTAAGGCAGTCAAGTAGAGTGTCTCTACAATAACCTCTCTTGGTTTTTTATATCTCTGAGGCATTTGCCTGTGGTGAAAGGTTTTCTGCTTCCCCAAAAATCATCAGAAGGAGGCAGTGTAAAGTTGCAAAGGGGTGTAACTTTCATCCTGCTCCTGATGTGATCAAACTGACTATTCCAACGCATCTAAATGGGTACATTTACGCTAGGCATGGTCCTATTTTTCACCCAAACATGTCGAAACAGTCTGAGCTACATTGTACCGACGATATCCCTGAAGAGTCCAAAGTGCAAAAAGGCAACAATCTTTGATGAGATGTTACTCAAAAATTGTGTCACTTAGAAACATTTCATCTAAGGCAACACAATCACGTAGAGTGCCTCTACAATAACCTCTCTCAATTTTTTATATCTCTGAGGTGTTTACCCGTGGTGAAAGGTTTTTTGCTACCCCAAAATTTATCAGAAGGAGGTAGTGTAAAGTTGCAAAGCATTGCTAAGAAATCCTCAATACTCAAACACTCCAATGAACTAAAGTAACTTCTTCTTAGGCTCAAATGTAAGGGTACACAAGGGGAAAATGGTGCCTAGATGACTTAGTGCATTTCTATGACTTCATTCACATGTTTAAACGTTTGAGAAACTCTGCTTTACTAAGCACTTGTCCTCATGTCAATGTTAAGCTTTATACCTCCTAGGTGCTCAATTAGGTGATGTCATTAGATACAACTTACCCTTAGGCGCCAATGTAGCTTCTTCAATCGATCACACTTCTAGGTGCTAAAATTTGAGGTCTTGGACTTGTATCTTATTCTTAGGTGCAATTGGATGATCTTCCTAGATCTAGGGGCTCATGATGGTGGAAAATTACATGAAGGGGCACCTAAGTCCAATTTGACATTATATTTGATATTTTATGACTCCAATTGACTAGGAATGGCTCAATTTCTAAAGTACTGACTCAATAATGTAGGTTTAAGGTCTTTTCCTCCTAGGCGCCAATTAATGAGTTCACTAGATGCAATTTCTCCTTAGGCGCCAAAACTAGATAGTAGAGACAAGAGGAGGTGCCTAGCATCAATTTAGGCTCTATTCATTATTTGTAAGACCTTGAATGATTAAACATGCTTGAAGTAAGCCTTTCTCTCTTGGAACTTACTCAATGATATAGATTTGTGATACTTTATCTAAGGCACCAATCTAGATCTATATGGAGGTGAAAGAGCACCCAACATCATGAAGCTTTATACTTGGCATTTTTTATGCTTTAAATAATTATGAAGGTCTTAGGATGACGTTTCCCCTCTAGTTGCCTACTCTTAGATGTCCTTGGATGCAATTTCAATCTAGGCACTCATGGAGGTATTGAATGACAAGCAAAGGCACCTTAGCTTACTTAGCCCATTTCTTTGGATTTTGATGATCTTGACTCTTAAATGCCATCTATTCTCATGTTCTTAAGCTCTCCTCTTACAAGTTGCCATATTGAATGGATTTAAACTCTCTTGTTATGCTTAGGCACCAATTCAAGGTCATTCTGAAGGCAAAGAGCGCCTAGAATCCATTTGACTTAGCTTTTAACATTTCAACAAGTTTAAGCAATGGGAGAGATCTCATCAAGGAGTCCACTCAAAGGATTGTTTCATGTAAACTCTTCCTAGGCTCGAATGTGTGATTAGATGACAAGGAAAGTGCGCCTAAACTCCAAACATTCAATCAATCTTCATATACATACTTCTCTCCTTCAAGGCGCTCAAAGTGGTAAACTCATTCTTCAATTCCTTATTTTAGTTGGTTCTAAGACCTTTAGGCACTATCATTCACCAATTCAAACCTTCAAACACTTTTAAGGCACTCAAAGTGATGTCCATCACCAATCCACTCCTTAGGCGCTCAAATTTGATTATAGAAGCAAGAAATTGTGCCTAAGGTTTATGTTGCTTAAGACCTCCTTTGCAAGGTGCCTTAGATGATGATCAAGGTAAGACTCAATGTAATCTCATAACCTCACCTTATATGCAAGAGGAATTACATTTAATAACCACAATGGTCATTGGGTGCTCATAAGCATATGATTTTGACTATCTTATTCAAAACAACAAACATACTCTTTACATCCCAATATGGTATAATAACAAGAAATTAAGAAATATTTTCAATTGACCAACTCATAAAGAATATGGATCAGCATACTCATTTGAATATTTTCAATTGAGCAACTCATAAAGGATATTAATATTTTCTATTCAACATGATGATTCATTTTTTTTTATATACAACTTTTATCTTTTAGTTTCAAAATGAGGTTTAGGTGATACTTGAATAACAATAGCTAGCTTATTAGATCAACAAACATCCTATGTAATACAATTGGACTTTAAATATTTGAATTAGCCATCTAAAAATATCCATTCAAACGTGGATTTATAATGCAAGTATGGACGCCATCAATAAAAAAGATTTGTATTAACCAAATGTCCATATAGGCATACATCAATATCTGTCGATATAAGTAGAACATATATACAAAATAGCCATATAGGCATACAATGTCAACTATATACAGTACAAAATATATGTCCACAAATGCCATATAGGCATACAACAAAGGAACACAATAAAAAGTCATTCCCCTTTGGCTGGTGAAGAGAATAGATCACAGGTAGCCTTTGATCTTCTAGGGGATGGAGACGCGCATGTGGGTGGTCTACTATGAACCCAAGGGCTGCTCCTCCTATTTAGTTCTTCCTGCATCTTTAGCTGTTACAATAAAAAGTATAGACATTAATATATAGAAATTACATGTTATAAAAAATGAAACATTTAACAAAATAATCACTTACCGCTACCATATAATCTGTCTCCTCACTTGCCTCAGTAGCAAGAATAGGCCGTGGTGATGTCATGTCCTATAGAAACCATCCAGATAGAAATTAAACTTCAAATCAATAATCTTTTGATTTTTCAAAAATAAACAACTATAACAATGAATGTAAATTGAAATTTACTAATCTGCCTCATACCCCTATCAATGCCATGGAGCTATGAATTGCAGAGGTCACACCATGCTCCATTGCCCTCTAAACATTGGGAGGTGTCTCCATAGCCTGCATCATCTAGAAATAAAACAACATTATTCAATTACGAAAACTATAATAGTGATGCAAATCATGGCTCCTAACATACACACATGTTCATCTAAACATGGAAGTACACATAATAAAGCACACAAGTCACATACAAAAATCTAGTAAGTACAATTCATTCATTAAACTATTTATTTTATTACCTCCATGAAGCTTTGAAGTCCACCACCACTGGCAGGTGTTGCCGTGAAATCTCCAATATTAACCTATTCAACATCCAAAATTAGATATTAGAATACCATTCATATAACGATGCTATTCACATGTAATATTTATAATTTTTTACTAGTTACATACCCCGACAGTAGATGATCTAGTGTAATATGTAGGTGGAGAACCACTAAAAACTACATCAAAGCTATGACCCTAAAATTTCATTAAAATAATCAAACTAAATTAGTTAATCTTGCATTTCAAAAATGAAATTTAATAAACTTGCTAATATTTACCTGAGTATCAAGGCTGAAAGTCTCACTCAAGAGGGTATCTATCATCACCATCTGCTCAGCTGTAGATGTAGCCTATGCACCTGCATCCTAACTATCCATGGGGTCATAACCACAGGCTGACCCGCAAGTCTGACAAGTATGGGGTGGGACCCTACTCCTCGTACTATCTCCTAACCCACTCTATGTTGCAGGACTGGCATGCTCTATGATGCTCTGGGTCAAGGCACTAATGGACTGAAGTGTATCAACCTCAACACTCTCCTTCACAATGGAAGGGATAGAAACATGCTTATGGGTTGGTGTGTTGATTACTTGTCTTACTGCCCATTGTGGGTCAACACGTGCCCTTGGTGTATCTTGTGCTGACCCCCCACCTCTACCCTGGAAGTCCCGCATATCAAAATAGTTTGGCACTTTATTGAAGACAAACTCACAGTAGAGTTTCCTCAAAAAGTATTGCGGGACCTCATTATTATTGCATGGAGGATGGTCAAAAACCATCCACCACCTTTGCCCAAAATTATCTTTTATCGCTTGGTTGTTGCATCAATGGATAAGAAACCTCTTGCATGTAATGGGTGGAGGTTGATTTGTTTGTGGGTTTGTGAAAATCTAACATAAGTCTAATTTTGTAATTTGTAATTTTTTCACATCTTGGTATGACAGCTTGTCTGCATAATAGTCTCTAAACTCTCTCCTCTTATCTGTCCAACTAGTTATTGGCTTGCTAATTAAATCTACATTTGATAACATAGATTCAAGAGATTCAGCAAGCGTGGACCTATGCAAGGTTGAAGTGGAAGGATCTTTCAACCTTGTAATTATATCTTCAATTTCTTTTTTATTATTTTTAATTTGCCCCATTATATTTTCTTGTGTTCTAGGGGCATGTCGAGGAATGGATGGAGGAGGTTGTTGTTCCATAGGTATTTCCTCCTCAGGATTTTGTGGATTTTGAGGAGGAGGAGGAGGTGCATTAACATTTCCTAACAATTAATGAAATATACATCAAAAATCAACTCAAACCTACCTATTTAGAAACAAATTCAAACAAAATAAATAAATAAAACTCACTCCTTTAGCATGCTCGACGTTGTGGCGGCATTTTGGCGATGAATCGATAAGATTTTTGTGTTGAATTGAGTTTTGCAAAATGTGAGCATGCTTCCTAGGGTTTGCAGGCTGCGGGTATAGAGGAGAAAAAAGAAATGAAATGAGATAACCTTTTTTTATTTATAACAAGTCAAAATGTGCTTGCATTATAACGCACTCATGTTATAACATGAGCACGTTATGGCTTGGTTTTGACAAACCTTAGGCTCATCATTACCAAACCATAACACAAGCGCGTTATAACGTGCTCACATTTTGCATTTTTTTTTAAAAATAATTTGGCCACTTTTTGGCCCCCCATCTTTTTGCACTTACCCCACTAGGGTCTGTTTGTTGAACACACTAAGATACTAAGATGGGGGGTGAATCAGTATCTAAACAAACTTCAAATCCTCCGGAACAGATCAAAACTTAAACATTACAACATTAACATAAACATGAAAGATCAACACAATGCACATCAACACATAACACCATATATACATGGAAAACCTATGAAGGGAAAAACCACGGTGAGGATTAACTCACAATATATGAAGCTCAAAATTACAACATTTTTTATGGCTGCAACCCAAGGAAGTTACTACTCCTTGAAGAAAGGTTCTAGGGTCACTCCCAAGGAAGCTACAAATCCCTTCTAACTTTTTTTTAGGGCTACAACTCAAGGAAGCAACTAGTCCTTGAACTGTTCAAACAAACTCAAAAAAGATTACAGCATGATAGTCCTTCTACTGTCTGAAATTGATAATGAATCTCACACCTTTGATGATTGCATTTCTACCTCTTTACTCTTCTTCTGATGATTGGATCAATTAGGCACACTCTTCACTTCCCTTCTGCCTAAAAAATATCTTCAAGATGAATCTGGACAACCCTTACTGTATCTGCTCTTTCTCCTTTAGTCACACATCATAATGTATATCATATTCATATTCACAATCATACCTCACCTAGATCAACTAGCTTTACAATATATACATGAAATTACATTGATTACATTACAAGTCAGCCAATCTAACAAGAATATTACAATTTACAAGTTGGCTAGAAATCACACAACATTAAACATGCATAGTGCAAGCCCTATTATGAACTACACACTACTCCAGAAAGAAAAACATGCCTTACGGATCCCAACACATTCTTAGCCGGGTCCTAAACATTCTTCAAAGTATCATCCTTCAAGGAATATCACTCGCACATTTCACAAATTTGAATTAGGTCACCCTTAAGCAAGAACACATGAAGGTTGTAGCACATTGACCATTACAACCTTGGCAGTACTCATGAATGATTAAACATTTCTTGTTCTTCTTCCAAATGAGTCGATAGAACCTACACAACATCTCCAAACACTCCTTGAACTCCACACAACAACAACTTTGTGGCGCATATCATCAACATTCCTCAGTCGACCAGGAAAGAACATAACCCAACAACACCATCATTCCAGACCATAGTCAGTTCTGGAGAGAATAGAAAACACCTTGCGGAGCAGTAAGAATCATCACAAGATCATCAAGATCATCTTCCATCATCCAATTACCATTTCAAGCAGCAACAAGTTGGCACACATCATCAGCATATATTCTGAGAACAATTAGGCATCCTGAACCATCTGTGATACACTTCTGTCATTTGAAAACTGAAATTGCAGACCTCCAAAGCACCTAAAAATGCAATGTAGTGTGCATTGAACATCTCTGAACACGTCCACAAAACCACATGTGCAAACCTTCA
The DNA here is from genome assembly GCA_027924645.1 of Cunninghamia lanceolata. Classification (NCBI taxonomy): domain Eukaryota; kingdom Viridiplantae; phylum Streptophyta; class Pinopsida; order Cupressales; family Cupressaceae; genus Cunninghamia; species Cunninghamia lanceolata. The sequence continues at coordinate 4,906,193 of BSBN01000118.1, forward strand.
CTTGCAGAGGAATGCAGAGCATTCTAATCAACCTTCATCATTACCTGATTTTGTCAGAGCATAGACCGAAACCTTGTTACTTATAACTTTCACTACAGAGGAGAAAATGATTTGAAACTTTGGATTTAGTACCTTTACAACACACTGTACTTATATTCTAAATTGCATGACCATATCTTCAAATGCAGAGGAATGTGGAGCATTTTACTAGGCAATCTTCCAGGCAATGTTTTGCAGCAAAAACCTTCACCAGCTTCTGGAGGCCAGAACCTTCATATAATAACACATAGTTCCTTAGGAACAATAGGAAGGATCATACAACATGCTACAGGTTATCAACAACATCTTCTCATCCTCTTTATAGGTTCTAATTCCCATCTTAATATATCATCTTTCATCTTAATGCTTTTAATTCCCATCTTAATATATGATCATGAAATCATCTCTGTTGACCACAAACATGCTCAATATAGCTTTACCTAACATTAATCAAGGCATGACATCCAACCATGAACATCAACAGCCAACCATGAACATAGTATCATAAGCATTCAAGCATAGTGTCCAAACTAAGTGTTGTCATCAACCACACAAGCACATCAGTGATAACCATACTGAGTGTTGACATCAATGACAACCACACAACCATATGTGCAACACTGGTCCTATCAGTTGGTCTAGCAAGAAGCAAAATACTATTTCTTTATCATCCATAGAGGTAGAGTACATGGGAGTTGTAAACACAACTCTTGAGGCTATTTGGATTCAGGGGTTTCTCACTAAGTTTGTTATTTCATTCAGGCATCCCATAGTCATCTATTGTGACAACTAGAGCACCATTTAGATATGCAAGAATTTGGTCCAGCACCAGTGGACCAAACACATAAATATTCATTTCATTAGAGATCTTAGTCATGGTCATACCATCAACTTAGTTTTTTTCCAGTCTTCAGAGTAGGTTGCTGACATTTTAACCAAACCTTTACTAAGAGCAAGTTCATTCATCTACAAGCTCAAGTCTTGGCGTATAATCTACTTCAGCATCATCATCATCTTTGGAGGGGCTTTCTAGTCCTCTTCATCTTCTTTTCTCTCTTTTTTGGGGGTAGGTTTTTCCCACTACATTTTCTTCCTTTCTCCACTTTATGAGATTGCATTGTACTTGGGTACCTTATCATGCCTAGTTGTTGGGACCTAATTTTTTCTTTGTACCCACCTTAGCTATGCTCAAGGGGGGGTGTTAGTGTATATAATTATCTCATGCTTTATTTACATGCACATGGATAATTCCACATGGCATTAAGCCTACTTAGGTGTCCTAGTTAGTGAGAGTTCACTCGCCACTACATGCAAGTCTTGGGGAAGTTAACCTGCCACTAGTTCCAGTTAGTGGGAGTCAACTTCCTAGTCTTCTCCACTGATTCTACATGGTGGTTTCTTCCCTCTCTTCTATAAATGTACATCATATTCATGGGTAAGTGCATTTTAATGGTTGAATTCAATATTTCATGTCTTTCATTTTTACTTTGCATTCTTTGTTTTCCAACTTGCAAGGGCATGTGATTGCTCGACTTTCGTTGTTCAACCTGTATCTGTTGGATCTAGGGCATACAACTGAGAGGGGGGGGGGGTGAATCAGTTGTATAGAACTTGTTCTCTTTCAAACACTTAATTCTCTGTTGTTGGTTAGCAGCATATCAAATAATCATTCATGGAAGCACAATACATAAACACAAGAGCAGATAAGCATCAACACATTGAACACCAAGATTTTGACGTGGAAAACCCGGTTAAGGGAAAAACCACGGGGTGATTAACCCAAGAATTATTCTCTGTTAGAAGAATAAGGAAAAATGAATGGCACATGCCAATAAGGGCTCACTGCCCGAGCACACTGCTCACAAAGAGGCCCACTGCCTACAAGGAGACACACTGTCTACAGAGTGATAAAAATCACAGTCTTGAACTGGAGAATGACATCTCTACCATGTCCGGATCAGTTCCAATTAAGCCCAACAATCTCTGCTCTGCCTTTCGCACCTTTCTTCGCTACTCCATACTCATCCACATGCTACCTCACTGAAATGAATTCACAAATCATTATTTATACAAGACATCGACTTAGGAACAAGCATCTAAGTCGGCAAACAACCATAGGAGTATCCGCAAGATGAATAACACATCCGGTCGGCTATCACAAGAACATTCGCAGGATGAACAACTCATCCGGTCGGCTAAACAGAGCAATAACTTCATCCGGAAGAATAACTTCAATTCCGGGCTCTGCCATCAATGCGGACCAACAACACAACTTAAACATGATTCAAGAACCTTCACAAGTCTGTCTGAATGTCCGGATACATCCGCACTTTCTCTGCTTACTGGGATCTCTTGTCTTCCTCATCCGGAACTTCAAGAACACAGTCTGTCGCCACTGTCATAATGCAGGAGGTACATCCGGACCTCCAAATTACACACAAATCAGGATGAAACATCACAAGGACATATAAAACACTCCTTCCAATCCGCAGATTATGATAATACAATTCCGGACCTCACCGGACCTTTTTGTGATCCTCTGTCACCTCCGGATACTTGCCGGACCCGGTTCTATACCAGCAGCCATAACTCCTTCAGATCTTCATGCGGACCTCTGAAATCTTAACTGTAGCATCTTAAGACTCATATCTACTAACCCTTTAATCCGCATCCTCCGGTTCTCATCCTATACAGTATATTTACCTTCTTCTCATCACTGTTCTTCACTGTTCCTGACTGAGGCTAATTTTCTCAATATCCTCAGCACAAAGCTCATCAAATCCTTCTTGTCAATGCAGTGTGAGTATGTTGACATCAATGACAACAATGGCTCACCTCATACTTGCAACAATCTCCCCCTTTGTCATTGATGGCAACATATGATGTGAAAAACCATCAAGACAAGAACTTCTCTTTTCTGTCACAGCTCCCCCTATCAACAACAACTCCTCACATGTCTTCCTTTGCTGCTCCCCCTTTGATCATCAACCACTTGTTTTTCACATGTCTTCTCTCCCCCTTTGACATCAATGGCAAAGGGCTCATACTTGCAACTCTCATGCATCAGAATAATACCAGCTGCTCCCCCTTAGTTGCAGCTCCCCATTAGTCCGGATCACAAGATATGACTGTGATAGCCACCGGACTGATGCACATCAGTGCATCTTAGTTCATCACCGGAGGGGCCATGACCCCTAACTTCTCCCGGAGATATTCAAAAGAGTCCTTGGGAAGAGGTTTTGTAAAGATATCTGCAATCTGATCCTTGGAGGGAACATACTCCAATCTGACTTCTTCCTTGTTTACTTGTTCTCTCAAAAAGTGAAATTTGATAGATATGTGCTTAGTCTTAGAATGCAATACCGGATTCTTGGAAATATTAATTGCACTTGAATTATCACAGAAAATTGTGATAGGCTCCTCATATTCAACTTTGATGTCTCTTAGCATCTGCTTCATCCACAAGATTTGAGTGCAACTACCTGCTGCTGCAATGTATTCTGCTTCAGTTGTAGATAGAGATATTGCATCTTGTTTCTTGCTTAGCCAAGAAACCAATCTCTTCCCCAAAAAGAATGCTCCACCACTAGTGCTCTTCCGGTCATCCACATCTCCTGCCCAATCTGCATCTGTGTAAGCATGAAGAGAAAAATCCGGATCTCTAGGATACCATAGACCATACTCAACTGTCCCTTTCAAGTATCTAAAAATTCTTTTGATTGCCATAACATGAGATTCTCTAGGATCAGCCTGGAATCTTGCCACAAGACCAACAGCTTGCATTATATCTGGTCTAGTTTGAGTGAGATACAACAATCCACCAATCATTGATCTATACTTTGTCTGATCTGCCTTTGGAGAATCATCATCTTTGCTTAACTTACATCCGGTTGCCATAGGAGTGTTCATAGGCTTTGAGTCTTCCATACCAAATTTCTTTAACAATTCTTTCACATATTTGGTCTGAGAAATGAAGATCCCTTCTTTTGTTTGAGTAATTTGCAGACCCAAGAAGAAATTCATTTCACCAAGCATAGACATTTCAAACTCACTTTTCATCTGATTTGCAAAAGTTTTACACATACTATCTCTTCCTCCAAAAATGATATCATCCACAAACACTTCAACAATCAGAATGTTTTCATGATCAATTTTGAAATATAAGTTGCTGTCAGCAGTACCTTTGTTGAATCCAATCTGCACAAGATGCTTATCCAACCTTTCATACCATGCTCTTGGGGCTTGCTTCAATCCATACAAAGCTTTCTTCAACTTGCAGACCATATCATTATTATCAGACAATTGAAATCCATCCGGTTGTTCAATGTAGACTTCTTCTTCCAGATCACCATTTAGGAAGGCAGACTTGACATCCATCTGATATACCTTGAAATCTTTGAAGGCAGCAAATGCAAGAAGTAATCTGACTGCTTCAATTCTTGCTACCGGAGCAAAAGTCTCTTCAAAGTCAATTCCTTCTATTTGAGAGTAGCCTTTGCAGACCAATCTAGCTTTGTTTCTGATTACTTCACCAGCTTCATTTAGTTTGTTCCGGAAGACCCATTTGGTTCCAATTACATTCCTGTCTCTAGGTCTGGGAACAAGATCCCAAGTATGATTTTTCTCAATTTGCATCAGTTCATCTTCCATTGCTTTGGTCCAATTTTCATCATTGCAGGCTTCATTTATTGTTTTAGGTTCAATCCTTGAAATCAGACAACATTCATTCTGATCTTGAGCAATATTCCTTCTAGTTTGTACACCTTTGCTTCTGTCACCTATGATCTGATCTTCAGAGTGATTCAGTTTTACATACCTTGGAATTTTGGGAGTATCCAGTACTGCTGTTTCTTGATCAGGCTCATTTAAACCTAACTCTTCTTCCTGATTTACCGGATCAGGCTGACTCTGTTTCACCGGAGAGGATTGAGTTCCTTGAACACTATCTTGGTCATCTTCATCAAATTCATAAAATCTTGAAGGCTTCTCAATTCCTTCATCAACCTTTACATTGGTACTTTCTATCATCTTCCTCAATCTCTTATTGTAACACCGATATGCTTTGCTTTGAGTGGAGTAGCCCAAGAAAATTCCTTCATCACTTCTAGCATCAAACTTTCCTAGATCTTCATCTCTTTTAATATAACACTTGCTACCAAATACCCTGAAATATTTCACAGTAGGAGTGATGCCAAACCAAAGTTCATAGGGGGTCTTACCGGTGTTGTTTCTGATTTGAACTCGATTGAGAGTGTAGACTGCAGTGCTGATAGCTTCTTTCCAAAACATTTGAGGAACATTTGCTTCCAACATCATTGTCCTAGCAGCTTCCTGGATGGTCCGGTTCTTTCTCTCAACTACTCCATTCTGCTGTGGAGTCCTAGGAGCAGACAATTGTCTCCTTATACCCTGTTTCTCACAAAAGTCAATGAATTCACCAGATGTAAATTCACCACCTCTATCAGACCTTAGACACTTTAGTTTCAATCCGGTTTGATTCTCCACCATAGCTTTGAAGATTTTGAACTTCTCAAAAGCTTCTGATTTTTCTTTCAGAAAGGTAACCCACATCATCCGGGAATGATCATCAATTAACAACATGAAATATCTATCACCTTGCAGACTCTTGATTCTTGTCGGACCACATAGATCAGTATGTACTAATTCCAACAATCCGGTAGAAGACTGATCTTTGCTTTTAAAAGAGACTCTGCTTTGTTTGCCTAACTGACATTCTTTACACACACTGTTTGTAGGTTTTATCAACTTTGGAAGATCTCTCACAGCCTGAGTATTGCTAATTTTGATGATGTTATCAAAATTTACATGACACATTCTTCTATGCCATAACCAACTCTGATCAATTTGAACAAACAAACAACTTTTATTTGAACCAACCAGATGAAAGATGTTACCTCTTGTCTGAGTACCGGATGCAATTTCAGTTCCGGAGCTTGTAAAGATTCTGCATTTTCCATTCTTGAACCGGAGATCATAGCCTTTGTCCACTAACTGACCAACACTGAGAAGATTGTGCTTCAATCCTTCAACATATAGTACATTACCTGTTTTGCTCTTACCATCAAAGGAAATAGTTCCCCTACCTCTGATTCTGCCAGCAGAATTGTCACCAAACTTTACCATTCCTCCTTCATATCTTTCCAAATCTAAGAACTTATTCTTGTCACCAGTCATATGGTGAGAGCATCCACTGTCAATAACCCAATCATCCTTTTCTTCCACTTGAGCAGCCAAGGCTTTTTCAACAACTTTGTGATTGACAGATTCAGAGAGCAAGGAATCTTCTTCCTTGATGGCTATAAACACCCACTCATTTCCGGATTTGCTTCCTGGATCTGATTCATCATCTGTTACTCCTTCATTGTCATCTTCTTCATGAACATAATAGCAATTCTTTTGAAACCTTTGTCTGTGAGTATTAGATCTTGCAGATCTCTCCGGACATCTTGAGGCAAAATGACCAATCTTATTGCAGTTAAAACACTTAAAGGGTAGTTTTCCTTCATACTTACCGGATCCTCTTGGCAGTCTCTTTGCAATGAGGGCTTCAAGTTGAGCTGTTTCTGCTTCTTCTTCTTCCATGTCTCTTCTTGCTTGATCATACCATGACATTTTCCTTGATGAGTTTTCACCCGGATCAAATCTCTGTTTGCCTTTCACATAGGCACTGGCTTTAAAAGCAGACTCAGTCTTGGGTGGATCATCTCCAAACTCGGTCATTTCAAATGCAGCTAGTTTGCCAGCCAATTGTTCTCTTGTGACAGTTGTGTGGGCTCTGAATTCATCAATGGCAGCAACTTTTATTTTGTAGACAGCAGGAAGGGATCTTAGGATTTTGCAGACAATCTCATTTTCATCTAGAGTTCCACCAGCATTTCTGATTCCACATACCAGCTCATTTACTCTTGGCATAAAGGTAGTAATGTTTTCATCATCTCTCATTTTCAATCTTTCAAATTTCCCTTTCAGACTTTGCAACCTTGCACTTTTGACAAACTCATCTCCTTCATACAGAAGTTCCAGTTTAGTTAGGATCTCATATGCAGTTGGTAGGTCAATGACATTCGAGAGATCTGAGTCATTCAATGCGCTTAGAAGAGCTTCCTTGGTCCGCAGATTGTTTTCAGCTTCTGTGGTTTCATCAGGAGTTGTCGGACCACCTTGTGGGGGTATATATGGTTTTGAAATCATAGCCAAGTATGCTTTTCCCATACATTCCAAATGACACTTCATGCGACCTTTCCAGAGAGTGAAGTTGGTTCCATCAAACTTCGGACTATCCTTCTTGTATGATGACATCCTGGATCACCTCAAGCGGTTAAGCTCCTATCAGAGGAACTCAGCTCTGATACCAATTGTTGGATCTAGGGCATACAACTGAGAGGGGGGGGGGGTGAATCAGTTGTATAGAACTTGTTCTCTTTCAAACACTTAATTCTCTGTTGTTGGTTAGCAGCATATCAAATAATCATTCATGGAAGCACAATACATAAACACAAGAGCAGATAAGCATCAACACATTGAACACCAAGATTTTGACGTGGAAAACCCGGTTAAGGGAAAAACCACGGGGTGATTAACCCAAGAATTATTCTCTGTTAGAAGAATAAGGAAAAATGAATGGCACATGCCAATAAGGGCTCACTGCCCGAGCACACTGCTCACAAAGAGGCCCACTGCCTACAAGGAGACACACTGTCTACAGAGTGATAAAAATCACAGTCTTGAACTGGAGAATGACATCTCTACCATGTCCGGATCAGTTCCAATTAAGCCCAACAATCTCTGCTCTGCCTTTCGCACCTTTCTTCGCTACTCCATACTCATCCACATGCTACCTCACTGAAATGAATTCACAAATCATTATTTATACAAGACATCGACTTAGGAACAAGCATCTAAGTCGGCAAACAACCATAGGAGTATCCGCAAGATGAATAACACATCCGGTCGGCTATCACAAGAACATTCGCAGGATGAACAACTCATCCGGTCGGCTAAACAGAGCAATAACTTCATCCGGAAGAATAACTTCAATTCCGGGCTCTGCCATCAATGCGGACCAACAACACAACTTAAACATGATTCAAGAACCTTCACAAGTCTGTCTGAATGTCCGGATACATCCGCACTTTCTCTGCTTACTGGGATCTCTTGTCTTCCTCATCCGGAACTTCAAGAACACAGTCTGTCGCCACTGTCATAATGCAGGAGGTACATCTGGACCTCCAAATTACACACAAATCAGGATGAAACATCACAAGGACATATAAAACACTCCTTCCAATCCGCAGATTATGATAATACAATTCCGGACCTCACCGGACCTTTTTGTGATCCTCTGTCACCTCCGGATACTTGCCGGACCCGGTTCTATACCGGCAGCCATAACTCCTTCAGATCTTCATGCGGACCTCTGAAATCTTAACTGTAGCATCTTAAGACTCATATCTACTAACCCTTTAATCCGCATCCTCCGGTTCTCATCCTATACAGTATATTTACCTTCTTCTCATCACTGTTCTTCACTGTTCCTGACTGAGGCTAATTTTCTCAATATCCTCAGCACAAAGCTCATCAAATCCTTCTTGTCAATGCAGTGTGAGTATGTTGACATCAATGACAACAATGGCTCACCTCATACTTGCAACAGTATCGACATTCCATCCAGAGTTTCCTATAAATCTAACACTAATAAATTAACATTAACATGTTAATTTATTATTTATTACATTATTCTATGTCATGCACAAATAATTCCTAACACCCCCCTTTAGTTCTAACATAGGGACTTTATTCTAGTGTTGTAGTATCGATGGTTGGCATGTCTCATTTATGCCCCTTCAATGACAAATTTCTTAGGATGTCAGTTTCTACTAATATGCATCTAATTAAAGTGTGTAAATACAAAATCTATTACACCCTTATGAATCCAAAATCCTTATTTCTCCATTTGTACATAATGTTGAAAAAAATACAATTTCACCTCTATCTTTTGCATCGAATTGATTAATGGATATTAACAAAATTCTCAAACAATTTATGCATTTTTGTTCTTCTCTTCATCATCTTTCTAGAACAGTTTAAATTTTTAAACTTTACTATAAAATGGGAAAGATATTGTAGTTTTAGTGAGACTGATATAAAAAACTTTCTGCAACACCAAAGATTTTTGCAACTTTGAATGTATAATTTTTTTTTTTTAAATTCTGATTTTTTGATATGGAAATTTATAAAATGGAGTGAAAACTATAAAAAGAGTGAACAAGATAGAGAGAGGAGAGAAACCAAATGAAGGAACAAGATGGAGAGATAAGAGAAACCAAATGTAAATGGATGATGAATGTCATAGATTTGCATGTGGTCCACACTACGCCTTTGTTGACAAAATGAAAGAATAAAATGTAGATGGATGATGAATGTCACAGATTTGCATGTGGTCTGCACTACATCTCTATTGATAAAATGCAAGAATGATGGATAGACACCAATGGATATTGCACGTGGTCCTCACTGATTGGTTGTTATATGAAGTTCTTTGGAGAAGGAAAGATGAGTGAATGGAAGCCGAGTAGAGAGGTCTCACAAGAAACCTGCTTTGATACCATATTGAAAATTGAAACATGAAGAGCCAAAGGCTCAAACACAAAAATCAATCATTCATCTTCAACACACCAATGATTACATTCTATGGCTTTATAAAGCCATTCAACTTACTAACTACCCAAACCACTAACGACAAACTAACACATAACTAATAACTAACTTAAAAATAACATCTAATAAATTATCATTAACATGCTAATTTATTATTTATTACATTATTCTATGTCATGCACTAATAATTCTTAATAGAAAGAAAATCCTACATTTCATATTTTTACACCATGTTAATATTCTATGTGTAAGTGCTTCAAATGTTTACCCCAAGTATGACAAACTTTAATTTTTAGGAAAAATGCTTCCACTTTTCAGTTAAAAAGAAGACCTAACTTCTTGCACTTACCAAAAGCTTGTTCCCAAATCCTAAATTTTTATATCTATCAATGTCACAAATACTTGACACCAATATGATAGTTAAATTATAGATGAACAATTATATTTGTATGTGAAAAGTGCACATGAAAATAACCTTTAAATTTCCATCTATAGACTTTTATTGAGACTATAAATGGAAGATATATATAGCAAATTCTTACTTATTTAACCATTAAATTAACTAAATAAAAGATATATGGGGCAAATTTCTATTTCTTTAACCATTAAATTAAATTCACACTATTTAATTATTTTTAACATTTTGCATTTAATCCTTTCTTAGGATAAACTCACTAATAGACATATTAGAGATCTCAATGAGCCATCAAAATTGTTTGAAACCTCTTCATCTTCACAATAATTATGTAGTCCCATAATATTAGAAGAATTTACACCAACTTATATTAGTATTTTAATTTTTATCTTTCAAAACTGATATATCAATTGAAACTAATTGTTAATTTGGTGAATTGTTATTTTAATATCTAAATCAAAGATCAATTGTTAATTTAGAGTCTAGGAATCATATTGAAATTTATATATGTTGAAGTTGTTGATATCATTATTAATTGAACTATTAATTTGGCAAATTGCATTAATTTAGTATCTAGGTATTAGATCAATTATTAATAAATAATGTTTAAGATTTAGTGTTAACATGGTTTAGGGTTTTGTGTTGATGGTCTAATGTTTGGAGTTCAATGAAATGTTAGTTTAGGGTTTAAGGTTAGTTGATTTAAAGTTTATATTAATTAATTTAGGGTGTTGTGTACATAATTTATGGTTTTGAAATAAAATTTATTTATATACACAGGCACATACATTTAAAAAAATATAAACATATAAATTTTTAATCCAAAACAAAATTTTCATTAAAAATTTCTATTAAAAATTCTAGTTGCTAGGAAAAGGGTGAAACCTACCTCATATTAACAATTATAAAAGTTTGGAGAAAGAGGGGCCACGTATAAGGAAGTGGTCCCAGTATGCGACAATGGGTGAAATTGGGCGAATAAGATTTTGAAGCACATTTAACTAAAAGGAATTCTTGAAAATAACCCCATTTTTTTTTTGTTATTTCTTGTTCAAACTTATTCAACCAAAAATGTTTCTACGGAATAAACTATTCATGCCATATATGTGCCACGCAAGGTCCCATGAGTTTTGAGCAAAATTGTTTTGGCCAAAAATATATTTAATCAAAATAGTCAACCAAAACCACAAGTTGACATAAAAGATGACACAACTTTGAACTTTTACCCTCATAAATACACAAGACTATTTGAAAATTATGTGAGCTATGTTTTAGGGTGACCTATGGTATAGAATTCTATGTGAACCATATTATGTTTTTAAATGTTTCAATGGACTATTTATATTAAAATCTTCAATAGTAACTATAACAGGGATCTAAAAAATGCGTGTTATAATATGAAAGCTAATATAGCCATTATTCATTCCCCAAAAAGTGGTGTATTCCACTGGAATTGTAGGAAATGAACATGCTTGTGTGTTATGTTTTGTATGAACCCAAGGAGCTGATGACATTGAAGGCAAAAATGTTCAAGTATGTGTATAAATTGTGATTGCTTTGGCTTCCAGATGTTTCCAAAGAAGGACACTTTACTAAGGAATTCTCCTTGGAGAATTTGAGACGGCTAAGCTTGAGAAAATATTCATCAAAATGGCTACCTCAAGGAATGAACTACCTTGTCATTCTTGAAGTGACCGATAGCCAGATCACTCATTTGTGGGATGAAACAACAGAAGAAAATCCACTGTAAGTAGTACATATTTTTTATCCTTTAAATTATGTAATCAAACAGATACTTGATATCAAAATTTTTATAACTTGTGCATGTCATGATATTTGAACAGATGAGGCCTGGGAAACTTAAAGTGCCTTTTTTGAGGGGATGCATATCCTTGGAGAATCTTCCTGCTACACTATGCTATACACCATTGCAGATGTTGGGTGATGTAAACACTCCTTGTCTCTGGTTTGCAACATGTTTCAAACTGATGTAAACTCTCTTTGTCTTTGATCTTGCTCGCCAACACATTAGCCATACCTTCACCATTCTACTTAAACATCATCCATTTCAAATGTCAAATAGTCAATAGCAATTTTACACCTCATTGGCAACAAAAAGTGGTAAATATTTGTCTCTCCAAAACCACTATCCAATATTTTATGCCCAATTAACCTTTAACTGTTGAAGTGGATGATATTCAAGAACAACCTACGTTCACATTGTCTCTCCAAAGCCACTATCCAACGTTTTGTATAGAAAAGCTAGATTCGTATTCACTAGCACTGTTCTCTCATCCACTTCAATAGGCTCTACCTGTAAAATTTGTGAAGAGCTGCAAATTACACTTGCACAAATTAGAGTGAATAATAAACTATGAACAATTTCATTGATTGCATTGCTTTCATTGTATTTGCATTACAAATTGCTTAGGAATTAGTACAATATATATAAGGAGAAGATGAGCCATCTAGAAAAGCAATTGCCAACTAGAAAAGCAACTGCCAACTAGAAAAAAAAGGCATGCAACTCCATGCAAGATTTGCACAACTAAGTAATCAGGTTTATGCAAGATTGCACAACTAAGTAATCATTATTTTAGTAACCTAACTACTAGCAAACATATCTAGAGGAATATCCTAGAATAGAAATTCTACACTAACACCCCCCTTAAGTGTAGCTAAGTGAAAAGAGAGATATGGGTCCCACCAACTAAGCCTGATCATGTACCCAATTACAAAGAGGAAAGGAGAAAACCCAAGTGGAAAAACTCTTAACAATTTATTTAAACATAGAAAGAAGAAAACTACAATTGCCGATGAAGAACTATAGATAAATCCAGTGACATGATATAGTTTAGAATCATAGAAACCACTGCACGATCACCTCCAAGATACTTTGAAATTGTAGTTCGGTATTTTAGTTTACACTTTTCAACTGGATGGGGATGAATAGACAAACACCTAGTCTCTAACTATAGAAGCTGATCATCGAAAGATTTGATGATTGCAGAGATGTGCTTCGAACAGTATGAAGCTTCGGCAGTTAATTAGTAACTTTATCATTTGTTTATTCAGAAGCATAATGCAAGAAACCTATACTAGATACATTAAGTAGAAACCCCCAAATTTTCCTAGATCTTTATCATGTGGTGCTCGCAAAGCACGTACAATTTAAAGAAACAAAGGTTTTTACAAAGCCCCAAATTTTCATAGATCTTTATCATGTGGTGCTCGCAAAGCACGCACAAATTTTAAAGAATCAAATGAGAAAAAAAATCAAGGAGCATGCAAAAATAAAGGGGAAGTAACATGCATGCATCTAAAAACAAAGGTTTACATTTACCTCCGTGGTGGTGGAAATCTTCACAAAAATCTACATGCACCTAGAAACAAAGGTTTACATCTACCTCCATGGTGATAAATTTGCACAGTATAAAACTAATTTGCACTCAAACTAATCTAGCTCTGATACCATGTAAAATTTGTTAATTAGTCAAGCTGCAAATTACACTTGCACAAATTAGAGTGAAGAATAAACTGTGAACAATTTCATTGATTGCATTGATTTCATTGTATTTTCATTACAAATAGCTCAGGAATTAGTACAATATATATAAGGAGAAGATGAGCCATCTAGAAAATCAACTACCAACTAAAAAAGCAACTACCAACTAGAAAAAAAAGGCATACAACTTCATGCAAGATTTACACAACTAAGCAATCAGCTTTATACAAGATTGCACAACTAAGAAATCATTATTTTAGCAACCTAACTACTAGCAAACTTATCTAGAGGAATATCCTAGAATAGAAATTCTACACTAACACTACCCAAATCACCTTGGAATAGTCATTGGGCATTTCTTGAACGAGGCAGCGGGAGGGCCATCTTCGGCACCTTATCATGGATGGAGGATTTCCCAAAAGTTGTCCAAAGAAATGTCAACAACCACCCATAATCTTTCTGAATGTTGTTGGTAGTACCTCACCAAGTATTTCTCATGAAGGGGAACTCACTGCATATTAAAAAGATAAATGCAGTAGACTAAAGAGAATAATGTAGAACAAATCCAACATTTAATAAATATCCTTATAAAAGAATTGTTAAATCTAAGTTCACTATTAATAACACAACACTGTTCCTAGAATCTAATTCTCTATCTCATTTTACAAACATGCGCTGCTATATCAGCCCCATCAGGCACCATCAGTAAATGACTCCTAATTTGACTCTTCCTCCCAAAAATAAGATATAATTAATAGCTCTTTTTCTAGTCCCACAAAGATTGAGCAGTTACAAACAATTGTTAGTGCAATTTCCCCTAAATTCGTAATAGCCCAATAATGTAGGAAGAAACATTTTAGTAGCTTCATGATTTAAAGGTGAATTGGTTTGCATCATTCTCCCCTTCTTTTCAAATTTTTGAACCTTCTAGTTAAAAGATAATTTATTTGAAAATAAAGTTTAAGAAAGATAAAATACCAAGAAATTTAAGAACTCAACTATTACTATTTTTTTTTGGTGAAGTACGATTGCTTTTACTCTAGGATGCTACTGCATCATACATCTAGGTGAGAGTTGAGCTAAATGGTAGAACCATCCTTTTGATTGAAAGAATAATGCCATGACTTTCCCTTCCACCAAATTAGATACTTTTACAATTTTTCACATCTTTTCTTCCTCTGCTTCCAACTATATTTTGGACCATAAATTATCCTCCCTACCAATTTGTCCTCTTTGTCTTTTCCTAGCTCCTTGTGGGCTTAGACCCACTTCTAGTAGTCCTTCTCCATCAAAATCCATCATGGCTCTTCTCATCATTTGTCCAACCTTCTATCATCTTTTGGAGATAATTCTCAAGACTATGAACAATATCAAAATAGTAAAAGATAGAGAAAATTGATTCCATCAAACTTAAACCAAGGGAAAAATTTCATTGATTCTTTTTATGAACATTAACTCAAATTAGCTAGTCAAGCAAATAAAACGTAGCATCTAGAAAGAGTTAAATACATAGAAAATGAAGAGTGGAAGGACTCACAACTATCTCTAGTCATTCTGGAATATATATGAAACAACAACAATTACAAAAACAACATAGCTTATAAGAAGATTTATAGTAGAACTAATCAACATACAACACATCATTAATATTTTGTTTAGATAAAAAAACATGAACAATTACCAACTATCAAACACTTCCCCTCTTTTATAAATCATGTGTTGCCATCTTAGCCATCAAAGGCCTCCCTAAATATATCTCAAGAAGTGCACACAACAACCAATACCTAACTGAACTCTCTAAGATTAAAAAGTAGCTCATTAAATTTTTAATTAGCATTTGTATCTCCTTTCCTAGAATAAAAGGCAATTTCAACCATTACTATTATTAGAAAGTTAATTTTCTTGATTCGGTGGTTAACAATTTACACAATTCTCCCCTTCTTTTCAAAATTTTGAACCTCTTGGTTCAAGGATAACTTTATTTAAAATCAAATTTCAAGAAAGCAAAAATGCCAAAAAACTCAAGAACTTTGATGACTACTATTTTTTGTTTCGAGTGATGCAAAATCACTTTTATTCTAGGATGCTACTACATCAAACATCTAGGTAAGAATTTAGACTATATGGTTGAACAATCCTTTTGACATAAATAATCAAGGAACAACATGCCCTTTCACCAAGTTAGATACCTTTCTAACTATCACGTTTTTTCTTCCTCTGCTTCTAGCCTCTTCTTAGATTAGAAATCATCCTCCTAGATATCAATTTGTTTTTTTTCTCTTTTCCTAGATTCTTGTGGGCTTATTGATCATCCACTAAAATCCATTATGGCTCTTCACATCACTTGTCCCACCTTATATTGCACCTACACATAAACCATTTAAAACAAAAATCAAGTTAAGGGAATAAGAAATTTCCATAGGTTCTTCATCCTCTATAATATGCCATATAGGCATGCTTTCCAATTCTTCTTTTATGAGGAGATCTTCATTTCCTAGCACTGTGTGATGTCTATAAAGATTTGATTACTCACAAAATAACTCTTTCTTTGCACCATCCTCCTTTTTTGCACAACAAATGTATATGCGTATGTTCTTTCTCTCAATTATTCTCATTTCTTCTCTAAGAAAGAGATGTTATTCTTCTCTAGTATTAGAAGTGCATGCTTTCCAATTCTTCTTTTATGAGGAGATCTTCATTTCCTATCTCTGTGTGATGTCTATAAATCTTTGATTACTCACAAGACAACTCTTTCTTTGCACCATCCTCCTTTTTTGCACAACAAATGTATATCTGTATGTTCTTTCTCTCAATTATTCTCATTTCTTCTCCAGAAAGAGATGTTATTCTTCTCTCTTTTCATCAATTATGAGATTTTCAAGACATCCCTCTAGATGCTCATTGTCTACTATGTTCTCTAAAACCAATAAGGCTCCCAAATATCTCCATCTCTACTATAGCTTCATCTCTAATTTGGATTGCTTCTATCCCATAACATCTTGGGCCACCTTTTGTGAAAGGCTATATTCCTCTTCATTGTAGTCTTCAAAGTCTTCTCCTCTCCCATTGTAATCCTAAATATTTTCCCTTTCTTCAAAGTAACACATCTCAACATCTTCATCTCACTCATCCTCTTCATCATCATCCCAATCATCCTCTTCATGGTCATCCCATTCATATATCCCATCTCTCTCAAACTCTTTATCGATCACATTTAAGGGCCTTCCATTCATTGATAATTTTGCCAACTCATCAAGGGATTTAATCCTTCC
This sequence comes from Cunninghamia lanceolata, assembly GCA_027924645.1. Classification (NCBI taxonomy): domain Eukaryota; kingdom Viridiplantae; phylum Streptophyta; class Pinopsida; order Cupressales; family Cupressaceae; genus Cunninghamia; species Cunninghamia lanceolata. Next base: position 4,923,102 of record BSBN01000118.1, read on the forward strand.
TTGTTCAAGTAGGTCTATTCCTTAGCTAATCCTAGATTCCATAACTTTCCTTTTTGAAAATAACTCTTTCTCACAAGGTGAGTATTTATTGTCACCATTCTTTTTTCCTTCTCACAACCCTTCAAGGCCTTTGCTACAATTTTGTTTTTATTTTCTTTCTTATGATTGCATGTGTTATATTGCTTCAACATCCACTATAACTCCTCTAACTCAAACTCTAATCTTTGTAGCTTTCTTTGTTGGTAATTTTTTTTCTAACTTGGTTGTCATGTTTTTCACATCATGACACAACTCCATCTATGCATCCTCACCCATAGCCATAGTTGTCCTCTAAGCTATTCAAAACTCTTTCTCATGAATTCTCCACTCCTAGCATCTTAGGATGCTCTAATACCAAACTAATGTAGACAATCCTTGTCTTTGGTTTGCAACATATTTCAAACCAATGTAAAACTCTCCTTGTCTTTGATCTTACTTGCCAAAACACTCACCATATGTTCACATTGTCTCTCCAAAGCTGTTATCTAGTGTTTTACACCAAGAAGCTAGACTCATATTTATTAGCTAATGATAAATATGGACTACTCTCTCATCCACTTTAATATGCTCTACCCAAGTCACCTTGGAATAGCCATTGGGCATTTCTTGAATGAGGTAGTTAGAGGGTCATCTTCAGTACTTTATCATGGATGCAGGATTTCCTCATAATTGTCCAAAGAAACATAAGCAACAACCCATATGTAATCTTTTTGAATGCTACTTGCAATACCTCATGATGCAAGAGCATCCCTAGTTCAAGAGAAATCTTGTATCAACCAAAAACATTTGCATTTCAATTTGTTTGCAGTTCAGTTTGTTTCTTTTCATTTTACACTTTAGTTTAGGAAGTTCAGTTAGTAGCAGTTTCTGTATTTTGGTCCACATTCTATTGTAGTTGCATTCCAGACCTTGCAGAGATAGACTTAGCATTTAGACATGTTCATCTACATTATATCTAGAATTTAGAACATTTGAATCAAGTACTGGAAAGATATCGCTAGCAGAAGATCTACTATTTTCTCAGAATAGAGCATCTTGATAGTCTCAGATAATCAGCTAAAGGAGAAGACCTACAGAGCATTTCTTGACTTGTGGAGCCTGATGACACATCATTCAATGATTTTAGTTTGTGGTCAGCCTTCCCTGAGATCCGTATGTAATTACATTCATTTGCGGAGGAATTCTTCATGATTAGGTCAGACCTATCCATGTACACACATTACAACTCTTCATTGGGGTTTGTTAGATCTTCCTTGGCCAATACGGAGGAACCTATGGTTCTGGAGATGATATATAATGATGTAATAGATGTGTAGGAAAGTAGTTAGCAATAGATTCATAATCCTTATTTTAGATTTTGAGCGAAGGAGCTTCAAAGCTATATCTTGTGCATATTCTAATATTCTGTAATCAGGCCTATGAGACCAATTATAAGCCCGCATGTTGCTAGCCCATTTGTATTTGAATTCTATGATATACTAAAGGACTAAATCTACATTTGTTTTATATCTTTGAGTTGTTTCCGTTGTGTTTAATCTTGCTGCACGGTCTAGACAGTTCATTCTATGAACCCTCCTATCGTGACTGCACCAAGTGGTATCAGAGTGAGAGTTTGAATCTTTGGGAGAAAATTGAGTGAAGTGGGCAAAGGAATTCTGTAAGATCTTACTATGGACAGATCACCAATCTGAGGCAGGTTGCTTATGTTGCAACCGATCACCGATTGTGAGGCAGTTGCCACCTTGTATCCTGATCGTTGAACTTGAGGCAATTTGTACTTGATCCTAGGAAGATGCCACCGAGGAGAGTTGTTGATGTTGGAACAATGGCTGGTAGAATGGATGAGATGATGGAAATGATGAAAACAATAAGAATTTGATTGGATGCTGTCGAAGAAGATAGGCGAAGAGGACTGACACTGAGACCTAATGTTGAAAGTTATGATAGAGATGAATTTCAATCTGTTGAACAAATTGGTGAAACTCAGGAAGTGAGGAAGAAGAAGAATCAGATCAAGTAAAGTTGTTGTGAGCTATTTCAAAGATCAGAAAAAGACCTAGAATTGATGTATCAAATTACACTGGCAATTTGAACCTTGAAGAGTTGATTGACTGGATAAATGACCTAGAATAATACTGTGAGTATGAAGAAGTTGAAGATCTAGAGAAGGTGAAATTTGCAAAGACAAAGTTGAAAGGACGTGCTACTATATGGTGGGAAGAAGTTCAATTGGATAGAAATAGAAGAGGGAAAGAAAAGATTACAAAATGAGATAGGATGGTGATAAAACTAAAGAATCAATTCATACCTGCTGACTATGAGTTGGAACTATTGAAGAGATTGCAAAACTTGAGACAAAAGGACAAATCTGTGAGGGAGTATACTAAAGAATTCCATAAGATGATCATAAGGAAAAGACATAGTGAAGCAAGCAAGGAGAAAGTGGCTAGACATATCAATGAACTGAGATTGAACATTCAAGAAGAACTAAGCTTGGTAAGGATGACATTGTTGGAGGAAGCATATCAATTTGCCCTAAATGTTGAAGAGAAGTTGAATAAGAGGCATGATCAGAGACAGAGAGGCAGAGGAGGTAAATTTTAGAGAGGTAGAACACTTTCTGGAGGAGATAGATCACATCTGGAGAAAAGCAAGCCTGACAGCCCATTCAAGAAGGATAACAGAGATAATGATGCTTACCAGAGAGATGACAAAATTTTTCACTGGAGAGGAAACCCTAGTGCATACCGAACTGAAGGATACCGAAGAGAAGGAAGAGGATTTGATAAGAAGACATTCAGAGGTACTTGTTTCAAATGTGGAGGTGAAGGGCATAGAGCATTTGAGTGTAATCAGGGTAGTACAAGCAAGAGAACAAAGAACAGTGGAAGAGAAGCCTGTGTGGAAGAAGAACCTATTGGATCACCTAGTTCAGTTGGTAAACCTAAGAAAGGAGAATCACTCGTGATGAGGAGAGCACTATTTCAAGTAGAGACAAATGAGGAACCACCACAGAGGAAAAGTTTGTTCAGAACCATATGCAAATCAAGAGGTAAATGTTGTAAAGTTGTAATTGATAGTGGTAGTTCAGATAACCTAGTTTTGGAGGAGATGGTGACTAAGCTAAAGTTGGAGAGATTGAAACACCCTAAGCTCTATCAAATAGCATGGATTCAAAATGATCATAAGGTACTGATGAGTGAACAATGTTTGGTGAAATTTCATATTGGATCTTATCATGATGAAGTTTTGTGTGACATTATGCCTATGGATGTTTGTCATATCTTGTTGGGTAGACCTTGGAAGAAAGATAGAAAAGCTATACATGATGGGAGGAAGAATACATACACTATAACATCGAATGGAAAGAGAATTACTTTGATTCCTTTGGAAGATGATCCTAAGAGTGAAGTATGTGGGAATGCTAGAATCTGTTTGGTAGATGGAAGAAAATTTTTGGATGGTTTGAGACATGAGAATGTGTTATGCTTTGATTCCCAAGTGTTGAAAATAGGGTAGACAACTAAGAGTGGGGGTGAATTAGTTGTCACAAAAACTTTAACACTTGCAACAATTTATCTTCTTTATCACTTATTAACAAATTAAGGATATAACCATGGAAGCATAAATCAACAATACATGAGAAGAAACATAATCAACACACATAACACCAGGATTTTACGTGGAAATCCGGTTAAGGTAAAAACCATGGTGGGGGCAACCCACAAGAAATTATACTCTATTAAAAGTATTACAAATGGGGAAGGGACATGCCTTCAAGGTGTACTGCCCAGAGCTCACTGCTCCAAGAGGCTCATTGCCTACATAAATGATTACAAGAAGGTTACAGAATGTTTGAACTAATGAATAGCATCTACCAATGTAAAAATTTAGTTCCGGTTAAGCACATAATACCGATCTTACACACTTCATCCTTACTCTACCCTGTTTCACTCTTTGGCCATAATCCAAGCTTAGATCTTCACCTTTGCACTTCTTCCTGCCCTTATTGCACTTACTCCATCATTACATCACAATCTCACACCAAAATATTTGAATCCATCAGCTATATATATTTGCATCAAGAAACTCAATCAACTGTAGTTGACTTCAAGAAAACTTAGAACATTTATTAAGAACTTTGCTCTGTCAGCTGAATCCATACACAATCAACAACGTGGAGCAAAAACATGTGTACTAAAATCATCAATCATGTCGGCCAATACCACTGATTATCACAAATTGCTTAACTAATAGCTTTTCTTCATCCGGACCAAGATTAAATGCTAGGTCGACCTATTCTTCTTCTAACTATACTGACTAACTGGAACCCGATACTCAGATGCTTATAACTTTTGAATACTTCATCACCAAAGGGTAAATTTATGGATTTAGATAGTCTCGACAATCCTTATCACTCCCTCAGATCCACAACACACTGTGATTTACCACTGGAGAGATCCAGACCAAGATATTGGACCCTGTCACATGCTCTGTTTCTGACTACCCGAGTTTAGACAAATCTTCACTCTGACTTCCAGTATGAACAAAGTATGTAATGTGGATGTGTAGGATAGACTTAGTTACCATCAATGACAACACCTATCATGCATAGGAGTGTCTCTTGCCAACAATCTCCTCCTTTGGCATTGATGGGAACACTTAGTGAAAAATGACTAAGTGTTGGAACACCTCCCCCTTACTATGTACACTTATGCTTTTCACTATTCTCAGTGCTCCCCCTTTGCTAAATTCCTCATTTTTCACTGCTCTTCACTCCCCCTTTGACATCAATAGCAAAGGGTGGGATCCATAAACTAAACTTTATGCAAAAAATTTATGTATAAGGGTCAAAACTCTACATACTTTCGCATACAGTTCTTAGGCTTTGTTCATCAGCAAAAAGATATCACCAAAAATGTATTTCAACTTTTTCAAATCACTGTCCTAGTTCTTTTTAATATTGCCCAAGATAGATATGTGCCCACTAAACAAAAATGCTAGTGATTCTGCCTTTTGAAGGCTAGTGGGATCACGAGTAGCAGCTCCTGCTTGGGACTCTGCCAATATATCATACATAGTTTCTAACTTAGGGGAGATTAGTCCCCGGAGCTCATCCAATCTACCCAGAACTTTGGCCTTTTCCTTCTCCAGGTCACTCAATTCATTTCGCAGACTCACTACTTGGCATTCTTTGGTAAATGATAAACTCGGTTAAAGGACTATATGTCTGAGATATATTATATAGTTTGAGCTCTATGTCCTTAATCTTTTTCTCAATATCCTCAACAACTTTAAATCTATTTAGACTAAACTTATAGATCTTTGCACCTTCAGATAGGGTAATTTGAATACTCTTTACACTGGTATCAATCCCAGATCTATCATAGCTAAATATTTTCTTTACCTCAACAAACCTTTTCTCATTGAATTCATTTTTGACTAACTTCTGCAGACTTCTCTAGAGTTTCAAAATGAGAACTTACTGAGTTTATTAGACTTTTCAACTGGCCAGAGGGAGATGCATATGAATCCTTCTAAAAGGTGGGTATGATCTTCTCCAAAATCCTAGAAGCAAGGCCAAGAAACTCTCTATCTTCTATGTGAGACTTTAAGATATCTTCTCTTGCCTTGGCTTGAGCAATAGAGGCCAATTTTATCTTCTGCATTGGAGATAAGGAATCAAAATTGATTGGACCTTGTATTATGTCCTGAACTTCTTCAATTTGTTTTATCTCTTTCCAAAATTTCTTTCATTGCTTCTATAGTGTCTCTTGCCTAGAATGATGTTTTTGACTTGTGCTCTTCAGGGCCTCCATCTCCTCCATTTTGAGAGTCAACCATGTTGTCCTGCTTATCATTCCTTTTCTCTACTTCTACCTTTTCTGCATCTTCATCAGAAGCATTCTTGCTTTTATCTTTCTTAGAAATATCCTCTACATTCTCATCCAGAGGATTTGGGGTATCCTTAGTGGTAGTTTTATCAGGATCCTCAACATCCAGAATGGGGGAATGAATTCCATCATCAGTTTCTTTAACTTGTTCTTCTTTCATCATTTCTTCATCTTCTTTATTCAGTGATTCTTCTTCCGAAATGGAGTCATCATTTACTCCAGTTTGTTACTTATTTTTCTGCTGCTCTTCATCATTCAGAATTGATGCTTCCTTAGTATCAACTGGTTCTTCTATGACAATATTGAATTTATTTTTGTCCAGAGATTTCTTCGAAATTTGCTTTGTTTCTTTAACTACCTCATCCAGTTCTCCAATGATCAGCTTATTCATTTAGATTTTGCTTCTGAATTCCTCTTTGACTTCTTTAAGAATCTTATCTACTTCTTTTCTAGAGATTACTAGACATAGACTAGACATTACATATTCCCTTAGCTCTAGATCTTTTGCTTTAGTAGCTTCTTTTCTTATTTCCAGAATATTTCTTAAGCTCTTAGGAACATCTGACAAAATCTCTACTAGTGCTCTATTGAATACCTTCAAATATTTTACAATAGCATCTTCCAAAATTCTTTTGTCAGCATCACTGTAATGATCATAGAATTTAGTTATTGGTTTTAGGTTTCCATCTACAGTGATTGTTTTAACAATGTCCTCTACAGAAGGAACTAGCTTCTTAGCACTTGCTTCTGGCTTATGCCTTTTTCTTAGCTTTGTGCTTCTGGAGGTCTTCTCCTTAAACACTTTAGCAACTTTAGTTTCGGAGGCCTTTAGCTCTTTAACCTCATCATTTGAGTCAGTTTCTTCATCATCCACTTCCTCCATACTGACATATGTTCTTTTTCTTTTTACCTTTGTCCTTTTTCCTTCCTTACTAGAGGGTTTTTCTGTAGTAGGAGAATGTGATGCACCAAAGGTTATGCCTGTACTCCTTGTAGACCTTGACTTGGAGGGAGGTTCTACCAGAACACTTTCTTGTTTCCTGTCCTGCTTCTCCTTCTCAGCATTTTCTGTTCTTTCCCTGAATTGCCTCATAGCTTCTTTAGTAAGGCCTAAATTCTTGGCCAACTTCTTGACTTCTTTCCTTACTTTCCTTTTGGTTTCAGGAGCCTTGAATTAAACATGCATTTTTTTGTGAAATTTCTTCATAAGTTCCAAATCTCTCAACAGAATCATCCTTGGGTTTTCTCAAGAGATGTTGAGTATACATATCCAAAATTTTCTCATCTACCTCATACCCCATGGGCATGATCCAAATAGTTCTGGGTTCTACTGCTTCCATTAAGCACTGATTAGTGTCCACTATAAAACATATTTCATTCTTGTATTTCTCAACAACCAATTTAGGGATTCTTTCTCTAGAATGCATCATAATCTAAAAATTCTTGAAGTATCCCCAGATTGTAGTTTTCTATGCTTTAGAGTCACTGATGTTGTGTAGATGATTTTTTATCTGAATAGTAACTAGCATGTCATTAGTCCAGTGCACACCCTTTACTCTAGGCACCTCATTCATGAAGTAGAAAAATAGACATAGAACCAAAGTACCATATTTAAATGTGTTTTTCTTGTCTTTCTTGATTTTGTTCGAGTTCTCAATTAGTTGGTTTTGTAATAACCCACACAGGTCATAATCTGCATTTTTTTTTCACATTTGGTATGCAACATATATGGTCATTCCGGAAACAGAGTTCTCCCTACTGGAGTGATAAATTTTGTAACCAATTACCATTGAAGCAAACTTAACATCCAGATCAATAATATCATTGATAGTCATTGTCCTTTTGTCAAATTTGTCACCGGTTGCATCAGTTACTGTCTGGTTCTTCACAAATTTCAGCATGGGTAAACCACTAGTTGATTTTAACACAGTTAAAATCCTGATAGTATCCTTTGTAATCTTGAATGGTTTCAGCAGCCACATAAACTCATCATGCATTCATCTCAAGACATATCAAACCCACTCATCCTCATCAAATGTCATAAATTTAATGACCTATAGAAAATGTTTGCTTTCTAGGGCTTTGTATTCTAGTTTCAAATCATAGTTATCATCCCTTAGGTAGTTCTCAAACAAATTTAGCAATTTTAGGTTCCCAAATTCATCTACGCTACCATGGATGTATGCCCTAATATTCACAACATGTAGCACTCCATGTGGGACACCAGAAAATGCTCCTAATGGGTCGACTTCAATGGACTTGAAAGGATGTTTTTTGAATTTTGGTCTAGGTCTCTCAGTGATATTCACAACAAAAGGAGTAGCTATCTCAAAAGATTACAAGTTCAGAGCTTCATAGAAAAATACCTTTTTCTTCCATGGAATTAGGGTTAGCTAATGAATTTGCTGGTTGCACTTCAAATCCTTAAAATCTTAGCTCAGATGCTCTTCTCCTTATTCTTTTCGAATCCAAAGTGATTCAAATACTTGAGTGAATGACTTTTTATGCTCTGCAAAATCTAATTCTTCATTGTAATAAATGCTCTGCCCTAATACATCTGGTTACACTATTTCTGTATATAGTCAATCTTCAATTGCTCCATAATCAGTCGCATTAGCTTATTTTCTTCTGAAATTTACTTCAATAGGTCTGCAATAGGCTTCTTTATCTTTATTCATCATGCTAGATTTTGGCACTCATTTATTGGCTAGGGGAAATAGGTTTTCAATGTAGCTCCCCCTAAGCTAGAGCTCCTAATTCAATTCCTGGAGGAGTTATCAGCACTGAATTCTGGTGTGGACCCATTCCTATTATTCATTTCATCTTTCTGTATCCATGTTTTGTTCATTTCATTCTGGACCTCATTCACATTAATTTTACCCTTGCCTTTATCTTGTCTCTGTATGTTTTGGTTTCTATATACCAGACCTTTTCTATCATTATTCCTGCTTCTGCAAAATTTTGTAATATGACCAGATCTATTGCAATTAAAGTACACAACATTTCTTTGCTTGTTTACTTGATTTCCTCTTGATTTGCACTGATTAGCCATGTGTCCAAATGCATTGCATGCAAAATAGTAGTCATTGAAAGAATTGACATTTCTTCTATTGTTAGAGTAGTTTATCATCATACTTTTGCAATCATTGGATCTACAACCATACCTTTTATAATTGAAGCATTGACTGGAGAAGAACGGACCACTTTGATTCACTTTACTTCTGCATTGAGTATCTCTATGACCAAATTTATTGTAATTGAAACAATTTCAATTGAAAGATGGATACCTTTGAGCATTAGGTTGTCTTACTAGAGGTCTTCTAGGATTCCTTCTTTGATTTCTTGCATCAAGATTTATTTGAACGGATCTAGAGCTTTCACCTTTCTCAAATCCCAGACCATGCTTATCATTTGTCTTCTTTTGACTATCAAGTAACACCTCAAGTTTAGTTGAGATTATCTTGAATTTCTCTTTATATTCATTTGCAACTTCTAGGTCATGTTTGAGAATGCCAATTTGCTTTTCAAGTTCTTCCTCATTGTCCCTTCTTTCATGTAGATTAGACTCTAGATGGCCAGCTATTCTGTCCAATCTGCAGCATTCTTCTATTCTTTCTTTTAGAGATTGATTCAGTTTTTCTTCAGTCTTTTTCCTTTCTTCAATTTCCTTGGTTAGCCTCATCACCTCAGATTCCATCTTATGTTTTAGGATAACAACTTCTTTAGCTAACTTTTCACATTCCTTTGTCTTCTCTCTCAGGGCTTCATCCATGTCATTGTCTTCATTCTGATTTGTTAGTTGAAGAAGTAGGTCCTTCCTCCTTTCATTAGATTTGCTTAGTTTTTCTTTTAAGGTCTCAATGAAATCTTCAGCATCTTTAAGGTTCTCTTGCAGATCTTTGACTTTTGCTCTGGACAAATCAAGGTCATTTAAGGCTACTTGCAGTTGTTGATTGATACCATCAGAATGCTTGAATGAACCCATCAAAAATACTTTCCCAAATCTTACTCCAGTTGTCAAACTTCTTCTAAGGAACCAGGCTCTGATACCAATTGTTGAAAATAGGGAAGACAACTGAGGGGGGGGTGAATCATTTTTCACAAAAACTTTAACACTTGCAGCAATTTATCTTCTTTATCACTTATTAATAGATTAATGATATAACCGTGGAAGCATAAATCAACAACACATGAGTAGAAACATAATCAACACACATAACACTAGAATTTTTGCATGGAAACCCAGTTAAGGGAAAAACCACGATGGGGGTTAACCCACAAGAAATTATACTTTGTTAAAAGTATTACAAATAGGGAAGGCACTTGCCTTCGGGGCGCACTGCCCAGAGCTCACTACTCCAAGAGGTTCACTGCCTTTAGAAATGATTACAAGAAGGTTACAAAATGTTTGAATTGATGAATAACATCTACCAATGCAAAAATTCAGTTCCGGTTAAGCATAGAATACTAATCTTACACACTTCAATCCTTACTCTGCCCTATTTCACTCTTTGGTCATAATCTGAGCTTAGATCTCCATCTTCTCACTTCTTCCTACTATTTTTGCACTTACTCCATCATTACATCACAATCACACACCAAAACATTTGAATCCATCAGCTATATATATCCGCATCAAGAAATTCAATCAACTACAGTCATCTTCAAAAAAACTTAGAACATTTATTAAGAACTCTACTCTATTAGCTGAATCCATGCACAATCAACAACGTGGACCAAAAACTTGTGTACTCAAATCATCAATCACGTTGGCCAATACCACTGATTATCACAAATTGCTTAACTAACAGCTTTTCTTCATCTGGACCATGATCAAATGCTAGGTCAGTCTGTTCTTCTTTTAACTGTACTGACTAACTAGAACCCGATACTCAAATGCTTATAACTTTTGAATCCTTCATCACCAGAGGATAAATTTATGGATTTAGATAGTCCTAACAATCCTTATCACTCCCTCATATCCGTAACACACTCTGATTTACCACCAGAGAGATCCAGACCAAGATATTGGACCCTGTCACATGCTCTATTTCTGACTACCCGGACTTAGACAAATCTTCACTCTGACTTCCAGTATGAACAAATTGTGTAATGCAGATGTGTAGGATAAACTTAGTTGCTATCAATGACAACACCTATCATGCATAGTAGTGTCTCTTCCAACAATAAGAAGCCTTAAACATTAAAGAAGGAGACTGAAGAATCACAACCAGAGGAGATAAAGGAGTTGCTGTCAGAGTATGAAGACATCATATCAGATAATGTACCTAAAGGATTGCCACCAATTAGGAGTATCAGTCATCACATGGATCTTATACCGGGAGCAAGTTTTCCTAACAAAGCTACACACATAATGACACCGATAGAGAATGAAGAACTGAATAGATAGATACAAGAATTTTTGAGAAAATGTTTGATCAGAGAAAGTTTGAGTCCTTGTGCAATGCCTGTAGTGTTAGCACCAAAGAAAGATGGAGAATGGAGAATGTGTACAGACTCTAGAGCCATAAACAAGATCACAGTTAAATATAGATTTCTTTTACCTAGGATGGATGATATCATGGATTATTTGAGTGGAGCAAGATATTTCACAAAGATAGATTTGAAGAGTGGATACCATCAGATTAGAATTAGAGAAGGAGATGAATGGAAGACGCTTTCAAGACAAATGAAGGATTGTATGAGTGATTAGTGATGCCTTTTGGATTGACAAATGCACCTAGCACTTTCATGAGATCAATGAATGAAGTTTTGAAGAAATTCTTGGGCAAGTTTGTTATTACTTATTTGGATGACATTATGATTTTTAGTAACATCAAAGTAGAACATTTGCAGCACCTGAGGCAAGTTTTGCAGAAATTGAGAGAAGAGAAATTGCTGATCAACATCAAGAAATGTAGCTTCATGAAGGAAGAATTGGTATACTTAGGATTTGTGATTTCTACTAAAGGATTGAAGATGGACCCTGAGAAAGTGAGCAATTGTTGAATGGCCTACACCAGAGAGCATTGTTAAAGCAAAAGGTGATAGAGCAGCCTATTTTGGCATTACCAGATTTCACTAAGGTATTTCAAGTAGATTGTGATGCAAGTGGAAATGCAATTGGAGTAGTGTTAAGTCAAGAAGGTAGACCAGTAGCATATTTTAGTGAGAAGTTAAATGATGCAAGGAGAAGATATTTAGTTTATGATCAAGAGTTCTACACCATAATTCAAGCCTTAAAGAAGTGGGGACATTATTTATTGCCTAAGGAGTTTGTGTTGTATATAGAACATCAAGCTTTGTAGTATTTGAATAGTCAAGGTAAGTTGAATCAGAGACACATGAGATGGGTAGAATTCATGCAGAGTTATACTTTTGTGTTGAAGCATAGGAGAGGAAAATCAAACAAAATTGCAGATGCATTGAGTAGGAGAAGGAACTTGTTGACAGAGATGAGATTTGAAACATTGGGATTTGAAGAATTAAAGAACATGTATGAGGGAGACTCTAATTTGCAGAACCTTAGAAAGCATGTAAGGAACCTATTGTGACAGATAGGAGTAAGTGGTTGGACTATTTCATTCAGGAAGATATGTTGTTCAAAGGAAGTCAGTTATGCATACCTAGAAGTTCAATAAGAGATAATTTGATCAAGGAGAAACATAGTGGAGGATTGGTAGGACATTTTGGCATTGATAAGAAAGTGGCTTTGGTAAGTGAAAACTACTTTTGGCCTCAGATACATGAGGATGTTAGGAAATTAGTGTAAAGTTGTAGAGTTTGTCAAGTTGCAAAAGGGAGTAGTCAGAATACTGGATTGTATAAACCTTTGACAGTACCAGAGAGACCTTGGGAATACATAAGCATGTATTTTGTAATGGGATTGTCTAAAATACAGAGAGGACATGATTCAATATTTGTAGTGGTAGACAAATTTTCAAAGATGGCACATTTCATATCTTGTAAGAAGACAACTAATGTAGTGCATGTAGCTAACCTATTTTTCAAGGAGATTGTGAGATTGCATGGATTACCTAAGAGCATAATTTCAGACAGAGACACCAGATTTCTTGGTTACTGTAGACACCTAAAATTGACTTGCTTCACAAACCAGTTTCCCATGTCTCTACACCACCAATTATCCCTCATATTAATTAAATAAATTCATTTTATTTAATTAATTTATCCCTCATCATGTACCTTGACCATTTACCCATCCTTGGTGATCAATTAATTCATTTAATTTATCACTATACCTTATGACTATATCCTTATTGATTAAATAAATATTCTCAATATTTATTTAGTTGATTTTGTCCATTTCTCTAATCCTTGTTAATTAGATAAATCATGCTTATCTAATTAACTTGCCCTATTAATCAACCTATTCCTAGCCTAGTTGGTTAAATATCAATTATTTAATCAATCTACCCTAGCCTACCTATCCCCTAGACCTAAGTTAATTAAGCTAAACACTTAATGAACCTTGCTTAGCCCATCCTTCCACACACCTTTGAATAAAAATCAATCTTTTATTCAAAGGGGTCAAATCCTCCTTACCCCTCATTTATCACCCTCTTACACATGTAAGAATACATCTTCACATCTCCACATGAAAGTGAATTTTTAATTCACTTGTCATATCCACTCTTCCCAAAAATGAATCTTTAATTCATTTTTATCCTTCACACCTTTCCCCATGTGAATCTAAAATTCACAAATAATGAGAGCCCTCCAATCCCATTGACCAAGCTTCAACCCTTAATCTCTCTCATCCACTCCCCTTGTGATACTTGTCACAAGGCTATGGCTTTAATCCAAACCCTAACTCTCAACCATTTCTAGCCCTTGATCTCATCTTTTGATCCTTACCCTCCATCCCTTTTCCAAAAATCTATAAATAAGACCCTCACCCAAGCCAAAAGAGCAACTTCTTCTTGCATAAAACTATGCCCAAATTTCTCTCAAATCTCTTCATCCTACCATCATAATGTCAAAATCTCTCCAAAATCTTCTTATCCCAACATCATAATGCCAAAATCACTCTAGACATTCCATCTAACCTATCAATCTATCATCCAATCCCTCATCTACTTTGTGTTGAATGCATTTGAGCAATCCACATTTCATCAACTTGGGTAAAATCTAAGGGAGCTTGGGTGCAACTCCTTCCACCCTATCTTGGATTTGTGGGTCATTGTGAAGGTATATCATTTGTGTTTGCATTTGATTTGTGTTTTGACTTTCATTTTGACTTTATAGATCACATTTACTTTTAGAAAATACTTTGGAAGAAGATGAAGACAGATTTGAAGTTCAGTTCAACACTTCATCCATAGACCGATGGACAGACAGAGGTGGTGAATAGGTGTTTGGGAAACTTGTTGAGATGTTTGGTTGGAGAGAAGACAAGAAGTTGGGATTTGATTCTTTCACAAGTAGAGTTTGCATACAATAATTCAGTGAACAGGAGTACCAGAAGAACACCTTTTGAGATTGTTACCAGAGTAAACCCTAGAGGTGTTGCAGTGTTGAGAGAGATCAGTATGGTAGAAAAGAGCAGTACATAAGCAGAAGAATTTGCAGACCACATGGAGACAGTGCATAATCAGGTTAAGAAGCATTTGAAGGAAATGAACAGCAAATATAAGGAGCAAGTAGATGAGAAGAGAAGACATAAGGAATTTGTAGTTGGAGATGAAGTGATGGTATACTTGAGAAAAGAAAGATTTCTAGTTGGGACATATAACAAGTTGAAGATGAAGAAATTTGGACCTTGCAAGATACTTAGAAAATTTGATTCAAGAAATGCCTATGAAGTGGAATTACTAGAGACATTGGACATATCACCTATTTTCAACGTTGCAGACCTATATCAGTATCATGAAGTAGAGTTTAGTGACAGTATTGAAGAAGACTTGAAGAAGCAGTTACCACAACAAGCATCAGAGTAGATTGAATACATTTTGGACAGCAAAGTTGAATGCAGCACTAGAGGAAGACAATGCAAAGAATATCTTGTGAAGTGGAAAGGCAGACTGGAAGAAGATTCATCGTGGATTTCTCAGGTTAGGGTGGATCGCCTTGGTTCTCCCCTAGCCCCAACAAAGTGAGGGACTCACTTTTTCAATAACCCTGAATGTTTGATGTAGGAGCATCACTGGTTCAAGAGCAATCTTACATCAACCAAAAATATTTGCATTTCAGTTTGTTTGTGGTTCAGTTTGTTTCTTTTCATTTTACAGTTCAGTTTAGGCAGTTCAGTCAGTAGCAGTTTTTGTATTTTGGTCCATATTCTATTGCAATTGCATTTCAGACCTTGCGGAGCTGGACTTAGCATTTAGACATGTTCATCTACATTATATCCAGAATTTAAAGCATTTGGATCAAGTACTGAAAATATATCGCTAGCAGAAGATTGATTATTTTCTTAGTATAGAGCATCCTGATAGTCTTAGATAATCAGCTAAAGGAGAAGACCTGTGGAGAATTTATCGACTTGTGGAACCTAATGACACGTCATTCAATGATATTTGGTTTATGGTTGACCTTCCTGGAGATCTGCACGTCATTCCATTCATTTGCGGAGGAATTCTTCATGATTAGCTCTGACCTATCCATGTACACACATTACAGCTCTTCATTGGAGTTTGTGATCTTCCTTGGCCGACACGGAGGAACCTATGGTTTCGGAGATGATATATAATGATGTAATAGATGCCTAGGAAAATAGTTAGCAATAGATTCATAATCCTTAGTTTAGATTTTGAGTGAAGGAGCTTCAAAGCTATATCTTGTGCATATTCTGATATTCTGTAATTAGGCCTGTGAGCCCAATTGTAAGTCCGCATGGTACTGACCCATTTGTATTTGAATTCTATGATATCCTGAAGGACTGAATCTGCATTTGTTTTATATCTTTGGGTTGTTTCCGTTGTGTTTACTCTTGTTGCATGATCTGGATAGTTCATTCTATGAAGCCTCCTACCATGACTGCACCACCTCACTAGGTAATTCTCATGAAGGAGAACTCACTGCATATTAAAAAGATAAATACAATAGACTAAAAAGAAAAATATAGAACAACATTCAACATTCAATAAATATCCTTATAAGAGAACTGATACAGAAGTTCAAGATTGAATAATCACAACACGGTCCTCAAAATCTAATTCTCTATCTCATTTTATAAACATGTGTTGCTATATTAGCCCCATCAGGTACCAATTAGTAAATAACTCCTAATTTGACTCTTCCAAAAATCACATATAATTAACAACTATTTTTCTAATCCCACACGACTGAGCAGTTACAAATTAGTAAGTGCAATTTCCCTTACATTGTCAACAGCCCAATAATGAAAAATAAAATAAAATAAAAATTTTGTTAGCACCCTGATTTAAAGGTGAATGTTTACATCATTGGACTTGCACAATTGCCATTCATTGAGTAGCCTACCCAATATCGTGGAAAGCTTGACCAACTTATGCCATAGTCCTATACAACTATTTATTTAGATTTGCTGTTTAAATTTGAGGTGGTCTCATTCAATTTTTAAAGTGAGCTTTCCCTACCGTCGGCGCTTCGGTCATCGCTGCATATGCTCTACGCCTGCAAGTGTATCAGTTAGACACATTTTACTGCCAATCCTGATGGCAATAGATGTTATCAAGTCCTTACTTCCATGGCCTCCAATCGTTGCAGCAATTAACAAGGCTCAATCTGCATCAATATCTCTCGTGGGACCCTCGAAAGCTGCTCTCCAGTGCGTTCTTGTTAGCGTCTCGTCTGCTCAATTACAAATATTTTATGATTTCTTCAACGTTAACAGTAAAACAGTGGTCAAGTGGGACCCAATCTCAGGATAAGCTCTTCTAGATCTAACAAAAGTCAAACTGATCCACGTGAAACATGACCGACCAGCTTGTGCGGCTAAAACATAAGATCTAACGTGGATTTGGCAGGACTTTTCTTTGAGCAAAAATAATGGTGTCCTGGCCAATCCAGACGCCACTGCAAATTGACTGCCTGCAAAGGTCGGTGGAAAGAATCGCTATGAAAACAAGTGTCTTGATTATTGCGCAGATGAGAATACAGCTGAGCATATGCTACCAAAAGTTAGGCTACCGCATTTTGAGAACATAAGAGAGTAGTAAGAGAGTTACATATGATGACCAAGAACATTCATCATATGTTATTATGATTATCATAAAGCATCTAATAAAGCAAATTGAAATGCCTAAATTGAGAGGATAACTATTGACCACCCATATATATAGAAAATGACATGGGGATTTGGGCCAAGTATGGTGCACTTTTGGACTCTGAATAAGTGAATGGTTTTGAAAAAACACTTTTGGTTAATGGTTTAAGTTGGACTATTTAATAGATATTTGAGATGGACGTTTCATAGTGTATTTGCAAGGTATAATTAGTTGTTAGAATTACTCTAGATCTAAGTGTTGGTGTTGTTTCGTATGAAGGCTCCTTACTTGGAATATAATGTCACCAATATCATTGTTGATTAATACATTGATTTAAAATTTGGAGGTTAGGTTCTTCTTGAAAGAGTTTTCTTAGAATACATCATTGTGTTATGGTGAATACATTTATTGTGTTGTTTCTTTCCTATAAATTATTTTAGATCATATTTTTTATTCATTTCTCCTCTTACATTAGTGTAGGAAGTGTTTCCACATCTTAGTTCCTTTCATTTGGTATCGAAGCTTGATGAAGTTGAGTCCTAAGTGGTAGGAATAAGGTTTTTTGTACTAATTTTGGTTTGAGTAGGAGTGTGCATAGAGAAAATCTTTGTTTCAGTAAAGATGGAAAACCCTTCAAGATTGGAGATAGAAAGATTCGCTTACACTAACTTTGAGCTATGGAAGATCAAGATGGAGGGTTTCCTTATAGATTGAAATGTATGACTATAGTATCCAAATCCAAACTAACTTTGCAATGTCATTGAATAATTGGGTAGCATTGGAAAAAAAGGCAAGAAGCATTATCAAGCTTTGCTTGGCTGATTCTATGTTATTTAGTATTTCTAAAGGATCCATCTCACAAAGCCTCTGAACAAAGTTGGGGAACCTATATCAAGCAAAATCCCTAATTAATAAGTTTTTCGTATGGAAGAGGTTGTACACTTTAAGGATGGGTGATGGTGAGTATTTTTAAGCACTTGAACATGTTCAACATGATTATAACCTAGTTATAATTTATGGGTGTGAAGATGAAAGAGGAAGATCAATGCATGATTCTTCTTTGTTCTTTGCTTGACTCGTGGGATAACCTAGAATCAACTATTGTAATCACTACAACTAAACTTGTGCTTGATGAGGTTGTGGCTACTCTTCTCTGAAAGGAGATGAGGCAAAAGGCTATCAAATACACCAAGGAAGACTTGATTGTTTCTAGGCAATTAAGAGAAAAAAGGCAAGAAGAAGGGCAATAGTAGATCTAAGTAGTGGGAGATCTACGTCTCCTAGAAAGTTCAAGGTAGATGTTGGAAATACAACAAGACATGCCACTTTAGAAGTGACTACATGGATGAGAAAAAGAAGAAATAGATGAATCTAATGATAATTCTAATAAATCATCTTAGATGGATGTTAAAGATGCCTTTCTCATCAACTTGACAATACATGGCTCATGTAAGGATGAATAGATGATGAACTTTGAAGCTTCTTTCCCTATGACTCCTCATCAAGAGTAGTTTTTAGATTATGATAAGTATGACAGTGGGAAGGTATACCTCAGTAATAATTCATATCTCAACATTGTTAGTCATAGGAGAGTCAAGATTTGATTCTCCAATGGGAGGGTCAAGGCTATTACTTAAGTTCTACATATCCATAGTATACCATGGAACTTGATGCCTATTAGTAAAATGAATAATGTGGGTGTGTAGGCTATCTTTGGTAATGGTAGTTGTAAGATGGTTTGAGGATCTATGATGCAAACAAATGGGGTTTGAGTTGGTACTAGATTTTCTGGCTTGATGCGTACACTTACATAGCGTGCAATAGTTCTTCAATACATGTTGTGAAGACTTCTCTAGAGTTTACAATTTAATCACTAAAATTTGCAATAAAGAGATTTGTTGTATCTAATTTCGATGTCCATGCATTCGAGGTACTTAAGAATGCTTTTAAAGAGGGTTAGATGTATGCTCAACGGGGGCTAGCTTGGAATATAATTTTTAGGATCTTCATAAAATATTACTATTTCATGATATTTGATCAACAAGTCTCCTACATTAGCACTTGTTGAGAAAACTCCTATAGAGGTTTGGATGGGAAAAATATCCTCACTTCAGCATCTTTGTGTATTCAATTTCAAGGCATATGCTCATTTGCCTAGGGAGATGCAGTCAAAGTTGGATAATAAGGTTGTGAAACATGTCTTTATTAGTTATGGCATTGGTGTGAAAGGGTGCAAGCTTTGGAATTTTGTACTAAAAAAGTTCCCTATAGTTAGAATGTGATTTTTAAGGAGTTCAAACTTCCCATTATAGTTGAGTAGCCAAAGGAGAAAAGGAAGCCATTTGTAAATCTATAGCCAAAGACTTTGAAGGCTACACTAGTTGTTGACCTAAAGATTTAAGCTTAACCAAATGAGGATAGTACAGAGAGCTCACAGAGTTCAAAAGAAGAAGTAAAACCTCCACCTCAGCAATTGAGGAGGTCTACTACAGGGAGGACACAACCAAAAAGATAAAACCTACATGATTTTAGATGTATATTTTCTTTGTTGACTAACATTGATGAGCCTACATTAGTTAAAAGTTAATGGAAATGGATGATTGTGAGTCCTAAAAATTAGCCATGGATGAGGAGATGGATGCAATAAGGAAGAATGATACATGGGACTTGGTACAATATCATAAAGGATGAAAAAACATTGGTTACAAATGGGTGTTCAAAAAGAAGTTGGCCTTTGATGGTTACATTGAGAAGTACAAAAAAAAATTTGGTTGCCAAACATTATTTTGAGGTTGAGGGAATAGATTTTAATGAGATTTTCTCCTCAATTACAAAATTGACATATATCAAATTTCTATTAACTTGTTCTACTACTTTTGCTCATGAGATTGAGTAGATGTATGTGAAGACAACTTTCTTACATGGTGATATAGAAGTGGATATCTACACATCATAGCTAGAGCACTACCTTGAGATGGGTAAGGAAAATTTGGTTTGTCAATGAAAGAAATCCCTCCATGGTTTAAAATAGTTTCCTAGAATGTGCTTTAAAATATTTTATTCATATGTTTTGGGGTTGGGATTTATCAAAACTAAGTTAGATTATTATGTTTACTATAAAAATGGTGATTATTTTATCATTAGATCATTTTGTATATTGATAATATGGTGTTATTTGGTAATGGTTAAGAAATGATTTGGGACTTGAAATCTCAAATTTTATTATAGTTTGAAATATAAGGACCTAAGGGCTGCTAAGTACATCCTTGGGATAAAAATTAGATGGGACAGGGATAACAACAAACTTTAGATTGGTTAGAGGATGCATGTTGAGTCTATTTTGTAGTGTTTTAATAGTATGGATAAAAATAAATTGGTGACTATTCCTATTTCTATGGGAACAAATATTTTAAATGAGTAGTGTACTTCAACATTGAAGTAGAGATGGAGAATATGAGTGCTATGCCTTATGATAGTGTAGTTTGGAGCCTTATGTATGCTATGGTTTGCACTAGACTAGACATTGTCCAAGTAGTGTGAGTCTTGATCAATTTTATGGCTAATCCTGGATAGGATTGAACTAGGTAGTAGTGAATATGGTCTTTAATTATTTATGAGGTACTTAAAAATACTCTATATGTTATTAGGGAGGTGATACCTTAAAGATCTATAGTGCTCATTGGATACTTAGGGTTAAATGTGGATTTAGACTAGTTAAAAGATATCAATAGTAAAAGTTATATCAATGGCTACATGTTTATCTTATTAAGTGGTGTAGTAAATTGGATGAGTAAGAAATAGGTTGTGGTCACTTTATCCACAATAGAGGTCGAGTACATGGTAGGTAATCATGCCTATAAGGAGTCCATTTGGGTTTTGAAATTATGTTTAGATGTTGGGCAATGTTAGAGAGTAGTTAAAGTTTATTGTGATAGTCAGAATGCCATCAGTTTGGCTAAGAACTTGGTCTTTCATGCACGAAATAATAACATCGATGTACATTGTCTTTTTGTTCATGACATGGTGGAGGATGGGAGGGTGTTTTTAGGGAAATTTGATACTTTGAAGAATGTTGTGGATGTTTTGATAAAGCCAATTAATATAGAGAAACCATGTGGTGTAGTAAGTCTATGGGCCTCTCGACCCCTAGAAAATAGTTGATAATATTGGTACTCCCTTTATCCTTGCAATGTGTTTGACAAGTGGAAGAATGTTAGTAAAGGTATCTCAATCTTGCATCTTTATAATAAGAACAAATAAATGCAATTTTGGGCTATAGAGGTCATATTTGGCTCTAAAAATTACTAGAATGAGATATAACTAACTAAAGCTATTTATAATGACATGGACCTCTCTGAGAAATTCAATTTAAAAAAGGGTTCAATCAGGTTTTTGGATCAAAATTAATGGCCTTTGTAAGTTAGGCTCCCACATCCTAAAATGTGAGAGCATCTATGACACATAAGAAAGCTGAGGGAGTCACACATACTGAGAAAGAATAGAGTTGACACTAGAGAAACAGTCACCCACCACAAGAGGATTGTGCAAGCAACTTAATCAAAAGAAACAAGTAACACAAGGTGAAACACCATTTACTTATACTTGGGTGTAAGTAAAGGTGCTGCAATGATAAAATGTGAGGAAGGAGAACATAAGAAAAGGCATGGGAAGGAAGATATACCTTGTAGAATAGGAAGTAGATAAAAGTGTAACATGTATATATAACATATGTAGCAGATTCTAGACTATAGAACAAGGCATGAGTATGACTATAAAAAAGAACAGTAAATGATATTAAACCATCTGAATGTAACCTCTTGTTGATATATAAATTATGTATATATACATGTATATGTACATATTGTTGAACACACCATGATACTGAGGGGGGGCGGTGAATCAGTATCTAAACAAGCTTCAAATCCTTCAAAGCAGATTAAAACTTAAGCATTACAACATCAAAATGAACATGAAAGATCAACTCAATGCACATCAACACAACACCAGATATACATGGAAAACCCAAGAAGGGAAAAACCACGATGAGGATTAACTCACAATATATGAAGCTCAAAATTATGACTTTGTTTTAGGCCTACAACCCAAGGAAGCTACTACTCCCTAAAAACTTCAATTTATGGTCACTCCCAAGGAAGCTACAACTCCTTGCAGACTTTGTTTTAGGGTCACTTCCAAGGAAGAAACTACTCCCTAAACTGAGAACAAACTCAGAGATGATTACAGTATGACAACCCTTCTACTGCCTGAAAACTGACATTGAAGCTCACACCTTTGATGATTGCAATTTTTCTTCTTTTGATAATTGGATCAATTAGGCACACTCTTTACAGGCAGAAATTATATTCATACTGAGCTCTTTACACTTTCATATTTTCATTTTGCCAATCATACTTCACCTCGACCAACTAGGTTTACAATATATACATGAAATTATATTGATTTCATTACAAGTTGGCCAATACAACAAGAATATTACATTTTACAAGTCGGCCAGAGATCACAATATGAAACATGCATAGGGAAAGCCCTATCATGACCAACAAACTACTCCAGAAGGAAACACACACCTTGCGGATCCCAATACATGCTTAGTCTAGTCCTAAACATCATTCACAACATCATTCTTCAAGGAATAACATCCGCACATTACACAAATTTGAATTAGGTCACCCTTAAGAAAGAACACATGAAACATATAGCACATCGGTCATTTCAACTTGGTGGTACTCATGAGTGATTAAACATTGCTTGCTCTTCTTCTAGATGAGTCAGAAGGACCTATACAACATCTCTAAACATTCATTGAACTCTTCATAGCAACAACATTGTGGCACATACCTTCAACATTCTTCAGTCAGCCAGACATAGGCATAGCTTGGCAATATCAGCATTCTGGACCACAACCAGTTCTGGAGAGAGCATAAAACCACCTTGCAGAGCAACATGAGACAATATAAGATCATCAGGACCATCTTACATTAGTCAATGTATCATTTCAAGCCACAGCAAGCTAGCGCACATCATCAGTATATGTCCTGAGAATATCTAGGCATCTAGAATTGTCTGTATCACAATTGTCATTTGAAAACTAAGCTTGCAGACCTCCAAAACACCTAAAACTCATATGGATGCACTCATACACTACTGTGAACATATCCTAAAACTACATACCCATATCTATCACTACAGAGGAATGCGAAGGATTCCAAACAATCTTCATCATCACTTAATTCTGCCAGAGCACAGACCAGAACTCTGTCTTTCATAACTTTCACTGTGGAGGGACGAATGATCTAAAACTTTGGATTTAGCATCTTTACATCACACTAAACTTAACTTCTAAATTATTTGTACATGCTATTTCCTACCACAATCTTTTGTACCCTACCACACTCAATCGAACTCTCTTCTTATCCCTAACACTAGAGTATAATTACAAATTTTCAAGTACCTAGACACAAAATCTCTTTGATCTACGCTCATTCTTGCCAACATCTTGTTTGCATTGCTAGGACCCTAATAAAAGGGGGAAAAGAGGGATCTAAAATATATATATAGAGTTTATTATGATATTTCTTGGAAATAAATGTAAAAATCAGTAAAATAATAGATCACTTCGAGGGGGTGACCTCTAATAATCAAAAAATAATATATGAATTCAATATTAGAAGATATGATGGTTTGGGAGAGTCTCTTTCTTCCTTATTTATATGTATAACTATGTAGGGACACGCCCCTTTATCCTAACTAATTTATCTTATGGAATAACTAAGATTAATAAATGAATTTATTAAGGTTAAGCATGCCACAAGTACTTATCCTTATTATAATTAAGAATATAGCATACTGGGATCATAACATTCCCATCCCCTTCAAAAATGGGTTGCACTCAATGCTTAGAAACTCTAGAATCTTTTCTATGAATTGTTCATCATTCCATATTTTACTATAGATGCATATGTCCTCAAAGAATACCAACACCACTTTTGAAGAAATGGGTGTAACATTGAATTTCTGAGGCTTTGAAAAGTTGCATGGGTATTAGTGACACCAAATGAGATAAATAACAATTAATAATGAACCTCATGTGTTCTAAATGTAGACTTATTTATATCCTCTTCCTTTAGTTGAATTTTATGATAATGTAAATGCAAATAGATAACCCAGTAAATAAAACTAGATTATTAGATTCATCTACCAATTCATCAATACCAAGAATATGAAACTTGTCTTTAAGAGTGAGCTTGTTGAGCTCCCTATAATGTGGGCACATTCTCCATGAATCATCCTTCTTGTTAATATCCATAATCATTGTGGATGAATAGGCACTTTTATTGGGATGAAAAATGCTTCTTGGTATTAATTCAATTGCACAATCATGATGTTTGACTATGGGTAGACCCTTAGTTTATTGAAATACATGTAGATAGTGTCAAATAATCTCTTGAATCTTTGGTTGATTTTGAGTTTTCACATCTTGTGAGAGTTTATATGATGGCATTTACCACCACAAGAGAGTTGTTTCCCATCATCTATCATGACCTGAAAATTGGATATTGGATACTCAAAATAATTGAGCTCATTAGCTTATCTTCTATCAATAAAATTATGTGTGCTACCTGAATCAAGCAACACTATCACCTTTCAATTTTTTATATAACCAATTACTTTGAGAGTTTGTGGTGCACTTGTGCCCTTGAATGCATGTAAGGAGATAGTAGTACATTCCACTTAGAATTCTCATGATCAAGTTGCACCTTTGATTCTTTTATAGTTCTCTCTCTCTCTCTCTCAACCTCATTCTTGATAGTCATTAGTGTTTTGATGTAGGAGCATTTAGGCATAATGACAATCCCAGACACAAAACTAAATTGATTTCTACAATTTTATCGAGTTTTGCCTAGTTTCACCATTTTGGTGTTTTTTTTGTTTTGTTCCATTTTTAGTTTTAGAATTATCTAGTTTTGACATTCTAGAGAAAAGAAAAAAATTAAAATTGCATGGAAGGAAAATAGGAAAGGATAGAAATAGGTGTGGAAGTTTAAGAAAGAAAATTGTAATAAAAGAAAAAGCATTTCTTGTAGATTAAAACCGTAAAAAAGAAGTGGATAGAGGGAAGAAAATAGTTATTTTTTAAAAGAGGGTGCCACCATAATAGATGAGAAAACACCATTGTGAGGAGAGAAGAATGTTATTTCAGAAGCTACATCTAGATTCATAATTTAGATGAAATTGAATTTCACCAATTTTTAAGTCAAAAGAAGACACTGAAATCTCTAGTTTGGTAGCTGCTCAATAGAGAGAAGTTGTATGGGAACTAAAGTAGTGTTGAGTTCATTATATAGGAAGAAGTTTGAAAATACATAGCAAATATAATAAAAGGACATCTAGACAGATTATGGCATGATATATTTTAGTTAGGAGAATAGAGTAAAATAAAGATATTGTAGATGAGAAGTTATAAACATAAGACATATTGGAACAAATACACAAAAGAAGTGAATAGAACAAATAATAAAAGAAGAAAAAAAGTGGTGTGGCAAATACAAAGGAGAATAAAAGAGAGAAAGTGTGAGGAAGGACATGGAGAAAAGTATACAAAATAAATAGGTGTACAAAAAGAATTTTGGTAATTTTTGTGAAGTAGTAATTTTTTCTTGAATCAAAATAAAGAATTCTTTGAATTACAAAGCTCAATTAATAAGTGTTTATGTAGTTTTTCTATTAAGTTTAAATTAATTTAATTCTAGCTACTTGATTCGGTAGTCTAATAAGATCCCTGAATTTCAACCTGCACCAATTGGTATCAAAGCAAAGTTGGACCATGTCAAGGAGAAACCTAGAAGATTTTTTTAATGTGGGTAGGTGAATATAGGAAAGGCCTACAACTATAGAGGGTTTGTAAAGACATACTGAATAGGGGAAGACCCATGGCACTCAGAATGGGTGAAATTGCAAAGATGTTGAGAGGGATAACAACAATACTAGATGCAGTGGAAGTAGCACAAAGAAGAGTGCATATAGAGGATGTGAGTGAAGATGAAAATTAAATTGAAGAACAAGAACTTGGAACAAAAGATGAAATGGATGAACTGGAAGGAAGATTTCTGAAAGCAATGTTTAGAATTAGTAGCAAACTGAGATTGGATCCATCTAGTTACCATGAAAATATAAATCTAAAAGAACTTATAGATTATGCATAGCATATAAAATGAGCACAAAAACAAGTTAAAACACAACCTACTTCACCCAAAATCTAAGCTATCTTGGATTGAGAAAAAGGAATGCAAAACAAAGAAGTTAAACAAGCTAACTACAAGCAAATCTTGATTTTGTGATGTGCTCCTTTGGTGTTGGATGTGTGATGGCTCCTCAAATGGATAGCATAACCTTGTCTCTTATGGAGTATTGGAGTGAAAATGGCAGCATTATGTTGCATGAAGAAGTTGTATGATTTGTGAAGGGGTGAGCTCCAATTTATAGATTTTTGGAGACTCAATTGGATGGTTGTGATTGATTTGAAAGATCAAGGGTGGAGGATTGTTGAGAGTGTTCACAAAAGACACTAATACACATGACAAGTGTTGTCATTAATGGCAACTAAGTCTATCCTACTCATCAGCATTACATGATTTGTTCATAGCGGAAGTCAGAGTGAGGATTTGTCTAAGTCCGGGAGTCAAAAACAGAGCATGTGACAGGGTCTAGTATCTTATCTGGATCTCTCTGGTAGTAAATCGCAGTGCGCTATGGATCTGAGGGAGTGATAAGGATTGTCCAAACTATCTAATTCTAGGATTTTAGCCTCCGATGGTGAAGGATTAAAAAACTATAAGCATCTGAGTATCGGGCTCCAATTAGTCAGTACAGTTAGAAGAAGAATAGGCCAACCTAGTATTGATCTTGGTCCGGATGAAGAAAAGTTGTTGCTTAAGTAATTTGTGATAACTAGTGGTATTGGCTGACATGGTTGATGATTTCAGAACACAAGTTTTTGGTTTGTGTTGCTAATTATGCATGGATTCAGTTGATAGAACAAAGGTCTTCATAAATGTTCTAGGTTTTATCTAAGCTGACTATAGTTGATAAAATTTATTGATGCGAATATATATAGCCGATGGATTCGAGTCTTGTGAAGAATGTGAGTGAGGTGGTGATGGAGTAAGTGTGAAAAAGGTAGAAAGAAGTGTGAAGGAGAAGAGATCTAAGGATTGGATCATGGAAGAACAATAAACAGGGTAGAGCAAAGATGAAGTGTGTAAGATCAGTATTATGTGCTTAATCGAAACTGAATTCCTGCATAAGTAGATGTTGTTCATCAGTTCTAACAATCTGTAAATCTTCTTGTAATCCTTCTTGTAGGCAATGAGCCTCCTTTTGAGTAGTGAGCTTTGGGTAGTGAGCCCGAAGGCATGTGCCTTCCCCATTTGTAATACTTTTAATAGGGTATTAATCTTTGTGGATTAACCTCCACTATGGTTTTCCCTTAACTAGGTTTCCATGTTAAAAATCTTGGTGTCAAGTGTGTTATTTGTGTTTCTTCTCATGTGTTATTGATTCATGCTTTCATGATTATAATAATGATCTGTTAATAAGAGATAGAAAATAATTAATTGCAGCAAGTATTAAAGTTTTGAGACAACTGATTCACCCCCCCTCTTAGTTGTCTGCCCTTATTTCAACAATTGGTATTAGAGCAAGGTTCCTTGGAAGAAGCCTAACAGCTTGAGGAAGATCTGGGAAGGTATTACAATGGATCCATACAACCTCGATGAACAACTTCAACTTGCTTTAGATGATCTTGACCAGTCCAGAGCAGAAGTAAAAGAACTGCAAGAAAATCTTTAAAGATGCTAAAGATTGCATTGAGATCTTAAAAGAAAAATTGAGTAGATCTAATGGGAAGGGGAAGGAGCTTCTTCTTCAATTAGGAAAATAGAAGGAGGACAATGACATGGATAAGGCCCTGAAAGAGAAAACTAAGGAATGTGAGAAGTTAGCAAAATAAGTTGTTCTAAAACATGAAATGGAATCTAAGGTGATGATGCTAACCAAGGAAATTGAAGAAAGAAAGAAGACTGACAAAAAATTGAATCAATCTCTGAAAGAAAGAACTGAAGAATGTTGCAGATTGGACAGAATAATTGGCCATCTAGAGTCTGATCTACAAGAAACCAGGGAAAATGAAGAAGAGCTTGAGAGGCAAATTGTTATCCTCAAACATGACCTAGAAGTTGCAAATGAATACAAGGAGAAGTTCAAGATAAGCTTAGTTAAACTTGAAGTGCTGCTTGAGAGTTAGAAGAAGGCTAATGATAAGCATGGTCTTGGATATGAGAAAGGTGAAAGCTCTGAATCTGGACAAAGAAATTCTCAGTCAAGGAATGGGATAAACATACCTAGGAGACCTCTGGTAAGATAGCCTAATGCTCAAAGGTATCCATCTTTCAATGGAAATTGTTTCAATTGTAATAAATTTAGTCATAAAGCTACTCAGTGCAGAAGCAGAGTAAATCAAAATGGTCCATCCTTCTCCGATCAATGCTTCAATTGTAAGAGGTATGGTCACAAATCCAATGAATGCAGAAGTATAATAATGAATAATTCTAACAATAGAGGAAATGGTAATTCTTTCAATGGAAAATGCTTTGCATGCAATATATTTGGACATGTGGCAAATCAGTACAGATCAAGAGTAAATCAATTAAATGGGCAAAGAAATGTTGTGTGCTTCAACTGTAATCGATATGGTCATTTTGCAAGATTCTACAGAAGCAGGAATAATGAAAGAAGAGGTCCGGTAAATAGAAAACTAGATGAGGAGAGACAAGACGAAGGCAATGGAAAAATTGATGTGAATGAGATCTAGAATGATATGAGAAAGATATGGGTCAAGAAAAGTGTTATGAACAATATATGGGTTCGCACTAGAATCTGATGTTGACAATTCCTCTAAGAATTGAATTAGGAGCTCTAGCTTAGGGGGAGAAGCATTAAAAATCAAATTTCCCCAGCCAGTAAGTGGGTGCCTGAATCTGGCATGATGATGTTAGATTCAGGGCAGACAACTGAGAGGGGGTGAATCAGTTGTCCAAAACTTTCTTCCACTTTACACACTTAAATTCACTTTGTGATTCAGCAGCATAATAATAATTCAATCATGGAAACACAATGCATTGAACCAAGAGTAGAAACACATTAACACACAAGACACCAAGATTTTGACATGGAAAACCTGGTTAAGGGAAAAACCACGGGGTGATTAACACAAGATTGTATTCTCTGTTAGAAGAATAGAAAAAAAAAATGGCACATGCCAATTAGGGCTCACTGCCTACAAGAGACACATTGTCTACAAAATAGTAAGTATCACATACATGAACTGGAGAATAGCATCTTCACCATGCTTGATTTAGTTCCATTTAAGCCCAATACTTATGCTCTGTATTTCACTCTCCTCCTTGCTACCACACACTAATCTCCACAAGACACTCTTTGAAATGAATTTCCAATCCCTTATTTATACAACACATTGACTTAGGAATAATCATCTAAGTCGGCAAACACCAACAAGAACATCTGCAAGATGAGTAACTCATCCGGTCGGCTAGTCTAAGGAAGAACACCTTCATCTGGAAGTAATTCTTCAAATGTGAGCTTAAACTTCAATGCGGATCACCAACACAAACTGGACACGATCCAAAGACCTCCACAAGCTTGCCTGAATCACCAAGAACATCCACACTTCATCTACTTACTGAGATCCTTCTCTCCTTCATCTGGAACCTCAAGAATACAGTCTGTCATCACTGTTACAAAGAAATAGATGCTTGCGCACCTTCAAACCATGAATCAAATGAGTTGACACTTCACAAAGACTTCCTAAACACTCTCTCAAGTCCGCAGAATAGGATAATGTGTTTCTAGATCTCACCGGACCTGTCTGTATCACTATGTCACCTCTGAACACTTGCCAAAACCGGTTTTACTTGAGCAACCACAACTTCTTCAGATCTTCATGCGGACCTCTGAAATCTTTACTAAATCATCTTAAGACACATATCTACAAACCCTTTAAACTACATCCTCTAATACTTATCTTAACTTGGACTTTTACCTTACTGTCTTCACTGTTCTTCATTGTTCCTGATATGACCAATTTTCTCAATATCCTCAGCAAATAGATCATACAATCCTTATCATTAATGCAACAGGAGTATGTTGACATCAATGACAACACTGATTAGGCCCATACTTGCAACAATCTCCCCCTTTGTCATTGATGGCAACATATGATGTGAAAAACTATTTTGACCATCAAGACAAGAACTTCTCCTTACTGTCACAACTCCCCCTATTAGCAACAACCATTCACATGTCTTCTCTTTCTTTCCTACTCCCCCTTTGATCAGTAACCACTTGTTTTTCACACGTCTTCTTTCCCCCTTTGACATCAATGGCAAAGGGCACATACTTGCAATTCCACTACTTCAGAATCATACCAGCTGCTCCCCCTGAGTGGCAACTTCCCATCATCAATCTGGACCACAAGATATGACTGTGATAACCACTGGACTGATGCACATCAGTGCATCTTAGTTTATCACCGAAGGGGCAATAACCCCTAACTTCTCCCTAAGATACTCAAAAGAGTCCTTAGGTAGAGGTTTAGTAAAGATATCTGCAATCTGATCCTTGGATGGCACAAACTCCAATCTGACTTCATTCTTGTTCACTTGCTCTCTCAAAAAGTGAAACTTGATGGATATATGTTTAGTCTTTGAATGTAACACTAGATTCTTAGATATGTTTATTGTACTTGAATTATCATAGAAGATTGTGATAGGCTTCTTATATTCCACTCGTATGTCTCTTAACATTTGCTTCATCCAAAAAACTTGAGTACAACTACCTACTGCTGCAATATATTCTACTTCTGTAGTGGACAGAGATATTACCTCTTATTTCTTGCTTATCCAAGAAACCAATCTTTTCCCCAAAAAGAATGCTCCACCACTGGTACTCTTCCGATCATCCACATCACCTGCCCAATCAGCATCTATATATGCATGAAGAGAGAAATCATGATCTCTAGGATACCACAGACCATACTCAACTGCCCCTTTTAGATAACTAAAAATCCTCTTGATTGCCATGACATGAGATTCTCTAGGATCAACCTGGAATCTAGCAACAAGACCAATAGCCTGCATAATGTCTGGTCTGGTTTGAGTAAGATAGAACAATCCTCCAATCATTGACCTATACTTTTTCTAATCAGCCTTAGGTGAGTCATCATCTTTTCTTAATTTGCATTCGGTTGCCATGGGAGTATTCATTGGCTTTGAGTCTTCCATCCCAAACTTTTTAACAATTCTTTCACATATTTGGACTGAGAAATGAAGATTCCTTTCTTTGTTTGAGTGATTTGTAGACCCAAAAAGAAATTCATTTCCCCAAGCATGGACATCTCAAATTCACTTTTCATTTGATTTGCAAAGGTTTTACACATACTATCTCTTCCACCAAAAATGATATCAACAAACACTTCAACAATCAAGATGTTTTCATAATCAATTTTGAAATACAAATTACTGTCAGCAGTACCTTTGCAGCAGTACCTTTGTTGAAACCAATCTTCAAAACATGCTTATCCAATCTTTTATACCAGGCTCTTGGGGCTTGCTTGAGTTCATATAGTGCTTTCTTAAACTTGCAGACCATACCACCATGATCAGACAATTGAAATCCATCTGGTTGCTCAATGTATACTTCTTCCAAGTCACCATTCAAGAAGGCAGACTTGACATCCATCTGATATACTTTAAAATCCTTGAAGGTAGCAAACACAAGAAATAATCTAACTGCTTCAATTCTTGCCACCGGAGCAAAAGTTTCTTCAAAATCAACTCCTATTTGAGAATAGCCCTTGCAGACCAATCTAGCTTTATTTCTTATTACTTCACCAACTTCATTCAGTTTGTTTCAGAAGACCCATTTGGTTCCAATCACATTCTTGTTTCTAGGTCTAGGAACAAGATCCCAACTATGATTTTTCTCAATTTGTATCAGCTCTTCCTCCATTGCTTTAGTCCAGTTTTCATCATTACAAGCTTCATCCACTGTCTTGGGTTCAATCTTTGAAATCAGACAATACTCATCTGAATCTTGAGCAATTCTTCTTCTAGTTTGTACACCTTTGCTTTGTTCACCTATGATCTGATCTTCAGAGTGATTCAGTCTTACATACCTTGGAACTTTGGGAGTTTTGTGGACTTTTGAATCTTGATCAGGCTCATTAAAACTCATCTCTTCTTCTTGATTTACCAGATCAGTTTGAATCTATTTTTCAGAAGGGACTTGGGCTCCTTGAATCATAACACCATTCTGATCATCTTCATCATATTCATAAAATCTTGAGGGTTTTTCAATTCCTTCATCAACCTTCACATTTGTACTTTCTATAATCTTTCTCGGTCTCTTGTTATAACACCGGTATGCTTTGCTTTGAGTAGAGTAACCCAAGAATATTCCTTCATCACTTCTAGCATCAAACTTGCCTATATATTCATCTCTTTTAATGTAACACTTGCTACCAAAGACTCTAAAATATCTTACAGTAGGAGTGATACCAAACCAAAGTTCATAAGGAGTCTTACCAGTATTGCTTCTGATTTGTACTCGATTGAGAGTATAGACTACAGTGCTGATAGCTTCTCTCCAATAGATCTAAGGAACATTTGCTTCCATCATCATTGTCCTAGATGCTTCCTAGATGGTCTAGTTCTTTCTCTCAACTACTCCATTCTGCTGTGGAGTCTTAGAAGAAGACAACTGTCTCTTTATTCCATGTTTCTCACAGAAATCTATGAACTCATCAGATGTGAATTCTCCACCTCTATCAGACCTCGGACATTTCAATCTTAATCCAGTTTCATTTTCTACCATAGCCTTGAATATTTTGAATTTCTCAAGAGCTTTTGATTTCTCTTTCAGAAAAGTTACCCACATCATCCGGGAATAGTCATCAATTAGTAGCATGAAATATCTATCACCTTGTACACTTCTAATTCTTGTCGGACCACAAAGATCAGTATGAACTAAGTCCAATAATCTGGTAAAAGATTGTTCTTTGCTTTTAAATGAGACTCTGCTTTGTTTTCCCAACTAACATTCTTTACACAAACTATTTGTAGGTTTCACCAGTTTTGGAAGATCTCTTACAACCTGAGTATTGCTTATCTTGATGATATTATCAAAATTCACATGACACATTCTCCTATGCCACAACCAACTCTGATCAACTTGAACAAATAAGCAACTTTTACCAGTACCAACCAAGTGGAAGATATTACCTTTAGTTTGAGTACCAGATGCAATCTCTGTTCTAAAACTTTCAAAGATCTTGCATTTTCCATTCTTGAATCGGAGATCATAGCCTTTGTCCACCAACTGTCCAACACTGAGAAGATTGTGCTTCAATCCTTCAACATACAGTACATTACCAGTTTTGTTGCTTCCATCAAAAGAAATAGTTCCTCTACCTCTGATTCTACGAGCAGAATTATCACCAAATTTTACCACTCCACCTTCATACCTTTCCAAATCTATGAACTCATTCTTGTCACTAGTCATATGGTGAGAGCAACCACTATTAATGACCCAATCATCCTTCTCTTCAACTTGGGCAGCCAGAGCTCTTTCTACAACTTTATGATTGACAGATTCAGAGGGCATTGGATCTTATTCCTTGATGGAAATAAACACCTAATCACTTTCGGATTTGTTTCCTGATTTTGATTCATCATCTGTTACTCCTTCATCATCATCATCTTCATGAACATAGTAACAATTCTTTTGGAACCTTGATTTGTTAGGTTTTGACCTTGAAAATCTTTCCAGACATCTAGAGGGAAAATGACAAATCTTATTGCAGTTAAAGCATTTAAAAGGCAATTTTCCTTCATACTTACCAGATCCTCTTGGTAGTCTTTTTGCAATAAGGGCTTCAAGCTGAGCAGTTTCTGCTTCTTCTTCTTCTAGGTCTTTTCATGCTTTTTCATACCATGATAGTTTTCTTGAAGAGTTCTCTCCTAGATCAAACCTTTGTTTACCTTTTATAGAGGCACTGGCTTTGAATGTAGATTCAATCTTTGGGGGTTCATCTTCAAACTCGGTCATTTCAAATGCAGCCAATTTATCAACCAATTGATCTCTTGTGATAGTTGTGTGGGCTCTAAATTCTACAATGGCAGTAGCCTTGATTTTATAAGAAGTAGGAAGGGATCTGAGAACTTTTCCAATAATCTCATCTTCATCCAAGACTCCACCAGCACACCTGATACCACAGACAAACTCATTTACTCTTGGCATAAAAGTAGTGATAGTTTCATCATCTCTCATCTTCAGATTTTCAAATTTCCCTTTCAGACTCTGTAGCCTTGCACTTTTAACATATTTGTCTCCTTCATGCAGAAGTTCTAGTTTTTCCCAAATCTCAAAAGTTGTTGGTAGGTCAACAACATTTGAAAGCTTTGAATTAGATAATACACTTAGAAGGGCTTCTATAGTCCGCAGATTGTTTTTAGCATCTGTGATTTCATTTGGAGCTTTCGGGCCACCTTGTGGAGGAGTATACTTTGTTAAAACCATGTTCTAGTACCGCATTCCCATACATTGCAAGTGACATTTGATGCGACTTTTCCAAAGATTGAAATTGGTTCCATCAAACTTCGGACTATCCTTCTTGTAGGATGACATCCTGGATCTCCTCAAGTAGTTAAGCTCTTTTAGAGGAACTTGGCTCTGATACCAATTGTTAGATCCAGGGTAGACAACTGAGAGGGGGGGTGAATCAATTGTCCAAAACTTTCTTGCACTTTACACACTTAAATTCACTTTGTAATTCATCAGCATAATAATAATTCAATCATGGAAACACAATGCATTGAACCAAGAGCAAAAACACATTAACACACAAGACACCAAGATTTTGACGTGGAAAACCCAGTTAAGGGAAAAACCACGGGGTGATTAACCCAAGATTGTATTCTCTGTTAGAAGAATAGAAAGAACAAAATGGCACATGCCAATTAGGGCTCACTGCTTGAGCACACTGCTCACAAGAGGCTCACTGCCTACAAGAGACACATTGTCTACAAAATAGTATCACATACATGAACTGGAGAATAGCATCTTCACCATGCTTGATTCAGTTCCATTTAAGCCCAATACTTCTTCTTTGCCTTGCGCTCTCCTCCTCGCTACCACACACTCATCTCCACAAGACACTCTTTGAAATGACTTTCCAATCCCTTATTTATACAGGACATCGACTTAGGAATAATCATCTAAGTCAGCAAACACCAACAAGAACATCTGCAGGATGAGTAATTCATCCGGTCGGCCAGTCTAAGGAAGAACACCTTCATCTGGAAGTAATTCTTTAAATGTGAGATTAAGCTTTAATGCAGACCACCAACATGAACTGGACATGATCCAAAGACCTCCACAAGCTTGCCTGAATCACCAAGAACATCCACACTTCATCTGCTTACTAAAATCCTTCTCTCCTTCATCTGGAACCTCAAGAACACAATCTGTCATCACTGTCACAAAGGAATAGATGCTTGTGGACCTTCAAACCATGAACCAAATGAGTTGAAACTTCACAAATACTTCCTGAACACTCCCTCATATCTGCAGAATAGGATAATGCATTTCTAGATCTCACTAGACCTGTCTGTATCACTCTGTCACCTCTGAACACCTACCGGAACCAGTTTTACTTGAGCGACCACAACTTCTTTAGATCTTCATGCAGACCTCTAAAATCTTTACTGAATCATCTTAAGACACATATCTACAAACCCTTTAAACTGCATCCTCTGATACTTATCTTAACTTGGACTTTTACCTTACTATCTTCACTATTCCTAATATGACCAATTTTCTCAATATCCTCGGCAAACAAATCATCCAATCCTTATCATTAATGCAACAGGAGTATGTTGACATCAATGACAACACCATTTAGGCCCATACTTGCAATAGATGAGAGAAATTAATTTGGGTTATTACAAATCATTTGAAAGGATTTCTAGAAGAAAAGAAGTGGATATGACAATTTGCGGAGCAATTGAAGGTCGACTATATGCAGAAACAGTGTAACTAGATGTGTTAGGGCAAAGCATTTATTACAAAAGAAAACTAGGTTTTGCAGAGCATAAAAAGGTTGTTCACTCTTCATTAAATCACTTTGCATTCAGAGAGAGTGAGAAGAATAGTGTCTGAGCTGAGATTTCAAGGATTTGAAGTGCGACTAGTGAATTTGCCTACCAACCCTAATTTTGTGAAAAAGGTATTTATTTGCGAAGCTTTGAACTTGTAATCTTTTGCAATGGCTACACCTTTGGTTGTTGATATTACTGACAGGCCTCAACCCAAATTTAAGAAGCATCCACACAAATCAGTAGAAGTCAACCCATTAGGTGCATTTTCAAGTGTTCTATATGGTGTACTGCATGTTGAAGATATTAGGGTTTATATTCATGCGAGCATAGATGAATTTGGGGACTCAAGGTTTGTAGATTTATTTGAGAGTCATCTAAGGGATGAAAATCATGATCTTAAACCTAAGTATAAGGCACTGCACGATAAACATTTCATTCAGATTATGGGGTTTCCAACATTCGATGAAGATGAATGGGTCCGATATGTTTTAAGCCAAATGCATGATGAGTTTTTGTGGCTATTGAAACCATTCAAAATTACAAAGGATGTTATCAGGATTGTGACTGGGTTGAATTCAATTGGTGGTTTATCCATGCTAAAATCTGTGAAGAACCAGACTGTAACTGATGCAACCAGTGCCAAATTTGACAAAAGGGTAATGACTATCAATGATATTATTGATCTAGATGTCAAGTTTGCTTCAATAGTAATTGGTTACAAAATTTATCATTCCAGCAGGGAGAACTCTGTCTCTTCAATGGCCATATATGCTACACACAAAATGTTAAAGGAAAATGCAGATTATGACTTGTGTGAATTATTGTAGAACCAACTAAATTGAGAACTTGAACAAAATCAAGAAAGATAAGAAAAACACCTTTAAATATGGTACATTGGTTCTATGTTTATTTTTGTACTTTATGAATGAGGTACCTAGAGTAAAGGGTGTGCACTAGACTAATGATAAGCCAGTTGCTATTTAGATCAGAGATCATCTACGCAACATTGGTAACTATAAAGTACAGAAAACTACAATCTGGGGATACTTAAAATTTTTTTAGAATATGATGCATTCTAGAGAAAGAATCCCTAAATCAATTGTTAAGAAGTACAAGAATTAAATATGTTTTATGGTTGACACTGATCAGTTCTTAATGGAAGCAGTAGAACCTAGAACTATTTAGATCATGCCCATGGGGTATGAGGTAGATGAAAGAATCTTGAATATGTATGCTCAACACCTTTTGAGCAAGCCAAAAGACACAACAGTTGAAAGATTCAAGACATATGGGGAGATAAGTGTAAAACTGCATGTTGAGCTCAAAAAACCTGAAATCAATAGGAAAGTAAGAAAAGAAGTTGAGCAGTTGGTTGAGAATCTAGGCCTCACAAAGGAAGCTGTGAGGCAATTCAAGGAAAAAATTGAAAAGGCAGAGAAGGAGAAGTAGGATAAGAAACAAGGAAGTATTCCGGTAGAATCCTCCTCCACATCAAGGACTACTAGAAGCTATATTGTTGCCCCTATTCCCCCAAAACCTACCAATCTTGAGAAATCGAAAGGAGAATCATTCAGAAAAGAAGGAAAAAGAGTGAAAACTAAGGCCACTTAGACATATAAGAGCATGAAAAATGATAAAGAAAAAACTGATTCTAATATTGAGATCAAAGAGTTGAAGGCCTCAGGTACAAATACAACCAAGGTAACTAAGGAGAAGCCCTCTGAAAGCAAAAGGGCAAGCAAGAGGCAAAATACTGAAATATTTGTTGAAAAGCCTACTCTCTGTGTGGATGACATCATCAAATCAGTCACTGTAGATGGAAACTTAAGGCCAATGACTAAATTCTTTGATTATTATAGTGATGCTGATAAGAGGGTCCTAGAGGAAGGAACTATCAAATATTTGAACGTCTATAATAAGGCTTTGATTGAATTAACTTTTGAAATTTTGAGAAGTCTTGCAGATATCCTAGAGTTAAGAAAAGAAGATACAAAAGGTAAAGACATTGAGATTAGGGAGCATGTGTTGATAAATCTGTGCTCTCAGATTACTCCAAATCAGATGAACATGATATTCAAAGAAGTGAAGGATGAGTTCAAGAGCAAGAAGAGAATGAATAAACTCATGCTTGGTGAAACAGATGAGATAGTCAAAGATACTTAGGATATTCTCCTGAATGCATTGAAAAGACATAATCTTCCTATTATTGAAAAAGAGATTGATGATGGGATTGACTCCTCAATTCTGGATGTTGAAGAATTGAAGATCAATGAGTAGCAAACTGAGCTAGATGACTCCTCTATTCCAGAAAAAGTAACAATGAACAAGGAAGATAAAAAGATGATAGATGAAACTGATGATGTAGGAGGTATTTAAACTCCTCCGGATCAAAACCAAAAAAGATACAAAGATGAATGTTGAAGCTGATGATCAAACTGAAGATAATTCATTGAAGAATATGTAGCATGACTTAGAAGAAGCTAAGGACAAAGGCGTAGAAAAGGTCAAGGAGAAGAATGGAAAAGAGGAAGAGATAGCAAAGATTGATTGTAAGCCCAAGAAGGACAATCTGGTTGATAGTACCAGAAAGGATAAAAAAGATGCATCATCATTCTAGGCAAGAGACACTGCAGAAGTAGTGAAGGAAATTTTGGAAAGAGACAAACAAATTAATGAAGATCAGGACATTATACAAAGTCCAATAAATTTTGATACCTTATCTCTGGTGCAAAAGATAAAGTTGGCTTCCATCGCTCAAACTAAGGCCAGAGAATATATTTTGAAGTTTCACATAAAAGACAGTGAGCTACTTGGTCTTGCATATGGAATATTGGAGAAGATCATACCCACTTTTCAGAAGGACTATTCAGTATCCCCCTCTAGACATTTAAAGAACTTGATAAACTCTGTAAGTTCTCATTTTGAATCTCTTGAAAAATCTGTAGAGGTTAAGGTTAAAAATGAATTCAATGATAAAATATTTGATGCTCTGAAAGGGATGATTGCACTTGATAGAATTGTACTAGATATTGGTATAAAGAGTATTCAAAATTCTCTTATAGAAGGAGGGAAGGTATATAAATTTTGTTTATCCTTCTCTAAAGCTATAGAGGACATTGAAACAAAAATAAAGAAGTCTAAAGAAAAACTGTCAAGTGTATCCAAATCTTTTAATCCTCTAACAGTATCAACGATGAGTCAAGAATGTCAAACAATCAGCCCGATTGAAGAAATAAAGAAACTGATAAAAGAAAAAGACAATATTGAGACAAGGATGTGTGAGCTCCAGGGATTAATTTCCCCCAAAATGAAAACAATGTTCAATGCTCTGACTGAAGCACAAACTGCAGCTCAGATAAGTGACCCCATTGATTTGTGGACAACAGAGTCACAATCATTTCTATTCAGTGGTCACATATCAATTTTGAACACTATGAAGAAGAGCTGGGATAGTGAGTTGGCACAATTAAAGAAATTTTTTGATGATATACTTAAGTTTATGTAAATAAGACTTAAAAGACTATTTATACATATGTAGCCTGGTATGCAGAGTTTGGTATAAATTTTGGTTTGCGGACCCCAACCTTTGCCATTGATGTCAAAGGGGGAGTGAAGAGTAGTGAAAAATGACAAATCTAGGAAAGGGGGACCATTGGAAAACAACAAAAAGCATAAGTGTACTTTGAAAGGGGGAGTTGTTCTAGCACTTAGTCATTTTTCACTAAGTGTTGCCATCAATGCCAAAGGGGGAGATTGTTGGCAAGAGACACTAATACTCATGACAAGTGTTGTCATTGATGGCAACTAAGTCTATCGTACTCATCCGCATTACATGATTTGTTCATATCGGAAGTCAGAGTAAGGATTTGTCTAAGTCTGGGAGTCAAAAATAGAGCATGTGATAGGGTCCGGTATCTTAGTCTGGATCTCTCCAGTAGTAAATCACAGTGTACTGTAAATCTGAGGGAGTGATAAGGATTGTCCAAATTATCTAAATCCAAGATTTTAGCCTTTGGTGGTGAAGGATTCAAAATCTATAAGCATATGAGTATCGAGCTCCAATTAGCCAGTACAGTCAGAAGAAGAACAAGCCAACCTAGTAATTTGTGATAACTAGTGGTATTGGCTGACATGGTTGATGATTTGAGAACACAAGTTTTTGGTCTGCGTTGCTAATTATGCATGGATTCAGCCGACAGAGTAGAGGTCTTCATAAATGTTCTAAGTTTTCTCTACGCTAACTACAGTTGATAAAATTTCTTGATGCGGATATATATAACCGATGGATTCGAGTCTTGTGAAGAGTGTGAGTGAGGTGGTGATGGATTAAGTGCAAAAAAGGTAGAAAGAAGTGCGAAAGAGAAGAGATCTAAGGACTGGATCATGGCAGAACAATAAATAGGGCAAAGCAAAGATGAAGTTTGTAAGATCAGTATTATATGCTTAATTGGAACTGAATTCCTACATACGTAGATGTTGTTCATCAGTTCTAACAATTTGTAAATCTTCTTGTAATCCTTCTTGTAGGCAGTGAGCCTCCTTTTGAGTAGTGACCTTTGAGCAGTGAGCCCGAAGGCATGTGCCTTCCCCATTTGTAATACTTTTAATGGGATATTAATCTTTGTGGATTAACCTCCACCATGGTTTTCCCTTAATCGAGTTTCCACATTAAAAATCTTGGTGTCAAGTGTGTTATTTGTGTTTCTGCTCATGTGTTATTGATTCATGCTTTCATGATTATAATAATGATTTGTTAAGAAGAGATAGAAAAGAATTAATTGCAGCAAGTGTTAAAGTTTTGAGACAACTGATTCACCCCCCCTCTCAGTTGTTTGCCCTTATTTCAACA
This sequence comes from Cunninghamia lanceolata, assembly GCA_027924645.1. Lineage (NCBI taxonomy): Eukaryota > Viridiplantae > Streptophyta > Pinopsida > Cupressales > Cupressaceae > Cunninghamia > Cunninghamia lanceolata. Next base: position 4,964,344 of record BSBN01000118.1, read on the forward strand.
GAGAGATCTCAAGTAAGGAGAGCTTGACAAGTGCCATGATAGGATTGGATGAGATGAGATTTCCTTGGATCAAGGAGGAATGGATGGTCAAGATTGGGCTTTGGGAAGACTATAGGGATGAGATTGCCTTGGTAGATGGGAGGTATGGGTTGGATTTGATTGGAAGTTTAAATTGGGGAGCATGGGTACATGCCCAATTTAAAATTAGAGGAAAAAGGATGAGTTGGCTTAGATTTTAATTTAAAATTGTAAGCATGGGTACAAGCCCAATTTAAAATTGGAGAAATAGGGGATGGAGGACAAAAGGACCTTTGTACATGGGTCCTTGACCATGCCTTTTGTAAGAAGGCCATGTGGACATGTACAAGAGGCTATGCCTTTATACATTTGGAGGAATGGAGAGGATTTGACTAATATTAGATTAGGGTTTAGTTTGTACAAGTGGGGGATTAGGTTAGTTAATTAGGTTTAGGAAAACATAATCAAAAGTGTAGAAAATAGGAAATTAAATAAATATAAATATTTATTTAATTCATGAGATGGGATAGGGGATACTAGATAAATTAAATTTATCTAATTTTTGGAGTATAGAGAAAGGGATAAATGATTTAATAAATCATTTTGGCTTGGGATAAATACTGATGTAGGTATTGGTATAGGTACAGATGAATAGTGAATACATGAATAGTGATTTTGACAATAAAATATTGTAAAATCATAGATTGAAGGGGAATTGATCAATTAACCATCTAAACATGTGTTTATTCAATTAATTGTGGAGAAAATATAGTTTAGGGGTGTCTAGAGATGGTTAGTGATGGTTTAGGGATAAATTAGGGATGTTTAGGGATGAATAGGGATGAATTAGGGATGTTTAGGGATGAATAGGGATGAATTAGGGATGAATTAGGGATGAATAGGGATGAATCAGGGATGTGAAGAATAGTGGAAAATTTTAGGTGTCTACATATTTGATTTTAGAAAATGAGAAATATTTTGATTTTGAATCCATAGAAGACCCAAAGAAAGTAAAGTTTGCCTACACCAAATTGAAAGGAAATGCATCCCTATGGTGAGATCACATGCAAATAGAAAGACAAAGAAAATGTAAGGAGAAACTAAAGTCATGGGACAAAATGGTAATGAAGTTGAAGGCCAAATTTTTGCCAGCAAACTATCAACTCAACCTATTCAAAAAAATTTAGAATTTGAAGCAAAACGAGATGAATGTGAAGGAGTATATAGAATAATTCTACAGGCTAAGCATTTGAGTTGAGCACATTGAAGATGATGAAGAGAAGGTATCAAGATACATTAATGGATTATGAATATCAATTCAACATGAAATTAGCCTAGTCAGAATAAGAATAGTTGAAGAAGATTACCAATATGCTTTAAAGGTGAAAGAAAAATTGTCTTGAAAACAACAAAATAATTTCTGAGGTAAGAGAAAATTTGTTGCATATATTGTCATCAATGGTAATCCATGATGTAAAAAGAGTAAATGATCATAAGTGTTGTGAGGAGGAATGCATAGTGATGTGTATATAATGTCAAAGGAGTGATGATTAGAGGAGCAGATAGAGGAGTGATGATCAAAGAAGTTGTGAGGTGAAGGATATGATGATGAAAGTCATGAGCAGGTTGGTGGATTAGTATAATACTTATATAGTTGTACCTTATCTTCTAAATTTCATGGACAAGTGAAAGTTGTCAAGTTGTAGGATATGCTAACATGAAGATTCTTATTTTTTATGATAAAATATGTGATTGTTGTCTATGGTGTTGTGAATGTTGTATTCACTACCTCTTATTGAAAATCATTGTATGAGATATGAAAGAAAGTGTATAAGGTTTTAAACTATCAAAGGCACAAGAAGTTACACTGAAGAAGCTCAAGAGAATGCTCCACATTACTCCACATTTGAAAATATGGCCTTGTGGTTTGGAGGTTAGACAGAGATAGATATGGAGTATGCATGATCCTAATTTCAGAGTATGAAAGCTACCATAGAAATTTCTAGAGCTACCAGAGTGAAGACAATGGTACAGTGTTGTTGTAGTCACAAAGAGACGGTATAATGCTCTGCATCCCTCTGCATGTTAGAAGATATGATCTTGCGGCTTGGAGGATAGTTAGATATAGATGAAAGGTATGATATACTCAAGTTTCAGATGTTACAATGTACCGTAGAGGTTGTCCATATTCAAAAGAGTAAGGACAAATCATGTTCCTAATTAGGGTTCTTAGAGCCTGGAGAAAGCAAAAGCCACCGCATTTCACCACACTATAATATTTGGCATTGATGTTTGAATATGAGTTCAGATTGTCTGTATATTTTCCCAATTCAAGTTTCAAGTGTTGTGGAGTACCGCAAATATGATTTTCAATGTCCTACATCAAGACTATGTAATCAAAGTGTGTTAGGGGTACTGACATCAATGCCTATTATTTGTGCTAGTAGGAAGTAGCATGAATTGGTAAAATGAATGTCTAGGAATGTTTTTCAAGTCATATAAAACTTGGTGTATGATCCGCATGATGTTGTTTTGTCTCTCTAGTACCGCTTTAGGTTTGGAGGTAAATGCATGGATGGATAAGGGTTTGTTGAGCCAACTTGGTGTGTTTAGGTAATTGTGCCATGTGTTTGGAAGTATGCTGAGGTAAAATAGGTCCTAGTTATCACTTGGTATGAACTTCATAATGGGATTTGTTTCCTACATTGCCACTGATGACTTGGAGGATGACATGTTTTGTCTGTTGCATGTTTAATGTTACACATTTCATTTGTGGCCGACAAAGGTAGAGTTTTGAAGACTTATAGAGGATATAAATGAAAGATCAAGTTTGTTAGAAATGATGAGGGTATGAGAGTGTGTGAGGGTGTATGTGCGAGTGTGAGAGTGAGTGTATTTTTTTGTGTGAAGAAGATATATGATCCATAAGATGAGAAGGAAACTTGGAGGATATAATGCATGATTCATAACAAAGGTTGTGTTGTGTTGTGCTATGAAAGTGTGTTGTTCAGACAGTAGAGTTGTTTGAGTAGAGGGATTGAAGTCATTTGCTAGTGTAAAAGAGATGATGTTGCAGAGCTGATTGAACCAATAGAATTTGTCAACTATTTTGTACAGAGGTTGTAGCCTCTTCTTGTAAGTTTTGTAGCACTTTAGGGAGTTGTAGCTTCCTTTGGGTTGTAGCCCATAAAACTTGTTTTTAATTGTGAGGCTAGATTTGGAAAGTAGATCTAAGCATCTTGCTCACTATGGTAAGGTGGTAAGTAGTCCTCTTCTAAAGCACCAATATTTGATGGAGCTGACTACATCTTCTAGAGTGTAAGGATAGAAGATTATCTTACCTTTCTAGGGTATGATGTTTGGAGAGCTTCAATGGATGCTTATATTGAACCTACTCATCCTATTACAGATTTAGATGAGAAGAAGGCCCATGAAAATAATTCTAAAGCTAAGAATTCTATTTTGAGCGGTCTAACCAATTCAGAGTTTGTTAAGGTAGTGTAGTGTAAGATGGCCAAGGAGATATGGGATAAACTCAAAAATCTCTATCAAGGAAATGACAATGTAAAACAAGCAAGAATACAAACTTACAGAGCAATGTTTGAGAATCTAAGGATGAAAGAAGAGGAATAAATTGCTAGCTATTTTCTCTAGGTGGATGAAGAAGTTAATAGAATCAAAGGGTTAGGTGAAGAATTGGTTGGGAAGAAAGTTGTGAGAACTCTGCCTCACCAATTTGATTCAAAAGTCTCTGTTATTGAAGAAGCCAAAGATCTAAAGACACCATGGAAAAGTTGTTTGGATCCCTCACTACCTATGAGATGAGAAATGAAGTCCAAGGTACATCCAAAAGAGAAGCTACTTTCAAAGCTGTGAAGAGAGAAGGAATATCTGGTCCATACAGTGAGTCTGAGGAGGAAGAAGCAAACTTTGTGAGAAAGTTGAAGAGGGGTTTAGACAAATATAAAGGTAAGTTACCTTTCAAATGTTTTAAATGTGGAAGAGTTGGTCATTATGCATCTAAATGTCTTTTTGGAGAAAATGAAAATAGCAGCAAGAGTTTCAAAAGAAGCAACTTTAAAAGGAACCTCTTTTCCAAAGAAGACTACAACTCCTTAGAAGAAGTAGATCACTACTCATCAGATGATGATAGAGGAGAGTCCTTATTCATGGCTATAGTAGTCTCTAATATGTCTGACAAGACTATAGATGAAGAAGAATGTGAAGTTGACTTTGAAGGTGAACATATTTCTAGTCTTGAAGACTTAGAATGTGCAAGGAAGGAGAATCAAGGACAAAGAGTTCTAATTGAAGCTAAGACAAATGAATGCACAAAACTTGAGAAAGATATTATTTCACTTAGAAATTAATTGGAGAAAGAAAAGTATGGAAATCTAGATGATCTTGAAGGACCAGATCTCATTCCAGTCATGTCTCAAACAAGAAAGTATGAAATACCTTTCCATGCAAGACAGAGCTTCATAAATAGGTTCAATTATGCATTCTTTGGTTATTATTTTATCTGCAATAATTATGGTCACAAGGCTATGGAGTGCAAGTCTAGTATGAATAGAAGGAATCTTGTAAGTAGGAATCCTCTTGCTTCACTATTGGATGTCAATGATCCCATAGAGATCCAGAAGCACTAGGATGGCATCTATAAAGGTAACTATGTTTTTATTATTTTCAATATTTTTTTTTAGAATTTTTCACATCTCAGTAAATGGCATTTTCGGAGGCCTTTGGAATGGAATTTGGGGTCAAGACTTTCATCGGTTGCTTTGAGCGATAGCTGTAGGCACAACTTGATGCAACTCAATATAGATCTCATGGATATCTTTCCAATGATTCTGAGAAGTCTAGATTCTGACTAGACAGCTATTTGAGTTATGACCCTACCAAGTTGGAGTTCTAAATTTTGAAATTTTTTGACAATTTGAAAGTTTGAAATTTGAATTTCTGTTATTTAGTTGTTTTTTTGTCACCTTCAAACTATCCATTTCAAATTCCATGGATAAGGTGATTTTTCAAATTCTTGGCCCATTGTATATAAACTAATTTTGATGCAAATAAAGTTCTCTTTGGTTGCCTACAACTCTTCACATTGAGCTATTGTAAAATTTCACAATACCATAGGCTTAGCACTAGGTATTATTTTCTAAATTCTCTGCTAAATTTAGATTAGTCAATGTGATATATTGTTACAAATATGTACCTAAGCAGTGTTGTCATTGATGTCAACATATCCTTGTTGCCATTGATGTCAACTATATCCTATTTTGCAACCTGTTTAGAAAACCAGATTGTTGAGGATATTGAGAAAATTAATGGAGATCAATATAGGTAGACCATATGGCTATGTAGAGGTTTGTCTGAAGAAGCTCTAGTTAAGATTTGAGAGGTTCGCATTAAGATCTGAAGAAGTTATAGTCATCTGAGTAAAATTGGTTCCTGCATTATTCAGGAGAGACAAAGTAATAGGAAAGAGGTCTGAATTGCTCTGGTAATGCAAAATGATGATCTGCAAATATAGAGGCATGTTTGGGAAGTCAGTGCGTATCATCCATTCAAGTGGTTCATGGTTTGGAGGTCCGCAAGAAATCTTTCTAATGTGACAGTCATTGCAGATAGTGTTCTTGAGGTTCCAGAGGAAGATGCAAGTGATTCAAATGATTTGGAGGAGTGCAGATGTTTTTGTTGAATTCAATGTGCTTGTGGAAGTCTCTAGATCATGTGACTACTATGTTGGAGGTCTGCATTGAAGTTTGAGCTTATCAATGAAGATTTTCTTCTTGGTGTTGGTGTTCCTCCTAGTCTTCGTTGACTGGATGATTCAAGCGTGTTGTGGATGATCTAAGAGCAATTCTTTGAAGTGTGGCATGTTGATCAAGGAAGATTTGAGTCCTAGTTATGTTTGGTTGATATCTTAGTGATTCGCATTAAGTCAAATGTTTATAGTGCCAACCTTGATGTTCATTCCAAGGTTGATGAAGTGTATAAATACTTGTTGATGAGTTGTGGAAAATCATCCTTGAGAGAAATGAATTAAACCCAAATAAAGGATTAGAAGCAGAGCAGAGAAGAAAAGGAGAGAGCAGTATAGAGTGAAAAGTCAATGAAGAAGAATTTGGGGCAAGGCAGAAGTTTTGTGAGCATTCAATGAAACTGAACCAGGCATGAAGTAGATGCTATTTCTCAGTTAATTCTTTATGTTATAAATAGATTCTATAGACAATGAGCCTCTCTTTTGAGCAGTGTGCTCTAGGTAGTGTGGCTAAAGGCATGTGCCTTCTATTTTTCTAAAGTACTTTTAACAGGGTACAAAATCTTTGTGGGTTAACCCCCACCGTAGTTTTCCCTTAACCGGGTTTCCACATAAAAATTTTGGTGTTCTATGTTCATTTGTTTATGTTCATGTGTTGATAATTGATGCTTTAAATGTTTACATCATTAATCAGGTTTATGTGATAAAGAAATAGTTGCAAGTGTTAAAAATTTGGGACAATTGATTAACCCCCCTTCTTAGTTGTCTGGCCTAATTCCAACAATTGGTATCAGAGCCAAGTTCCTCTAGAAGAAGCTTAACCACTTGAGGAGAACCAGGATGTCGACCTACAAGAAGGATAGCCTGAGATTTGATGGAACAAATTACTCTGTTTGGAAAAGTCGCATGGAGTGCCATTTGTAATGCATGGGTGATGCTTATTAGGCAATAACTAAGGATAAGTATGAGCCTCCAGAGAAACCTTCAACTCATATGAAGTAAAAAATGTTGAAAATAATCTTTGAGCCAAAGAATCCTTGCTAAGTGCTCTGACTGATTCAAAAATGACAAATGTCTTCTGTGCATCCTTCCCTGCTTGCTTCCTTCGTTCCATCCTTCATTTCCACGTTCGGTTGTTACTGTCCTAACTGGGTGGCTTGCATGTGTATGATTATATTTGAAATCTTTTGACTTGCCCCTCTCTCTCTACTGAGGGCATCAAATCTTTTGATTTACCCCTCTCTTGTGCGACTCTAATGAGGGCATAAAATCTGCATAAAATCTTTTGATTTGCCCCTCTCTAGTGCGATGAAATCTGTATAAAATCTTTTAACTTGCTCAACTAATTTGTACTGATGAAATCTGCATAAAATCTTTTGACCTAGTGGTCACACAAATTTTTTTAGTATTAGAATTGTCTGGTCCTCCATTGCTTGAAGCGTCTACTTATTAACATCGGCATGGTCGCAGCGGCCCTATTGTTTCTTTAGGCAATGACAAAAGTGAATGGGGGTGAGTGAAGTGGGGGTTTTGCAGGGGTATTTAGCTTTGGAAATGGCAGTGAGTGGAGTTGCATTTGGTAGTGCAGAATATCCGTTGTTGCGCTGCAAGTGGTCAGCTGCCCCTGTGGAGATTGTAGGGGTTGCCCATTCCTAACTGCTGGATTTCCTGCTATTACTAGGTGCCTGATTCCTTCTAAGATCCCACCGGATTTGGTGGCATGGCGAACTGCGGGATTCCTTCTCAGCTAAGGTTGGGGGGTGTTCTGACACTAGAGAGAGGGGCATTTTTAATGGGGTGGGTGGGTGGGAGGCAATAGTTGGGGGTAATAGTTGGGGCACTAGAGAGAGGGGAACTAGAGAGAGGGGCATTTTTTATGGGGTGGAACTAAAAATTGCTCATGAAATCTAGAAGAAGTTGGAGAATCTTTATGAAGGCGATGAATTTGTCAAATGTGCCAAGCTACAAAGTCTGAGAGGAAAATTTGAAAATCTAAGGATGAGTAAAGATGAAAACATCACAATCTACATGCAAAAAATAAATGATCTTGTGTGTGGTATCAATTTGCTGGTGGGACTTTGGAAGAATCAGATATTGTGGCAAAAGTGCTCAGATCTTTACCTGATTCATACAAACATAAGGTTTTTTCTATAGAGGAGATCATGAATGTCTCAAAAGTTACAAGAGATCAACTAGTTGGCAAATTTTCAGCTTTTGAATTAAGTGAGTTTGGTGATTCTCTTCCCAAGTCTGAATCTGCATTTGAGGCTAGAGTATATGGAAAACAAAGATATGATTCGGGTGAAAGTCCTTCTACAAGATCAAACAGATTTGTGAAGACAAGGAAGGATCTTGAAGATGTTGAAATTGAAACTACATATCTTGAAGCTCTTATTGCCAAAAGATTGCCAAGAGGATCTGGTAAGTATGAAGGAAAATTGCCACTCAAATATTTTGCTTGTAATAAGATTGGTCATTTTACCTCAAGATGTCCAGAGAGGTTTTCAAAACCAAACCCTAACAGATACAAAAATTAGAAGAAATGTTACTATGTCCAAGAAGCTGGAGAAGGAGTCAAAGATGATGAATCTGATCATGGAGGTTCCTCTGAAAATGATCGGGTGTTCATTGCTATCAAAGAAGAAGATCTGGTGTCTACTGAATCTACTAGTTGTACAAATGTGAAAAGTGTCTTGGCTTCTCAGGTCATTGAAAAAGATGAATGGGTGATTGATAGTGGATGTTCTCATCATATGACTGGTGACAAGAGTAAGTTTGTGAGTTTTGAAAATTATGAAGGAGGGCTTGTGAAATTTGGAGACAACTTAGCTAGTAGAATCTGTGGCAGAGGATCCATCTATTTTGATGGTAAGAATAGCACCAATGATGTTTTGTATGTAGAAGGACTGAAACATAATCTTCTTAGTGTTGGATAGTTAGTTGACAAAGGTTATGATCTTCGATTCAAGGATGGAAAATGCAAAATCTTGGAGAGCTTTGGAACTGAAATTGCATTCGGTACCCAAACTGGAGGTAACATTTTTCATTTAAGTAGTTTTGGGAAAAGTTGTTTGATTGCTCAGACATATCAAAGTTAGTTATGGCATAGGAGGACGTGTCATGGGAATTTTGATAACATTGTCAAAATAAGTACCACTCAGGCTGTGAGAGATCTTCCAAAACTTGTGAAACCTAATAGCATGTGTAGAGAATGTCAATTGGGGAAATAGAACAAAATTTCATTCAAAAGTAAGGAACGAGCTTCAAGTGGATGATTGGAACTAGTACATACTGATCTCTGTGGTCTTGCTAGAATTAGGAGTGTGCAAGGAGATAGATATTTCATGTTGCTGATTGATGATTACTCCAAGATGATGTGTGTAGGTTTCCTAAAAGAAAAATCAGAAGCTCTTGACAAGTTTAAGGTGTTCAAGGTGATGGTTGAAAATGAGATTGGTGAGAAATTAAAATGTCTAAGATCTGACAAAGGTGGAGAATTTACTTTCGGTGAGTTTGATGCTTTTTGTGAAAAGCATGGCATAAAAAGACAATTATCTACTTCTATGACTCCCCAACAAAATGGAGTTGTGGAAAGAAAGAACCAGACCATTCAAGAAGTTTCCAAGACCATGATGATGGAATCAAATGTTCCTCAAGCTTATTGGAGAGAAGCTATGAGTACTACTATCTACACTCTTAACCAGATACAAATCAAAGGCAATTCTGGTAAGACCCCTTATGAACTATGGTTTGGTCATCTTCCTACTGTGAGATATTTTAGAGTTTTTGGTAGTAAATGCTATATCAAAAGACATGAGGATTTAGGCAAGTTTGAGACAAGAAGTGATGAGGGAATATTTTTGGGATACTCTACTCAAAGTAAGGCTTACCGGTGCTTTAACAAGAGGTTGAAAAAGATTGTTGAAAGTGCTAATGTTAGAGTTGATGAGAGAAAGGAAGGACATTCTAGGTTCTGCAGATATGATTCAGATGATCAAGATGAAAGCCAAAGTCAAGGAAGGCTAGTTCAAACTCAAACTCAGATTCATATTGATCCAAAAACTCCAGGAACTCAAGAGAATAGTAAAGATGTTGAGGAACAAGCTCAAGAAATAGAATTTCAAGTAATTCCCAAAACCCCTAGGTATGTAAGATTGAATCATCCTAAAGATCAGATCATAGGAGATAAGAGTAAAGGTGTTCAAACTAGGAGAAAATTTTCTAAAGATCAAGAGGAAATTTGTTTGATTTCAAAGATTGAACCTAAATCAGTAAGTGAAGCCTGCAATGATGAAAACTAGGTAAAAGCAATGGAAGAAGAATTGATGCAAATTGAAAAGAATCACATTTGGGATCGTGTTTCTAGACCTGAGGACAAAAATGTGATTGGAACCAAATGGGTTTTCTAAAATAAACTAAATGAAGATGGTGAAGTTGTGAGAAATAAAGCAAGGTTGGTATGAAAAGGCTATTCTCAAGTGGAAGGAATTGATTTTGAAGAAACTTTTGCTTCAGTGGCAAGAATAGAAGTAGTGAGATTATTTCTTACATTTGTTGCCTTCAAAGATTTTAAAGTTTATCAGATGGATGTCAAATCAGCATTCCTGAATGGAGAATTGGAGGAAGAAGTTTACAATGAGCAACCAAAATGATTTCAGTTGTCCAATCAGAGAGATATGGTCTGCAAACTAAGAAAAGCATTGTATGGACTCAAGCAAGCCCTAAGAGCCTAGTATGCAAGATTGGATAAGCATTTGCTTAAGCTAGGATTTACCAAAGGTGCTGCTGATAGTAATCTTTACTTTAAGATTAATCATGAGGACATCCTGATTGTTGAGGTCTTTGTTGATGATATCATTTTTGATGGAAATGAATGTATGTGCCAAGCATTTATTGATCAGATGAAAAGTGAATTTGAATGTCAATGTTTGGTGAGATGAATTTCTTCCTAGGTCTACAAATTGTTTAGTTAGATAAAGGTATCTTTATATCTCATTCCAAGTATGTGAAAGAATTGCTAAAGAAGTTTGGAATGGAAGATTCAAAGCCAATAGGTACACCTATGGTAACCGGATGTAAGTTAAAAAAAGATGATGACTCCCCCAAGGAAAATCAGAAAAGGTATAGATCAATGATTAGAGGATTGTTCTATCTGACTCAGACCAAACCTGACATCATGAATGTAATTGGACTTGTTGGTAGATTTCAAGCTGATCCAAAAGAATCCCATGTTGTGGCAGTCAAAAGAATATTTAGATATCTCAAGAGGACAATTGATTATGGATTGTGGTGTCCAAAGGATAATGACTTCACTCTTCATGCATATATAGATGTTGATTGGGCAGGAGATGTGGATGATAGGAAAAGTACTAGTGGTGGTGCATTCTTCTTGGGAAGAAGATCGGTCTCTTAGATGAGCAAAAAGCAAGAGGCAATATCTCTGTCTACTACAGAGGCAGAGTATATAGCAGTAGCAAATAATTGTACTCAAGTTTTATGGATGAAGCAAATGTTGAAAGATAGCAGAATTGTGTTTGGGGAGCTAGTCACAATCTTCTGTGATAATTCAAGTGTAATAAGAATCTCAAAGAATCTGGTGTTGCATTCAAAGACAAAGCATATATCCATCAAGTTTCATTTCTTGAGAGAGAAGGTAAATGAGAATGAAGTCAAGTTGGAGTTTGTGTCTTCAAAAGATTAGATTGTGGATATCTTCACTAAGCCTCTTCCCAAGATACTTTTGAGTATCTCAGAGAGAAGTTAGGGGTTATTACCCCTCTTGATCAGAACTAAGATGCACTAAGGTGCATCAGTTTGGTGGAATTCAAAGTCATATCTTGTGATCCGGATTGATGTTAAGGAGATACTACTCAGGAGTAGTTAGTATGCAAATGTTGACATCAGTCTGAAACAAAAAGGGTGAAAAGATTGCAAATATGTGCCCTTTTCCATTAATGTCAAAGCGGGAGAGAATATCATGTGAAAAACTAGTTTCTAATTAAAGGGGAAGCAGTGAAGAAAGTAATTGCAGAAGTGAGAAGAGAAAGGGGGAGAATTTCTTGTCTTGATGGTTGAATTTAGTTTTTCACATCATATGTTGCCATAAATGACAAAGGGGGATATTGTTACAAATATGTGCCTAAGAGGTGTTGTCATTGATGTCAACATATCCTTATTGCCATGGATGTCAACTGTATCCTATTTTGATGCATGTTTAGAAGACCAGATTGTTGAGGATATTGAGAAAATTAATGGAGATCAATATATGCAGACCATATGGCTATGTAGAGGTTTGTCTGAAGAAGATCCAGTTAAGATTTGAGAGGTTCGCATTAAGATCTGAAGAATTTATAGCCATTTGAGTAAAATCAGTTCCTGCATTATTCAAGAGAGACAGAGTAAGAGGAAAGAGGTTCGGATTGCTCTGGTAATGTAAAATGATGATTTGTAGGTCTAGAGGCATGTTTGGGAAGTCAGTGTGTATCATCCATTCAAGTGGTTCATGGTTTGGAGGTCTGTAAGAAATCTTTCTAATGTGACAATCATGGCAGATAATGTTCTTGAGGTTCCGAAGGAAGATGCAAGTGATTCGGATGATTTAGAGGAGTGCAGATATTTTTATTGAATTCAATGTGCTTGTGGAAGTCTCTGGATCGTGTGACTGCTATGTTGGAGGTCTGCATTGAAGTTTGAGCTTGTCAATGAAGATTTTCTTCTTAATGTTGTTGGTCTTCCTAGTCTTGGTCGACCAGATGATTCAAGCGTGTTGTGGATGATCTAAGAGAAATTCTTTGAAGCGTGGCATGTTGATCAAGGAAGATTTGAGTCCTAGTTATGTTTGGCTGATAGCTTAGCAATTTGCATTAAGTCAGATGTTTGTAGTGCTGACCTTGATGTTCATTCCAAGGTTGATGAAGTGTATAAATACTTATTGATGAGTTGTGGAAAATCATCCTTAAGTGAAATGAATTAAATCCAAATAAAGGATTAGAAGTAGAGCAGACAAGAAAAGGAGTGAAAGTAGTATAGAGTGAAAAGTCAGTGAAGAAGAATTTGGGGCAAAGTAGAAGTTTTGTGAGCATTCAATGAAACTGAACCAGCCATGAAGTAGATGATATTTCTCAGTTAATTCTTTCTATTCTAAATAAATTTTGTAGGCAGTGAGCCTCTCTTTTGAGCAATGAGCTCTGGGCAGTGTGGCTGAAGGCATGTGCCTTCTATTTTTCTAAAGTACTTTTAACAGGGTACAAAATCTTTGTGGGTTAACCCCTACCGTGGTTTTCCCTTAACTAGGTTTCCATGTAAAAATTTTGGTGTTCTATGTTCATTTATTTCTGTTCATGTGTTGATAATTCATGCTTTAAATGTTTACATCATTAATCAGTTTTGTGTGATAAAGAAATAGTTGCAAGTGTTAAAAATTTGGGACAACTAATTCACCCCCCCTCTTAGTTGTCCGACCTAATTCCAACATATATCATATCTGCAACAATGTTGGACATGTAGTAAGATATTGTAGAAGTTGATTAGTATATTTAGGAACTCATATTGCACATGTTACTAAGCAAGACAAGGAGAATGACACTTCCAAAAGATAGGAATCAAGCGAAGAGGCTAAAAATTCAATGATTGTCCAAACAACATTTCATGCTCAAGGGAAAACAAATCTTTGAGTAATAGACAGTAGATGTTCAAGCCACATGATATGTGATAAAAGCAAATTCATCAATCATGTTAAGTGGAATGGTGGATTAGTCAAGTTTGGAGATAATTCATCTGCAAAGATTTGTAGAAAATGCACCATAAGTATTAATGGAAAATCTAAAACAAAAGATGTTCTATAGGTAGAAGGTCTCAAGTACAATCTTCTCAGTGTAAGTTAGATGTGCAGCAAAGGATACAATCTCATATTTCATGAACAAGGATGTGAAATTACAAGAGCAAATTTAAGTAAATTTGTCGCAAAAGGTTCTAGGACAAAAAACAACTTGTACAACCTAAAGGGTGTTAATGGAAGAAGTTGTCTTCTAGGATAGACAAATGAATGTTGGTTGTGGCACAAGAGGATAGGACACATCAACTTTGACAATCTTGTGAAGATTAGTTCCATACAAGTAGATAGAGACATGCCAAAGATTATCAAGCCTACAAGCACCCTATGTAAAGAATGTCAAATTGGGAAGTAGACAAGGATAAGATTCAATACCAAGGAGTATTCTTCTACAAGGCCATTAGAACTGGTTCATACTAACTTTTGCAGTCCTACCAAGATAAAGGGTCTTCAAGTTGAGAGGTGCTTTATGTTTCTTATTGATGATTACTCTAGGATGACATGGGTTACATTCTTAAAAGAAAAATCAGAAGCTTTGAGTAGGTTTAAGATCTTCAAGTCCATGGTTGAAAATGAAATAAATTCTAGAATTAAGTGCTTAAGGTATGATAAAGGTGGAGATTTCACATCCAGTGAGTTTGAGGAATATTGTGAAGAACATGGAATAAAAAGGCATCTATCTGCTGTAATAACTCCTCAGCAAAATGGAGTAGTGGAAAGGAAGAATAGAACTATCTAGGAGATGGAAAGAATAATGTTGAATGAAGCCAAGCTGTCTGATGTATATTGGAAAGAAGCAGTCCATACTATTGTCTATATTCTTAATAGAGGACAACTAAGAGTGAACAACACCAAGACACCTTATGAGCTATGGAATAGAAGACCAGCTTCTGTCAAGTATTTTAGAGTTTTTGGAAGCAAATGCTACATCAAAAGAGATGAAGAAGGTTTGGGAAACTTTGACTCAAGATCTAATGAAGGAATTTTTCTTGGATACTCAACTAGAAGAAAAGATTACAAGTGCTACAATAAAATACTGAGGAAGATAGTTGAGAGTGAAAATGTTAGGTTGATGAAGAGTCACATCCAATCACATATGAGCAAGAAGACTATTGTTTAGATGAATCTACTTGCACAAAAGAAGAAGAAGTTGAAGAAAAGGAGGAAACACAAGAGAAGGTCACCAAGACTCTTGCTAGGTATGTTTAGAAGAACCACTTAGAAGATTAGATAATTGGAGACAAAAATGGAGTGTAGACTAGAAGAATATTTGCAAGGGCAAATGAATAGGTAAAATTTTCTTTGATGTCTAAGATAGAACCTAAAACCTTTGCTAATGCTAGTAGGGATGAAGGATTGATCCAAGCAATGGAAGAACTAAATCAGATAGAGAAAAATCAGACTTGGGAATTAGTGGCAAGATCTGCGAACAAAAATGTGATAGGAACAAAATGGGTGTTCAGAAATAAACTGAATGAATATGGAGAAGTGGTTAGAAACAAAGCAAGGTTGATTTGTAAAGGTTATTCACAGGTGGAAGGAAATGAATTTGAGGAGACATTTTCTCTGGTGGTGAGAATGGAGGCAATGAGGATGTTTCTTGCATTTGCAATTCACAAGGACTTTAAGGTATATCAAATGGATGTCAAATCTACTTTCTTGAATGGTGACTTAGAAGAGGAAGTTTACATAGAGCAGCCTGATGGATTTCAGTTATCAGAAGACTTGAACATTGTATGTAGACTTAAGAAGGTTTTGTATGGTCTCAAACAAGCCCCTAGGGCTTGGTATGCAAGGTTGGACAAGTACTTACTCCAGCAGGGCTTGAAGAAAGGTACCACAGATAGCAATCTCTATATCAAAATTAAGGATGAACAAATTCTGATAGTAGTATATGTTGATGATATAATCTTTGGTGGCAATGATGAAATGTGTAAGAAGTTTGCAAAAGAGACGAAGAAGGAATTTGAAATGTTTATGATAGGTGAGCTCTCATTCTTTCTTGGATTCCAAATCTCTCAATCAAATGATGGTATCTTTATCTGTCAAGAAAAGTATGCCAATGAGATGTTGAAGAAGTTTGGTATGGAAGATTGCAAACCAGTGAGTACTCCTATGGTAATATAGGTTATCATTTGAGTAAAGATGATGAATCACCTCAGGCTAATTAGAATCTGTATAGATCTATGCTTGGGGGCCTACTATATCTAACAACTTCAAGGCCTGACATTATGCAAGTTGTTTGCATGGTTGCAAGATTTCAAGATGATCCAAAAGAGACACATGTGAAGGCAGTCAAAAGGATTTTCAAATACTTGAAGAGCACTTCGGATTATGGATTATGGTATCAAAAGGGTGATGAATTTTCTTTGAGTGCATATACTGATGTAGATTGGGTTGGCAGTGTTGATGATAGGAGAAGTACCAGTGGTGGAGCTTTCTTTTTGGGAGATAGATTGGTCTTATGGTTTAGCAAGAAGTAGGGTTGAATTTCCTTATAAAAAACAAAAGTAGATTACATAGTTGCAGCATCCTACTACACTCAAGTATTATGGATGAAGCAAATATTGAAGGATATCAAAGTCTTGTATGATGAGCCCATTCCTATCCTATGTGACAATACAAATGCCATCAATATTTCAAAGAATCCAATGATGCATTCTAGAACCAAGAACATATCTATTAAGTATAACTTTTTAAGAGAAAAGGCTGCAAATCAAGAGGTAAAATTGGCATATGTACCTACAAAGGAGCAGGTGGTAGACATCTTTACAAAGACACTTTCTAAGGACACATTTGAATGTCTTAGATAGAAGTTAGGGGTTGCTGCCCCTCCTCCTTCTAACTAGACACATAGATGATGCATCTATCCAGGGGAGCAATTCAAGATACATTTATTATCCTTGGATTGATGGTTGCTACCTCTCAGTGAGAGCAGGTAGATAAGAGACTAAGGAGGATGACACGGATTGCATAGACAGGGGTACCCTGTATGTTTTTGTAGGTACAAAAGAAGACCACTAGCCCTTTGCCCTTGATATCAAAGGGGGATAAAATTTGCATATCATGTTAGTGTTGGGCCATCAATGACAAAGGAGGAGATTGTTTATATGTTTTTGTTGATGTCAACAAGATGGTGATTAGTGATGTCAGAAGAGTAAGTGATCAGAAGTGTTATGAGGAGGAGAGCATAGTGATGTGTATATGTTGTCAAAGGAGTGATGATTAGAGGAGCAAACAGAGGAGTGATGATTAGAGAATTTGTGAGGTGAACTTGGATATGATGATGAAAGTCATGAGTAGTTTGTTGGATTAGTATCATCTGTACACAGTTGTACCTTATTTTTTGAAGTTCATGGACATGTGAAAGTTATCAAGTTGTAGGATATACTGACATGAAGATTCTTGTTTCTGATGAAAAACTTTGTGATTGTTGTCTATGGTGTTGTGAATGTTGTATTCATTGCCTCTTATTGAGAAAAATTATATGAGATATGAAAGAAAGTGTATAAGGTTTCAAACTGTCAAAGGCACAAGAAGTTGCACTGAAGAAGCTTAGGAGAATGCTCCACATTCCTCCACATTTGAAGATATGGTCTTGTAGTTTGGAGGTTAGACAGAGATAGATATGAAGTATGCATGATCCTAATTTCAGAGTATGAAAGTTACCACAGAAATTTCTAGAGCTAGTAGAGTCAAGACAATGGTACAATGTTGTTGCAGTCACAAAGAGACAGTATAATGCCCTGCATCCCTTCGCATTAGAAGATATGATCTTGTAGCTTGGAGGATAGTTAGATATAGATGAAAGGTATGATATGCTTGAGTTTCAAATGTTACAATGTACCACAGAGGTTCTCCAGAGTCAACAAAGTAAGGACAAATCATGCTGCCGATTAGGGTTAGAGGGAGAAAGTAAAAGCCAGCACATTTCACCACACTATAATTTTCAACTTTGATGTTTAAAATATGAGTTTAGATTGTTTGTATGTTTTCCCAACTCAAGTTTCAAGTGTTGTGGAGTACTGTAAGTATGATTTTCAATTTTCTACATCAAGACTATGTAATCAAAGTGTGTTAGGGGTGCTTACATCAGTCTCTGTTGTTTGCGCCAGCATAAAGTAGCATGAATTGGTAAAACAAATGTCTAGGAATGTTTTTTCAAGTCATATAATACTTGGTGTATGACCTGTATGATGTTGTTTTGTCTCTTTGGTACTGCTTTAGGTCTAGAGCTAAATGTATGGATGGATAATGGTTTGCTGAGCCAACTTGGTGTGTTTAGGTGATTGTGCCATGTGTTTGGAAGTGTGCAGGTAAAATAGGTCATGGTTATCACTTGGTGTGAACCACATAATGGAATTTGTTTCCTACATTACTGCTAATGACTTGGAGGACAACATGTTCTGGTTGTTGCACGTTTCATGTTACACATTTCATTTGTAGCTAACAAAGGTAGATTTTTGAAGACTTGTGGAGGATATAAATGAAAGATCAAGTTTTTTGCAAATGATGAGGGTATGAGAGTGTGCAAGGGTGTATGTGCACATCTGAGAGTGAGTGTATTTGTATGTGTGAAGAAGATTATGATCTGAAAGTTGAGAAGGAAATCTAGAGGATATAATGCACCTTGGAACAAGAAGGCACCAATGACCATGAGAGAATCCTATGGAGCTAATCAAGTCAATTTGAGCATCTTAATACCAGTTATGGCATGTGGTAATGGTCAAGGTGATGTAAGGGTCAAATGTCCTGAGGGTATTAGCAAGTACCCTAGGACCAAAAATGATGTAATTTGGGCCAATAGTGCCTTTGGTGTAGGGGCACCTAGATAATTTAGTTGATTTCTTGTTTATGTAGTTCATTTTGATATTTCAGTTTTGCATAAGGTCCAAGTGACCAATTGTAAGGCCTTTAGTGCAATGTGTGAGTCTGAACTAGTCATGTCTGGCAGTCGAAGAGTGTTGTAACTAGAAAGAAATTGTGTGTAACCGTGTGGTGGATAGTTGCAGAGTGGTTGGCATTCCCACCGGTGTAACTGCCACCCACACAGTGAAGTATAAAACCAGTTCTAGAAGATTGGAGAGGAGATATACAGAAAGTGTGGAGTAATTGGAGACCTGGGTTGTACAAATTGACTGCAATAAATAGATTTCTTTTATTTCTTGTATTTGCTTTTAGTTTGATAGTTTCACTTTTGTTCTACTGACTAGCACAAAGGGCAGTGAACTATTTTTTGTTTTGTTCTGAGAGTGACAATATCTTATTGGACCCTTCCATGAATGTATGACTCTGATTCTCATGGAATAGGTCCTAGACATTTGTATAATATGACTCTAACCCTAATAGTGTAGGAGAAGTACAGATTTGGATGGTGATCACCATTAGAATGCAAGTTTGAGGCCACGGGAAGGATGGCACAAGCGTGAAGCAGAGGAGATTATTGCCGTTAGTTCCACAGAATGTGCATTTTATGTGTATACTGCAAATGTATGTCGAAAACATTTTGTGTGTATATCACAATTGTATGCGAGTATCATTTCGTGTATATACTACTATTGCTTATCGCGGTTGTATGTGGTGGATGTACATTGTGAATGTACCTTGAGTTAGATACAAAGGTTGACCGGTTGTAATGGTGACATCGGGTGAAGATACATTGGATTACTGACTATAGCAAGTTAAGAAATGTATGTACGAAGTTGAAGACATCAGCGTGACCAATCTATAACGGCGGAAGAATGTTTGGAGTTGATGATGAAAGAAGTCTCATCGAAGACTAAGTAAAGGCGACCATCAGGGAGAGGTGTGTATCAGGAGAGTCTTTGAGAGTTATACCGATTGTCAGGGTCATAGCAATAGAAAGTGAATCGTGTGTTGTAACATTAGAGCATCAGCATAAATGAATAGACATCCACCGATAAAAGAAGTCTTGGTGAAAGGTAAGTGAAGTTGACCATCCATCGGAGAGAGTTGGTGCGTCGGTGGAAGAACTTCTGAGGTAGCCGATAGTAATATGTTTGGCCGATGTTGAAAAGCTAAAGAACATAAGGGTTTCGGTGTGAAGGAAACCATTGGGATAACAGAAGGTAGTGAGGTCAACAAGGCAGGTCAGGCCGATAAGGAAAGGGGGGACTAGTTTCGGTGAGATAGTTGAGGACTCTTGCCGATTTTGGTTGAAATAAATATTTTGTGGGTTTTTCTACTGAGCATGCTGCATGCTCTACATCAGCATGATTCATAACAAAGGCTATGTTGTGTTGTGTTGCGGAAGTGTGTTGAAGATAGCAAATTTGTTTGAGCATAGGCATTCAAGTCATTTGTTAGTGTAAAATAGATGATGCTGCGAGCTAATTGAACTAGTAGGATTTGTCAACTATTTTGTATAGAGGTTGTAGCCTCTTCTTGTAAGTGTTGTAGCACGTTAAGGAGTTGTATCTTCCTTTGGGTTGAACCACATAAAACTGTGATTCAAAGAGTTGTAGCTCCCTTTGGGTTGTAGCCCATAAACTTGTTGTAAACCTATTTTTATTTGAGGTTGGATTTGGACAGTAGATCCAAGCAGCTTGCTCACTGTGTTTTTTCCCTTCTAGGGTTTTCCATGTAAATTTAGTGTTATGGTTGTGTGATTGTGTAACTATGTTTTGAATTGCATAGTTTGATTCATTATCTGATAAGGCAATAGAAAGTTTTTTTTGATAACATTGGATTGGATTAGATTTTGGCATATACTGATTCACCCCCCTTTTAGTATATCAGAGTGTTCTAACAAAATTTTCATGGGGTAGAGGAGAATCCAATAGTGGAAAAGGGAAACAAACAAAAGATGGTGAATCAAGCACAATATAGAATAATTACAATCAAAGTATAAGAGTAAGAGGAGATTTTTCAAGAGGAAGAGGAGGTTTTTCAAGAGGAAGAGGGAAATTTTCAAGAGGAAGAGGCTACTATGGAAGAGGTAGAGGAAGAGGATTTATAGGTACATGTTATAATTATGGAGAGGATAGTCACCATGCCTTTGAATACCCTCAAGTACAACAAAATAGTGGAAAAGCTAGTGATGCAAGAAACTATGCTGCACAAGTTGATGAAGAAAGTGTAGCTTTTCTAAAACTTACAAAAGAGCCTAAACAAGGAGAGTCATTGACGCTAAAAAGAGTGCTTTTGAAACCTAAAAAGGAGAGACAAGAACTAGTACAAAGGAGGAATTTATTTCAAACTATGTGTAAGTTAGGTGTAAAATGTTGCAAAGCAATTGGGGATAGCGGTAGCACGAATAATTTGGTGTCGCAAGAAATGGCGGAGAAGCTAAAATTGAAGAACACAAAGCATCTCAGTCCTTAAAAAGTCTCTTGTCTACAAAGAGGTCATCAAATTTTCATGAGTGAACTATGTTTAATTATTTTTTATATTTGTAATTATAAGGCTGAGGTGATGTGCGATGTAATGCCCATGGATGCATGTCATATCCTATTGGGCATACCATGGAAATACAATAGGAAATTTGTGCATGATGGTAGAGAAAATACCTACACAATAATGAAGGATTGGAAGGAATAAATTTTGAGTCCAATGAAGGATAGGGAAGAGGAAGTAGACAGTAGTCCAAAAGTGTGTAAAATTTTAGGAAACTTTTTTTTGAAAGAAATGAAGAAAGAGAGGGCATGTTTTCCTTTCATTCCTAATCCTAAGGAGGATAGGACAACATACAAGGAGCAATAAATTCCATTGGAAATCAAAGAAATGTTAGAGGAATATTTTGATATTTTAATGAAGGAATTGTTTGATGAGCTGTCACCTATGACGAGTATAAGCCATTGTATGGATTTGATACCAAGATAAAGTTTGCCAAATAAGGAAGCTTATAGGATGACTCCTATAGAGCATGAGGAGATATATAGACAAGTGCAGGAATTGTTGAATAAGGGTTTAATAAGGGAAAGTTTAAGTCCATGAGTGGTACTAGTAGTGTTGGCACCCAAAAAGGATGGAGAATGGCATATATGTATTGATTCAAGAGCCATCAATAAGATAACAATTAAGTACAAGTTTCCATTACCTCAAATGGATGACTTAATGGATTATTTAAGTGGGGCCAAGTATTTCACTAAAATTGATCTAAAGAGTGGATATCATCAAATAAGGATTAGGGAAGGGGATGAATGGAAGTCTACCTTCAAAATAAAGGATGGATTATATGAATGGCTGGTCATGCCATTTGACTTGATGAATTCTCCATGTAAATTCATGAGATCGATGCACGAAGTGCTTAAACCAATCATTGGTGAGTTTGTTATTGTATATTTGGACGATATTCTAATTTTAGTAGAACAAAAGAGGAACATTTGATGCATGTGGTGGTATTTTTACAAAGATTAAAAGAGGAGAAATTGATGGTCAATCTTAAGAAGTGTAGATTTATGAAAAAGGAACTAGTTTATTTGGGGTTTGTCATTTCACAAGATGGTTTATGGATATCCAGAAAAAGTTGAGGCTATTGTGGATTGGCCATCACCTAAAAGTATGTTTGAGGCAAGGAGTTTCCATGCATAGGCAAGTTTCTATATAAAATTTATCAGAAATTTTAGTGGTATTTATGCTTCCATCACTGAAACGATGAAGGGTGAAAGAAAAGAATTTAAGTGGACAATTGTAGTAGAGGAATGCTTTCAGTTGTTGAAGTGGAAAGGAACCAAACAACTGGTATTGGCATTGATAGATTTCAATAAAGTGTTCCAAGTTGACTGTGATGTAAGTGGGATAGTGATAGGAGGGGTTCTAAGTCAAGACTTGGAAGGCCAATAGCCTACTTTAGTGAAAAGTTGAATGAAGCTAAAAGAAGGTACTCAAATTTTGACCAAGAGTTTTATGCCATTGTTAAAGCCCTCAAGAAATGGAGACACTACTTATTTCCTAAAGAATTTGTTCTATACATGGATCATCATGCATTGCAGTTCATCAATAGTCAAGTTAAGTTGATTCAAAAACACATGAAGTGGGTTGAATTTGTTGAAATCTATTCATTTGTTTTAAAACATAGGACTAGAATCCAAGCTAGTAGCTAATGCATTAAGTCGAAGGTGTTCATTGTTGAATGAATTGAGGATAAATGTATTTGGGTTTGATTCAATGAAAGAATTGTATGAACAAGATTCAAATTTTAAAGAGGCATGGGCAGTGTGTAGAAATCTAGTTGAAAAGGATAGGACACTATGGCTGTAATATTTTATTCAAGTGGGGTTGTTATTTAAGGGACAATGGTTATGCATACCTCAAGGATCAATGAGGGAATTTAACCTAATTAGGGAGAAACATAATGGAGGTCTTGGTGGTCATTTTGGGATGGATAAAGCATTGACATAGTTGAATGAAGGCTATTATTGGCCAATGATGAGTGTGGATGTGAAGAACATAGTGTAGAGTTGTCAAATTTATCAGCATGTAAAAGGATCAAGTCAAAATATAGGTTTATATCAACCCTTACCTACACTAGAAAGACCACGGTAGGAAGTGAGTATAGACTTTGTTCTTGGGTTACCAAAGACACAATGAGGTAATGATTCTATTTTTGTTGTGGTAGATAGATTTTAAAAAATGGCCATTTCATTCCATGCAAGAAATCAAATGATGTAATGTATATTGCTACATTATTTTTTAAGGAGGTGGTTAGATTACATGGTTTTCCAAAATGTATTATTTCAAATAGGGATACCGAGTTTCTTTACTCAAAATAGTATTTCCTATTGTAATCTCTGATTTAGTTAGATTATGTTGTTTTCAACAATAGTTAGAAGGGATGAACAATAATTTAGTTAATTGCCATTGGTCCATTTCCTTTCAAAGTGATAAATAGTATAATGCATGTTTATTAATGGAGATTGAAGTTGTTAGGAGAACTACTAGTTGAAATTATGTTGTGAATAGCAATGGATACACCCTGGATTTGATAATTAGACACATTAATCTATTCAAATGCAAGGCATACAATGACCCTTGTCATTGTGCTCAAGATAAATGGCATGACATTCCATTCATATAGGCCTTGTGGAATGAAGAAAGTAGTTATATACTTATATAATACCTTTATTTTGATTTGCCAAAATCTAGATTTTCAATCAAACTTTTAATATACTTTAGAATGCAATGCCCATCTAATTAGATTAGAACTAAACTGAATTGGATAAGTGAATGGAAGAATTATATATCTGAAAAAAGGTTTATAATTTATGGAAACTGTTTTCTTACCTTTGGCTTGCTTTACCTTTTTATTGGCCAAAAATGTTGGGCATGAAAGGGGTCTTTTTCTTGTCTTGTTGAATTTTCCTTCTAGCAATTCTTGCAAGTGCTCATCCATTTTTTCTACTTAGATAAGGGGATTAATATATAAGCAATTTCATGTAGAATCTTGCCTATATATTGATGTAGAGGCACTTTGGATAGAAGGAAGATAGACAAGATAACAAGGTTGTACTACACCCAAAAGCCCAAAATCAAAGGTCAGATTACAAAAGTGGGAATAGTAGTTAGAGACCTTGATTTATTCATGGAAAAGGTGTTTAGACATGTATAGAGACCCATCCCATCCATTGACAAAGTCATGTCAAACTCTGAAATGGTACTTCCTTCACAAACCCAAGAAATGGCATATAGCCCTACAAAATGACAACAGTCCTAATAACTCTTGACACAGACCTTCAAATGCAAATATTAGACAATTGGAAGATATCCATTATGGCCTCCTATCACATATCCCAAATTGGGTATGGCTTGTTTTGGACGGAATACCTCAACCAATAGCCCCTCTCAATGACCTAGAGCCCCAATTAGGCCTAAATTACAAAGAGACTACCCTAACACTCATGCACAAAACTCCACCAAGGGTTTGAACATTTATAATACATGCCAAAACAAGGGATTTTGTGGGTTTTACCCTTCTACAATCTTTTCTTCCAAGAAATGCCTCTATGGTTACTCCAATAGGCTTAATACATGGGCATATTAAGCCTCTTCTACCAAAACTTGTAAACACCAACTCTCCCACTCCTACAATTAGTCAAAACACTTGAAATACACATGGCTACATCCATACCACTAGCCTTATGGTCTTAAATGATAGTGGGATGGCTATTCTTCCATCGTTGGTGCAAAAACCTTGTTTAGGGTTCTATGAGATTGTTTTTAGACAAAACCTTATAACTTGCTACAAGGCTACTGTCAAGACACCAAAACTACTTCAACTAACAAGTAATTCAATCTACTAACTATTCAAAACATGAAGAAGTGAAAACAGTCCTGTACCTTCACATAGTACGGCCTATGACAACGGAATCCTCAAGGAAAATAGAGATTGCAATAAAACAATCCACTAGCAAATGCTTATAACTTGCCTCCAATCCAATGTCATGGCCTCAAAACATATTTTAATGGAATTTGATTCACCACACTTCACTTCCCAATAGCATAGGAGACATGACAATTCTGTACAATAGAGTAGTACGGTCTATTTTTCCAAAAAATACAGAAAATAATAGAAAACATCAAGGAAATGGTGTTTTGATTGCATAGAACTTCTTCTCCTTCATAAAATGATCCTATTCAAGGTGTTCTTAAACTTTTATCCACCTTACCAACCTCCTTGAATATACTTTGTTCGATGGGAAGGTTTACAACCACCTCTTCCCATCAAACTTCCTTGACAGTTTTTGAAACTTCAACTACATTCAACTGTTTATCAGTTTTGTCCTCACATGTTTAGACTGTTTAGGCTTAACAAGTGCCTTGAAATAGGTTTACAATGCAATTAGGCCTTGAACAAGGCATTAGACTTCTTGACATGCCTTAACAAGTGATGCAGAGCATCTAGGACAGCAGCACAACACACTTCAAAACTTAAAAGGAAAAGCTCTCAATGTTCACTGTTTTCAAAACTTCTCATGATGAAGGGTTTTAACTCAACACAATACTTTTTCATGACACAAGGGAGAGGGGACTTCAAGACACTTATCTTAGGGTGCCTAACTCCACTCAAGACTCCATCTAACCCACTATGCAGGGTCTGCAGGACATCAGTCTCATTGACTGTCATAACATTGCTGCTCCATTGGAAAGACAGTCACACAAACCTCCTTGGGATGATTTATTTCTACACAAACTCAATTTAATTTCAATATACCAAATCCATAACATGCTTTCACCCGAATGCCTTCATTGGCAAAGCGATAACATGACAAACAAATCTATTACCTTCTTGGCAGTGACTGTCTCCAAAAGATCTAGCAGAGTTAGCAACCAAAAGGGCAAGGTGGATGATTCTTCAGAGGATCTCTTCACACTTCAGGTCACAGATCCAAGATCAGCACTAGAACCCTTTCCATAGGTCTCAACACTTAACATTCACCGATTTACTACTGCCACAGTCACTAGTTACCACCTAGCTGCTGCTATCTTTCTCAAAGTCCCAACACATGCTTCTACAGAGTCATCTACATGACAAACTCACCCTACACCATCCTCCTACCCCCAAAACCTCCATAAGCCTGTGAATTTTCTAATATACAACCCATTCCACTGATCACAAATAGTAAAGATCAGTGGAATGAGGAGAATTCCATCGGGTTGTTCAGGAAAAGCCCTAACTTAGGTTTTCCAGCCCACTTGCAGAGAAAGGAGAAATACAGAGATATAAGAGAATGTCAAGAGCCCAAACAACTTGCAAAGTGGAGACAACTCACCCCTCTAATCATCCAACATGGACACCAACCACCTCCAGGCCGTACAGGTACGCATTATTGCAGAAAATAGTGAATTTCTGAAAGAAGATAGCAATTCTAAAAGGTAGTTTGTTAATCCATAGTCCTAATGTGCTTTCTAGTTAACATCAAGGGTTCAAACTTGCTTCAATGGATAGCCAGTCCACTAATCCTTACTCCCAATCATCCAACATTCCACAACAGGGCCGTACTATACAATAGTACAGGCTCAAATGTTCAAAAATTTAGAAAAATACACAGAAAGGGCAGAAAAACTAAAGTTTTTGTTATTTCTTTCAGATCCACCGGATGTCTCTTTCACAATACATCTTCTAGGCTTTAAATAAACCCCCTACATTTGATTCAAGAAGTATGGGAGTGGTTGGGGTTGATGAAACTGCCCCAACCATCGAACTTCTTTCTTGATTTCAAACTATAGCAACTGGTAACTATCCTCTTTAGGACTATAATGACTGTTTTTTTTGTTTAACAATGTTTTCTTTAACATTTGGTTAACCTTGGACAAGGTTTTAACCCACTTCCTAACCTTTGACATGCCTCCAACTAAGAGGATTTCCTCCTACACACTTAGGAGGGCTACAAACTTATATGATTGCCTTTACAATATGACTGTCCTTCTTAGGACTTACAACATGAGAATAGATTTTAGCTATTTGGACATAGTCCTTTTACAAAACATGGCATCCAAGCATTATTACAACATGAAGATGGTCTCAAGGACCTTATTTAAACAAAATAAACTACTTGAAGATCAAGTAAAACCTATATGTCTTGGTGCTCCTACACCATACTCCCCAGCATGAGAAAAACTCTTGTCCCAAGAGTTATGGGATCTGCTCCAAACATTCTTAAACCTTGTTGGAATGTTCCTCTGACTTGTGATAGGAAACACGAACTCTACAAGAGTTATCTTCCTCCTTCTCCAGCCTGCATGATGCTTACCAAAAGTGTTAGTATTCCAAAACATATTCTGGTGTCCTTGCCTAGGACCCTGCTGCTGCAATGCTTCTGCTCTTCCTATCTTGTGGTTCTGATATATTCCTCTCTGTACTATCTGTTGTTTACCTTCCTTCTTCTACCTCCTTAGAGGACAATCAATGTCCCCAATCTTGACATAACTCAAGTCCCAAACCTACTGTTCTTTAGGACTATCATCCACCTTCTTCTACTGCAACTGTTCTGGCTATTTGCAATAATACTTAACCTGCACATCCAATTGCAATTTCTCTCCAAAATAGATAGTAACATGTTCCTTCTTGTCTTCATAAGGTAAAGGCACTAATTTGAACTTTTTATCATCTTTATGCACCAAATAGTTATTAGTATAACCATCATGAATTGTCCTCTTTGAGTGTTGCCGTGGTCTACCCAAAATGATATGCCCACATGTCATTGCAATGACATCACACAAAACATAATCCTGATATGGACCAATGGAAAAATCAACATATGCCTTCTTATTAACCAGTACTTGTTGTTCTTGACTCACCCAAGTGACATTGTAAGGACTAGGATGATCAAATGTTTTCAATCCCAACTTATGCACCATCTCACAAGAAACTAAATTATTATGGGAACCTGAATCTATAATCAACTTGCATATCTTTCCATGGCTTAAACAATTAGTTTTAAAAATAGATACCTATGGTGTTTGCTACATTTTACCTTTTTCCACCATGAGCATTTCTCCAACTATTACTAGAGAGGCTAATGACATTTCCTGTTCTTCTGGCTTCTCCTCCTCTTGTGCCAAATGAACTCTTTTATCCTTGCTTTTATCAGCATCATCCTTCTTAGGAGATTTGAAAGATGTGTGTCCCACTTCATTGCAATGATAACATCTACCTGTAAACACTCCCCTTCCTAATCCAAATCTACCTCCACTTCTATATCCACCTCTTTGATCTATAGAAAACTCTACCTTTCTCATTGTTGCTTTGTGCTTCGTTAGTAGGTCTATCTGTACCTCTATATCCTCTTCCACTACCTCCTTGCCTTTTTTGCTTCCTCTTCACCTTCTCTTCAGCCCTTATGGCGAACTGAAAACATTCTCCAAGTGATTTTGGTACTATCAAACCAATCTCATCCTGCAAATTATACCTAAGCCCATTAAAAATATCTTGCCACTTTCTCTTCTTCATCTTCCAATCCCCCTCTAATACTAAGCTTATGAAATTGCTCAGTATAGGACATAACATCCATATCCTTCTACTTCAAATTCTACCTCATCCTCTTTGTTTGAATGGACTAATCAGATGGAAGAAATTGATCCTTCATCATATCCTTCATCCTACCCCAAGAAGTGATTCTTGTTGCACCTCTAGCCACTCTTTCTGTTTGCACACTACTCCACCATGTAAGTGTTGTTCCTCTCAGTTTTGTTTTTGTAAATTTGATCTTCTTCTCATCATTCATCTCCTCATACTCAAAAACATTTTCCAGGGCATCTATCCACCCTAATACCTCTTCCCTATCCATCTTTCCCTGATAGATAGGTAACTCTATGTTTGCCTTTGTTCCACTACCTTGAACTGCCTTCAGCAATCTCACAAATTTCTTTTCTTTAGCATCCAAATCATCCTCAGGAGGATTCTCATCTGCCTCCTCATCTCCTTCTGAATCATTTTGTTCATCCCTTCTAGGATTCTTCTCCAATGCTTCCAATCTTGCTAAGATTGTTGCATTCTCCCTTCTTACTTTCCTTAACTCTCTTTCCCTTGTAGCATCCTATTCTCTTCTCTCCCTCAACTCTTTTTCTCTAGCCTCTAAGGCTTCTCTCAACTCATTATTCTAACTCCACTCAAGACTCCATCTAACCCACTATGCAGGGTCTGCAGGACAGCAGTCTCATTGACTGTCATAACATTGTTGCTCCATTGGAAAGACAGTCACACAAACCTCCTTGGGATGATCTCTTTCTACACAAACTCAATCTCATTGCAATATACCAAATCCATAACATGCTTTCACCCTAATGCCTTCATTGGCAAAACAATAACATGACAAACAAATCTATTACCTTCTTGGCAGTGACTGTCTCCAAAAGAACTGGCAGAGTTAGCAACCAAAAGCGCAGGGTGGATGATTCTTCAGAGGATCTCTTCACACTTCAGGTCATAGATCAAAGATCAGCACTAGAACCCTTTCCATAGGTCTCAACACTTAACATTCACCGATTTACCACTGCCACAGTCACTAGTTACCACCTAGCTGCTACTATCTTTCTCAAAGTCCCAACACATGCTTTTGCAGAGTCATCTACATGACAAACTCACCCTAAACCATCCTCCTACCCCCCAACACCTCCATAAGCCTGTGTATTTTCTAATATACAACCCATTCCACTGATCACAAACAGAAAAGATCAGTGGAATGAGGAGAATTTCATCGGGTTGTTCAGAAAAAGCCCTAACTTAGGTTTTCCAGCCCACTTGTAGAGAAAGGAGAAATACAGAGATATAAGAGAATGTCAAGAGCCCAAACAACTTGCAAAGTGGAGACAACTCACCCCTCTAATCATCCAACATGGACACCAACCACCTCTAGGCCGTACAAGTACCGATTATTGTAGAAAACAGTGAATTTCTGAAAGAAGACAGTAATTCTAAAAGGCAATTTGTTAATCCACAGTCCTAATGTGATTTCTAGTTAACATCAAGGGTTCAAACTTGCTTCAATGGATAGCCAGTCCACCAATCCTTACTCCCAATCATCCAACATTCTACAACAGGGCCGTACTGTATAGTAGTACAGGTTCAAATGTTCAAAAATTTAGAAAAATACACAGAAAGGGCAAAAAAACAAAAGTTTTTTTTATTTCTTTCAGATCCACCAGATGTCTCTTTCAAAATACATCTTCTAGGCTTTAAATAAACCCCCTACATTTGATTCAAGAAGTATGGAAGTGGTTGGGGTCGATGAAACTGCCCCAACCATCAAACTTCTTTCTTGATTTCAAACTGTAGCAACTGGTAACTGTCCTCTTTAGGACTGTAATGACTATTTTTTTGTTTAACAATGTTTTATTTAACATTTGGTTAACCTTGGACAAGGTTTTAACCCACTTCCTAACCTTTGACATGCCTCCAACTAAGAGGATTGCTTCCTACACACTTAGGAGGGCTACAAACTTATATGATTGCCTTTACAATATGACTGTCCTTAGGACTTACAACATGAGAATAGATTTTAGCTATTTGGACATAGTCCTTTTACAAAACATGGTATCCAAGCCTTATTACAACATGAAGATGGTCTCAAGTACCTTATTTAAACAAAACAAACTACTTGAAGATCAAGTAAAACGTAGATGTCTTGGTGCTCCTGCACCAACAAGGCTTACAAACATGAAGACTGTCTTTACATGTCTTAGGACAACAATAGATATTTGGAAATAGTCCTTATTACATGGATGGTCTTCTAGGACCTTATTGAAACAAGACAACATGATCCAAAAAACATGAAAACAAGTATGAAAACAAACATAGATGATCTCCTTGGTGCTCCTGCACCATACTCCTCGAGTGGAAAGAGAACTCAAGTCGCTTAAGGAAGTAGATCAGCAATTGTGACACCATGCTTCAAGATGTCTTCTTCACTCATCCAAGTGGCATCTTCAATGGGTAAGCCATTCCATTTGACAAGAAACTATTTGTATGTCTTCTTCCTAGTCTTCTTCAAGACCTTGGTGTCAAGAATGCATTCTAACTTCAATGGTTGATTGGGTGGAAGATGTTGGACCCAATCTTCATCTCTTGCGACTATCATATCTACCTCTGAATCTGCATTAGAATCACCTTTGAAAGGAAACAAATCTGAAACATTGAATATAGGAGATATGGCCAAGCCTTGATGAAGTTCAATCTCATAGGCATTGGGCCCAAACTTGTGTACAATTTGGCATGGTCCTATCTTCTTCATGAGGAGTTTGGTTGGCTACCCCTTAGGAAGTCTTTCCTTCTTCAAATGTGCCATGACCAAATCCCCAACCTTGTATTGTACATCTCTCCTTCTCTCATTGGCTTTCTCCTTGTACTTGTAATTGTTCTTTTGAAGAGTTTATTTCACATTATCATGGATGTCCTTCATGGCTAATGCAAAGTCTTCACCTTGAGCACTTTTCCTCTCCAATCCATGGAGATCTCTCAATTCAAGAATACCTCTTAGATGAATGCCATAAACAATCTCAAATGAACTCCTTCATGTGGTCCTATTGGTGGAATCATTATAGGCAAACTCTGCTTGAGGGATGATCATATCCCATGCCTCTCCATGTTGTTTGGTAAGACACCTGAGAAGATTTCCCAAGGACCTATTCACCACCTTAGTTTGGCCATCAGTCTGAGGGTGATAAGCTAAAGTAAATGACAATTGAGGGCCCAACTTCTTCCACAAAGTGTGCCAAAAATGGCCTACAAACTTTGGATCCTTGTCAGTCACAATGTTAAGAGGCAAACCATGGATTCTAACAATTTCTTTGAAGAACAAACCAGCAATGTGAGAAGCATCGTTAGTGCATTTACATGGAAAGAAATGAGCCATCTTACTGAATCTATCCACCACAACAAATATACTATCAAAGCCTCTTTGATTTCTAGGAAGAACTGAAACAAAATCCATGCTAATACTTTCCCATGGCCTATTAGGAATAGGAAGTGGCTGATATAGACCAACATTAGATGAAGTACCTTTTGCCCTTTGACAAATACTACAACATTCAACAAATTTTTTGATATCTGATTGCATTTTAGGCCAAAAATAAAACCTCTTCACCTGATCCAATGTTTTATCCAACCTAAAATGACCTCCTAGTCCACCACAATGTTTTTCCTTTATGATTTTCTCCCTCATGGAACACCTAGGAACACATAGTTGGCTGCCTTTGAACAACAACCCCTGCTGCAACAAAAACTTAGAAAAATTAGAATGATAAGAGTCTAAAAATTGTGAACAAGCTTCATATACCTCCTTGAAATCTTTATCATCCTGATACATATGTTTGAGAGCATCAACCCCTACACTTTGTAACTGAATTTATTGTACACACCCTTCTACTCAATGCATCTACCACTTTGTTAGCCTACCCTTTATTGTGTTTGATTGAAAAAGTATAGGCTTGGAGTTGCTCAACCCATTTCATATGCCTATGATTGAGTTTCTCCTATGAATTCAGAAAACTAAGTGCATGGTTGTCAGTATAAACAATAAATTCTTTTGGAAAAAGATAGTGCCTCCATTTTTTCAAAGCTTGTACCATTGCATACAATTCCAAGTCATAAGTAGAGTACTTTATCTTAGCATCATTCATTTTTTCACTAAAGAAAGCTATAGGCCTGCCTTCTTGACTTAAGACAGCCCCTATAGCAAGGTTACTAGCATCACATTCCACTACAAACAACTTGTTAAAGTCGGGCAAAACAAGTATGGGCTGTTGTGCTACCTTTTGTTTTAGAATTTCAAAAGAATCATTGGCTGCCTTTGTCCATAAAAACTTACATTTCTACCCCCCTTTGATAGTATCCGAAATTGGTGCACAAATATGACTAAAACCCCTTATGAATTTCCTATAAAATGTTGCCAAACCATGAAAACTTTTCACATCACCTGCTGTTTTTGGAGTTGGCCATGACAAAATGGCTTCTACCTTTGTTGGATTCATCTTCAAACTACCTTGTGAAATCACAAAACCAAGATAGGTGAGTTCTTCCTTCATGAAGACACTCTTTTCCATGTTGATCATCAATTGTTCGTCATGCAACTTCTTCAAAACCTGATCCGGATGTTGCAAACGCTCTTCCTTAGTCCTGCTGAAAACAAGAATGTCATCCAAATATACCACAACAAATTTGCCAATGAAATCCTTCAACACTTCATTCATGAGATGTATAAAAGTACTTGGAGCATTATATAGACCAAATGGCATCACCAACCACTCATAAAGACCCTCATTTGTTTTGAATGTTGTCTTCCATTCATCCCCTTGTTTGATCCTAATTTGATGATACCCACTCTTAAGGTCAATCTTAGAAAAGTATATAGCCCCTCACAAACAGTCCATTAGGTCCTCAATTCTTGGCATAGGGAACCTATATCTTATGGTAATCTTGTTAATGGCTCTAGAATCCATGCACAACCTCCATTTACCATCCTTTTTAGGGGCTAGGACTATTGGGACAACACATGGGCTAAGGCTCTTTCTTACCAATCCCTTATCCAACAATTCTTGCACTTGCTTGGCAATCTCTTCATTTTGTGAAGGTGTCATCTTGTAGGCTGCTTTGTTTGGCAAAGTAGATCCCAGTATGAAGTCAATTTGATGGCTTATGTCCCTAATAGGTGGCAATGCATTAGGCATTTCTTCTACCATTATCCCCTTATACTTCTCTAGCAATTGTTGCACCTCCTTAGGGACCTCTTCCTTACTAGGATCATGCAAACTAGGACTATTTTTAGGCTTCAAAATCAGAGCATACCCTTGGGTTCCTTCCTCCTTAAGGACATCTAGAAACTCTTTACCACTCACAATCATGACACTTGACCCAACATTCTTCTCTACATGCTCATCAAGCAATGGATCCATTCTATATTTTCTACCATTCTTAGTTATGATGAAAGAATTAGTTTTACCATCATGTTGTGATTGAACATCATATTGCCATGGGCATCCTAATATAAAATGACAACCATCCATGGGAATTATATCACACAAAATCTTGTCCTTATATTCTCCTATTTCAAATTCAACCCATGATTGTTCATCTACCAAAACTTGTTGCCCCTTATTCAATCATGATACTTTATAAGGACTAACATGATGAAGTCTTTTCAATTTTAATTTGTCTACCATTTCAAAGGAAACCAAATTTTTAGTTGAGCCTGAATCAACAATTACCTTACAAATCTTACCATAGGCCTTGCATGTTGTCCTGAACAATGTCTTCCTTTGAGGGGGTTCTTGTGTTTGAGGCACCTTCAACATGGTTCTTCTCATCATCAAACTTTATCCTTCATGGACTGGGGCTGCACTTCCAATTGGAGAGTTGACACTTTGGAAATCTTCCTCTTGGATCAATTGGTTCCTTCTCTCTCCTCCATGAGGGCTTGAGGCTTGCTTTTTAGGACACTTGAAGGCTAGATGTCCCACTTGGTTGCAATTGTAGCACCTTCCTGTGAAGACATTAGGACCTCTCCCTGGTCCACCAAATCTACCTCTTCCATTAGGCCTTCTTCCTCTAAAGCCTCCTCTAGAACCTGATTCTTCACTTTGCTCTTGGGAAGTAGATTCCCCTTGACTTCTTTGGGACTAATTTCTGCCTCCAAAACTACCCCTACCTCTGAAATTTCTGCCACCTCTTCCTCTACTTTGCTACTCACCTTTCCTCTTTAACTTATCTTCAGCCCTTAATGTCACTTGAAAGCATTTTTCCATGGTTTCAGGGGTTAATAAACTTATCTCATCTTGAATATTAAACCTCAAACCATTTAAATACCTTTCCACTTTAGCTTTTTCATCCTCCATGTACCCACAACGAAGAGTATATTTGTGAAACTCCTCGATGTAAGTAGCCACATCCAAATCTCTTTGCTTGATATTTTACATCTTCTTGTAGATCTGCACCTCATAGTCTGATGGAAGGAATTGGGATTTGATCCTCTCCAACATTCTGCTCCATGAAGAGATCATACTCTTCCCATTCTTTACCCTCTATCCTTGGGTGTGATTCCACCATGTAAGGGCAGCACCTTTGAGTTTAGTTTTTGCAAACTTAACCCTCTTATTTTTAGGAACTTCCTTGTATTCAAAGTAGTTGTTTAGAGCCTCAATCCACTCCATGACCTCATCAGCATTCATCTTCCCATTGAACATGGGAATCTCCATCCGAGCCTCTGAAGAATCCTTGCCAATTGCCTTGATGGCTTCAAGGAAATGCTTTTGAACAGCCGGTACCTCTACCTCTTCTTTCTCTTCTTCTTCCTCCTCTTTTTATTCCTCTTCATTTGAAACTTCATCTATCCTCTTCCCTATCCTCAATGCCTTCAAATCTGCTTGGAGTGCTTCCTTGACTCCACTTTTGATCTTCTCTTCCATCTCCTTGAACTTCTTGACCACTTCGGTGGTCATCCCCTTTCGAGGCATATTGCTAACCTCTCCTTCACTCTCCTCTGCTGACATATACCAATCCTTACACAACCAAAACCAAAACCTTTTATGGCTCTAATACCACTATGATGTAGAGGCACTTTGGATAGAAGGAAGATAGACAAGATGATAAGGTTCTACTACACCCAAAAGCCCAAAATCAAAGGTCAGATTGCAAAAGTGGGAACATAAATTAGAGACCTTGATTTCTTCATGGAAAAGGTGTTTAGACATGTATAGGGACCCATCCCATCCATTGGAAAAGGTAGGTCAAACTCTAAAATGGTACTTCCTTCACAAACCCAAGAAATGGCTTGTAGCCTTACAAAATGACAACAGTCCTAATAACTCTTGACACAGACCTTCAAATGTAAATCTTAGACAATTAGAAGATACCCATTATGGCCCCCTATCACATATCCCAAATTGGGTATGGCTTGTTTTGGACAGAATACCTCAACCAATAGCTCCTCTCAATGACCTAGAGCCCCAATTAGGCCTAAATTACAAAGAGACTACCCTAACACTCATGCACAGAACTCCACCAAGTCTTTGAACATTTAGAATACATGCCAAAACAAGAGATTTTGTGGGTTTTACCCTTATACAATCTGTTGCTCCAAGAAATGCCTCTATGGTTACTCCAATAGGCTTAATACATGGGCATATTAAGCCTCTTCTACCAAAACTTGCAAACACCAACTCTCCAACTCCTACAATCAGTCAAAACACTTGAAATACACATGGATACATCCATCCCACTAGCTTTATGGTCTTGAAAGATAGAGGGATGGCTATTCTTCCATCATTGGAGCAAAACCCTTGTTTAGGGTTCTATGAGACTGTTTTTAGACAAAACCTTATAACTTCTTACAAGGCTATTGTCAAGACACCAAAACTACTTCAACTGAAAAGTAATTCAATCTACTAACTATTAAAAACATGAAGAAGTGAAAATAGTCCTGTACCTTCACATAGTACGGCCTGTGACAACAAATTCCTCAAGGAAAATAGAGATTGCAATAAAGCAATCCACTAACAAATGCTTATAACTTGCCTCCAATCCAATATCATGGACTCAAAACACATTTGATTGGAATTTGATTCACCACACTTCACTTCCCAATAGCATAGGATACATGACAATTCCGCACAATAGAGTAGTATGACCTGTTTTTCCAGAAAATACAGAAAACAACAAGGAAAAGGTGTTTTGACTGCATAGAACTTCTTCTCCTTCATACAATGATCCTATTCAAGGTGTTCTTAAACTTGTATCCACCTTGCCAACCTCCTTGAAGACAGTTTGTTCGATGGGAAGTTTTACAACCACCTCTTCCCATCAAACTTCCTTGAAAGTTTTTGAAACTTCAACTACATTCAACTATTTACCAGTTTTGTCCTCACATGTTTATGATTGTTTAGGCTTAACAAGTGCCTTCAAACTGGTTTACAATGTAATTAGGCCTTGAACAAGGCATTAGACTCCTTGACATGCCTTAACAAGGCTTACAAACATGAAGACTATCTTTACATGCCTTAGGACAGCAATAAATATTTGGACATAGTCCTTATTACATGGATGGTCTTCTAGGACCTTATTGAAACAAGACAACATAATCCACAAAACATGAAAACAAGTATGAAAACAAACATAGATGATCTCCTTGGTGCTCCTACACCATATATTCTAGAAAAATATTAATTTCACATTCATTTTGATCTTTTGTCTAGAACTGA
Organism: Cunninghamia lanceolata; assembly: GCA_027924645.1. Taxonomy (NCBI): domain Eukaryota; kingdom Viridiplantae; phylum Streptophyta; class Pinopsida; order Cupressales; family Cupressaceae; genus Cunninghamia; species Cunninghamia lanceolata. The sequence goes on from BSBN01000118.1 coordinate 5,001,606, forward strand.
GGGCGTTCTACTACAACATTTTGTAGCAAACTTATCTCTAATCTAGGTAAAATTGTCAACTTCAATCAACTTATTGGCCTTCTCTTTCCATGCTTTTCTTTTTTTTTTTTGCCTTTTTCTCTACTTGGCTTTGATAATGTTCTATTAAGTTTCTTTTGTTCATTCAAGAGGGATTGTATTTCTTGTATCTTATGTTTTGAAAACTTTGAAAGTAGAATCTTTATCTATCTATTAGCCTTCCTCATAGAAATATGTGTTTTTATTTGGACAAAAGGCTCATATTTTCTAATAAATATATTCCCTAATAGAAGATCACTATCCATTGCATTGAAATCTATAAAATTTGTGATGACTAGTTCTCCTTCAATGAAAATATGGACATCTTGTGCATACCTTCCAAGCTTTAATGGTTCTTCTATAATTGAATATCCTTTTTCTATATCTATTCTTATTTTCCAATACTTTTTAGGAATGGCTTTAGTTTCAGTAAATGATATAGCAAAACTAGTATTTATGAAAACATCTAAATTATATGGCTTATAGTTAGAAAAAATTAAAACTAATTCTAATATATACACATTCATGTGCAAAATATGTCATAGATGTAACTTCTGATCTTTCTTGGGGCTGATTTGATACAAATAAGAATTGTTCAATCATGGATAATCTCTTTCCCATTTTATTTGTCTATTTATTTTGATCCATGACCAATCTCCTTATTTCCTCTATCTCATTTATTAGTCTATCTTGTTTTCCTAGAATAATGATCATATTAGAAGTTGTAATTGAATAAGATCTTCTGACTTCATATCTTGATTTTCTTCTAATTCTTCATCATTAGAGATAAATTTATTTTTATTATTCCACCAAGCTAGATCTTTATAGCTATGTTCTAGATATTATCCCTTCTAATGATGTTTGAGCTCTTTCTTTAGTTGATCCCTATATGCTCTAAGTTCTCCTATTATTTAAACTTGCCTTTTGCTTGCTCTTCTCATTTCTTCTCTAGTGTAACCAACTTTGTAGACATCTTTATTTACTATAGAATATCATTTGATTCAATTACTTCTAATTTTCCTCTTACCAATTGTTGAATAAAATCTTCTTGTTCTTTAGATTCTTCTTCTGAAGTCTAAACTACTCTATGCTTTAACTTTCATTCTATTAATGATTTGTATCTTATCATAGAATATGTTTTAGAGACTAAGACATGCTCATAATATCTCTCTTCTAGGTTCTAGTATTCTTTCTCTTTAGGTATAACATCCCACTATGGATTGATAAAAGGATTTTGTAGGAAAATTATGATTTTCTTAGGTAATCAATAGCATAGTGAGGGTCATTCTCAATATAAGATCAGACATCAGATGGGATTTTTTTAGACTACCTTGTTTAGAGCACATGTGGAGGCATCTTAAAACCAAATTTATTGAATTGGTGCTTTTGAATTGGGATGAACATATATTTCTTAAAGGATTATTTTTGATGCCATGGTTTATGGCCTTAGACTTTGGCTAACAAGAATTACTTATAATTGTGAGCAGACCATTTAGGAATAATTTTGGAGGACTTCTTGTGGGAGGACATGCATGAGCAATGAGAGTTATTTCCTAAGATATAGGAGAATTGTATAGTTCTACTCTTGGCTACAAGCTTGGGTTATATAAATTGAATGTTTTGGTTTTAGTATGGTTTTAAGGTTTATTTTTTAGTTTTTCTTGTCTTTTATTATATTTTCATATAATATTTTAGGGTTTCTTATATAATTTTTTATATGATGGATTAAGTTTATTAATATGGATCTTTCTTGTCCTTTTGTAATTGATGCAGATCAAGGGTATAAAATGATCAAACACAATCAAAAAACCACTCACAAGAACCCTTAGTCATTATCTATTGGCTTTCCTTCTCAAACTGCCATTGATCCTTGTAACCTTTCAAAAAGTTTTTTTTGGACATAACTCTTTGCGAAGACCTAACATTCAGAAAGTAAGACTAGTTTGAGATACCCTTTTGGTAACTACAACACATATAAAGAAATGGGCCATGGTTACTTTGTACGGAATGGCTCAATTTTTGACTATCCTTTTTTTTATTAGGCCTAATAGGGCAATTAGGCTTGTCAACAATTGGGTTTTGGATTCAAGGGGTCTCTACCTTTGTTCCAATACTTCCAACACACCTCATATAGCCTTAATGAATTGCTCCCTCCTCATGGACCATCCTAAAATAGCCTTTGCAACAAATCCTCTAAGTCTCTAGGATTTTCTAGGTCTGATACATAGAGATATCAAACTGTCATGGCATCTTCACATGTGCAAACATCCACACATGTCTTTGCAACCTAGGAATATTAAAGTACATGTATAAATAGACCATTCCACCAAGTTTGAAGTTTTTCTACAGGTGAAATGGAGAGTTATGCATTTTTCGTGGTCACCGGTTACCCTAACTAGGGTTTGAACCAGTCTGGAAAGAAATCATTATAACTTCCTTAAATATAAATGAAATTAGATGAAAAAAAGAGAAATGGAAATTAGATTCATTATACTTTCATTCCCAATTAGTTTAAGACTAGTATAGGGTCATACAAATCCATACCATGCAAGGTAACAACAGAAAATGTTATGAAAAATGCAGAAACAACAGTGCTTTTATTGCTTCCACTTCAAAAATTCAACCGTCAACCCTTGGGTCATACAATATAGGCCTATTTATGCCTCTACAAATAGTTTTCACCAATCAACTGACCCCAACTAACTTTTGAAACAACTTTGCAAATTGGTTCATTACATAGAAAAGTTGTCATTGCCAACATTGACAATAAATAACAACTTTTACATCTGTTAACCAATTGACTCAAAACTTTCCACAATGACTCCAAATGATCATCCATGGCCAAAAATGATCTTATTCACATGAAACAACATAAAATAAGACAAAACCCAAAGTTTGAACATTTTGACCAAGAGGGTGCTCCTGCACCAGTAATTGCTTGTAAACATGAGAAATCATAGTGTCAAAGTGTAAGAAAGCTAAGGTAGCGGAACAACCTCCTACACTAATCTTGAGAGGAGGATAATGCAAAAATTTACAGATATTTAATAGTTATAGAAACTTAAACATAAATAAACATAGATATCATGCATACCACAACACAGTGATTTATGTGGGAAAAACCCTTTCAAGAGAAAAACCTCACACTCCAAAAGCCGCCCAATATATTATTCATAAACCACAAATATTACAATATACTTATAGAGAAAGATTCTCATAGGAGTATCACCACAAGAGATCTAGAGACAACATGACTACTATCAGACTATTAGAATACATCACAATACTGCAGTGGTAATACAACGCCCTCATAAAATAGGGTTACCTTCTAGGGCAAGACAATCCAACAAAATATCTACCATCATATCTAAAGCCTAATAATGAACAGTTCAGATTTACAATATCATTAATTTAATGTATGTTATCCATTTAACAGTTTTTGTTAACAAAAAAATGTTAACACACATCCCACTCCACCCCATGCTCCCATTGTATATTACACCTATCAGTGTAACTAGGATATATATATAAATATATATCCTATCAACAATAAACCTTATATAATTGTAAGGTTGAGACACATTTTCCCAACAAATCTCACACTTGTCAAACACCTTGCAAGAGCAATGGGAGGGAGTAAACATCATCTCTTAATTGCTATGGGTCAAAAGGCCCATAGTCTTTAAACACCATCTAAACTTTTCTATGCTCACAGACTTAGTTAAAGAATCAACAACATTTTTTAAAGTCTCTACCTTAACCAGCTTCACCCTACCATCTTCTACCATATCTCTAACAAAATGATACTATACATCAATGTGCTTGGTCTTGGCATGAAATGTTGGGTTCTTAGCTAGACAGATCACACTCTGACTATCGCAATAAATTGTCATTACACCTTATTTTATTCCAATATCTGAACATAGTCTCTTAAGCCAAATGGCTTCTTTGCAAGCATGAGTACTTGCCATATACTCAGCTTCAGTAGTGGACAAAGCAACCACAACTTGTTGCTTACTCATCCAACTAATTGCACCACCAAATAAAGTAAACACATAAGCACTGGTGGATCATCTACTATCAATATCATCTGCCCAGTCTGAATCCACATAACCATGACTATCAATGGAAATATTATCTTTGAAGTCAAATTAGTATAATAACACAAGGGATACTCTGAGGTACTGCACAAATATTTGAAGACTCTTTTAATTACATCCCAATGAACTCTACTAGGATTAGACATATATCAGGAAAGAACTCCCACTGCTTGGGCAATTTCTAGTCTAGTACAAACAATAACATACATCAAACTTCCAACTGCACTCTGGTAAGGCACTCTTCTCATCTCTTCCATCTCTGATGGAGATGTTGGACAATCTAAAATAGATAACTTTGTTCCAATTGAAAAGGGAATACACAATGGTCTATAGTCCTACATGTTAAACCTTTGTAAAATTGAATTGGAATACTTACTTTGGCCAAGCCATAGCTTTCTGTTCACTATATCTCTTCAAATTTCCATCCCAAGAATGTGTCTAGCTGCACCAAGGTCTTTCATTTCAAATTTAACAGCAAGTTGAGATTTCAATTCTGAAATCATACCTTTCTCTTTACCAATAAATAACATATCATCAACATATAATGCAATAAACAGGAAATGATCACCATCAATTTTATAATAAACACAATGATCTGATTTAGAATGCTCAAATCCCAAACTCAACAACACATATGTATAAAATTTCTGGTACCACATCCTAGGACTCTGTTTTAGGCCATACAAAGATTTCTTTGATTTACAAACCAAATTACCTTTACCTTTCACCATGTAGTGCTCTGGTTGTGTCATAAAAATATCCTCCTCCAAGTCACCATGAAGGAAAGTAGTTTTCACATCCATTTGTTCAACCTCTAAATCATAAGCAGCATCAATAGCAAGCAAAAATCTAATGGATGCCATTTTCGTAATAGGAGAAAATATCTCACCATAATCAACACCCTCAACTTGAGAGCAACCTTTCAACACCAACCTTGCTTTGTACTACTCAATACCCCCATCTGAACAAATCTTTTTCTTGAACACCCATTTGCAACCAACAAGTTTTCGTCCTTTAGGCAATGGTACAAGATCCCATGTATCATTCTTTTTCAAAGATGTCATTTCTTTATCCATAGCAATCTTCTAAGATTCTACATCATTCATTCCTAATGCCTCTTCTATATATCTGGGTTCATCCATGTTAGTACTCAAAGCAAAAATACATCTCCAATCATCAGGTGAATACCTTTCAGGTGGTTGTCTATGCTTTGTATACCTATGAACAAGCTGAGTTGGAGGTTCTTCCTCCTCTTCTAAAGATTCAAAGCTAGATGAGCTCTCCTCAATTTCTTGTCTATCCATGGGCCTCAATTCAACTTTCTTAGGTGTAGAAGGAAATTAAATCACATCTTCTTGTTTACTTTGTTCTGGCTGCAATGTAATAGAACAAGGCTTAGTTTTTTTAAAAATAATACTTCTACTATATATTACCTTCTATGCAATAGGATCCCAAATCTTGTATCCTTTCACACCGTAACTGTATCTAACGAAGATACATTTCACAGCCTTGTTATCCAACTTTGTTAGCTTCTCCTTTGGCACATGTGCATATGCCTCACAACCAAAAACTCTAAGATGTGTTAATGAAGGCTTGTGACATGACCATGCCTCTATAGGTGTCTTATCAACAAGAGTTGATGTAGGAGACCTATTAATCAGGTAACAGGTAGTGGCAACAACTTCAGCCCAAAATCTTTGTTCTAGACTAGCACCACTCACCATACTCCTAGCCTTCTTGATCAGTGTCTTGTTCATTCTTTTTGCAACTCCATTATGTTGTGAAGAATATAGAGTTGTCTTTTGTCTATGAATACCACAATCTTTACAAAATCTATCAAAATCATTAGAGAAAAATTCACCACCATTATTAGTCCTCAATCATTTTATTTTCTTTCCAGTCTGCAACTCAACCATTGCTTTAAATTCTTTAAATCGACTAAAAACTTTAGATTTACTCTTTCGAAGGTATACCCATGTCCTTCTACTATAGTCATCAATAAATGAAACATAATATGTGGATTTTCCAATTGAAGGAACATCTACAGGACCAAACACATCAGATTGAATAAGATCCAAAACACCACAAGATTTATGAGAACTCAAGTAAAACTGAATGCGATTTTTTTCCATAAATACAATGCTCACAGAAATCAAACTCAAGATTACAATCAGACAACCCTTCAACAAGGTTTTTATTTCTCAAGGTCCTTAGACCCTTTTATCCAATGTGGCCAAGTCTCTGGTGCCATAACATAGTTTTCTCTACATGTAACTTTGATTCAAAAGAAAGAGCACCCTTGGGTACCCAAAATCCATGACCATATGCTGAAAATAAAACCCTCACCTCTTCCATAGGCTTTCTTTTCACAGAAGTACTATTGCACTCAGTAGTGCATGCATCAATCTTATATAAAGTGCCATATCTGACACCTCTAGTAATCACCATAGCACCTCTAACCATCTCGCATACTACATCAGAAAATACTACCTACACACATGCATCTATTAGTTTGCTCACAGACAACAAATTTCATGCTAATACAGGGATATGCAACACACCATTAATCCTTTTTATTCTGCCATGAGGAAACCTGATTCTAACTTTACCATGACCAACAATATTTAAATAAGAAGCATCACCCAAGTACACCTTACCTCCATCAAATTCTTCATATTCAGAAAACCAATCTCTATTAAAGGTTGTATGGAAAGATACACCTAGGTCAATTAACCATGCATCATTACCTACATGAGTTTCGAAAGTTGCAATGAATCCATCACCATCTTCCTTCTTAGACTCAGAATCAGAATCAAATCTCTTCTTTTTCTTCTTATTTTCTTCTTTGAATTCCTTACAAATATGTCTAGGCTTACCTCAGTTCCAACAAACAACTTTGGACTTTCTAGGAGATTTGGATCTCCCCTTCGACTTGTACTTATCATGCTTCTCATTCTTCTTACCTTTCTGCTTAGGTCTTCCACAAACATTTAGGGCATCCTTGGCACTGATGGATACCTTCCTCCTCATCTATTTAGAAAGAAAAGAACCCACCACATCTTCAGTCTTCAATATAACAGAAGTACTCCCAATAGCCATAACAAGAGAATATCATGAATCAGGCAAAGAACAAGGCAATATCTGACATGTCTCCTCCTCATCCATTTTGACACCAATTGATGCCAATTGAGCCATCAGCATATTGAATACTTCCAAGTGGTTTGTAATTCATCCATCCTCTTCCATTCTCATGGAATACAATTTCTTCCTCAGGAAAATATTGTTCACTAAAGATTTGAGGATACATCTCACCAAGCTTCTTCCATAGTTTCTATCCATAGGTCTCTTCATGGACATTGATTAAAACAGAGTCTGCCAAACACAAATTGATTAGACCCTTGGATTTATGGTCCATAACATCATATTGAGAAGCCAAAGAAGGATTTACAAGCATTTAAACCTTCTCATCAATAGCATCCCATGGATCTCGATCTATCAACAGATCCTCTATATTTAGCTTCCACAGTTCAAAATTATTTCTAGAAAATTTATCCACCTCTATTCTCCCTGATGAACTTTCCATCTAAAAATTCCTACAACAAGATCACAAAGTGTCTTCTACACAAGATCCCACTCAAATCTAGATTAGTTTAAAAAAAAACTAAAGGTGATAAGGCTTTGATACCACTTGTAAGGAAGCTAAGGTAGTAGAACAAATTCCTACACTAATCTTGAGAGTAGGATAATGCAAAAATTTATAGATATTTAACAGTTACAAAAACTTAAACAAAAATAAACATAGATATCATGCATACCACAACACAGTGATTTACGTGGGAAAAACCCTTTCGGGAGAAAAAACCCACACTCCAAAAGTGGCCCAATATATTATTCATAAATTAGAAATATTACAATATACTTGTAGAGAAAGCTTCTCATAGGAGTATCATCACCAGAGATCTAGAGACAACATGACCACTATTAGACTCTCAGAATACATCACAATATCGTAGTTGTAATACAACACCCTCATAAATAGGGTTACCTTCTAGGGTAAGACAAGCCAACAAAATATCTACCATCAAATATAAAACCTAATAATGAACGGTTTAGATTTATAATATATCATTAATTTAATGTATGTCAGTTATTTAACAGTTTTTGTTAACAAAAATATGTTAACACGCATCCCACTTCACCCCATGCTCCCATTTTATATTATACCTATCAGTGTAACTAGGAAATATATATAAATATATATATCCTATCAACAATAAACCTTATATAATTGCAAGGTTGAGACACATTTTCCCAACATAAAGAGATCGAAGAAGTTTCTGCTCAAGTCATACAATGAGGAAATAATACCAAAACCCATGTTGATATATATTTATCTATAGATGTTGTAGACTCTATCTATCAATGGTAAGAAATTTGTTAGAAAAGGTTTCTCAACATTGCAACTTTATGTTGAGAACTTTAAAATATAATTTCTAAGCTATAGAGGCCATTTCTAGCTCTGAAAATTATTGAAATGGGACTTAACCAACTAAAGCAATTTATAATGACATGGATCTATCTGAGATCTTCAATTTAAAAAAGGGCTCAATTGGATTCTCAGATCAAAAGTTATGGTCTCCAAAATCTAGGCTACCACTTCTTGAAATGTAAGAGCATCTACATGGAACATAAGAGAGTTATAAGAGAGAGTTACACATGTTGTTCAAGAATATTCACCTACCTATGAAATGTTATTATGGTCCTATCATAAAGCATCTTTAGAGGGTCTAAACAAGGCAAGTTGGAATCCTAAATTGGGAGGATAACTATGACATGTTATGATAGATTATATGACAGGTGGAAGATGACCTTCTATGTTTAGCTATTGTTTAGACATACTTGGAAAATGGAATTGGGATTTAGGCCAAGTATGGTGCATTTTTGGACTCTTAAAAAAGAAAATGGTTTTGGAAAACCACTCTTGGTTTATGGTTTAAGTTGGACTATTTAATAGATATTTGAGATGGAGGTTTCATAGTATATTTGTAAGTTACAATTATGTTGTTAGAATTACTCTAGATATAAGTGTTGATGTTGTTTCCTCTAAAGGGTCTTTGACATATATTGTAACCAATATCATTGTTGATTAATAGATTGGTTTAGAGTTTGGATGCTAAGTCTTTCCTAAAAGGTTTTTCTTAGGATACAACATTGTGTTATGTTGTGCTAATGACTATGTGACTAGATTGAGTTACAACTTTCGCTCTCCCCCATCGATATACCCCACCAAAACATGTGGTTGAGGTCATCCCTTGGGGTGATGAAATCCCCAAGTAGGCCTCCTAAGGGAAAGATGATGTTAGGTGTTTTTGACCTCCAAGCTCACACGAAGTGCAAGGAGAGAGCATACACACAGTAACATAGCCTGGGTGAAAAAAGTGAATCAAGTGGTTCTTTTGATCCTCAAGATCACCTAGTGGTGTGAGATGAGAGCATACACATAAACTTGGTCCACAAAGACAAGATTAATTAACCCTTGGAAAAATAGATGTGTGTTGTAAAAATGAATGTGACTAGAGGATGTGTTTGATTACCAAGATCACACTAAGTGAAAGGGAAGAGAATACAAACCCCAAGTCACAATCAAGCCCACCAAACAAAGAAAACACAAATATTAGTTTAATGATCAGCCTTGGACATGTGAACTTGTAGCAAACTTGTTAGTAGTTTGAAAGATTTAACCTTCACATGAGAAAAGGCTACAAACAAGTGTGTTAGGTAAAAACAATTAAATCTAAAAAAATAGAAATGGACAATAAGGTAAGTTATATTAAAAAATACTATCATATTCTTGCAAGATTCTATGCAATTTCAAAAAAATTGCTAAATTTCTATTTGAAACACAAAAGATATGAGCGATTAAAGTTTGCATGAAAAGAGAGAGTTCAAATGATTATACCTAATTATTATGATCAAATATAATAAAGAAGCCTACACCACTATGAAGTTGGGTGAATCATCTTTCTGCTGCCTATAAAAACTTAAAAATCTGACATGATATACAAAAGTTATAGCATTTTTTTAAATGAAAACTATTTTAAGCCTTAAAAACACTATTCACAGCTTGAAAACATTGTTCACTACCGGAAACACTCTCCACTGTCAAAAACACTATTCATCATCAAAAATACTATTCACTACCAGAAGCACTATTCACTACCGGAAGCATTGTTCACTGTTGGAAAGCATTGTTCACTGTCAGAAACATTGTTTACCACTGGAAACATTGTTCATCGCCCTACAAACATTTTCTCAAATTTTATCTGCATAAAAAATGGTCAAATTATATGTTTTTCTTCACCTCTTGGCCCTTTTGGATGCAACCGTGAGGTCTGTTTTGTGTTGTGAGGTTCTCCGTGAAAGTGTACCCTCAAATTTCCCTAAAAAGAGTATAAACCTGTTGGTTTTAGGATAGACAACTGAGAGGGGGGGTGAATCAATTGTCACCAAACCTTTTGTTCTTTAAACACTTAAAGTCTTCTTATATTTCTACAGCATAATAATGATTTAATCATGGAAGCACAATGCAATAACTCAAGAGTAGAAACACATTCAACACATATGACACCAAGATTTTAATGTGGAAAACCTGGTTAAGGGAAAAACCATAGGGTGACTAACCCAAGATTGTATTCTCTGTTAAAAGAATAAGAAGAATAAAAATGGCACTTGCCAATTAGGGCTCATTGCTCGAGCACACTGCTCACAAGAGGCCCACTGCCTACAAAAGACACACTGTCTAGAGAATAATATAAATATTACATACTTGAACTAGAGATTTGCATCTTCACCATGCTTGAGATAGTTCCATTTAAGCTCAACACTTCTGCTCTTCTTTTCTCTCCTTTCCTCTCTATCACTTTCTCATCACGACCACTTCTACTTTTGAAATGACTTCACAAATCTTATTTATACAAGACATTGACTTTGGGATGATCATCAAAGTTAGCACCACACACACTTTATTTAATTACAGAGCAATAACACAAATACAACTTGACTTATTACAAAAACTTCATGTGTGTCACTACCCAGTCGGCCACACATAACTGGGACTTCAATCTTCTTCGAGGAACATGCCATGCTTCGTAAAACATCTTCAAGATCATCTGCAACATGTGTAAAACATCAGGTCAGCCAGGACTAGGAAGAACATCATCACCCAAAGGTAAATATTTAGTTATGACCTCTATCTTCAATGCGGACTGCCAAAACGAACTGGACACTATCTAGAGACCCCCACAAGATTGCCTGAAACACCAAGAACACCCACACCACTTCTGCTTACTGAAATCATTCGCATCTTCATCTGGAACCTTAAGAACACAGCCAGTCATCACTGTCACATAAGAATAATTGCTTGCGGACCTCCAGACCATGAACCAATTGAGTTATCAATTCACATTGGCTTCCCAAACATGCCACCAGATCTGCAGAACAAGATATTGCATTTTTGGATCTCACCAGACCAATTGGTGTCACTCTGTCACCTCTGAACAACTGCTAGAACTAGTTTTACTCATATGACTATAACTTCTCCAAATCTTTATGCGGATCTCTGAAATCTTTACAGAAGCACATTTAGACATATATCTACAAACCCTTTGATGTGAATCCTCTGATCTTCAACTATCTGGAATATTTACTTCATGGAACTTGACTGACTTTACTGTTCTTCTCTGTTTCTGATAAGGCTAATTTTCTCAATATCCTTAGCACACAACTCATCCAATCCTTGACATCAATGCAACAGGAGTATGTTGACATCAATGAGAATACCGGTTAGGCCCATACTTGCAACAATCTCCCCCTTTGTCATTAATGGTAACATATGATGTGAAAAAATGTTTTGACCATCAAGACAAGAATTTCTCCTCACTAGCTCCCTCTAACAACATCAATCATTCACATATCTTTTTTTTCTTCATTTCTCCCCCTTTGATTAGCAATCACTTTTGTTTTTTACATGTCTTCTCTCCCCCTTTGACATCAATGGAAAAGGACACATACTTACATCATACTTCAGAATTATACAAACTGCTCCCCCTAAGTAGTAGCTTCCTATCATCAATCCGGACCACAAGATATGACTGTGAGATCCACCGGACTTATGCACATCAATGTACCTTAATTCAGAACTAGAGGGGTAATAACCCCTAACTTCTCCCTGAGATACTCAAAAGAGTCCTTAGGTAGAGGTTTAGTAAAAATATCTACAATCTAATCCTTTGAGGACACAAACTCCAATCTGACTTCATTCTTGCTCACCTGCTCTCTCAAAAAGTGAAACTTGATGGATATATGTTTTGTCTTTGAATGCAACACTAGATTTTTTGATATATTTATTGCACTTGAATTATCACAGAAGATTGTGATAGGTTCTTCATACTCCACTCTGATGTCTCTTAGCATTTGCTTCATCCACAATACTTGAGTGCAACTACCTGCTGCTGCAATATACTTTGCTTCTGCAGTGTACAGAGATATTGCCTCTTGTTTCTTGCTCAGCCAAGACACCAATCTTTTCCCCAAAAAGAATGCACCAGCACTAGTACTCTTCCGATCATCCACATCTCTTGTCCAATCAGCATCTGTATACGCATGAAGAGAGAAATCATGATCCCTAGGATGCCATAAACCATACTTAACTGTTCCCTTTAGATATCTGAGAATTCTCTTGATTTCCATGACATGAGACTCTCGAGGATCAGCTTGGAATCTAGCAACAAGACCAACAACATTCATAATGTCAGGTCTAGTTTGAGTAAGGTACAGTAGTCCTCCAAGCATTGACCTGTACTTTTTCTGATCATCCTTAGGAGATCCATCATCTTTACTTAATTTACATCCAGTTGCCATGGGAGTAATCATTGGCTTTGAATCTTCCATCCCAAATTTCTTCAACAATTCTTTCACATATTTGGTCTGTGATATGAAGATTCCTTTCTTTGTTTGAGTGATTTGTAGACCCAAGAAGAAATTTATTTCCCCAAACATAGACATCTCAAATTCACTTTTCATTTGATTTGCAAAAGTCTTGCACATACTATCTTTTCGTCCAAAAATAATATCATCAACAAATACTTGAACAATTAAGATATTTTCATGATCAATCTTGAAGTACATGTTATTGTCAGTAATACCTTTGTTGAAACCAATCTTCAAAAGATGTTTGTCCAATCTTTCATACTAGGCTCTTGGGGCTTGTTTGAGTTCATACAATGCTTTCTTCAACTTGTAGACCATATTACTATGATCAAACAATTGGAATCCATCCGGTTGCTCAATGTATGCCTCTTCTTCCAAATCACCATTCGAGAAGGTGGACTTGACATCCATCTGATATACTTTGAAATCCTTGAAGGAAACAAAAGTATGAAATAATCTGACTGCTTCAATTCTTGCCACCGGAGCAAAAGTTTCTTCAAAGTCAACTCCTTCTACTTGAGAATAACCCTTATAGACCAATCTGGCTTTGTTTCTAACTACTTCACCATCTCCATTCAATTTATTCTGGAAGACCCACTTAGTCCCAATCACATTTTTGTCTTTAGGTCTGGGAACAAGATCCCAAGTGTGATTTTTTTCAATTTGCATCAACTCTTCCTTCATTTCTTTAGCCCAGCTTTCATCATTGCATGCTTCACTTACTATTTTTGGTTCAACCTTTGAAATCAGACAACACTTCACTGAACCTTGAACAATAATTTTTCTTCTTGTTTGAACACCTTTGCTTCTATCTCCTATGATTTGGTCTTCAGAATGATCCAGTCTTACATACCTGGGAGTTTTGGGAATTTCTTGCACTTCTATTTCTTGGACAGGTTCATTCAAACTTGTCTCTTCTTCTTCCTGTATTTCAGGACTCTCTGGATTAGTCTAAATCTGAACTGTAGTTGGGGCTTGTTCTTCTTGGATAGAAACATCATTCTGATCACCTGCTTCATACTCATAAAACCTTGAGGAATTTTCAATGCCTTCATCAACCTTCACATTTGTACTTTCTACAATCTTTCTCAATCTCTTGTTATAACATCAGTATGCTTTGCTTTGAGTAGAATAACCCAAGAATATTCCTTCATCACTTCTAGCATCAAATTTTCCAAGGTCTTCATCTCTTTTGATATAACATTTACTACCAAAGACTCTAAAATACTTCACAGTAGGAGTGATGCCAAACCAAAGTTCATAAGGAGTCTTACTAGTATTTCTTTTGATTTGTACTCGATTAAGAGTATAGACAACAGTGCTTACAACTTCTCTCCAATAGATTTGAGGGACATTTTCTTGCATCATCATGGTTCTAGATGCTTCCTGGATGGTCCAGTTCATTCTCTCCACTACTCCATTCTGTTGTGGAGTCCTTGGAGTAGATAACTGTCTCTTTATCCCATGTTTCTCATAGAATTCTATGAACTCTCCGGATGTGAATTCACCACCTCTATCAGACCTAAGACATTTTATGTTTAGCCCAGTTTCATTTTCTACCATAGCCTTGAATATTTTGAACTTCTCAAGTGCTTCATATTTCTCTTTCAAAAAAGTCACCCACATCATCCGGGAGTGGTCATCAATCAGCAACATGAAATATCTATCACCTTGTAGACTCTTGATTCTTACCGGTCCACATAGATCAGTGTGTACTAAGTCCAACAATCTGGTAGAAGATTGTTCCTTACTTTTAAATAGGACTCTATTTTGCTTACCCAACTAACATTCTTTGCACAAATTGTTAGTAAGTTTCACCAGTCTTGGAAGATCTCTTACAACCTAAGTGTTACTTATCTTGATGATATTATCAAAATTTACATGACACATTCTTCTATGCCACATCCAACTTTGATCAATTTGAACAAATAAATAGCTTTTGCCAAAACCAACCAAGTGGAAGATGTTACCTTTTGTTTGAGTACCGGATGTAATCTCAGTTCCAGAGTTTTCAAAGATCTTGCATTTTCCATTTTTGAATCAGAAATCATAGCCTTTGTCCACCAACTGTCCAACACTAAGAAGGTTATGCTTCAGACCTTCAACATACAGAACATCACTGGTTTTGTTCTTTCCATTAAAAGAAATAGTTCCTCTACCTCTGATTCTGCCAACAGAATTATCACCAAATTTTACAACTCCTCCTTCATATCTTTCTAGATTTATGAACTTGTTCTTATCACCAGTCATATGATGGGAGAATCCACTATCAATGACCCATTCATCCTTTTCTTCAACCTGAGCAACTAGAGCCCTTTCTAACTTAAGATTTGCAAATTCAATAGGCATTGGATCTTCTTCCTTGATGGCCATAACACCCAGTCACTTTTGGATTTGGTTCCTATCTCAAATTCATCATCTATCACTCCTTCATCATCATCTTCTTGAACATAGTAACACTTCTTTTGAAATCTTGATCAATTAGGGTTAGGCCTTGAAACACTTTCTGGACATCTTGAGACAAAATGACCAATCTTGTTGCAATTGAAGCATTTAAAAGGCAATTTTCCTTCATACTTACCAAATCCTCTTGGTAGTCTTTTAGAAATAAGGGCTTCAAGTTGAGTAGCTTCTACCTCATCTTCTTCCAGATCTTTTCTTGCTTTTTCATACCATGATAATTTCTTTGAGGAACTCTCTCCTGGATCATACCTTTGTTTACCTTTTGTAGAGGCACTAGCTTTGAATGCAGATTCAGTCTTGGGAGGAGCATCTCCAAACTCAGCCAATTTAAATGCAGCTAACTTCCCAACCAATTGATCCCTTGAAATATTTGATAAAGATCTGAATTCCTTAATAGCAGTGACCTTGTGTTTGTAAGAAGGAGGTAAGGATCTGAGAACTTTGGCAACAATCTCATCTTCATCCAAAGTTCCACCAGCACATCTAATGCCACAAACAAGCTCATTTACTTTTGGCATAAATGTAGTGATATTATCATCTTTATTCATCTTTAGGTTTTCAAATTTTCCTTTCAGACTTTGAAGCTTGGCACATTTAACATATTTATCTCCTTCATGAAGAATTTCCATCTTTGACCAAATTTCATATGTAGTTTTTAAATCCATAACATTTGTCAGCTCTGTATCAGATAAGGCACTTAGTAAGGCTTCTTTAGCTTGAAGATTATCTTCAGCATCTCTGATTTCATCTAGAGTTGTCGGACCATTCTTTGGTGGAATATACTCTTTTATAGTCATGTTTCAATATTGAAATCCCATACATTGCAAGTGACATTCCATGCAGCTTTTCCAAAGAGTGTAGTTCATTCCATCAAACCTTGGACCATCCTTCTTGTAGGAAGACATCCTAGATCTCCTCAAGTGGTTAATCTCTTTTAGAGGAACTTAGCTTTGATACCAATTGTTGGTTTTAGGACAGACAACTGAGAGGTGGGGGGTGAATCAGTTGTCACCAAACCTTCTGTTCTTTAAACACTTAAAATCTTCTTATATTTCTACAACATAATAATGATTTAATCATGGAAGCACAATGCAATATCTCAAGAGTAGAAACACATTCAACAAATATGACACCAATATTTTAACGTGGAAAACCCAGTTAAGGGAAAACCACGGGGTGACTAACCTAAGATTGTATTCTCTATTAAAAGAATAAGAAGAACAAAAATGGCACTTGCCAATTATGGCTCACTGCCTAAGCACACTGCTCATAAGAGGCCCACTACCTACACGAGACACACTATCTACAGAATAATATAAATATTACATACTTGAACTGGAGATTAGCATCTTCACCATGCTTGAGATAGTTCCATTTAAGCTCAACACTTTTGCTTTTCTTTCCGCTTCTTTCCTCTCTATCACTTTCTCATCATGACCACTTCAACTTTTGAAATGACTTCACAAATCTTATTTATACAAGACATTGACTTTGGGATGATCATCAAAGTCGGTACCACACATACTTCATTTAATTACAGAGTAATTACACAAATACAACTTGACCTATTTAAAAAAATTCATGTGCATCACTACCTAATTGGCCACGCATAACTAGAACTTCAATCTTCTTCGAGGAACATGCCATGCTTCATAAAACATCTTCAAGATCATCCGCAACATGTGTAAAACATTTGGTTGGCCATGACTAGGAAGAACATCATCACCCAAAGGTAAATCTTTAGTTATGAACTCTATCTTCAATGCAGACCCCCAACATGAATTGCACGCTATCTAGAGACCCCCACAAGCTTGTTTGAAACACCAAGAACATCCACACCACTTCTGCTTGCTGAAATCATTAGCATCTTCATCTGAAACCTTAAGAACATAGCCGATCATCACTGTCACATAAGAATAATTGCTTGTGGACCTCTAGACCATTAACCAATTGAGTTGTCAATTCATATTGGCTTCCCAAACATGCCACCAGATCCACATAACAAGATATTGCATTTCCAGATCACATCAAACCAATTTGTGTCACTCTATCACCTCTGAACAGCTGCTAGAACTAGTTTTACTCATATGGCTATAACTTCTCCAAATCTTTATGTGGATCTTTGAAATCTTTACAGAAGCACATTCATACATATATCTACAAACCCTTTGATGTGCATCCTCTGATCTTCAACTGTCTGGAATCTTTACTTCATGGAGCTTGACTGACTTTATTATTCTCCTTTATTTCTGATAGGGATAATTTTCTCAATATCCTCAGCACATAGCTCATCCAATCCTTGACATCAATGCAATAGTAGTATGTTGACATCAATGACAACACCGGTTAGGTCCATACTTGCAACAAAACCTACAACAACAAAAAACTAAAAAAGACAAGAAAAAGCAAGATAGATCAAGGGATGAGGGTCCCATCAGGCTTTCCCAAATGAAGACAAGAAGAATATTAAAGGTAAAAAATAGGAAAATAATGTAATATACACACAAAACCTTCACTTTAAACCTTTGTTTCTTCTCAGATAGAGTGGATTGGAATGCACCCTAGTTCCAATGGCTATGCTCTTGATAGAATGAAATGTTGATTACTCTAGAAACCCATAGCATAGCATTACTTTCTTGTGTGATGATAATGTCTTTGTTGAGGCTAGATTTATAGACTCTTGATAAGGATAAGGATAAAGATGGAAGACTCATGATAAGGATAAGGATATGGATGGAAGCTTCTAGGGCTTTGTAAAAATACAAAAGGATAAGATAAAAGATAAATGGATTTCTATGAGATAAAGATGGAAGCTTCTAGTTAGTCATACATCATGAGTTGGATTTGTTTTTAAATTTATTTATTTATGGTAAATGGACAAGGATGAGAAAAGTAGAAATAACTAATTAAATAGAATTATTTAATTATTTATTGGAGAGGGAGGATATGTGAGGATAAATTAATTAAGTAAATAAATTATTTAATTAATCATGGCTATGGGGAATAATGGATTTAAATAAATATAATTTATTTAATTAATTTGGGAATTAGGATATGAGGATTTAATTAATTAAATAAAATTAATTTAATTCATCTAGGTGATGGAGAAAAAAGGATAATTAATTAAATAAATATAATTTATTTAATTAATTGAGAAGTGGACATGGTAAAGGGGACATGCTAGGAAGAAGGTGATGTTAGGATAGTGTTAGGACAATGTCAAAAGTGATGGTGAGGGTGAAGTCAATTTCTCTCAATGTCCCCTGTGACCCCTTTTGACTTACTATTTCAGGACAGTGGAAACTTACTGTTTTTAGTAAGTTCTATTTTTGGAAAAACGGACATGACAAGAAAAATGTGTACATGTAAAAATTACTAGGACATAATTCACTCAATTACCCCAAAAACCAAGTTTTGATTCCTTAAACAATCAAAATTTATCCCTAAACAATCATAATTATCCTTAATCCTGATCGATTCCCTAATCTTGATCAATTATTCCTTAATCATCTTAATTCATTACATTATCTTGATCACCTAATTATCAAGTTCTAATCCCATCATTTATCCTAAATATTCTTGATTTTCCTTAAGTCCTAATCCATTTTCCATAGTCCTAGTCCCCTTCCCACACTTGATTTAATTAATTTATTAATTAAATCTCCCATAACCTCCTAAAAAGTGAATAAAAGAAATAGATATTTCTTTTATTGCTCACTCCTCATCTCATAACTATCTCCCATAAATCCCAAAATCAATTTAAAAATCTCAATTATCCTACACTGTTCATCTCTCAACCACTTTATTACTTTGATTTGGATTGTCCATATGTCATTAGATCTCTACTATCCATCAATCAACATGTAAGTCTATAAATTGACCCTTTAGGAGCCATTTTTAGGAATCACCCTCACTGCAATGTCATGTTGTCAGTTTGAACAACCATGTTCATAAATTCAAGCATAACTACCACACTGGTAAAACAAGAATCAACATTGGGTAATCTCTTGTTTATTCCTTGTATTTTTGATTTCTTGCTCTAAAAGCTCAGTGTACGGCTAGTATGGAATAAGGTTTTGCATTTATGTTTAAATCTTGTTTAATTTCTATATTTTTCTATTCACAATTAGTTAGGACCTATTCACACATGTTCACATGTTAAGTTGACATAGGGCACTATGAATCTTTCTAGATATTTCTAGTACATTTGTGATCTTATCCTCTAGTTGTCACATATCATAAAATTATGACACTTGTCCTAATCCTATGTTGTTCTATATCTTATATCATTATTGGAAGAATAACATTCTTTGTTGTTTGTCTCTCTTTTGTAGAAGGTTATTTGATGTTGCAGATTTGATCTTGGTTGGTTGATTACTTCAACACATTAAAGCCTAAAGAATGAAAATATAAGGAGGTTTTTCACTATTCCACCACCTCCAAGAATCAAAGAAATCCATGGAACCATAAAAAACATAATCCCAAGGAAGAATGTAGGAAAAAAGTATCACACCAAATCATTATGAAGAAGCTAAAGAAATTGTTTTTCTCCACAAATAATGCCAACCTCCAAGAAGACTCATTAAACTTCCCTTTATCTAGAAGAGAAAGAAAAATCATGGAATCCATCTCACAAATTATCTTCTTCCAACCCATCTCACAAGCTTTCTCTAGAGCCACAAGGATAGCCTAGACCTCTATCTAATTATTAGTGCTAAATACCATAGAAGAATATAAAAAGAAGTGAATACAACCATCACTATTGTGCCTAACACCACCAATCCTAGATTGGTGTAGGAGCACCTAACACAAGGTGGCCTCCGTGAGGCATTTAAATTCATGTTTTGTTTAGAAAATCATGGTTATGTTGTAATAAGGTCTATTTGACCAATGCATGTCATTTCTGTTTGTATTTAGGTTCTTCTAGACCTAGAAAAAACTTTGTAAGTCCCAAGTACTTAGGTTGCATTTGTCAAGTTGTTAGTTTTAGACGGTTGGAATCAGTTAGTTTCTCCCAGCCACTTGGAATCAATTAGTTTTCTCCCAGCCGCTTGGAGATAGTTAGTTTTTCTCCCAGCCGCTTGGAATTGGTCTCCCAACTGCTTGGACTAGGGTTGGTGTTGCTCTGGGTGAATTTATAAAACCAGGGAAAGGAACAAAATCAAGCATTAGATAATTTTGTAATCAGATTGAAGCAAAGAGAATTTGAATGTAATCATGCATTGTGTTAAGGAGAAATTGAACTATTCTGTGTCGTCCAATTGCTTTCCATTCTCTGTAACTACAAATTGCATAGCTGTAGATTTCTTTTCCTTTTATGTACTTCCGTTGCAAAATGTTGATGTGAAGCATTCCATTGGTGAGATTTCTGTCAAAATTAGTGGAATGGCTTCATTGTACCATATTCATTTGTTTCATGGTTTGCGGTGCAGATGTTCCAGACTGAGGGTTGTGCACAGTAGATGACCTAGCATCTCCATGTACTAGGGTTTGGATTGGAGGAGTTGGATTTGTTATTGGTGAGATAGAGGCCATTAAAAAATCATTCCTCACTCAAAGCGACAAGGATAGTCTGGCTGAAGGGAGGTTTGAGCCGCTGAACAAAAGTCATGGCCTAAGATTCAGATCGGGGTGACAAAGTACATCAGGTAGATAAATTGGCATCAGGCTGACAGTGTGGGACTTACTGATTGGGTTATATCGGGGTGACAAGGGGTGAATGACACTGACAGAGAATCCATCAGTGTAACGGCCTAGTGAAACTGGAGTTCACTGATGGAAGAAGTCTCTCCGAAGACAAGGTGAAGTCGAGCTGTCGAGGAGAGTTGGGGGATCGGGGAGATAAATAGCAAGGTGGCCGACAGGGTATGTTTGGCTGATAGGAGTAGATTACCAAGACATAGGCCACCCTCTTACCGATCATAAGTTTGATCAGTTGTGCGCTTCCACTGAGTGTTCCCCATCATATTGGTACAGAGCTAGCGAAAGGTTTGGTGGATGTGTTGTGTATTTGATTTTTGTCACTGAGAAGGCAGATGAAGAGTTGCTCATGCCATTTAGTTGCAAGAAGGAATAGGATTCATGTAGTGTGTGGGAAGATGATGATGTGGACTGTTGTGACCATTCACCAATAGAGGTTTGGTTGGAAGAGGGTGCAGATTGATGCCATTGTGAGAGAGAGTGGTAGTGCATCTCCATGATCTACTATTGGATGAGAGGAATGGGTCTATGAAGCAGCGTGTAGGATGGACAACTGATTGAGCATTGTGTTGTAGTCAAATTGAGGATTTGCAGAAGTGTTGGCATTGTCTGTGAATGTTTATGTCAGACAGAGAAAGCGAAGGAGAGGCTAGCGATATGCCTCCAAAGGGGATGACTACTGAAGTGGTCAAGAAATTTAAAGAGATGGAAGAAATGATCAAAACTAGAGTCAGGGAAGCACTCCAAGCAGAATTGAAGACATTGAAGATAGGAAAAAGGATAGAGGAAGAAGAATAAGAAGAAGAGAAGAAGAAGAAGTAGAAGAATGAGAAGAAGCAGAGACACCAGTTGAACAAAAACAATTCCTAGAAGCCATTAAGGCTATTGGCAAGGACTCTTCAGAGGCTCGGATAGATATTCCCATGTTCAGTGGAAATATGAATGCTGATGAAGTCATGGAGTGGATTGAGGCTCTAAACAATTATTTTGAATACAAAGAAGTTTCTGAAAGTAAGAGGGTTAAGTTTACAAAAACTAAACTCAAAGGTGCTGCACTTACATGGTGGAATTACACCCAAGGAGAAAGGGTAAAGAATGGGAAAAGTATGATATCTTTGTGGAGTAGAATGCTAGAGAAGATCAAGTCCCAGTTCCTTCCATCTGACTACGAGGCAGGTTTACAGGAAAATGTAGAACCTTAAGCAAAAAGATATGGATGTGGCTACTTACATCGAGGAGTTTCACAAATACACTCTTCATTGTGGGTACATGGAGGATAAAAAAGCCAAGGTAGAAAGGTATTTAAATGGTTTGAAGTTCAATATTCAAGATGAGATCAGTTTATTTACTCCTGAAACTGTGGAAAAATGCTTGCAAGTAGCATTAAGAATTGAAGAGAAGTTGAAGATGAAAGGTGACCAGCAAAGTAGAGGAAGAGGTGACAAAAATTTTACAGGCAGTTTTAGAGGAAGAAGTCCTAACCAGAGGCCTAGTGGTGAGTTTAGCCAAGAAAAGCAAGTTAGAGACTCAAGTGGCAGAGGAGGCTACCACGGAAGAAGGCCAAATGAAAGAGGTGGGACAAATGGATCAGACAAAGGATCCAAGTTCTCCAACATGAGATGTTATAACTGCAATCAGCTAGGGTACCTGACTTATAAGTGTCCAGAGATGACCTCAACTTCTCATGGTAATGAGAGAAGAACCACATTGACTCAAGAGGATGCAGGGAGTGTGACATCTCCTAAAGTGAATTTGACATCAGAAGTGGGAGAAAATCTGATGATCAAGAGGACTGCTCAAAGAACTAGTGAAGACTGAACCGTCACAAAGGAGAGCACTTTTCAGGATCAATTACAGAAGCAAAGGTAAAATATGCAAGGTAGTCATAGATTCTGGTTCAACAAATAATATGGTGTCCAAGGAAATGGTGGATAAATTGAACGTAGAAAGGATTCCTCATCAAACTCCTTACAGAGCATCTTGGGTAGGTGATAGTCAATCACTTTTGGTAGATGAGCAGGCATATGTTGATTTTTAGATTGGAGAATATAAGGAGAGAATTTTATGTGACATTTTGCCCATGGAGTGTTGTCACCTACTTTTAGGTAGGCCATGGCAATTTGATAGGCAAGCATTATATGATGGATATGCTAATACATACACCATCAATAAGGATGGAAAGACTTTTGCGATGATGCCATTACAGGAGGATGCTTAAGCACAGAAGGCAGCCAAGATTATTTTGGTGGGTAAGAAAGAGTTTGTGAAGAGGCATGAAGAAGAGACAAGGAAATTTGAGGATACCTCAAGGAGTGGGGTTACCAAAGGTCCAAGTTTGAAGGTGATTTTTGTTTTGCATGATGGAGATCAGATGGTGATATCTGAAATGGATCAGAAGAAGGTCAAAGAGTAGGTCTGCAAGCAGCCACAAGTTAATTGGAAAGAAGAGGATGCTATCCTCGTAGGGACCATTGTTTGTCCTATAGAACCAACAAGAGTTGAAGGACAATCATATTCTACCATAGCAGCAGTACAAGAAACATCAAACAAGGTTTTGAATGTAGGTGTTCAGGCAGAGATGAAAGTAAGGAAGAATGGCGAGCAAAGTATGGGTTTGGTTGCAAGCACTCACTCATGGCAAGGTGTGAGTAGAGCCTACAATGCTAGGCATGAGTTTTTTATTCCATGGAAGCAAGTTGCAGTCCAGAGATCGTGGGGAAGGCATGAGGCAGCAAAGGATAATGGTGGTGCAAGACACAGACTCAACTCATGGGACATGAGTTCTTTTCTAGGTGGGGTGTATGGTGTAGGAGCACCTAACACAAGGTGGCCTCCGTGAGGCATTTAAATTCATGTTTTGTTTAGAAAATCATGGTTATGTTGTAATAAGGTCTATTTGACCAATGCATGTCATTTCTGTTTGTATTTAGGTTCTTCTAGACCTAGAACAAACTTTGTAAGTCCCAAGTACTTAGGTTGTATTTTTCAAGTTGTTAGTTTTAGACGGTTGGAATCAGTTAATTTCTCCCAGCCGCTTGGATTCAGTTAGTTTTCTCCCATCCACTTAGAGACAGTTAGTTTTTCTCCCAGCTACTTGGACTAGGGTTGGTGTTACTTTGGGTGAATTTATAAAACCAGGGAAAGGAAAAAAATTAGGCATTAGATAATTTTGTAATCAGATCGAAGAAAAGAGAAGTTGAAAGTAATCGTGCATTGTGTTAAGGAGAAATTGAACTATTCTATGTCATCTAATTGCTTTCCATTCTCTGTAACTACGAATTGCATAGCTGCAGATTTCTTTTCCTTTTCTATACTTCTGTTGTTGCAAAATGTCGATATGAAGCATTCCACTAGTGAGATTTCTATCAAAATCAGTGGAATGGCTTCATTGTACCATATTCATTTGTTTCCTATTTTGTTTCATGGTTCGGTAGTGCAGATGTTCCAGATCAAGGGTTGTGCACAGTAGATAACCTAGCATCTCCATGTGCTAGGGTTTGGATTAGAGGAGTTGGAGTCGTTATCGCTGAGATAGAGGCCATCAAAAAAGCATTCCTCACTCAGAGCGCCAAGGATAGTCTGGCTAAAGGGAGGTTCGAGCCGCTAAACAAAAGTTGTGGCCTAAGATTTAGATCGGGGTGACAAAGTACATCGAGTAGATAAATTGGTGTCAGGCTGACAATGTGGGACTTACCGATCAGGTTATATCAGGGTGACAAGGGGTGAGTGACACTGACGGAGAATCCATCAGTGTAATAGCCTAGTGAAACTGGAGTTCACCGATGGAAGAAGTCTCTCCGAAGACAAGGTGAAGTCGGGCTGTCCGGGAGAGTTGGGGGATCAGGGAGATAAATAGCAAGGTGGCCAATGGGGTATGTTTGGCTGATAGGAGTAGATCGCTAAGACATAGGCCACCCTCTCACTGGTCATAAGTTTGATCAATTGTGTGCTTCCACTGAGCGCTTCCCATCATAGATGCACTCAAATTTCCCCAAAAGGAACCATCAATATTAATCTTAAAAAACCCAATCAGGAAGGAGACCATTACCTATTCTATTCATCTTATTAGAATATTTGATCCCTTTGCCAAAACAAATAGGGCCCACCAAATGACACAAATCTAATTTCCTCAAGATCAGAATATCAAAAGGAGCTATTACATCATCAAAATAACACTTAGCTCTACCAAATTTTCTTTTATTGAATCCTGTTGTGTGGTCTCATAACATGCCCCATTTTTCCTTAGCAAATTAGAGACCCAACTTTTTTCTTTTCTTGTGTGTTTTCTCACTTTGGGCGGTATGGTAAAATGTCATGTCCTGATCCATAGTCAAAGGTCAAGTTTAGTAAATTTCCTAACAAAGGTCACCAATGGATAGAGAATTGAATTTTGAGCAACTTTGCCTTTTGAACCATGTTGAAATTTGAGGAAATAAAGAAGTTATGCTTGGTCAAAGTTCGGGTCAAAGTTGGAGTTCAAAGCCTCAGCCTTGCTCTTTGTCCTTGTTAAAGGAAAGAAGGCCTAATAAAGGAGGACCAATGGAAAAAAATTGGTTAAGCCTAGATTGTTGTAGATCAGAGCTCAGAGTTTCACCATGCCCATTTTCTCTTGGATGAGGGAATAGGGAAGGCCCAATTGCTGAACTCCGATTTGGTCTAAAGGATCAGAGATCAAGGTTCAAGGTTTCTCATTGATTCATTCTAGAATGGAAGCCGGAAGGAGGAGTCCTTAGTGAGTGAAATCTGAAAGAGTTAAGTGGATCGGAGATCAGAGATTAGAGATCAGAGAGCAGAGTTCCTCTGATTCATTCCAAAGTAGAGGGTGAAAGAAGAGAAGCCCGAAGACTGATAATGTTACCTAAAGGGCCAAAATAAGCCACATGTCATCATTTTGTGGTTCCATGGGAATGTCTTTCCCTTTGTAGTCTACTTTCGTGGAATGAAATAAAATGGCCATTTGACTATCAAATTAGTGGCGGTAAGCTGCAAGTTGTTAGGATATTTTGACATGGACATTTTGCACTCACCAAATATCCATATTTTGTCAAAATATCCATATCCATATGACGTAAGCCAATGTCATCCCAAGAAAGCATTTGAAGGTTGTTGATGTCATCTGAACATTAGCAATATGGATATTTTACACTCACCTAATATCTATACCCTTCTAGATATCCATATGTATATCCTGACCAATGATATTGCTCCACATGTCCTACTGTTGACTTTTCAACAAGATATTCGTCCAAGGAAATTTTGTGATGGATATTCCAAATATCCAAACCTTTTCAGAAAGCAAGACAGATCCTGTCACCCGTGTATTTGGTCAACAATGATTGACCAAGACTATTTGTTGATGTCATTCAGACATTTTGGTATGGATATTTGTAACCCAACATTACAAACCAAATATCCATATCCATATCTATTTCTTGCATTTAATGCCAATTAAGGGAGTTGTTGGCCTTTTAAATTTAAAATGTCTATCTTTTGACAGTTGTTTTCTTCTCCTGTGCTTGAATGGCAGGAATTCACCCACCTATATAGAGGTAATTAATATGCCCTAATTAGCATCTTCCAAGAGATAAAGCTAAATCCAACTATTATTGTAATTACTAAGTCATTTTGAACTAAAATTACAGAGTGATAAAAAAGATGAAGGTGATTTACAGGAAAATGAAGGTAAATTTGTAGTAGCTAAGGAACAACATTGTACATAATAGAA
Source organism: Cunninghamia lanceolata (assembly GCA_027924645.1). Classification (NCBI taxonomy): domain Eukaryota; kingdom Viridiplantae; phylum Streptophyta; class Pinopsida; order Cupressales; family Cupressaceae; genus Cunninghamia; species Cunninghamia lanceolata. Next base: position 5,028,639 of record BSBN01000118.1, read on the forward strand.
TGACAAGGATAAACAGAATGATATCCACATCCTCTTCCACATGTTAAAGGTTGAATTCACAATTTCTAGGTATGAATACAACAAACCTTGCCATTTATTTTCATAGTTACTGGTCATTTTACATTGACAAGAGGTAAATTCTAGTGGTTAGGGTAAAATAATTGGTAAATTCTTGTTTACGAATGGTTTAAGGTGAATATCAACTTATATACAAGAACTTAAACTAACCCACTGATCTAATCTCTAAACCCTAAAACTCATTATGAATATTGATACATGGAAGGACAAAATGGCTCAAAAAAGGATTGAGTTACGAGATGCAAAGTTCAAGCGTGACTTATTCCCTATGCCTAGTGGCATATGCCTCAAATTTGGATGATCCATCGACACACATTGTGGAAACATAGATCTAGATGCCTTAAGGGCGCAAATGCTGTCGGGTAATGGGAACCCCATTCTATAGAACATATATGCCATAGGAATGTTCAATGTGGTACAGTTTCCATATGTAGCAGATGCATTTGAGCTAATATTATCTGGTGTTCTTGTAAGTACAACCTGGCCAACATAAGAGTAGAGAGCCAGGGAAAGTGTATGTTGACCTCTCTATAAGAGGGATAACAGAGGCATTCAAATTGCCTACTGTTCATAACATGTATCACATTGATTTGGTGGCAATGAAGGCAGAATACACCAGTGGCCTGAGTGATTGCAGAAAAATCATCTTTGTAGGATGGAGAGACCCTTCCAACAAAGTGAAGGCCATAGCCAAGATGCCACAACACATACAAATATGAATTTTCTATAGGAGTACAATACATGATAGTCTTATTAAGTAGGATGGCAGGGAAAGTAGATTTTAGAATATTTGAGCTGTGGATGTTTGGATTAATATGGCTAGTAAAGAATAAGAAGGTTGTTTGCAACTAGGCCCAGCATATTAGTAATTCATTACATGAAGCCCTAGTAGCATGGTAGAGTAATAAATAACTCTTTTACATAACCTCATATTTGGTATATGCAGGTGCTTTCAAGGCACGTCTTGCAGGACTTAACACTTTTGGGAGGTTGGGACCTCAACCCATAGATCAGATAGTGTGGGAACATTACCCACAATTGGAGAGGAAAATGTCCATCCAACACTATAAGGTTTTTAACGACTACTTCATCATGCACCTAGTAAGGTTGATGGAAGGTGATCGAGCTAAAAGAATTTCAACAAAATCCTAGAATCTCATCCAGCCCCATGGAGGCTGGTTTATTCAATTCCCAACTCACTAGTAGAAATATGGAAAATAAATGACTAGGTGACTAAAACTTTTTGCAACACAGCTATGAATGACTAAATAAATGACTAATTTGGTTATCGGTTGAAATGACTATTGAAATGACTAAATAAATGACTAATTCGGTCATCAGGCAAAAAACACACAACTACAAATAAAATTGACTAAATAAAGGACTAAATAAATTCCTCTATTCTTTTTTCTTTCACTTTAGTTTTGGAGGGAAATAATGGAGGGATTGTGCATTTATGAATTTTGAACAAAAGGTGAAACCTATGAAGAAGCAAAGATTGTGCATTTAGCAGGAGAAGATTGCTCATGGCCGCTGAGAATAGGGTATGCAGAGTAGTCGAACAAGAGAAGATTATTCATGGCTGCCAAGAATAGGGTATGAGTAGTCGAATAGGAGAAAATTGTTCATGGCCACCAAGAATAGGGTATGAGTAGTCGAACATGAGAAGATTGTTCTATTGGAATTAGCCTAGACAATTGAGAGGGGAGGTGAATCAGTTGTCCCAAATATTTAACACTTGCAACTATTTCTTTATCACACAAAACAAATTAATGATGTAAACATTTAAAGCATGAATCATCAACACATGAGAAGAAATAAATGAACACAGAACACCAAGATTTTTACGTGGAAACCTGGTTAAGGGAAAACCACGGTGGGGGTTAACCCACAAAGATTTGTGCCTTGTTAAAAGTACTTTAGAAAAATAAAAGGCACGTGCCTTCAGGCGCACTACCCAAAGCTCACTACTCAAAAGGAGGCTCACTGTCTACAGGTAATTTAGGTTTAACACAGAAAGGACTAACTGATAATTAGCATCTTTTCATGCCTGGTTCAGTTTCATTGAATGCTCACAAAACTTCTGCTTCTGTCTCCAAATTCTTCTTCACTAACTCTTCACTCTAAACTGCTCTCGTTCCTTTTTTTCTCTGCTCTGCTTCTGATCCTTTATTTGGATTTAAATCATTTCACTCAAGGATAATTTTCAACAAATCTTCAACAAGTATTTATAGTCTTCATCAATCTTGGAATGAACAACAAGGTTGGATAAACTTGACATGGATCAAAGTACCATCGGCCAATCACAACTGAGACTTGAATCTTCCTCTATAAACATGCCACATTCCATAGAATGCTCTTAGATCATCCGTAGGATCATCCAGTCGGCTAAGACTGGGAAGAACATCAACATCAAAAAGGAAAATATTCAATAATGAGCTCAAAATTCAATGCAAACCTTCAACACAGTAGCTACACAATATAGAGATCTCCACAAGCACATTGAATTCAACAAAAACATCTGCACTCCTTCAGATCATTAGAATCACTTGCATCTTCATCTGGTAACCTTAAGAACACTGTCTGCTATAACTAACACACTAGAAAGATTCCTTGATCCAAACCACAAACTGCTTGAATCTATGATGCACACTGACTTCCCAAACATGCCTCTAGATCCATAGATTATCATTTTACATTACCGGAGAAATCTAGACCTCTTTACTATCACTCTGTCTCTCTTGAATAATGCAGGAACCAATTTTATTCAAATGCCCATAACTTCTTTAGATCTTAATGCGAACCTCTCAAATATTAACTGGAGCTTCTTCAGACAAACCTCTACATAGCCATATGGTTTGCATACATTGATCTCCATTACTTTTCTCAATATCCTCAATAATCCAATCTTCTATATAGGCAGCAAAATAGGATACAGTTGACACCAATGACAACAAGGATATATTGACATCAATGATAACACCGCTTAGGCACATATTTGCAACAATCTCCACCTTTGTCATTGATGGCAACATATGATGTGAAAAACTAAATTCAACCATCAAGACAAGAACTTCTCCCCCTTTATCTTCTCACTTATGCAATTACTTTCTTCATTGCTCCCCCTTTTATCAGCAACTAATTTTTCACATGAACTTCTCTCCCCCTTTGACATCAATGGAAAAGGGCACATATTTGCAATCTTTTCTCCCTTTTTGTTTCAGACTGAACCCAACATTTGTATATTGACTACTCCCCCTAAGTAGTATCTCCTTAACATCAATCTAGATCACAAGATATGACTGTGAATTCTTTCAGACTGATGCACCTTAGTGCATCTTAGTTCTGATCCGGAGGGGTAATAACCCCTAACTTCTCTCTGAGATACTCAAAAGTATCCTTGGGAAGAGGCTTGGTGAGGATATCTGCAATCTGATCTTTGGAAAACACAAACTCCAACTTGACTTCATGCTCATTTACCTTCTCTCTCAAGAAATGAAACTTGATAGATATATGTTTTGTTTTTAAATGCAACACCAGATTATTTGAGATGCTTATTGCACTAGAATTATCACAGAAGATTGTGATTGGCTCCTCAAACATAATTCTAATGTCCTTCAACATTTTCTTCATCCACAGAACTTGAGTACAATTATTTACTGCTGCTATATATTCTACCTTTGCAGTAGACAGAGATATTGCCTCTTGCTTTTTGCTCATCCAAGAGACCAATCTTCTTCCCAACAAGAATGCACCACCACTAGTACTTTTCCTATCATCCACATCTCCTACCCAATCAACATCTATATATGCATGAAGATTGAAGTCATTATTCTTTGGATACAATAATCCATAATCAATTGTCCCCTTAAGATATTTGAATATTCTTTTGACTGCCACAACATGGGATTCTTTTCGATCAGCTTGAAATCTAACAAGTCTAATGGAATTCATGATGTCAGGCCTAGTTTGCGTCAGATAGAGTAATCCTCCAATCATTGATCTATACCTTTTCTGATTTGCCTTGGGGGAGTCATCATCTTAGCTTAACTTACATCTGGTTACCATAGGTGTGCCTACTAACTTTGAATCTTCCATTCCAAACTTCTTCAACAATTCTTTCACATACTTGGACTTAGAAATGAAGATACCTTTATCTGACTGAACAATTTGTAGACCTAGGAATAAATTCATCTTACCAAACATTGACATCTCAAATTCACTTTTCATCTGATCAGCAAATGCTTTGTACATACATTCATTTCCACCAAAAATGATATCATCAAAAAATACATCAACAATTAGGACGTCCTCATGATTAATCTTGAAGTAAAGATTACTATCAACGGTACCTTTACTAAATCCTAGCTTAAGAAAATGTTTATCTAGTCTTGCATACCAAGTTCTTGGGGCTTGCTTGAGTCCATACAATGCTTTTCTTAGTCTGCAGACCATATCTCTCTGATCAGACAACTAAAATCCTTCTGGTTGCTTAGTGTAGACTTCTTCCTCTAACTCTCCATTCAGGAATGTTGGTTTGACATCCATCTGATAAACTTTAAAATCTCTGAAGGCAGCAAATGCAAGAAATAATCTGACTGCTTCTATTCTTGCCACCAGAGCAAAAGTTTCTTCAAAATCAATTCCTTCCACTTGAGAATAGCCTTTGCATACCAACCTTGGTTTGTTTCTTACAACTTCCCCACCTTCATTTAGTTTATTCCGGAAGACCCATTTGGTTCCAATCACATTTTTGTCCTCAGGTCTAGGAACAAGATCCCAAGTGTGATTCTTTTCAATTTGCATCAATTCTTCTTCCATTTCTTTTACCCAGTTTTCATCATTGTAGGCTTCACTTACTGAGTTAGGTTCAATCTTTGAAATCAGACAAATCTCCTCTTGATCTTTAGAAAATTTTGTTCTAGTTCGAACACCTTTACTCTTATCTCCTATGATTTGATCTTCAGGATGATTCAACTTTACATACCTGGGAGTTTTGGGAATTATTTGAACTTCTATTTCTTGAGCTTGTTCCTCAACATCTGCACTATCTTCTTGAGTCACTGGAGTTTCTGGATCAATCTGAGTCTGAGTCTGGGTTTGAACTGGCCTTTCTTGATTTTGACTTTCATCTTGATCATATGAATCATATTCATAGTACCTGGAGTGTCCTTCTTTGCTCTCATAAACTCTAACATTAGCACTTTCAACAATCTTTTTCAACCTCTTGTTAAATCACCGGTAAGCCTTACTTTGTGTAGAGTATCACAAAAAATTCCTTCATCACTTCTTGCATCAAACTTGCCTAAGTCCTCATCTCTTTTGATATAGCTGTATATCAAAAAATTTAGATTTGCAAATGGAAATGATCAAACAATGAAATGCATAACCCAAACCCAAATAATTCAATACCTCGAAGATGCAAGATGAGCTCGATTGATTGATCACTTTGTTGTGTTGATTGCTCGATTCCGCAGCATAACATTGATAGGGAGATAGATGATAGATGGTTGATGGTTGATAGATGCAAGCTAGATGGATTGAAAGAGGATGGATAATGGCTTGAGATGAAAATTCAGCAGAGTGAGGTTGCATGAAGAAGAATCCTGAATTCTCCCCTAATGGCTCAAGAGAGGCTTGTTTTATAGGAAAGGCTTGGTTCCAGTGGATGGCTAGGATCAATTAGGGCTTTAGGTGAAATGGATGGATATGATTAAGTTAGGTTTCCTTGCACATCAAGAAATTGTAGTCATGTGACTTGTGGCAAGGGAAGATAAGGCTTAGGTGTGCTTGTGTAGATAAATACTAAAATTAGGTCCCATTAGTTGTGCATGTGAAAGATAAAAGTTGTAACACATGATTGACTGGAGAAATGTTGGAATGTGGTGAAAGGTGAGGGCTTAATTCAAATAAAATATTTGAATTAGTTGGGATATGAGTTGGATATTAATTAAATAAATTAAATTTATTTAATTAATAGGATAAATGAATAGGATGGGATAAGATATGATGTGGAAATTAATTAAATAAATAAAATTTATTTAATTAATTGGAAAGTGGGATTATGCATGTGAAATTAATTAAATAAATAAATTTATTTAATTAATTGGCTAAGTGGGATAAGGATGGAATTTTAATTAAATAAATAAAATTTATTTAATTAATGGGATTAAGAGTAGGTTTAGGACAAAATGCTACATGATATCTAGGATAATGTTTTTGACAAGGTGTTGCTAGACATGGACAAAGTTGGGACAAATTTGGGTGTCTACATTTTGCCCCTCTTTGAGATGATGTTTGAGATGATAAGATTTATGTCGAGTAACATCATTTCAAAGAAGTTAAGGTATGGATAGAGGAAAAGGATGATGATGATGATGTGGGATAGGATGAGGATGCCCCCTCGAGAGGATAGGCGGGTTGGACAAACACGAGTAGGCTCTCGAAAAGAAATGGCTTGGCTGCAAAAGAAAGATAAGGGGATAGATAGAAGAAATGAAGGATGCGTTATGCTACAATGGAAGGTGAGCAACCATGATGTTTGATATAGTACTAGACGTTATGCACCAAGGTATAAGGACTAGGGTGACGATGTGTCTTGTGCCCCAGCGTAATACAACCCTGTCTAATGTATGAGGAAGTAAACTTAGAGCATTAAAGTCCTAATGCACAAAAGGTATGATATGACCTCAGATGCAAAGGATAGTGCAAAAAGCTATTCCAACATACACAAGATATGAATATTAGCTGGAAATGATACCAATGTGATACAAATGCAAGATAAAATGATAACACACACAAGCAAGCAAGCAAGCAAGCATGCACAAATGATACAAAACAAACAAGGTATTGCCCCTGTCAAGATGTAAACCAATGATTAATTGTTTGATTGATGATAGTTGAGAGTGTTGTCATTGTAGGGAAAGCTATATCCCTAGATCAACACAAAGTTGTTTGCTGAGTTGGTTGGCTGATTGGCTGATTGATTTGGCTTACAACAAGGCGAGGATCAAGACCATTGATTGCGCTTGGATAATTTGGCTAGATTGATTAGCTTGATTGGTATAGCTTTAGGATGGGCTTGCACTTGGATCATTGTTTGGAATGGTTGGAAGATGATGAAATGCTGATTAGATTGATTTGATGAAGGATGGATGATTTGTGGTGGATTGAGCTGCTTTTGATTTGTTGGAGTGATTGGATTTATTTCGATAGTTGGCTTGATGTGATTGAGTTGATTTGCTTTGGTGTTGATGCTGATGATTGATAGGATTTGTTTTGATAGTTGGCTTGATGTGCTTTGGTTGATTTGCTTTGGTGTTGAAGCTGATGATTGATAGGATTTGGTTTTTGATGGTTGGCTTTATGTGCTTTGGTTGTGATGTTTGTTGTTGCTGGGTTGATTGTTTTGAATGATGATAGTGATGGTGTGATGATTGGAGTATCCACTCAATCTAAGCATAAGCAAGTGTTCTCAATGTGCTCAAAGGATGTAAAACAAACAAGGTATTGCCCTTGTCAAGTCATAAACCAATGATTGATTGTTTGATTGTTTTGTTGATAGATAGTGTTGTCATTGCGGGGAAATTTATATCCCTAGAGCAACACAAAGATGTGGGAACGCTATATCCCATTGATGATGATGATAATTTGATTGATTGGGCTCATGACAAGATTATGATCAAAACCTATTGATTTGATTGGATAATGTTCCTTGATTCATTAGCTTGCTTGACATGGATTAGTGTGGCTTGGAATTAAGATCATTGCTCAGATTGATTTGATTGATATGATTGGAAATGGATTGATTGAAATGGATGAATGAATGTTATTGATAGGAAGAATTGATGATGATGATGATTTGATTTTGATTGAATGTTGATGGAGTGGATTGTTTTGGATGATTGGATTGGTTTTATTGCTTGGATTTTTCATTGGATAGTTGATTTTTTAGATTTTTTTGACATATTTTGATTTTTTTTTGGAGTTTTTGAAATGTTTTGGGATGTCAATGGATTTACAATTGAGTAGCCTTTGTGCTAGATACTAATGACAAGGGAGAAAACCAAGTCTAGGTGCAAAGGATGGATGAAAGGATGGGCTCATAGTAAATGTGACGGCAAGATCATGAGAGTTGGATGGGTAGATAAGAGGATAGGCCATATAAGGGATGGATGTATGTCTCATAATGAAGGATAGGTAGGCTATAGTGGAAAGATCATGATAAACAGACGGGGATAAGCTATAAGATGGAAAGCTCATGATAAGGATACGCCATAGTGGATGGATCATAAGGGAGCTAGGATGTGATCTCCAAAGGCTATGTCGCATAGGAAGAACTTGCCCCATTCTAGGTGGTAATGTTTAGGATTTTTCATGACAAGGCTTATGATGATAGGATGACAGGATAGATTTTACATGACACTTATGATAATAAGAGGATATGATGGATTGGTTTGAATGGGATGGATGAATGGTCAATGGATAGGACTTGGTTTGGAAAGAAAGTACATCAAGAAATATCCAAACATGTTTCAACATTTTGCCCCTATGTCTTCGTCAAAATCAAAAGGCGAAAGAATGGATAAATAGGATAGACATGTTTATATAATGGCTAAGGATGGTAGGATGGTATGGTACTGGTAGGATAGGATAGGATGGAAAATGATATAATGGGATAGATAGTTTGGAAATGGATAGGTGGGATGAGACAATGTGCCCCCAAGTGTAAGTGACATAGAAGATCCACCTACACATGATGCCTGTTTGCCAGGTTTTCATCATGGTACTTATCCAAGGTGCCTGTTTACCAGGTTTTCACCGTTGGACGAAAGGATTTCTCTTTACTTTTTTTATTTTTATTTTTTTGCTTTTTGCTTTTTTTTTCTTTTTTCCTTTTAGATGGGTTGATAATTACACATGGCACCTGTTTGCTAGGTTTTCACCATGGTAATGGATAGGAGAGGCTTAATTGTCTAGTTCAATGGATGTTGGTAGTCCCGTTAAAGATAGATGTCATCGCATGGACCATGTCATTATGCTCATAGATGTTGATAAGGGATTGCGTGGATGGGAAATGGATTAGGTAGATAGTGGATTATGAAAGGTTCTTACAAGGATAGATGGATGGGGATAATGGATTAGGATGTGGATTATGTAGGGCTTATGGAAAAGGATGAAAAGATTATGCAAAAGCATGGACCATAGGAAGGTGATTGGGGAGATATGTAGGATAATGGATGGAAGATGGGGAGATGTAGTTATGTGGAGGTGCTGCGGAGTGGAAGGGAACCATGACCAACGGCTGCACATAGTGTGATAAACATTGAAGCTTTTGATTGGATGGTGGTGTAGAAAGCAATGGGGTTGTTTTCTTAGGAAATGGTTGATGAAGTGATTTAGGAACCCACATATATTTAGTATTTTTAGTGCTTTTGTTTTGCTTGTGGGATTTTTGAAGGGAATAGAATTTTTGGATGGAAATAGGCTTTTGGATGGATATAGGTGGTTGGGATTCTTGAGATGTGGATGAGGATGCCTCATTAGACTTGCTAGCTATTTTCTTAGGAACCCAAACCATTTTGCTTTTGGGCTTTGCTTTTGGAGGTAAGGGTTTAGATGGTTGCTTAGATGAACTTTGCTTTGAGTTTGATTCTTTATGTCCTAAGGTATGAAGACCTTTAGGATTTTTGGTAGGATTTTTAGTTTTATAGTTAGAGGCATCAAAATTTTTGCTTTTGAATCCCATGGGGTGGGTGGAGTGGATGGAATGTGTAGACACCCAAATTTGTCCCAAGTTTGTCCATGTCTAGCAACACCTTGTCAAAAACATCATTTAGACATCATGTAGCATTTTGTCCTAAACCCACTCTTAATCCCATTAATTAAATAAATTTTATTTATTTAATTAAAATCTCATCCTCATCCCACTTAGCCAATTAATTAAATAAATTTTATTTATTTAATTAATTCCACATCATAATCCTATTTATCCTATCCCCATCCCAATTAATTAAATAAATTTTATTTATTTAATTAATTTCCACATCATATCTTATCCCATTCTATTCATTTATCCTATTAATTAAATAAATTTAATTTATTTAATTAATATCCAACTCATATCCCAACTAATTCAAATATTTTATTTGAATTAAACACTCATCTTTTATCACATTCCAACACTTGTCCAGTCAATCATGTGTTGTAATACAACTTTCATTCATATCCTTCACATGCACAACTAATGGGACCTAATTTTAGTATTTATCTACACAAGCACACCTAAGTCTTATCCTCCTTTGCCACATGTCACATGACTACAATTTCTTGATGTGCAAGGAAACCTAGCTTAATCCTATCCATCTATTTCATCTAAAGCCCTAATTGATCCTAGCCATCCATTTGAACCAAGCCAATCCTATAAAACAAGCCTCTTTTGAGCCATTTGGGACATTAGAGAGGACATTAGAGAAGAGATTAGGAGGGCGACATTAGAGAATTTCATGTTTTTTCTTCATGCAACCTCACTCTGCTGAATTTTCATCTCAAGCCATTATCCATCATCTTCAATCCATCTAGCTTGCATCCTTATCAACATTATGCTGCGGAATCGAGCAATCAACACAATAAAGCAATCAATCAATCGAGCTCATCTTGAATCTTCGAGGTATTGAATTATTTGGGTTTAGGTTATGCATTTCAATTGTTTGATCATTTCTATTTATAAATCCAAATTTTTCGATATACATTCCGGCACGCCCAGTGGGACTCACCCTCTTTTTGCAGGTTTATGCACTTTGATTTGTAGGTTGAAGATATTTTATTTTGCTGATTTTTTTTTATTTAGGACCAGATCTATTGCAGAGGGTTTTTTTGTTTTACATAGGTCCTGGAAAAAGGAGATCTTAGATTCGTTGGAAAGAGGACTTCGAGAGCTTTCCGAAAAGTGGTTACATTAAAGATTTGGCTTAGTATTCAAAGAATTATGATGATTTGAAGTTGACCCAGCGATTCTAATTTTTTAGAAATTTTTGACGCGTGACTTTTTGCTGATTTTTTATTTAGGACCAGATCTGTTGCAGAGGGTTTTTTATTTTACACAGGTCCTGGAAAAAGGAGATCTTAGATTCGTTGGAAAGAGGACTTCAAGAGCTTTCTGAAACGTGGTTACATTATAGATTTGGCTCAGTATTCAAAGAGTTATGATGATTTGAAGTTGACCCTGTGATTCTAATTTTTCAGAAATTTTTTACGCGCGACTTTTAGAAAAAAAAAATCATATCTTTCAATCTAGCTAACCAAATCACATTCTATTTTTTGCAGGTGGTTATAAATATTTAAATCCATTTTTCTATATCATTATTTTTCAGATCTATGGTACAAATGGATTTTTTGTCAAAAAAAATAATTTTTTTTCAAACCCTAGTTTATGATAATAGCTTTCTTCTATGCAAGTTTACTTGTTTCTTTTTAGAATTGGTGACTTGTAAGGGCATCTAAGGAGCTGGAGTAGTATTGGCATCAACATCTACAGCAAATTGGAAAGCGATTGTATTAGGTGCACTCATTCTAATCTTTCATCTCTTAATCTTGAGTGATCACACATTTGGATTTTGGGCATAAAATGAACAATTATTTGTAAATTCACATCAAAAAATTAGGCTAAAACGAACCATTGTCTTTCATCACATTTAGATTTGGATTTTAAAACAAACAAGTGCTTGCATTGTCTTCCACACATTGAATTTCTAAGGTTAATGAACCCCATGCGAGTGTGACCAAGTAAATGTGTATGCTCTCTCCTCGCGTCCCAACACGAACTTGGAGATCAAAAACATTTACTTGTGTTGCTTTTGTTTAGCCTTAGAGAGGCCTGCCTGGTGTCCACCCCAAGGGAATGACCTCAAGTGGTACTTTCATCCGGTCCACTATAAAAATCAGAGGATAAGGTGAAAGCCAAGTCTAACCGGTATTAGCGCTCACCATACAGTGCTAACTCGAAAGGAAGTGTACCTTTGTGTATATTAAAACTCTTAGTAGGGTTAGTTAAAGTCTTAAGTGGCTTGCTGGATGCTCGTGGGGTGCCAGTCCCCCAGATTTTCATTAGAACCTTCTTGTGATAGTGGCCTTGCCTTAACTAGGACTTCTTGAAGTGTTTTCATGTGCTTGCTTAACCATCATCACATTCTTCCAAACTAAAACTTGCTTATGTGTCTTGTGTGAGTGATTCATGTGTGTATATGCATAATCATTTATTTGAATATTGCCACATCAAGCTCTAAACACCTAAACACATAAAGATAAGTCATCCTACACATTCTTCCAATAACATTCAAACCCAATCACTTTCATCCCAAACATAGCCAAGTCATCCAAACAATCCACATCATCATCAAAATCCCTAAACAATAACTTGCTAAAAGGACTTACGACAAACACTTGGTGATAACATGTTTACACTAGAGGACCTAGAAATCAAATTCCAAAGATTCCTCCAAAATCTTTATCAAGGATCACAACCCCTAAACCAAGACGCCATTGAAATGTTACAATTCTTCATCCAAAGAGCTCAACCCCACGCAAGCCAATCACCTCAACTGCAATACTTCATAACCCAAGTCCAACACCTTTTAGCCACTAATCAAGCTCGACAAGTACAGCAATCCTTAGCCATTCACTCCCAACCTAATCCATCTTGCCACATGTCATATCCATCCACTTCCTATCAACTTAATCCACCTATCCACCAAGTCAATGCCACATCAACCTATGAACATTCACCTCAAGCTTATCCAATCCCTCATGCCATCATTCCAATGCACTACCAAGCCCATCCACAAGGCAATCAAGTGATATCACAAGAACAACATGCAAGTCCAAATAGCCCTTTATACATAAATCAAGCAGGTCCAAGTACACCTTTTCAACAAGACCATCAAGCACCATTGATAGACCTAAGTCCACCTTTACAACAAGAAGCACATCCAAGTCCAAGTAATCCCTTGTACATAAATCAAACAAGCCAAAGTTATCCTATGCAAGATCTAATAACCTTTGACAAGGGAGATACCAATCTAGAATGGCCTCCACCATCCAATCCCATGCCAATACATGAGCCAACTAATCCTATCCCAACACCACCATGTGATCCTACTCCTAGTCCATTAATCCCTCTACCTTCCAAACCACCAAGCCCTCCATTACCTTCATCACCATGTCATTCTAATCCTTCACCAAAGGATATGGCTGAGAGAGTTTTACAAAGGATGCTTGAAGCAAAACTCATTGAACTTCCCCCCATCAACCATGTGAAGAAAGTCCATATGATGAACATGATTATTGTGCATACCATAGGACCAAAGGCCATAATACAAATACATGCCCCATGTTTTTCCCAATTGTTTACAAGGTGTATCAACATACAATAAGAAATCATGCCACATCATCCCAATCCCATGTGTCACACCCATCTAGTCCACATCCTAATCCATCAAACTCCATTATCCTTCCATCCAATCAAAATCCTAGTCCTAAGCCTGCAACATCATCCGCTATTATTGCTCATCCATTATATTGCCCATTCACTCACCCTTGCGAAGGATGTGATCCATTGGCTACTAGCTAGGAATAAATTACCTCAATGTCAAACACCCATTCATGATCCTACCAATAAACTTCCAAAGGTCATGCCCAATCCTATAATCCCATCATGTGGTCCACCTATCCTTGAGCCTATCCAAGAGCCCTCAATTAACATTCTTAGCCTTTCAAGCCCATCATGTGACCTACAAGCAATCAAGTCTATTCAAGAGTCTCCAACCACAAGCCTAAGTCAAGAGTCATCATGTTCTCATGTTGTTGACCAAGAGCCTATCCAAGAGTCATCTACTTCCATTCAAGCAACCCAAGACGCATGTCAAAGGTTTAATCCTAAGCATGTGGAAACATTAAGCCCTAGTCCAACTCAAGATCAACACACTTTTATGCAACCTATCCATAACATTTACCTTCTTTATGATCAAGATGATACGTATGAAGAAGCTATCCATGAGCACCTTGATCCTATCCATAATCCTATATCTATCCATGAGCAAGACATCTAAATTGCTCCTAGTCATCCGCCATCTAGCCCTATCTGTAATGAGCAAATATCCAATTGTCATGATGAGACACTTGTCCCCCAAGTAAGCATAAAAGATCAAACAAATAACTTGGATCAACATGAACATAAGCAAGATCCTAATGATCCTCCTTCCACATCGACCATCGATTCCACTTCAAGTCCACCATCATGTTCTATTGGTCTTACCACATTTGTCCATGAATGTTCTTCCTTAGGACAACAACAACCTTTGTCCTCCACCTCACCTTCTCCATCCAATAAAGAGCTCAAGTCTAATGTTCAAACCACACCTAGTCCTATAGTCCATCGCATACTCCAAAACATGAGCTACCAAGGCAAAGGTCTAGGCCTTTATGAACAAGGTATTTTGGAGCCAAACCATGTGAAAGTTCCTCCATGCTCATATGGCCTTGGATACACACCCCAAGGTAAACAAGCTAAAGATGTTGGTAATCACTTCATGCATCCTAAACCTACCACTTTCCATCGCACCCACCATCATCCACCCAAAACATATGTTGACATTCCTGCTCCATCACCCTATAAATATCAAAAGTATGTGACCGTACATCTTCGGCCATCCCCTTTGCCTCCACTTTTACCAACTCCAAATATCCCTCCATCCACCTTGCCACCACTTCTACCAACACCTGATTATCCACTTATTCATAAGTATCCTTACACCCCTAATCATGACCAACAAATGTACACATTGTTTAAGCATAAAGCTTCCAATCATTCCATCCACTCCACCCACCCCATGGGATTCAAAAGCAAAAATTTTGATGCCTCTACCTATAAAGCTAAAAATCCTACCAAAAATCCTAAAGGTCTTCATACCTTAGGACATAAAGAATCAAACTCAAAGAAAAGTTCATCTAAGCAGCCATCTAAACCCTTACCTCTAAATGCAAAGCCCAAAAGCAAAATGGTTTGGGTTCCTAAGCAAATAGCTAGCAAGTCAAATGAGGCATCCTCATCCACATCTCAAGAATCCCAATCACCTATCTCCATCCAAAAGCCTACTTCCATCCAAAACTTCCATTCCCTTCAAAAATTCCACAAGCAAAACAAAAACACTAAAAGTACTAAATCCATGTGGGTTCCTAAATCACTTCATCAACCATCTCTTAAGCAAACATCTCCATTGCTTCCTACACCACTATCCAATCACAAGCTTCAATATTTATCATGGTGTGTGCAGCCGTTGGTCATGATTCCCTTCCACTCCGCATCACCTCCACACAACTACATCTCCCCATCTTCCATCCATTATCCTACATATCTCCCCCATGCTATCCCTATGGTCCATGCTTTGGCATAAACTTTTCATCCATCTTTATTCCATAAGCCTACATAATCCACATCATAATCCCCTATCCTTCCATGCATGAACCTTTCATAATCCACAACATAATCCACATCCTAATCCACTATCTACCTAATCCATCTCCCATCCACGCAATCCCTTATCAACATCTATGAGCATAATGACATGGTCCATGCGAGGACATCCATCTCTAATGGGACTACCAACATCCATTGAACTAGCCACTTGAGTCCCTCCTATCCATTACCATGGTGAAAACCTGGCAAACAGGCGCCATGTGTAATTGACAACACATCTAAAAGCAAAAAAAAAATACAAAAAAAAAAAAAGAAATCAAAATAGTAAAGAGAAATCCCTTCGTCCAACGGTGAAAACTTGGTAAACAGGCACCTTGAATAAGTACCATGATGAAAACTTGGCAAACAGGCATCATGTGTAGGTTGATCTTCTATGTCACTTACACTTGGGGGCACATTGTCTCATCCAACCTATACACATCCAAACTATCGATCCCATTATATCATTTTCCATCCTATCATGTCATACCATTAACATACCATCCTACCATCCTTAGCCATTACATAAACATGCCTATCCCACTGAACCCATTTATCCATCCTTCCACCTTTTGATTTTGATGAAGACATAGGGGCAAAATGTTGAAACATGTTTGGATATTTCTTGACATACCTTATTTTCAAACCAAGTCCTATCCATTGACCATTTATCAATCCCATTCAAACCAATCCAATCATGTCATCCCTTGGTTATAAGCATTGTCATGTAAAATCCTAAGCATTACCACCTAGAATGGGGCAAGTTATTCTTCCTATGCAACATAGCCTTTGGAGATCACATCCTAGCTCCCTTATGATCCATCCACTATGGCATATCCTTATCATGAGATTTTCTATCTTATAGCTTATCCTCATCTGTTTATCATGAGGCATGCATCCATCCATTATATGGCCTATCCTCTCTTCTATCCATCCAACTCTCATGAACCTTCCATCCCATCCAACTCCTATGAGCCTTCCATCCTTATTGTCCACCCTTTTATCCATCCTATCTACATCCTTGCATCTAGACTTAGTCTTCCCTTGTCATTGGTATCAAGCACAAAGGCTACCCAAATTGTAAATCCATTGACATTTTCCAAAAAAAAATCAAAAAAAAACAAAAAACACAAAAAAATCAAAATATGTCAAAAAATCCAAAAAATCAAAAATCCAAATAAAAAAATCCAAGCAATAAAACCAATCACATCATCGAAAACAATCCACTCCATCAAAATTCAATCAAAATCAAATCATCATCATCATCAATTCTTCCTATCACTAACATTCATTCATCCATTTCAATCAATCACTTCTTCCAATCATATCAATCCAATCAATCTAAGCAATGATCTTAAATCCAAGTCACATTAATCCATATCAAGCAAGCCAATCAATCAAGGAACATTATCCAATCAAATCAACAGGTTTTTAATCCTAATCTTGTCATGAGCCCAATCACTCATCATCAATCATCATCAATGGGATATAACATTCCCACATCCTTGTGTTGATCTAGGGATATAGCTTTCCTTGCAATGACAACACTATCTATCAAAACAATCAAACAATTAATCATTGGTTTATGACTTGACAAGGGCAATACCTTGTTTATTTTACATCCTTTGAGCACACTGAGAACACTTGCTTATGCTTAGATTGAGTGGACACTCTCATCATCACACCATCACTATCATCATTCAAAACAATCCAATCATCAAAACAATCAACCCAACAATAGCAACCATCACAACCAAAGCACATCAAGCCAACCATAAAAACAAATCCTATCAAACATTAGCATCAACACCAAAGCACAACAAGCTAGCCATCAAAACAAATCCAATCACTCCAACAAATCAAAAGTAGCTCAATCCACCACATATCATCCCATCATCCACATTTCATCAAAACAAATCAATCTAATCATTTTCTCATCTTCAAATCATTCTAAACAATGATCCAAATGCAAGTCATCATTAAGCTATACCAATCAAGTTAATCAATCAAGCCAAGTTATCCAAACACAATCCATGGTCTTGATCTTAGTCTTGTTGTAAGCCAAATCAATCAATCAACCAACCAACTCAACAAACAACCTTGTGTTGACCTAGGGATATAGCTTTCCCCGCAATGACAACACTCTCAACTATCATCATCAAAACAATCAATCATTGGTTTACAGCTTGACAGGGGCAATACCTTGTTTATTTTTGTATCATTTGTGCATGCTTGCTTGCTTGCTTGTGTGTGTATTATCATTTTATCTTGCATTTGTATCACATCTATAACTTTCCAGCTAATATTCATATCTTGTGTATGTTGGAATAGCTTTTTGCACTATCATTTGCATCTAAGGTCATATCATACCTTTTATTCATTAGGACTTCAATGCTCTAAGTTTTCTTCCTCATACGTTAGACAAGGTTGTATTACGCTGGGGCACAAGACACATTGTCACCTTGGTCCTTATACCTTGGTGCATAACGTCTAGTGCTATATCAAACATCATGGTTGCTCACTTTTATTACAGCATAACGCATCATCCATTTCTTCTATTTATCCCCTTATCTTTCTTTTTACAGCCAAGCCATTTCTTTTCGAGAGCCTACCCGTGTTTGTCCAACCCGCCTAACCTCTCGAGGGGGCATCATCATCCTATCCTACATCATTATCATCATCCTTTTCCTCTATCCATACCTTAACTTCTTTGAAATGATGCTACTCGACACAAAGCTCATCATCTCAAAGAGGGGCAAAATGTAGACACCCAAATTTGTCCCAAGTTTGTCCATGTCTAGCAACACCTTGTCAAAAACATCATTTAGACATCATGTAGCATTTTGTCCTAAACCCACTCTCAATCCCATTAATTAAATAAATTTTATTTATTTAATTAAAATCCCATCCTCATCCCACTTAGCCAATTAATTAAATAAATTTTATTTATTTAATTAATTTCCACATCATATCTTATCCCATTCTATTCATTTATCCTATTAATTAAATAAATTTAATTTATTTAATTAATATCCAACTCATATCCCAACTAATTCAAATATTTTATTTGAATTAAACACTCATCTTTTATCACATTCCAACACTTGTCCAGTCAATCATGTGTTGTAATACAACTTTCATTCATATCCTTCACATGCACAACTAATGGGACCTAGTTTTAGTATTTATCTACACAAGCACACCTAAGCCTTATCCTCCTTTGCCACATGTCGCATGACTACAATTTCTTGATGTGCAAGGAAACCTAACTTAATCCTATCCATCTATTTCATCTAAAGCCCTAATTGATCCTAGCCATCCATTTGAACCAAGCCAATCCTATAAAACAAGCCTCTTTTGAGCCATTTGGGACATTAGAGAAGAGATTAGGAGGGTGACATTAGAAAATTTCATGATTCTTCTTCATGCAACCTCACTCTGCTGAATTTTCATCTTAAGCCATTATCCATCATCTTCAATCCATCTAGCTTGCATCCTTATCAACACTATGCTGCGGAATTGAGCAATCAACACAATAAAGCAATCAATCAATCGAGCTCATCTTGCATCTTCGAGGTATTGAATTATTTGGGTTTAGGTTATGCATTTCAATTGTTTGATCATTTCCATTTATAAATCCAAATTTTTCGATATACAGAATGATTGGAAGCTTTATGCTTAAATGATGTGTGCTTTTGTTGGTCATGATTAGGGATGTAAGGATACTTATGAATGATAGGTATGTTAGGTGTTGGAAGCAATGGTGGCAAAGTGAATGGAGGGATATTTGGAGTTGGTAAAAGTGGAGGTAAAGTGGATGGCGGAAGGTGTATGGTCACATGCTTTTGACATTTATAGGATGATGGAGGTGAAATGACAACATATGTTTTGGGTAGATGATGGGGGGTGCGATGGAAAGTGGTAGATTTAGGATGCATGAAGGGATTACCAACATCTTGGCCTTGTTTACCTTGGGGTGTGTATCCAAGGCCATATGAGCATGGAGGAACTTTAACATGGTTTGGCTCCAAAATACCTTGTTCATAAAGGCCTAGGCCTTTGCCTTGGTAGTTCATGTTTTTGAGGATGTGATTGACTATGGGACTAGATGTGTTTTGGGAGCTAGACTTGAGCTCTTTATTGGATGGAGAAGGTGAAGTGGAGGACAAAGGTTGTTGTTGTCCTAAGGAAAAACACTCATGGATGAAGGTGAATAAACCCATTGGATATGGTAGTGGACTTGAAATGGAATCGATGGTAGATGGGGATGAAGGATCATTAGGATCTTGATTAGCATTGTGTTCACGAAGATCTAAGCTATTTGTTTGATCTTCTATGATTATGTGTTCTTGAGAGGCACATGTCTCATTATGACAAGTGGATGTTTGCTCATTATGGATAGGGCTAGATGGAGGATGACTAGGAGCAATTTGGATATCTTTCTCATGGATGGATATAAGATTATGGATACATTCAAGGTGCTCATAGATAGCTTCTTCACCATATATATTATCTTGATCATGAGATAGAAAAAGTTTGGCCAAATGGATCATCATGGTTTTCATGATCTCAGCTAGAACCTTGATAAAAAATATGAGCAAAAAGAGGATTAAGTGGGCTATAAAAGGGATAAATTTTCTCATGAATAAGGTCATGGTGATGGCTAATAGCTTGAGGGCAACACATAAGTAGGTCATAGATAGGTGGAACTTAGAGGTGCTTTGATCTTGATTAAGATTAAGGTTCAATATTTCCACATGTTTAAGATTATGCTCTTGACATACCTCTTGACTTTGGATGGAAGCGGAAGGCTCTTGAGTGGACTTGATAGGCTCTTGAGGGTTATCGATATGAGAACATGATGGCTCTTGACTTAGGCTTGTGGTTGGAGACTCTTCAATAGAATTGTTGGCTTGTAGGTCACATGATGGGCTTAAAGGGGTAGGCATGTTAATGGAAGGCTCTTGAAGAGGCTCAAGGATATGTGAACCACATGATGAGATTATAGGATTGTACATGACCTTTGGAAGTTCATTGGTAGGCTCATGAATGGGTGTTTGACATGGGGCTAGTTTATTCCTAGCTAGTAGCCAATGGATCACATCCTTCGCAACGGTATGAGTGGATGGGCAATATAATAGATGGATAATAATAGCAGATGATGTTGTAGGCTTAGGACAAGGATTAGGTTGGGGGCAAATTAGATTGGGTGGATTAGGATTTGGACTAGATGGGGGTGACACATGGGATTGGGATGATGTGGCATGATTTCCCATTATAGGTGGGTACACCTTATAAACAATTGGGACAAATATTGGGCATTGATTTGTATTATGGCCTTTGGTCCTATGGTATGCACAATAATCATGTTCATCATATGGACTTTCTTCACCTGGTTTGACTTCAGGAAGTTCAATGAGTTTTTGTTCAAGCATTCTTTGTAAAACTATCTCAGTCACATCCTTTGGTGAAGGATTAGAATGACATGGTGATGAAGGTAATGGAGGGCTTGGTGGTTTAGAAAGTAGAGGGATTAATGGACTAGGAATGGGATCACATGTTGGTGTTGGGATAGGACCTATTGGCTTAGGTGTCGGCATGTGATTGGATGATGGAGGGTATTCATAGGTTGAATTGGTATCTCCCTTGTCAAAGGTAATTAAGTCTTGTTGCATTAGGCTCGCATGGTTTATGTATAAAGGGCCACTTGGAGTTGAATGTGCTTCTTTTTGTAAAGGTGGGTTTGGGATCATTTGTGCTTGTTGTGGAGGCCATTGATGGTCTTGGTAGCTAGGTGTAATGGTAGGATATGTAGACAAAATATCTCGAGGTGGACCCAAAGATGCGGGCATTTGATCTTGTTGGCAAGGTTGACTTGTGCTCACTTGATTTATATACAAAAGGCCACTGGGACTTGATTGTTGTTCATGTGATATCACTTGATTGCTTTGTAGATGGGCTTGGTAGTGCATTGGAATGGTGGCATGAGGGATTGGATAAGGTTGAGGTGGATGTTCATAGGTTGATGTGGCATTGACTTGGTGGATAGGTGGATTAAGTTGATAGGAAGTGGATGGATATGACATGTGGCTATAAGGTGGATTAGGTTGGTATGGAGTGGCTAAGGTTTGTTGTACTTGTCGGGCTTGACTAGTGGCTAAAAGGTGTTGGACTTGGGCTATGGAGTGTTGCAGTTTAGGTGATTGGCTTGCATGGGGTTGAGCTTCTTGGATGAAGAATTGTAATGTTTCAATGGCATCTTGGTTGAGGGGTTGTGATCCTTGATAAAGATTTTGGAGGAATCTTTAGAATTTGATTTTTGGGTCTTCTAGTGTAAACATGTTGTCACCCAAGTGTTTGCCTTAAGTCCTTTTAGCAAGTGCTTGTTTAGGGATTTGGATGATGATGTGTGTTGACTAGGATGAGTGTTTAGATTGATTTTTTTATGTGCTTCGTGTTTAGAGCTTGATTTGGCAATGTTCAAACAAATGATTATGTATATACACACATGAATCACTCACACAAGACACATAAGCAAGTTGTTAGTTTGGAAGAATGTGATGATGGTTAAGCAAGCACATGAAGACACTTCAACAAGTCCTATTCAAGGCAAGGCCACTATCACAAGGAGGTTCTATTGAAAATTCAGGGGACCGGCACCCCACGAGCATCCAGCAAGCCACTTAAGACTTTAACTAACCCTACTAGGAGTTTTAATATACACAAAGGTACACCTCCTTTCGAGTTAGCACTGTATGGTGAGCACTAATACCAGTTAAACTTGGCTTTCACCTTATCCTCTGATTTTTATAGTAGACCGGATGAAAGTACCGCTTGAGGTCGTTCCCTTGGGGTGGATACCAAGGTAGGCCTCTCTAAAGCTAAACAAAAGCAACACAAGTAAATGTTTTTGATCTCCAAGTTCGTGTTGGGACGCGAGGAGAGAGCATACACATTTACTTGGTCACACTCGCATGGGGTTCATTAACTTTAGAAATTCAATGTGTGAAAGACAATGCAAGCACTTGTTTGCTTTAAAGCCCAAATCTAAATGTGATGAAAGACAATGGTTTGTTTTGGCCTAATTTTTTGATGTGAATTTGCAAACAATTGTTCATTTTATGTCCAAATCGAAATGTGTGATTCAAACAATGATTAAGATGAAAGATTAGAATGAGTGCACCTGATTATTTTCACTTTCCAAGTTGTTGTAGATGATTGATATTGCTGCTGCTAAAGCTCCTTATGATCACCTACAACATAAAAAAAAAAAGCTCAGCAAGCAAGAAAAATTGTAATTTTAGATACATAGCCGAATTAGATTTAATTATTTCGATACATTTTTAGTTCAAAAATTAAAAAATCAAAGAAGAGACCCCTATTAATTTTCAGAGAGCTTTCTGAAAATGTAAAGAAATTAGAGAAATTCCTTGATTTGCACCCAAAAATGCGGATTTATGAAAATAGTATAGTCAGCAAAGATCTAATTTTTTCACACTGTAAATGAGCTCTAAATTAAATCTGTAAAACATAGACCCCCATTATAATTTTAAGATCTTTCTAGAAATATAACAATTTCTAAAAAATTCACTGATTTGCACCCAGAATTGTGATTTTATGAAAAAAAATAAAAACGTGATAAATCCCACAAAAATTGCGATAAACCCGAAATTTTTCTGCTGTAGCTTCCATATACCATGGACAAAATTGTCTTAAAATATTGTAGAAAAATTCATAGCCATTTGGAAGATATGATGAAATCTTTAAAACCTAAGGTTTTGTCCAAAAAGTAGCAGATTTGCAACAAAAAGTTAATTAAACCTGCAAAACTCAACAATGGGGGTTATATGAATGCAAATTTTTACTACAAAAACTTGCAAAAAAGATCAAGCGAAGTGAGTCCCACTGGACATGCCAGAATGTATATGGAAAAATTTGGATTTGTATATGGTAATGATCAAACAATGAAATGCATAACCCAAACCCAAATAATTCAATACCTCGAAGATGCAAGATGAGCTCGATTGATTGATTGCTTTGTTGTGTTGATTGCTCGATTCCGCAGCATAACATTGATAGGGAGATAGATGATAGATGGTTGATGGTTGATAGATGCAAGCTAGATGGATTGAAAGAGGATGGATAATGGCTTGAGATGAAAATTCAGCAGAGTGAGGTTACATAAAGAAGAATCCTGAATTCTCCCCTAATGGCTCAAGAAAGGCTTGTTTTATAGGAAAGGCTTGGTTCCAATGGATGGCTAGGATCAATTAGGGCTTTAGGTGAAATGGATGGATAGGATTAAGTTAAGTTTTCTTGCACATCAAGAAATTGTAGTCATGTGACATGTGGCAAGGGAAGATAAGGCTTAGGTGTGCTTGTGTAGATAAATACTAAAATTAGGTCCCATTAGTTGTGCATGTGAAAGATAAAAGTTGTAACACATGATTGACTGGAGAAGTGTTGGAATGTGGTGAAAGGTGAGGGCTTAATTCAAATAAAATATTTGAATTAGTTAGGATATGAGTTGGATATTAATTAAATAAATTAAATTTATTTAATTAATAGGATAAATGAATAGGATGGGATAAGATATGATGTGGAAATTAATTAAATAAATAAAATTTATTTAATTAATTGGAAAGTGGGATTATGCATGTGAAATTTATTTAATTAATTGGCTAAGTGGGATAAGGATGGGATTAAGATGGGATTTTAATTAAATAAATAAAATTTATTTAATTAATGGGATTAAGAGTAGGTTTAGGACAAAATGTTACATGATATCTAGGATAATATTTTTGACAAGGTATTGCTAGACATGGACAAAGTTGGGACAAATCTGGGTGTCTACAATAGCATTTGCTACCAAAAATTCTAAAATATCTCACAACAGGAGGATGACCAAACCATAGTTCATAGGGGGTCTTACCAGAATTGCCTTTAATCTGCATCTAGTTAAGAGTGTAGACAATAGTACTCACAGCTTCTCTCCAATAAACTTGAGGAATATTTGTTTCCATCATCATGGTCCTGGCAGCTTCTTGAATGGTTCGGTTCTTTCTTTCCACAACTCCATTTTGCTGGGGAGTCCTAGGAGCAGATAACTATCTTTTTATGTCATACTTTTCACAGAAAGCATCAAACTCTCTAGAAGTAAATTCTCCACCTCTATCAGATCTCAGACATTTTAATTTCTCACCAATCTCATTTTCAACCATCACCTTGAACACTTTAAACTTGTCAAGATCTTTTAATTTTTCTTTTAGGAAAGTTACCCACATCATCCTGGAGTAATCATCAATCAACAACATAAAATATCTATCTCCTTGCACACTCCTAATTCTAGTAGGACCACAGAGATCAGTATGTACCAGTTCCAATCATCCACTTGAAGCTTGTTCCTTACTTTTGAATGAAATTTTGTTATGTTTCCCCAATTGACATTCTCTACACATGCTATTATGTTTCACAAGTTTTGGAAGATCTCTTACAACCTGAGTGGTACTTATTTTGACAGTGTTATCAAAATTCACATGACACATCCTCCTATGCCATAACCAACTGTGATCTGTCTAAGCAATCAAACAACTTTTGCCAGAACTACTTAAATGAAAAATGTTACCTCTAGTTTCTTGAACAATTTCTCATGAATTACTCTGCAATTTGCCATATTCACCTCTTTTCTTCCAGAAATCCTTCCAAATGATCTGAAACAATCCAAGATCTCTTTTCTCACTGTGTCAGATTCAGACACCCACTTACTGGCCTGGGGATTTGATTTTCAATGCAGCTCCGCCTAAGCCAAAGCTCCTAATTCAATTCCCAGAGGAATTATTAGCACCGGTTTCCAGTGCAGACCCATTACTATGGTTCACAATTGTTTTCTTGACCCATGTCTTTCTCATTTCATTCTGGATCTCATTCTCATCAATTTTTCTTTTGCCTTTGTCTTGTCTCCACTCATCCGGTTTTCTATTTACCGGACCCCTTCTTTCATTAATCCTACTTCTATAGAATCTTGCAAAATGACCCGATTGGTTACAATTGAAGCATACATCATTTCTTTGACCATTTGATTGATTTCCTCTTGATTTGCACTGAATGGCCATATGCCCAAATCTATTGCATGCGAAGCATTTTCCATTGAAAGAATTCCCATTTCCTCTATTTGATGAGTTATTCATTATCATACTTCTACATTCATTGGATTTATGACCATACCTCTTGCAATTGAAGCATTGTCTGACGAAGGATGGATTGTTTTGATTTACTCTACTTCTGCATTGAGTGGCTCTATGACCAACTTTATTGCACTTAAAACAATTTCCATTAAAAGATGGATACTTGTGAGCATTAGGTTGTCTTATCAGAGGTCTTCTAGGTCTGTTTCTCTCATTCCTTGGTTGAGAGTTTCTTTGTCCAGATCCGGAGCTTTCACCTTTTTCATATCCAAGACCATGCTTGTCATCAACCCTTTTTTGACCCTCAAGTATTGCTTCAAGTTTAGCTGAACTTATCTCGAACTTCTCCTTGTATTCATTTGCAACTTCTAGGTCATGTCTGAGAATGACAATTTTTCTTTCAAGGTCTCTTTCATTGTCTCTTCTTTCTTATAGATCAGACTTTAGATGGCCAACTATACTATCTAATCTGTAGCATTCATCGGCTCTTTCTTTTAGAGTTTGATTCAAGTCTTCTTCAGTCTTTTTCCTTTGCTCAATTTCTTTGGTTAGCCTCATTACCCCAGATTCCATCTCAATTTTTAGAATATCAACTTCTTTTGACAGCTTTTCACATTCCTTTGTCTTCTCTTCCAAAGCTTCATTCATGCCATTTTATTCAGTTAAACTAGATAATTGTAGAAGTAGCTCCTTTCTCTTTTCCATAGATTTCTTTAATTTATCTTTTAACATTTCTATGGTATCATCAACATCTTTAAGATCATCTCTCATATTAGATATTTTTTATTTGTATTGACCAAGATCTTCTAGGGCCAACAGAAGTTGATCTTTGAGTGAACCCATTAAAACTCTTTCCAAGATCTTTCCTTAAGCTATTAGGCTTCTTTCAAGGAACCTTTCTCTAATACCAATTGTTGGAATTAGGCCGAACAAATGAGAGGGGGGGGGGGTGAATCAGTTGTCCCAAATATTTAACACTTTCAACTATTTCTTTATCACACAAAACAAATTAATGATGTAAACATTTAAAGCATGAATCAGCAACACATGAGCAGAAACAAATGAACACAGAACACTAGGATTTTTACGTGGAAACTCGGTTAAGGGAAAACCACAGTGGGAGTTAACCCACAAAGATTTGTACCCTGTTAAAAGTACTTTACAAAAATAGAAGGCACATGCCTTCGGGCACACTACCCAGAGCTCACTGCTCAATAGGAGGCTCACTACCTACAAGTAATTTAAGTTTAACACAGAAAGGACTAACTAATAATTAGCATCTTTTCATGCTTGGTTCATTTTCATTGAATGGTCACAAAACTTCTGCTTCTGTGTCCAAATTCTTCTTCACTGACTCTTCACTCTAAACTTCTCTTGCTCCTTTTCTTCTCTGCTCTGCTTCTGATCCTTTATTCAGATTTAAATTATTTCGCTCAAGGATAATTATCAACAACTCTTCAACAAGTATTTATACGCTTCATCAACCTTGAAATGAACAAGTTCGGATAAACTTGATGTGGATCAAAGTACCATCGGCCAATCACAACTGAGACTTGAATCTTCCTCTATAAACACACCACGGTCCATAGAATGCTCTTAGATCATCCGGTCGGCCAAGACTAGGAAGAACATCAACACTTAAAAGGAAAATCTTCAATAAAGAGATCAAAGTTCAATACAAACCTTCAACACAACAGCTACATGATACAGAGATCTCCACAAGCACATTGAATTCAACAAAAACATCCACACTCCTCTAGAGCATCAGAATCACTTGCATCTTCATCCGGTAACCTTAAGAACACTGTTTGCTATAACTGACACACTAGAAAGATTGCTTATGGACCTCCAAACCACAAACTGCTTGAATGGATGATGCACAGTGACTTCCCAAACATGCCTCTAGATCTGCAGATCATCATTTTACATTACCAGAGCAATCCGGACCTCTTTCCTGTCATTTTGTCTCTCCTGAATAATGCAAAAACCAGTTTTATTCAGATGCCCATAACTTCTTTAGATCTTAATGTAAGCCTCTCAAATCTTAACTGGAGCTTCTTTAGACAAACCTCTACATAGCCATATGGTCCGCATATATTGATCTCTATTAATTTTCTCAATATCCTCAACAATTTGGTCTTCTATACAGGCAACAAAATAGGATACAATTGACACTAATGACAAGGATATGTTGACATCAATGACAACACCGCTTAGGCACATAGTTGCAACATGTTCATGGCCACAGTTCTTTACGTTTGGAAATAGTTTTGAGATCATCATGTGAATGAAAAAAGGAGGGAATTTTAGGATTTCCAACTATTGACAAAAAAATATCAAAGGAGCAGATAGACGACAGATAGACAACAGATAACAAATAGTTTTATGAAGCAGAGGTAGGGTTTTCCACGTACCTGTTAGATTCAAGATAGAGAACTGAGAGGGTGGGGTGAATCACTTGTCCCAAAACTTTCTTCCTATTAACCACTTAAATCTTCTTTGTAATTCAGTAGCATAATAATAAATCAATCGTGGAAACATAATGCAATAATTCAAGAGCAGAAATACATTAACACATATGAAACCAAGATTTTAACGTGGAAAACCTGGTTAAGGGAAAAACCACGGGGTGACTAACCCAAGATTGTATTCTCTATTAAAAGAATAAGAACAAAATGGCACGTGCCAATTAGGGCTCACTGCTCGAGCATACTGCTCACAAGAGGCCCACTACCTATAGGAGACACATTGTCTACAGAATGATAAATATTATATACTTGAACTGAAGAATAGCATCTTCACCATGCTTGAGTCATTTCCATTTAAGCCCAATACTTTTGCTCTACTTTTTCACTTTCTCTACTCTCGACCACACTCTCATCTCCACCAAATACTTTTGAAATGACTTCACAACTTCTTATTTATACAAGACATTTGACTTAGGGATAATCATCCAAGTCAGCATACATTACAGAGCAAATACATAAATACAACATGACTAAGACTTTATATAGATCAACATGATGTCGGCCACACAGATATGAGACTTCAATCTTCCTTTAGGAACATGTCATTCTTCATAGAACATCTTCAAGATCATCTGCAAGATGTGTAACTCATCCAGTTGGCTAGACTTAGGAAGAACATCATCATCCAGAAGTAATTCTTTAATTACAAGCTCAATCTTCAATGCAGACCACCAACATGAACTAGACATAATCCAAAGACCTCCACAAGATTGCCTAAATCACCAAGAACATCCACACTACTTCTGCTTACTGAAATCATTCTCTCCTTCATCTAAAAACTCAAGAACATAGTCTGTCATCACTGTCATATTGGAATAGATGCTTGCAGACCTCCAAACCATGAACCAATATAGTTGTCAATTTGCATTGACTTCCTAAACACTCCACCAAATCTACAGAACAAGATATTGCATTTCCAGATCTCACCAGACTTATCTGTGTCACTCTGTCACCTCTGAACATCTACCAAAACTAGTTTTACTCAAGTGGCCATAACTTCTTCAGATCTTCATGTGGACCTCTCAAATCTTTATTGGATCATCTTAAGACACATATCTACAAACCCTTTGATCTGTATCCTCTGATCTTCATCTTAGTTGGGATCTTTACCCTATTATCTTCACTGTTCTTCTCTATTCCTAATAGGACTAATTTTCTCAACATCCTCAGCATACAACTCATCCAATCCTTATCATCAATGACAACACCGGTTAGGCCCATACTTGCAAAAATCTCCCCCTTTGTCATTGATGGCAACATATGATGTGAAAAATTGTTTTAACCATCAAGACAAGAACTTCTCCTCACTGACATAACTCTCCCTATCAACAACAACCATTCACATGTCTTCTCTTCCTTTACTGCTCCCCCTTTGATCATCAACCACTTTTTGTTTTTCACATGTCTTCTCTCCCCCTTTGACATCAATGGAAAAGGGCACATACTTGTATCACTTCAGAATCATACAGCTGCTCCCCTTGAGTAGCAGCCTCCCAACATTAATCTGGACCACAAGATATGACTATGAGATCCACCAGACCGATGCGCATCAGTGCACCTTAATTCAAAACTGGAGGGGTAATAATGCCTAACGTCTCCCTGAGATACTCAAAAGAGTCCTTAGGTAGAGGTTTAGTAAAAATATCTACAATCTGATCCTTGGAAGGCACAAACACCAATCTGACTTCATTCTTGTTCAATTGCTCTCTCAAAAAGTGAAACTTGATGGATATATGTTTTGTCTTTGAATGCAACACCAGATTTTTTGATATATTTATTGCACTTGAATTATCACAGAAGATTGTGATAGGTTCCTCATACTCCACTCTGATATCTCTTAGCATTTGCTTCATACACAGTACTTGAGTGCAACTACTTGCTACTGCAATATATTTTGCTTCTATAGTGGACAAAGATATTGCCTCTTGTTTCTTGCTTAGTCAAGAAACCAATCTTTTCCCCAAAAAGAATACTCCATCACTGGTACTTTTTTGGTCATCCACGTCTCCTACCGAATCCACATCTGTATATGCATGAAGAGAGATATCATGATCTCTAGGATACCATAAACCATACTCAACTATTCCTTTTAGATATCTAAGAATCCTCTTGATTTCCATGACATGAGATTCTCTAGGATCAGCTTGGAATCTAGCAGCAAGACCAACAACATTCATAATATTAGGTCTAGTTTGAGTAAGATACAGTAGTCCTCCAATCATTGACCTATACTTTTTCTGATCAGCCTTAGGAGAGTCATCATCTTTCCTCAATTTACATCCAGTTGCCATGGGAGTACTCATTGGTTTTGAGTCCTCCATCCCAAATTTCTTTAACAATTCTTTCACATATTTGGTCTGTGAAATGAAGATTCCTTTCTTTGTTTGAATGATTTGCAGACCCAAGAAGAAATTCATTTCCCCAAACATGGACATCTCAAATCACTTTTCATTTGATTTGCAAAAGTTTTGCACATAATATCTCTTCCTCCAAAAATGATATCATCAACAAACACTTCAATAATCAGGATATTTTCATGATCAATTTTGAAGTACAAATTACTGTCAGCAGTACCTTTGTTGAAACCAATCTTCAAAAGATGCTTATCTAGTCTTTCATACCAGGCACTTGGGGCTTGTTTGAGTCCATACAATGCTTTCTTCAACTTGCAGACCATATCACCATGATCAGACAATTGGAATGCATCCGGTTGCTCAATATAAACTTCTTCTTCCAAGTCACCATTCAGGAAGGCAAACTTGACATCCATCTAATATACTTTGAAGTCCTTGAAGGTAGAAAAAGAAATAAATAATCTGACTGCTTCAATTCTTGCCACCGAAGAAAAAGTTTCTTCAAAATCATCTCCTTCTACTTGAGAATAACCCTTGCAGACCAATCTAGCTTTGTTTCTGACTACTTCACCATCTTCATTTAGTTTATTCTGGAAGACCCATTTGGTTCCAATCACATTCTTGTTTCTAGGTCTAGGAACAAGATCCCAAGTGTGATTTTTCTCAATTTGCATAAGCTCTTCCTCCATTGCTTTAGTCCAACTTTCATCATTGCAAGCTTCATTCACTGACTTTGGTTCAATCCTTGAAATTAGATGATACTTTTCTGAGTCTTGAGCAATCTTTCTTCTTGTTTGAACACCTTTACTTTTATCACCTATGATCTGATCTTCAGAGTGATTCAGTCTTACATACCTGGGAATTATGGGACTTTCTTGCACTTCTATTTCTTGAATAGGTTCATTCAAACTTATCTCTTCTTCCTGATTTTCTAGATCGGTCTAAATTTTAGAAGGGGCTTGGACTTCTTGAACCAAAACATCATTCTAATCATCTTCATCATATTCATAAAAAATTGAGGGTTTTTTAATACCTTCATCAACCTTCACATTTGTACTTTCTATAATCTTTCTCAATCTCTTGTTGTAGCACCGGTATGCTTTGCTTTGAGTAGAATAACCCAAGAATATTCCTTCATCACTTCTAGCATCAAATTTGCCTATATCTTCATCTCTTTTATTGCAACATTTTCTACCAAAGACTCTAAAATACTTCACAGTGGGAGTGATGCCAAACAAGATTTCATAAGGAGTCTTACCAATATTGCTTCTAATTTGTTCTCGATTAAGAGTCTAGACTGCAGTGCTTACAACTTCTCTCCAGTAGATCTGATGAACATTTACTTCCATCAACATGGTTCTAGATGCTTCCTGGATGGTCCGGTTCTTTCTCTCCACTACTCCTTTCTACTGTGGAGTCCTTGGAGCAGACAACAATATTTTTATACCATATTTCTCACAGAATTCTATGAACTCACCGGATGTGAATTCTCAACCTCTATCATACCTCAGACATTTTATGTTCAATCTAGTTTCATTCTCTACAATAGCCTTGAATATTTTGAAGTTCTCAAGAGCTGCAGCTTTCTCTTTCAAAAAAGTCACCCACATCATTCGGGAGTGGTCATCAATTAATAACATGAAGTATCTATCACCTTGCACACTCCCAATTCTTGCCGGACCACATAGATCAGTATGAACTAAGTCCAATACTTTAGTAGAAGACTATTCCTTACTTTTGAATGTGACTTTGTTTTTCCTACCCAACTGACATTCTTTGCACAAACTATTAGTAGGTTTTACCAATCTTGGAAGATCTCTTACAACTTGAGTGTTGCTTATCTTGATGATATTATCAAAATTCACATGACACAATCTCCTATGCCACAACCAACTCTGATCAATTTGAACAAATAAACAACTTTTACCAGTACCAACCAAGTGGAAGATATTACCTTTTGTTTGAGTATTGGATCCAATCTCTATTTTGGAACTTTTAAAGATATTGCATTTTCCTATTTTTTAATCAGAGATCATAGCCTTTGTCCACCAACTATCCAACACTAAGAAGATTGTGTTTCAGGCCTTCAACATACAGTACATTACTGGTTTTGTTCTTTCCATCAAAAGAAATAGTTCCTCTACCTCTGATCTTGCCAGCAGAATTATCACCAAATTTTACAACTCCTGCATATCTTTCTAAATTTATGAACTTATTTTTATCACCTGTCACATGGTGGGAGCATCCAATGTCAATGACCCAATAATCCTTTTCTTCAACTTGGGTAGCCAGAGTTCTTTCTACTATTTTATGATTGACAGATTCAGAGGGCATTGGATCTTCTTCCTTGATGGCAATAAACACCCAGTCACTTCTGTATTTGTTTCCTTGTTTCTGATTCATCATTTGTTACTCCTTTATCATCATCATCTTCATGAACATAGTAACATTTCTTTTGGAATCTTGATCTGTTTGGATTTGCTCTTGAAAATCTTTCTAGACACCTCGAGGCAAAATGACCAATCTTATTGCAGTTAAAACATTTGAAGGGCAATTTTCCTCCATACTTACCAGATCCTCTTGGCAGTTTTTTTGCAATAAGGGCTTCAAGTTGAGCAACTTCTGCTTCATCTTCTTCCAGAACTTTTCTTGCTTTTTCATACCATGATAGTTTCTTTGAAGAGTTCTCTCCCGAATCAAACTTTTGTTTTCCTTTTACAGAGGCACTAGCTTTGAAAGTAGATTCAGTCTTGGGGGGTGCATCTCCAAATTCGGCCAATTCAAATGCATTTAATTTGCCAACCAGTTGATCTCTTGTGATATTTTAAAAGGATTCAAATTCTTAAATAGTAGCAACCTTGTACTTGTAAGAATCAGAAAGGGATCTGAGAACTTTGGCAACAATCTCATCTTCATCCAAGATTCCACCAACACATCTAATGCCACAAACAAGCTCATTTACTCTTGGCATAAATGTAGTTATATTTTCATCTTCTCTCATCTTCAGGTTTTCAAAATTTCCTTTCAGACTCTGTAGCTTGGCATATTTAACATACTTGTCTGCTTCATGTAGAAGTTTCAGTTTTTTCCAAATCTCATATGCAGTTTTTAGATGAATAACATTTGTCAACTCTGAATCAGATAAGGCGCTTAGAAGAGCTTCACTAGTTCGAAGATTATTTTTAGCATCTTTGATTTCATCTACGGTACTCGGACCATTCGGTTGAGGAACATACTTCTTTGAAGCCATGATCCAATATTGCATTCCCATACATTGCAAGTGACATTGCATGCGACTTTTCCAAAGAGTAAAATTGGTTCCATCAAACCTCAGACTATCCTTCTTGTAGGATGACATCCTGGATCTCCTCAAGCAGTTAAGCTCTTTTAGAGGAACTTAGCGTTGATACTAATTGTTAGATTCAAGACAGACAACTGAGAGGGGGGGTGAATCAGTTGTCTAAAAACTTTCTGTCTATTAACCACTTAAATCTTCTTTGTAATTCAACAGCATAATAATAAATCAATCATGGAAACATAATGCAATAATTCAAGAGCAGAAACACATTAACACATATGACACCAAGATTTTAACGGGGAAAACCTGGTTAAGAGAAAAACCATGGGGTGACTAACCCAAGATTGTATTCTCTATTAAAAGAATAAGAAGAACAAAATGGCACATGCCAATTAGGGCTCACTACCCGAGCACACTGCTCACAAGAGGCCCACTACCTACAAGAGACACACTATCTACAGAATGATAAATATTACATAATTGAACTGAAGAATAGCATCTTCATAATGCTTGAGTCAGTTCCATTTAAACTCAATACTTTTCCTCTACCTTTCGCTTTCTCTGCTCTCTACCACACTCTCATCTCCACCAGATACTTTTGAAATGACTTCACAACTTCTTATTTATACAAGACATTTGACTTAGGGATAATCATCCAAGTCAACATACATTACAGAGAAAATACATAAATACAACATGACTAAGACTTCACATGGATCAACACATTGTCAGCCACACCGATCTGAGACTTCAATCTTCCTTTAGGAACATGCTATTCTTCATAAAACATCTTCAAGATTATCTGTAGGATGTGTAACTTATCTGGTCGGCTAGACTTAGGAAGAACATTATCATGCAGAAGTAATTCTTTAATTATGAGCTCAATCTTCAAGGTGGACCACCAACACGAACTAGACATAATCCAAAGACCTCCACAAGCTTGCCTAAATCACCAAGAACATCCACACTACTTTTGCTTACTAAAATCATTCTCTCCTTTATCCAGAACCTCAAGAAGATAGTCTGTCATCACTATCATATTGGAATAGATGCTTGCAGACCTCCAGACCATGAACCAATTGAGTTGTCAATTCACATTGACTTCTTAAACACACCACCAAATCCGCAGAACAAGATATTGCATTTCCAGATCTCACCGGACCTATTTGTGTCACTCTGTCACCTTTGAACATCTGCCAGAACTAGTTTTACTCAAGTGGCCATAACTTCTTTAGATCTTCATGCAGACCTCTCAAATCTTTACTGGATCATCTTAGGACACATATCTACAAACCCTTTGATCTGCATCCTCTGATCTTCATCTTAGTTGGGATCTTTACCTTACTTTCTTCACTATTCTTCTTTGTTCCTGATACGACTAATTTTCTCAATATCCTCAACATACAACTCATCCAATCCTTATCATCAATGCAACAAGTGTATGTTGACATCAATGACAACACCGGTTGGGCACATACTTGCAACAATCTCCCCCTTTGTCATTGATGGCAACATAAGAAGTGAAAAACTATTTTAACCATCAAGACAAGAACTTCTCCTCACTAACATAACTCCCCCTATCAACAACAACCATTCGCATGTCTTCTCTTCCTTTACTATTCCCCCTTTGATCAGCAACCACTTTTGTTTTTCACATGTCTTCTCTCCCCCTTTGACATCAATGGCAAAGGGCACATACTTGCATCACTTCAGAATCATACCAGCTGCTCCCCTTGAGTAGCAACTTCCCAACATTAATCTGGATGACAAGATATGACTATTAGATCCACCGTACTGATGCACATTAGTGCACCTTAATTCAGAACTGGAGGGGTAATAACCTCTAACTTCTCCTTGCGATACTCAAAAGAGTCCTTAGGTAGAGGTTTAGTAAAAATATCTGCAATCTAATCCTTGGAAGGCACAAACTCAAATCTGACTTCATTCTTGTTCACTTGCTCTCTTAAAAAGTGAAACTAGATGGATATATATTTTGTCTTTGAATGCAACACCAGATTTTTTAATATATTTATTGCACTTGAATTATCAAAGAATATTGTGATAGGTTCCTCATACTCCACTCTGATATCTCTTAGCATTTGCTTCATCCACAATACTTGAGTGCAATTACCTGCTTCTACAATATATTATGCTTCTATAGTGGATAGAGATATTGCCTGTTGTTTCTTACTCAGCTAAGAAACCAATCTTTTCCCTAAAAAGAATGCTCCACCATTGGTACTTTTCTGGTCATCCACATCTCTTGCCCAATCCGCATCTCTATATGCATGAAGAGAGAAATCAAGATCTCTAGGATACCATAAACCATACTCAACTGTTCCTTTTAGATATCTAATAATCCTCTTGATTGCCATGACATGAGATTCTCTAGGATCAGCTTGAAATCTAGCAACAAGACCAACAACATTCATAATGTCAGGTCTAGTTTGAGTAAGATACAGTAGTCCTCCAATCATTAACCTGTACTTTCTCTGATCAGCCTTAGGAGAGTGATAATCTTTGCTCAATTTACATCCACTTGCCATGGGAGTACTCAATGGTTTTGAGTCCTCCATCCCAAATTTCTTTAACAATTATTTCACATGTTTGGTCTGTGAAATGAAGATTCCTTTTTTTATTTGAATGATTTGCAGACCCAAGAAGAAACTGATTTCTCCAAACATGGACATCTCAAATCACTTTTCATTTGATTTGCAAAAGTTTTGCACATACTATCTCTTCCTCCAAAAATGATATCATCAACAAAGACTTCAACAATCAAGATATTTTAATGATCAATTTTGAAGTACAAATTACTGTCAGCAATACCTTTGTTGAGACCAATCTTCAAAAGATGCTTATCTAGTCTTTCATACTAGGCTCTTGGGGCTTGTTTGACTCCATACAATGCTTTCTTCAACTTACAGACCATATCACCATGATCAGATAATTGGAATCCATTCGGTTGCTCAATGTAAACTTCTTCTTCCAAGTCACCATTTAGGAAGGTGGACTTGACATCTATCTAATATACTTTGAATTCCTTGAAGGAATAAAAAATAAGAAATAATCTGACTGCTTCAATTCTTACCACCGGAGCAAAAGTTTCTTCAAAATCAACTCCTTCTACTTGAGAATAACCCTTGCAAACCAATCTAGCTTTGTTTCTGACTACTTCACCATCTTCATTTAGTTTATTCCGGAAGACCCATTTGGTTCCAATCACATTCTTATTTCTAGGTCTAGGAACAAGATCCCAAGTGTGATTTTCTCAATTTGCATCAGCTCTTCCTCCATTGCTTTAGTCCAACTTTCATCATTGCATGCTTCATTCACTGACTTTGGTTCAATCTTTGAAATCAGACAATACTTTTCTAAGTCTTGAGAAATCTTTCTTCTTTTTTGAACACTTTTACTTTTATCATCTATGATCTAATCTTCAAAGTGATTTAGTCTTACATACCTAGGAATTATGTGACTTTCTTGCACTTCTATTTCTTGAACAGGTTCATTCAAACTTATCTCTTCTTCTTGATTTTCTGGATCAGTCTAAATTTTAGAAGGGGCTTGGACTTCTTGAACCAAAACATCATTCTAATCATCTTCATCAGATTCATAAAACCTTGAGGGTTTTTCAATACCTTCATCAACCTTCACATTTGTACTTTCTATATTCTTTCTCAATCTCTTGTTGTAACACCGGTATGCTTTGCTTTGAGTAGAATAACCCAAGAATATTCTTTCATCACTTCTAGCATCAAATTTGCCTAGATCTTCATCTCTTTTAATGTAACATTTGCTACCAAAGACTCTAAAATACTTCATAGTGGGAGTGATGCCAAACTAGAGTTCATAAGGAGTCTTACCAGTATTGCTTTTGATTTGTAGTCAATTAAGAGTATAGACTGCAGTGCTTACAGCTTCTCTCCAATAGATCTAAGGAACATTTTCTTCCATCACACTGGTTCTAGATGCTTTCTGTATGGTCCAGTTCTTTCTCTCTACTACTCCATTCTGTTGTGGAGTCCTTCGAGCAGACAACTATGTTTTTATCCCATGTTTCTCATAGAATTCTATGAACTCACCGAATGTGAATTCTCGACCTCTATCAGACCTCAGACATTTTATGTTCAATTTGGTTTCATTCTCTACCATAGCCTTGAATATTTTGAATTTCTCAAGAGCCATAGATTTCTCTTTCATAAAAGTCACCCACATCATCTGGGAATGGTCATCAATTAATAACATGAAGTATCTATCACCTTGCACACTCTTGATTCTTGCCAGACCACATAGATCAGTAAGAACTAAGTCCAATAATCCAGTAGAAGATTGTTCCTTACTTTTGAATGTGACTCTGCTTTGCTTACCCAACTGACATTCTTTGCACAAACTATTAGTAGGTTTCACCAGTCTTGGAAGATCTCTTACAACCTGAGTGTTGCTTATCTTGATGATATTATCAAAATTCACATGACACATTCTCCTATGCCACAACCAACTCTGATCAATTTGAACAAATAAACAACTTTTACCAATACCAACCAAGTGGAAGATATTAGCTTTTGTTTGAGTACCAGATGTAATCTCTATTCTTAAACTTTCAAAGATCTTCCATTTTCCATTTTTGAATCAGAGATCATAGCCTTTGTCCACCAACTATCCAACACTGAGAAGATTGTGTTTTAGGCCTTCAACATATAGTACATTACTTGTTTTGTTCTTTCCATCAAAAGAAATAATTCCTCTACCTTTGATCTTGCTAGCAGAATTATCACCAAATTTTACAACTCCTCCTTCATATCTTTCCACATCTATGAACTTATTTTTGTCACCTATCATATGGTGGGAGCATCCACTGTCAATGACCCAATCATCCTTTTCTTCAATTTGGGCAGCCAGAGTTCTTTCTACCATTTTATGATTGACAGATTCAGAGGGCATTGGATCTTCTTCCTTGATGGCAATAAACACCCAATCACTTCCGTATTTATTTCCTATTTCTGATTCATCATCTGTTACTCCATCATCATCATCTTCATGAACATAGTAACATTTCTTTTGGAATCTTGATCTATTTGGATTTGCTCTTGAAAATATTTCTAGGCACCTTGAGGCAAAATGATCAATCTTATTGTAGATAAAATATTTGAAGGGCAATTTTCCTTCATACTTACTGGATCCTCTTGGCACTCTTTTTACAATAAGGGCTTCAAGTTGAGTAGCTTCTGCTTCATCTTCTTCCAGATCTTTTCTTTCTTTTTCATACCATGATAGTTTCTTTGAAGAGTTCTCTCCCGGATTAAACTTTTGTTTTCCTTTTACAGAGGCACTAGCTTTGAAAGTAGATTCAGTCTTGGGGGGTGCATCTCCAAATTTGGCCAATTCAAATGCAGCTAATTTGCCAACTAATTGATCTCTTGTGATATTTGAAAAAGATCTAAATTCTTCAATAGTAGCAACCTTGTACTTGTAAGAATCAGGAAGGGATCTGAAAACTTTGGCAACAATCTCATCTTCATCCAAGATTCCACCAGCGCATCTAATGCCACAAACAAGCTCATTTACTCTTGGCATAAATTTAGTCATATTTTCATCTTCTTTCATCTTCAGGTTTTCAAATTTTCCTTTCAGACTCTATAGCTTGGCACATTTAACATACTTGTCTCCTTCATGCAGAAGTTCCAGTATTTACCAAATCTCATATGCAGTTTTTAGATCAATAACATTTGTTAGCTCTGAATTAGATAAGGCACTTAGAAGAGCTTCTTTAGTCTAAAGATTATTTTTAGCATCTTTGATTCATCTACAGTACTTGGACCATTCTATGGAGGAACATACTTCTTTGAAGCCATGATCCAATATTGCATTCCCATACATTGCAAGTGACATTCCATGCAACTTTTTCAAAGAGTAAAATTGGTTCCATCAAACTTCAGACTATCCTTCTTATAGGATGACATCCTGGATCTCCTCAAGTAGTTAAGCTCTTTTAGAGGAACTTAGGTCTGATACCAATTGTTAGATTCAAGACAGACAACTAAGAGGGGGGGTGAATCAGTTGTCCCAAAATTTTCTTCCTATTAACCACTTAAATCTTCTTTGTAATTCAGCAATATAATAATAAATCAATCATGGAAACATAATGTAATAATTCAAGAGTAGAAACACATTAACACATATGACACCAAGATTTTAATGTGGAAAAATTGGTTAAGGGAAAAACCACGGGGTGACTAACCCAATATTGTATTCTCTATTAAAATAATAAGAAGAACAAAATGGCACATGCCAATTAGGGCTGACTGCCCAAGCACACTGCTCACAAGAGGCCCACTACCTACAGGAGACACACTGTCTACAGAATGATAAATATTACATATTTGAACTGAAGAATAGCATCTTCACCATGCTTGAGTTAGTTACATTTAAGCCCAATACTTATGCTCTACCTTTCGCTTTCTCTGCTCTCTACCACACTCTCATCTCCACCAGATACTTTTGAAATGACTTCACAACTTCTTATTCATACAAGACATTTGACTTAGGGATAATCATCCAAGTCAGCATACATTACAGAGCAAATACATAAATACAACATGACTAAGACTTCACACGGATCAACATGCTATCAGCCACATAGATCTAAGACTTTAATCTTCCTTTAGGAACACGCCATTCTTCACAAAACATCTTCAAGATCATCCACAGGATGTGTAACTCATCCGATTGGCCAGACTTAGGAAGAACATCATCATCTAGAAGTAATTCTTCAATTATGAGCTTAATCTTCAATGGGACCACCAACATGAATTGGAAATAATCAAAAGACCTCAATAAGCTTTCCTGAATCACCAAGAACATCCACACTACTTCTGCTTACTAAAATCATTCTCTCCTTCATTTAGAACCTTAAGAAGACAGTCTGTCATCACTGTCATATTGGAATAGATGCTTGCAGACCTCCAGACCACGAACCAATTGAGTTGTCAATTCACATTGACTTCCTAAACACTCCACCAAATCTACAGAACAAGATATTGCATTTCTGGATCTCACCGAACCTATCTATGTCACTCTGTCACCTCTGAACATCTGCCAGAACTAGTTTTACTCAAGTGGCCATAACTTCTTCAAATATTCATGTGGACCTCTCAAATCTTTGCTGGGTCATCTTAGGACACATATCTACAAACCCTTTGATCCGCATCCTCTGATCTTCATCTTAGCTGGGATCTTTACCTTACTGTCTTCACTGTTCTTCTTTGTTCCCGATAGGACAAATTTTCTTAATATCCTCAGCATACAACTCATCCAATCCTTATCATCAGTGCAACAAGAGTATGTTGACATCAATGACAACACCGGTTAGGCCCATACTTGCAATATTACCTCTATTCTTCTCTTAGCCTACTCTAAAGTTTTGTATCTTTGAAAGCTTGGTGCTCTGTCATTAGTGACTATTCTATCTCTTTCAATGACTTTATGAAGAGGTCTCATGGTTCTTTATTGATAAATTTCTACTTTTTCCATTCATGATTTATACTTAGAATATCTTGGCATGAAGGAATTTGATGGTCTTCAACCTGTGACTTAAACATTGCCCCTGTGTGTGTGATTCAACCTTTGAAAGATGATTGTATTTTCAAAATGACTATCACAAAATAAAGAATGAAAGCTTGTTGTTGAGAATGCAAGACTATTCCATGATTTGTTTCATTCCTTAAATCTGCTCTTCACTGTCTTTACTGTCTCTTACTACTATCTTGATAGTAACCTTTGTCATGAAAACCTTGTTCGTTGCTTCATACATGAACTGATCTTTGTTGTCCTATCACAAACTTGCCTACAAATTCCTTAATACAAAGATATCATTGATGATGGCTGTCCTGTGTATGCAAAAATCTGTCACAATCACATTCCCTTTGTCCATCTTCTTCTATGACTATCATATAGATTATTAGCTTGATTTTGATAAACTTGAAGATTCTATTCATAGACTTTTGACTGTAAAAAATTCTTTGTTACTTTTGTTATTGATATATGACATAGTTTTCACATAATTCACATTTGGATGCAAAAAGACTGTCAATATTCCACTGTCTTTTCTCTGCTGTTGTAGCCCACTTTGGTGACTGTGATTAGCGCATCTCTTTGAATGGATAGTGATCTCCTCTTTTCTTCTATGGTGTTGTGCATTACTCTTTTTGATGATTGATTTCACTGTCAGTTTGATGGCATGACTGTCATCACTTTCAAAGGCACTTGTGTCACTATTTTAGGATTTATATAATGACTATCTTTGCCTGATAAAATCTTCAAGGATCAATTAACTAATTAGGTAAGGGTTTGTATTTTGACGAAAGTGTTTGGCTTCATGGATTTTGTATTTTCATCTTTTCAATGCTGCTATAGATTGTAATATCTACCCCCTCCTTTACAATCAAAGGCATGACTATATTCTCTATGCTGTTTTTCCTATTATCATGATTGTGATTTGAAATGGTTGACATCTTGAGTCCTTTATTTGGTGACTTTGCATATGATTTTGGTAAGTGATTTGCTTCTATGAATACTTCATCACAATAGTTATTTAATTGGGGTTTTAAAGTGTAATCTTGATAAATTGTTTAGTATTTCTTCTAAATGCTATTTATCTATTGGTTTACATAGCTTGTCTATATTTCTAAGTTAGATAACTTGTAAAATGTATAATTGTCAGCATGGGAATGAAATTGAATTATTGTTGATGTTTGTTATTCTCATGGACATGTATTGAAGCACTTACTCTATCTGATGCATGTACCTGAAAATTTTTTTTAGGTGCATATAAGTGTAGCAACTACTTGCATGGGTGATAAAGCTTGTTTGGAGAGGACTTGGAGACTTTTGAAAAGGTGGGAAAGGAATTTGGAGTTTGCTGTCATGAATTTGAAGTTGGTGAGGCCCTCTGTAGCAAAGTCAAATTTGGGGATGCACTCTGTAGCAAATTCAAAGGTAATTCAAAACCCTCATTGCCAAAAGTAAACTGATATTTTCATGATATTGGGGAAGCTACTTGTGGGTGCCCCCAAGAGATATTTTCATGATTGAAGCTTGAAAACTCAAAAGAAAATGTTATCTTCAGTATTTTTGAAGTTGATCCTTAACTAATCCTTGAACTCAAATAAAACTACACATCTACTCTGCATGATCTCCCTACATGATGACTAGCCCAAATTGAAGGAAAGGTTATCCTAGCTTGACCATATGCATGATTGTAGGTTACCTTTTAAGATTTTATATTTAAATGCCTTCTAGGCATAGGATAGCTTATTATACTAAATTAATATTGGAATGCACTATATTATAGATGGATCAGCGTCGAAGGTTGAGTATGGATCAATATCATGCATATGATGAGAGAGTACCCAAAGAGAGGGAAATGGAAAAATATCCATGTCCATGTAATGACTGTCTTGGTGGAAGGGTGAGAAAAATAAATGTGATTTATCGACATATGATAAGATATGGGCATAGTGGTATAAGCCCTTGGGCTTACAATTATTATGAAGATATGATAGAATTGTAGACTGTGAGAAATGAAGAGGCAACAAACATAGATGAAGTGGCACCGAACATAGATGAAGAGGCAGAAATGTTAGATGAAGGGTTTGAAGTTGAAAGAATGTTGAATGAGGGTCTAAATGATGATTGGGCCAAGTCAATGGAGGATGCTTTAAAGCTTGTGTATGCTAATTGCAAGTTAAGTCATTTGACAACAATGCTTCAAATTCTTAACTTGCAAGTGGTGCATAGTTGGACAAATGAGAGTGTAGATCAGTTATTGGCATTATTAAGTTTGTTGTTACATGCTGACTCCACATTGCTAACAAAATGAAGTCAATGTAAAAAGTAGATTAGTCAGCTCAGCTTGGGGTATGAAAACAACCACACATGTGTTAATGGTTGTGTATTATTTCACAAAAATCTTGCAAGTGAGAGTGAATATCTAAAATGTCATGAAGCAAGGTATAAACAAGGGTTGAAATCAGCTGTGGTTCCTAGAAAGGTTCTTTGCCACTTTTTGATAATCCCACAATTACTCTGAATGTATAGGTGTAGAGACATTGTTGAACTTATGCAATGGCATTCACAAAATAAGAGCATTGATGGAAAACAATGACATGTGTCTGATTCTAAGATGTGGATGGAATTTGATAACAGATGGCCTAATTTTTCTCAAGATTCTCGTAATATAAGGTTGGGTTTGGCTCTAGATGGGGTGAACCCATTCTCAGATCAAAGTACTAAATGGTCAACTTGGCCAGTGTTTTTAATAAATTATAACTTGCCTCCATGGTTAGCAACTAAACCATTTTTTTATTGATATCATTGATTATACCAGAAAAGAAAAGTGTGACTTCAGATACAATAGATGCCTATCTAGAGCCATTATATGATGAGCTAATGGAATTGTGGAAAGGAATTGAAGCAATTCAATCTTTAAGTGATGGTCATTCAATCAAATTCACTTTAAGAACTTCCTTATTGGTTACGATTCATGATCTTCCTACATATGGTACATTGTCTGGTCTCACTATTCATGGATACCATGGCTATCCTGCTTGCAACTTTAAGGATTTTGCGAGGCACTCAAGAAGTTTGCATAAGTGTATTTATTGTGGACATCGTGCTTATCTTAAAGTGGGTCATCCATATCATCA
The DNA here is from genome assembly GCA_027924645.1 of Cunninghamia lanceolata. NCBI lineage: Eukaryota > Viridiplantae > Streptophyta > Pinopsida > Cupressales > Cupressaceae > Cunninghamia > Cunninghamia lanceolata. The sequence goes on from BSBN01000118.1 coordinate 5,073,298, forward strand.
ACAAAAAAACACATTTCAATAGTCAAGAAGAGAATCGTGAAGCACCTTTGCTAATAACGGGTGATTACATTATTGAGAAAAAGAATGTCATTTATTGAAAATGGTGGGATTGCTGGTAGTAGATATGATCCATGTAATGAAAGTGGTGTAAAATGGTTGCACATATTCTATAAGTTGCCATACTTTAAGGATATAGCCATTAGGCATACTATTGACTTTATGCATACTGAGAAAAATATAGCCTATGCTATTATAGAAACTCTTTTTGGTGCTTTTGATACTATTTCATCATGTGAAGACTTTCAAGAACTAAAGATTTGTCGAAATATTTGGGTTGAAAAATATGATGATGCAAAATATAGAAAACCTAGTGCTCCTTATGTCTGGACAAAGGAACAATGAGGCCTAAAGACCCATGACTATCATGTTATAATAAAAAATATTTTACCTATTGTGGTAAATATATCAGGTTTGGCAAAGGGGCCAAGATTGGCAATTATAAGGTTGGACCTAATATTAAAGAGAATGAGTTCACATGTATTATATCCTTTGAACTTTGATAGTTTGAGGGAGGAGGTTGTTGAAGTCCTTTGTCTATTGGAACGGGAATTTCCAGCAACAATCTTTAACATTTCTATGCATCTTTTGATACATCTAGAATATGAACTAGAGCATTGTGGTCCAGTGAAAATGAGATGGATGCATCCTATAGAATGATATATGAATGTTTTGAAAAAAATTGTTCATACTAGGGCAAAACCAGAAGGCAACATGTCTAAGGGAGATTCAATGCACGAGGCCATTGGATTTTGCACAGAATATATGAAGGATTTTAAAAATGTCAATCGACATGTATGGGATGATGATGAAGATGAGAGAGTTGTAGGTGAAGTATTAGAAGGCAATGGATGTCACTTCAAGCTATCACATCAAGAAAGAAGTGTGATACATGCCTTTATTCTTCAAAACACATCTTCGTTCGATAAGTGGCATAGGTTCAAAAAATTTACACAATTATTTATTTACACATTTATATTATTAATCTTACTCAATTACATTTACACATTATATTATTAATCTTACTATTTGCACATTAATATTCTATGTAGAAAATATGAAGAAGAGAATCAAAGTTGGATGCAACATCGACCTCAAAAGCGCAGACGTCATGATTTGGTTGGAGGTGATTCTTTTCTAAAATTTGAAGAATGGATTGCTAATGCAGTTAGTGATGCAAAAGAAGAAGGTCAAGATATAACAACGGTGGAAAGCAAGCTTTCACAACCTCCACATTTATGGTCTATGCATTTTAGTGGAATGTGGGCCTATGGTAGCCATTTAAGAGTGGAGGAAAAAGACAAAGGAAAGACAAATTGTGATTGTGTTGTAAGTGCTGAATTTTTTCAAAAAACTGAGAAGAAATTCTATGCTAGATTCATCCAAGAAATTATTCAAGTGGATTTTGGTGAAAACGGTCCTATATTATTAAAATGTAAGTGGATCTGACCATCCGCAGTACATGTTGATGAGTATGGATTTGTATGTGCAAATACAGGATAACTTTTATCAGAGATAGATGAGCCCTATGTTTTCCATTTTCAAATTAACCAGTCATTTCTAATTGATGATGTAAGAAGCCTAGGATGGTCGTATGTCATTCAAAGAGAGTCTCATTTGAAAAAAAATTCATGGAAGCTGTTGATATAATGCCTGATGGGCAATATGTTAATTTACAAGAAACATTCAAAGTAGTGGATGAAGATGATGATGGAGTGTTTGGAGAAGATATTTTGATTACCAATGAAGAGATTGGGAGAGAGAATGTATTGCATGACACAGATGAGGATGAGGAAGAAAAGCAAGCAGATGCAGACATGAGCGATCATGATTCTAATCTTGCTGGCAATGCAGATGATTAGTGAAGGCATCAAGAAAATAGTGATCTTGTAAAATGTAGTAGACAAGTAGCAAGATAAGAAAAGACATTATTGTAGAGGAATTTCTTCCACTTTGGGTTTTTCAGGGTAATCTCTTGTGTTGAGCTCTACTTTTTGTTGTTTTTCTAGTTCTTGTCTTGTTACAAGTCATGCATATAACTAGCTATATTTGTTCCAAAAATAAATTACTCATTTTTAAAGCACATATTGACTATTTTTGTTTACTTACATTTGTGTGTTCAGAATTTCTGCAGAATTATATAAGTAGAAATAATGATGATTCGCACTATCAAAAAGACAATTAGTTTCTTCTCAAATAGAAGGATAAACAAATAGAGTTTCCTTTGGGCTTCAATCTGTGTGCCACATTTACTTATTGAATTTTTGCTCCTCCATATAATGCATCTTATATGCTCTATGAATATATTTCATATGGGGACTGTCCTTATATATTGTATCATTAAAATGGAAATGAAATCCTTATATACTATGACTACTTTTGTTTATATGCTCTAGTTGACTGAAAATAATGGCTTTGTTTATATTCCACTCTTGTTCTACTGATTCAAGTTGCTGATTTATATATTATTGTTTATTTGGACTTCAGGAAATGAGGAAAAAGACTATGAGGCTCAATTTAGATTATAGTGATCATGTTGCTGAAGTTCCACTAATAGATTATGAGCACTTTTGTAAAGAACATGTGGCAAAGAATAGTGAATATTTATCACATCTTGGTTTGACAAACAGACAAGTTGTAAATCCACTAAGTAGTATATTATTTGTTTAATTGTGTTTATGAAATTTTATAGGCAAGAGTTTATGTATATAAGACATAATATGATATTTTTTTGTTTTATAGGAAAGAAAAAGAGTGCAAAGAAAATGCAGAGAGAAAACAAAAGGAAAGTAAAGATACAGTGCTGCCAACTCATAGAAGCCAACGCATTTGGGATTCAAGTACGAATGCAGTTGGTGAAAAGAATAGTTGTGATGATGTGCAACCTGATATAACATGGTGATGTGTAGCTTGATATAGCACATGGTGATGTGTAGACTGATATAGCACATGGTGATGTGTAGCCTAATATAGCACATGGTGATGTGCAACATTGTGATGATCTCTTAGCACAGAGTCTAAGAGAGATTATTCAAAACAATGAGAGGAAAGGAACAATAAGTAAGCTATAGATGATTTATTCAAGATTAAAGGATGTGTTTGAAGTGTAATCTATAGAGACCAGTACTGATCTACCTACTCATGCCACACTTGATGTGTCCAAGGATGAAGTTTTGGTTAATGAAAGTCATGAAGAGAGATCACTTGCATCTGATGTGCCGGCTACAACTTTTGATGGAACTAGTGGATCAACCTAAAATATTGTTAGTGGTTTAATAGAAGATGTGGGTACTTTTTTCAAAAGAAAAAGATTGAGTCAAGATTTATATAGATCTACAGAGAGGAATGCAAAAAAAAAGAAGATTAGAAGGCAAGAAGCCATTCTTGGTTGAGGTATCGAGAGATGGTGAGCCCATTGGGAAAAATGCTGCAAGGTGGGCCTCTGAGTTGGGTGTGAGATGTAGGGCCCATTTGGATATTTGTAAATCAAATTTTGCAGAGCAAGATCCACGAAGTGTGGAAAATGTTATACAAAAAATGGAAAATACTTTTGAGACTACTAGTGGACAAATCTCTAGAAGATATTACAAGCAAAAGATGAGACTTTTGATGAACAATTATAGATACAATTGTAGAAAAACAATCTTGGAGGGAAAAGACAGGTTAGAATCCCCTCTATCTCCCAAATAGTGGGAGGCATTGAAAGAAAATATGTGTTCTGAAGAATATTTGACAAAGAGTTATAAAGGAAAGAGGGCAAGAGATAATATGGCAGCTAGATATACATTTGGCCGAGGTGGGTTGCAGGCCAAAATAGACAAACTTGGAGTAAGGGTATGGCTTTTTGGTTCAATTTACATTGGTTATTTATTTCAATTTTTATTGAACTGACTATATGTTGATATAGACATTGTATTTTAGGTGGAAAATAGTAATAGAGAAGTAGGTGTGGAAGATATGCTTGATTATATGGCAACACTAGATCCTAGTAAATCTAACAGTAGTATGAAGTGGAAATCTAGTTCATCAACAGAGATTTCAGAGCCATCTGTTAGATGCCTAGTATGAGCCTCTATAAATCATGTCAACTCAAAGAAGGGTACCAACATATAATGAGTTACTTACATAGTCTCACTGAGAAATTGTCATAATTGGCTTCCTTTGTTAAGCCTATAATTTCTGCATGGAATGAGCATAATATTATGGATGTAGATGAGGTGAGAGGCTCTATTACACTATCCTTTCATTTCGTGTGCTTGCTATTGGGTAAATTTGTACCATGTTTTTGTTATACTTCCTTATGATTGCATTTTTTGGATACTTCAATAGTTATCATAGTTCTTGGATACTGTAAACAAAGAATGAACCTACCCTCAATGTGCAATACTGTAATTCTAGCCATTATAACCTTAGCATTGATGCTTTACATAAATGTGTTATCACGAATTGTCTCACTATTCTACTTGCAAAACCAAAAGAAACATGCAATACTGCAATTTACCATGTTCTACTTCAAACCATTTTGCTTGAGTATTCACTTCATTATTGTTGTCCTTGTCATGTTTATGACATGCTCCTATGCTACATTATGACATTTAACTCTATCATTCTAGACAGACACTTTGAGCATGTATTAGTAAAGCTCTTAATCACTGATCCTAAAGTCAAGGATGTCATATCTGCTTTGTTACTATCATTCCAAGGGTTCTTAGTCACTGTCTAATGGTTTTAATAGTGTCTTTATCCCTTCTCTTTGTTTGGTGAAACCCTACTAGTTGTTGCGTCTCTTTATCTTCTCCTATACCTTCCATGCTATGGACTATCCTAAGATAGAGATATGGACTGCCATCTTACAACTTTTACTGTCTTCCTTATCATATGAAGGACTGGGATTGTGCCTTCTTGTTGAAAATTTTATGCTCATGACTATAAGAATCCTCCTATAAACTGGAATCTATTGCTTACAATAAAGGAAGAATCTCACAACATACCTTGACTTAGTCATTTAAGAGTGGAAGAAAAATGTTATTTTAAACAAAAAATTATAGTTTTTGCATTCTTTACTTGACTTATATTAATTTTTGCATGATGATTAAACCACATGTAGAGAAATTATATGAGAGCAGAACGAAAAGAAAAAGGCCCTGTCAATAGAGCTCTCTACAAAGCTGCACAACTTGAGGACAATGATGATAGTGATTATGTTAAATGTCTTGATGAGAATCTGCATGATATTCAGAGTAGTGTCAAAATTTTGTCCTTGGTCTCCATGTTGACACTAGCAAAACTGCTCGTTGTCTCCTTCTGCACCTAAACCTGTAGTTGCACATCAACCTTTCAAGTATGTATGCTCCCACGTATCAAATGTAAGGTCATTGGGCCATTTGAATTCCTAAATTCAGAGTAGATTGGTCTGATGGTCTTTCCATCTTTTATCCAACATAGCCTTAACATCAATTACAAATTTTCTATATCCTACATCTAAGGCTAATCCAAAATCACGTTAAAGCTCAAAGTATCTATATCCTACTCCTTTTTCAAGAATTCCATAACCACAAATACTGTTGTTTTAAATTCTGCCTTCCAAGTATCAAGGCCTTTAACTTGTTTGTTTTCCTCTGTCAGAATAGGGGGGATAAATTGATGCTTGAAAGTAGAAAAAGATCCAAGTATGGCCTGCATCCTTTTGTCTTCACTACTGGCATATTAATGCTCTTCAATGATCATTGTCACCATTTGCTCTGTGGGCTTCAATTCAGCAGGAGCATCAAGATTTCTTTGAAGTATCCTGCAAAGTAGGCCTAAATTGTGTAAGGAAGGCTGCCATTTCTTGTACAGTGGCTCCAAAATAGAATAGTTTGCTTGCAATTATTTAATGACCTAAGATAACATGGAGTAGCAATCATGCACATCCCCAAGTTTATCCACAGCCAGGTTTATCTCGTATTCTAGAATTTTCTCAAATACTTCAAGGACCTTGATCCTTGTCTCATTTTTTGTTTCCTCATTTTGCTTCTTGAAATACTCAACTTCTTTTTCAAATTTTATTCTCAAAGCATTAAACTCTTGCATTGTCACTGTCACATCACTAGTTGTTGGTGGCACAAAAGGTTGATAGGAACTATTGACAAACTCTGGGAAGAACCCACATCTTACAATTGCTTTTTCAATTACCTATTTTCAATGAACAACCTATTCACTTCATCATTCATGTCTTGTTGTGTTTTCTCATAATCCTGCAATTTTTTTTCCAACTTTATTACAACTGCATGGGTGAACATGATAGAATGGACTGTAAGAGAAGAGGTCTCAGTTCCTGAAGTATCTCATAAGGTTTTCCCACTTTATTACATAAGGTGAACATGACAGAATGGACTGTAAGAGAAGAGGCCTCAGTTCCTGAAGTATCTCATAAGGTTTCTCATAATCCTGCAATTTTTTGTCCAACTTTATTACAACTACATGGGTGAACATGATAGAATGGACTATAAGAGAAGAGGCCTCAGTTCCTGAAGTATCTCATAAGGTTTTCACCACAATAGATCCCCTCATTTCCTGAACAACATCTAGCAACCTTTGGTTTACTAGTGTTCTTTTGTTTTGTCCATATGGCAAGAGTCTATGTCTTTGGGTTGAAACCACATCCACTCATTCCCTCCTCATAATCAAATTCAGACACAAGATTAGGGTCATCTTGACTCCTAACTTGGTCAAGCAAGAATACCTTTTTCAATTCAAGACCTGTGATGATCAACATGTTACTCTTCAAGACCATTTGTCTTGCTTCCTCAAGAGTCACATTGATTTCATCAACTTTTATTTCTTGGATTATTCGGGTGGTTATTTGATTATACTGAGACTCATCAGCACCCATCTTATTGATTTCCACCTTTTCATCAAATTCCTTCATCTTCATTTTTAACCAGAAATCTTGAAACTCTGGAGTCTTGATGCAATCATCATCTTGAATAAATCTCAATGATGCCACCACCCTTTCATATTCATGTAGCTCTAGATCAATTTGGGCTTGTTCTTCCATCCTAGCCTCAGGCTTGTGTGCATCAGTTTCGTGACCAACCAATGGTTGATCAACTTCCTCTCCATGCAAATGTGTCAAAATACTGGCAACTTCATCAGTATCCCCCACACCCTTAGACATCTCATATGGGACCAGAGGAGACATGCCTTCAGTTCTCTACCTTTTATGTGGTGGTGATTCAGGGATCTATGGATCTTGAACTGATATGACATCAGGGGCAGGCTCATGAATCTCAATTCATGCAGTCCTCTTCACTAGAAGTTTGGTAGTCTTGGTAGGTTGTACTTCAGATTTGGCATAATTAATTTCAAAATTTTCAATCATTGTATTATCTTTCTCTTTAGAAAAAATCCTTCAAAAATTGGATTCTTTTCCTTTTTATCATCTTCAAATTTCTTGAGGATCTCCCATTTCCTCTTCATGTCATACACTTCATTAAAAGTAACCAGGTTCCTTATCACATCCTCATCATAAAGAATTTGATGGGAGATTCCCATCTTAGTCAAGATCACTTGTCTCACAAAGTTCATTTGACCTTCAGGGTCACAAACTCTTTCAACACCAGATTCCAAAGAGTACTTGGCCTTCAAATAGGCCTGCAGCTCCTCAAGAGTGTCCAAACCAATTGACCAATCTCCAAAGATAGTGATATCAGGCAAAAAGGTGCCTTTCTTCACCTTTTTCATAACTTCCTTTTCCCTCCACATCATTTACCACATGAATTCCAAGAATGTAATTCTATCATAAACAAACTTTGGCAATTTGTGAGGTGGTTGGGGGCAATCATATACCCTGATTATTGTGTGCTCTACTAGGAAGAACCAATCAACAAAATTGAAAGTATGACCTTGCTCTGGTTTATGTGCAAGAGGTCTTAGAATTACCCTTATTTCTAGTGACAATCTGGGGATCCCAATACCAAAAGAATTCATTATGAAATACATTATAGTTACCAGTTTGGCAATGAGAATCCCACATGTAACACCAATATTGAGTAGGCATTCTTTGCCTTGTCCTATCAATTGCTGATGTGCATTTTACTTGACCATTTACTCCTATTTTGATATAGGATCAGATGGGAAACCAAAGAATAAAACTTGAAGTTCATGGGTTTCTTATCTTCCTTCACACTGATGAATCCATAATGTGTTTTCTTTTCAAGATATGAGGCAAAATCATACAAAATGTTCACCTTTGAATGTTGTATCTTCATAGCCATCATCATCAAACTAACTGGCATCCTCTTATCAGCATTAATTCCTAGTACTTGGCACAATGCTTAATAGGTCCATTTGAAATATACTGTAAAATCTTCCACATGGAATGGTTCAACTGCATTGGAAGGAATATCAACCATCCTGTTGTTTGCACCTCTTCTCATAAATATCAGTAGCTCATCACTTCTAAGTGTTCTTCTCAAACTTTTGTATTCTTGTTCAATGTTTTGTAGGTCAATTTCAGTGAGAGCTTGTTTGCTCAACATAAAACAGTCAATTATAGCACTTCTGTCAATTCTCAACAGAGAATATCCATTTGACAACCTTACTATTTGAGTAGCTGGGTGATAGTGCAGTGCCAGAGTATGAATCAGTTCCACATCCACAAATACATTTGAAACAATTAGCATGGCCAAATCCAGCTTCCATGGATTGCCCATCGGTCCCTGACCATCATTCTTCTGACAGAAGTACCAAAATAATTTCTAGCTAGAAATGGGAATTATGGCATCCCTACAACCCTCAGCAACATCCCTAAATGCTTTCTTTCGACCTTTGTCAATTAAATTAGGTAAAACATCTAACAAAGATTGCTCTGGTGATCTTTGCTTAGGGGCAGGATCAAGCTTACCGGTCTTACTTTTGGATTCAGACTTCTTGGGTGCCATTATACAAACTAGGGTTTTGAAATTCAAGCAAATGCACAAAGAATTGAAATAGAGCAAAGATTCTTCAAACTTTCTTGTAGAGAATGTAGAGATGGACTTACTTGAACAATTTGAAGCTTACTAAGAACAAACCGAGCTGGGCACCTTCTCCGAGCCAATCTGCAATCTCTGAACTGAGCAAATGCCGAGAGATTTCTAGATTTTATTGAGCCACAATGTTCATCATTCAACCATTATTTTTGGTTCGTGCCATGAAATTATAAAATCCTTGCATTCAATTCATTTCAAATATAAGCCCTTGATCAAATTTGATCCAATGATCAGATGAAATGAAAAGATCTTTCAAATTTCTTGATAATCACACACCCACACTGAGTATATTTACTCATTTATTATCATTACCGCACTACCGCGGAGTTTGTTTAAACTCGTTATAGGATGGCGATAATGCCTTCACTTACTACCACACTACCGCGAAGCTTGTTTAAACTGGTCATGGGATGGCAATAAGCTTCAATGCCTTCATTTATTATCATTACCACACTACTGCAGAGCTTGTTTAAATCGGTCACAGGATGGCGATAAGCTTCAATGCATTTTGTTAACTTTTCTTGATTACCACCAACCCTTAGCCCTTATGCTCAAACAAAGCAGGATCGTGGGGCTTATAGCCCACTTTATTCCATTTTCTTCCATTACCGTCAACTTGCAAGTGCTTGTTCTCATTACCGTGGTGAGATTATGATGCCAACTTTTATTGCTTACTGCCTTACCACAAACATTCTTTGAAAGCCATCACGGGAGCCTGGTAACTTGGACAATTACTACTGCCAAGCCACAACCAAGTGGTGAGAGCTCCGAGGGACCGTGGTATACATGGTTGACCGAGCCCTTTCTACTGCCATGCTGTGAACAACTTGTATGTTTCCAGCGAGAGTACAGTATACAAGATTCTTGTTGCTCTAGTTCCTGCACTACCGCCAAGACAATGAGGATGACCTACAAGATTGCGATAACATAGTTGACCGAGCCCTTCCTACTACCATGCCATGAACAACTTGTATATTTCTAGTGGGAGTGTGGTATACATGATTCTTATTGCTCTAGTTCCCGCACTACTGCCAAGACAATGAGGATGACTTGTGAGATTGCGGTAAACTACAAAAACACAGAAATGATTAAGAATAACTGCATACTCCTCAAAATGACCATGTTATGTGACCCTAGGAAATAAACGGCATAAAATTTTGGCATGAATGTCTATTAAGAAATGGTCATATACAAGTGAAAAGATCAAGTAGGATGGAAATGTGCAAAATTTTTTAGAGGTCCTAACAGGTGAGACATTAGAATAGTTTATTTGGAATAATGGCAGGAATTAACAAAATTTGAGGGTTTTAAAATTTGTTCCAACATAAGTAATGGTTGTTTTATTATGTAAATAAGGGTAATCCTTACCTATATAATAATTATTATGTATTTCAATATAATTTGTATTTTTTTTTTTTGCAGATATGTATTGATAAACTCCAAGAAGAGGATAAAGTTAGGGTGTTGGATCCATGTGATGGTGTTGTTGTGGGCATTGGTTGGATTCACTCACTATATATTGTACATGGAGTTAACTTGAAAGGAACAGGAGATGCAAATGTAAATATTTTAAAGGTCACAAGTAACATATAGGTTGCTTATGAAGACAAATAGATGGAGCTGTCTGTCTAAAAGAGAAAGAAGGAACCTTCACATGGTGGCCACTAAAATATTTGCAAAAAATGGCATAGTTGATGTTTATCATGTAATTGTTGTTAGACATCTTGGCCCACTCCTTTATGCAATATTTTGAATGTGTTGTTTATGGATCTTAATTTTCATGGTGTATTTGAAAGAGTTGGAAACTCTTAGACAACTATGACATTTTTTATTATATTTATATATATACTCTTAGACAGTTTTCATATCTTATAACTTGATATATATATTTGCATTATATTTTTTTATTGTAGATTACCTTTCTTTATCATGATGTTGAATCAATCTTTTAATTCTAGCATGTTGTAGCTTGTTCATATATGTAATTTTTTTTTAAAAGTGCATTGAAAACATTACCTACCTCTAGAATCATCATAGAAACTTCTTCAAAATACCACATCTATCCTAGAGTCACTAGGGTTCATACCTCAATGTTCCACACCATTTTAGGCCCAAAAAATCCCAACCATGCCCAATTCCATAGGTGATTCAATTCCAAATTTGATTCTGGGATGAATAGTACCTAGAAATACCCTATTTTCTGCCAATTAGGCAACGTAACAAATAATAAATGTTATATCCGAAAACTTGCATTGGAACTCTGGTAAAAGCTTACTGTACTATAGCATCATCAAGTCAACCTTGGATATGGAAATTGTTCAAAATAGAAAATAGTTTGTAAATGTTGAATGGTCAGATAGGCACCAGGAGTTACCTTTTGAAACATCAGGATAGAGGGCAGATAAAATTGATATATATGGTGTAAAAGCCAAGGGATTGCCTTTTGGTTTCAAGATCCAGGTGACTTTGATCCTAATTTAAAATGTTCCTTACGAGTGGTCCATTGTGGTAACCTACATAGTTGTATGTATTCTTGGAAGCCTTATGGTGCCATATTATTTAATGGAGTATATGTGGCATTAAAAAAATTGAAATGCTCTTTTATAGTAATGGAGAATGGGTGGTATTTGTGATCTACTATGCTAGAATACAATAATCTACACCTCAAATTTAGATTACTCAAACCATGTCACATTGATCATATTGTTAAAATAATATAATATATTCCATAGCTTAAGATGTTTTTTGGTTTCAGTGATCTTATCAACATCATAAGGAGTTGAAGTCTACACAGGGAATCAAGATAACCACTCAGGTATCAAATTTTAGGCTAATAACTTTATGTATATGAGCATAAATTTATCAAATATATGTGGACAATGAAATTTAACTGCAATTCCTTGATTTCAGGGTCTTGAGCATGCCATAGTAGGAATATATGTTGTTGGACTTGATGATGATTTAGAGGATATTAAGGAAGAAGTAATGCAAGATATTAATAATGTAATGTCTCAGATTGACAAGAGTGGGGAAGGAGTTCATGTTCAAGCTTCAACTTTTGGGTCTTTGGAGGCTTTACTTGATTTCTTGAAGACCCCAACTATAAGCATCCTAGTTAGTACAATTGGTATTGGGCCTGTGCATAAAAAAGATGTCATGCATGCGAGTGTAATGCTTGAGAAAAAGAAGAAAGAGTATGCTGCAATTTTGGCATTTGATGTCAAAATTACTCCTAAAGCTCGGGAGCTTGTAGATGAAGTTGGTGTCAAGATATTTGCAGTGAACATTATTTATCATCTATTTGACTAGTTTAAAGCATATATGGACAATCTTAAGGAAGAAAGGAAAAAGGAGGGTGCAAAAGATGCTATTTTCCCCTATGTATTGAGCATTTTGCCAAATTGTATTTTTAACAAGAAGGATCCTATAATTGTTGGTGTTGATATTCTTGAAGGCATTGCAAGGGTCAGTATCTAAACCTAGTCTTTTCGGTGTTATGACTTATGCATATAAAAGATTGTTGTATCATTTTTGGTTTGTATAAAGCCATATGTGGTGATTGCATCTACAGATTGGCATGCCATTATGTGTTCCCACAAAAGATTTCATAGATATTGGCAAAATAGCCTCAATTGAGATCAATCATAAATCTGTTGAAATGGCTAAGAAGGGTGAAAAAGTGGCCATGAAGGTATTTTGAGAAGTTGTCTTTGTTGTTAATAGTTTTATATGATTTTGGATGCTATTTTTTGAAATGTTTTTGTTAATGAATTATCATACGAACTTTATAGATTGTTGGGAGCAACACTGATGAAGCACATAAAATGTTTGGTAGGCATTTTGAAATGGAGGATGAATTTATGAGTCATCTCACCAGAAGATACATAGATATCTTGAAAGAAAACTACAGGGTAAGGCTATTTGATATCCACATTGTATATGCCTAAAAATGACACGATTCAGTCTAAATAAATATTTTTAATATTTATTTCATTCTAATTCTTCTATCAATAAATAAATAAATAAATTTATTTATTTGATTTACATTCCTCTAAGTTAATTAAATATCAAAATATTTAATTACCTCTTCTAAAGTCAAAATTAAATAAAATCCTTTATTTAATTAAATTCTTCCAAACAATTGAATAATTCTCAATTATTTAATTAAATCAAATCATTTTTCCAAATTTGAATAAATCAAATCAAATTTATGTAAATCCTCTCAATCTCCAAAAATAAATTATAATCAAATATTTTATTTATTCTTCCAAATCATGCACAATAATTAAATAAATAAATTTATTTAATTTACTTTCCTATCTTCCAAATCTTCTAAAAATAAGTCTTCTTCTCCATGCACACAAAATTAAATAATTTATTATTTAATTTCTCTCAAATCATGCAAAAGCAAATCACATGTTGAGTTAACTGACTCAATCAACCTTGTTTTTATCAATATCTCTTAAATTAGAAAAAAACTTTCTAATTTATGAAGTCATATCTTATCTTTAGAAAAGAAAGTTGTTAACTCAAAATAAAACAACTTTTGTATGACACAAGTCTTCTTCCTATTCGTGTACGTTCTACCAAGGTTTCTATACCGTTGATCTTCTCTCTCGCGAGTCTATAAATTGAACCATATTCTACCATTTTAGTCATCCAAGATTTTAGTATTGTTACTCTGCAGGAATTACAGTGCACCTTTGGCACCCACGTCATTCCTTTTTTGGCTTGCGATCAACTTGTTACCATATCACTACCATTGTTGTTAAGCTCATCTTCATGGTGAAACTATCATAGCTGTTCCCATTTGACATCTTGGAATCATAGCAAGGAAGTGCACTCTCTGAGGGCCTTATTCACACATGCCTTATTCACACATGCAAGATCGATTAAGATAGGCAACCAACAGAAGCTATGAAATATTGAGGTTTGCAAAGGTTTCATCTTTTGTTTGTTTGATCTTGGTTATTTCCCTTTTTGTTAAGTTTTAGGTATTATTGATATTGATATATTGATTATTCATGTTTACTCCAATTTTTCCTTAACATTTTTGGTGCCCAACATGGGGCCTAGCCCCAATTTAACCCCAAAAATGAGTTTTTGTGTGTTAGAAAATCGTACACTGGAGGAAGTTGTGCATCTGCCTCATCCTAACATGCATCTGCTATCTATTCCAGTGCATCCAATCTTTTGGTGTATACAGACTTTCTTCTGGTGCATATGGCGCATCTGTTAGTTTGGCGCATATACTCTGTATTCCTATGCTTTTGACCTCTGTCTCAGTGCATTTGTACTTTTGTGCTTCTGATCTCTATTTCTGTGCATTTAGGCTCTAAAGCTGCACATCTGATTTAGATAGTAACTTTAGGGTTTTTCTTGTGGCTTTTTTGTTAATGCTAATGCTTTTTTGCAAGAACACTCTTGATCTGGTTGCAGGCTAGGTACTGGTTTAGAATCATATAGTTGCACTTGTTAACTCACACTTTAATTTCTAAAGGGAAAGTAAATAGATGCTCATGCAAATCTCATATAGTCTTAACTAGGAAGGTGGTAATTGAATTATTACTATCTTACATATCATTGAATCATTGCTATATTGCTATCTTGCAAAGTTAGACACATTTCTATATGGGTAAAACTGAACCATTGCTATCTTGTTATCACTTCAAAGTTAAAAAATCATTGCTATCTAGGTAAAACTGAACCATTGTTATCTTATTATCAATTCAAAGTTAACAAATCTTTGTGCTTGCCCAAGTAGATAGGTCATTTAGTCTTTTTATTTTTAACTAGGGTAAAAGAACCACTATCTTCTATGTTTTGGGAATGATACCAGGCCTATGCTCTCCCCTATCTTGGGTGACCAAAATGCTAGACATATCATTCTTGCATGTGTTTTTCCTTTAGAGAGGCCTTCCCTTGGATACCCATCCATCCTTGGGGAACAACCTTAAGTGGTAACAAGATAAAGCCAAGCTCTGCCAAGCCACTATAAATAAATTGTACAACAAGTGAAGTTGTGTTATATCGATAGCCAACCTCCCCCAAAACCCTCCAAGGCGCAACCCTTGTAGGCTGGGAGACTTCATAATGGAGAGTAGTGTTGCCGCATGTATAACCACTCAAACGGTTCCACTTATTAATCATCCTTTGTTTTAATAGCCAAAAACCCCTATAAGTTGGTGTAGGGAAGGGTGATTATTACCTTCCAAAGATGCCTCACCTAGAAAGAGGGAGAATTCAGTTTATATTGTCACAACTAGCCTAGGATTTGTACTTGCTTTCTTGTCAAAAAGAGTCAAAAAAATACAAAAAAATCTTAAAAACCATGAAATCATTCTTTGTGTTTGTTGTGTCTTCTTGTTGTAATTGATCAAATCAGACCAAAAAGACTATCTTGCAAACAAAAAACCAAAAATATCGAAAAGCATGCCAAAAATTGCAAAAACATTCAAAAAAATCAGAGCTACGCATTTACCCTCTGAATCTATGCATACATTTTGACCTAATGTGCATATATTGCGACTTCCTGCGTATATATAACCTATTGCTATGCATTTTTCTTTTGCCAGAACTATGCATTTACTTTGACTTGCTACGCTCATATCCCATGTTTCTGCGCATTTGTGATAGTGAGCTTTTCCACTTCTTTTGAGAAAATTTTTTCAACCTTTCTAGATACCCATTTCAATATTGTGTTAGTTTTTGAAGAGATGACAACTGAATTAGAAGAACTGGCTCAAGAACTCAAGTACCTGAAGTTGCAGTTAAACTTAGACACCTCCCCTCAAGGTCATATAGCAATTTCTCAAGAACTCCAAGCCATACAACAACAATTTACAATCCTACAAGCTAAACAGGCTAGTACTAGCTACACCATGCCCCAGAGTCATACATTCTTGTCCCATCTTAATGATACTCTTGAAAAGGCAAACACTACTCCTAGAACCCATGGCCCAAAGCATACTAATCCTACTCTGAGCTCAAAACCACCATTGAATTCCCCAATCTCTTATACAACAAACAAAAAATCCTTGGATGCTTTTTGGGAAAGATATGGAACACAAGAAAAGCTTTGGAGAATTCCAAAATCCACTCATCCATTACCTCATTCATTTACCCATACACCTACAAAGGATGTGATCCAAGGACTACCAGTGGAGAGTCAACCATGTCCCCAAAACCTAGTCCTTGACCTTATCAAAGAACCTTCAAACATATCCATTGCACCAACCTCGTCATGTATTCGACAACCCCTTGATCTTATTGAAGAACCTACTACCATGAATCGAAGTCAAGGTCTGTCATACCTCTGTATTGTTGACCAAGATCCTATCCAAGAGACCTCTACCTCCACTTCCATTCAAACAACCCAAGAGATATGTCAAGAGCACACTTTAGAACATGTGGAAACATCCACCCCTTGCCTAAATCAAGATCAAAGCAGCCCCATTCAACCAATGCATAACCTTTATCTTTTCAATAATCCTATACCTATGCATAAGCAAGAAATCCCATTTTAGACAATGTATAACCTGTATCTTTTTCACGATCAAGATACCACCTCTGAAGAGGCTATCCATGAACAAATTGATCCTATGCATGAGCAAGAGAACTAATTTTAACCTCTCCCTAACTCCTCTCCTTTTTGTGATGAAGATATTGTTGTTGATGAAAAACCTATACGAGAACACCTTAATCCCATCACGCTAAATCCTATCTATGATTAAGACCCCATCTATGATCAAGAGCCTATATGATCAAGCATACCATGATGATCCTCTTAGCCCAATTTATGCATTCCATGGTCCTGAGCTTATAATCCCATCTAGTCCCATCCAAGATCTAACAATTTCCACTTCCCTTGATGAGACACTTGCTATTAGACTTAGGGCAAACGACTGAGAGGGGGGGGTGAATCAGTTGTGCAAAACTTTCTTCTACTTGAACACTTATCTTTACATTTCAATTCAGCAACATGATAATAAATCAATCATGAAAACATAATGCAACAAATCAAGAGCAGAAACACATCAACACATGAGACACCAAGATTTTGATGTGGAAAACCTGGTTAAGGGAAAAACCACGGGGTGATTAACCCAAGATATATTCTCTATTAGAAGAATAGAAAGAATAAATGGCACATGCCAATTAGGACTCACTGCCCGAGCACACTGCTCACAAGAGGCTCACTACCTACAAGAGACACACTGTCTACAAAGAAATAAGTATCACATACATGAACTGGAGAATAGCATCTTCACCATGCTTGAATCAGTTCCATTTAAGCTCAACACTTCTGCTCTGCCTTTCGCTCTCTTCTTCGCTACCACACACTCATCTTCACATGGACAACTTTGAAATGACTTCACAATCCCTTCTTTATACAAGACATCAACTTTGGAATGATCATCTAAGTTGGCAAGCATCAACAAGAACATCTGCAAGACGTGTAACTCATCTGGTCGGCCAGTCACAAGAAGAACACCATCATCTGGAAGTTATTCTTCAATTGTGAGCTCCAACTTCAATGCAGACCACCAACATGAACTAGACATACTCCAAAGACTTCCACAAGCTTGCATGAATCACCACTAACATCTAAACTTTATCTTCGTACTAGAATCCATCTCTCCTACATCTGAAACCTCAAGAACATAGACTTTCATTACTGTAAAAAAGGAATAGATACTTGTGGACCTTCAGACCATGAAAAAATTGAGTTGACATACCACAAAGACTTCTTCAACACTTCCTCAAATCCGTAGAACATGAAAATGCATTTCTGGATCTCACCGGACCTTTTTGTAACATTCTGTCACCTCTGAACACCTACCAGAATTGGTTTTACTTAAGCAGCCACAACTTCTTCAGATCTTCATACGAACCTCTAAAATCTCTACTGGACCACCTCAAGACACATATCTACAAACCCTCTAATCTACATCCTCTGATCTTCTTCCTATCTTGGACTAATACCTTACTGTCATCACTGTTCTTCACTATTCCTAATTGAGACTAATTTTCTCAATATCCTCAGCACTCAGCTCATCCAATTCTTATCATTAATACAACAAGAGTATGTTGACATCAATGACAACACCGATTAGGCCCATACTTGCAACAATCTCCCCCATTATCATTGATGGCAACATATTATGTGAAAAACTGTTTTAACCATCAAGATAAGAACTTCTCCTTACTGTCTCAACTCCCCCTATCAGCAACAACCATTCACATGTCTTCTCTCCCTTTATAGCTCCCCCTTTGATCAGCAACCACTTGTTTTTCACATGTCTTCTCTCCCGCTTTGACATCAATGGCAAAGGGCACATTCTTGCAATTTCACCACTTCAGAATCATATCTACTGCTTCCCCTGAGTAGCAGCTCCCCATCATCAATCCGGACCACAAGATGTGACTGTGATAACCACCAGACTGATGCACATCAGTGCACCTTAGTTCATCACCAGAGGGGCAATAACCCCTAACTTCTCCCTGAGATACTCAAAAGAGTCCTTAGGTAGAGGTTTAGTAAAGATGTCTGCAATCTGATCCTTGGAAGGTACAAACTCCAATCTGACTTCATTCTTGTTCACTTGTTCTCTCAAAAAGTGAAACTAGATGGAAATATGTTTAGTCTTTGAATGCAACACCAGATTTTTAGATATGTTTATTGCACTTGAATTATCACAAAAAATTGTTATGGGCTCCTCATACTCCACTTTGATGTCTCTAAACATCTGTTTCATCCACAAAACTTGAGTGCAACTACCTACTACTGTAATATATTCTGCTTTTGCAGTAGACAAAGATATAGCCTCTTGTTTCTTGCTTAGCCAAGAAACTAATCTCTTTCCCAAAAAGAATGCTCCACCACTGGTACTCTTCCAGTTATCTACATCTCCTGCCCAATCAGCATCTGTATAAGCATGAAGAGAGAAATCATGATCTCTAGGATACCACAGACCATACTCAACTATCCCTTTTAGATATCTAAAAATCCTCTTGATTGCCATGACATGAGATTCTCTAGGATCAGCCTGAAATCTAGCAACAAGACCAACAACCTGCGTAATGTCTGGTCTAGTTTGAGTAAGATACAACAATCCTCCAATCATTGACCTATACTTTGTCTGATCAGTCTTAGGAGAGTCATCATCTTTGCTCAACTTACATCCGATTGCCATAGGAGTGTTCATTGGCTTTGAGTCTTCCATCCCAAATTTCTTCAATAATTCTTTCACATATTTTGACTGAGAAATGAAGATTCCTTTCTTTGTTTTAGTGATTTGTAGACCCAAGAAGAAATTAATTTCACCAAGCATAGACATCTCAAACTCACTTTTTATTTGATTTGCAAAAGTTTTACACATACTATCTCTTCCTCCAAAAATGATATCATCAACAAACACTTCAACAATCAAAGTGTTTTCATGATCAATTTTGAAATACAAATTATTGTCAACAGTACCTTTGTTGAAACCAATCTTCAAGAGATGCTTGTCCAATCTTTCATACCAGGCTCTTGGGGCTTGCTTCAACCCATACAATGCCTTCTTTAACTTGCAGACCATATCATCATGATTAGACAACTGACATCCATCCGGTTGCTCAATGTACACTTCTTCTTCCAAGTCACCATTTAGGAAGGTAGACTTGACATCCATCTGATACACTTTAAAAATCTTTGAAACCAGCAGTTGCAAGAAATAATCTAACTGCTTCAATTCTTTCCATCGAAGCAAAAGTTTCTTCAAAATCAACTCCTTCTATTTGAGAATAGCCTTTGTATACCAATCTGGCTTTATTCCTGACTACTTCACCAACTTCATTCAGTTTGTTCCGGAAGACCCATTTGGTTCCAATCACATTCTTGTTTCTAGGTCTAGGAACAAGATCCCAAGTGTGATTTTTCTCAATTTGCATTAGTTCTTCCTCCATAGCTTTAGACCAATTTTCATCATTGCAAGCTTCATTCACTGTCTTAGGTTCAATCTTTGAAATTAGATAATACTTATCTGAGTCTTGAGCAATTCTCCTTCTTGTGTGTACACCTTTGCTTTTGTCACCTATGATCTGATCTTTAGAGTGGTTCAGTCTTACATACCTTAGAACTTTTGGAGTTTCTTGCACTTCTAACTCTTGATCAGGCTCATTGAGACTCATCTCTTCTTCCTAACTTATTGGATCAGCTTGAATCTATTTTTCAAAAGAGGCTTGAGCACCTTGAATCAGAGCACCATTCTGATCATCTTTATCATACTCATAAAACCTTGAGGGTTTTTCAATTCCTTCATCAACCTTCACATTTTTACTTTCTATAATCTTTCTCAATCTCTTGTTATAACACCGGTATGCTTTGCTTTGAGTAGAGTAACCCAAGAAGATTCCTTCATCACTTCTAGCATCAAACTTTCCTAGATCTTCATCCCTCTTAATATAACATTTGCTACCAGAAACTCTGAAATACCTTACAGTGGGAGTGATACCAAACCAAAGTTCATAAGGAGTCTTACTGGTATTGCTTCTGATTTGAACTCAATTGAGAGTGTAGACTGCAGTGCTGACCGCTTCTCTCTAATATATCTGAGGAACATTTGCTTCCATCATCATGGTTCTAGATGCTTCCTGGATGGTTTGGTTCTTTCTCTCAACCACTCCATTCTGCTGTGGAGACCTAGGAGCAGACAACTATCTCTTTATTCCATGTTTCTCACAGAAGTTTATGAACTCACCGAATGTGAATTCTCCACCTCTATCAGACCTCAGACATTTTATTTTTAATCCGGTTTCATTCTCTACCATAGCCTTGAATATTTTGAATTTCTCAGGTGCTTCTGATTTCTCCTTTAGAAAGGTTACCCACATCATTCAGGAATAGTAATCAATTAGCAACATAAAGTATCTATCACCTTATATACTCCTAACTCTTTCCGGACCACAAAGATCAGTATGAACTAAGTCCAATAATCTGGTAGAAGACAATTCCTTACTTTTGAATGTGGCTCTGCTCAGCTTACGCAATTGACATTCTTTGCACAAGCTATTACTAGGTTTCACTAATCTTGGAAGATCTCTTACAACCTGAGTAATGCTTATCTTGATGATATTATCAAAATTCACATGACACATCCTCCTATGCCATAACCAACTCTGATCAACTTGAGCAAATAAGCAACTTTTACTAGTACCAACCAAGTGGAAGATATTACCTTTAGTTTGAGTACCAGATGCAATCTCTGTTCTGAAACTTTCAAAGATCTTGCATTTTCCATTCTTGAATCTGAGATCATAGCCTTTGTCCACCAACTATCCAACACTAAGAAAATTGTGCTTTAGGCCTTCAACATACAGTACATTACCAGTTTTGTTCTTTCCATCAAAAGAAATAGTTCCTCTACCTCTGATTCTACCAACAGAATTATCACCAAACTTTACCACTCCTCCTTCATACCTTTCCAAATCTATGAACTTATTTTTGTCACCTGTCATATGATGAGAGCATCCACTATCAATGACCCAATCATCCTTATCTTCAATTTGGGCAGCCAGAGCTCTTTCTACAACTTTAAGATTGACATACATAGAGGATATTGGTTCTTTTTCCTTGATGGCAATAAATACCCATTCCTTTCCGGATTTGTTTCCTGTCTCTGATTCATCATCTGTTACTCCTTTATTATCATCTTCTTCATGAACATAGTAATAATTCTTTTGGAACCTTGATCTGTTAGGATTTTGTCTTGAAAATCTTTCTGGACATCTTGAGGCAAAATGACCAATCTTATTGTAGTTAAAATACTTAAAAGGTAATTTTCCTTCATACTTACCAGATCCTCTTGGCAGCCTTTTTGCAATAAGGGCTTCAAGTTGAGTGGTTTTTACTTCTTCTTCCTCCAGGTCTTTTCTTACTTTTTCATACCATGAAAGATTCCTTAAAGAGTTCTCTCCTAGATCAAACCTTTGTTTCCCTTTTACAGAGGCACTGGCTTTGAATGCAGATTCAGTCTTTGGGGGTTCATCTCCAAACTCAGCCATTTCAAATGCAGCCAATTTACTAACCAATTGTTCTCTTGTAACTATTGTGTGAGCTTTGAATTCTTCAATTGCAGCAGCCTTGATTTTATAAGAAGCAGGAAGGGATCTGAGAACTTTACAAACAATCTCATCTTCATTCAAGACTCCACCAACATTTCTAATTCTACAAACAATCTCATTTACTCTTGGCATGAAGGTGGTAATGTTTTCATCATCTCTCATCTTAAGATTTTCAAATTTCCCTTTCAGACTTTGTAACCTTGCACTTTTAACGTACTTGTCTCCTTCATGCAATAGTTCCAGTTTTTGCCAAATTTCATGAGCAGTTGGTAGGTCAATAACATTTGTGAGCTCTGTATCTGATAAAGCGCTTAGAAGAGCCTTAATGGTCCGCAGATTGTTTTCAACATCAGTGATTTCATCCTTAGTTTTTGCACCACCCTATGGAGGTACATACATTGTTGTAGGCATAGTCCAATATGACATTCCCATACATTGCAAGTGACATTTCATGCGACCTTTCCAAAGATTAAAATTGGTTCCATCAAATTTTGGACTGTCCTTCTTGTAAGGTGACATCCTGGATCTCCTCAAGTGGTTAAGCTCCTTTTAGAGGAACTTGGCTCTGATACCAATTGTTAAAGTTAGGGCACACAACTAAGAGGGGGGGTGAATCAGTTGTACAAAACTTTCTTCTACTTGAACACTTATCTTTACATTTCAATTCAACAGCATGATAATAAATCAATTATGAAAACATAATGCAACAAATCAAGAGTAGAAACACATCAACACATGAGACACCAAGATTTTGACGTGGAAAACCCGATTAAGGGAAAAACCACGGGGTGATTAACCCAAGATGTATTCTCTATTAGAAGAATAGAAAGAATAAATGGCACATGCCAATTAGGGCTCACTACCTGAGCACACTGCTCATAAGAGGCTCACTGCCTACAAGAGACACACTGTCTACAAAGAAATAAGTACCACATACATGAACTAGAGAATAGCATCTTCACCATGCTTGAATCAGTTCCATTTAAGCTCAACAATTTTGCTCTGCCTTTTGCACTCTTCTTTGCTACCACACACTTATCTTCACATGGACAACTTTGAAATGACTTCACAATCCCTTCTTTATACAAGACATCAACTTTGGAATGATCATCTAAGTCGGCAAACATCAACAAGAACATCTGCAGGATGTGTAACTCATCCGGTCAGCCAGTCACAAGATCTGGAAGTTATTCTTCAATTGCAAGCTCTAACTTCAATGTGGACCACCAACACAAACTAGACATACTCCAAATACTTCCACAAGCTTGCATGAATAACCACTAACATCTGCACTTTATCTTCTTACTAGAATCCATCTCTCCTACATCTGGAACCTCAAGAACACAGACTGTCATTACTGTCAAAAAGGAATAGATGCTTGCAGACCTTCAGACCATAAAAAATTTGAGTTGACACACCAAAAAGACTTCCCCAACACTTCCTCAAATCTGCAGAACATGAAAATGCATTTCCGGATCTCACCGGGCCTTTCTGTAACACTCTGTCACCTTTGAACACCTACCGGAACCAGTTTTACTTAAGCAGCCACAACTTCTTCAGATCTTCATGCGGACCTCTAAAATATCTACTGGACCACCTCAAGACACATATCTACAAACCCTTTAATTTGCATCCTCTGATCTTCTTTCTATCTTGGACTAATGCCTTACTGTCATCAATGTTCTTCACTGTTCCTGATTAAGGCTAATTTTCTTAATATCCTCAGCACTCATCTCATCCAATTCTTATCATTAATGCAACAAGAGTATGTTGACATCAATGACAACACCGGTTAGGCCCATACTTGCAACACTTGCCTCCCAAGCAAGCGTAGAAGATCAAACCAATGATACTCCTCCACCTTCCATTATCGACCATGCTGCAGATACCCCACCATTTATCCTTGGTCTTACCACCTTCATTCATGAGTGTTCCTCCTTAGAACACTAGCAACCATTATCCTCTATCTCACCTCCTCCATCCAATAGGGAACTCATGTCTAGTGTTCCACCTATACACAATCCTGTTGTCCACCGCATACTCCAACATATGAACTATCAAGGTAAAGGCTTAGGCCTTTATGCATAGGGTATTTTGGAGCCCGTCCATGTCAATCTTCATCCTCCTTCATAGGGCCTTGGATACATACCCCAAGTTGAACAATCTCAAGATGTTGGTACCACCTCCACTCCTCCTAAATCCACCACTTTCCATCGCAAATCCTTTCATATCCCCAAAATGTATGTCGCCATTCCACCTCCATCATCCTACAATTGTCAAAAGCATGTGAACATACACCTTCCACCATCCAATCTACCTCTACTACTTCCAACTCCTAATATCCCTCCATTCATTTTACCACCACTTCTTCCAACACCTTATCCATCCATCTATAAATCCTCTAACAATCCCAATCATGACCAACCAATGCACGTGTTGTCTAAACAAAGAGCTTCCACAAACCTCGCTTCCACTATCTCAAGAGAATTCAATGGCAAAAATTTGGATGCCTCTACCTATAAAATCAAAAATCCTAAGAGTCCTCATGACCTAGGATACAAAAGCCAAGCATCAAAGAAATATCTTTCTCAAGAGCTGCATACACCCACACACCTATATGCTAAACTAAAAAAGGTGTGGTCCGCATCCAACAAATAATTAGCTCTGAAGTGGCACAAAAGCTGCATACACCCAAGCCCATACCTTCATTGGTACTATCTAAAAGCAAAATGGTTTGGGTACCTAATAAAAAATCCCTCAAGTTACATGAGGCATCCATCTCTCAAGAATCTCAACTATCCACTTTCTCCCATTCCATCCAAAAGTCTCAAATTCTTCCATCCCACATGACAAACAAAAATTAAAAAAATACTCAATCTATGTGGATCCTTACATGCCTAAGTCATTCATCCACAAGAAAAAGTCTCTGTTGCTTCCTACACTATTTTCCCATCACTAACTTAAATGTTTATCATGGTATGTGCAACCGTTGATCATGATTCCCTTCCATCCCACAACATTTCCATATACCTCCATCTCCTCTACCTTCCACTATTATCCTACATATCTTCCACATCCTATCCCTATGGTCCATGCTTTTGCATAAGCCTTCCCTCCATTCTTGCATAAGACGTACATGATCCACATCATAATCCACTATCTACCTTCTCTATTTTCAATTTCATGCAATCTCCTACTAACATGTATGAGAACACTCGACATGGTCCATACGAAGACATATTTCTAGTGGGACTATCACCTTTCATGAAACCTAGAAATTGAAGTCCTCTCGTCCATTTCCTATCCTATCCAAATGTTCAAAAATAAAATAAAATAAAAAAATCCCTTCGTCCAACGGTGAAAATCTGGCAAACAGGCACCTTGGATAAGTACCATGATGAAAACCTAGCAAACAGGCATCAGGTGTAAGTTGATCTTCTATGTCACCTACACTTGGGGGCACTGTGTCTCATCAGCATATCACTTTCTCCTATCAGTTTCCTTCTGTACCATTTCCTATCCTATCCTTCTAGTCATTATCTACCTATACTATCCAGTCTATCTATCGTAATTTTTCATTCATCTACTTTCTTTGGTCTTGATTAAGATTGGGGGCACAATGTCGACAAATGTTTTAGGTGTCTCTTGACATACCTTATCCCTCCAAGCCATGCCAATCCTTCATTATCCTCTCATCCTCTTATCATCATAAACATTGCCATGAAAAGTCATAAGTATTTACCTACAATGGGGCACATTGTTCCTATGTGACATAGTCCTTGGAAATCACATCCTTGGTTCCTTCTACCTAAACATCTGTATCTACTATTACCCATCCTAATACCTACCCATTCCATTATTTATCATGCATCCATCTGTCTATCCATGGTGTTTCCTTGTCATCAGTATTATTTGTTCCATATCTGATCCATATCTGTTCCATATCATGTCTTATTTGATCCATATCTATTCCATATCATGTCTCATCCGATCCATATCTTAGGTCCATCAAAGTCAACCCCAAACTACGTTGCCTCTGAGTCATCACATAGGCAAGGCCATTTAGCAATGCACCCCTGAGGCACTAGGTCAGTCCCTTAGGGTCCGTTTCACCAATAAGAATTGTGGAACCTTTCACAAGGCAAGCAAGCGCAGGCAAAACCCGCTTTCAAATAGAAATTTTGATGCAAGGACCTCAACCTATCCAAAACAAAGCAAGCAAGTACCTAAAGCACTCTAAATAACTCTATCTAAATTATGGCAAGAAAAACACATCTAAATGCAAGAATATTTTGTGGTTGTGATCAAGTTAGGTTACAACGTCTTGATTTTTGTTATCATGTCTTTCTATGCTACTTGAGGATGTCAAAAGATAGAGATGCTATGATGGGGGCATGATTCTTTTCTTTGTTTGTTGTTTGTGGATTAAACTTTAGTAATGTGATGCCTTGTCTAACGACATGATTGGAAAAAGATCATTGAGGACATCAAAGGTCTAACATGAAAGGGAGCAATCCTTGTCTATTGATACGCAAGAAATACTGAGGTCATCTCGGTTCAATTATACCTCAATGTTTGTATCAACTTGCTAAATCAAAATCCATGTCAGCAATACTTAGGTCATCTCAGTTCAATTATACCTAGATGCTTGTATTAACTTACAACACTTGGAAAAAGTACCAAAAAAATAGCCCAATGATGAAATAAGCACTTCAAAATACTTGCAAATATCCATATCCATACCGTATCCAATTCCATATCCATATCCATATCCATACCATATCCAATTTCATATCCATATCCATATCCATATCGTATCCAATTTCATATCCATATCCATATCCATACTGTATCCAATTGCATCTCATATCAGTATCCATATTCCATGCAATAAAGATTCTATGCAGAGTATCAATGTCTATAAAAGCTTGTGATTCCTTCTATCGACTCATTCTTCTATCAATCAAAATTCTATCTATTCTTCTCTCATCCCAATCCAGTCAATCTGAGCAATGATCCAAATGCAAGTCCATCCTTAATCCATACCAATTGACTCAAGTCAATCTTGTCAATTGATCCAATCACAATCAGTGGTGTTGATCCTTGTCTAGTTGTAAACCAACTCGATCAGTTATAATCAATCAATTGTCTTATATAGGATGCCACATTGTCAAAATAAAACCAATACACACGTCTTACACAACATGTTTTATTTCCTAAAACCAAACACTATCCTTTGTGTTGCTCTAGGGATCTATCATTCCCCGCCATGACAACATGCCTGCCGTGTTGGTCTAGGGATATATCATTCCCCTCCATGATAACACTATCGTATATCGTTATCAGTTTATCGTTGGTTTACCACTTGATAGGGGCAATACCTTGTTTGTTCTTGTATCATTTGTGCATACTTTCTTACTTGCTTGTGTGTGTTATCATTCTATCTTGCATCATGTATCATTCATCTCTTTCTTCATCCCTTTTCTACTGTAACCCATTTTCTTCAAACCAAACCTATTTTTTCCTTCTTCATCGTGAGATTGTCCGTCTCTCATGCCTTCTCCCTTCTTCCTGTCCAATCTCCCGAGGGGGCATCCTACCATCGTTAAACCTATATTAGGGGCAAACTGGGGCATGTATCATTATCAGAAACTTATTCTTTGAAGCAATGCCATAAACTGCATTGCATCAAAGAGGGGCAAAATGTATATGCCTAAAAATGACATGATTCGGTCTAAATAAATATTCTTAATATTTATTTCATTCTAATTCTTCTATCAATAAATAAATAAACAAATTTATTTATTCGATTTACATTCCTCTAAGTTAATTAAATATCAAAATATTTAATTGCGTCTTCTAAAGTCAAAATTAAATAAAATCCTTTTATTTAATTAAATTCTTCCAAACAATTGAATAATTCTCAATTATTTAATTATATCAAATCATTTTTCTAATTTTGAATAAATCAAATCAAATTTATTTAAATCCTCTCAATCTCCCAAAATAAAATATAATCAAATATTTTATTTATTCTTCCAAATCATGCACAACAATTAAATAAATTTATTTATTTAATTTACTTTCCTATCTTCCAAATCTTCTAAAAATAAGTCTTTTTCTCCGTGCACACAAAATTAAATAATTTATCATTTAATTTCTCTCAAATCATGCAAAAGCAAATCAAAAGTTGAGTTACCTGACTCAATCAACCTTGTTTTTATCAATATCTCTTAAATTAGAAAAAAAACTTTCTAATTTATGAAGTCATATCTTATCTTTAGAAAAGAAAGTTGTTAACTCAAAATAAAACAGCTTTTGTATGACACATGTCTTCTTCCTATTCGTGCACGTTCTCTCAAGGTTTCTATACCATTGATCTTCTCATTCTTTCTATACCATTGATCTTCTCTCTCGCGAGTCTATAAATTGAACCCTATTCTACCATTTCATTCATCCAAAATTTTAGTATTGTTACTCTGTAGGAATTATAGCGTGCCTTTGGCACCCACGTCATTTCTTTTTTGGCTTGCAATCAACTTGTTACTATATCACTACCATTGTTGTGAAGCTCATCTTCATGGTGAAACTATCATAGCCATTCCCATTTGACATCTTAGAATCATAGCAAGGAAGTGCACTTTCTGAGGGCCTTATTCACACATGCAAGATCGATTGAGATAGGCAACCAACGGAAGCTATGAAATATTGAGGTTTGCAAAGGTTTCATCTTTTGTTTGTTTGATCTTGATTATTTCCCTTTTTGTTGAGTTTTAGGTATTATTGCTATTGATATATTGATTATTCATGTTTACTCCAATTTTCCCTTAACACACATTACGTAATTTTACAGTGTATTTACTATTATGCATTTTATACTAATTGAACATTTGTGTTTTTCATCTTTGGCTGATAAAACAAATTTTTAATGTCTAAAATGGAATATTCTTCTTATTTTTTTAGAATGATTT
Organism: Cunninghamia lanceolata; assembly: GCA_027924645.1. Taxonomy (NCBI): domain Eukaryota; kingdom Viridiplantae; phylum Streptophyta; class Pinopsida; order Cupressales; family Cupressaceae; genus Cunninghamia; species Cunninghamia lanceolata. Next base: position 5,102,447 of record BSBN01000118.1, read on the forward strand.
GTCCAATGATGATTGGAAACTTGTGGTGAAATTGAAAAAGTTGTTAAAAATTCCTTGAGCTACTACTAATGATGCATTATGCAATGGAACTTTAGATTGGAGCAAAACCTTCTGATGAAAATGGGAAAACATACCCTGCAACATTACAAACACCACAATCAAGATAACAAATGGTGAACTTTGTTGATACCATAATAGTAGCTTCTACATCATAAGCTTCTTCTATATGTTTTGTTATGTGGTGTACGTGCTGTACCTCTGGCTACAATAAGACAGTAGTGAACTTCAGATCCTATCTATGCAAGAGGTCATTTGAATTTCTGTTGTTTATCTTGTTTTCTAAAATTTAATAGTCTGAATGGGCAAGTGCGGTATTGCCATGTGAGAAAGGGAAGAGATTGATTCTAAGAGTAGAGATTTTGTGTAATGATCTATTTTATGATTTCTTGAGGTAATGAAGAAAATATCATGAAAACATTGTTTTAAATAAATTCATATTTTACTGTAATTGTACGAAACCAAAAATATTTCCATGTTGTCATCTTCAGCATGTTGTTGATTGGCTGGATTTCATTGTTTCAAGTGTTGCTTTTGCTTTAGTTGTCTGGGACCATGTTATGGAAGGTTACAGGGAATGGTGTGTTTTCTTGTTGCTATAGGGTCACTGCTACAGGGGCCTCTAAGTAGCATTCTTAGGTTATTATTTAGATATTGTTCACAGTGGTTCAGGGTTGTTTGAATACACAGGTAACAGCTCAATGGCTTGTGTGAAAGAGAATATGGAATGCACCAAGGCTGCAGTCAAAGCACCTGAACTAGTTAATAGAATGCCAAAAGAAATGATGTCTCATGGAATGCTCAATGGCAACATCTCTTTTCTAAGTGTCAAAATATGTGAAGGGCTTCATCGGTCCGACCTACCTTTCCATTGTTTTGCTATTATATCTAATGTGGTTGCTGAACTAGTTTTTTCTTCAGCCAGTCCTTGTAGTTTGTTGTACATGACAGAGCTGAACTAGTTTTTTTCTAGTTATGGCAGCCTTGTGCTACTTTTTGATTGTTTGTAATTATTTTTCTGCATTGTTCAAATAAAAAAAATATTTATTGCCACTTTGCTTTGTCTTGTTTCATTTTCTTATTGGCCGATTCTCAAATAGAAAGTGTTGGCTCAAATTTATCAATCTTTACTTGGCAGCATCATAAAATATATAGTTTTCCAAATTTATTTCCTTAATGTTTTAAATTCAAATTTAATAATATGTTTTTTTTGTATTATAAAATTTATGGTATTTAATAAATTATTCATATCATGACTAAGTTTACTACCAATTAATGGAAACCAGTAGATAAAAATGACTACCATGACTAAATAAATGACCAGTTAACAACAATCAATGACTAAATGATTACAATGACTAAATAAATGACTAAATATATGTACTACCAAATTGATGACTAAATATACTACCAAATTACCAAATATACTACCAAATTGTTGACTAAATATACTACCAAATTAATGACTAAAATCTGTTTAGTCATAAATTTGGTTGTGAGATAAATGACTGACAATAAACTACTAATGGTCATGTGACTAAATATACTACCAAATTGATGACTAAATATACTACCAAATTAATGACTAAATTTTTTTTGGTCATAAATTTGGTCATGAGATAAATGACCGGCATTAAACTACCAATGGTCACGTGACCAAACTACTAATCACATGACCAACTTTTGGTAGTTTTTTTAGTCATTTTTTCCTATTTTTCTACTAGTGACTTATACCTATATTTGGATGGAGGGTTTTAATGGTAGACCATTCATGTTTCCCAGGTATCCTACTGATAGGGTAATATTACTAGAAATAACAAGACAAATCATTCATTCATACGAAGCTTATATGAGGAAGAATAAGAGGGGGAATGTCAAGTTCCCAATGGAGATAGACTAGTATGTCTATGGGAATATAGACAATGCAAAGAAGTCTGAAGATGAATTATATGCATTGCACTTCCATTTGTTCTCTTTAACCAGATATTATGATCCTTACCATAGGATGGAGAAGTATGTGAGTAAGAATCTATTGTATGAGACACATCTGGAAGACTTCTGGGTGGATTGCTTAGATGAGAAAGAGGTTAGGAAGAGAGGATACCAATGGTTGAATCTCAACCAGATTAGTACCTTGGTTTGCTTGCAGGTACCTCCCCTGCTAAAGTTAGATGATGGGAAAGATATTATGGAACCTAAATATGAAAAGAGGTAGATTTATAATGAACATTTACCTCTTCTTGATTGGATAGTACAAGATGAAATGTCCATTGAGATCATAACTGCAAAAGTTATGACAATTACTAAGAAATGGCTAGACAAGAAACTAGCAAGGTTAAAAGCCAAAGGGATAGCCCTTACATGGGATAAGAAGGGAAAGATAAAAGAGAGAGATGACTCAGAATATGATGAATTACTCATTCAGAAGAGGCAAGTCATGGAGGAAATATTGGCATAGCCTGGATCCTCAGCAAAAGGGGAGGAATATACAGTTGAGCACATCACCATAGCCACTCAACCATCACACCCTAGGGATATGTCAGTGTCATCTTTTCCTACCACTACTGTAGTTGTACCTACAAGAGAAAGGAAGGGAGTGGATGTGCTAGAAGGGGTGAATATCCCCAAACAGAAAAGAGTTGGCCCTACTTTGATGAGGTAGTCAACAATCAGACATGTTGATGTCTATGTAGAAGCCGCAGCTAGACCAACAAAGATGGAGCAAATGTTTTCTCAGGCCCAACGTCATGCATCCGCATCTCCACTTGTTTCTTTACAAACATCTCTTGTATCACAGGTACAAAGCATGTTGGACCCTGCAATGGTGGCAACAAAAGAGATGCAACACAACATTCATGTTCCTCAAATCATCCAAGTAAAGTAGGAAATGGTAGACAAAGCCAAGGCAGTGGAACAGAAAGGTGCTCAAGAGCAACCTTTGTCACTGAGCCAAATTTTCAAACTATCTGATGATGAGATCATGCGGGATGTCACCCGGACCCCAGAGCATACCCAACAAGATGTGCAGGAAATTGAAAATCTAGAGCCTGTTGAAATTAGACTGGACAACTGAGAGGGGGTATGAATCAGTTGTCACACAAAATAAACTTTTTCTGCTTTTAACCTTCTTTATTAAATTACTATTAGATTAATGATATAAACATTAAAACATGGATCAACAACATATGAGAAGAAATATAAGAAACACACTTGACACCAAGATTTTGACGTGGAAACCCAGCTAAGGGAAAAATCACGGTGGGGGTTAACCCACAAAGATTTGTACCCTGTTAAAAGTACTTTAGAAAAAATTAAAGGCACATGCCTTCAGGCGCATTGCCCAGAGCTCACTACTCAAAAGAGATGCTCACTGCTTACAAATTTTATTTTAGTATAGAAAGAAATAACTGAGAAAAAGCATCTACTTCATTCCTAGTTCAGTTTTATTGAATGCTCATAAAACTTCTACTCTGCCCCAAATATTTCTTCTTTAACTCTTCATCAAAACAACTCTTGTTCTTCTACTTCTCCTTGCCTTTTGATCCTTTCTTCAGATTATTCTGTTTTCACATAAGGATGATTTTCCACAACTCATCAACAAGTATTTATACACTTCATCAACATTGGAATGAACATCAAGGTCGGAACTACAAACATCTGACTTAATGTGAATCATTAAGTTGTCAGCCAAACATAATTGGGACTCAAATCTTCCTTGATCGACATGCCATGCTTCAAAGAATTGCTCTTAGATAATTTGCAACACACTTGAATCATCCGATCAGCCAAGATTGGGAAGAACAACAACACCAAGAAGAAAACCTTTATTGACAAGATCAAAATTCAATGTAAACCTCCAACATAGTAGTCACACGATCCAGAGACTTCCACAAGCACATTGAATTCAAAAAAAACATCCACACTCCTCCAAATCATCTAAATCACTTGCATCTTCCTCTAGAACCTCAAGAACACTATCTACCATGACTGTCACATTAGAAAGATTGCTTGCAGACCTCCAAACCACGAACCACTTGAATGGATGATACACACTAACTTCCCAAACTTGCCTCTAGATCAACAAATCATCATTTGACATATCTGAAACAATCTGGACCTCTTTTCTATCACTCTGTCTCTTCTAAATATTGTAGGAACTGGTTCTACTCAGATGGCCATAACTTCTTCAAATCTTAATGCGAACCTCTCAAATCTTAATTGGAGCTTATTCAGACAAACCTCTACATAGCCATCTGGTCCGCATACATTGATCTTCATTAATTTTCTCAATATCCTCAACAATCTGGTCTTCTATATAGGCAGCAAATTAGGATACAATTGACACCAATGACAATAGGAATATGTTGACATCAATGACAACACTACTTAAGCACATATTTTCAACAATCTCCCCCTTTGTCATTGATGGCAACATATGATGTGAAAAACTAAATTCAACCATCAAGACAAGAATTTCTCCCCCTTTCTCTTCTCACTTTTACAAATACTTTCTTCACTGCTCCCCCTTTCATCAGCAACTAGTTTTTCACATGAACTTTTCTCCCCCTTTGACATCAATGGAAAAGGACACATATTTGCAATCTTTTCTCCCCCTTTTTGTTTCAGATTGATCTCCAAAATTTGCATACTAACTACTCCCCCTGAGTAGTATCTCCTTAATATCAATCTGGATCACAAGATATGACTGTGAATTCCACCGGACTGATGCACCTTAGTGCATCTTAGTTCTGATCAGGAGGGGTAATAACCCCTAACTTCTCTCTGAGATACTCAAAAGTATCCTTGGGAAGAGGCTTAGTGAAGATATCAGCAATTTGATCTTTTAAAGACACAAACTCCAACTTGACTTCATTCTCATTTACCTTCTCTCTCAAGAAATGAATCTTGATAGATATATGCAATGTCTTTGAATGCAACACTAGATTCTTTGAGATGCTTATCGCACTTGAATTATCACAGAAGATTGTGATTGGCTCCTCAAACACAATTCTGATGTCCTTCAACATTTGCTTCATCCACAGAACTTGAGTACAATTATTTGTTGCTGCTATATACTCTACCTCTGTAGTAGACAAATATATTGCCTCTTACTTTTTGCTCATCCAAGAGACTAATATTCTTGCCAAGAAGAATGCACCACCATTAGTACTTTTTCTCTCATCCAAATCTCCTACCCAATCAGGATCTGTATATGCATGAAGAGTGAAGTCATTGTCCTTTGAATACCACAATCCATAATCAATTGTCCCCTTGAGATATTTGAAAATTCTTTTGACTGCCACAACATGGGATTCTTTTAGATCAGCTTGAAATCTAGCAACAAGTCCAACTACATTCATAATGTCAGGTCTAGTCTAAGTCAAATAGAGCACTCCTCCAATCATTGATCTATACCTTTTCTAATTTGCCTTGGGGGAGTAATCATCCTTACTTAACTTGCATCTGGTTACCATAGGTGTACCTACTGGCTTTGAGTCTTCCATTCCTAACTTCTTCAACAATTATTTCACATACTTGGACTGAGATATGAAGATACCTTTATCTGACTAAACAATTTGTAGACCTAGGCAGAAATTCTTCTCACCAAACATTGACATCTCAAATTCACTTTTCATTTGATCAACAAATGCTTTGCACATACGTTCATTTCCACCAAAAATGATATCATCATCAAAGACCTCAACAATCAGGATGTCCTCATGATTAATCTTGAAGTAAAGATTACTATCAGCAGTACCTTTGCTAAATCCTATCTTAAGCAAATATTTATCCAATCTTGCATACCAGGCTCTTGGGGCTTGCTTGAGTCCATACAAAGCTTTTCTCAATCTATGGACCATATTTCTTTGATTAGACAACTAAAAACCTTTCGGTTGTTCAATGTAGACTTCTTCCTCCAACTCTCCATTCAGGAATGCTGATTTGACATCCATCTAATAAACTTTAAAATCTTTGAAAGCAACAAATGCAAGAAATAAGCTAACTGCTTCTATTCTTGCCACTGGAGCAAAAGTTTCTTCAAAATCAATTCCTTCCACTTGAGAATAGCCTTTGCATACCAATCTTGCTTTGTTTCTTACAAATTCACCATCTTCATTTAGTTTATTCTGGAAGACCCATTTGGTTCCAATCACATTTTCGTCCTCAGTTCTAGGAACAAGATCCCAAGTGTGGTTCTTTTCAATTTGCATCAATTGTTCTTCCATTGCTTTTACCTAGTTTTCATCACTGTAGGCTTCACTTACTAATTTAGGTTTAATCTTTGAAATCAAACAAATCTCCTCTTGATCTCCAAAATTTTTTCTCCTAGTTTGAACACCTTTACTCGTATCTCCTATTATTTGATCTTCAGGATAATTCAGTCTTACATACTTGGGAGTTTTGGGAATTGCTTGAACTTCTATTTCTTGAGCTTGTTCCTAAACATCTATATTATCCTCTTGAGTTCCTGGAGTTTCCAGATCAATCTGGATTTGAGTCTAGGATTGAACTTGCCTTCCTTGACTTGGATTTTCATCTTGATCATCTGAATCATATCTGTAAGACCTGGCATCTCCTTCTTTGCTGTCATCAACTCTGACATTAGTACTTTCAACAATCTTTTTCAACCTCTTGTTAAAGCACTGGTAAGCTTTGCTTTGAGTAGAGTATGTTACAAGTATGGGCCTAACCGGTGTTGTCATTGATGTCAACATACTCTTTTTGCATTGATGATAAGGATTGGATGAGCTGTATGCTGAGGATATTGAGAAAATTAGTCCTATCAAGAACAGAGAAGAATAGTGAAGACAGTGAGCTAAAGATCCTAGCTAAGATGAAGATCAGAGGATGCGCATCAAAGGGTTTGTAGATATGTGTCTTAAGATGATCCAGTAAAGATTTCAGAGATTCGCATTGAATATTGATTCATAATTGAAGAATTACTTCCGGATGATGATGTTCTTCCTAAGTCTGGTCGACCGGATGAGTTACACATCCTGCAGATGATCTTGAAGATCTTCTGTGAAGAATGGCGTGTTCCTAAAGGAAGATTGGAGTCTCAGATCTATGTGGCCGACAGTGTGTTGATCCACATGAAGTCTTTTTGTAATTAGTCATGTTGTATTTATGTATTTTCTCTGTAATATATGCCAACTTGGATGATTATCCCTAAGTTGATGTTTTGTATAAATAAGGAGTTGTAAAGTCATTTCAAAGGCATCTTGTGGAGATGAGAGTGTGGTAGAGAAGACTAGAGTGAAAGGTAGAGCAGAAGTATTGGGCTTAAATGGAACTGACTCAAGCATGGTGAAGATGATATTCTTCAGTTCAAGTATGTGATACTTATTATTCTATAGATAGTGTGTCTCCTATAGGAAATGGGCCTCTTGTGAGTAGTGTGCTTAGGTAGTGAGCCCTAATTGGCATGTGCCATTTTGTTTTTCCTATTCTTTTAACAGAGAATACAATTTTGGGTTAGTCACCCCATGGTTTTTCCCTTAACTAGGTTTTCCACATTAAAAATCTTGGTGTCATATGTGTTAATGTGCTTTTGCTCTTGAATTGTTGCATTATGTTTCCATGATTGATTTATTATTATGCTACTGAATTAAGAAAAGGATTTAAGTGATTAATTGGAAGAAAGTTTTGGACAACTAATTCACCCCCCCTCTCAATTGTTTGTCCTAAATATAACAATTGGTATCAGAGCTAAGTTCCTCTAAAAAGAGCTTAACCGCTTGAGGAGATCCAGGATGTCCTCCTACAAGAAGGATAGTTTGAGGTTTGATGGAACCAATTTCACTCTTTAGAAAAGTCACATGGAATGCCACTTGCAATGTATGGGAATGCAGTATTGGATCATGGCTTCAAAGAAGTATGTTCCTCCACAGAATGGTCCAAGTACCGTAGATGAAATCAGAGATACTGAAAACAATCTACGGACTAAAGAAGCTCTTCTAAGTGCCTTATCTGATTCAAGCTGACAAATGTTATTGATCTAAAAACTATATATGATATTGGCAAAAATTGGAACTTCTGCATGAAGGAGACAAGTATGTTAAATGTGCCAAGCTACAGAGTCTGAAAGGAAAATTCAAAAACCTGAAGATGAGAGAAGATAAAAATATCACTACATTTATGCCAAGAGTAAATGAGCTTGTTTGTGGCATTAGATGTGCTGGTGGAATCTTGGATGAAGATGAGATTGTTGCTAAAGTTCTAAAATCCCTTCCTGATTCTTACAAATACAAGGTTGCTGCTATTGAAGAATTCAGATCCTATTCAGGTATCTTAAGAGATCAATTGGTTGGTAAATTAGCTGCATTTGAATTGACCGAGTTTAGAGATGCCCCCCCAAGACTGAATCTGCATTCAAAGCTAGTGCCTTCATAAAAAGAAAACAAAAGTTTGATCTGGGAGAGAACTCTTCAAAGAAACTATCATGGTATGAAAAAGAAAGAAAAGACCTAAAAGAAGATGAAGCAGAAGCTGCTCAACTTGAAGGCCTTATTGTAAAAAGACTGCCAAAATGATCTAATAAGTATGAGGGGAAATTGCCTTTTAAATGTTTTAACTGCAATAAGATTGGTCATTTTGCCTCAAGGTGTCTGGAAAGATTTTCAAGGCCAAATCCTAACAGATCAAGGTTCCAAAAGAAATGTTACTATGTTCATGAAGATGATGATGATGGAGTAACATATGATGAATCAGTGACAGGAAACAAATCCAGAAGTGACTGGGTGTTTATTGCAATCAAGGAAGAAGATCCAATGCCCTTTGAATTTGTCAATCATAAAATTGTAGAAAGAGCTCTGGCTGCCCAAGTTGAAGAAAAGGATGATTGGGTCATTGATAGTGGATGCTCCCACCATATGATAGGTGACAAAAATAAGTTCATAGATTTGGAAAAGTATGAAGGAGGAGTGGTAAAATTTGGTGATAATTCGGCTAACAGAATCAGAGGTAGAGGAACTATTTCTTTTGATGGAAAGAACAAAACTAGCAATGTACTATATGTTGAAGGCCTGAAGCACAAGCTTCTTAGTGTTAGACAGTTGGTGGACAAAGGCTATGATCTCCAATTCAAAAATGGAAAATGCAAGATCTTTGAAAGTTTCAGAACAGAGATTGCATCCGATACTCAAACTAAAGGTAATATCTTCCACTTGGTTGGTACTGGTAAAAATTGCTTATTTGTTCAAATTGATCAGAGTTGGTTATGGCATAGGAGAATGTGTCATGTGAATTTTGATAATATCATCATGATAAGTGACACTCAGGCTATAAGAGATCTTCCAAGACTGGTGAAACCTACTAATAGTTTATGCAAAGAATGTCAGTTGGGTAAGCAGAGCAGAGTCACATTCAGAAGTAAGGAACAGTCTTCTACCAGATTATTGGACTTAGTTCATATTAATCTATGTGGTCCGGAAAGAATCAGGAGTGTGCAAAGTGATAGATACTTCATGTTATTAATTGATGACCACTCCCAGATGATGTGGGTGACTTTTCTTAAAGAGAAATTTGAGGCTCTTGAGAAATTCAAAATATTCAAGGCTATGGTAGAGAATGAAACTGGATTGAACATAAAATGTTTGAGGTCTAATAGAGGTGGAGAATTCACATCCGGTGAGTTCATAGAATTCTATGAGAAACATGGAATAAAAAGATAGTTGTCTGCTCCAAGGATGCCGCAGAAGAATGGAGTAGTGGAGAGAAACAACCGGACCATCTAGGAAGCATCTAGAACCATGATGATGGAAGCAATGTTCCTCAGATCTACTGGAGAGAAGTTGTAAGCACTGTAGTCTATAGTCTTAATTGAGTACAAATTAGAAGCAATACTGGTAAGACTCCTTATGAACTCTAGTTTGGCATCACTCCCACTATGAAGTATTTTAGAGTCTTTGGTAGCAAATGTTACATTAAAAGAGATGAAGATCTAGGCAAATTTGATGCTAGAAGTGATGAAGGAATATTCTTGGGTTATTCTACTCAAAGAAAACCATACTAGTGTTATAACAAGAGATTGAGAAAGATTATAGAAAGTACAAATGTGAAGGTTGATGAAGGTATTGAAAAACACTCAAGGTTTTATGAATATGGTGAAGATGATCAGAATGATGTTTTGATCCAAGGAGTCCAAGCCCCTTCTAAAATTTAGATTTAGACTGATCCAGTGAATCAGGAAGAAGAGATGAGTTTGAATGAACCTGTTCATGAAATAGAAGTGCAAGAATTTCCCAAAATTCCTAGGTATATAAGACTGAATCACTTTGAAGATCAAATCATAGGTGATAAAAGCAAAGGTGTTCAAATAAGAAGAAAGATTGCTCAAGACTTAGAAGAGTATTGTCTAATTTCAAAGATTGAACCTAAGTCAATAAATGAAGCATGCAATGATGAAAGCTAGACTAAAGCAATGGAGGAAGAGTTGATGCAAATTGAGAAAAATCACACTTGGGATCTTGTTCCTAGACCTAGAAACAAGAATGTGATTGGAACCAAATGGGTATTCTAGAATAAACTAAATGAAGATGGTGAAGTAGTCAGAAACAAAGCCAAATTGGTCTACAAGGGTTACTCTCAATTAGAAGGAGTTGATTTTGAAGAAACTTTTGCTCCGGTGGCAAGAATTGAAGCAGTTAAATTATTTCTAGCTTTTGCTGCCTTTAAAGACTTCAAAGTATATCAGATGGATGCCAAGTCTTCCTTCCTGAATGGAGACTTGGAAGAAGAAGTATACATTGAGCAACCTGATGGATTTCAATTGTCTGATCATGGTGATATGGTCTGCAAGTTGAAGAAAGTATTATATGGACTCAAGCAAGCCCCAAGAGCCTGGTATGAAAGATTAGATAAGCATCTTTTGAAGATTAGTTTCAACAAAGGTACTACTGACAATAATTTGTACTTCAAAATTGATCATGAAAATGTCTTGATTGTTGAAGTGTTTGTTGATGGTATCATTTTTGGAGGAAGAGCTAGTATGTGCAAAACTTTTGCAAATCAAATGAAAAGTGAATTTGAGATGTCCATATTTGGGGAAATGAATTTCTTCTTGGGTTTGCAAATCATTCGAACAAAGAAAGGAATCTTCATTAATGTGAAACAATTGTTGAAGAAATTTGGGATGGAAGACTCAAAACCAATGAGTACTCCCATGGCAACCAGATGTAAATTAAGCTAAGATGATGACTCTCCTAAGGCTGATTAGAAAATGTATAGGTCAATGATTAGAGGATTATTGTATCTCACTCAAACTAGACCTGACATTATGAATGTTGTTGGTCTTGTTTCTAGATTCCAAGCTGATCCTAGAGAATCTCATGTCATGGCAATCAAGAGGATTTTTAGATATCTACAAGGGATAGTTGAGTATGGTTTGTGGTATCCTAGAGATAATGATTTCTCTCTTCATGCATATACAGATGCGGATTCGGCAGTAGATGTGGATGACCAGAAGAGTACCAGTGGTGGAGCATTCTTTTTGGGGAAAAGATTGGTTTCTTGGCTGAGCAAGAAATAAGAGGCAATATCTCTGTCCACTGTAGAAGTAGAATATATTGCAGCAGCAAGTAGTTGCACTCAAGTATTGTGGATGAAGCAAATGCTAAGAGACATCAGAGTGGAGTATGAGGAACCTATCACAATCTTCTATGATAATTCAAGTGCAATAAATATATCAAAAAATCTAGTGTTGCATTCAAAGACTAAACATATATCCATCAAGTTTCACTTTTTGAGAGAGAAAGTGAACAAGAATGAAGTCAGATTGGAGTTTGTGCCTTCCAAAGATTAGATTGCAGATATTTTTACTAAACCTCTACCTAAGGAATCTTTTGAGTATCTAAGGAAGAAATTAGGGGTTATTACCCCTCCGGTTCTGAATTAAGGTGCACTGATGTGCATCAATTTGGTGGATCTCATAGTCATGTCTTATGGTCCAGATTGATGATGGAAAGCTTCTACTCAGGGGGAGCAGTTGGTATGATTCTGAAGTGATGCAAGTATGTGCCCTTTGCCATTGATGTCAAAGGGGGAGAGAAGACATGTGAAAAACAAAGTAGTTGCTGATCAAAGGGGGAGCAGTAAAGGAAGAGAAGACATGTGAATAGTTGTTGTTGATAGGGAGAGTTATGTAAGTAAGGCGAAGTTTTTGTCTTGATGGTTTTTCACATCATATGTTGCCATCAATGACAAAGGGGGAGATTGTTGCAAGTATGGGCCTAACCGGTGTTGTCATTGATGTCAACATACTCCTATTGTATTGATGATAAGGATTGGATGAGCTGTATGCTGAGGATATTGAGAAAATTAGTCCTATCAGGAACAAAGAAGAACAATGAAGACAATGAGGTAAAGATCCCAACTAAGATGAAGATTAGAGGATGCACATCAAAGGGTTTGTAGATATGTGTCTTAAGATGATCTAGTAAAGATTTCAGAGGTTCGCATTGAAGATTGAGCTCGTAATTAAAAAATTACTTCCATATGATGATGTTCTTCCTAAGTCTGGCCAACCAGATGAGTTACACATCATGCGAATGATCTTGAAGATGTTCTGTGAAGAATGGCGTGTTCCTAAAGGAAGATTGGAGTCTCAGATTTGTTTGGCTGACAGTGTGTTGATCCACGTGAAGTCTTTTTGTAATTAGTCAAGTTGTATTTATGTATTTGCTCTGTAATATATGCCAACTTGGATGATTATCCCTAAGTCAATGTCTTGTATAAATAAGGAGTTGTAAAGTCATTTCAAAGGCATCTTGTGGAGATGAGAGTGTGGTAGAGAAGACTAGAGTGAAAGGCAGAGCAGAAGTATTGGGCTTAAATGGAACTGACTCAAGCATGGTGAAGATGCTATTCTTCAGTTCAAGTATGTAATAATTATTATTCTGTAGACAATGTGTCTCTTGTAGGCAATGGGCCTCTTGTGAGAAGTGTGCTCAGGCAGTGAACCCTAATTGGCATGTACCATTTTGTTCTTCCTATTCTTTTAACAGAGAATACAATTTTGGGTTAGTCAGCCCGTGGTTTTTCCCTTAACCAGGTTTTCCATGTTAAAAATCTTGGTGTCATATGTGTTAATGTGTTTCTGCTCTTGAATTGTTGCATTATGTTTCCATGACTGATTTATTATTATGCTGCTGAATTAAGAAAAGGATTTAAGTGATTAATTGGAAGAAACTTTTGGACAACTGATTCACCCCCCCTCTCAGTGGTCTGTCCTAAATCTAACAGAGTAACCCAGAAAAATTTCTTCATCACTTCTTGCTTCAAACTTGCCTAGATCCTCATCTCTTTTCATATAGCACTTACTACCAAAAACTCTAAAATATATTACAGTAGGAGGATGACGAAACTAAAGTTCATAAGGAGTCTTACAAGAATTGCCTTTGATCTACACCTAGTTAAGAGTGTAGACAACAACACTCATAGCTTCTCGCTAATAATCATGTGGAACATTTGTTTCCATCATCATGGTGCTAACAACTTCTTGAATGGTCTAGTTCTTTCTTTCTACAACTCCATTTTGCTGAGGAGTCCTAGGAGTAGATAACTATCTTTTTATTCCATACCTTTCATAGAATATATCAAACTCACTAGAAGTAAACTCTCCACCTTTGTCAGATCTCATACACTTTATCTTCACACCAATCTCATTTTCCACCATAACTTTGAACACTTTGAATTTGTCAAGAGCTTTTAATTTTTCTTTTAAGAAAGTTACCCGCATCATCCAGGAGTAATCATCAATCAACAACATAAAAAATCTATCTCCTTACACACTCCTAATTCTAGTAGGACCACATAGATCAGTATGCACAAGTTCCAATCGCCCACTTGAAAATTGTTCTTTACTTTTTAATGATGTTTTGTTCTGTTTTCCCAATTGACATTCTCTACACATGCTATCAAGTTTCACAAGTCTTGGAAGATCTCTCACAGCCTAAGTAGAACTTATCTTGACAATGTTATCAAATATCACATGACACATTCTCCTATGCCACAACCAACTTTGATCTATCTGAGCAATCAAACAACTTTTACCAGAACTACTCAATTGAAAGATGTTACCTCTAATTTGTGTACCAAATGCAATTTTAGTACCAGATCTATCCAAGATTCTACATTTGCCATCCTTGAATCGAAGATCATAACCTTTGTAAACCAACTATCCAACACTGAGAAGATTATGCTTCAGCCCTTCCACATACAAAACATCATTAGTGTTATTCTTACCATCAAAAGAGATGGAACCTTTGCCATGGATTCTACCAGCTGAGTTATCTCCAAATTTTACAAGCCCACCTTCATATTTTTCAAGGCTTACAAACTTACTTTTATCACTAGTCATATGATGAGAACATCCACTATCAATCACCCATTCATCCTTTTCAACAACCTGAGTAGCTAATGCACTTTCCACATTTTTACAGCTAGCAAATTCAGTAGACACCAGATCTTTTTCTTTGATGGAAATGAACACCCAATCATTTTCAGTGGAACCTCCATGATCAGATTCATCATCTGTGACTCCTTCTCCAGCTTCTTAGACATAGTAACATTTCTTCTGACCTTTATATTTGTTAGGGTTTGGTTTTGAAAACCTCTCTAAACATCTTGAGGCAAAATGACCAATCTTATTACAAGTAAAACATTTGAGTGACAACTTTCCTTCATACTTATCGGATCCTCTTGGCATTCTTTTGGCAATAAGAACTTCAAGATTTGTAGTCTCAATTTGATCATCTTCAAGATCCTTCCTTGCCTTCACAATTCTATTTGGTCTTGCAGAAGAGCTTTCACCCGGATCATATCTTTGTTTTCCATATACACTGGCTTTAAATACATATTCAGACTTAGGAAGAGAATCACCAAACTCACTTAATTCAAAAGCTAAAATTTTGCCAACCAGCTGATCTCCTCTATAGAAGCAACCTTATGTTTGTATGAATTAGGTAAAGATCTGAGCACTTTTTCTACAATCTCTGATTCTTCCAAAGTTCCACCAACACACCTGATACCACACACAAGTTTATTTATCTTTTGCATGTAGATTGTGATGTTTTCATCTTCACGCATCCTCAGATTTTCAAATTTTCCTCTCAGACTTTATAGCTTGGCACATTTGACAAATTCATCACCTTCACACAGATTCTCCAACTTCTTCTATATTTCATGAGCAGTTTTTAGTCCAAAGACATTTGTCATTTCTGAATCAGACAGGGCACTCAACAAGGCTTCTTTAGCTCAAAAGTTATTTTCAACATCTTTGAGTTGATCTGGAGTCGAAGGACCTTTCTCCAGAGGTTTATACTCAACATTGCTTATCACCCAATAAGCATCGCCCATGCATTACAAATGACAATTCATGTGATTCTTCCAAATAGAATAATTTGTTCCATCAAATCTCAGACTATCCTTCTTGTAGGTCAACATCTTGGATCTCTTCAAGCAGTCAAGCTTCTATAAGAGGATCTGGCTCTGATACCAATTGTTGGAATTAGACTGGACAACTGAGAGGGGGGGTGAATCATTTGTCACAAAATAAACTTTTTTTGCTTTTAACCTTGTTTATTAACTTACTATCAAATTAATGATGTAAACATTAAAGCATGGATCAACAACATATGAGCAGAAATATAAGCAACACACTTGACACAGATTTTGACGTGGAAACCCGGTTAAGGGAAAAACCATGGTGGGGGTTAACCCACAAAGATTTGCACCCTATTAAAAGTACTTTAGGAAAAATAGAAGGCACATGCCTTCAGGCGCACTGCCCAGAGCTCACTACTCAAAAGAGAGGCTCACTACCTACATAATTTATTTTAGTACAGAAAGAATTAACTAAGAAATAGCATCTACTTCATGTCTAGTTTAGTTTCATTGAATGCTCACAAAACTTCTGCTCTACCCCAAATATTTCTTCTTTAACTCTTCATCAAAAAAACTCTTGTTCTTCTGCTTCTCCTCTATTCTGCTCTACCTTTTGATCCTTTCTTCAGATTATTCTATTTTCACATAAGGATGATTTTCCACAACTCATCAACAAGTATTTATACACTTCATCAATCTTGGAATGAACATCAAGGTCGGCACTACAAACATCTAACTTAATGCAAATCACTAAGTTGTCCACCAAACATAACTGGGACTCAAACTTCCTTGATCAACATGCCACACTTCAAAGAATTGCTCTTAGATCATCCACAACATGCTTGAATCATCCGGTCGGCCAAGACTGGGAAGAACAACAACACCAAGAAGAAAATCTACATTAACAAGCTCAAACTTCAATGCAGACCTCCAACATAGTAGTCACATGATCCAAAGACTTCCACAAGCACATTGAATTCAACAAAAACATCTGCACTCCTCTAAATCATCTAAATCACTTGCATCTTCCTTCGGAACCTCAAGAACACTATCTGCCATGACTGTCACATTAGAAAGATTGCTTGCGGACCTCCAAACCATGAACCACTTGAATGGATGATACATACTAACTTCCCAAACTTGCCTCCAGATCTACAAATCATCATTTGACATATCCGAAATAATCTGGACCTCTTTTCTGCCACTCTGTCTCTTCTGAATATTGCAGGAACCGGTTCTACTCAAATGGCCATAACTTCTTTAGATCTTAATGCGAACCTCTCAAATCTTAACTAGAGCTTCTTCAGACAAACCTCTACATAGCCATTTGGTCCACATACATTGATCTTCATTAATTTTCTCAATATCCTCAACAATCCGATCTTCTATATAGGCAGCAAATTAGGATACATTTGACACCAATGACAACAGGAATATGTTGACATCAATGACAACACTACTTAAGAACATATTTGCAATAGAGCCTGCAAAAGATCCTGAGATCAAGATATCTCAAATACAGAAGGTGCAAAGTCACCCCAAATTATTGTACAACATGACCAATTGGATATCCTTGTCAGCACAATTACAAGTCCTGAAGCAATAGACTTATCATATGTTGTAGGAGCAAGCACAGGACCAGATGAAGAGGTTGATTAGGATAAATCAGCCCAAAAAGAAAGGGTCCAGGATGTGGACATGGTAGAGGCTACTCATGAGGTCTAGATGGATAAAGGAAAAGAACCTACAAAGGGACCCATGGGAGAGATGCCTACAGACCAACAAGTTGAATCATTTGGGCAACAAGCTCAAACAAAAGGCAAGGATGACAATATGCTAGAGGCTATAAAGCATATAGGCAAACCTCATCCAGAGCTAAAGAAGACAATAAAAGAGCCTCCCCAAGATGAAAATGTACAACAATAGGATAAAGGGGAAGGTGATCAGGTTATGCAACAACAAGTGCATCAAGCAAAGGGGAAAACTAATAATGTCCCTAACCCAAAAGATGCACAAAAATATGAGAATCCAAAAGATACCCCACATGATCATGCAATGGATCATGATGAGGGGGATGGAGGAGTAAGGAATGATGCTCACATTGAGCAATCAGGTTACAAGGACCAGATACCCAGGTGCCAAGATGGATGATATCTGAGGTAACAAAGCCTCCTACTTCTACTAACATTACTCCTTTTGATTTCAAATCATTATTGTCTCTCAAGAATGTAAAGCCAAAGCGTTGAGCCAGGGCAGTGTCAACAATAAAGAGAGATCCAACTACTGGGAAGAGAATAGCCCAATTGGTTGTCCCCATAGTGGATAAAAATAAAGGAGAGATATCCGTAGGTGAATTCTAAAACACCACCATTGATCTTAGGCATGCTATAGTGGAGCAGGAGATAGAAGATCTCCAGGAGAGTACTAAGGTTGTAGTAGCTCGTATTAAGAAGACAAAGGCCAAGAATAAGGAATTGAAAGGGCAAATTGCCCAACTCCAACAATTCATTAAGGAGCTAGTTACCCCTAAGGTTCAAATAACAAATGCATCAGCTACTTTGGCATTAATTAGCTAGGAAGAGATAGTCAGTCTAGATGCATAAAAGCATCAAGATGAGGTCATGCAAAAGTGGTTTTCCACATTCCTTATAGAAGGAGAGGAGCTAATAAGAACATCTCTGTCCAATTGGAACATTCTGACTCAGTTGAAAGGAAAAGAAGAGTCTTTGAAGAGAGCATCTAGATCTAGGCTTAACTAGAGTGATCAGGACTTGAAAAGATTGAAGGGCATGAGGAAGATGGATGATCAAACGCTCCTTAAACACAAAATTTTGACAAGCTAGACACTTCCAAAGGTAAATATCTGGATCAAAGATTTAAAGTTTGAAGTGGATGTTTTGAAAGGATGCAGAACCAAAGCAGGGGATATAGAGTTGAAGGCTCACGACCTACTATCCGATGAAATGGCAATTTTAGAGGAGGTACTTGATAGTTTAGTGGTTGAAACTGAGACTTATGATGAACAAAAGTCTATCCAGGCATTCAAGGCTAGATTTAGCCCAGCAGTGCATGATCTGGTGCATCATTTTTCAGAGGCCACCATAGATGAGGTGATGGAATTAGGTGCTAAAATAAAGGCCTATAATGGGAATCTAGATGATAGAAAGGCTAAAAGGATATCTCTTAGTGAACAACTACAAATATAAGAATATGCCAGGGTGAGGGCTCAAGTATGGGATAAGACTGAGATACATACAACTATACAAGCATATGATTTTTACAAGAAGCTAGATACAACGATAGTTATCACTAAAGATTCCTCTATATAAGAGTGAGAATAGAATATTCCCAAAGATGTTGAGGCAAAGATATTGAGGAATATTCCTTTTGCCAATTATATACCACAGAGTGATTGCCAAAGAAGTGATCATGTGCCACAAACCTTGACCATTGTTTGTTCTTGGATGGATCCTAACCATTGGATCATTGTAACTAATCTAGACCTTATTCTATAAAAGAACCGTAATATTTCATTTGTAAATAAGAGATTGAATTGTTGAACTCATGAGCACTAAGTTTGTCATTTTGCAACTTTTGTGGCTTCTCAAGATTCTTTCTCAAGATCAATGTATATGTACACACTCTTTGCATACTTAATGAGAATGGAGTGACAAACTACTTCCGAATCATATATCTTGTGTAGTCTCATGTTAATTTCAGATGTGTAATGATGAATTGTTGCATTCTATTGAAGTGCATTCACTTTAATTGAATATTATCCTCAACTTTCCTTGAAGATTTACACTAACCATGTGGAATTGTGGAGCTCCTTGGTGAAGTATGGTTTAGTTTTGTTCCCTTTCATGACAGTATCAGAGTATGTATGTGGATCATTGATCAAAACTTATTAATTTTAGGATTTCATTCTCTAAACCTTATCTTTTGATGTTTCATTTAATAAATAGTCATAAATAACTACAAAGCATGATAAATCTTAAGCAAATATAGTAAGTATATGCTGAATTGATGCAAATAATGAAATATCCAAAGCATATTATAGTAGAAATTGCAAATCATAGTAAATATCATGCAAATAAAGGAAAATGTTAGTTAAATATATGCTTGTAGGCACAATCTTTGAACAAATTTAAGGTGCAGAAGTGAAAATTAGTTCAGATAGGGATAATATCAGAAGAACTAATCAAAGTTGGAAATATCTTCATAATTAGTTCAAATCAGGGATAGATTCAAGTGAATTACTCAAAGTTAGGATCAAATTTACACTCATTTGCATAAATCCTAACTAAATATTATAAGATTTGACATAATTGTTGAGAATATATGTAGGGAAGGCATAAATAATAGGATATTTGAAGAATATTGATGAACTTTGATGAAATGAAACAAAGCTTGTAAGGCCCCAACATGATTAACATCTTGAGACACATCAACCTTGAGTGACATTCAAACAGTCACTTGACCTAGCCATTGGAGACTTGGGATTATGAATTCTCTTACAATTCATCATATCTTTCAAATAAATAGAGGTTTGTTTGTGAACTTTTATTTCTATTTATGTGCATAACAACTACATCAACAATCCAAAATTTTCTACCAGACATACTCAATAACATTCTAATAGCCTTGGAAGATCTGATAGTTTCTCTCTAACCAAAATTTCCAAAGGATGAAGATGAGACCAATATCCCAGGACATTAAAAAGAAAGAGGCAAAGGAAGAGCACATCCCTAACTAGACCAAATCTTAGGTAGAGAAGTAGCATGAACAAGGAGTTAGTTCCAAATGTTGCACCATTGCTTCCAAAGACCCTCAAAAAAGGGTTATTGAAATAAAATATGAGCCACACATTCCTCGTTAGCACCACAGAGAACACATTTAGAAGGACCTTGGAAACCTCTCTTTCTTATATTATCCTAGGCGATACATTTATTTTAACAAAGTAGCTAAAGAGGGAAATACACTTATGCCAACAATAATTATTCTAGATCTTTTCCACCAAGGTAAATATCTATACCCACTATTTTCCTTTTCTAAGATCTAGTATTGATAAGAAATTGAATAAATCCCTTTAGGATCATACCCCTATGCAAGAACATCTACTTGGTCTAGAGAACAACATTGCCAATCTGCTAAGATAGAAGAAAGGGCGTCCCATGCATCTAGATCTCCCACAAAGGCCAACTACTTAGACCTTTCTAATGATAAATTCAAGATTACTGCACCAACAAAGAAGCCTTAAAGTCTAAAACTTTATACCAACCAACATCTAGAAACACCTTACTCAAAGGGAGGAGAAATGGGTAGAAGTTGATAATTAGGAGATGAATATCCCAAGAATCAATCCAAAAATAGTATTGTGGCCAAAATTAACAATCTAGAAAGGGGCCCATTTAACAAGAAAATCACCCTTCTTGATGGTATTCCAAACCATAGAGCCTTTTGTTGGAAAGAGACACTATGTGGCTTCATGAGTGTTGTCATTGATGGCAACAAAGTCCATCCCACACATCCGCAGGACATGGTGTGCCTATACCAGAAGTCAGATTGAAGAGTGTTGTGGTCCGGTAAGCAATAATAGAGCATGTGGCAAGGTCTGACAGTCAGGTTTAGATCTCTTAGAGCAAGTATCTCAGTAAATTTTAGATTTGGGAAAGTCAAGAGGAGTACCTTGACTAATAGATTCCAAGGATTGAGCCTTCGGTGAAGAACGAGTGAAGAGATATGAGCACCTAAGCATTGGGTCCCTGTTTGGTAGAGTAGACAAAGGAAGAACTGACCGACAGAGCATCAGACTTTAATCTGGATGAGATGTTGATGATGATTAAGCTTCTTGAGGTATCATTCATGATTGGCCAACATGATTAATGACTTCTATAAGCATCTCCTTGATACGCATCACTTGGTAAGCAAGGATTCAGCTGACAGATCAGAGTTTAGGAAAATATTGAATATTCCAGATGCTGACTAGAAAGGTGTTGAAATCATTGGTGTGGATATATATACCAGATGGATTTAGATGTGAAGGAGTGTGTGGTGTGTTGGATTGTGCAAAGAAAATCAGAAAGTAGTGTGGAAGCAATAATACAGATCTAGAATGTGATAGGACATCAACACCTAAGAAGTGAAAGAATAAAGTGCAGCAGATTAGTATATTGGGCTTAACTGGAACTGAACTTCAACATGTGTGGATGCTTCTCATCAGTTCAGGTATCTTGTTACCTTCTTTACTTCTTGTAGATAGTGAGTCTCTTGTAGGCAGTGAGCCTCTTGTGAGCAGTGTGCTCAGGCAGTGAGCCCTAATTGGCAAGTGCCATTTTGTATCATCTTATTCTTTTAACAGAGAATACAATCTTGGGTTAGTCACCCCGTGGTTTTTCCCCTAACAGGGTTTTCCATGTTAAAATCATTGTGTCATGTGTATTGATGTTATTTCTACTTCATGGTTATATTTGCTAATATGATTTGATGCTGCATTAATTGTTAAGGAAGATCAGAAAATTGTAGTAATTAAGATAATTGATTCACCCCCCCTCTCAGTTATCAACAATTGGTATCAGAGCTAAGTTCCTCTAAACAGAGCCTAACAACTTGAGGAAGATCTGAGAATCTTAATGGATATGTATGGTATGAGGGAACAACTTTAGTCTACCCTAGATGATCTTGAGTAATCTCATTCCGAAGTCAACAACTTGAAGGAAAGACTCAAACAGGCTGATGATTTCATAAATGAGCTAAAAGAGAAACTGAGTATCTCTATGAAAAAGAGAAAGGAACTACTTCAACAATTGGCAAGTCAAGGTGAAGCCAATGATACAAATGAAGATCTGAAGGACAAAACCAAGTTATGTGAAAAGTTATCAAAAGAGGTCATTATGGTAAGACATGAAATGGAATCAAGAGTTATGAAATTCACTCAAGAAATTGAAGAGAAAAGAAAAAATGAAGATGATCTAAGAAAATCTCTCAAGGAGAAGTCAGAAGACTGCCACAAAATGGATAGAATAATCAGGCATCTAGAATCTGATCTTGAAGAAGCTAGAGACAATGAAGAACAACTTGAGAATTAGATTGACACTCGTAAAAGGGAGCTTCAAACAATAAATGAATACAAAGAGAAATTCAAGATAAGCTCTGCTCAACTTGAAGTTCTTCTTCAAAGCCAAAAGAGGGTAGATGACAAGCAAGGCTTGGGGTATGAAAAAGGTGAAAGCTCCGGATCTGGTCAAAAGAACTCCAGATCAGAAAATCCAAGAAACAGGCCTAGAAGACCTTCGGTAAGGCAACCAAATGCTCAAAGATATCCATATTTCAATGGATACTGCCACAACTACAATAACTTTGGTCATAAAGTAAATCAGTGCAGAAGAAGAATGAATCAAACTAATTCATCCTTCTTCAGACAGTATTTCAATTGCAAAAGGTATGGTCACAAATGTCATGAGTGTAGAAACATGCAAATGAACAATTCATTCAATGGTAGATGCTTTGCATGCAATAGAATGGGACATTTGGCTAATCAATGTAGATTAAGAGGATATCAGTCAAATATGCAAAGAAATGTTGTTTGCTACAATTGTAATAGATTCAGTCATATTGCCAAATTCTATAGAAGTAAGAATCGAGACAAAAGGGGTCCAGTATAGCATAATCATAACCAAGACAAAGGAAAAGGAAAAGTGAACGCGGATGAAATTCAAAGGGAGATGAATACGATTTGGGTGAAGAGAAGCACAGAGAATTTTGGGATGGATCCGCACCAAAATTTGGTGCTAATAATCCTTCTAGAAATTGAATAGATGAGCTCTAGCTCAGGGGGAGTCACTAAGGAAAACAAATTCCCCCAGCCAGTCAATTGGTGCCTAAATTGGCACATGGGAAGTTGCGGATTAAAGGATTCTTAAAGAAACATCTAAAGTAGGTTTGGTAAAGATATGAAAGATCCGCAAGAAGGTTTGAAGAGTCTAATCTTCTAAGATAGATCTGGTTTGACTATCATCCGGTAAAAGCAGGTTTCTCATAGTTAGAACCGAATTGATTCAAAATTGAGGAATCTTGATCTGTGGATAGATCAAATGATTATGGAAAGGAAAATAGATTGTCATTATTCACTGAGAATAACTCTAAGTGTATCTCAGTGATCCAGAAAAGATCTATCTCAGATTAAGAAGAACACGGCAACTAGAATGACTTAAGTTGCGCATTTATTTCAATGTGGAATTAGGGTTTGCTCAGAAATAAAAGGGTTCATTTGCTTGACATTTGTACATTTGCATTTGAGAAGAAGAAGAAAAAGAGCTCTACAAACAAATTGTCTCAAGTCTCTCAAAGATCAAACACAGAAGTCAACTCTTCCAGCAATCCGATCCAGCTCATTCTGTGAAACCTAGAAGCGTAAAAAGGTATTTTATGCTCTTGATCAAACTCTCTCTGAATCGTTAAGATGTCTACTCTGAATGTTGTGAAAATTTCTGATAGCCCGCACCCTAAATTTAAGAAACATCCCTACAAATATCTAGAAGTGGATCCCTTAGGTGCATTTTCAAACATTTTGTATGGGGTTTTGCATGTTGAAGACGTTAGGGCATACATTCATGTGAATATTGAGGAATTCAGAGACTATAAACTAATGGACATCTATCATAAACAATTAATAGATGATTCTTTTGAACTCAAACCTTAGTATAAGGCTATCTGAGATAAACATTTTACACAGTGCATTCATTTCCCCTATTTTGTAGAAGATGAATGGGTCCGATATGTTCTAAGTAGAATGCATGATAACTTTATATGGTTGATGAGGCCATTCAAGATAACCAAGGATGCCATTAGGGCAGTTACCAGATTGCACTCATTTGGTGGGATACCTGCTCTCAAATCTATTAAGAATCAGATAGTGAGTGATGCAACTGGATCAAAATTTGACAAGAGAGCCATGACAATTGAAGATATCACTGATCTGGATATCAAATTTGTATCCATGATAATTGGTTACAAGATATATCACTCCAGCAGGGAAAATTCAGTACCTAGAACTGCAATTTACATAGCCTATCAGATGCTAAAAGAAAATGCTGACTATGATCTTTGTGAACTTCTTCTAAACCAACTATTGGAGAACCTACAAAAGATCAAAAAGGACAAGAAGAATTCATTCAAGTATGGTGGGCTGATATTATGTTTGTTCTTTTACTTCATGAATGAGCTTCCTAGATCTAGTGGTTGGGTTTGGTAGAATGATATACTAGTAGCCATTCAAATCAGAGACTATATACATGGGCTTGGTGATTCCAAGGCACAAAATATAGCACTCTAGGGCTATTTCAAGAACTTTCAAAGTATGATGCAAGAAAGAGAGAGAATTCCCCAATCTCTAGTTGAAAAATATAAGGATACATTATGCTTCATGGTAGAAACTGATCAATGCCTAATGGAGGCAGTGGAGCCAAGAATAGTGTGGATCATGCCAATGGGGTATGAAGTAGATGAGAAAATTGTTGAACTACATGTTCAACACATGCTTACTCAACCCAAGGATCCTAAGGCAGAAAGGTTTGGAACCTTTGAAGAGTTGAGTGTGAAGATCCATGTGGAACTAAGACAACTATAGATGAAGAGAAAAGTGAGAAAAGAAGTAGAGAATGTTTCCAAAAGGTATGGCATCTCAAAAGAGGCACTTGATGCAAATAGAGAAAAGATGGAAAGGGCAGAAAAAGAAAAGGAAGAGGTAGAAAAATGAAGTGCTCTGGTAGAAGCCCCCTCCTGGACTAGATCCTCTAAGAGCTTTGCATCTGCCGTTGCTAAGAGCTCAAAGGCATCAAAACTGGAAGCAAAATCATATGGTAAAGGAGAAAAGAGAACAAAGACAAAGGTAACAAGGTCTTACATCAGTCAGAAGGATGATGAAGAGACATAATTAGATGAAGAGATCAAGAAGATGAAGAAGAAGAAGAAGAAAGTATCTGGTGAAGATAAGGAGGCAGAGGTAGAAGAGTTTGTTGAAAGGCCCACTCTATCCTTAGATGATGTAGTCAAAGCAGTTACTATGGATGGGAACCTGCAACCAATAACAAAATTCTATGATGCGTATAATGATGCAGATAAAAAGATCTTGGAGGAAGCCACAATTAAGTACTTGAACATATACAATAAAGCATTTATTGAAATAATTTCTCTAATTCCCAAAAGTTTAGAGAAGGAACTTGAAATGACAAAGGAAAATGCCAAGGCTAAGGACTTAGAGATTAGAGAATATATAGCTATTCAACTCTATCCTTCAGTTACTCTGAAACAAATGGATATGATCTTCAAAGATTGCAAGGATGAGTTTCAGAGTAAGGCTAGAATGAATCAACTCATGCTTGGAGAAACTAATAAAGTGGCAAAAGAAACAGAAGAAATCCTTCTGGAATGCCTATAAAAGATTCAATATTCCTATTATAGAAGACTTAGGTGATGATCCCTTGGCCATGGATGACAAAGAAGAATCTACTGAGACTGTAGTAGAAGAGGCAAAAGAGACAGGTGAAGAGAAAGATAAGGACTTAGATTCCTCTAGTTCAGAAGAGGAAGTCCATGAAGAAGTAAACATCTCTCCTCCAGTTTCCCCTGCAGACTCTGGATCTAAAGGAGAAGAAAGAATAAAGAAGAAAACTAGTCAAGGAGAAGAAGTACAAGAAAAAGAAAAAGGTCAAACAGAGAAAACCTCAGATGACAGTGCTAAGGCTGCAGAAGGAGAGAAAACCATGTCACCGACAAGAGACATAGCAGAAGCAGTCGAAGAATTCTTAACCAAAGAGATGATGGAATTTGATGAACTAGAACTTATTCAAGGACCGTTCAATTTTGACTCCCTCTCCCCGGTTCAAGCCATGAAGCTAGCATCCTTTACTTCAGCAAAGGCAGAAGAAAAACTTCTGAAGTCTCACATGGAAGACTTCAAGCTCATAGAAACTGCATCTAGTGTACTGGAGAAGATCATGCCATCCTTCCAAAAGGATCCCTTGGTCTCCACATCTGGTAATCTAAAGTCTCTTGTAAATTCTGTTCATACACATTTTGATTCCTTACAGAAGTCAGCAGAAGAAAAGGTCCAGAAGGAGTTTTTGGAAAAGAGATTCTCTGAAGTGCAGGATCTAATAACAAATGATAGGAGAGTTATGGATATTGGGATAAAGAGCTTGGAAAATGCTCTTAAAGATGGTAGAAATTTGTATAAATTTTGTTTATCCTAGCCCATAGTGACCAAAGATATTGAGAAGAAAGTAAAAGAGCAAGAGGATAAACTGCTAAGTTTGTCTCAAAGTTTTGATCCTCTCTCCTCTTCCATAGTAAATCAAGAGTGTCAAACTATTGCAGTCACAAATGCAATAAAGAAATTTGAGAAGGAAAGGAAGAACATAATAAGCTGGATGGGTGAACTTAGAGGGATCATTATCCCTAAGTTAGAGGCTATGCATGAAGCTCTAACTGATGCTCAGGCCACAACCTAGACTAGTGATCCGACAGATCTCAAGAAGGTAGAAGCTTTGCATTCCTATTGAGTGGTCACATCTCAATTTTAGACAAGATGAAGCAGAGTTGGGTGACAGAAGTTGTACAGTTGAAGAATACTTTTGCAGATATACTTAAGTATATGTAAGTACTTGTTTATATACTTATGCGGCTAAGTATAGTTGGATTTTTGGAAATTTTGGTGTGAGGATCCTACCCTTTGCCATTGATGTCAAAGGGGGAGTGAGGAGCAGTGAAAAATGAGGTATCTACCTAAGGGGGAGCTCTAGTAAAGTGTAAATTAGAACAGAGCATCAGCCAAGGGGGAGTGTAGTGTGACACTTAGTCATTTTTCACTAAGTGTTGCCATCAATGCCAAAGGGGGAGATTGTTGGAAAGAGACACTATGTGGCTTCATGAGTGTTGTCATTGATGGCAACAAAGTCCATCCCACACATCCGCAGGACATGGTGTGCCTATACTGGAAGTCAGATTGAAGAGTGTTGTGGTCCGGTAAGCAAGAACAGAGCATGTGGCAAGGTCTGACAGTCAAGTCCGGATCTCTCAAAGGAAGTATCTTAGTAAAGTGCAGATTTGGAGAAGTCAAGAGGAGTACCTTGACTGATAGATTCCAAGGATGGAGCCTCCGGTGAAGAAAGAGTGAAGAGATATGAGTACCTAAACATTGGGTCCCTATTTGGCAAAGTAGACAGAGGAAGAACTGACCGACAGAGCATCAAACTTTAATCCGGATGAGATGTTGATGATGATTAAGCTTCTTGAGGTATCATTCATGATTGGTTGACATGATTGATGACTTCTATAAGAATCTCCTTGATACACATCACTTGGTAAGCAAGGATTCAGCCGACAGATCAGAGTTTAAGAAAATATTGACTCTTCCGGATGCCAACTAGAAAGGTGTTGAAATCATTGGTGCGGATATATATACCAGATGGATTTAGATGTGAAGGAGTGTGTGGTGCGTTGGATTGTGTCAAGAAAAGAAGAAAGTAGTGTGGAAGCAATAATATAGGTCTGGAATGTGATAGGACAACAACACCTAAGAAGTGAAAGAATGAAGTGCAATAGATCAGTATATTGGGCTTAACCGGAACTAAACTTCATCATGTGTGGATGCTTCTCATCAGTTCAAGTATCTTTTTACCTTCTTTACTTCTTGTAGACAATGAGTCTCTTGTAGGCAGTGAGCCCTAATTGGCAAGTGCCATTTTGTATCATCTTATTCTTTTAACAGAGAATACAATCTTAGGTTCGTCACCCCATTGTTTTTCCCCTAATAGGGTTTTCCATGTTAAAATCATTGTGTCATGTGTATTGATGTTATTTCTACTTCATGGTTATATTTGCTAATATGATTTGATGTTGCATTAATTGTTAAGGAAGATCAAAAAATTGTAGTAATTAAGATAACTGATTCACCCCCTGCTCTTAGTTATCAACACCTTTCCCATCCAAATCCATTCTCAAAACCTCATAAAAAAATAACACCACATAAATATTTGTAACTAAGAAGTTTAGCCCAAGGCTAATTCTGTTGCTTACACCATCTCTAGTATAGTTTAGTAACTAAGGCTTGACTATTAAACTCATATTTCCTAAGACCAAGACCACCATTGTTATTAGGCCTACAAAATTGGTCCCAACTAATAAGATTCCATTTTTGGGAATCTAGATTCCCTTCCGAAAGAAATTTTCTAAAAAGAGAATTAAACTCCTTAAAGACATTTTAGGCATAGAAAGAACCAAAAATTTGAAGATAGGAAGAGAATGTAGCATTAATTTTAATAGGATAAGATGCCCTGCAAATGAAAACCATTAGAAAGTCTATTGATTAACCTACATTTTGATTTCGTTAAGAATCCTCTTCCACTAAAGCTAATTGGGAAGACCAACCAACAAGGGAACACCAAGATAGTTGAAGGGAAGTTGTCCTATTTTGAAATGTAAAATAAGAGAAATTCCTTTTTGAATATCCAAAGGAGTATTAAAGAAAACATATCTGACTTATCCTCAATAATATACTAGCTAGAAGCTATCAAATACATATCCAAAGTACTCCTAAAGTTAATAGCAGGCCTCCTGAATTTTAGTAGCACCCATCAAAGGAGTCTCATTGACAAATTGAAGATGAGAAGGAGAATCAAGACCCTTAGCCACTATCCAAGCCTAAATTCTACTATTAACTCTCTAACGGTTAAGAAACCTTCCCAAACCTTTAGTCATAAGAATGAAAAGATAAGGGGAGAGAGGATCACCTTTCCTCTGTTGGCAACATAGTCAAGAGACACTGCTGATATGATGTTGTCATTGATGGCAACAACTAACATGTTTGGAGACAACTCCCGAGACAAAGGTGTGTACAATATTTTGGTCCAGAAAGATTAATTTAGCCAAACTGACTAAGTATTGACAACACATTGAGACAGTGACAGTAATTTAGTTGGTACTCCTCTACAATTGAAGATCTTGTCATGCGGTTCTGTTATGTTACTCTCAACTATCTGGTGAAGTCATGATTCAGTGTTCAAGTCCTAATTTCCTCCGGAAGTCATATGGTGAAATGTCCAAGTCTGAGTGAACAGAGTTAAGTTGGAAATAATAAAGAGTACTTGAGTAACTTGGTCTACATTCCTCCGCTGTTGCATAATTTGTCTTGCGGTTCTAAGGAAAAAATGATACCTATATATAGCTTATAAACTTCTGTTGATCACATTTTACAAGGTGTTCTTTATCGGCTTTTAGTTTGACAATATTTCTCTAAGACAGAACAACAGTTTTGAGATCCGCATTTAACTGGAGTTGAATGTTATGTTCTAAAGTTCTAAAGGTATGATAAGGGAGAAGTAATGAATCATTAACAAGGATTTTATCTGAGTTTCATAATGATCGCATTTGAAGCTATGGGCCGATAGATAAAGCAACTAAGTATGTTCTTAAGATTAAGGTCGACACATGAGGTAAATCAATATGCGGCGAAGGTATAAGATTAGAATCATCAAACCAAGTGGTAAAACAATAGTTCTAGACTCATATGAAGAGTCTTTCTTGCTTGATTGGGTCCGTATTGTTGTTTGGACACAATAATAGGCTGACAAGGTATAACTTGAACATACAAGCTTTATCTTTTGCATGCCGACCTAGAGTGAGAAAATTCTTGATGCAGATATATATACTTGATAGATTTCATCTTTGGAGGGATGGATATGTGTGAACATAGTGCGAATTCAATGTGTGTATGATCTAAGGAAGTTTTGTGACTAGAAAAGGATATTAAGGGTGGAAGAGCAGAGTATATGTGAAGTAGAGAAAAAAAAGCAAGGCGTATATTATGAAGACATTTGAGTCTGTATATTGAGCTATTAATGGAACTACACTTCAACATTCTATAGATGCATTTGCAGCCGTCGCCTCTTGGAAGTGAGCCAATCCTTCTTCTATCTTCTCTTCTATTTTCTTGGTAGTGAGCCTATTGCAGTGAGCACTTCTTTGGATAGTGAGTCCTTGGGTAGTGAGCCTTTATGTTATTTGGTATTCTTATCATAATATATTGTAAGCTAACACTCACTGTTGTTTTTTTCCTTTTTGGGTTTTCTATGTAAAAATGGTGTCTATGTGTTATGACTTTGTGGTTGATGTTCTTATGCTTATTTTGCTTTCATATTATTGAATGTGGTAAATGGATTAAGTATGTGAAAGAAAAGTTTTACAGAATACTGATTCACCCCCCCTCTCAGTATTCTTTGTGATCAACAATTGGTATCAGAGCAAGGTTCCTTGGAGAAAGTTTAACTTAAGGAAGATCTTGGGAAGTGAACTCATGGCATCCAGAAGGCTTCTTGTCTCTCTCGAAGCTATTCATCCAAGTAGTATCAAAATTAGAAACTGCACATATGAGAGCAATAATGAATTGGAAGTTGCTCTTGAAGATCTTGAAAAGTCTGAAGCAAAAGTCAGGGATCTAAAGGTGAATGTTCAAGAAGCTGATGAATGCATTCTAAAGCTAAGGGAGAAAGTCAAGAAGTTCAAAGAAAAGAGCAAGGAGCTAAGTGAAAAATTGAATGAAACAAATGAAACCGTAAACAATTTAACATTGGAAATTAAAGAGAAAGAGGAGATTAAAAAGCATCTGAATAAAGTTGTAAAGAATAAGTCTAAGGAATGTGAAAAATTGGCTAAAGATGTTTTTCTTTTGAAATATGATTTGGAAGCAGCTAATAGCTATAAAGAAAAATTGAAAATAAGCTCTACAAAGCTTGAGGAGTTGACTGAAAGTTAGAAGAGTTCAGATGACAAGAAAGGTTTGGGATTTGAAAAAGGAGAGAGCTCTAAATCAGGTCAATAAAACATTGAGATGAGGAAAAGCAAAGGCAACCATTTCAAGAATTAGAGAAGAAGACCGAGACCTTCGATCAGGTAGCCAAATGCTCAAAGGTACCCATCTTTCAATGGCTATTGTTTTAATTGCAATAAGTTTGGTTATAAGGCTACTTAGTGCAGGAGTAGAATGAATCAAAATATTCCATCATTCTCTGGTCAATGTTTTAATTGCAAGAAAATTGGTCATAGATCAAATGAATGCAGAAGTCTGGTAAGGAATGGTTTTAACAATGCAAGGAATACTCAATCCTTTAATGGAAAGTACTTTGCATGCAATAGATTTAGGCATATGGCTAACCAATGTAGATCAAGAATGAATCCAATCAATAGAAGGAATTAGGGATAGAGAAATGTGGTATGCTACAATTGCAATAAGTTTGGACATGTTGCAAAATTATGCAAAAGCAAGAATGAGAAAAGAGACTATCCTATAGAGAAGAGGAAAATAGAGCAGAGAGAAGATAAAGGTAAGAACAAGATTGATCCAGTGGAAATCTAGAAGGTAATGAACAAGGTCTGGATTAAGAAATATGTTAATGAAGTTAGGGATGGATTTGCACCTGCCTCTGGTGTAGATACTTCCTCTGGGAAGTAAATTTGGAGCTCTATCTTAGGGGGAGCTGTATTGAAAATCCAAATCCCCTAGACAAATAGTCAATGTTGGGATCTGACATGAAGACATGATGAAAAGTTTTATATGATAGATCTATTGAAAGAAATTCTAGTAGAAAAAGTTCAAGTGTAGATCATTGCGAAGCAATCCTAATCGACTGTATTCTACAGTGAAGAGTTTTGACAGCTTTTTGAGAATAAGCATTTATGATGACTAGGTTATCTTAATAGAGGTTAAAAAGGAGCTCATTTGACAAAGAATTCACTTTGCATTCAAGCTATCAAGAGTCCAAGGAGAGTTGTGTTGGATTCAGGGCAGACAACTAAGAGGGGGGTGAATTAGTTGTCCAAAGCTTTCTTCCAATTTAAATACTTAAATCCACTTTGTAATTAATCAGTATAATAATAATTCAATCATGGAAACACAATGGATTTAACCAAGAGAAGAAACACATTAACACATACGACACCAAGATTTTGATGTGGAAAACCTAGTTAAGGGAAAAACCACGGGGTGATTAACCCAAGATTGTATTCTCTATTAGAAGAATAGAAAGAACAAAATGGCACATGCCAATTAGGGCTCACTACCTGAGCACACTACTCACAAGAGGCTCACTACCTACAAGATACACGCTATCTACAAAATAATAAGTATCACATACATGAACTGGAGAATAGCATCTTCACCATGCTTGAATCAGTTCCATTTAAGCCCAATACTTCTTCTCTGCCTTTCACTCTCCTCCTCGCTACCACACACTCATCTCCACTAGATATGACTTCACAATTCCTTATTTATAAAAGACATCAACTTAGGAATAATCATCTAAGTCAAAAAACATCTACAAGTACATCTGTAGGATGTGTAACTCATCCGATCGGCCAATCTTAGGAAGAACACCTTCATCTGGAAGTAATTCTTCAAATGTGAGCTTAAACTCCAATGTGGACCACCAATACAAACTAGACATGATCCAAAGACCTCCACAAGCTTGCCTGAATCACCAAGAACATCCACACTTCATATGCTTACTGAAATCCTTCTCTCCTCCATCTGGAACCTCAAGAACACAGTCTATCATCACTGTCACAAAGGAATAGATGCTTGCAGACCTCCAAACCACAAACCAATTGAGTTGACACATCAAAAGGACTTCCTAAACACTCCACCAAATCCTTAGAATAGGATAATGCATTTTTGGATCTCATCGGACCTATCTTTATCACTCTGTCACCTTTGAACACCTACCGGAACTAGTTTTACTTGAGCAGCCACAACTTCTTCAGATCTTCATATGGACCTCTAAAATCTTTACTAGATCATCTTAAGACACATATCTACAAACCCTTTAAACCGCATCCTTTGATCCTCATCTTATCTTGGACTTTTACCTTACTATCTTCACTATTCTTCACTATTCCTAATATGACTAATTTTCTTAATATCCTCAGCAAATAGTTCATCCAATCCTAATCAATAATGTAACAAGAGTATGTTGACATTAATGACAATAGCGGTTAGGCCCATACTTGCAACAATCTCCCCCTTTGTCATTGATGGCAACATATGATGTAAAAAACTGTTTTGACCATCAAGACAAGAACTTCTCCTTACTATCACAACTCCCCCTATTAGCAACAACCATTCACATGTCTTCTCTTTCTTTCCTGCTCCCCCTTTGATTAGAAACCACTTTTTTTTCACATGTCTTCTCTCCCCCTTTGATATCAATGGCAAAGGGCACATATTTGTAACTTTACCACTTTAGACTCATACCAGCTGCTCCCCCTGAGTAGCAGCTTCCCATCATCAATCTGGACTACAAGTTATGACTGTGATATCCACCAGACTGATGCACATCAGTGCACCTTAGTTCATCATCGGAGGGGTAATAACCCCTAACTTCTCCCCATGATACTCAAAAGAGTCCTTAGGTAGAGGTTTAGTAAAGATATCTACAACCTGATCCATGGAAGGCACAAACTCCAATCTGACTTCATTCTTGTTCACTTGCTCTCTCAGAAAGTGAAACTTGATGGATATATGTTTGGTCTTTGAATGCAACACTGGATTCTTTGAAATATTTATTGCACTTGAATTATCATAGAAGATTATGATAGGCTCATCATACTCCACTCTTATGTCTCTTAGCATTTGCTTCATCCACAAAAATTGAGTGCAACTACTTGCTGCTGCAATATATTCTGCTTCTGCAGTGGACAGAGATATTGCCTCTTGTTTCTTGTTTATCCAAGAAATCAATCTCTTCCCCAAGAAGAATGCTCCACCACTGGTACTCTTCTAGTCATCCACATCTCCTACCCAATCTGCATCTGTATATGCATGAAGAGAGAAGTTATGATCTCTGGGATACCACAAACCATACTCAACTGTCCCTTTTAGATATCTAAAAATCCTCTTGATTGCCATGACATGAGATTCTCTAGGATCAGCTTGGAATCTAGCAAGAAGACCAACAACATTCATAATGTCAGGTCTAGTTTGAGTGAGATACAACAATCCTCCAATCATTGACCTATACTTTTTCTGATCTGACTTGGGAGAGTCATCATCTTTGTGCAACTTGCATCCGGTTGCCATGGGAGTATTCATTGGCTTTGAGTCTTCCATCCCAAATTTCTTCAACAATTCTTTCACATATTTGGTCTAAGAAATGAAGATTCCTTTCTTTGTTTGAGTGATTTGTAGACCCAAGTAGAAATTCATTTCCCCAAGCATGGACATCTCAAATTCACTTTTCATTTGATTTGTAAAGGTTTTACACATACTATCTCTTCCTCCAAATATGATATCATCAACAAACACTTCAACAATCAAGATATTTTCATGATCAATTTTGAAATACAAATTACTGTCAGCAGTACCTTTGTTGAAACCAATCTTCAAAAGATGTTTATCTAATCTTTCATACCAGGCCCTTGGGGCTTGCTTTAGTCCATACAATGCTTTCTTCAATTTGCAGACCATATCACCATGATCAGATAACTGAAATCCATCTGGTTGCTCAATGTATACTTCTTCTAAGTCACCATTTAGGAAGGCAAACTTGACGTCCATCTGATATACTTTGAAATCCTTGAAGGCAGCAAAAGCAAGAAATAGTCTGACTACTTCAATTCTTGTGACCGGAGCAAAAGTTTCTTCAAAATCAACTCCTATTTGAGAATAACCCTTACAGACCAATTTGGCTTTATTCCTAATTACATCACCAACTTCATTTAGTTTGTTCCAGAAGACCCATTTGGTTCCAATCACATTCTTGCTTCTAGGTCTGAGAACAAGATCCCAAGTGTGATTTTTCTCAATTTGCATCAGTTCTTCTTTCATTGCTTTAGTCCAGTTTTCATCATTGCAAGCTTCATTCACTGTCTTAGGTTCAATCTTTGAAATCAGACAATACTCTTCTGAATCTTGGGCAATCCTTCTTCTTGTTTGTACACCTTTGCTTTTATCACCTATGATCTGATCTTCAGAGTGGTTCAGTCTTACATACCTGGGAACTTTGGGAGTTTCTTGCACTTCTGATTCTTGATCAGGCTCATTAAAAGTCATCTCTTCTTCCTGATTTACCAGATCAACTTGAATCTAAATTTTAGAAGGGGCTTGGGCTCCTTGAATCATAACACCATTCTGATCATCTTCATCATATTCATAAAACCTTGAGGGTCTTTCAATTCCTTCATCAACCTTCACATTCGTACTTTCTATAATATTTCTCAGTCTCTTGTTATAACACTGGTATGCTTTGCTTTGAGTAGAGTAACCCAAGAATATTCCTTCATCACTTCTAGCATCAAACTTGCTTAGATCTTCATCTCTTTTAATGTAACACTTGCTAGCAAAGACTCTGAAATACCTTATAGTAGGAGTGATGCCAAACCAAAGTTCATAAGGAGTCTTACCAGTATTGCTTCTGATTTGTACTCAATTGAGAGTATAGACTGCAGTGCTGACAGCTTCTCTCCAATAGATCTGAGGAACATTTTCTTCCATCATCATGGTTCTAGATGCTTCTTAGATGGTCTGGTTCTTTCTTTCCACTACTCCATTCTACTGAGGAGTCCTAGGAGCAGACAACTGTCTCTTTATTCCATGTTTCTCACAAAATTCTATGAACTCACCGGATGTGAATTCTCCACCTCTATCAGACCTCAGACATTTGAATTTTAATCTGGTTTCATTCTTTACCATAGCCTTGAATAGTTTGAATTTCTCAAGAGCTTTTGATTTCTCTTTCAGAAAAGTTACCCACATCATTTGGGAATAGTCATCAATTAGTAACATGAAGTATCTATCACCTTGCACACTCCTGATTCTTACCGGACCATATACATCAATACAAACTAAGTCTAATAATCCAGTAGAAGATTGTTCCTTTCTTTTGAATGAGACTCTGCTTTGTTTACCCAACTAACATTCCTTGCACAAACTATTTGTAGGTTTCACCAATTTTGGAAGATCTCTTAAAGCCTGAGTATTGCTTATCTTGATGATATTATCAAAATTCACATGACACATCCTCTTATGCCATAAAAAACTTTGATCAATTTGCACAAATAGACAACTTTTACCAGTACCGACTAAATGGAAGATATTACCTTTTTGTTTGGGTACCAGATGCAATCTCTATTCCAGAACTTTCAAAGATCTTGCATTTTCCATTCTTGAATCAGAGATCATAGCCTTTGTCCAACAACTGTCCAACACTAAGAAGATTGTGCTTCAATCCTTCAACATACAGTACATTACTAGTTTTGTTCCTTCCATCAAAAGAAATAGTTCCTCTTCCTCTAATTCTACCAGCAAAGTTATCACCAAACTTCACCACTCCACCGTCATACCTTTCCAAATTTATGAACTTATTTTTGTCACCAGTCATATGGTGAGAGAAACCACTATCAATGACCCAATCATCCTTTTCTTCAACTTGGGCAGCCAAAGCTCTTTCTATAGCTTTATGATTGACAGATTTAGAGGGCATTGATTATTCTTCCTTGATGGTAATAAACACTCATTCACTTCTGGATTTGTTTCCTGTCTCTGATTCATCATCTATTACTCCTTCATTATCATCATCTTCATGAACATAGTAACAATTATTTTGGAACCTTGATTTGTTAGGATTTGGCCTTCAAAATCTTTCCAAACATCTTGAGGCAAATGACCAATATTATTGCAGTTAAAACACTTAAAAGGCAATTTCCCTTCATACTTACCGGATCCTCTTGGTAGTATTTTTTCAATAAGGGCTTCAAGTTGAGCAGTTTCTACTTCTTCTTCTTCTAGGTCTTTTCTTGCTTTTTCATCCCATGATAGTTTCCTTGAAGAGTTTTCTCCTGGATCAAACCTTTGTTTACCTTTTACAGAGGCACTGGATTTGAATGCAGATTCAGTCTTTGGGGGGTCATCTCCAAACTTGGTCATTTCAAATGTAGCCCATTTACCAAGCAATTGATCTCTTGTGACAGTTATATGGGCTCTGAATTCTTCAATGGCAGCAGCCTTGATTTTATAAGAAGCGGGAAGGGATCTGAGAACTTTGCCAACAATCTCATCTTCATCCAAGACTCCACCAACACACCTAATGCCACAAACAAGCTCATTTACTCTTGGCATAAAAGTAGAGATATTTTCATTTTCTCTCACCTTCAGATTTTCAAATTTCCCTTTCAGACTCTGTAGCCTTACACATTTAACATATTTGTCTCCTTCATGAAGGAGTTCCAGTTTTTCCCAAATCTCAAAAGCAGTTGGTAGGTCAACAAAATTTGAAAGCTCTAAATCAGATAATGCGCTTAAAAGGGCTTCTATAGTCCGCAGATTGTTTTCAGCATCTGTGATTTCATTTGGGGCTTTCGGGCAACCTTGTGGAGGAGTGTACTTTGTTGAAGCCATGTTCCATTACTGCATTCCCATATATTGCAAGTGACATTTCATGTGACTTTTCCAAAGATTAAAATTGGTTCCATCAAACTTCAGACTATCCTTCTTATAGGACGATATCTTGGATCTCCTCAAGTGGTTAAGCTCTTTTTAGAGGAACTTGCTCTGATACCAATTGTTGGATTCAGGGTAGACAACTACGAGGGGGGGAGTGAATCAGTTGTCCAAAATGTTCTTCCAATTTAAATACTTAAATCCACTTTGTAATTCAGCAGTATAATAATAATTCAATCATGGAAACACAATGCATTTAACCAAGAGTAGAAACACATTAACACATAAGACACCAAGATTTTGACGTGGAAAACCTGGTTAAGGAAAAAACCACGGGGTGATTAACCCATGATTATATTCTCTGTTAGAAGAATGGAAAGAACAAAATGGCACATGCCAATTAGGGCTCATTGCCTGAGCACACTACTCACAAGAGGCTCACTGCCTACAAGAGACACACTGTCTACAAAATAATAAGTATCACATACATGAACTGGAGAATAGCATCTTCACCATGCTTGAATCAGTTCCATTTAAGCCCAATACTTCTTCTCTACCTTTTCCTCTCCTCCTCGCTACCACACACTCATCTCCACCAGATACTCCTTGAAATAACTTCACAATTCCTTATTTATACAAGACATCGACTTAGGAATAATCATCTAAGTCTGCAAACATCTACAAGTACATCTGCAGGATGTGTAACTCATCCAGTCGGCCAGTCTTAGGAAGAACACCTTCATCTAGAAGTAATTCTTCAAATGCAAGCTTAAACTCTAATGCGGACCACCAATATGAACTGGACATGATCCAAAGAACTCCACAAGCTTGCCTGAATCACCAAGAACATCCACTCTTCATCTGCTTACTGAAATCCTTCTCTCCTCCATCTAGAACCTCAAGAACACAGTCTGTCATCATTGTCACAAAGGAATAGATGCTTACGGACCTCCAAACCATGAACCAATCAAGTTGACACATCAAAAGGACTTCCTAAACACTCCACCAAATCCGCAGAACAAGATAATGCATTTCTAGATCTCACCAGACCTATCTTTATCACTCTGTCACCTCTAAACACCTATCAGAACTAGTTTTACTTGAGCGGCCACAACTTCTTCAAATCTTCATGCAGACCTCTAAAATCTTCACTAGATCATCTAAAGACACATATCTACAAACCCTTTAAACCGCATCCTCTGATCCTTATCTTATCTTGGACTTTTACCTTACTGTCTTCACTGTTCTTCACTGTTCTTGATATGAATAATTTTCTCAATATCCTCAGCAAACAGTTCATCCAATCCTAATCATTAATGCAACAAGAGTATGTTGACATCAATGACAACACTGGTTAGGCCTATACTTGCAACAAGTTGAAGCAAGATTCTAAGTGATTACAATGATTTCCTAAGCATCTCAAAGCAAATCAAGTGAACCCTAAACTAGAAAAAGAGGTATTTTT
Source organism: Cunninghamia lanceolata (assembly GCA_027924645.1). NCBI lineage: Eukaryota > Viridiplantae > Streptophyta > Pinopsida > Cupressales > Cupressaceae > Cunninghamia > Cunninghamia lanceolata. The sequence continues at coordinate 5,141,839 of BSBN01000118.1, forward strand.
AGTTTGAAACCCTACTACAAATTTGTTTGAATTGTTACGAAAATGACAACTCCACAAGTTGTTGACATCATTGAGTGAGCTCAGCCAAAATTCAAGAAACATCCCTTCAAATCAACATAAGTTGATCAAATGGGTGCATTTTCAAATATACCATATGGAGTAATGCATGCAGAGGATGTTAGGGCTTACATTCATGTTTCCCTAAAGGAGCATGGAGATAGCATGTTCTCAAACTTATACCTAAAACATCTAAGTGGTGACCAATTTGAATTGAAGGAAGAATACAAGGCTTTGGAATAGAAGAAATTCATTCAGTACAAAGATTACCCTACATTTACAGAAGATGAATGGCCCTGGTATCTGTTGAGAAGGATTCATGATGAGTTCATGTGGCTCAAAAATCCCTTCAAGATCACCAAGGATGTGATTAGGGTAGTGATAGGATTAAATTCTATCAGTAGCGTGCCCCTATTAAAAGTTGTGAATAATAACACCATGATAGAAGAAACTGGAGCCTAATTTGACAAGAGGGCATTAAACGTTAATGATATTACAAACCATGTAGTAAGATTTGCCTCAATGGTGATCAGATATAAGAACTATTTCTCCAATGGAGAGAACTCTGTCTCCAATACTGCTATAATCACTGCCTATTAGATGATTAAAGAAAATGCAGACTATGACCTCTATGAATTGCTACGACAACAGCTAATGAAAAACCTGAAGAAGTCAAAGGAGAGAAAATACCCTTTCAAATTTGGTAAGCTGATCATTTGCTTATTCTTCTACTTCATGCAAGAAGTATGCGGAATGAAAAACTTGTTTTGGTTAAGAAATCAATCAGTTGTAGTACAAATTAGGGATCATCTAAGTAGCATAGGAAGCTATGAGGAACAAATGATAGCCCTATGGGGCTATTTCAAGAATTTTCAAAGAGTTATGTAGTCTAGGGATAGGATTCCTAAGGGAATTGTGGACAAATACAAAAATGACATATGCTTCATTGTCACAAAAGACCAATGTATGATGGAGGCTGTTGAGCCTAGGACAGTTTGGATTATGCCAATGGGGTATGAAGTAGATGGAAAAATATTGGATAACTATGCCCAACACATGTTAAGTAAACCTAGGGACCCCAAAGAAGAAAGATTTGGAACCTATGAGGAGTTGTCAACAAAAGTCTTTGTTGAGTAGAGAATGCTAGAAATATCAAAGAAGGCCAAGAAGATGGTAGAAGAGTATGCCTTGAAAAGGGTTTTACCAAAGAAAAAATTAGAGAAACAAGGGCAAGGGCAGAAGTAGAAAGGACAACCAAAGAAAAGAAAGATGAACCTATGGAGGCTCCAAAAGAGCCTAAGAAGAAATCAAAAGAGCCTGCAGTTATCTGTTGGCAAGAGACACTGTGTGGCTTCATGAGTGTTGTCATTGATAGCAACAAAGTCTATCCCACACATCCGCAGCACACAGTATGCCTTTACTGGAAGTCAGACTGAAGAGTGTTTTGGTCCAGTGAATAAGAACAGAGCATGCAGCAAGGTCTAACAAACAGGTCCGGATCTCTTAGATGGTGTAACTTAGAAAGTTGCGGACTTAAACAAGTCAAAAGGAGTACCATGACTAGTACATTCTAGAGATTGAGCCTCCGGTGATGAATGAGTGAAAAGATATGAGCATCTAAGTGTTGGGTTCTTGATAGGCAGAGTAGACTGAGGAAGAACTAATCGGCAGAGCATCAGACTTTAATCCGGATGAGAAATTGATAGTGATCAAGCTTCTTGAGGGATCATTCATGGTTGGCCGACATGATTGATGAATTCCATGTCTCTATTTTTGATACGCATCACATATTAAGCATGGATTTAGCTGACAGATCAGTGTCTTGGAAATATCTTGAGTATTCTAGTTGCCGACTAGAAAGATGTTGAAATCCTTGATGCAGATATATATACCAAATTGATTTTAGTATGAAGGGGTGTGTGTGGTGATATAGTGTGTGAGAAAAGGTAGAGAGAAGTGTGGAAGGAGCAATACAAGTCCAGTATGTGATAGAACAATAGCACTAAAGCAAAGGAAGAATGAAGTGTAGTAGATCAGTGTATTGAGCCTAACCAGAACTAAACCTCAGCATATGTGGATGCCTCTCTTTAGTTCAAACATCTGGTTACCTTCTATAACCTTGTAGATAGTGAGTCTCTTATAGGCAGTGTGCCTCTTGTGAGCAGTGTGCTTGGGCAGTGAGCCCTAATTAGAAAGTGTCATTTTGTACTTCTTATTCTTTTAATAGACAATACAATCTTGGGCTAGTCACCCCGTGGTTTTTCCCTTAACAGGGTTTTCCATGTAAAAATCCTTGTGTTATGTGTGTTGATTTCCTTTCTGCTCTCATGATTATATATGCTTATATATTTTGATGTTGCACTATTGTTTAAGAAGAAAAGAAAGTTAAAATATTTAAGATAACTAATTCACCTCCCCCTCTCAGTTATTTGCCTCGTTTCCAACAATTGGTATCAGAGCTAAGTTCCTCTAAACAGAGCCTAACAGCTTGAAGAAGATGTGGGAATCTCAATGGATATGTATGGTATGAAGGAACAACTTCAGTTTGCCCTAGATGATCTTGAGCAATCTCACTCTGAGGTCAATAACTTGAGAGAAAGACTCAAACAAGATGATGATTTCATAATGAGCTAAAAGAAAAACTGAGTATCTCTATGAAAAAGAGAAAGGAACTTCTTCAACAATTAGCAAGTCAAAGTGAAGCCAATGATACTAATGAAGATCTGAATGAGAAAAACAAGCTATGTGAGAAGCTATCAAAAGAGGTCATTATGGTAAGACATGAAATGGAATTAGGGGTTATGAGATTCACCCAAGAAATTGAAGAGAAAAGAAAAATTGAAGATAATCTAAAACAATCTCTCAAGGAGAAGTCAGAGGACTGCAACAAAATAGACAGAATAATTAGGCATCTAGAATCTGATCTTAAAGAAGCTAGAGATAATGAAGAACAATTTGAGAATCAGATAGACACTCTTAAACAAGATCTTCAAACAGCAAATGAATACAAAAAAAAATTCAAGATAAGCTCAGCTCAACTTGAAGTTCTTGAAAGCCAAAAGAGGGTAGATGACAATTGTGGTTTGGGTTATGAGAAAGGTGAAAGCTTCAGATCTGGTCAGAAGAGCTCTGGATCAGGAAATCAAAGAAACAAGCCTAGAAGACCTCTGGTAAGACAACCAAATGCTCAAAGATATCCATCCTTCAATGGATACTACTACAATTGCAACAACTTCAGTCATAAAGTAACTTAGTACAGAAGAAGAATGAATCAGACTAATTCATCTTTCTCCAAACAGTGTTTCAACTGCAAAAGGTATGGTCACAAATCTCATGAATGTAGAAATATGCAAATAAACAATTCATTCAATGGTAGATGCTTTGCATGCAGTAGAATGGGACATATTGCTAATCAATGCAAATCAAGAGGATATCAGTCAAATATGCAAAGAAATGTTGTTTGCTACAATTGCAATAGATCCAGTTGGTGGTGCCTGCATAAATATTTAGGTTTCAAGTATTTAAAAATGCAGGCACCTTCCCAAAAATCCAAAAAACTCTAACAGCTTCGGCCTCTGCAGTAGTAAAATTGTGAAAAATCAGTTAAGGTGCAGGTGTCTTTGTATATACAAGGGTGTTTGTATATACATGCAGGTCAAATATACATTGGCGGGCTTGCAAAATTTCCATCGGCCTCCAAAAAGTGATGAAAAAAATGAGTTATGTGCATTTTTAAATGCATATCGAGTTTGCATATACAAGGGGGAATCTATCATAGATTCCCTAGAATATTCTATAGATGTATGCATTTCCAAATGCATATCAGGCTCAAAAGGGTGCACATGCAAGAGGGAATCTTTAGCAGATTCCTGGGGATATTCGCTGCTTGTATATCGAGCTTGTATGTCTGAACATACAACGGCTATATACAAGGGAAAAGATGCAAAATAGAATGTATGTTTGACATACATTGGAGATGTACAAGAGAAAATGTATATCACAGATCCCAAGAATATTCCTGGTTTGTATATTGGGTTGCATGTAAAGGTGCAAGGAAAAATATACAAGGATCGATATACATCTGCTACAGTGCAAAGGATGCATTGGCCGATGCATATGCAAGCAAAAGATACAAGGGCTGATGTACATTAGGTAGGGCCCGTGGACATACAAAGTCGAATGTATGTCCGATATGTAAGAGGGAGGTGCAACCCGGACGCGATGGAAGAATTAAATGCAGCAAATAATAATTTGAGGTCCGTAGGTTGTATAAAGCACTTGTATATGCTGATATACAAATCGATGTGCATTGAAAAGGATACAAGCCGGACTTCAAAATGAGGTTCATTCTGATGCATAATGATTTAAAGTCTGTGGCTTGTATGTATGTGTGTGTTGTAGATCACAGATATACAAAGGAGAAAGATACATGCCAGACCCGAGTAGGTTTTAAATCTGCCTTATAATTGTTTGGGGTCCACCTTGTATGTTGAACTATTGTATGTATATGCATCCTACATATACAAGGATTTAAAGGGCGATTGTATATGCATTTGAACATGCATATGCAAGGGCAAAAAAGGCAAAATAAAGAAAAGGAAAAGTCAGTGATAGATGCATGAGATGTTGACATGGCATGATATTTTTGGTTTGCAACTTTTCAAAGGTGTTTTGAGCCGTTTATCTCAGCAATGGAATCAAAATCGATGGCTATATTTCAATTTCGCTGCAGCGATGGGTTTCTTTGTATGCGACCACATTTTTTGAGTGGGAAACTCCATGGGCACACTGCTATAGGTTTCAAAGAGGGCTGCTAGTAGGTAAGCCATATTTGGCTAATTGCAGAGGCACGATGGACAAGCCAACTACTAGATTTATGATGCAAATCTTTGAGCGGTGGCTCAGATCCTGAGCCTACCTTCTTCTTCTTCTCTCTGTTTTGTCTCCTGCTGCATTGATTATTTTGAGCGCCAATCTGAAGTGCATTGAATCTGGCAACTTTTTGACTTGCCATGTAAATTTTGCTGAGTACACAGTCTTGCTATAAAAGGCAGACTGTGTTACTCATTCGTGGTTGTTGAGGACTTGGGCATTTTTGTGTAAATAACGAAATACAGAGCATTTCCTGTAGACACCCAAATTTGTCCCAACTTTGTCCATGTCCTACAACACCTTGTTAAAACATTATCCTAAACATCATAAGCTATTTTTGTCCTAAATCCCACTCTTAATCCCATTTATCCATTAGCCAATTAATTAAATAAATTTTATTTATTTAATTAAAATCCCATTCAATCCCATCCTCATCCTACTTAGCCAATTAATTAAATAAATTTTATTTATTTAATTAATTTCACATGCATAATCCCATTTATCTTATCCCCATCCCAATTAATTGAATAAATTTTATTTATTTAATTAATTTCCACATCATATCTTATCTCATCCTATTCAACTTCTCAATTAATTAAATAAATTTTATTTATTTAATTAATATCCAACTCATATCCCAACTAATTCAAATATTTTATTTGAATTAAACACTCATCTTTCATCACATTCCAACACTTGTCTAGTCAATCATGTGTTGTAATACAACTTTTATCTAAAATCTTTCACATGCACAACTAATGGAACCTAATTTTAGTATTTATCTACACAAGCACACCTAAGCCTCATCCTCCTTTGCCACATGTCATATGACTACAATTTCTTGATGTGCAAGGAAACCTAACTTAATCCTATCCATCCATTTCACCTAAAGCCCTAATTGATCCTAGCCATCCATTGGAACCAAGCCTTTCCTATAAATCAACCCCCTCACAAGCCATTAGCATGCATTGAGCCTTAAGCACCCTTATTTTGTCAAATTTTTTAAAAGGGCATTGATCTTCAAGTATCCACATGCTGTTGAAATATTATTAGAGCCTTTGCATCCATCATCTATCTCCTTATCAACGTTATGCTGCGGAATTGAGCAATCAACACAACAAAGCGATCAATCAATCAAGCTCATTTTGCATCTTCGAGGTATTGAATTATTTGGGTTTAGGTTATGCATTTCAATTGTTTGATCATTTCCATTTATAAATCCAAATTTTTTCGATATACATTTTGGCACGCCCGGTGGGACTCACGTCCCTGATTAACCCTCTTGTTTGAGTTGTTTTTGTGAAGATCAGATTTCTTGGAGCGTCAATCATTCATTTTTGCAGGTTTATGCACTTTGATTTGTAGGTTGAAGATATTTTATATTGCTGATTTTTTTTTAATTTATGACCAGATCTGTTGCAGAGGGTTTTTTGTTTTACACAGGTCCTGTAAAAAGGAGATCTTAGATTCATTGGAAAGAGGACTTCGAGAGCTTTCCGAAAAGTGGTTACATTAAAGATTTGGCTCAATATTCAAAGAGTTATGACGATTTGAAGTTGACCCTACGATTCTAATTTTTCAGAAATTTTCGGCGCGCGACTTTTTGCTGATTTTTTAAATTTATGACCAGATTTGTTGCAGAGGGTTTTTTGTTTTGCACAGGTTCTGAAAAAAAGAGATCTTAGATTCGTTGGAAAGAGGACTTCGAGAGCTTTCCGAAAAGTGGTTACATTAAAGATTTGGCTCAGTATTCAAAGAGTTATGACGATTTGAAGTTGACCCTGCGATTCTAATTTTTCAGAAATTTTTGACGCGCAATTTTTTGCTAATTTTTTTAATTTATGACCAGATCTGTTGCAGAGGGTTTTTTGTTTTATATAGGTCCTGTAAAAAGGAGATCTTAGATTCGTTGGAAAGAGGACTTCGAGAGCTTTCCGAAAAGTGGTTACATTAAAGATTTGGTTCAGTATTCAAAGAGTTATGGCGATTTGAAGTTGACCCTGCGATTCTAATTTTTCAAAAAATTTTAACGCGCGACTTTTAGAAAAAAAATCATATCTTCCAATCTAGCGAACCAAATCACATTTTATTTTTTGCAGTGACTTGTAAGTGAATCAAAGGAGCTGGAACAACATTTGGATCAATCATAATAGCAACTTGGAAAGCAATTTTTATGAGGTGCACTCATTCTAATCTCTCATCTCTAATCATTATTTGATCACACATTTAGATTTTGGGCATAAAACAAACAACTTGTTTGTCATCACACTTGGATTTGGGCTTTAAAATAAATAATTGTTTGCAAATTCACATCAAAAAAAATTGGGCTAAAACAAACCATTGTCTTCCATCACATTTAGATTTGGGTCTAAAAAGAACAAGTGCTTGAACTGTTTGTTACACATTTCAAGTTTCTAAGGGGAAATTAACAACTGCGAGTGTGAATCAAGTGATAGCTCACTTGGTTTGCTTTTGTCATACCCTTCTTAGGAGGCCTGCTTGGAGACACACCACTCCAAGGGACGACCTCAATCAAGGCTGAATCGAAAGACACCCTCATTGGGAGTTGGAATCTTGTCACTCTTGGCTAAGCCCCAAAGAACTTTATACCTTTGGGAAGTGAAGGTGAAGGGTGGGTTACCCCTTTCTCCTGGCTGTGTGGCAGGATTTCACTTTCAATTCCATAGTCAACCTTGTGCAATAGATAGCCTAAGACCTAATTGGCTATACCCACTTGACTACACATTAGGCTTGTTGATGTGTTTTCTATGTGTGCTTGCATAATCATCACATTTCATTTTCAAAGTCAACAACTTGCTTATGTGTCTTGCGTGAGTGATTCATGTGTGTATATGCATAATCATTTGTTTGAATATTGCCATATCAAGCTCTAAACACCCAAACACATAAACAAATCAATCTAAACACATCATCTAAACATTCCACATCATCATCCAAATCCCTAAGCAAGCACTTGCTAAAAGGACTTAAGACAAACACGTGGTGACAACATGTCTACACTAGAGGACCTAGAAATCAAATTCCAAAGATTCCTCCAAAATCTTTATCAAGGATTACAACCCCTAAACCAAGACGCCATTGAAATATTACAATTCTTCATCCAAAAAGCTCAACCCCACGCAAGCCAATCACCTCAACTACAACACTCCATAGCCCAAGTCCAACACCTTTTAGCCACTAGTCAAGCTCGACAAGTACAACAATCCTTAGCCACTTCCTATCAACCTAATCCACCTTATAGCGACATGTCATATCCATCCACTTCCTATCAACTTAATCCACCTATCCACCAAGTCAATGCCACATCAACCTATCAACCTCCACCTCAAGCTTATCCAATCCCTCATACCACCATTCCAATGCACTACCAAGCCCATCCACAAGGCAATCAAGTGATATCACAAGAACAACATGCAAGTCCAAATAGCCCTTTGTACATAAATCAATCAGGTCCAAGTACACCTTTTCAACAAGACCGCCAAGCACCATTGATAGACCTAAGTCCACCTTTACAACAAGAAGCACATCCAAGTCCAAGTAATCCCTTGTACATAAATCAAACAAGCCCAAGTTATCCTATGCAAGACTTAATTACCTTTGACAAGGGAGATACCAATCTAGCAAATGCATCTTATGAGTGGCCTTCATCATCTAATCACCCGCCAACACATGAGCCAACTAATCCTATCCCAACACCACCATGTGATCCCAATCATAGTCCATTGATCCCTTTACCTTCCAAACCACCAAGCCCCTCATTACCTTCCTCACCATATCATTCTAATCGTTCACCAAAGGATGCGGCTGAGAGAGTTTTACAAAGGATGCTTGAAGCAAAACTCATTGAACTTCCCCCCATCAACCCATGTGAAGAAAGTCCATATGATGAACATGATTATTGTGCATACCATAGGACCAAAGGCCATAATACAAATCAATGCCCAATATTTGTCTCAATTGTTTACAAGGTGTACCCACCTATAATGGGAAATCATGCCACATCATCCCCATCCTATGTGTCACCCCCATCTAGTCCAAATCCTAATTCATCCAATCCAATTAGCTCTCAACCTAATCCTCGTCCTAATCCTAATCCAACACCATCTACCATTATCATCCATCCATTATATTTCCCATCCACCCATACACTTGCGAAGGATGTGATCCATTGGCTACTAGATAGGAATAAACTACCCCCATGTCAAACACCAATTCATGAGCCTACCAATGAACTTCCAAAGGTCATGTCCAATCCTATAATCTCATCATGTGGTTCACATATCCTTGAGCCTTTTCAAGAGCCTTCCATTAACATACCTAGCCCTTTAAGCCCGTCATGTGATCTACAAGCCAACAAGTCTATTCAAGAGTCTCCAACCACAAGCCTAAGTCAAGAGCCTATCAAGTCCACTCAAGAACCTTCCACTTCCATCCAAAGTCAAGAGGTATGTCAAGAGCATAATCTTAAACATGTGGAAATATTGAACCTTAATCTTAATCAAGATCAAAGCACCTCTACATTCAACCTATCCATGACCTACTTATGGGTTTCCCTCAAGCTGTTAGCCATCACCATGACCTCATTCATGAGCAAATTTATCCCTTTTATAGCCCACGTAATCCTACTTTTGCTCATAGTTATGATCAAGGTTCTAGCTAAAATCATGAAAACCATGATGATCCATTTGGCAAAACTTTATCTATCTCATGATCAAGATGATATCTATGATGAAGAACCTATTAAAAAGTACCTTGATCCTATCCATAATCCCATAACCATCCATGAACAAGATATCCAAATTGCTCCTAGTCATCCTCCATCTAGCCCTATCCATAATGAGCAAACATCCACTTGTCATAATGAGACATGTGCCTCTCAAGAACACATAAGCATAGAAGATGAAACAAATAACATGGATCTTAGTGAACACAATGCTAATGATCCTCCCTCCACATCTACCATCGATCCCATTTCAAGTCCACCATCATGTCCTCGTGGTCTTACCACCTTCCTCCATGAATGTTCTTCCTTAGGACAACAACAACCATTGTCCTCCATTTCATCTTCTCCATCCAATAAAGAACTCAAGTCTAGTTCCCAAAACACATCTAGTCCCATAGTCAATCGCATACTCCAAAACATGAACTACCAAGGTAAAGGTCTAGGCCTTTATGAACAAGGTATTTTGGAGCCAAACCATGTCAAGATCCCTCCATGCTCATATAGCCTTGGATACACACCCCAAGGTAAACAAGGCCAAGATGTTGGTAATCCCTTCATACATCCTAAATCTACCACTTTCCATCGCAAACCTTATCATCTACCCAAAACATATGTAGCCAATCCACCTCCATCAACTTACAAACTCCAAAAGCATGTGACCGTACACCTTCCACCATCCACTTTACCTCCACTTTTATCAACTCCAAATATCCCTCCATCCACCTTACCACCATTGCTTCCAACACCTAACATACCTATCATTCATAAGTATCCTTACATCCCTAATCATGGCCAACAAAAGCACACATCATTTAAGCATAAAGCTTCCAATCATTCCATCCACTCCACCCATCCCATGGGATCCAAAAGCAAAAATTTTGATGCCTCTACCTATAAAGCTAAAAATCTTACCAAAAATCCTAAAGGTCTTCATACCTTAGGACATAAAGAATCAAACTCAAAGAAAAGCTCATCTAAGCAACCATCTAAGCCCATACCTCCAAAAGCAAAGCCCAAAAGTAAAATGGTTTGGGTTCCTAAGGAGAAAGCTAGCAAAGCAAATGAGGCATCCTTATCCACATCTCAAGAATCCCAACCACCTATATCCATCCAAAAGCCTACTTCCATCCAAAACTTCCATTCCCTTCAAAAACCCCACAAGCAAAGCAAAAGCACTAAAAATACTAAATCTATGTGGGTTCCTAAATCACTTCATCAACCATCTCCTAAGCAAACATCTCCATTGCTTCCTACACCACCATCCAATCAAAAGCTTCAATGTTTATCACGGTGTGTGCAGCCGTTGGTCATGGTTCCCATTCATTCCAAAACATTCCCACATAACTACATCTCCCCATCTTCCATCCATTATCCTACATATCTTCCCCATGCTATCCCTATGGTCCATGCTTTTGCATAAGCCTTTCATCCATCTTCATTCCATAAGCCTATATAAATCCACACCATAAGCCACTAGCCTACCCTCCCATAATTCCACATCATCATCCACTATCTACCTAATCCATCTTCCATCCATGCAATCCCTTATCAACATCAATGAGCATAATGACATGGTCCATGTGGTGACATCCATCTCTAATGGGACTACCAACATCCATCGAACTAGCCACTTGAGTCCCTCCTATCCATTACCATGGTGAAAACCTGGCAAACAGGCGCCATGTGTAATTGTCAACACATCTAAAAGCAAAAAAAAAAAAGAAGCAAAAAATACAAAAAAAAAAAAAATCAAAAAAGTAAAGAGAAATCCCTTCATCCAATGGTGAAAACCTGGTAAACAGGCGCCTTGGATAAGTACCATGATGAAAACCTGGCAAACAGGCGTCATGTGTAGGTTGATCTTCTATGCCACTTACACTTGGGGGCACATTGTCTCATCCAACCTATCATTTTCCATCTTATCATGTCCTATCTTGCCATATCCTATCCTACCATCATTAGCCATTACATCCATATACCTATCTTATTGAGCCCATTTATCCATCCTTCTGCCTTTTGATTTTGATGAAGACATAGGGGCAAAATCTTGAAACATGCTTTGGATATCTCTTGGTATACCTCATACCTTCCTCATCAATCCATATTATCATTATCCACCTATCATACACCTTGTCATGTAAAACCTATCATGTCATCCCATGGTCATGAACTTTGTCATGTAAAATCCTAAGCATTACCACCTAGAATGGGGCAAGTTCTTCCTATGCAACATAGCCTTTGGAGATCACATCCTAGCTCCCTTATGATCCATCCACTATGGTGTATCCTTATCATAAGCTTTCCATCTTATAGCTTATCCCCATCCATTTATCATGAGCTTTCCACTATAGCCTACCTATTTGTTCATCATGAGGCATGCATCCATCCCTTTTATGGCCTATCTTTTTATCCATCCATATATCATGAGCCTTCCATCCCTTATTGCCCATCCTTTTATCCATCCAATCCCATTCATCCCTCCTTGCACCTAGACATGGTTTTCCCTTGTCATTGGTATCTAGCACAAAGGCTACCCAAATTGTAAATCCATTGACATCCCAAAACATTTCAAAAACTACAAAAAAAAAATCAAATATGTCAAAAAATCTAAAAAAATCAAATATCCAACAAAAAATCCAAGCAATAAGATCAATTCAATCATCATCCAAAACAATCCACTCCATCAACATCAATCAAAATCAAAATTATCATCATCAATTCTTCTTATCAATAACATTCATTCATCCATTTCAATCAATCACTTCTTCCAGTCATATCAATCAAATCAATCTAAGCAATGATCTTAAATCCATGTCACACTAATCCATATCAAGCAAGCTAATGAATCAAGGAACATTATCCAATCAAATCAATAGGTTTTGATCCTAATCTTGTCATGAGCCCAATCAATCATCATCAATCATCATCAATGGGATATAGCGTTCCCACATCCTTGTGTTGATCTAGGGATATAGCTTTCCCCACAATGACAACACTATCTATCAAACAAAACAAACAATCAATTATTGGTTTATGACTTGACAAGGGAAATACCTTGTTTGTTTTACATCCTTTGAGCACACTAAGAACACTTGTTTATGCTTAGATTGAGTGGACACTCTAATCATCACACCATCACTATCATCATTCAATCCAATCCAATCATCAAAACAATCAGCCTAGCAATAGCAAACATCACAACCAAACCACATCAAGTCAACCATCAAAACACATCCTATCAATCATCAGCATCAACACCAAAGAAAATCAACTCAAAGCACATCAATCCAACCATCAAAATAAATCCTATCAGTCATCAACATCAACACCAAAACAAATCAACTCAATCACATCAACTCCAATTGGAACAAATCCAACCACTCCAACAAATCAAAAGTAGCTCAATCCCCCACATATCATCTAATCATCCATTCATCAAATCAAATCATATCAATCTAATCATCCATCATTTTCTCATCTTCAAATCATTCTAAGCAATGATCCAAGTGTAAGCCCATCCTTAATCCATACCAATCAAGTTACTCAATCTAGCCAAGTTATCCAAACACAATCCATGGTCTTGATCCTAGCCTTGTTGTAAGCCAAATCAATCAATCAATTAGCCAACCAACTCAGCAAACAACCTTGTGTTGATCTAGGGATATAGCTTTCCCCACAATGACAACACTCTCAACTATCATCAATAAACAATCAATCATTGGTTTACAGCTTGACAGGGGCAATATCTTGTTTGTTTTTGAATCATTTGTGCTTGCTTGCTTGCTTGTGTGTGTTATCTTTTTATCTTGCATTTGTATCACATCTATATCATTCCAGCTAATATTCATATCTTGTGTATGTTGGAATAGCTTTTTGCACTATCCTTTGCATCTGAGGTCATATCATACCTTTTGTGCATTAGGACTTCAATGCTCTAAGTTTTCTTCCTCATATGTTAGACAAGGTTGTATTACGCTGGGGCACAAGACACATCGTCACCCTGGTCCTTATACCTTGGTGTATAACGTCTAGTGCTATATCAAACATCCTGGTTGCTCACTTTCTATTGCAGCATAACGCATCATCCATTTCTTCTATCCATTCCCTTATCTTTCTTTTGCAGCCAAGCCATTTCTTTTCGAGAGCCTACCCGTGTTTGTCCAACCCGCCTAACCTCTCGAGGGGGCATCATCATCCCATTTCATCCTATCTTTCCACCATCATCATCCTCATCATATCTTTCCATCATCACTATCATTTTCCTCTATCCATACCTTGGCTTCTTTGAAATGATATTACTCGACACAAATCTTATCATCTCGAACATCATCTCAAAGAGGGGCAAAATGTAGACACCCAAATTTGTCCCAACTTTGTCCATGTCCTACAACACCTTGTTAAAACATTATCCTAAACATCATAAGCTATTTTTGTCCTAAATCCCACTCTTAATCCCATTTATCCATTAGCCAATTAATTAAATAAATTTTATTTATTTAATTAAAATCCCATTCAATCCCATCCTCATCCTACTTAGCCAATTAATTAAATAAATTTTATTTATTTAATTAATTTCACATGCATAATCCCATTTATCTTATCCCCATCCCAATTAATTGAATAAATTTTATTTATTTAATTAATTTCCACATCATATCTTATCTCATCCTATTCAACTTCTCAATTAATTAAATAAATTTTATTTATTTAATTAATATCCAACTCATATCCCAACTAATTCAAATATTTTATTTGAATTAAACACTCATCTTTCATCACATTCCAACACTTGTCTAGTCAATCATGTGTTGTAATACAACTTTTATCTAAAATCTTTCACATGCACAACTAATGGAACCTAATTTTAGTATTTATCTACACAAGCACACCTAAGCCTCATCCTCCTTTGCCACATGTCATATGACTACAATTTCTTGATGTGCAAGGAAACCTAACTTAATCCTATCCATCCATTTCACCTAAAGCCCTAATTGATCCTAGCCATCCATTGGAACCAAGCCTTTCCTATAAATCAACCCCCTCACAAGCCATTAGCATGCATTGAGCCTTAAGCACCCTTATTTTGTCAAATTTTTTAAAAGGGCATTGATCTTCAAGTATCCACATGCTGTTGAAATATCATTAGAGCCTTTGCATCCATCATCTATCTCCTTATCAACGTTATGCTGCGGAATTGAGCAATCAACACAACAAAGCGATCAATCAATTAAGCTCATTTTGCATCTTCGAGGTATTGAATTATTTGGGTTTAGGTTATGCATTTCAATTGTTTGATCATTTCCATTTATAAATCCAAATTTTTTCGATATACATTTCCTATCTGTTGCATCTCTGTGGAGTTTATGAGTTGCACCTTGAATGTACATTGCATACATTTTCAGTTTCAGTGTTGTTGTATATGAGAAATGCATTGTTGCATGTATTTATCTGTCTGTCTCCACTTTTTGCATGTATTTTCTTCTTTTGAATCTGGTTGCTAAGGGTTTCTCAAATTCTAGGGTATAGTTTTGCTGTATCACATACTTGATCTCTAACTTCCATTCAAGGAGTGGATTAAATTGTTTTAGGTTAAGGTATGGAGGAAATTGTATGTCAACTGGGATATCTGTAAGTAGAGGCAGTTAAATACCCATTCTTGGGTGATGTTTGTAAGGTAAGCATCAATCTGACCCTTTGAAACTTGAATCCAAAATGCAATCCGTTCTTGTGTATATGTCTAGTTGACTCCTGGCCCTGAGATAGGCACTGGTCTGCTCCTGGGTTAGTAGTTATGACCCAAAACCCCTGTCTTGCATCCAATCCATCAATTCAAACCATTCCATTATTCCAACCTGTTAGTTATAGGAGTAGGATTAGGAACCCCCTACATACTCTCATCCATAACCAGACACATATGTCCAAGAATGTTGCCAACCTTGTGATTTATCACACAAATCTTGGTCCACACATGAGAGTATTCTGCCTATCATTGTAAAGCTAAATCTTTATGTCATTGGGTGAGTCAAAAGTCATATCTTTAGCAAATAGGGACACCCTCCTTAGTACGGTAGAACCAGAAGTGAAGGGGAGGTAGCCCACGTAACCTCCCGTATCTGTTGGCCGAATCTACCTGTGCATTGGAACTGGCAAACCCACTGCCGATTTAGAAATAAACACCAATAGATTTTGGCAACTCTACTGGGGATGTGATTTGAAAGTATTATCCTGTAGTCTTTGGTGAAGTTTTGCCCATCCGAGTCACCAACAGATTTTGGTGACTCCGCTAGGGAATTAATGAAAAAAGAAGTGTTATATTTTATCCATCTGAGTCACCAATAGATTTGGTGGCTCCGCTGGGGAAGTTGCAGTAAAAGAGTCAAATAATATGAAGGCTGGAAGACCTAGTTTCCAGTGAGGTTGTTGCAGAAAAACCAAACAATAACCATGTGGTGCTCTACTGGCATGATGAATCCAAAAAACAAAAGTGCCTTGTTGATATTATTTTCTCTCTGTGAGAGGTGGCAACTCTGTTGATTAAACCTATCAAAGCTGCAACATATTTCCAGGTATTCCATCTTTTCAAAAATGATGAGTTTAGAACAAGAAACCTGGTTGTGTTCTCAAAGGAAACCATTTGTTATTGAAAGGTATAAAGCCCTAAATTTTAAAGGAATATATGGTTACCCAAATGCTATTCCAAATAAAATTAGAAAATGTTTTCCAAAATATAGTGGATCAGATTCTAAATCGGCAAACAAACATCTGCAAAAATTTTGTAATTTAATAGAAGATTATGAGGTAGAGGATGAAGATGTAGTTATGAGACTCTTTGTTCAGTCATTAGAAGATGATGCTAGGGTTTGGTTTTCAGACCTGCCTGTGTGTTCACTTTCTTCATGGATAGATTTAGAAATTGCATTCCTAGAGCAGTTCGGTGAAAGATTTGATTTAGCCTCATTGATCATACATTTCATGAATATTCAAAAGGAAGATGAGGAACTGGTTCTAGCCTTTAATCTTAGATTTATTAAGTTGCTCAAGCAGATCCCTGAATATATGAGACCAAATAATGCATTATGCTTGGCAATTTATTTGGCTGCATTTGATGAAGAAATGAGTTATTTATTGAGAGATAAAGAACCAGCTATGCTTCACTAGGCTTTTAGATTTGCTATGGATATTGAAAATAATTAGAAATATGGAATGCCAGTAGGTTTCATGGCTGCAATTTGTCAAAACAGTTATCAAAGTGAATATATTTCTACTGTTCCAATGTGTTCATTGATAAATGATTGTGTAGAGGGAAATATGTTTTAGAATAGTATGTGCAGCCATGATGTGATGCATGAAGAATATGTTGTAGAAGATGTAGGCACATTTTGTAATGATGAAAATGAAGACTGTTATCAGCCTCTAGAAGAGATGCTTGTAGACACAAAATGCCTTTCAAGTGATAAAATGAAAGACATACATGAGGTTGTGTCCTGCAGCAGTATGCATATCCTAGTCATTCCTGATTGTTTATATGAAGTGGATATGCAGAGTTTCACTTTGAATATAGGAAATGTAGGTTCAAGGAATGACAGTGAATATGATAATAATCGTTAGCATTCAGATGCATATGTATATGGATGCTGAATATGAATGTTTCCTTGAAGATTCTGACCACCTCTACAATGCAGAGGTTGAAACTTTTACTTTTGATTATCAATGCATTGGTGAAGAAGAAGATCATGGTCACTATTTAGAGGTGAAGAGACAAGTTGCAGATGTGTGTGCTCATATAGTTGGGGATAGTGTTGGTTGCAGGGGTGACTACAAGGCTCTTGATGAAGGGCTGCACTCTAATTTTTTTATGCCTTCTCTTGAGACATTCCAAGTGGACCTTAATGATAAAATTGCTGAGCACAATAATGATGAATATCTGCATGCTTATAAAAATGAATATGATTATGATATGTTGCTCATGCTTGAATATTGCATGTTTGATACAAAAGAGCTTTTATTTTTTGAAGAAAGGCAAAATTCTGATGTGGATTCATTTGTTTCATATGAGTCTGTTATTTTCCCAAGCAACTTCAGTGAGTCATATGATGATGATAGTCTACTGTTGAGAATGGTAAATGCTTATGAATTTTGCTATAGACTTGTTGAAGGAGAAAGAAGCAGCAACACAAATAATTGCAATGCTGGGTGCTACAAGTGGTTAAATGTTTTCAGGCTTCATTTGAAGAAATCAAAATAGAATCAAGTGTTTGACAAAGGAAAATTATGATTTTCCCTTTTTGGTGTCCCTGGGCTGCCAAGTAAATTTTAATGAATGTGTTTTGTGATGCAGGTTAGTACAGTTTTGACTCTATTGCTCAATGGATAAGGACTAGTCTGCATCCCAGAGATCTATGGTTCTCACCATGCCTGCAAGAGGCATGCATCCCCAGACAGAGCCACTGGTGGTGCCTGCATAAATATTTAGGTTTCAAGCATTTAAATATGTAGGCACCTTCCCAGAAGTCCAAAAAACTCTAACACCTTTGACCTCTACAGTAGTAAAATTGTGAAAAATAAGTTAAGGTGCAGGTGTCTTTGTATATACAAGGGTGTTTGTATATACATGCAAGTCAAATATACATTGGCGGGCTTGCAAAATTTCCATCAACCTCCAAAAAGTGATGAAAAAAATGAGTTATGTGCATTTTTAAATGCATATCGAGTTTGCATATACAAGGGGGAATCTATCACAGATTCCCTGGAATATTCTGCAGATGTATGCATTTCCAAATGCATATCGGGCTCAAAAGGGTGCACATGCAAGAGGGAATCTTTAGTAGATTCCTAAGGATATTCGCTGCTTGTATATCGGCTCTGCTTGTATATCGGGCTTGTATGTCTGAACATACAATGACTATATACAAGGGAAAAGTTGCAAAATGGAATGTATGTTTGACATACATTGGAGATGTACAAGAGAAAATTTATATCACAGATCCCAGGAATATTCCTGGTTTGTATATCAGGTTGCATGTAAAGGTGCAAGGAAAACTATACAAGACCCGATATACATCTGCTACAGTGTAAAGGATGCATCGGCTGATGCATATGCAAGCAAAAGATACAAGGGCCGATGTACATTGGGTAGGGCCCGCAGACATACAAAGTCAAATGTATGTCTGATATGCAAGAGGGAGGTGCAACCCGGATGCGATGGAAGAATTAAATGCAACAAATAATAATTTGAGGTCTGTGGGTTGTATAAAGCGCTTGTTTATGTTGATATACAAGCCAATGTGCATTGAAAATGATACAAGCCAGACTTCAAAATGAGGTTCATTCTGATGCATAATGATTTAAAGTCCACGGCTTGTATGTATGTGTGTGTTGTCTATCGTGGATATACAAAGGAGAAAGATACATGCCGGACCCAAGTAGGTTTCCAATCTGCCTTATAATTGTTTAGGGTCCGCCTTGTATGTTGAACTGTTGTATGCATATGTATCCTGCATAAACAAGGATTTAAAGGGCGATTGTATATGCATTTGAACATGCATATGCAAGGGCGAAAAAGGCAAAATAAGGAAAAGGAAAAGTCAGCGATAGATGCATGAGATGCTGACGTGGCACGATATTTTTGGTTCGTGACTTTTCAAAGGTATTTTGAGCCGTTTATTTCAGCGATGGAATCAAAATCGACGGCTATCTTTCAATTTCGCTACAGCGATGGGTTTCTTTGTATGCGACCACATTTTTTGAGTAGGAAACTCCATGGGCACGCTGCTGCAGGTTTCAAAGAGGGCTGCTGGTAGGTAAGCCATTATTGGCTAATTGTAGAGGCATGATGGACAAGCCAACAACTAGATTTATGATGCAAATCTTTGAGAGGTGGCTCAGATCCTAAGCCTACCTTCTTCTTCTTCTCTCTGTTTTGTCTCCTACTGCATTGATTATTTTGAGCGCCAATCTGAAGTGCATTGAATCTAGCGACTTTTTGACCTGCCATGTAAATTTTGTTGAGTACACAGTCTTTCTATAAAAGGCAGACTGTGTTACTCATTCATGGTTGTTGAAGACTTGGGCATTTTTGTGTATATAACGAAATACAAAGCATTTCCTGGCTGTTGTTTCTCTGTGGAGTTTATGAGTTGCACCTTGAATGTACATTACATACATTTTTAGTTTCAGTGTTGTTGTATATGAGAAATGCATTGTTGCATGTATTTATCTGTCTGTCTCCTCTGGTTGCATGCATTTTCTTCTTTTGAATTTGGTTGCTAAGGGTTTCTCAGATTCTAGGGTATAGTTTTGCTGTATCACATGCTTGATCTCTAACTTCCATTCAAGGAGTGGATTAAATTGTTTTAGGTTAAGGTATGGAGGAGATTGTATGTCAATTGGGATATCTGTAAGTAGAGGCAGTTAAATACCCATTCTTGGGTGATGTTTGTAAGGCAAGCATTAATCTGACCCCTTGAAACTTGAATCCAAAATGTAATTCGTTCTTGTGTATATGTCCAGTTGACTCCTAGCCCTGAGATAGGCACTGGTATGCTCCTGGGTTAGTAGTTATGACCCAAAGCCCCTGTCTTGCATCTAATCCATCAATTCAAACCATTCCATTATTCCAACCTGTTAGTTGTAGGAGTAGGATTAGGAACCCCCTACATACTCTCATCCATAACTAGACACATATGTCCAAGAATGTTGCCAACCTTGTGATTTATCACACAAATCTTGGTCCACGCATGAGAGTATTCTGCCTGTCATTGTAAAGATAAATCTTTATGTCATTGGGTGAGTCAAAAGTCATATATTTAGCAAATAGGGACGCCCCCCTTGGTGCGGCAGAACCAAAAGTGAAGGGGAGGCAGCCCACATAACCTCCCGTATCTGTTGGCTGAATTTGCCTGTGCATTAGAACTGGCAAACCCACTACCGATTCAGAAATAAACACCAACACCAGTCATATTATCAAATTCTATAGAAGTAAGAATCAGGATAAAAAGGGTCTGGTGCATCATAATCAAAATCAAGACAAGGGAAAAGGAAAAGTGAATGCGGATGAAGTTCAAAGGGAGATGAACAAGATTTGGGTGAAGAGAACTACAGAAAAAGTTGGGGATGAATCTACACCAGAATCTGGTGCTGATATTCCTTTCGAAAACTAAATAGATGAGCTCTGGCTCAAGGATAATCACAAAGGAAAATAAATTCTCCCAGCCAGTCAATTGGTGCCTAAATTTGGCACATGGAATATTGCAAATTAAAGGGTTCTCAGAGAAATATCTAAATAACCCTCGGTAAAAATATGAAAGATTAGTAGGGAGTTTTTAAGAGGTTAATCATCTAAGATTGATCCAGTTTGACAACCATCCGGTAAAAGTAGGACTTTCACAATTAGATCCAGTATGATTCAAAATTGAAATATCTTGATCTGCGGATAAATGGCATGATTGGAGGAAGGGAGATACATTGTCAATTATCACTAAAAATAATTCTAAGTGCATCTCAGTGATTCAGAAAGATCTCTCTCAGAACAAGGCAACTGGAATAACTTAAGGTGTGCATTTATTGCAATATGAAATTAGGGTTTGCGCAGGGATAAAAGGGTTCTCTTAATCATCATTTGCACATTTGCTTTCGAGAAGAAGAAAGGAAGAGCTTTGCAACAAGATTATTTCAACCCTCTCAAAGATCAACCAGCGATCTTTTCTGGCTCATACTGAGAACCCTAGAAGAGTAAAAATGTATTTCCATTCTTGAATATATCTCTCTGAATATTTTGCAAGATGGCTACTCCAAATGTTATTAAGATCACTGATAGGCCATGCCCAAAGTTCAAGAAATATCCCTACAAATCCCTAGAAGTTGATCCCTTAGGCGCCTTCTCTAGCATTCTGCATGGGGTTCTGCATGTAGAAGATGTTAGGGTATGCATACATGCAAACATTGAAGAATTTGGGAAATCCAAGCTGATGGATATCTATCATAAACAATTAATAGATGAAACATTTGAAACTAAACCTCAATATAAGGCCCTCCGGGATAAGCATTTTGGACATTGCATCCACTTTCCTTGTTTTATAGAAGATGAATGGGTCCGGTATGTTCTTATCAGAATACATGACAACTTCATGTGGTTGATGAGGCCATTCAAGATAACAAAAGATTCCATTAGGGCAGTAACTGGATTGCACTCATCCGGTGGGTTGCCTACTCTCAAATCTATCAAGAACTAGATAGTAAGTGAGGCTACCGGATCAAAGTTTGACAAGAGAGCAATGACAATAGAAGACATCATAGATCCGGCTATCAAATTTGCCTCTATGATAATTGGTTATAAAATCTATCACTCCAGTAGGGAGAATTTAGTGTCTAAAACTACAATATATATTGCATATCAGATGCTGAGGGAAAATGCTGACTATGACCTATGTGATCTTCTTCTGAACCAACTATTAGAAAACTTGTAGAAAATAAAGAAAAATAAGAACTCATTTAAGTGTGGTGGGCTAATACTATGTTTATTCTTTTACTATATGAATGAGCTACCTGGACCAAGTGGTTGGGTATGGCAAAATGACAAACTGGTTGCCATACAAATCAGAGACTACATGTATGGGCTTGGTGATGCCAAGGCTCAAAGTATAGGACTCTAGGGATATTTTAAGAATTTCCAAGGTATGATGTAGGCTAGAGAAAGAATTCCTCAAACAATAGTTGAAAAATATAAGGATACAATACGCATCATGGTAGACACTGATCAATGCCTAATGGAGGTAGTTGAGCCCAGAATAGTCTGGATTATGCCAATGGGCTATGAGGTAGATGAGAAAATCTTGGAGTTGCATGTCTAACACTTGCTAAGTTAGCCTAAGGACCTTGAGGCAGAAAGGTTTGGAACCTATCAAGAGTTAAGTGTAAAGATACATGTTTAACTAAGACAACCAGAGATGAAAAGAAAAGTGAGAAGGGAAGTAGAAGAAATTGCCAAGAAAGATGGCATATCAAAGGAGGCAGTTGATACAAATAGAGAGAAAGTAGAAAGAGCAGAGAAAGAGAGACAAGAAGCAGAAAAAGAAAGTGATCCGGTGTAAGCCCCCTCCCGGACTAGACCCTCAAAGAGTTCTGCACCTACCACCTCTAAGAGTACAAAATCCTCCAAACCGGAAGCCAAGACATCCAAAAAGGAAGAAAAGAGAACAAAAACTAAGGCTACAAGGTCCTACATAATCCAAAAGGATGATGAAGAGACAAAGACTGATGATGAGGTTAAGAAAATGAAGAAAAAGAAAACATCTGTGGAATCCTCTGTCAGTAAAAACAAAGAAGAGGCAAAAGAATTTGTTGAAAGGCCTACTCTCTCTATTGATGATATCATCAAGGCAGTCACTATGGATGGGAACCTGCAACCAATCACATAATTTTATGATGATTATAGTGATACTAACAAAAGAATTTTGGAGGAAGCCACAGTCACGTACCTAAACATTTATAATAAAGCATTCATTGAAATCATGTCCCTAATTCCCAAAAGTCTAGAGAAGGTGCTTGGACTCAAAAAGGAGAATGCCAAGGAAAAGGATTTAGAGATCTGGGAATATATTGCAATTTAGCTCTATCCTTCCATTACTCCAAAACAAATGACCATGATCTTCAAGGATTGCAAGGATGAGTTCTGGAGCAAAGTAAGAATGTACAAACTTATGCTTGGAGAGACTGATTAGGTGGCAAAAGAGACTAAAGACATCCTTTGGAATGCCTTCAAGAGATTCAATCTTCTTGTTATAGAGGAAATAGATGAAGAACCTTCTACCATGGATGTCAAAGGATTAAGTGCA
Organism: Cunninghamia lanceolata; assembly: GCA_027924645.1. NCBI lineage: Eukaryota > Viridiplantae > Streptophyta > Pinopsida > Cupressales > Cupressaceae > Cunninghamia > Cunninghamia lanceolata. Next base: position 5,165,344 of record BSBN01000118.1, read on the forward strand.
TCAAAAGAAGAATCTACTGAGAAAAATGTAGAAGAGTCCAAAGAGATGGATGAAGAAAAGACTAAGGACTTGGATTCCTCTGTTCTGGAAGAGGAAATTCATAAAGAAGTTAACATCTCTCCTCCAGATGCCACTGAAGATTCAGGAACTGAAGGAGAAGGAATAAAAGAGAGGAAAGTAAGTCAAGAAGAGGAGAAAAAGGGAAGAGAAGAAGAACAAACAGAGAAGATCTCTGATGATAGTTCTAAGGCTGCAAAAGGAAAGAAGTCTCCGACAAGAGACATTGCAAAAGTAGTGAAGAATTTCTTGACCAAGGAAATGATGGAGATAGATGAACCAGAACTATTCCAAGTACCACTCAATTTTGATTCCCTCTCTCCGGTTCAGACAATGAAGATAGCATAAAGCAAAAGAAAAGCTTCTAAAGTCTCACATGGAAGACTGTGAGCTGATAGAAATTGCATCTGGGATGCTGGAGAAGATCATGCCATCCTTCCAAAAGGATCTTTCGGCCTCTCCATCTGGTAACTTGAAATCTTTTGTTAATTCTGTTAGCACCCATTTTGATTCTTTGGACAAATTGGCAGAAGAGAAAGTCCAAAAAGAGTTTTTGGGAAAGAGATTCTCTGAAGTATAGGGACTCATAGCTAATGATAGGAGGACCTTAGATATTGGGATAAAGAGCCTAGAAAATGCACTTAAAGATGGTGGAGAAATGTATAAATTTTGTCTATCCTGGTCTAAAGTAACAGAGGATATTGAAAAGAAGGTGAAAGAACAAGAAGGTAAATTGTCAAGTTTATCTCAGAATTTTGATCCTCTCACCACATCCATAATGAATCAAGAGTGCCAGGCTATTGCTACTATAAATGAAATAAAGAGGCTTGAAAAGGAGAAGAAGAATATAATAAGCAGAATGAGTGAACTTAGAGGGATAATTATCCCTAAGTTAGAGGCCATGCATGAGGCCTTAACTGATGCTTAGACCACAGCCCGAACCAGTGATTTGGTAGACTTGAGAAGGGGAGAAGTTTTTGCATTTTTGTTGAGTGGTCACATTTCAATTTTGGACAGGATGAAGCAGAGTTGGGTGATAGAATTTGTATAGTTGAAGACCACCTTTGCGGATATACTAAGTATATGTAAGTGTAACATGTACTTATGTGGCAATGTATAGGTTGCTCTTTTGCAAATTTTGGTGTGCAGATTTCACCCTTTGCCATTGATGTCAAAGGGGGAGTGAGGAGTAGTGAAAAATGTGGAATCCAACTAAGGGGGAGCTCCGGTAAAAGTGTACATAAGACAGGGCATCAGCCAAGGGGGAGTTTGTTATGACAGTCATTTTTCACTAAGTATTGCCATCAATGCCAAAGGGGGAGATTGTTGGCAAGAGACACTGTGTGGCTTCATGAGTGTTGTCATTGATGGAAACAAAGTCTATCCCACACATCTGTAGCACATAGTATGCCTTTACTAGAAGTCAGATTGAAGAGTGTTTTGGTCTGGTGAACAAGAATGGAGCATGCAATAAGGTCCAACAAACAGGTTCGGATCTCTTAGATGGTGTAACTTAGAAAGTTGTGGACTTGTACAAGTCAAAAGGAGTACTATGACTACTACATTCTAAAGATTGAGCCTCCAGTGATGAATGAGTGAAAATATATGAGCATCTAAGTGTTGGGTTCCTGACAAGCAGAGTAGACTAAGGAAGAACTAACCAACAGAGCATCAGACTTTAATCTAGATGAGAAATTGATGGTGATCAAGCTTCTTGAGGGATCATTCATGGTTGGCCAACATGATTGATGACTTCCATGTCTTTGTTTTTGATACGCATCACATATTAAGCATGGATTTAGCTGATAGATCAGTGTCTTGGAAATATCTTGAGTATTCTAGTTGCCGACTAGAAAGATGTTGAAATCCTTGATGCAGATATATATACCAGATTGATTTTGGTATGAAAGGGTGTGTGTGGTGATATAGTGTGCGAGAAAAGGTAGAGAGAAGTGTGGAAGCAGCAATACAAGTCTGATATGTGACAGAATAACAACACTAAAGCAGAGGAAGAATGAAGTGCAGTAGATCAGTGTATTGAGCCTAGCCAGAATTGAACCTCAGCATATGTGGATGCCTCTCTTCAGTTCAAACATCTGGTTACCTTCTATAACCTTGTAGACAGTGAGTCTCTTGTAGGCAGTGTGCCTCTTGTGAGCAGTGTGCTCAGGCAGTGAGCTGTAATTGGCAAGTGCCATTTTGTACTTCTTATTCTTTTAACAGAGAATACAATCTTGGGTTAGTCACCCCATGGTTTTTCCCTTAACATGGTTTTCCACATAAAAATCCTTGTGTTATGTGTGTTGATTTCCTTTCTGCTCTCATGATCATATATGCTTATATGTTTTGATGCTGCACTATTGTTTAAGAAGAAAAGAAAGTTAAAATATTTAAGACAACTTATTCACCCCCCTCTTAGTTATTTTCCTTGTTTCCAACATTATCAAGAAGAGAATAAGAGCTTCTACCTCACAAACTGCATCTGGTACTGCACTTGAATCCTCGGGTCCCACACCTTCTGCAAGTGTGGAAGCCCCTACAACAAGTCACAAAAGAATGAAGACAAAAGAAAAAAGAATACATGTAAGTATAGGAGTTGATGAGGAGGAAATAAAATATGATGAAGAGATTAAAAAGATGAAGGTTAAATTAGCAAAAGCCTCCAATACTGGTCAAGGCAAGTCCCCCAGAAAGGGGAAAGGAAGAAATAAGGAAAATAAAGTAGAGCCTATAAAAGTAGAGGCTAGAATAACCCTAGAGGATGTATTGAAGGCCATTACAGTTGTTGGTAATCTAAAACCTATTTCCCAACTGTATGATGACTATGATGATGCATACAAAAGTATCATTGAGACTATTGTTGTCAAATACTTGGACATATACAACAAAGATCTTATTGAGATAATTTCTGATCTTCTAGATAGTTTGGGAAGTATAATGTCTACAAGAAAATAAGTTGCTATGGCCAAGGACATTGAGCTTAGAGAGCATACATTGATAAAACTATGTCCTGAAATCACCTCAGAAGAAAAAGAAGAAGTCTCCAAAGTGCTTCATAAAGAGTTTAGAACAAAGAGGAGAATGAACACTCTACTGACATATGACATTGAGAAAGTAGTCAAAGAAAATGAGGAGATCACCTTAAGAGTGTTGAAGGAATTTCATCTCCCAACCATATATGATAATGAAGAAACAAGTGTTACAGATGACACATCTATTCTAGAAGCCAGCATGGATCAAGGATTGGAACAAACTAATACAAATCCTCTGGTAAGAGACAGAGCAATGGAAGAGAAAGAGGAAGAGAAAAGTATTGAGAAAATTGAGGAAGACCTTGAGGAAGTAGCCTAAAAAAAGGAGGAATCTGATCAAGCTCCTGCTGCTAATGATCAAGACAAGGCTAACACGGACCAAACAGGGATATATCCTTCTCCTAATCAGCAAATTGATTATCAAGAAAACAAGGAGGACAAAACAAGATAAAGTTGATGATTAAGAACTTGATCAAGTTGAGATGAGTCCTGCACCAGAGCAAAATATTGGTCAATAAGAAAATATGGACATGGAACCTCCAGAACAAAATCAAGAAGAAGAAGTGTCTGAAGAAATGATAAGAGACACTATTGCTACTCCAGGTGATTCCACCAGGGAACTTTTGGAGAGACAACAAGATTTGGATGAGTCTGAGCTCCTACAAGGACCAATCAATTTGGCCTCAATGTCTCCTGTGTAAAAATTCAAACTAGTGTCAATTGTTCAAGCAAAGGCACATGAAGAGATACTAAAGTCACATATGCAAGACAATGAACTCATTGGTGAAGCATCTGACATTTTGGAAAAGTTGATGCCTTCATACCAAAAAGACACATCACTGCCACCAACAAATCAACTCAAAGGCCTAATCAAATCTGTAAGCTCTCATTTTGAGTCATTTGAAAAGTCTACAGAAATAAAGGTTAGAAAATAATATAATGAGAAAAGGTTAGCTAAATTGAATACCATGGTGGATAATGATAAAATTTTGCTAGAGAATAGAATCAAACGTAGAGAAAAGGCTATTAAGAAATCACATGATATATACAAATTTTTCTTATCATGGCTAGATGTTACTAAGGAGCTAGTGTTGGCAAGAGATACTGTGTGGCTTCATGATTGTTGTCATTGATGGCAACAAAGACCATTCCACACATCCGTAGGACATGGTGTGTCTTTACCAAAAGTCAGATTGAAGAGATGTTGTGGTCCGATAAGCAAGAACAGAGCAGGTAGTAAGGTCAGACAGTCAGGTCCGGATCTCTCAGAAGAGGTATCTTAGTAAAGTGCAGATTTGAGGAAGTCAAGAGGAGTACCTTGACTAATAGATTCCAAGGATTTAGCCTTCGGTGATAGAAGAGTGAAATAATATGAGCACTTGAGTGTTGGGTTCCTGTTTGACAGAGTAGACAGAGGAAGAACTGACCGGCAGAGCATCAGACCTAAACCCGAATGAGATATTGATGGTGATTAAGTTTCTTGAGGTATCATTCATGATTGGCCAACATGATTGATTACTCCTATAAGCATCTCCTTGATCTGCATCGCTTGGTATGCAAGGATTCAGCAGTCAGATGAGAGTTTGGGAAAATATTGACTATTCCGGATGCCGACTAGAAAAGTGTTGAAATCACTTGTGTGGATAGAAATACCAGATGGTTTTAGATATGAATGTGTGTGTGGTGTGTGTGGAACTACGAAGAAAAGCTAAGGAGCAGAGTAATAGCAATAATACAGGTCCGGTATGTGACAGGACAACAACATCAAAGAAGAGGAAGAATGAAGTGTAGTAGATCAGTGTATTGAGCCTAACTGGAACTGAACCTCAGCATATGTGGATGCTTCTTATCAGTTCAAGTATTTAGTTTCCTTGTATAAACTATTGTAGGCAGTGAGCCTCTTGTGAGCAGTGTGCTCGGGCAGTGAGCCATAATTGGCAAGTGCCATTTTGTATCATCCTATTCTTTTAACAGAGAATACTTTCTTGGGTTAATCACCCCATGGTTTTCTCCCTTAATAGGGTTTCCACATCAAAAATACTGTGTCATGTGTACTAAGTTTATTTCTACTTTCATGTTCATTTAAGCTTATGTGTCTTTATATGGTGCTAGTGATTAAAGAAGAACAAAAAGGTAAATTAATCAAGATAACTAATTCACCCCCCCTCTCAATTATCAACAATTAGTATCAGAGATAAGTTCCTCTAAATAGAGCCTAACAGCTTGAGGAAGATCAGGAAATTCAAATGGATGTGTATGGTATGAAGGAACAACTTCAGTCTGCCCTAGATGATCTTGAGCAATCTAACTTCAAAGTCATTGAATTGAAGGAAAGACTCAAACAGGCTAATGATTTCATAAATGAACTAAAAGGGAAGCTGAGTATCTCTATGAAAAAGAGAAAAGATCTACTTTAGCAATTGGCAAGTCAAGGTGAAGCCAATGATACAAATGAAGACCTAAAGGAGAAAACCAAGTTATGTGAAAAGCTATCAAAAGAGATCATTATGGTAAGACATGAAATGGAATCAGGAGTTATAAAATTCACTCAAGAAATTGAAGAGAAAAGAAAAACTGAAGATAATCTAAGACAATCTTTCAAGGAAAAATTAGAAGACTACCACAAGATGGATAGAATAATCAGACATCTTGAATCTGATCTTGAAGATGCTAGAGATAATGAAGAAAAACTTGAGGATCAAATTGATACTCTTAAAAAGGATTGTCAAACAACAAATGAATACAAAGAGAAATTCAAGATAAGTTCTACTCAACTTGAAGTTCTTCTTGAAATCCAAAAGAGAGTAGATGACAAGTGTGGCTTAGGATATGAGAAAGGTGAAAGCTCTGGATCCGGTCAGGAGAATTTTGGATTAGGAAATCCAAGGAACAACCCTAGAAGACCTCCGGTAAAGCAACCTAATGCCCAAAGATATCCATCTTTCAATGGATATTGCCATAATTGCAATAACTTTGGTCATAGAGCAAATCAGTCCAAAAAGAGAATGAATCAGACTAATTCATCCTTCTCCGGACAGTGCTTCAACTGCAAAAGGTATGGTCACAAATCTCATGAATGTAGAAATATGCAAATGAACAATTCATTCAATGGTAGATGCTTTGCATGCAATAGAGTAGGTCATATGGCTAATCAGTGTATATAAAGAGGATATCAGTCAAATATGCAAAGAAATGTTGTTTGCTACAATTGCAATAGATCCGATCATATTGCCAAATTCTGTAGAAGCAAGAATCAGGACAAAAGGAGTCTGGTGCATCACAATCAGAATCAAGACAAAGGAAAAGGAAAAGTGAATGCGGATGAAGTTAAAAGTGAGATGAACAAGATTTGGGTGCAGAGAAGTACAGAGAATGTAGGGGATGGATCCGCACCAAAATTTGGTGTTGATATTTCTTTTAGAAATTAAAAAGTGAGCTCTGGCTCAGGGGGAGACACAAGGAAAAACATTTTCCCCCAGCCAGTTAATTGGTGCCTGAATTTGGCACTTGAAAGGTTGTGGATTAAAGGGTTATTAGAGAAACATCAAAAGAAGGCTTGGTTAGGGTTTGAAAGATCCACAAGAAGATTTGAAGAGTATAATCCTTCCAGATTGATCTGGTTTAACAGTCTTCCGGTAAAAGCATTTTTTTTCAATTTGGTCCGGTATGACTCAAAATTGAAACATCTTGATCTGCAAACAAATGAGACGATCTGAGGAAAAGGAAGTAATTATGATTCATCTCTAACATCAATCCTAAGTGCATCACAATGATCCAAATAAGTTTCTCCCTCTCTAAACAAGGAAAACAAGGCAACCAGAATGACTGAAGTTGCGCATTTATTGCAGTATAGATTTAGGGTTTTTCTCAAAAATAAAAGGGTTCACTCATTCGTCATTTGCACATTTGCATTCAAGAAGAAAAGAAAAGGAGCTCTGCAACAAATTGTTTCAAATTTCTCAAAGATCAACCACCGAAGTCGATTCTTTCAGCAAATCAATTCAGCTCACTTCGTGAACCCTTGAAGCGCAAGAGGTATTTTCCTTTACTAAATATCTCTTTGTAAATCCTTTGTAAGATGGCTACTCTAAATATTGTGAAGATCTCTGATAGGCCTCACCCCAAATTCAAGAAACATCCCTACAAATCCCTGGAAGTAGATCCCCTAGGGGCATTTTCTGGTGTTCCGCATGGAGTTCTACATATAGAAGACATTAGGGTTTACGTTCACGCAAACATTGAAGAATTCAGAGAACTCAAATTGAGGGATATATATCACAAAGAATTGATAAATGAATCTTTTGAGCTTAAACCCCAATATAAGGCCATCTGGGAAAAACATTTTGGGCAGTGCATTCATTTCCACTATTTTGCTGAGGATGAATGGGTCCAGTATGTCTTAAGCATAATACATGACAACTTCATGTGGTTGAATGGACCGTTCAAGATCACAAAAGATGCCATTAGGGTAGTTACTAGTTTGCACTCATCCAGTGGGATACCTACTCTCAAATCTATCAAGAATTAGACTGTAAGTGAGGCTACCAGATCTAGGTTTGACAAAAGAGCAATGACAATAGAAGATATCACTGATCTGGATATCAAGTTTGCCTCCATGATCATCAAATACAAGATATATCATTCTAGCAGGGAGAATTCAGTACCTGGAACTACTATCTACACTGCTTATGAAATGTTAAGAAAGAATGCAGACTATGACCTTTGTCAGCTCCTTCTAAACCAACTCTTGGAGAATCTGTAGAAAATAAAGAAAGATAAAAAGAATTCATTTAAGTATGGTGGGTTAATATTGTGTTTATTCTTCTACTTTATGAATGAGCTACTCGGATCCAGTGGATGGGTATGGTAGAATGATAGACCGGTTGCCATACAAATCAGGGATTATTTGCATGGACTTGGTGATGACAAAGCACAAAACATAGCTCTCTGGGGTTTCTTCAAAAACTTCTAGAACATGATGCAAGCTAGAGAGAGAATTCCCAAATCTCTAGTTGAAAAATACAAAGACACAGTATGCTTCATGGTAGAGACTAATCAGTGCCTAATGGAGGCAGTGGAACCAAGAACAGTGTGGATTATGCCAATGGGGTATGAGGTGGATGAGAAAATCATAGAGCTGCATGTTTAGCACATGCTGAGTCAACCAAAGAATCCCAAGGCAGAAAGGTTTGGAACCTTTGAAGAATTGAGTGTGAAGATCCATGTTGAGCTAAGGCAACTAGAGATGAAAAGAAAGGTAAGAAAAGAAGTAGAAAACATTGCCAAAAGCTTTGGCATCTCAAAAGAGGCACTTGATGCCAACAGGGAAAAGAAGGAAAGGACTAAGAAAGAAAAGAAAGAGGTAGAAAAGTAAAGTGTTCTGGTAGAATCCTCCTCCTGGACCAGATCTTCTAGGAGCTCTGCACCTATCACTGCTAAAAGCACCAAGGCATCAAAACCGGAAGAAAAATCATCCGGTAAAAGTGAAAAGAGAACAAAGAAAAAGGGAACAAGGTCGTATACAAGCCAGAAAGATGAAGAAGAGACAGAATCTGATGAAGAAATCAAGAAGATGAAAAAGAAAAGGAAAGTATCCAGTGAAACCAAGGAGGCAGAGGCAGAAGAGTTTGTTGAAAAGCCCACTCTATCATTAGATGATGTCATCAAATCAGTTACTGTGGATGGAAACCTTCAACCAATGGCAAAATTCTATGATGATTATAATGAGGTTGACCAAAAGATGTTGCAAGAAGCAGCAGTCAAGTATCTGAATATCTACAATAAGGCTTTTATTGAAACTATATCTCTTATTCCCAAAAGCCTAGAGAAAGAGTTAAAAATAAGAAAGAATATTGCTATGGTAAAAGATCTAGAGATCTGAGAACAGATAGCTATTCAGCTATATCCTTCAATTGACTCAAAGCAAATGAATATGATCTTCAAATATTGCAAGGATGAGTTCCAGAGAAAAGCAAGAATGAATCAACTTATGCTCGGAGAAACTGACCAAGTAGCAAAAGAGACAGAAGAGATCCTCCGAAAAGCATACAAAAGATTCAACATTCCTATTATAGAGGACTTGGGTGTTGATCCCTCGGCTACAAGTGTTGAAGAAGAATCTACTGAGGCAATGACAGAAGAAGTAATGGACACTGGTGAAAATAAAGATAAGGACTTGGAATCCTCTGCTCCAGAAGAGGTGGCCCATGAACAAACAAACATCACTCCTCTGGTTTCCCCTGTTGACTCTGGATCCAAAGGAGAAGAAAGAATAGAGGAGAAAGAAAAAGAAGATGACAGTACTAAGGTTGTAGAAGGAAAGAAGACTTCAATAGAGAAGACCACATCTATTAGTGGTAAGAGTGTAGAAGAGAAAGCTCCAAGAGATAGCTTTAAGACTGCAAAAGAGAAGAAGAATCTGTCTCTGGCAAGAGACACTGCAGAAATTGTCAAAGAATTCTTAAACAAAGAGACAATGGAGATCGACGAACTGGAACTTCTACAAAGACCATTTGATTTTGATTCTCTTTCCCTAGTACAAATAATGAAGATAGCTTCATTTGCTAATGCAAAGGCAAAAGAAAAACTCCTGAAGTCTCACATGGAAGACTGTGAGCTAATAGAAATTACATCCGGAGTATTAGAAAAGATCATTCAATCTTTTTAGAAGGATCCCTCAGCCTCGTCATCCGGTAATCTCAAATATATAGTCAATAGTGTTAGCACACAATTTTATTCGCTAGAGAAGTCAGCAAAAGATAAGGTCCGGACGGAAAAAAGATTATCAGAGGTACAAGGGTTAATAACTAATGATAGAAGGAATATGAATATTGGGATAAAGAGCTTAGAAAACGCTCTTAAAGATGGTGGGGAAATGTACAAATTTTGTTTATCATGGTCCAAAGTAATATTGGATATTGAGAAGAAAGTGAAAGAACATGAGGACACGCTAACTAAACTCTCTAAGAATTTTGATCCTCTCTCCTCTTCCATAATAAATCAAGAATGTCAGACTATTGCAGTCTTGAATGAAATCAAGAAGCTTGAGAAGGAAAAGAAAAATAGAATAAGTAGGTTGGGTGAACTTAGAGGGATAATTATCCCTAAGTTAGAGGCCATGCATGAGGCCATAAAAGAAGCTCAAACCACAGCCCGGACCAGTGATCTGACAAACCTAAAAAGGGCAAACGCGTTTACATTTCTGTTAAGTGGTCACATCTCAATTTTGGATAGGATGAAGCAAAGTTGGGCAACAGAATTCATCCAATTGAAGACAACTTTTGCAGACATACTTCAGTATATGTAAGTATGTTATATGTATATACTTATGCGGCTAAGTATAGTTGAATTTTTGAAAATTTTGGTGTGCGGACCCTACCCTTTGCCATTGATGTCAAAGGGGGAGTGAGAAGCAGTGAAAAATGTGGACTCTAGCTAAGGGGGAGCTCTGGTAAAGTGTACAATAGAACAGAGCATCAACCAAGGGGGGGTGTAGTATAACACTTAGTCTTTTTTCACTAAGTGTTTCCATCAATGCCAAAGGGGGAGATTGTTGGCAAGAGACACTGTGTGGCTTCATGATTGTTGTCATTGATGGCAACAAAGAACATTCCATGCATCTGTAGGACATGGTGTGTCTTTACCAGAAGTCAAATTGAAGAGATGTTGTGGTCCGGTAAGCAAGAACAGAGCAGGCAGCAAGGTCAGACAGTCAAGTCCGGATCTCTCAGAAGAGGTATCTCAGTAAAGTGCATTTTTAGGGAAGTCAAGAGGAGTACCTTGACTAATAGATTCCAAGGATTTAGCCTCTAGTGATAGAAGAGTGAAATAATATGAGCACTTGAGTGTTGGGTTCCTGTTTGACAAAGTAGACAGAGGAAGAACTGATCGACAGAGCATCAGACCTAAACCCAGATGAGATATTGATGGTGATTAAGTTTGTTGAGGTATCATTCATGATTGGCCGAAATGATTGATGACTCCTATAAGCATCTCCTTGATCTGCATCGCTTGGTATGCAAGGATTCAGCCGACAGATTAGACTTTGGGAAAATATTGACTATTCCGGATGCCGACTAGAAAAGTGTTGAAATCACTTGTGCAGATATAAATACCAGATGGTTTTAGATATGAATGTATGTGTGGTGTGTGTGGAACTGTGAAGAAAAGCAGAGGAGCAGAGTAATAGCAATAATACAGGTCCGGTATGTGACAGGACAACAACATCAAAGAAGAGGAAGAATGAAGTGTAGTAGATCAGTGTATTGATCCTAACCGAAACTAAACCTCAGCATATGTTGATGCTTCTTATCAGTTTAATTATCTAGTTTCCTTGTATAAACTATTGTAGGCAGTGAGCCTCTTGTGAGCAGTGTGCTCAGGCAGTGAGCCATAATTGGCAAGTGCCATTTTGTATCATCCTATTCTTTTAACAGAAAATACTTTCTTGGGTTAATCACCCCATGGTTTTCTCCCTTAACAGGGTTTCCACATCAAAAATACTATGTCATGTGTACTAAGTTTATTTCTGCTTTCATGTTCATTTAAGCTTATGTGTCTTTATACGGTGCTAGTGATTAAAGAAGAACATAAAGTTAAATTAATCAAGATAACTGATTCACCCCCCCTCTTATTTATCAACAGTTAGAAGAAAAAATCAAGGATCTGGAACTCCAATTGTCAAATATCTCTAAGTCATATGATCCGGTAGTTGAATCAATAAATAGTAAAGAGATACAAGTTGTTAACATCCACAATGACTTAAGCAATCTGATGAAAAAGAGGGAAGAAGTTAAAAATAGGTTGTGCCAGTTAAGAGGGTTGATAAGTCCTAAAAATGATTCACTGACTAATCTTGAAGAAGAAGCTTTGAAGGCAAAAGCAATAATTAATACACCCTCAAATGTGCAGAGGGCAAAAAAAATAGTCTTTTTGATAAATTGTCAAATTCAAATTTTGGAAAGTGCAAAGAATAGATGGGATAGAGAGTTAGCTCTGATAAGGACCATTTATAATGATATTCTACCTCCTACAACTAACTAATCAGGCTAAATATTGTACATGTACATATGCAGCTGACTATGATAGTTTTGGAGTTTTGACACAATTTTACTACTTGTACATACACCTTTTCCATTGTGTCAAAGGGGGAGAAGAAGATCCAGTGAAAAATGGCCAAACATATCAAAGGAAGAAGAAAAATAAAGTGTATATAGTAAGGGGGAGTAGACAAGCATTTTTCACTAAGTGTTGTCATCAATGCCAAAGGGGTAGATTGTTGGCAACATAGTCAAGAGACACTGCTGATATGATGTTGTCATTGATGGCAACAACCTGACATGTTTGGAAACAATTCCTGAGACAAAGGTGTGTATAGTATTTTGGTCCAGAAAGATTAACTTAACAAACTGACTAAGTATTGATAGCACATTAAGATAGTGACAGTAATTCAGTTGGTACTCCTCCGTAAATGAAGATCTTGTCATGAGGTTCTGGTATGTTACTCTTAGCTAACTAGTGAAGTCATGATTCTATGTTCAAGTCTTGATTTCCTCCGGAAGTCATATGGTGAAATGTCTAAGTCTGAGTGAACAGAGTTAAGTCAGAAATAGTGTAGAGTACTTGAGTAACTTGGTCCGCATTCCTCCACTATTGCATAATTTGTCTTGCAGTTCTAAGGTAACAAAGATACCTATGATGACTACCTAAATCCACAGTTATAGCTTCTGAAGTTATGTTTATCACATTTTATAAGGTGTTCTTTATCAGCTTTCAGTTTGATAGTATTTCTCTGAGACAGAACAACAGTTCTAAGATCCACATTTATCTGTAGTTGAATATTATGTTCTGTGGTTCTAAAGGTATGATAAGGGATCAGTAATGAATCATTAACAAGGATTTTAGAGTTTCATAATGATTGTATTTGAATGTATGGGTTGATAGATAAAGTAACTAAGTATGTTCTTAAGATTAACGCTAACATAGAAGGTGAATCGATATGTGGTGAAGGTATAAGATTGGAATCAAAAACCTAAGTGGTAAAACAATAGTTCTAGACTCATATGAAGAGTCTTTCTTCATTGATTGGGTCCACATTGTTGTTTGGGCACAATAACAGGCTGACAAGGTATAACTTGAATATACAAGCTTTATCTTTTGCATGCCGACCTAGATTGAGAAAATTCTTGATGTGGATATATATACTCGATAGATTTCAGCTTTGGAGGGATGGTTGTATGTGAACATAGTGTGAATTCAATGTGTGTGCAATCTAAGGAAGTTTTGTGACCAGAAAAGGATAGTAAGGACGGAAGAGCAGAGTATATGTGAAGCAGAGCAGAAAACGTAGGGCAGATATTATGAAGACATTTGAGTCTATATACTAAGCTATTAATGGAACTACACTTCAACTTTCTATAGATGCATTTGTAGCAGTCACCTTTTGGTAGTGAGCCAATCCTTCTTCTATCTTCTCTTCTATTTTCTTGGCAGTGAGGCTATTGCAGTCAGCACTTCTTTGGATAGTGAGTCCTTGGCCAGTGGGCCCTAAGGTAGTGAGCCTTTATGTAATTCGGTATTGTTATCATAATATATTGTGAGCTAACACTCACCATGGTTTTTTCTTTTTTGGGTTTTCCACATAAAAATCTTAGTGTCTGTGTTATGACTTTGTGGTTGCTATTCTTATGTTTGTTTTGCTTTCATATTATTGAATGTGGTAAATAGATTAATAAGTATGCAAAAGAAAAGTTTTATAGAATACTGATTCACCACCCCCCCTCTCAATATTCTTTGTGATCAACATCCTCAGCCCTCTAGAAGCCAAATAAAGATAAGATGGGATACCATTAATAAGAACAAAGAAGGAAGAAGATGACACACAACTCATAACCCACTCAATTCACCCTAAGAAAAAACCAAAATCTAATAGATCTTTCTTAAGGAAGGATCATTTGATCCTATCATAGGCCTTGGACATGTCCATCTTGATAAACATTGCCTTCTCTTTAGAAAAACCTGTTAGTGTGAATAGGGATATTTGCTATCTAGTTTCCCTTGTGTGAGGATAATTCATATTATTTAACTATTTATTAGTTAAATAATATTCTCTCACATAATTCACATGTTAAGTTGACTTATTGAGTCTTCTAGATGTTTCTAGTTGTGTCTAGTTGTAGCTAGTTGTTGATAGTTGTCTCATAGTTGTCTTATCCTCCACATGTGCTATAGTTGTCACATGTCATAAGATTAAGACATTTGTTACATGACTACAACATCTTGGCTCTCATCCTTGTCTTTATAAGCAAGGCTCTTCATGTACATTGTATCATAGAGCATTCATTGATAGAATACATTATTATTCTTTCATATTGTCTCTCTTGTGCTTTTATGAAGTCCTAGATCTTGGGTGGCTCCTATCTAGCCAACTCTTACATGGTATCAGAGCTCTCTAGGTGGAATTTCTTCTTGTTAGCCAAATTGTTGAGAGATTAAATGCAAATTCATGGTGGATCTTGATAGTTGAGTATGCTCTTCTCTTGCATCGAATGATGACCTGGAGAATCAGAAAGACTTGATGGAAATACCAGATTTGTGAGGGTATCCTCTTTGTAGCCTTTTATTGCAGGTTCATTTTGGAGCATGTTGCTGCAAATCAGACATCAGAGGCCAAATCTATGAGGTTTTTAATTCAGGGAATGGATACCTGATCTGTGAGGTAGCTGCAAATTTAAAGTAGTTTGGGCAAAATCAAGCACTGCGATTGTGCTCAGGACGCCCAAAAACCTATAGATCGACTGTCAAATCGCCCAAATCAGACAAAGTCATAGCGGAAGGCAAAGTTTGTTTGACTCTGCCCCACCGTACGGACAATAGGGAATATTCCCTATGCAGAGCATATTCCATTGCATAGAATCTTCTGCGTACCATGCACTGCATCAGTGAATCAAATTGGGTAAAAAAAATCTAATATCAACCAGGTAAAGTATATTTATCCCTGGTTATAAATATATTTTTCTGTAGATAAAGTTTGTTTTCTGTGGGTTTAGGGTTCGTACCTACAGGTTCAGTACCTGCAGGTACCAACAGGCTCTGTGGGGGCACCATGTGGCACAGGCTCCCCATAGTCCCTTTACACTAGCGATCACCTTACCTATTCAATGTTTGTGGTTTATTTAGAACCAGACATCGTTAATATTTCTCAACAGATATCATTATGCAGAGCAAACTTTGTTTTGGTCATAGCCAACATCTAAATTAGGCATCAAACCTAGCCCGATGGGAGGCATCTCCACTGCCTAGATGAAATCTCTGGTGGCCACTGTAAATTCGACGGGTTATATCTCCCCACAGGCTGACTCTATCCCAAGTGCAAACTGTGGCAAACTTTATACCACCCAGTCTTCTTTCAAACTGGCTAACAATCTCCTATTGCAACTCTTCCCGCCCAACCACTCTCTATTAGTATCAGCAAGGGTTCCAACAAGGGTTCCGGCAATCAAGATATATATCTAGTGGTCAAAACATATAGTTAGAAGTAATAACACTTGGCAGTATAAAATTGTGGTGCTTTGAAACAACAAATCTCGGCGAAAAGGTGGGGGCTGCAAACCTTAACCGGTGATGGGAGTTCCTTCCGGCCGGCAGTCTGCTAGCATTACACCACTTGCCGGTGCTTCACAACTGGCAGTTAACCACCAACAAACCACCACCATGCCCTTATAACAATTTTTTTCTATGCAATTAGGTGGTTTCATCCTGAGAACGGTGGTTTTGTTTAAGCATAGGTATTTTTTTAATTAAAAATAGTGGTCTTGCCACAATAAACTAGTGGTTTTACCTCCTTATACAATGGTTTTGCAAGCCTCACAGGTAGTTTTGCAAGCAACATAGGTAGTTTCTATTTTTTTACATAGAATATTCCTTTGGACTGAGCATATTCTGGAATAGGGAATATTCTGCCATATTCTGCTGACATCAGCAGGGCCCCCTTTGGCCCCCTTTTAGCCCTATGAGGGCGATGTTTTTTCAGGAGCCATAACGTTTCACCACGGTATCAAAAATTGGCAAACAAGATATTGACGGAAAGCTGCTTCTAAGAACTTCGCAGTGGTACATGTATTTTTCTGATATTTTGGTGTAGGTGCTTGATACAACTATTTGAAGCCAGATCTTGCATTTTGGACTCCCGAGCTCACAACTTTCACCCACTTCATCAAAATTTCAACTTCCTATAGGCATTGGAAAGGTAATTTATTGCTCTATAGTTCTATCCATGCCAATTTTCTAGATATTTCTTTACACAACATATTTTCAGTTTGAGGCACTTTGGGTACGTATCACTTATTGAATGGAAAAGAGTTGAAATTGGTGGTTGTTTTGGTTTGGAGCGCTTCAATTACAGTGTTGATTGAGTTTGTGCTTTGATATAGCTTCTTGTGCTCTACTTTTCCTTTATATCATGGATAAATCAAGGGTTCCATTGTTAACACCATATAACTATGCAACTTGGAGTCAACATGCATGGAATGCTCTAATGGATCTTGGACATTCTTTATATGTTGAAAACAAGATCCTAAACCCACAGATGATAAGGAAAATATAAAATGGATGATAAAGCATACTAAAGCTCTTGGATGTCTTCATAGTTTCATTTCCCTAGATCTCTTGTTTCAGATTGAGGCATGCACAAATTCACATGATGCTTAGGATAAATTGAAAACATTATATGGTACAAAAGATGAAGTTAAATGCTATCAAATTGATAATGAATTGATGAGCCTTGATCCTAAGAACTTTAGCAACATCCTGGATTACATAACTAAGGTTAATGATCTAAGAGCACAATGTAAAGCATGTGGTATTAAGAAAAAGGACATCCAATTGATCTGCAATGTGTTGAATAAACTCAGTCCTGAATATCTAACTTTTGTTTCTAGCTTTCACACTCACAGGTTGACTATGGGATTTGATTTCACTATGCCTTCATTTGCATCCTTTTTTGAGATGTTGGTGCATGAGCAACATAAGCTTATTTCTATGGGTATCATTAAGCCATCATGAAATCATTCTTTGGTGGTTGCACAACCTAAGGAACAGAAAGCGTTGAGTTCTTCTGACAAGAAACAAAAGAAAGCTAAGAAATATCCACAAAAAGATCAAGCACAAAATCCACCTAAGAAGGAGAAGCCTACATGTGGTTATTGTAAGAAATCAGGGCATGATGAACATAATTGTTTTAAGAAACAGATTGACATGTTGATGCAACTTGTTCAAAAGAACAAACTTTCATCTCCTGATTCTTCTTCTACTCCTTCTTCAACATCTACATAGCCAGTACTTTCTAAATCTCATGCAAGGACAGCTAAGGAACCTAAACATAAAGGTAAAGCACTTTGTGCAAGTACAAGTTCTACATCAGGTAAATGGCTTCTTGATTCAGGTGCTTCTCATCATATGACTTCTTCCAAGGATATATTTTCTTTATTTAAGATGTGTGATATGCCACCTATCTTGATGGGTAATAACACATATATGAATGCAATTCGAAAGGGAACCATTGATATTGGTGAAGATACTTTCAATGATGTACTTTGTGTGCCTTCTTTGGCCAATAATCTTCTTTCCATATATAAGATTACTCATAGTGGTACAGGGAAGGCAGTGGAGTTCACACCTGATTTGGTTATTATCAGAGACTTGGAAACCATAGAGATCATTGCTACTGGGGTGGTTGATCATGCATCTCAGCTATACACCTTTTATGGTTTCTCTCCTGATGATGATTCAGATCCGTTGGCTGACATTCACACTCCTAGTGTGAATTATATTTCTGAGGAGAAGTTTGGTCACTTGAACCTTGGTATTCTTGCCTCTTCATCAATTCTTGAGACATGTGCTACACTACCATCTTCTCCACCTCCTGCTTCTTCAGATTTCAGTGCTTCAGTTCAGCAGGATACTACTTGTCTTTCAGATACAACTTTGTGGGATGAGTACTTGACAACTGTTTCATATTTGTTTTGTGAGTCCCATCTTGCAGATTTGGAGGACACATTTGAGGGGTTAACTATCCTCTTTGATGATGGTCATAGCACAACTATTGTCAACCCATTTTTCTTTGGAGGTTGATGGTTTTTAGTTTTCACTAGATCCTAGATTATCACTTTCATCAATGAGGCCTGAGACTCTTGATTTGATTGTGGTATCATTCAAGATTCACATGGAGACATATGAACATCTTTTAGAGACATCATATATGATGAGACTTCCTTCCTCATCTCTTGGTTTGGAGTTGGAATTTCTTCATACACCAGTGGATTGGTTTCTTCCCAAGGGAAGACATGTTGTTTGCAGGTTTTGGATCATCTTTGGTCTTCTTCTTCTAGCATTCACCATTAGCACTGGAGCTTCTTCATTATGGGGGGAACATCTTAGCTCATTCTTTCCCTCTTATGGGGGGCTATTCATTGTATATATGTGATTGGTGGGTCTTGATTCCTCCATTATTCCATCACTTGTACATTTTTGTATGCATTCTCACTTTTGGAGAGGAGTTTTTTCTCATGATCTTTTCTCCTTTACTCCACTTGAGACTTGTTTGTACATTCCTAACATGGCCTAGTAGCTGGGACCCATCCATCTTTGAATTTTGTCAGCTACTCCCTAAGTTGCACTTAAGGGAGGGTGTTAGTGTGAATAGGAATATTTGCTATCTAGTTTCCCTTGTGTGAGGATAATTCATATTATTTAACTATTTATTAGTTAAATAATATTCCCTCACATAATTCACATGTTAAGTTGACTTAGTGATTCTTCTAGATGTTTCTAGTTATTTCTAGTTGTGTCTAGTTGTAGCTAGTTGTTGATAGTTGTTGATAGTTGTCTCATACTTGTCTTATCCTCCACATGTGCTATAGTTGTCACATGTCATAGGATTAAGGCACTTGTTAGATGACTACAACATCTTGGCTCTCATCCTTGTCTTTATAAGCAAGGCTCTTCATGTACATTGTATCATAGAGCATTCATTGATAGAATACATTATTATTCTTTCATATTGTCTCTCTTGTGTTTTCATGAAGTCCTAGATCTTGGGTGGCTCTTATCTAGCCAACTCTTACAAAACCCATAGAATGAATGTATTCTTAGGTAATAATAATACCATCAAGGATCTAACATCTAGTCACAAAGCCCCCTTATTCAAGTAATATTAGAGAATCCAAAATTTGTTTCAAATGATCAACCATTAGTTTAGTAATGATCTTATAAGAAACATTACAAAGAATAGTAGGGCACAAAAGATCAAAAGAGTTAGTCCCCACTTTCTTAGGAAGCAAATATAGAAAATTAGAATTTATTTCTTTAAGCATCTTCTTATTAGTATGAGATTCACACATAATTTCTAGAAGATCATTCTTAAAAATATCCCATAATTCTTGGAAAATATCAATAAGAAAACCATTTGGACTAGAAGACTTACCTTTATTCATTTGGAAAACTATTGTTTCTAATTCTTTAAGAATGATAGGCCTCATAAGCTAACCATTCATATGCTTAGAAACCAAGGATGGAATGCAATCTAGAATAGCATGTTCCTCCTCCACATCTATAGGACAACTTTCCTTAAACAAAGAAGAGAAATTATTAACAATTTCCCTATTAATATCATGTGATGAAGGTAATTGATTTCCTTGAGAAGATATAATAGAAGAAATAACATTACTGTACTCCTTTTCTTAACTGAATTATGGAAGGAGGCATTTTGATCCCCTCTTGAATCCAATTGATTCTTTATTTTTGTTTCCAAAAAATATCCTCCCTAAGATTCCATTCATGGAGCTCTCTAGAAAGAGATGGCTCCTCTAGAAGTCTCTCCCTAGTCAATAAAATTCTCTAATCTAAAAAGCAACAACATTCAATTTTTATTGCACCTATATCTTTTGCAAAAAACATTGCTACGAATTTTTTTCCCACTATTTAAGCTCAAACAAATTGAATCCTTTTAACGAAAGAATACATAATAGTACCCAAAGAGGGCTTACTATCCAACCACCATACCATTGTGTTCTCACATATAGCTTGATCATGGAGACACATTAATTGAAACTTAAGAGATTTTTAAGGATAAAAAATAGAGATGAAGAAAACTTGATGGGCTAGTGATCCTAACCTTGCCACTATAAAATTTTAGAAGAAGAAATCTAATTATCACCAATCCAATAGTCAAAAACTAAAAAACTATCAAGTTTATCTAAAATGGAAGCAAGAGCACATCTGCTATTATTCTAAATTAATAAGCCATCACTTAGTTTAGCATCCACAAGATTAAGAGAAGACATATTATTATGGAACAAAGATGAAGAAGGATCTAACTAACTAGAGCCTCCAATATTCTCATCAAGACTAAGAATAGCATTAAAATCACCATAAAAGATCTAAGAAATAGAGGCAAAGAAAGAGTGACAAAAATTAATATGTGACCACAAGAAAACCTTGCCTTGAAAATTAGTAGGAGCATAAATGTTGGTTAATAAAATAAGAAAACCTGAATCAAAATGGGAATCCAGCAAAGACAAAGAAAGCTTACTCACTAGAAAAGTAGAAGGTGTAAGTTAATACAAGTTCCATTTACAAGATAACCCTTTAGTAGACCCTTGAGATCCAATACATTGATATTGGCTACCTTTCCAAAGCACTAATGAAATAGCCAACATGTCCTCCACAAAAAGTTCCATTTCCTGAATGAAAATGGTATCAAGCATATGAAATCGAATAAGGTTGTGAACAACCTTTTAATGAGAGGTGCTACACAAACCCTAACATTCCATGAATTTACTATATTTTTTAGGAATGAAGAAGTGAGAATCTAATGTATGAATGATCCTAAATTCCACCAATGATTACTTGATCATCTTTACCTTCACTTGAACATTTTTCCTCTCTACTTTGGAGATTTTATCCATACTAGTCTTTTTAAGATTTTTTGTTGGAGACCTAACAAAACTAGAGATTTAATCTTAGTATCATCCTTAATAGAAATTATTGGAAGTGCTTATAGCATGACCCAATCTGTAGAATCTTCAAAAGGAGTAGCTATCTAAATAGGAGCTACAACATAAAACTAGTATCAACATTATTGGCTCCATGACTTCCATCAGATCCCTCTATATGAATTGGAGAGAGAGAGAGAGGAGTCCCTTCCAAGAGTAATGCCTGCACACCAAAAAATCTTGAGCATCTGGTGGTCAGAGTGGAGTAGAATGAGGAAGTTCCAAATTTTGATTAGCAATCGAATTCCTAGTCAAAGTAGAATCAAGTTCCTCAAAATTCTCTAAACTATCATTTATTTGTTATAAAAATTCCCTATTGGTGAATCACTTTTGATGCATCACATTTATTACTTAATATTGATACTTCACATGAACAAACCCATTTGAGTCAGGCCCTTCTAATGTGCTAAGACTTTACCCTTTACAAGTTAGCTTTAGCCATAGAAATTTTTGGTGGAGAAGGAGTATCTAAGACTCTCCTTGAGAAATTTCTCTAAATATACCCATGAGCATGACATACACAACATCTAAAAGGAATATTTTCATAATATAATTATTGGATTGAATTCATGCTTCCTAATTTAATCTCTATAGAATTAGGTAAATGATTATTAAGATAAATTTCCACACATATACAAGCATACATAGTTACCTTTCTCTCGAGCATATGATGAGAAGGGCTAAAGGTTTCCTAATGACTATCACAATAGATTGTAGAATATCATATCTCCAAAATTCCATAGGTAGACAAAGAAGATATACCTAGACTAAAATCTTAGCTAAGACCTCATCCATGAGATTGAATCCCACATGCCATGGCTTCATAAATAGTCCAACTTGATTGTGAAAATATTGTCTTCCCTTAAAGGCCATATTATAATCATCCATTCATGAAAAAACTACAAAGAAGAAACCATTAACCACTAAGATATCCTCCATATCTCCTTCTAGCTACTAGGTGTGACTAGCCTAATTTTCTAGGAAGGGCAACATGGATTTAAAACTCATAAAATTACAAATTAGAGCATGCTCTAACCAATAAATCACATTATTAGCCATAAATTCTGGATTTATTAAAAAAATGGGTCAATCCACACTTTTCTACAAACATCCATTAGATCAAGGATGATTATCTACCTGTTGATTAGATTTAGCATCATACATATCCTGCATGAGAAAAATGATAGCATTTTCATGGCCAAAGGTTGTGGCCTCATCAGCCTAAACAACATCCTTAAAAATCAAAAAGGTAAATTACCACTTGGGCCCCCTTTAGACCCTACCATAGGTGAGCCACTAGGCCCAAAGACCACAAAAAACTTACACTAAGAAAAGCCAATAACATTAAAAACACTCCATAGAAAACCCAAACCTAAACCAAAGAAATACAAAAAATAAAGAAATCAATCCAGAATAAAGTGAAGTACCTCAAATAGTTGGTGCAATAGTAGTTGCATGTATACATGCAAAAGCATGTAAGGGTTGACAAGGAAAATCATAGACCACTGCCACAAAAACCCTCATCAATTAACATTGAATCATCATTGTATCATTAAAGGATTTTTTATAAAGAAATCACCAAAATTATTTTTTCTATTTCTACATTCCTTCATCACATGGCCCCTTTTCTCATAGTTCTAACATTTCACACTACTCTTACCAAGGGTTTTAGACCATTCTTTTGACTTGGATCTCTCCTTATCCATTTTTTCTTACCACCTTTTTCCTTTGGTCTGCTCCAAACATGTAGTGCATCCTTTGAAACCTCATCCATGGATTTCCTCCTCATTTATTTGTTAACCAAACTAGCAACAAGGGAATCCATCTTGGTATATGCAGTACCACCATTGATTGCAATGATTAGGTTCTCCCAAGATTTAAGTAAAGAGCCAAGCAATACGATATATTTATCATGATCTTCATCACGCTTAACATCTATACTTCCTCGATGACTCAAAACAGGATTAATATCATTAAGATTCTGAACCACCAAGTCTCTTTCCTTTATTTTTAAATAATAAATTTTTCTTTTAAAATATAATTTATTTATCAAACTCTTTGTTTGATATATTTCACCTATATTTCTCCACAAGTTGTATGTAGTAGTCTCCTCAAAAACATTTAGTAGGATTGAGTTAGTGAGACATGGGCATATTCTTCCTCAATTCTTCTTGTCAAGCTTCTTCCATCCTTAGTCTGATAGCATAGTAGGATTTTATTTGTCTATCACAGCTCTCCATTGATCTCTTTCCATCAAGAGATCTTAGATATTAGTTCCCATAACTCATACTTGGAGCCATTGAACTTCTCAATCTTTTAAAATGATGTGCTTTCCATAATTCTCTAACCACACTAAAATTTAAAAAGCCACTAAGCCAAATACTCTTATGGAAACCAAACAAAACCCACAATATACAAGGAATACATCCCTCTCTACAATCACGCCATAGCTATAATAAAAAATATTAAATACAAGGTGAATGACACAATGATAATATTAACAAAAAGTGTTTCAATCCAATCAAACATGTGATAAACTATATAATACTAATTAAATAATAGAGAAGCAAACATAAATATACAAATCATATGAACACTAAATATATGTGGAGAAACCCATGCAAGAAAAACTCCACCACCAAAGAGACCCAAGCTTGCATTAATCACAATAAAAGTGTACATTAATACAATCCTCAAATGATCTTTATGATTGATAGTAATCTAGTAGCATAAGAGTACTTGCAAAAGAAGTTTATAAACCTCTAAGTCATGCCTCCATTAGATAGAAATATAAAAATAAGAAAGCATCAAGTGGTATTCCAAAACTATGAGTCAAAACCATGAACCATATTTAAAATCTAATGCCCCATAGTCACATGGTCAAGAAAGTAATACCTCTTACATATCTTACACCTCTAGATTACACATAAGAGATTTTGTTATAATGGTTAAAATTGTTAGGATTAAGGTGCCATTAACCTTGTAAATCCTTGTAATTATTATTCCTAATATTATTTGTAATTTATCACCCATAAAGGATGTACAAGTTTCATCAGCAGTGGTAAAAATTATTTACCAAGGATGGTAATTGCAGAGTTATTGCATCAATAAGTTTCAGAGTTACCAGCAGTAGTTATGGAGTAACATTTACTAATGGTAACTGAAAAAATTAGGAGTAATTGAGGGTAGGTGCCACCTTGGAGGAATCATTTATTTTTGGGAGTTATGACACACATCATAAAGTTGGTAAGTGGTTGTAAGAGAATCTATGACAGTTGTAAGTTGTCATAAGATTCTATGACAATATGACAACTTATGATGGATACTTATTGCTTGTAAGTTTCTATACTTAGCTCTAGGCACCCATATTGGGAAGATGCTATTTAGGGGATGTTCTAATGGAAACTATGACAATTATGATAGCATTTATTAACCCATAAGTGGCTATTCTTATCCATGTGCACCTAAGTTTGCATGGTTGACTATTGACATGTGGCATGAGCATATAAGAGGTCATTTAATGTTGAATGTTGGAGTTTTCAAGGTGAGAGAAAGTAGACGCCTAGTTTGGGGAGTGAAAAACCTCTATAAATATAGTGCCTTGTATGTTTTGTTTATCTTAGTTTTCTTATACAAAGGTTCTACTAAATTGAAGGTTGGAGAGACAAAGGAAGTGCATGTATTATGTATTTTTGATTTTGATGATAATACAACTTGACCCTCTTTTCTTGGTAGAGTTTTTTACCCGAAAGGGTTTTCTCCATGTTATATTTGGTGTTCATATGGTTTATTCTTCTATGGTATTCATTCCTGTGTTGTGATTTCATTTTTGTATGCAATCTCTGTTCATATTAAACTACTTTATGATGTAGAGGAACTTTGAATGGGGAAAGATAGACGAACTAGACAAGGTTCTACTTCACCTACAAGCCCAAAAATGAAGACCTTTATGCAAAAGTGGGAACAGTAGAAGGAAACTCCAGTATGATCATGGAAAGGTTGTATTGGGGTACCAAATGACTCATCCCACCCATTGGTTAAGGCAGATCACTCCCGGAACATACACTTGCTTCACAAATCCTCTAAATGGCTTGTCACCCTAGAAAAAGAGAACAATCCTCTTATATTTTTGCACAGACCTTCAAATGTCAACCTAAGACATGCATTGGATACCTATTATGCCTCCCCATAGCATACTCTAAGATGGGTATAGGTTACTTTGGAAAATGTGCTCTAAAAACGGACTGGTAATTTTACTACAAGGGTTCAAACTCAGAAATGTCACTGTGAAATGCCACGAACAGTCATCCATAACTTCCACACAACACAAAATGAGGTCGATCACTTTGGTCAGATTGTAGATAACATAGTTATAGACATTTTCCCCAAGCTAAATAAAGATCTAATGGTGGAAACAAAAGTTATGGTGTTTTTCCCAATACAGGTTACCCTAAATCAGGGTTTTGACAGTTTTACTAAAAATGCAATATCTTGTGGAAAACGAAACCAAAATACATGCAACAAAAAGGAAATGGAGGGTGATTGATAGGACTATCACTTACAACCAATTTGGCACCAGTAATTTTCTGGACAGGTCCGTACAACTATAGGAAACAGTCAATTTCTGTTGAAATACATGAAAACAGTGTTTTCTCTATTGATCAAAACCTACTAATCAACCACCCACACCTTATTTAGATGTTACAAGGCCTTAATAAAGGCATTCCTCATTTGTCTCTTCATTTTCCACTTCCTTCCAACGAATTGGAACAAGGTGACCCTTCACTTTCCTCATTTTACATTTTTGAAAGATACATTTTTAGGGATTTTCCATTTTGTATGACAACTTGTCATAAGACTTAAACATTAGACCCCTCCTAGGATCTTAACACATGAAAGATGACTTGATGGACCTCAATACAATATTAAATCATTACAAATTTAACCAAAAATTAAAGATTTGTCTAGGACAACTTTGATTTGCCAAGGTGCTCCTGCACCACTTTAAGATCATAAACATATTGTAATCAAATTTCCATTTGGGTAGTTGTTGTCTTTATTTCTAACATTTGGTATCAGACCCTGACCAGTTTTGATTCGTGGGTGGTAGTGTGAAGGTTGTTTAGCTACAGTGGAAGATTTGGTTGTTTTGTTTTGTAGATCTTATGTAGTATTCATGGATCAATCCGCTGCTTCAACCTCTCATTTGGATATTGAGAAGTTCAATGGTATGAGGTATGAATTGTGGAAGTTGAAGATGGATGATTTGCTTGAGGAAAGAAACTAGTGGTTGGTTGTTATGGAAGAGAAGAAGCTTGATGATGTGAATGTAGAAGAATGGGAAAGGTTTGATAAAAAGGCATATGGAACCATATGAATGTGTCTTGTAGATTCTATCTTGTTGAATGTCTTGAAGGAAGAGACCACTTTCAAACTCTAGAAGAGATTGGGTGAGATCTATCAAGCCAAGACCATGGTGAACAATATTTATTTAAAGTGGAAATTATTTTTAGTTAAAATGAAAGAGGGTGATTCTATTGCAGAGCATTTGAATAATTTTAATAAAAAGTGGTGGGCCCAAGGCAAATAAAGCTAAAAGCTTTATAATAAAGAAACTCATACATGCTTTAAAACTCACGATGAGATAAGTTTCATGAACTATTTAAAAGAAAATTTAAAGCACATGCAGCCACTTAAAATGAATAAAAGTGATGCTTTTATTTTTAACATCTCACTAAAACATAAAAGCTACAAGAAGGCATATACTTTTATTCTCATGCATGTCCAAGATAAAGAGAAGCTACATAAAACTCACAGTGTAAGAAACATGCAATGAATAAGAGGTATTTTTGGAAGCGATAGAATGGATTTTTCATGATAAAAGATAGACATAAAAGCTAGAAATTAAGGAGCCAACTAGACAGATTTGCATGCACAAAGAGGCAGTATTAAAGGGGTTTTATTTTTCTTTACAAACAGAGCTTTTGCACAGCAAAGGAAGAGTTGGTTTTTATCAATAGAAGAGGAATTGAAATAGTCATAGAGATAGAGGAAAGATTCTTCAACAACAAAACTTCTTGTAGGCCTTATATGTCAAGTTTTCTCAAAATCAAACAGATTTGATAGATTGTGCTTTGAAGCCTTTTGTGTCTATATTTTTTGATTCACCCAAGAAGGGAAAATAGGTGTTATGTGCCATTATTGTTTCTGTTTAAAGTGTTTCTTATTTTCTCCAAGGGCCTTTATTTTGTAAATCTGAGATTTTCAAACCTCATGCAAACTAAATGATTATGTGTTGGGCACTTTTCCTTCATTGTATCTGTCTATGTTTATCTTGTTTCTGGTTTCAAATCTTATGCACATTTTATCCTTTGTGAGTTGAAAAGTTTATGCTTGGCATGTTGTCATGATAGTTAATTTTAATTTCAAGTTCTTCTTCTTTTCTTTTCTTCCCCAAAAACCTAGAATGATCTAATTGAGGATCTTATGAAGAGCTAGCATCTAAAATCTTGGAGGTTATCTTGTGAGCCGTGTCCCATGTTTACAAGATTTCCCATATATTGTGAATGGAATGCAAGTTTTACCATCGATAGAGAGTTCATATGGAAGTCTAGGAATCCATGCAGTTCTAGGTTCAACTGCCTCCATGTAGGTGTAATCCTTGCAAACCAAAAATGTAATCTTCTCCCTATATTGTTGTATAGAGCAGTAAGGAATCCTTTCTCTAGCATGCATGTTGGTTTGAAGGGTTTTGAAGTTCAACCCTAATACATTGTCTTGTAGTCATTTGGATCACTAAACCCTCTTACATGACTCTTGATTTGTTCCACAATAGGAATATGCTCTTGCCAGATCTTTCCACTAAAGCTAGGTAATTCATTTAGGAAATAGAATGCAAGACAGATAATCAATGTACCATACTTGAAAATGTTTCCAATTTCCTTTGTCCTTCTTAAATTCTCTAGGAGTTATTCTCTCATGACCTCACAAAGGTCAAAGTATTTTCCTTCTTTGACCATCTACTATACATGCAGTATGAATGGAAGTACCAGTGGCAGAACCTTCTCTATTTGTGAAGTAAACTTTGTAGGCAATTCCCATAGCTGCATAACGAACACCTAGAACAATTATGTCATTCACAGTCATTGTTCTTTTATCAAATTTTGCTCTAGTAATCTCAGTAACCTTCTCATTCTTAACTGACTTCATCACTAGTATAGATCTGGTGGAACATAACCCAATGATTGCCTTGATTGCATCTGTGGTTATCTGGTAGAGTTTGTCTAAATACATGTTCATTCATCATGAATTCTACTCAATATGAATCTAACCCACTCGTGCCAATCATAGAAATTAGGGTAGTCCTTCCAAATGTCCAGGTGCTTTGCCCCACATTTGCATATTTAGATTTATAGATAACATGATCATCAAGAAATTAATTTCTAAGTTCCTCAAATTTTGCATGACTAATTTCATCTACTTTTGAGTGAACATAAATTCTGACATCTTCTTTGTAAACAACATATGAAGGTGTATGGGAAAATGATCCTTTTATATCAACTTCCATTACCTTGAAAGGGCATTTCTTATATTTAGGTCTAGGTTTCTCAGTAACATTGACTAGTTGCAGAGTCGCCATCACAAATTTATATGAATTTAGCAACTAGAGTTTTAAGAAACAGTAGTTTTGACAAATACCTCTTTGTGCAATCTCTAGGGTTTTACCTTGAACTTAGTTCTTCTCAAATTTATCAAATGCTTGATAGACTTCTTCTCTTCTTAGCTCCGGAGATGAATACTTGATCATGAATGAGTTTCAATCGTCCAAATAGAAGTATAAGTATCTTGCATTTTCCCTAACTTTCCATAATTAATGCACCTTTGTTTGGTAGGTAACTTGCTATAGGATTGCCTTGTGAACTCTCAGAGACTCAAGAACTCTCCGTAATCCTCCGCATTATGTTATTCTGCTCCAAAAATTTGGGAAAAAGATACTATTTTTGTCATATGAATATCCTCTCCAACTATTTCATTCCAACTTATCTGTATAAGTGGCTCTCACTTGCAAATGCCACAACTTTCGAAAAAAGGGGGGAAGAAAGAATATATCCTGATTAGCTCCCCCTGACCCTATGTCTTATTTTAATTATCAATGGAGTCCTCTATACTAGGCAGAGACACAGACTCCTTTTCAAAACTTTGTTCTATCTTTCTTCTCCATATCTTTGCCATTTCCTTCTTTTGTTGAGTCATAATTCTTTCTATTTTCTTGTACTGAATAGGTGGTTCCATAGAACCAATTTTGCAGAATATTGCTCTATGCCCCAAATTGTTGCATTTGTAGCACACAACATTATATTCTAGAGTCACACCATTTCTCATCATTTTTCTTCTACATTATATTGCCATGTGACCAAACTTATTACATGCAAAGCAATACCCATAAAAGGAGTAAGAGATTCTAGCATCATGTTGTGAAGGCACAAATGAATTCTTCCCTATGTTGCTATTTCTTCTATCCTTAGTTCTATAGTCAATGGCATTATGTCCAAATTTATTGCAAGAATAATAGTAGCCATAGAAATATTGAGAGAACCTAGGATTAGTACTTGGTCTAGGTGGAGATCTTTCTTCTAAATGCTGACATGTATAAAGTTGTCATCATTCAACTCTAGCCCCTCATATTTGGTTTCCTTAGAGACTTTAGTACTAGGTTCATCCTTTTTTGTTTCAAACATGCCTTCAGGGATATCTATTTTAGGACTCAGATATTTCTCAAATCCAATACCACCTTTATTCTGAGGAAGTCTTTGACTGTTGATTATCTCATCTAAATTGTTGGTGCTTTTCTTCAATTTTAGACCTTTGTTTATCAAATCCTTTGCTTTTTCTAATTCTTTCTTTAGAGAGACAACTTCTTCTTCAAGTTTGGAACATTCAATTGATTTTTCATTTAGCTTAACATTTAAACAATCTGCAACCTTCTTCAACTTGAGCTTTCAGTTTGGAAATTGCTTCCTTTGATTTTATGAGCTTGATCTTATATTCTTCATTTTCACTTCTTGCTGCATCCAGGTCTTCTAGGGCAGAAATGAATTCTCCTTCATAGTCAGCTACATAATCTTCTAGATTATATTCTATCATGTTTATATCATCTTCTGGAGGATTCTTTCCATTAAACCTTACTTTTGTTCCCATGTGTTCCACACCAAGATCTACCTCAGCTATCAAGCTCTATCCAAGGAACCTTGCTCTGATACCAATTGCTGAACACATAGAAGTACTAAGAGGGGGGGTGAATTAGTACATATTCAAATTACTTTAGTATTAGCATCACTCAAGCTAATATAACTGGTCAAATCATGAGAGAGACAAGAACACAAGAGCATACAACCATAACACCAGATTTACGTAGAAAACCAAAGAAGGGAAAGACCATGGTGAGCAACCTGCTTGGATCTACTATCCAAATCACAAATAAAAATAGGATTGTAACAATATTATTTATGGGCTACAATCCAAAGGAAGTTGTAACTCCCTAAACAGTTACAACATTTAAACAATACTTATCTTACTCAATGTTCTTCATACAAAACTGAATGTTGATCACTTCAACCTTTGCACAACTATCTTATTTCTACATATTTTCAACTATCAATCACCACCACAATACCATGACCTCAGAGACTATCATATTGTCAACAATTATCTTTACAATATTATCATGTTATATGAACTGATCTTCTCCACATTTCATCAAGAGATGTGTTTTTGCTATAAGTATAATTGCACAATATCAATTCTATCTTATGATTCTCTTCTTCTCACACCTCCAACAACTTTGATTCTTCATATATATCCTCTGGAAGCTTCAAAATCCTTCTCCTTGGTCAGCCAAGATGAAACATGTAGCATGAAGCATGTAGTGGCCATAACAGTAGGCTCCCAAACATATGCGGTAAGTAAAATTCCAATGCAGTTCAAGAACAAGACATAATCACCTATCCTATCTTACATTGGCACCCTCTTCCATACTAGTGTACACTCCTAAACATATGGCATTTAACCATCAGCATACATCAAGTCGACACAACAAACAGTTACTCTTCCTTACATTTAGCTCCAGACAAAAAGTGGTACTGGAGGAGACAAAATTACATCATGTAGACCACTTACTGAATATTATGGGACATGTAAAACATTCACATGTACTTTTTATCATCTCAATATTTTCCATGCTGGCGTTGTAACGTCAAAAAATGTCCCCTTGGGTGCTTTTCCCTCATAAGGTTTAGCTCCTGGGTCTTTAGTATGCATTTAGGACATCTTAGTTCATATTTTGGTATCCTGATGGAATATTGGACCTAGGTGGATCCCTTGAGCTGTACCCTACCCAAAATAGGGGGGAGGACTTGGGCACCCGCACCCTAGTCCTGCCCTATTTTAGGGCAGGCCTAATTTTTGGGTGTTAGTTTATGACCGTTATTTGGTCCTTTTGCCAACATGATAGGTTTTGATTTTTAAAATCTTGGCAGGAGTGCTTGTAGTTGCATATAAAAGCATGTTTAGGAATTCATTTGTAAACTAGAGCATAACTAGATGGCAATTGTGATGTTCAAGTGTTCTCAAGGTGATTCAAGGTTTCATTGTGTTGCAAAAGCAGACTTGTGTGTTTTGTGTGTTGATATTTGCAGATTTGAGCATCAATTTCCTCATGGCATGAAGAGCATCCTCCTCCCATGAAAGCTTCACTACAAGGTGACATAATATTGTGTTTTCATCATTGATTCCTTTGGTTTTTACCTCTGCCTCACAAGGGCATGCACTCTTTTATTTGACAACAGTGTTCAGAGACTTAAGTGTCCTCTGAGGCTTGACTGAGGCAAGCCTCTACACACCACAACCCCCAAACCAAGTCTTGTGATTGTAGGTTACTGGTGTTGCATTTGAGAAAAATGGAATTGCAAGAAGGATTGACAGGCATCAAGGATTCAGGATTTGAAGAAAAGAGGGACACAGGAGCACTTCTAGGACTTGGGCGCTCGCTCTAGTGTCCTCCACATCTAAGTTTTGGGAAACAAAAGTTACAAGGCTGATCAGTGTCAGAAGGAGGTCTGGATCCCGCAAAGAAACTAGCACCTTGGACTTGGGCACCCACTCTAGTTTCCCCGACTATTTCGTTTCAAAACCTTGAAAATAGGTATTCTATAATTTGGTATCTTACTCTTGTCTGCAAGAGCTTTTTCTGTCATTCGTCAGTTTGTTGTCGTATTTGCATAATTAGGGTTTTAATAGTTAATTGGGCACAAGAGAAGGAAAATTAATAATTAAATTCCCTAATCCAAGTTTCCCTACATCTGCAAGTGACCTTAGGGTATGATAGTTCTCACCAATCGATCCTAGATCCTTGAATGTATAGTGGAGAGGTAGATTTAAACATCTAAAATTTAGAACATTAACAAATCCAATTTTCCACTAAACATTTTGGTGAACCCATGTTTTTGGACTTAAATTACAATTTGCTGAGTGTTTGTCTTTAGATTTGGATTGATTTCATTCATTCATATAGTCATTCATTTTATTGCATTGAGAAAAATTCAAAAATATTGAAAATTTTGGAAAATACAAAAAAAATTGCATTGTTTGGCTTACTAAATTGCATCAGTTCTTTCTAAATTTTCCTAATTCATGATTTTTGCATCAGATCTGATATAAACTATAGAAAAATCCAAAAATTTAGAAATTTTTATTGCATTTTCATCATTTAATTGCTAGGGTTTTGTGAAAATTTTGACAATTTTAATATAACCTAGTAATTCCAAAATCTAGGGTTCGTAGGAAAAATCTTTTCTCAGATTTTTCTACTAATTTTAGAGGCTCATTCAAATTAAAATTTGTCTGTAGTCTTGCATTTTAGTGTGAATTTTTCATTTAGATTTAAATATATGCATTTTTGCATAGAAAATTTCAACAAAAACTAGCAATTTTGATGCATTTTCATTAAATTTGCATGGGTATTTTGAATGTTCAAGCTTGAAAATAATTTTCAGATCTGAGAGTAAGTCATTTTCATCATAAATTAGACTTCCAAATATTCACATAGCACTTTGTCCCAACATCTCAAACCATAACGATTTTCACTAAATTTGGCCTTATCGACTCTCTAAACTTGCCCCATAGGCGTGTTGTGAAAGATATTTTTGCATTAATTTTATATTATTAGGGTAATCATTTTTTTCCCCTCATAAAAATCTTCACAACACTCTTTTATCGGGCTCTTGTAGTGAAAATTCGGTGAAAAACTACACATTTTAGCTATTTTTGCCCTAGGGTTTGACCTAGTTTGTGCTCCAAGCGTGTTGTGATCAATTTTATGGATTGAGGTGACTGATATTACTGATATTATTTTATTAACCTCCTGGAATTAATTACAACACCTCCTTTGCTAGGTCTTGGAATTGAAAAATCATAAAAAATTACATATTTTGCTATATGTTCACTAGGGTTTTACCTTAAGTGGCACTAAAAGCATGTTGTGTTGGATATTTTTGCATCAAGTGGCTGTCATTACTGATATTATTTTTTTTCCATCATCATTTTCCTCACAACACCCTTTTTTATGCTCTTTTGCATTGAGTTTTGGTTTAAAAAGTGCCTATTTTGACATATTTTTACAATATTTTGACTTGGCATTATCTTGGATTTGCATCAAGAGTGTGTTGAGAAGGATAATTTTTCTATTTTGGACTGATATCAGACATATAACTTGCTTCCCTCGATCAAAATCCTTACAACATCCTTTGTTTCATTCATTGGCATTGAAAACATATCGAAACATTAAGCAGTTTAGGCTATATTTGCTCTTCTCTTTTGCACCAATTTTGAAAAGCTTTCAAAATCTGATTTGGCATTGGTTTGAGCATATAAACATGGACTATAATCACAATGGAAACAATTGGTTCCCTCCTAGACCTTACATGAAAAGAAAGGCTCCCGAACCTAAAATTGTCTTTACACCTCATGATAGAACAATCGGTGACTCTGAAGGACCTCTTTACATCACTGTGAAAATAATGGGAAATCCCATGAATGGAACTCTTATTGACCCTAATTGCATGACTAATGTGCCACCGAAGAATTCCTCTATCCACATCAACTAATGCAAGGTTCTTATGACCTCTCAAGCATGATGATTAAGACACATAAGTGAACCTTTATCAAGCCTTTGGGTAAGATATCATTGTTAGTAACATTATCCAGAAAACAAGTCAAACAATGGTTTGAGATTGTCCCTGTTTCTGACCTCTTTCACATTAAATTGGGACATCCTTGGCTAAAATAAATGAAAGATATCCCTTCAAAAATACACCATTGTCTGAATTTCCCTCTGGACGGCCGTATAATCACCGTCCCTTGAAACAAGTATAAACCTTTGGTTCAACAAACACATTACAAGTTGAATTACTTTTGGGATAAAATGGAAGTACCTAGTCCTCCTACACAAGAAATGACAAAAGATAAACAAACCGCATGTGAAGAGAACTTTAGACCAAAAGGACAAGGTCCCTATGCTAAGGTTCCTCCCCCGAAATCCTTACAGGGATCAGGAGGTCGTTGTTAACAACAAAGTCTTCCACCACAACAAATGAGATTTGATCCTGGTGCTTCATCTTCTAATTTGCACAAGCCCATGAAAGAGGATAGCCCTATCTTACAAGAGATAAGTGGTAAAAGAAGACGAAATAGAAAAGCAAGAGAAAGAAGAAAAAGAAGACAAACTTATGCTATAAACCTTGCCTCTTAATAAGAAAACATCGATCCCAACATTCAACCAAACAATAATGATCCAGATGATGAGCAACATGATGAATAAGATATGCATTTAGATATGGTACCATATGTCCCACTGTCCTCCAACATTAGGGAGTGGGAAGATGACGATGATGATTTGCTTATAGACAACTTCTAGCCCGGAAGGGGCCCTATAAGTAAGTATCTCTAATCCTTTATTTCTCTCATGATGTGCTTCCCCCATGATGTGTTATGTGTTGTTTAGGCCTCCTGGAATGACCTCGGATTCTCCTGTAAGGTTCAAGATACCAGGAGACCGCCTCTATTGTGACCTTCTATTTGTATCATCATTCTTCTAAATTACCTCTCTCTGATTTCATTGTTGTGTGTTGTGTCTTACGGGCATAGTGTCGTGGTTGGTGACTTGGGGGCACCCTCCTACATGACTATCCCCAAGACATTTGTTTCTCCTCTCTTATTTATTGTTTCCCTTCCTCTAGTGTTTCCACCTAGCAGGCGGATGATGACAAAAATTGATACTGATGTGGACCTAGTGTCCCTTTCGAGAGCAATCAACAAATGGACTTGGCTCCTAATATGATGATGGGGTTGTATATCTTATTCGACGCTTGGCTAGTGGAAGCACTCGTGCTTTCCGCATAGTAAATTTTATGATGTTTCTGTCGCATTTACAAACCTTAACAATACTACTGCTCTGTACACCTTTGTTTGCCTTTGAATATGGCTTTGGTGGTACTTGATTCGGAGAGCTTCGTGATATAGCCCTACGGTTATCCTCAAACTCCAAATTTGTTGTATAACCTTGGCTTTTTGTGTGGTTAATCATATGCATTGATGTTGTTGTTTATCATGATTTTGTAGACACTAACATGTTTCTTGCAGGGATGTGTTTGTGGGAACATTTAGCGATTGTAAAGTACATGTCACCTCCGGGGGGGATGGGCTTTGCGAAAGTTGGTGTTCCCTTGTGTGTTTTTCTTTCTACCTTAACGTGCTTAATATTGATAACTGATATCAACCACCTTAAGGTGGGGACATATATAAGGTAAGCTGTCTATTGTAGATGTTAGCTATGTGCTTGTCCTCAGGTGTAGTCTAAAGACTTGCTCGATGAGTGCATCCTACATCCTAAGTTTGTTTGCAATCAATCAATCAATCATGTAAGCCCTCTGCGGAGGCGGGATATCGCGTATATCCTTTTTATCTTAAGCCCTCTGCAAATGCGGGGATGGTGTATTTCTCAGAGTAGATTGCATCATTCTATCATTTTCAAAAGTTCTCTGCGGAGGCGGGGAGCGGTTCTGTGACTAACTCAACCCTTAAGTGTGTTTTCAATGATTGTTGTGGTGAAGCCCAATCGTCTGTGTGTGCCTATAATGTGCCTGAGATGGTGTTGGACCTAGAAATAGGTACACTCCATTGCTTGTCTTCCGTGTTTTCTTCATGTCTTTAAGTGTGTGTTTTGGCGTGTTTGATTTGTGTGGCATGTTTGTTGCCCCATATGTAGTCTAAATACTTGCTCGATGAGTGCATCCTACATTTTGGGAGGTTTTGCATGTCTTGCATGTGTGTTGCCCCCATATATATAGTCTAAAGACTTCCTTGATGAGTGCATCCTATATTATGGGAGGTTTGTTTACTTTCTAGTACTTGCATTTGCATTTCATATATATGAGAAAAAAATATATATCACTTCTGTCTTCCATGCATTAATGTGTCTTCTATGCATTGATTGTCTTCTCCATGTTCTGCATGACTGTAACTATCTTCTCCATGTTTTGTGTGTCTGTTACTGTCTTCTATGTGATTGGCATGTCTTCTCCATGCTTAATGTGTTGTTGTGTTTGTGACCTTACTTTAATGCATGTATTGGCCTCGTGTTTATACAAACATTAAAGTGGGGGCTAAATGTAACGTCAGAAAATGTCCCATTGGGGGCTTTTCCCTCATAAGGTTTAGCTCCCGAGTCTTTTGTATGAATTTAGGACATCTTAGTTCATATTTTGGCATCCTGATGGAATGAGACCTAGTTTCCATGGCAAATTGGACCTCGGTGGACCCCTTGAGCTATACCCTACCTAAAATAGGGGGGAGGACTTGGGCACCCACACCCTAGTCCTACCCTATTTTGGGGCAGCCCTAATTTTTGGGGGTCGATTTATGACCGTTATTTGGTCCTTTTGCTGACACGGTAAGTTTTGATTTTTAAAATCTTGGTGGGAGTGCTTGTAGTTGCATATAAAAGCATGTTGAGGCATTCATTTGTAAACTAGAGCATAACTAGATGGTAATTGTGATGTTCAAGTATTCTTAAGGTGATTCGAGGTTTCATTGTGTTGCAAGAGCAGACTTGTGTGTTTTGTGTGCTGATATTTGCAGATTTGAGCATCAATTTCCTCATGGCATGAAGAGCATCTTCCTCCCATGAGAGCTTCACTACAAGGTGACATAATATTGTGTTTTCATCATTGATTCCTTTGGTTTTTGCCTTTGTCTCACAAGGGCACACACTCTTTTATCTGACAATGGTGTTTGGAGACTTAAGTGTCCTCCGGGGCTTGACTAAGGTAAGCCTCTAAACACCACAACCCCCAAACCAAGTCTTGTGATTGCAAGTTACAGGTGTTACATTTGGGAAAAGTGGAGTTGCAGGAAGGATTGGTAGACATCAAGGATTCAGGATCTGAAGAAAAGGAGACAAGAGCACTTCCAGGACTTGGGAACTCGCTCTAGTGTCCTCTGCATCTGAGTTTCAGGAAACAGAAGTTACAGGGCTGATCAGTGTCGGAAGGAGGTTCGAATCCCACAAAGAAATTGACACCTTGGACTTGGGCACCCGCTCCGGTGTCCCCGATTGTTCTGCTTCGAAACCCTGAAAATAGGTATTCTGTAATTTGGTATTTTACTCCTATCTGCAAGAGTTTTTTCTGTCATTCGTTGGTTTGTTGTCGTATTTGCATAACTAGGGTTTTAATGGTTAATTGGGCATAAAAGAAGGAAAATTAATAATTAAATTCCCTAATCCAATTTTCCCTACATCTGCAAGTGACCTATGGTATGATAGTACTCACCACTTGACCCTAGATCCTTGAATGTATAGTGGAGAGGCAGATTTAAACATCTAAAATCTAGAACATTAACAAATCCAATTTTCCACTTAACATGCATAATTACTTGATCTATGATGTCAGTGTCCTTAACAACCTTTACATACATAGACTTAAATAAAACTATGAACAACATACTTGCGGTGAACACAATCACTTGAAATTTGAACATCACATACCAACAAGTCATAGGAGCTTGTCATTTAATCAACAAGACGAATTATCATTGTGCGGTGAATTCCAGTAACATCTACTATCTTCCTCTACTTATTTCACTTAGCACTAAGGCAAGTCCTCACTCAATAAACTCTAGAGATGCAACTGTGGACCATAAAACTACTTGAAACTTGAGAAATGCATACTTGACACTCATATTTGCTTGTTCATCAAACCACCAAGTCATATCTTCATTTGCAATGAAATGCAGAGCATTCTCTTGTCTCTTTGTGACAGTACTTACTCTGTTTCACAACTATCATCATTCTTCTGACTTCAAAATATTTTACGGTTACTTTCCTATTCTGAGATTTGAAATATACATTCCTTCCAACTTTCTCTACTTATCCTCCAATCTGTAGGGCAGAATCTTCAACATTGGTGATATGTGGTACATTTATCTAAGTCTGTGACTCTTTTACTAACTGAAACTTTACTTAGGAAAATTTCCTTCAACCTTTCACAACTTTCTTTATTCGGTGGCAATCATTATGAGTTCATATCATCACCATGCAGCAGAAACTCAACACTACTAATCATGGAATTCAAACATATGTATATCAAGAATGTGAAGTTACATATGAACATCAGTAGATAAGGTATGACTATGTACAAATGATACTGATCCATCTCCTTTACTTCACAACTATTCTGACTAGCTTTCTCTGTCTGCTTCTTTGAGTACCTCAACACGTATTCATCACTTTACTTATCTATCTCACAATGCTTATCATACAATTGCAATCTCCTTTGACATCACCTACAACCTTTCATACTGCAACACATCATACCACTGTTGACATCAATGACAACCTATATGCAACAAGAGGTAGACTAGAAGCTGTATGACTGATTGGTTTTGCTAGGACACCACACTAGTTATCAGATGGCATGTTAAATATTGTTGATTCTCATTATCTATACCCTTGCAAAGGGTAGGGCCACTTCTAGTAGGAAGGTGAGTGGGGGACCATTAGTTTGTGGTTGGAGGAAAAGTGCCTGAGTGATGCTCTCTCTCCTTCAGTTTAATTGCCAAAGACTTGTGATACAGAAGACATTCCTTCATTTATAAATTACTTGACAAAAGTTATAAGTCACAAAAAATATGACCTTCAGATATTGTATTGGATATTCATTATGTAATTATGAATATACTTGTTTTACTTCTTCCATGTAGAAATAAAAATAATTTTTTTTAATGAATTAATCAATTTATTGCATTTATTTTTAAATGTTTTTTATTACATTCATATAGGGACATTACAGAGATCATACACTATTTATCTCTATGTATAAATAAATATAATTTACAAACCTTAGGTTTTGCAAGGTTAATGACACACCTAATCCTAACATATACAAGACCTTGGCATAGTGGACTAACATCAACTTAGGGATAAGTATTGACATGTTGAAATGTTGGCACAAGGGCTCCCATTGTAAATATACAAGCTTTATTTTGAAGTAGTATATTGAGGTTTGTTTTTTATGGTGGGTATTTTAATCTAAAAGGTACTTCTCTTCTTCTTTTAAGTTTGAATAATACATACATTGGTTTAGATCAACAAATTTTCACTACTTTAAATTCTCCTAATTATCAAATAAGCATTGTAAAACTAACAATCTTATGTTCTACATGTCATTTCATTTCTAAATATTGTGTAGATATGAACTTATTAGCATTGCTTCTCTCATAAAATTAGTGTAAAAATTATCTAGTTTCCTTTCACAAAAGAATATAAATTATGTGAATAGAGACTTAAAGTAGGATTTAGAATGAAATCACATTTGAAATGAATCTCACAACAAATCTTAATGAAAGACATGGAATCCTAGGTGCAAAGAAAGAACTGGATGTTAGGAAAAATTAAACCAAGCAGTTCTTAAAACTTTAAAATTTGGATTCAAACACAAATGAAGCTTGAGAAATAATAAAACATAGAAATAAAATTATAAGTAATAAACTTGGCCAAGGTACATAAAACTTGAAACCGAGGGATTTTTCTAAACTAAACTCAACCATAAAATACACCATGATTAACTCAAATAAATACAATTTTAGATCATGAAAAATTTGCAAATGTAAGGATACCTTATGAAGAATGGGATCCCTAGTTTCTAAAAGAAATTAGGTCTTGTTGGTACATCATAAAGTAAGAGATGGGATAAGAGAGCATGTCTATTATTATGGTTAAAGAAGATGTCAGAGAAAGAAGGAAAACAAGAGGAGGAGATTTACATTATTGGAGCTAGGTTCTACACACAATGTCGATAGGGACAATATTGTAGATGATATTGTCCTAGTGAACATAATCCTATTTGATACATGTGTTATTGTCCTATATGGTCACATTGGTGTCCAACTAGTGCACTAGCAACACATATGGTCAAGATGATGTCCAACTAGTGCCCTAGCATCACATATGGTCACAATGCCATCTTCTACAACTTTTGATAGAAAATATGCAACCTCTAACTACACCCTCTACACATGTACCTACATTAACAATATTTATTTATAGAAAAGCAGTGTCTATGGCACATTTGGGGATCTAATTTAATCAAATCCTTGGGCTAATTCAATAGTGACATTAGGAAAATCTTAGAATGTGTGTGAAGAGCTTTAAGTGTAAGAGCATTTGTGTTTCTATAATAATGGTAGTCTAGCAATGGAGGCTTGGTGTTGAATGAAATTATTGTTGTTATATTTAGGTGGATACTCTATTAATGCCCTAGGTGTTTAAGTGTGCACCCTAGGTGTTCTCTTCTTCCTTATATTCATTTTTTAGTTAACACCGTTTTTGCAAGTAGACCTTGCCCCTTTTGATTTTTGGAGGTGGAGTATGTTTTTGGGATGCAAAAATGAAAGAGTTTGGAAAGAAATGTTGATTTTGAATGTGGGGAATGCAAGTGCGTAGGGTCCTATTTGGAGGACATGAGTGTGGCACACTAGCATCCAAGATGGCATAAAAATGCAGGGAATGAGCAAGGGGAGATGTCTAGGTGTGAAAAGGTTCTTGTTCTAATGTAGGGTATGGATTTAGGTGCAATTGGGTTTTCATGTGGTCAAAATGATTAAAGTCATGCTTACTAAATGAGGGTGCTAAAATGAGTAAAACATGAGAGGGAAAAGTGCTAAGAATGCACTTTTTTGTCTCTACAATTATTTTCTTATTTAACAATAAAAGTACTTAATTAGTTTTAAATGCATATATAAATTGGATCTTCTTTAGCTTAGTGTTGAGGCATACTCATTCCCCAAATTCACCTTAGAGTCAAACTCACCCTAAATTCTTATGTTGTCATGTCATTGCACTAGACGAGAGTTAATCCTTTGAATACTCATTCCAATCTAAGTATCATCACCTCTAATGATGTGCTAAGTGAAACATCTCACCATTGTAAACAACTAAATATATGCACATAGGTCACTCATAACTTTATCTATACCATTATATCTCACCATTATAAACGACTAAATATATGCGCATAGGTCACTCATAGCTTCATCCATACCATTGTATCTCACCATTATAAACAACTAAATATATGCACATAGGTCACTCGTAACTTTATCCATACCATTGTATCTTCCACATAATTTACAATTTTCAAATGTTAACTCCTTTCTAGAAATAATAGAATTTACCACTGACATTTAAACCTAAAGTAAATACTTTAGTCAATGTTAAACAAGAAAGTAATTGTGAGAGGAGATAAATTCAACTATTGACATCACTTGTGAAGGAAAATATTTATAAAAGTTATTTGTTTAGCATTAAATCCTTCTCATGTTGGAACACGTTCATGATTTAACTTAAAAAACATTCAAGAATATATATAACCATGTTTTAGAATTCTTAACCGGCGACCTAAAATTTTTACTATTCATAAATAGAGCCATAATTTAAAAAAAAAAATGATTTTATTTAACAGTTAAAAAGTTTAGGAAACGGTCCTGTGGAGGGGGCTTCCTAAATTATCTCAGCGGTGTTGCTGAAATTTTTTAGGAGCATTTTAAAACAAGCGATCCCATAAATTTTGTAGTTGCATTTAGACTTAGTACTTTAAGCTCCAAAATTTATGGACGCTGATAGTCTCACAAAATTTTTAGTTTAATGCTCCATAAAACTAAATCCTCTAGGAACTCCATGGGACCCTTTCTTAGAGGGCCATTGGGAGCAAAGCGTTGTCGAAGAATGTGATGCAAGATTGATGACGCAAATGCTAACAGAATCTGTGGTCGGTGCCTAGCTAAATTAAAAAATTTCTGGACCACTTACTCTACTGTCACTCTCCAGTACAGCATCTTTTTATCGGACATTGTGAGCGTGCTTAATAACAGTGCGAAAAAAATTTCCCCACGAGGGCGGCCGAGGGATAAAGTATATTGTGGAGGTCTATAGATCGTCTAAACAAAAATTTCAGAAAACCATTTGATTCCATGGATTCCGAGTATCAAAGGAGGGTTCACCGTGCAATAGAAGCTCAATCCTTCCTTTGACAAGAGTTTGGGCTCTCATCAGTTAGAAAAATTGCAGGCGCAATATGTCCCTCTCTAGGCCCTGCTCTTCATCAGTTAGTTTCAATAGTAACAAAACGTTTGACGTTTTCTTGAGCTTTCGCGGCCCCGACACCCGCCAAGGGTTTGTGAGACGACTGTACTCTGCTCTTGATCGAGAAGGCATTCTCACATTCTTAGACGAAGAAAGCTTGGAAAAGGGCGACCATATCCCTACTATTTTGCATAGAGGTATCACGGAAAGTAGGATTTGCATTCCTATTTTCTCCAAAAAATTTCCCCAGTCAAAATGGTGCTTGAAAGAAGTGTCGATTATGGTTAAATCTGGGGTTGAAATCTGGCCCCTGTTTTATGACGTTTTGCCTACAGATCTTCACTGCCGGGATGGAAGTGACTATGCAGAATACTTGAAGCAGCATGGAAGGCGGCAAACATTATCTACTGAGTTAATCCTTGAATACAAAAGCGCATTACAGCGTGTATCCAATCTATCTGGTTGGTGTTTAAATCAAGACTCCTGGTAAGCCTCCACCTCATTGTCTCTTTTTTGTTTTGGGGAAGTTTTTAAAGTTGTCATATTTTAAGGATGGCATTAATATTAGTTTACACTTTGTCAGGGACGAGGATTTGTTGATTCGAGATGTTGTGGCCCGTGTTAGAAAAATCTTATATTCAGACAGTCCACACAAAGCGTATCTGGATATTCCACAATGCTTTGGTTTGGACTGGGCCGTGGAGCACGTCAGGAGATTAGTAGACGCAGCCGATCATCAGAGAAAGATGGTGAAAGTGGGTATACGTGGCATGAGCGGGATAGGAAAAACCACACTGGCCAAGGTTGTGT
The DNA here is from genome assembly GCA_027924645.1 of Cunninghamia lanceolata. NCBI lineage: Eukaryota > Viridiplantae > Streptophyta > Pinopsida > Cupressales > Cupressaceae > Cunninghamia > Cunninghamia lanceolata. Next base: position 5,208,984 of record BSBN01000118.1, read on the forward strand.
ACAAAGTCTCGTGTTCTTCTCAGTTTCAGGTTTGCGCGTTTGTTATCAGCGTGGCAGAAAGATGTCAAGAGGCGAATGGGCTTGTAGAGCTGCAGACTCACATGCTCAGAGATGTCTCAAAATTCAGAGGTGAAGTCGATCATGTTGATCGAGGGAAGGCTCTCCTCGAAGACCGTCTGAAGGGTAAGAGGGTTCTGCTCCTCCTCGATGACATTCAAACTCCTGAGCAGCTTGAAGCTCTTGCAGGAAATTACAGGGGGTTCGGGGCAGGCAGCCGTGTGATCATTACATCACGCGATGAACAAATTCTAAAAGTGGCTGAAGTTGATAAAGTGTACGAGGTAAAGATTCTTCCTTCCGAACATGCCTTGCAGCTGTTTAATTTCCACGCATCACTCGATTTCTGCTGTCCAGATCAAGAGCTGCGAAGTCTGCGCAATTGTATTGTTACTGCCTGTGAAGGCCTTCCTCTTGCCCTTCAAATCTTTGGGAAACTCCTGAATGGTAAACGAGACAGAGGTCTGTGGAAAGAAATAGTAGAAAAGTTGAGGTGTGAGCCGAATATGCAAAAGAAACTTAGAGTCTCCTACGATACCCTTGATCGCTCTGAAAGGGAAATATTTCAGGATATTGCTTGTCTTTTCACATGGGGGAGGAAAGATATTGCTATGATCTTTTGGGCAGAGCTGAAACTGAGTCATCATTCATCTCTTAGAAAACTCTTGCAAAAGTCATTGGTAAACTTGGGCCCTGGTAACGAATTCCTGATGCATCAGCGCCTCCGAGATTTGGGAAAAAGCATAGCAAACGAAGTATCTACAGATCCATATGAACGCCCAAGACTATTCAATGAGGAGGATGTGCGCTATGTTTTAGGGAGACCCAGGGTATGGAATTTTCTCTGAACCTTAATATGTTTTAAGTGTTTCGCTGGACTATTTTATGTTGGAGTCTTAGATAGTAGCTAGTATAGGGCACTGAAAAATAGTTGTGTATTCTAATTTCTACTGGAATCGCAGGAACCAGACATGCGTGTGCGTTATATTTCGTATGAGCCCAATAAGCCGATGATATTGAAGGCAGATATGTTCGAGTCACTGTACGAATTGCGGTTGCTTTGGCTTACAGATGTTGCCATAGAAGGACAGTTTTCTGGGGAATTCTCCTTGGAAAATTTGAGATGGCTAAGGTTGAGAAAATATTCATCAGAACGGCTACCTCAAGGAATGAACTTGCAAAACCTTGTTATTCTTGAAGTGACGGATAGCCTGATCACTCATCTGTGGGACGAAACAAAAGAAGAACATCCAACTGTAAGTAGTACATATTTTATTTCATTTAAATTCTGCAATCAAACAGATACATGGTATCAAAGTTCTCATAGCTTGTGCATGCCATTATATTTGAACAGATTAGGCCTGGGAAACTTAAAGTGCTTTTTTTGAGTGGATGCAAGTCCCTGGAGAGTCTTCCTGCTACACTAGGCTATACACCGTTGCAGATGTTGGACTTGCGCAACTGCCATTCACTAAGCAGCCTGCCTAATACCGTGGGAAGCTGGAACGGCTTAGTGACTCTTGACATGGAAGGATGCGGTGTTTCTTCTTTGCCTCAAGACTTTGGCGAGCTTACGAATCTGCGGGAACTGAATCTCTCACGCTGTAAAAATCTTTCTATACTTCCTGCTAGCTTTGGCAATTTGACTAGGCTGGAAAAACTAGAAATTCAGCACAATCATAAGCTTACAGAGCTACCCGACAGCTTTGGCGGCCTGAAAGCTTTAGCTCATCTAGATGCCGGCTATTGCTATTCACTGAGCAGCCTGCCTAATACCATGGGGAACTTGATTAGCTTATTTTGTCTCGAAATGGAAGGATGTGGCGTTTCTTTTTTGCCTCAAGACATTGGCAATCTTGCAAATCTGCAGGAGCTGAATATTTCATACTGTCAACATCTGTCTAAACTTCCCGCTAGCTTTGGGAATTTGACTCAGCTGGACAGACTTGAAATTCACCACAATCCTTGGGTTGCAGAGCTACCCGACATCTTTGGCGGCTTCAAATCTTTGGCTTATCTGGATGCCGGCTATTGTGGATTGACAGACAATGGACTAGCCGCCGGAATATCCGAATTGTGTTCACTAAAAATCTTACATCTTGAAGGTAACGGAATCCGCCGTCTTCCCGGCGGCTTGGAAAAGTTCACGCAACTTGAGGAGCTGCATCTGGACGGGTGCAATGAGCTTGCCGTACTGTCGGCGCTTCCGTCATCGCTGCTGCTGCTCCACGCCCGCAACTGTTTCAGTTTGAGCACAATCGACTGCCGTCCGGGATTGCCAAACCTGTTGACATTAGACGTTAGCAATTCCTGTAACCTCACTCACTTCCATGGCCTGGAATCTTTACAGCGATTAACCACGCTCAATCTGGTGGGCTGCAACAGAATCTCTTGTGAGACTCTCCAAAGCTGCTTGGCAGGTCTCACAGCTCTCGACTGCGTTTATGGTGGGGGGCCCAACGTCTCATCAGCTCAGTTAAAAATATTTTATGATTCCTTCAAGGTACGATTTTCTAGCTAACCAGAAACCCCGTTCTATAAAACTCTTCTAGATTTTTAGCCGACCAACTTGTGCGTCTAGAATCCAAGAATTAACGCGGACATACACGTGGGCATTTTTGTTTTGGCAGGACATCTCTTTCAGCGAAAATTGTCTCATGCCTAATCCAAACGCCACTGTAAAGTGGCTGCACGCAGAGGCAGGTGGAAAAGATGGCTATGACAGCAAGTGTATAGATTATTTCGCAGATGAGAAAAAAGAGTATTGTGCGGGATATATTGTTTGTTCAGTCTCTTGTGGCCAAATCCGTGAGGTAAACTCAGGTATTAACAGGTTGAGCTACACAATTGAAAGGGATGATGTACGTTCATGTCCAGTGAACCATCAGAACTTAAACATAGGTGGTGGAGATTATTTGGAGGTGCGTCTTGTACGAGTAGAGGCGAATTTAAACTTTCCTTGGTTGAAGAGTGGTAATAAAGTGAGGGTGAATGCAAGGTCTGATTATGAGAATTGGCAAGCCTCTTTTAAATTTTTAATGTATGAAGCAACTTTGCCCAGTGAAGACCATAAGCCTCCCCAAATGATCACTTTTGTTATGTAAAATAATGTGACATTGAAAAAGGTACGTGTAAATTCTAGTCTTCATTGCCATTGAATTGTTTATTCCCTTTACCCGAGTCGAGGACCAAAGGGACTGCATATTTCCGATGTCTGTTTTTTGACATATTGAATATAAATAAGCCGACGTCTTTATTGTATTTCCTCTCATTTCAACTTTCTTTAAAGGTAAAATAGCGTCTAAAGAATATAGATGATAATGTTTTAACTTTTATCATCTGTTGTTTAGGAGACGAGGTAGACCACCTTTAAGAAAATGAATTGTGACAAAGTAGATCACCTTTAAAAAAATGAATGGTGGTCATTTCAGTTACGATTAAGAATGAATCCCCTTTGCTTATCATTAAGAATGAATCATTACATATGTAAGGGATCCTATAGTCCAATTATAAAGCCTAAAATTTAGGATTCTTGAATCATTTTTATAAAAGCACTTCAACCAAAAATTACAAGTTTCCTTTATTGGTTGATTATAGAATATACATTGAGCCTCCTTTGTTGCTAGGTTTTTCTTGAAAGGGTTTTTCTAGTATAAACATTGTGATATCTCTATTTTATGTATTACATGTCTTTGCATGTTATTATATATGTAATGTTTCTTTATGAAATTGTCAAACATACTTAACACTACTTTCCTCATAGATTAAATAGGAAGTTTCATCTAGCTTACTTTCGTTTGGTATGAGAGCCCACCTAGGTTGTGTGAACCTAGATTAGGGAAAGGATTTTTTAGTCTATTAATCTTGGTTCAAGCGGTATTTATGCATAGGGAGAGATATTATTTTAGGAAAGATGTTCATCACAACATAGTTCGAGATGGATAGATTCAATGGCACAAACTAAAAGTTGCGAAAGCTTAAGATGGAGGATTCACTCATAGATTGAGATATATGGGTTGTAGTGTCTAGAAGCAAACCTACATCTATGAAGGGTGAAGAGTAGGTGGTGTTGGATAAAAATCTAGAAGTATAATTATGTTTCTCTTGGTGGATTTAGTTCTTTTGAATGTAGAAAGAGAAACTACCATGAAAAATCTTTGGAAAAGTTGGTTAACCTAGATATCATGCTAAATCCCTTCTAAATAAGCCTTTTCAATGGAAGAAGCTATATTCATTAAGGATGATTTATAGGGAACTAGTTACCAAGCACCTTAATGTATTCAACATCATTGTGAACTACTTGCAATCCATAGGTGTGCAAATGAATGATGAGGATTAGTGCATCATTTTACTATGCTCTTTGCCAAACTCATGGGATTATCTAATGATGGATACTGATAATACTACCACTAAGCTTATGCTTGAAGAAGTGGTGGATGATATAATCTTAGAGTAGTTAATAAAAAACCTTTAGATTCCATCCAAGATGCATTAATGGTTCAAAAGAACCAATAAAATTTCCATATAGGATAATGCTTTCAATTATGTGCACTGTGAGCAAAAGACTTAACCAAAGTGAGGTCCCACCATTGAGTAGAATAAACCAATAGTGAACACTAGAGACAAAAGAAAGAAATTCACCTCAATCTCCCCAACAATTGTTAGATTATAAGTTGAATGAACAGTGGAAGGCCATAACACAAAAGGTACTATGGTTCCATAGAACTTGGTGGGTATTTAAATCAAGGTGATTAATGGTGTAGATACACTGATTCTTAACACCAAAAATTCCCCCATATACACCAATAAAAACATAGGGAATGAGTGGTAGTGAGGCATAACCAAAATGTCCAAAGGGGAACATGTAGTGAAAACTCACTACATAAACTAAAAAAAAGACGAAAGAATTTAGTTATAAAAAAAATTCACCTAATAATAGCCTATAAACCAAAATACTTTTGACAAAATTGATTAAATCAGATGTGGGCTTCTAGCTTGGAGAAGATTGTGCATGTGGATGTCAAGGGTTTTGGTGAAACACCTTTGCGGATATGGTAAGCTGAAGGGCTTGAGTTCCTAAGTGGCCTAGCTTTGGGCACTTTGGGAGAGGAGTTGTGGTGTGGGGTTGTAGCCCCCACCTCTTTTTTCTTTTTATATTCTCTATTTTTTTGTCTTATTTCCCATAATAAAGTTTTAGTAGGGTTTTCTTGGGTGCATGGTAGCGGTTGGGAGTCCAAGGGACCCCACTTTTTCCTTCAAAGATGATGTTAGATCTAATGCACCTTTTGCATCTAGGCATGATAATGTTCTTCATTTTTGGGTGCATGCAACAAGTAAGATTAAGGTGGATTAGAAACCAAAAAATCATCCCAAGATGAATGGTTTCCTGGAGAAGATTGTTGATAGGCCCATTTTGGTCATCAACGTAGATCTAATTACTGATGTTGTCCTTTTTCTTTCTAAACATGCTCTGATCTATATAAGTTTATGGGTATCTAAATTTCTTTACCTTTTTTGGAAGTTTGGGCTTGATGGACTTGCAACCCAAAGGAGATATGGAGATTATTCTTACTATGTATAGGTATTTCTTTATAGTTTTTTTCTAGAACAACTAATTAGAATATGATTTTTTAGGGTATTCTATGCTTTCCCAATTAATCTAGTTTATTCATCAAACCTTGGCATGTGGGTTTCAATCCAATGGAGGAGCTTTGCCCTAAGATTCTAGTTTAGGTCTACCTACTTTAGCTTCTTATGGAATTCTAGAGACCTAATATTCTATAATCATTTATTATTGTCCTTAGGAAACCCTTGGGGCCTTCACATCGTATGCTTGAAAGTGTTAGTGTGAAAAGTGTCTTTTACCTAACTAGTTAATCTCCTACCTAGTTAGTCCTATTCACACTAGTTCTTAATCTCACTTAGAGACTTTTACCTTTCATTCTCACTACTATGCCCTTAATGATGATGTACATTGGGTTATGAATAGTTAGTTTGTGGCTATCTTAACTCTTAATTAAGTCATGTTATCATTATTATATTATTATTTCGTTAGATAGGTTGGACTAGGTCTTATATAGGGGTGTGTCTGTTCATCCTAAGCATAATTAGGTATATATAGGAGGATGTGAGTCTTATTTCATCACCATATTGTGAAGTGTGTTCTCATTGGAGATATTTGGAGGTTGCCCCCTCAAAGTGGCCTGTTATTCTCAGTTATTATCAAGTATTTGTAAAATATTTCATATCATCTTCTTCCATTGCTCAAGTTATTTCATTTCACTCACCTCATGAATGCACTATATATGTCCTCACACTTGTCCCAAGTGTGCCAACATGTGTCACCACATTGGAGGGGTAGTCAATCTTTGAGTCCTACCTTCTTTGCTCCTCCTTGTCCTACACACACATAGATCCTAATTACAAGCTTCACTTTGTTGATTCACTTATATGATAGTTTTGGAATTTTGTTTTGCATGCTCATTTGTGAAGTTTGTTTGATCTTGGCTACTCCAACATGGTATCAAAGCGATCTTGCAAATCCCTTCCTAAAATTTCTTAAATCTACAAGCCCCTTCTCTTGTTCATGAGTTTTCTGTTGTCTACTTTCATATGGTTAATTGTGGAGCAAAACCAACATGGCCATTCCATACAAAAGGCCTAAAATTGTACAGATCAATAGCAAACTTGATAGGGTTTACCTACTATCACATACAAACATTTTGACAGGGCTTTATTGGAGGTTGTACAAATTTATTTACCACCTATGCTAATCTGTACATCTATATCATACATATGCTTACTATGCTATCGTATTGTTCTTAAGTGCATTATTTTTTGTGTCTACATACGAGGGCATCAGGCCTAGTATGATGTGATTTTTTTGAAAAGTAAATAAGATTTTGTAGGTTACAACCTAGTGTAGGGCTAACACCTAGGAACACTATAACATAAGGGTGGTCATATAGGGTTTACCCCCTAGGTCTATTCAGTGTAGAGGCATTTATCTTCTATGCCCTACACTACCCAAAGACCTCTACTAATATTCTATCTCCACTGGTGATTTGCCAACGCCTACTATCTAAACACTACCTAGCCTTTCTGGCACCCTAGCACCACTAAAGTTATGTCCTTCCACCACCACCAGTCTACCCTGGTGAGTGGCACTACCTTGTGGCCACTAAAGCACCACTAGGGCCTATGTATAGCTCCTAAAAGGGTAGTTTTTTTTCTAACAACACATTTAAATTCTGCACATAAGTTTAGCTTTTCAAGCTTGAATAGTTGACAAAAAGCTAGTTTTGTCCACTATGCAATGGTATCTATCTTTTCCCTCATTTTTGCTATATTTTTCTAATATTTTATTCAAAACTTTTGTTTTGCATCATTTTTTGATAGGGCATAACTTTCACCCCTAATATCAAAATTTTGCAATTTTTTTTACATTTATCATAAAATTATAAGGAATCTGATGGTACATGTATTTTTTCCTTCAATAGCCTTTTTTCTAGAAAAATTTAAAATTATCCTTACTATATAAGTAGTCAATTTAGGCTTCCAACTTGCACAATTATACTCTCAACCTTGTAATTTCTTCAAGGGGTGCATCTTTTATAGGATTATTTATTTTCAAGGGCTTTATTTTTTAGTTTTTTGTCATTTTTTCAGGGTTTTAAGACATAGTCTCACTATGTCTTCTTGTGGTAACTTTCCCACCTCATGACATAAACTAAACTAATTGTCCTTTTGGACGATTGTATTAACTATATTTCTACATATTATTTGTAAAGATTCTAAAATAAATTGTCACACTTAATTTTGTGTTTTTGAGGGATTCTTGCACATCATATTGTGCCATTTTGTACTCACATTGCCTATAAAGTAACATAGGGATTCTTGTATATGTCTTGTTTTGCAAAAAAAAAACTTAATAACCCTCCCATGTGTGTGCTTTAATCATTTCACAACCTTGTTTGGTAGTTGGTTGCTCATACATCATATTGGACGTTGCATCTACATTCCTTTACACACCTTTGTGCCACATTTTAGTGGATTTGCCAATACCTCTCTCTTGTTAGCATTATGGGGGTAACACATGGTTATGCTAATGATTCCTTGGTTTTAGTGGAGCAATGGAAACACCACTTTCATTTTACTTGATCAATATTTTTGAGACTCAAGTAACTTTATAGAGGAGCATGGTTACATATAATAGTGTCATTAGGGTCAATTGTATAGGTACATAATATAGTAGTGTCGTTTGGGGTCACTTGTATAGGTACATGCACATATATAGTAATGTTGTTGGGGTCATTTGTGCAATTTTTTATGTCTTTATGATCATAGTACCATCTACATTTTTTATTGTCAGATTATTGCGTCATTGCAACATATTGGTATGATCCACCATTTGAGCATATATGGTTGAGCAGTGTTGTTGGTATTTCTTGTGCAATGTTTTGTGCCTCTCTTATCCTAATCTACATTCATAGGAGGATTCTTTGATTCTAATAGAAACCAATTGTTGCTCAACAAAGTTTACAAATTCTATGTGTTTCAGGTTCTTCACATTCCTTATATTTTAGGGACATCTTTTAAGGGGGTTTATTTATCCTTCTCTTGTTCTCTCTTTTGAGGAGGAGTTTTTTACCATAGGGTTTTCTTTATTTCTCCATTTTTGGGAAATTTTATTGTACATGGGTACCTTATCAAGCCTAGTTGTTGTGACCTATTTTTATTGTTTAGCTTTCTCCCTAAGTATCACTTAAGGAGTGGTGTTAGTGTGAAAAGTGGTTTTACCTAACTAGTTTGTCTCCTAACTAGTTAGTCATGTTTGAGCTTTCCTTGTAAATTTGATGCATTCCCCTATTAGCTATCAATTTCCCAAGTTTCTAGGGTTTGAACATTATTGCAGGTTGTTAAACCATAGCTTTAAACAAAATGAAAGGCTGGAATTAGTCCCCATGTTGTCCCTTGGTGTTAAATTGTTATATTTTGAAATTGACCAATTGCCCTCACAACCTTATTAAGGAGTTGCCATTCGATCCCCCCACTTTCCTTCTTGGTGATTGTTCACACATGTTTGTTGATTGGTAGTGGCCTAGTATGCTTCCTACTATAACATCAAAAATTGTATACCCTTACAATTATATGTTTTTTTTGGCATTGCTTTAGTTTCCATTCACTTAGTTTGTTTATAGGCTCATTTGAGCCCTTGCATTAGTATTTTTTTCTCTAATGGTTCTTAGGCATTATTTCTTATGTTCTCTTTTTGTCAAATTTGTTGTCACTTTTATGTTATCCATATGATTTCTTAGTGTCATCATTGTTTAGCCCAAACTATCCAGACATTAGCACTTTGCATGAACATTTGCACAATGCACTAGTGTCCCACAACAATTTCTTTTTTGGTGGCCATTTCTAAGCATTTCACCACTTGTTGGCTTCCTAGGTTAGTGGTAACAACTTGTCAACCCCTTCCTTTTCTCTCCTCCTATCTTTTGAACCTATTTTTTTCATGGATTCTCTCTCTTGTCTCTCTCTTGTAACTTTCTTGCACTCTACATCTCTCTACACCTTTCTACAACAATTTTCTTTAGTTCTCTTGTCCTCTTGGCTTCTTCAAGATCCTTTACGGGTGATAATTTTTCTTGTTTCTATATACACATAAAAGTGGCTCATGTCAAATTAAATAAATCTTTTATATTTATTTCATTCTTATTCTTCTATCTATAAATAAATATCCTAATTGATTTATTTGGTTCACATTTATCTTATTATTCCAAATAATTAAATAAAATATCAATTTATTTAATTAATTATTCCTAAATGCTTCTAATGTCATATCTAATTAAATAATCATCATTATTTAATTAATCTCTCTAAGACAAATTCCTATGTCTAAAATCCACATCATGTCATCCTTGTCATCTTCCACATCATTGGACACCTTATCATGTTGCTCCAATAATTAAATATTCTTAATTATTAATTGGTCATTTATCCTCTCAAACATGTGCTCTATTTCTTCTCAACCATCAAACATAATCAAAGACACTTGTCTTCTAAATCCTATATTCCCTCTCACATTCCAACACCCAAGGACTCCTTCCTCCATGTTCTTCTCATGGTCTTCCACCTTTGTCTCATTGGTCCTTGTGAGCATCATGACATGTGGCTTATAGTTCCACGTATTCCTCTACCTTGTAATTCTAGTAGGAACATCTTCCACCTTTATCTCCATCATCTCAACCAATTTTATCTTGACCATACATGTGACAAGACTTATTCTTCCACCGTGGATCTTTAACAATTGGATTTGAGTCACCCTTAGCCTATAAAAGCAAGCTCCTCACCTTCATTTTGCATCACAAGAGCTATAGTACTTACATGCTACATAAATTCTATCAAGTATCCAAGCATGCCTTTGGCCCCTCATTTGCATATCAATATCGCAATCTCCATTGTTGCACTATCATCTAGTATCATTTAGTTGCATATCATTATCCTCATAATCATTATCAATGGCTTTTATCATTAGCTTCATATCATCATCATTAGCATAGTCGTACATTGTAGTGTTGTTCACATTGCATTTGATATCCATAATTCCATTCATCTCATTGTCATTTTGAAAAGCAAAGAAGTACAATTCTGAGAGAAACATCATTATCAACAAGATCATTGAGAAGATAGGAGACAATGGAATGAAAAAGATAAATCAGTTTGCACTTGGTATAATTCATCTTTTCTATATTTTTATTAGTTTCATTGGTGAATTGAATTTGAGTAGGAATTCTAGAGTATTTGTGGTATCTTATTAGGTTCTTACAGTTGTTTCAAATTATCAATCACATTTTGGCACCCACCATGGGGCCTTGCCTCATTTTTAACTTCCAAATTTGAGTTTTTGGTGTACTTATGGTCATAACAGGTCATTTCTATGCATTCAAGTTCCAGTCCTATGCATTTGTCATGAAACTAGAGCCTATAGGAGGAAATTTGTAGTCCTGCGCATATGATTAGGGATTCTGTACATCTGACACTTCTTGTTATCCATATAAATTTTGCTATGCATTTGATGAATTCTGCTACACATCTGTTGTCTGTTCCTGTGCATCCAATTTCTGTCAAATTTTAGTATAGGTTTTTACAAAGCTTTGATACTAACTTTGTTGCATCTATCATTGATCATTGAAGAAGTGTGTTCAAACTACTGACAATTGGTTTTTGTAGGTTTAGGGCTTTGGTTTAGGCATCATTTACTCTTGCAATGTTAATCTAGTGACATAGTTTAAAATAGGAGTAATCATACAATCTTAAATACAACTCATCATGTAGTTTAAATTAGGAGGTTAATTGGACAAATTTTGCATACAACTCATCACATAGTCTAAATTAGGAGGTTAATTAGACAAATTTTGCATACAATCTTGCATACAAATCATCACATAGTCAAAATTAGGAGGTTTAATTGGACAATTTTGCATACAATCTTGCATACAAATCATAACATAGTTTAAATTAGAGGCTAAATTTGACTATCTTTTCTCTTATGTTATCATACAAATATGGCATCTTGTGTTGTTATATTAATCACACTTAGCTCTAGGTAGTCAATAAACAAGTGTTTTCTGTGCTTGTAAAGGTGATAGGCATATGCTCTCCCCTTGCAACATCTTGGGTGATCAAAAAGATAGACTCATCTATCATTCCTTGTTTATCCTTTAGAAAGGTCTACTTTTGGATTATCTTGTTGCAAGGTGTGACCCTTGGTCTTCTTGTTCAGAACTGCGCTGTGGTGGTTTGTGACAAGGGCTTAACCGCCTCCTGTGCTTGTTAAGTCAAGTGGTTGTATCAGGCATTAATAGGTTGATCTTTTGGTGCAACGGCAACTAATAGTTGGTATAAGAGCTGAGGTCACAGGTTCAAACCCCGCGCTTGCGTTGGGGGGATTGTTGCAAGGTGTGACCCTTGGTCTTCTTGTTCAACACTACGCTACAGTGGTTTGTGACAAGGGCTTAACCGCCTCCCGTGCTTGTTAAGTCAAGTGGTTGTATCGGGCATTAATAGATCGATCTTTTGGTGCAACGACAACTAACATATCCTTCATCCAAAAGGGATGACCTTAAGTGGAACTTTCCCTTGACCCACTATATAAATGGGATAAGGTGAAATCCAAGTCCTAACCAGCATCAGTGTTGCCTTATAGTGCCAAATTGAAAAGAGGTGTACTAACACTTTGTGAAAAAGATTTTTGCATTGTGTGAAGTATTTGATACTCTTAAGTAGTAGGATTGGTCAAATCTTTTAGTAGCTTGCCACATGCTCGCAAGGCATTGGTCCCTCAAAGTTACTAAGAACCATTGTTTTAGAGACCAAAATCCCTTTACTTGTTGACACAGGAGGTCGGACCTCCGAAGCCGCCCAACATTTTCACTATTCAATGTGTAGAGATAGAAATTCCTCTTTTGGGGAATGAAACTTGGATTGCCCAAGAAGTGTGTGCAGTGTAAGGGGGAGCCAGTGCAACCAAGTTTCTAGCTGTCCACCTTATTTAAGTGGCTGGAGAAATCCAAGTTGGGATTCAACAAGTAGTATCCTTTCTCGTCTAGGGTTGTACATGTCTTCAAATTTGTGTTAAACACTAAATGTCACAAACAAACATCAAATTGTACTGTCTTCTATGTTTTCTTGCCTAAAAATAGAGAAAATCATCACAAGAAAAATATTAGGTTATCTTGAAAAATGTGTCAAAAAAACTCAAACTTGAACAAAATCAAGTCATTTTAGCATAACTACACATCTGCCATTTATTTTCTACGCATTTGAAACTTCTTGATGTGCATGCAAACTCTGTTGTGCATATAACACTTCTTGCTGTACATATGAATTCATATAATCAATAGAACTACGCATTTGTACCCTGTTCCTGTGCATCTGAACCTGCACATCCATAACAATGAGCTATTCCTAAGGTTTTTAGAAAATAACAAAATTAGTTTTGGATACCCATTTCTACTTAGAATCCATTGGTGAAATCAGTTAAACCATACATAGACTGTTGGTCTTCTTCTTCGATGTTGTCCCTAATGTTCAAACACACATGGTTGTTTTTTGTTATGGTTACATGGGATACATGATATGCCATTTGCTTTTGTTATGGTCTATTGGATACATTTATACATGATATAATATTGACACATTGCAACTTGATCACACAAGTTTCTTTTTAGGAAACACATTTAGGAAACACATTTACTAGTGGTTTGTTATAGATTTTGACCATATGGCTTCTATGTTCTTTCATTCAACAATACCAGGTATTGATGTATTGATTGTATGCACTATGTTCTAATTGGCATTTTGTTATCATACCAACAATCTTTGGCACATGGGTTCATGTTTCATATTGCTCAGTTTGACTTCTTTTATAAGACATTATCATGTGCACTAATGTCTTGATTAGTAGTTTGGTTGGCTTCTCTAATCAGATTCATGTTCTTTATGGTGAAGCTCTATTGTTGTGTCTTTTGACACACATGGCAATAGTTGTCATTTCTATTGATGAGCTAAGGCCTATGGGTGCAAAGTTATTCGCCATAGTTGAATAAAATCTTCCTAGTGGCACTACATGTTACTCATATTCTTCAGCAGCATACTCTAAAAATGCTGACCTCCCAAATAGGTTTGTTAAGATAATATGCAAGGTAAAAGTTACCGGTTCTCTTAGGGTTACCTGCAGCTCCGGTTACATGATCACTAGTAAACAAAAAAAAAGAAAGGGCATTCTATGTTTTTATTTCTTCATTCAAATGAGTTAAGCTTCAGTTATGCATTTTGTATTTAGGGTTCCATACCCTACGCAGTAATGATGAGGAGAACATGGTTTGATTTCCACGGTAATTAGGTTGATTTCAGGGCAGGTGATTCTATTATGATTTTTCTTCATTTTTTCTGTTAGATATCTTTGTCAATGGCAATTATGACTGCACTTGCATATGTTTTCATTTTGACAGTTTTAAGTTGTCGCAAAAGAGGAAATGTTTTTGAGATATGTTTTTTTTGTGTAAACAATATATACTCATTTGTTTTCTGCCACTAGAGGTCTATGGTTTATGAAGGTGAATTAGAGTTTCAACTCTGGTTAGGGTTTCACAATGAAAAGACATTATTTTTTAAATGTTTTTAAGAACAAAGTCTTGAGGTTTAATGGCAGTTTTTTGTTATGGTTTCGACCCTGGTTAGGGTTTTGATAATGGCTCTCGAAGAATATTTTGTTCTATCAAATTATGGTTAAAGGTGTTACTGTTCTGTTATGGTTTATAAATGATATCAAAACAGGTTTTCAACAACAAAATTGTATGACAGTTAAGACAAAATTGGGTTTTCAACAGAAAAATTGTATGACAGTTAAAGAAACCTCCAAAAGTAGTTTTTTACCTGTATGACAGAGACACAAAACATGTTAATCTTCCTCTACATGATGTATAAAAATATTACTTATATAATATGAAGAGTGCAGTGTTTACATGTGTTACTCATGCATTGTTGATATTATACAAGTTAGGAATGCAGTGAAACATAGTATCCCTCTGTATGTTATTTAAAAAAAAATAGTCTTGTGAAAGATGCCAGTGAGGCAATATTGTTAGCCAGTGAGGCCTGTAATCAGTGAGATTCTATTCTAAGCTAGTGAGGCATTTTTTCAAGTGGTTTTATGCCAGGGGCTTTCCACTCAGGACAAATCACTGTGTCTTTTTATTTCTGTGGTATGCTTTCAATCTAATGTTGCATATTTCAGCTTTCTATATACAATCATTCAATTTGTATTATCTTATGGGCATATAATCAATCCTATTGAGAATATCTTGTCAGTCAGAATCTAAAATTATGTTGACTAAAATTAAAATAATTTAGGTTACTGATTCACCCCCCCTCTCAGTATCCTCACCACTCTAACAAGTGGTATCAGAGCCAAACCCTTTATCTTTAAGGCCTAATCAGCCTAAGGGGATTCCTGGTTGAGTGGGAACCATGTCTTTTCAAGATGGTCTTTCCTCATCCAAGGCACCATTATTTGATGGTCTAGATTTATGCTTTCTAGAAATATATAATGACTCGTCATATCAAAGCTTTAGGATATGATATCTGGGAAGCCATTGAAACTAGTTGTACTGTCACAGGTAAACCATCTAATGCTGATAAAAAAAGGCACTTAACTGTGACTCAAAAGCTGCTAGTGCTATTTGTTGTGATTTGACCAATGAAGTCTTAAATAAAGTTATGGAATGTCAAATAGCTAAAAGTATTTGGGATAAACTTTCAAATATTTATGAAGGAGATGAAAGCATTAAAGAAGCTAAGTTACAAGCTCTTAGGGAAAGATTTGAAAGAATGAGAATGAAAGATGATGAAAAGATAGCTGAATATCTTCAAAGAGTTCAGGAAACTATCAACAGTATTAGAGGATTAGGGGAAAAATTAGAAGAGATAACTGTAGTTAAAAAAGGTCTTATAGATTCTAACTCTTGAATATGACTCCAAAACTTCTGTGGTTGAAGACAAAGATCCGAAAACTATAACTATTGATTCTATTCTAAGAGTCTTTACTGCGTATGAAATGAGAATGGAAAATGAAAACCCCAATAAAGAAGTTAAGGAAGCAGCTTTTAAAACTGTGAAAAAGGAAATTGAAACTAGTCATGAAACTGAAAATATCAGTAAAGATGAATCTATTTTTGTTAGTAAACTTAGAAGAGGATCAGGTAGATATAAAGGAAAATTACCTTTTAAATGCTTCAACTGTGGAAAAATAGGACATTATGCAGCAAAATGTCCTAATCTAGAACTTGACAGTGAGCAAGAAGATAACAAGAAACGATATAAGAATAAGCCTTTCAATGTTAACAAAAAAAATACTTTCAAGAAAAGAAGTTTAATTGCTAGAATAACTGATAGCGCGTCAAAGGATTCCTCTGATGAAATAGATGAAACACTTTTTATGGTAGCAATTATTGGTGTTCTAGAAGAAGAACAAGTAGAAATGTCTAAAAATGAGGTTGACTTAGAAGGAGAATTAAAATGTGCTTTTGGTGAAATTAGAAGATTTAAAAAGGAAAATGGAATGCAAAGCAAGTTAATATTTGATCAAGAAAAACAACTTTCTAATTTAAAAGAAAGTCTTGAAGAAAATAGAAAAATTCTCTCAGATACTCAAGAAGAATTAAAATCTAAGGACGCTGAAACAGTCAAACTTAGAAGAGAACTTGAAATGTGTAACAGCAATGATAAACTTGCTGATATGCTAGGGAAACAGAAAGAGTATAACGACATGATTGGTCTAGTTTTTTCAAAAGGTCAATGCTCTAATGATAAATAGTTCAAAAGTAAAATTCCTTTTAGATTCACTAGATATTGTTTTTATTGTTATCAGTATGGACATAGAGAAACTAAATGTAAGTTTGTGATTAGAAGGCAGCCTAATTTTCTGAAAGGCGGGACTTTTGATTTTCTAAACAAAGTAAGATGTTTCAATTGCAAAAAACTTGGACATATTGCCAAGTTTTGTAAATTAGATATTGTCTCTCTTACTAAGCAACTCAAAATGAAATGGGTGCCCAAAAACAGCAAGGCTATGATAGTTGAAGTTGCATTTCATGCAAAGAAAAATAAAATCTGGGTTATAGACAATGGATGTTCCCATCATATGACTGGGGATAGAAGTAAATTTACTTCATTTGAAAATTGCTCGAGTGGGTCAGTTAAATTTGGTGATGATTATTGTTTACAGATCACAGGAAAAGGTACAGTTCTCTTAGAAAATAAGACATCTCTAGAAGATGTTTATTTTGTTGAAGGACTAACTCATAATCTGTTGAGTGTAAGTCAAATTTGTGACAGTAGTTTTGACGTAGTTTTTACATCACACAGCTGCAAGATTCTCAAAAATTCAAAATAGGTCATTGCTTCAGGCTTGAGAACTAAAGGTAATATTTATAATCTGCATAGATCTGCTAATGAATGCAAGAACAATTTGTGTTTTATGAGTCAAATTGAAGAAAGTAAACTTTGGCATAGGAGGTTGGGGCATATAAACTATGATAACTTAGTTAAAATCAGTCATAACAAAAATGTTAGACATATGTCTGCTAATTCTAACCCTGAAAATCTGGTTTGTAAAGAGTTTCAGCAAGGTAAACAAACAAGAAATGTTCATAAATCTAAAGAACAATTTTCTGCAGAACCTCTCCAGTTAGTTCACACTGACTTGTGTGGTCCAACTAGAACAAAATCTTTGAATGGCGAAAGATATTTTATGTTATTCATAAATGATTACATAAGAATGACTTGGGTTACTTTTTTAAAGCATAAGTCTGAGGCTTTAGAAAAGTTTAAAATCTTTAAAATCATGGTAGAGAGAGAAACATATTTAAAACTAAAATGTTTAAGGTCGGATAATGGAGGAGAATATACTTCCACTACTTTTCTCGAATATTGTGAAAAACATGGTATAAAAAGACAATTTGCAGCTCCTAGAGCACCTCAACAAAATGGGGTGGCTGAAAGGAAGAATAGGACTGTAAAAGAAATAGCTAGAACTATGCTTCAGGATGTTGGACTATCAAATGCTTTCTGGAAAGAAGCAGTTCATACAGCAGTTTATATCTTAAACATGGTACAAATAAGGGTCAAAACCAGCAAGAAGAGCAACCTCAGTTTCAACAAGTTGAAGAAATCCTTCAAGAAGAACCAAGTACAAAAAAAGAGTCAGAGAAATTAGAAGAAGAATCAGATCCTGAAGTTCCTCAAGGATAGTCAGTAAGTCCTCAAATTAATACTCCTAAAACTTCTATTTATACTCCTAAAAGATTGTTACAAAAGAATCATCCAAGTGAACATGTTATTGGTGATTTAGATTCTGGCATACAAACTAGAAGAAAAACTGCACAAGCAAATCAACAGGTTCATATTTGTTTAGTATCTCAACTAGAACTTAAAACCTATGCTGAAGCTAGTCAAGATAACTTGTGGGTTCAGGTTATGTTAGATGAGTTAACCCAAATAGAGAAAAATAACACTTGGGAACTTGTTCCAAGACCAAAAGATAAAAATGTTGTTGGGGCTAAATGGGTTTTTAGGAACAAACTTGATGAAAATGGAGTTGTTATCTGAAACAAAGAGAGACTGGTGTGTAAGGGTTATTCTCAGATAGAAGGTGTTGATTTTGATGAAACCTTTGCTCTTGTAGCTAGACTAGAAGCAATCAGACTATTTCTAGCATATTATGTTTATAAAAATTTTAAGGTTTATCAAATGGATGTAAAAACTGCTTTCTTAAATGGAGACTTAGAAGAGGGGGTATATATGGACCAGCCGGAAGGTTTTGTCAGCAAGGAAAAACCCCACCATGTCTACAGGTTTAAAAAGGATCTTTATGGCCTTAAACAAGCCCCTAGAGCTTGGTATGCTAAACTAGACAATCATTTACAGTCACAAGGGTTCACTAGAGGTGGTGCTGATAGTAATTTGTACTTTATGACAAAAAATGATTCCATCTTAATAGTGGTTGTCTATGTGGATGATATTATTTTTGGGAGTGATGATAATGAACTCAGTCTATATTTTCCACATGTTATGACTGCAAAGTTTGAAATGTCAATGTTGGGTGAACTTTCATTCTTTCTTGGTTTACAAGTTTCCCAACTCAAAGAAGGTATATTTCTTTCTCAAACAAAATATGCAAAAGAAATGTTAAAACGGTTTCAGATGAATGAATGTAATCCTGTTAGTACACCTATGGAAACTTGTTGCAAACTAAGTGTTGATGTTGTCAAACCTGATATTGATCATACTTTTTATAGATCTATGATAGGAAGCTTATTGTATTTAACTGCCACTAGGCTCGACATAATGCATGTGGTTTGTCTCGTAGCTAGATTTAAATCTACTCCTAAGCAAGCTCATCTAAATGCAGCAAAAAGAATCTTTAGATATATACAAGAAACTCTTGATTATGGACTCTGGTATTCTCGACATTTAGATTTCACATTGACAGCATATACAGATGCTGATTGGGTAGGCAGTCTTGATGATAGAAAAAGCACTTCAGGTGGTTCTTTCTTTCTTAGTGGAAGGTTAGTTGCTTGGCATAGCAAAAAGCAAGAGTCTATTTCTCTGTCTACAACTGAGGCTGAATATATTGCAGTCACATCTTGTTGCACTCATATTCTTTGGATGGTTCAGACTTTGAATGATTACAAGGTTACTGTTCATAAGGCTATCAGAATTCTATGTGACAATGTCAGTGCAATCAATATCTCTAAAAATCATGTGATGCATTCTCGTACCAAGCATATTGATATCAGATATCATTTTCTTCATGATAAGGTTCTTCTCAATGATGTCATATTGGACTATGTTTCTTCTACTGATCAAGTGGCTGATATATTTACTAAGCCACTTCCCAGAGTTGTTTTTGAAGGTCTCTGAGATCAGCTTGGGGTTCTCTCTTCTTTTTCTCTGCATTAATATCTTTCAGTTCTTGGTTTCAAGGGGAGCTTCTAGCCTACTTTTTGTGCCCTGACAGTTTTCAGCTTCATCTTTTCTGGATATTTTTCTGGTGTTGTGACACTCTTGGTATGGTTGCTCTATTTTTCTGTAATTTGTAGCCATCTGTTCTTATGCCTTCCCTTTGTCCTGATGACAAAAAGGGGGAGAATTGTTATGTGTTTTCTCATCATGGCCAAAGGGGGAGTATTGTAGGTTTTCTTCTTTAATGTTGTCCGTGATGTTCAAACACACATGGTTGTTTTTTGTTATGGTTACATGGGATACATGATATGCCATTTGCTTCTGTTATGGTCTATTGGATACATTTATACATGATATGATATTGACACATTGCATCTTGATCACACAAGTTTATTTTCAGGAAACACATTTACTGGTGGTTTGTTACAGATTTTGACCATATGGCTTCTATGTTCTTTCATTCAACAATACCAAGTATTGATGTATTGATTGTCTGCACTATGTTCTAATTGGCATTTTGTTATCATACCAACAATCTTTGGCACATGGGTTCATGTTTCATATTGCTCAGTTTGACTTCTTTTATAAGACATTATCATGTGCACTAATGTCTTGATCAGTAGTTTGGTTGGCTTCTCTAATCAGATTCATGTTCTTTATGGTGAAGCTCTATTGTTGTGTCTTTTAACACACATGGCAATAGTTGTCATTTCTATTGATGAGCTAAGGTCTATGGGTGCAAAGTTGTTCACCATAGTTGAATAAAATCTTCCTAGTGGTACTACATGTTACTCATATTCTTTAGTGGCATACTCTAAAAACGCTGACCTCCCGAACAAGTTTGTTAAGATAATATGCAAGGTAAAAGTTACCAGTTCTCCTAGGATTACCTGCAACTCTGGTTACATGATCACTAGTAAACAAAAAAAAAAAGGGTCTTCTAAGTTTTTATTTCTTCATTTGAATGAGTTGAGCTTCGGTTATGCATTTTGTATTTAGGGTTCCATACCTTATGCAACAATGATGAGGAGAACATGGTTTGATTTCCACAGCAATTAGGTTGACTTCAGGGTAGGTGATTCTGTTATGATTTTCCTTCATTTTTTCTGTCAGATATCTTTGTCAATGGCAGTTATGATTGCATTTGCATATGTTTTCATTTTGACAGTTCTAAGCTGTCGCAAAAGAGGAAATGTTTTTGAGATATTTTTTTTGTGTAAACAATATATACTCATTTATTTTCTGCTGCTAGAGATATGTGGTTTATGAAGGTGAATCAGAGTTTCAACTTTTGTTAGGGTTTCACAACAGAAAGACATTATTTTTTAAATGTTTTTAAGAACAGAGTCTTGAGGTTTAATGGCAGTTTTTTGTTATGGTTTCGACCCTAGTTAGGGTTTTGAAAACGGGTCTCCAAGAATATTTTGTTCTATCAAATTATGGTTAAAGGTGTTACTGTTCTGTTATGGTTTATAACTGATATCAAAATAGGTTTTGAACAGCAAAATTGTATGACAGTTAAAGAAACCTCCAAAAGAAGTTTTTTACCTATATAACAAAGACACGAAACATGTTAATCTTCTTGTACATGATGTATAAAAATATTACTTATATAATATGAAGAGTACAATGTGTACATGTGTTACTCATGCATTGTTGATATTATATAAGTTAGGAATGTAGTGAAACAGAGTTTCCCTCTGTGTGTTATTTAAAAAAAAAAGTCTTGTGAAAGATGCCAATGAGGCAATATTGTAAAGCCAGTGAGGCATTTTTTTGAGTGGTTTTATGCCAGGGGCTTTCCACTCAGGAAAAATCACTGTGTATTTTTATTTATGTGGTATGCTTTCAATCTAATGTTCCATATTTTAGTTTTCTATGTACAATCATTCAGTTTGTATTATCTTATGGGCATATAATCAATCCTACTGAGAATATCTTGTCAGTTAGAATCTGAAATTGAATTTACTAAAATTAAAAGAATTCAGGATACTGATTCACCCCCCTCTCAGTATCCTCACCACTCTAACATAGACATCCCATACCCATTTTCAAACATTTCACTCACATCCCATATTTAGCCTTTCCAAAATCAAACAAAAACAAATTTTCTAAAGGTGCCATTGAGATCTTCCTATTCAAATAATCAATTTGGTTAGTTTCCCTATTAGGATCAATCATCCTCTATCTGGTAACTACACTAAACATCTTGACAAGGTTAGTCTACAATAATAGTGATTCCTATCATCCCTATTTGACTCACTTTGGATCAACTCTTTGATAGCTATACATCTTAGCTCAAGACTATTGTTTGAACAAAGATAAAAAATCTACCTTTAGAAAACCTTATCACCAAAAACACATTCAATCCAATCTTTCACCCAAGGCTACATATCACAAAACATCACTTACCTACACAAGTCTCTCATCCAACTCCATTCATATCAAAATTTACATGGTTGAAACTATATCTCAAGCCAAAAGAGGAAAAGAAATGGATCCATCTAATAGTAGTGAACACTCTTCTAGGGCTAGAGAGGAAGAAAGACCCCAAGAAGAACTTGTTAGTGCCTTACAAGATTCAAAATTTTAAAAGATGATGGATAAGGTCATGATAATGGACCCACAAAAATACTTCCTCATGCTAGCACAACAAGGAGTCAAGTTACCCGCTAATTTTGAAATTTTCCAAATTAAGAGAAACTGAAGCTCCCAAGAATGAAAAGGCTAAGGATCCTTTAGATACACTCATGCAACAAATCCAAGCCTTACAACAACAATTTGTGGACCTACAAATGGGAACTTCCACAAAACATTACTCACTAGAGGATATATCTCGATATAATTTTGACAAAAGCTTGGTCATGGTACCTTTCCCTTCAAGATTTAAAGTCCCTAAATTTGACAAATATAGGGGAAAGGTGATCCATGTGATCACATTAGAGAATTTAGTGTTGCATACTTATAAGTTGCCCATAATGAGACATATCTAATTTGACTCTTCCCACAAAGCCTAGGAAGTCAAGCAATGGAATGGTTCTCCCGTCTACCTCCCAAAATCCGCACGTTCAATGAACTAGTGAACAAGTTTGTGACACACTTCTCCTACAACATTGAACATGAAGTTTCAATGTTAGATCTATGCAATAACAAACAAAGGGTGGAGAATCCTTCACCACTTTCTTGTAAAGATGGAGACAACTTGCAAGTAAATGTCCTTACCACATCCCCGAGAAGAAAATGATTGAAATGTTTTTCCATAACTTGAACACTGAGTTAAGCTATCAAATCTAAATCCAATGCCCTACTTCTTTTAGTAAGGTCATTCAAATGGGATTACTTATAGAGAAAGCTTTGATAGCTAAAGGACAAATAAAAATATATAAGGATGTCCCTAGTTCAAGAAACAACACGGATAAATCAAGATTTTGGACTACAAACAAGAACATTGTAAATGATGGAGTTGTAGATGCAAAACACGTGACACCAAAACAAACTATCGTAAATCTATCAATTCCACACAACAATACTACTCCAAACAAACCCACAAACAATGAACCAAAACCAACAAGCTTTCCTCCTCATAGAAAATTTACACCATTGGGTGAATCAATTGAATGTACCCTAAGGAAGCTTATCGCAAACAACCTCATAACACAAATCAATGCAACTGCAAATATAAGATATAACATTTTTATGCAATTCTTCACATTCATAGAGAGAGTCATAAACATTTTTTCTAAAGATGGAAAGTTCTTCCTTAGCTCCATAATCTCACTTGGTCTACAAACCCGTTTCTGCAAAACTAAATGCAGATATTAGTTCCACAAAATCCATCAAATACATATCAAATAATGATATACTAGCCTAAGGCCTTAAGGGCCAACCTAAAGTCTCGGGGGCTCACCCTTGATGGCCTTGCCTACATACACGTAGCGCAAAGACTTCGTAATTCAGGAAACTAGTCTTGCAATCATAAGGTTGACTTAGGTTCAATAACTCATAAGGAATCTAGTTCATGCCCTAATATTTTATAGAGTATAATTAAAGTTCTAGAGAGTACATGCAATATTTATATTTACGAGTAATCCCTACAGGCGTAAAATAAGGAAGTTATAACAACAACAAGCTTATGCACAATCATTCTCTATCTCAATACATCATATAGAATGTAGAAAATAGACAATATTTTTACTCAACTTCTAAAGATACATGCAAGATCACAAGAAGGATGTACTATGTGAAATAAGACATATTTCATCTCAAGAAGTTTTCACTCACTCATCACTTAACAACTTAGAGTTTGATCCCATATAAAATGTATTGCAAGCATGAAATCGACTACTAAGAATGTGACAAATCAATCATTTCAAACAATAGAATCTCATATGAAGTACTAACTAAGTCTAAACCAAACAATATAGCCACATTCTTCAATTTTTATGATAACAATTTATCTATTCAATATGATAAAACTATCAGTGATAATTGTTTGGTATAAAGATAATTATTACATTTATCAAAAGAATAGAAGAGTAGAAACATGAAAGACCTAAAATCTGCTCCATTAGTTTATGCACAAATAGATTTTCTTCTAAGGTGTTGGTTGATCAAAATTCAAGTACTAAATAATTTTCAAAAGAAAATGAATGAAGGTATACAAAAGAATAAATAGTAGAGAAGCAAAATACAATGGCATCATACATGCAACAATCAAAGATGAATCATGTAATGACATATATACATATACATCATCTAATGTGTAATCACATATATACAATGAAGACCCATCTCAACCAATGATAAAATAGATAAACTTTATCTCAGATGCAATTTCATACAATTTAGACATTACCATAGAGATTAGATTTGCTATTTCTCTTCAAACAAAATAAGGTTCTAAAAATGAATGTTTTAACCTGAACAACTATTGTCTCGAGAAGAATTCAAGCATCAGAGATATGTTAGGTTTAGAGGTAAAAAGTCAAGGATTTATAGATTTAATAGCAACAACAAAGAGGGTGTAGGAATGGTCATCACTAATTGATACACATCTCCAAATTGACAAACTGGGTAGTGCTAATTTTTGTATATGTTTTACATAACTAAGTGGCACACCTTATATCAATATTTTATAAAAACACAGTTCATAGAAATAAAGTTATTGTTGATGCAACAAACTATTTTATCAGAGACGAAATGGTAGGAAATAGATGGTCAGTAAACATTACATATCTCCATAAACTGGGTATGGATGATTTTTGGATATGTTTGAAATACTAAAGTGAGGCACCTTGTATCAAATATTATAGAAACCCAGTTCATAGAAATAAATTTATGGCTGGTGCAACAGAATAGGGTTTAGAATCTCCAGACTAGTTATATTAACATCCTGACAAGTGATTGGAGATTGGTTTCAAGAAATTGATCCCTAAAGAAAACAAATGAACAAAATATGTAGAAGAGAATTCATAAAGCTTACATATAATATAAATCAATTGCATACCCAGAATATTACTGCTATCTAATCCTCACCAAAATTTCCCAGCTTGTATCCATTTTCCCCAAGTCTTTTCTTTCTATATTGTCTAATTTTTCCTTCAAATTATTCCATGTTTTCTCAAGCCTTCCCATTCAAATTAAACCAAAGAATTCTATATCTCAAGTCTCATCAAAGGGAAGTAAAAAAAATAATTGTGTTTGTAAATTCTTGTTGTAAGCGTTGAGCCTGCATAGCCATTTTTTCACATTTCGAAACCTTTTGATTAATGGTAGAGACTCTATCCAAAGAGGAAGAAGAGAAATCCCCTTTCATAATGATTCCATGATGTTTTTTCCTCTTCCACTTCTTTTAATTCTTAATATTTTAAAATTGAATCATGACTTTTCATAAACCAATGGCCACTTCTTGGCCCCAATTTAGAATTTAAAGAAAAATAAGAAAGCACACAAATTATTTTCTAAACAATATTTAATCATTTAAATAATTATTTCAAAATAATTTATTTAAAACTAAATGGGTTTTCAAGCTTGCCTTACATTCTCCTCCTTTAAGAATGGACTTCCTCCTATAAGTCATTAGGAGAAATGAAGATTTCTTAACTTCAACACATTCAACCAGAGTTAGCTCACATGATCTGCAACCACAAAATTAGTAACAATTCCCAATTTGCTGACCACCCAACCTTAG
Organism: Cunninghamia lanceolata; assembly: GCA_027924645.1. Lineage (NCBI taxonomy): Eukaryota > Viridiplantae > Streptophyta > Pinopsida > Cupressales > Cupressaceae > Cunninghamia > Cunninghamia lanceolata. Next base: position 5,234,764 of record BSBN01000118.1, read on the forward strand.
GATTCGACCAATCGAATCCACCCTCTAAGCATTTAAAGAGAAAAAATTTCTTGATGTGTAACATATTAAATAGATTATAAATTCATTTTTCAAGAATCAAATTCACATTTACAATAAAATCAATAACTCCCAGAAGCATCAACTCCCATTAAATGTTAACTTTCCTTAATCACAACTCCCAAAATCTCCTTTTAAGCATCAACTTCAATAATCTCTCAAAACACCCAAAACTGTTATCATTTCATATATCATCATAACACCAATTTTAGGCAACATGACAATGCCCATGCAAGAATTCTTCATTCTTAGCAAATACAAACAAATAGATTTCTTTCAAGATTTAACTTGTGCACATTCTTCTCAATCACAAAGTCATATAAAATACAAAACCTAATTGATTTTCTTACCTTGGTTGTTCATATATCTTCCTCTATTGATCCAGTGACTTGCAACAATCATAGCTCACACAGAGCATGTAATGCTCCGTCATCCAACCCTAGAGTGTTAGACTAAAATTGCAAGATTACAGGAATAATTTTTTTTTTTTAAAGCAAGATAGTGCAATAGTAGAAACTAAGAATATCATAATACACAACTTAAAGAGAAGTGCACATCTAACTCCTCTAGGGAAACATAACTACATTAGTGAAAAGGAAGTTAAAACCACACAAGTGATATACATAAAACTGCCACTACAAGAAAGATCAACTTTTACATTAGCAAGATAGTTAATTTACAAAGTTGCAAAACCAAATTACAAGACCAATCTTGTCAGTTGCAAATAAGTGCATATGAAAGTATTCAACCTCACCAAATGTGTTTAAGCAATTCTAGATCTGGATCTCTTCTGCAAAGGAATCAAACTGCATCTCCAAGATGACCAATGGATAGCTCTGCCTCCCAACCATGTGGAACCCTGAGGTCCACCCCACCAAGCTAGGAGATAACAATGAGGTTCTGCTAGGTCAAGGTTACAACCATGAACACAAACACCAGATCCATACTCTATGCAAATAGATACGAAACCAGTACTGCACAGACCCAACAGTACTCAACATGATGAATCAAAACATCAGCTAAGATCCAACTAGAAGACAAGACTACACTCCAGAGGTAACAACAAATTAAGAAGCAACTGAACTATGTAAGAAGAGTGTCATCGAATGGTCCTAGCATGGGTTACCCAGGATATCTCTCACCAAAAGTCAGCCCCCATCTATGGTTACCCTGGTAGCCTCTCTCTAGGCACCGGCCCCATAGGGTGACACATGCAGAACTGACATGTCCTCTCATGAAGACGAGGAGGTCAGTCTTGCCAACCAGGCCTTCTCATACCACCCTTAGCCTGTGAAAGCGCTCAAGGCGTGGGTGAGGTCATCTCATTTATCTTGTTACATGAATTACTACCCAACCCTCCTAATTAAGTTATTAAGTTTTCACTTGCTTACAACTTCCATGGGGTTACCCAGGTGGCCTCTCTCTAGGCACCGGCCCCACCATGAAAGCCACTCCCTTAGCATTCTCTGATCAATCATCCATATCACAGCATACAAGGATAAGGGTTACAAATCGGTTCCGACACATAACATATGCCATTCTCTAGGCCACAACAATATAAGTTCCTATAACCCCTTCAAAATTGGAGCAACACCACATGAAACCAAAAAGGGCATAAGTATCAAGATGAATATCGACCAATTAGGCCTCTGGAGTTGGCAACTGATCACTTTATCAGGATACAACAACACCCTTCCTGATAAGGAACTAGGCTTCAATGATCATGACACTGACATAAGATCAACTAGGGATAAAGAGAAGGAAAATAACACAACACCAATGTATTCTTGCCACTAGACTACACTAGATTCCAAGGTGACAAGTCTCTGGAGTTACATAGAACTATCATGACAAACAAAATCAACTAACCAACGTGTCACATACCAATCTAATCTCTTACAGAACTCACATGCCCACCAATGCACTAATAAGACAAAGCACAATCACAAGACTCAACACCAAAATGGTTGCAATGAGCCAAAAGCATCACTAGTATACTTCGGTTCAGGGACAACAATAACATTGGAGAGAAATTTACAAGCAAGACTAGCAATTTATATTTAACAAGGTAATTACTACTTGATTAACACAATATTGTCACCTCAAGAGACTAGAAACATTAATACAAATTACTCTAAAATTTCTATCTCTATATTTATTTACTACAATAATGTATCATGAAATGACTACCCTATATAATCATTACTCCTAATAGGAAAATTCCCAAACAAGGCCATAAAAAAAATTTGACTCGACATAATACCAACGAGTGACCTAAATCGACAACAAGGAAGGACAAAATAATCTATTTCGATTCATCTAATAAATGCAAAGTCGCTTACCATAGAAACTAACATGCTTAACTGAAAACGCACTAAAACTTAACTAATTGTTTATTTACATACTAACATTTACAACTAGCATATTCCCATAACTAACAAGTTTAAATCTAACAAGATGAAAGAGATATAGCTAATATTTAATGTCCATAGGAGTCTAGTATAACTCTAACTCATGTTTTTTTTAATTCTATGCAACGAAGTAATCGACAGCGAATAGAAAAGAAAACACATCATGGACCTTATTACCCACAACTTACCCCTCTAAAGTTGAACATTATCTATGAATCTTTGCCACACCCAAATAACTACTCAAAAATCTTATATTTCCACAAACAAGACTATTAATAATCTAGATCAGCAAATAGTGAAGATCATGAGACAAGAATGTTTTCCTAATGAATGGGATACATAACTTAAATAGGTCAAGACATATTATAATTAATAATAGCAACAATACATTACACAAAACTTAATTTTCTTAAAACAAAACAATAAGGACGTTCCTACAACAACCATGTGTGCATCAAATAACATCAATAAATATTTCCTTTAAACCCAAGTCACATACTAACATTATTACTATTTCAAACAAATACTATCAACCTAGGCAATTTTCCTAAACATACAACTACTTCACTTTCCAATATCGGTGTAAAAGTATATGGATTCTATTAAACAAGTTATCATTACAACTACTAAAAGAAAAACTATTTAAGAAGACAGTACATCAATTGCTATCCACAAGAGCCACCCCTACAAACCTATGAGAGAGACCAAGCCCTTTCGTCTTACAAGAGCTAGCTAAAAAGGTCGACCACGCTACACCGGCAATGACAGCAATGTTAGACCCAACAACGACTACAAGGGAAGAAAGTTTATCATTCCATATACACATGCCATCACCGACCAAAGATCTACTGTAGGTGACTCACAGAAAGAGAGGAATCTTTCTAAGAAGAGACTTCAACTCTAAATTAAGACAAGCACGCCGACTAGGATGAGTTGATAAAAAGATGAGCATAGAAGGTCTGAAAACTAAGAAGTGAAACGAACTAACATTTTCCTACCGCTAACAAAGATGCAAACAGATGGCAGTGGCTTTCAATGAAATCTTCAGGCAGATACAGTGGGCAAGATCACTCTACAACACAAGTCTATGCATGCAACACAGAAATACACGCTAGAATACCATGATGAGGTCATGGGTCAGCTTCAGAGGTCGAATAAACTTAGGTGGCAGTTCTCCTATATCTCATAGTGTCTATCTTATAGCAGACGCAAAGATGATAGGTTGAACACTGGAGACTGCTGGAAAGGCTGAGGGCTCCACCAAGAAGGTAAATTGGCAGGTAAAATACCAGAACTGCGGCCTGGTTAGCAGTCGAATACCCCAGGAGATCCCTTCATGGGATGCGATGACTGCTAGGCCAGCATGAGCACTGGGCCTTGACAAATAGATAAGAGGAATGCTCTGCAAGGGTTAAACTCATGGAGTGCAATAGACACCAAAATTTTGACTAGTTTCCAACACTTGGTGGCACACACTACACATATAGAATAGGTTGGTAAGATTATCCATTTTGTGACAGGGGAAAGATTATAGAAAAAGAATGATAAGAAAGAGGTTAATAAGATTTAAAAAAAAACAAATAAAGGGTGGCTTAGACAAGACACCATAATGCAAGATCATAAGATACCACAAAAAAGGATTTATTGATAGGGATAGCAGAAATTTAAGGCTAGTGTGATATATCGAGGTTGGGCCAAAATTTCATAACCCTAGCATACACCAAGATGGGGGTCTTAGCAAGGTGACTAACTAGTTAGAAATTCTCTCAATGGCAAGCATGCAAAACACAGTATCAACATAATTGCTAAAGTACGAGCCCAAGGAAAGAATGATATTGTCAAGAATGCAAAATAACTCGAATCTGGTGGAATGCAGACAAGGGTTGACATGCAGAAAGAAATTCCAGGGTAAAGGATCATACAGGAGTTGAATTCGAAGCAAAGTAAATAGAGAGATTCTAAATTTAAGAACAACATACCTGAAAATATAACCTCGAGCTTCCAAGCCCTCTTCCTGCTCACTTCCTCCTTCTTCCTTCTGCACCCCCCATTTCTTTGAAACTTTCGTCCCCTCTTTCCAATGCTCCTCTCTACCCCGAGCCAAACATAACCCCAGACAAAAACCCCCTTCACGCCAAAACTCCAAACCAAAAATAGGCCACAGCAATTAATTGCAATAACTCCCCAATCAGTTACCCAATCCCTCACCATAAGGGAACTTTTAAATTTTTACCTAACTTAGAGATTCCCAAATCTCCAAGTGTATCTGACAACTAACAACATTAAATTATTCACCAATATATATATATATATATATAAATCAATTTTGCACTAATTACCTTCATAAACATTTAAAACATTACAATAACTGATTTTGGTCAATAAAATGCTTTACTTCAACAATATTCCAAATTCTACGACTATACAAAAGTTACTATAAGATCATAAAGATAACAAGGAACACATAGACAAGCTTAACAACTCAACAAAGTTCCACAACACATGATGACCGACAACAAGAACCTAGGAGCAATGTCGCATCATGACACATGACTATGACAAGGACACAAGACTATGATAAGGACTGGAATTGCCCTAGTGGTATAAACCTCATGTTATCTCCGTCACATTACCCATAGTGAAAGAACCCGCTCAAACCTTCTATATCAGGTAGAGTCGAGGTTCGGTACCTGCAGCTTGCATCCAAACAACTTGTTGTATATGATCAAATACATATATGTCTGCACATGGAGAGTCAGAGAATCACGGCGCAGCAGGGTACTCGAAGCGAGTAATGTTACATCGTCCTTGCTCTTGAACAAGATTATAAACACAGCACTTAAAAATCAGATATCAACGAATCTAATAGAACATGTAAATAATAATCCATTACTAAACATGTCCAACACATCATAACTGAAGTAATCATAGTGTCATCATAATTCATAACACATGTCTAAATATATCTATCAAACATAGTCCATCAAGATCAAAGGGAACATAACCCATAACATACTAGTCCAAATGTCTCGAACTGTAAATATGCAATAAAAGACTATCAACTATTTCAAAACTATCAGAGAGAAATATGAAACTAGCATCTATAACAAGCCAAAATGTGAGGGACATTACAGAGCAAATAGAATGGTTCGTACACAGAGCACATAAAATGGCTCACATAGAGCAAATAGAATGGCTCACACAGAGCATATAGAACATGGCTCACATAGAGCACATGGAATGGCTCGCATAGAGCACATAGAACATGGCTCACACAAAGCACATGCAATGGCTCACACATAGCACATAGAACATGGCTCACATAGAGCACATGAAATAGCTCACATAGAGCACATAGAACATGGCTCATACAGAGCACATGCAATGATTTAAGATTTTTTAAACAATGAATTAAATAATAATCTGGCAAGAAAATAGTATTATCAACAAATTTCATTACCTTCTTTTTCTAGGCTAGGATCAGCCTCTACAAATCTTTAGCCATTATCCTTTATCTCTCTAAAATCCTTCCAAGAATCTATTATAGATGATTACAACACTTTTTCTTTCCCAGAGCATCCATCAAGATGATACCCAAAAATGGGTTTATATTACCAATACTTTTACCCCAAAGATTCTGAGTGTTGCAACCTAGTGCTCTGATACATTTATAATGCCCATTCAATTTAATATTGAATTAGTCAAAAATAATGAAAAATAATAATAATAAATAGGAGGGAATTTTCCAAATATTAACTTATAAACTTCAAATTTGGAAAGTAGTTTTATACAAATTAATGTAACTGCAAATATAAGATATAACATTTTTATGCAATTCTTCGCATTCGCAAAGAGAGTCATAAACATTTTTTTTAAAAAGATGGAAAGTTCTTCCTTAGCTTTATAATCTTGCTTGGTCTATAAACATGTTTTTTCAAAACTAAATGTAGCTATTAGTTCCACATAATCCATCAAATACATATCAAATAATAATATCATAGCCTAAGGCCCTAAGGGCTGACCTAAAGTCTCGGGGGCACATCCTTGATGGCCTTGCCTACGTACACATAGTGTAGAGACTTCATAGTTTGGGAAACTAGTCTTGTAACCATAAGGTTGGCTTAGATTCAATAATTCATAAGGAATCTAGTTCATTCCATAATATTTTCTAGATTATCATTAAAGTTCTAGAGAATACATGCACTATTTATATTTACAAGTAATCCCTACAGGGGTAAAATAAGGAAGTTATAACAACAACAAGCTTATGCACAATCATTCTCTATCTGAACACATCATACAAAATGCAGAAAATAGACAATATTTTTACTCAACTTCTAAAGATACATGTGAGATCGCAAGAAGGCTGCAATATGTGAAATAAGACATATTTCATCTCAAGAAGTATTCACTCACTCATCATTTAACAACTTAGAGTTGATCCCATATAAAATGTATTGCAAGCATTAAATCGACTACTAAGAATGTGACAAATCAATCATTTCAAACAATAGAATCTCATATGAAGTATTAACTTAGTCTAAACCAAACAATATAGCCACATTCTTCAATTTTTACGATAACAATTTAGCTATTCAATATGATTAAACTATCAGTGATAATTGTTTGGTAAAAAGATAATTATTACATTTATCAAAAGAATAGAAGAGTAGAAACATGAAAGATCTAAAATCTACTCCATTAGTTTATGCACAGATAGATTTTCTTCTAAGGTGTTGGCTAATCAAAATTCAAGTACTAAATAGTTTTCAAAAGAAAATGAATCAAGGCATATAGAAGAATAAATAGTAGAGAAGCAAAATACAATGGCATCATACATGCAACAATCAAAGATGCATCATGCAATGACATATATACCCATACATCATCTAATGTGTAATCACATAAATGCAATGAAGACCCATCTCAACCAATGATAAAATAGATAAATTATATCTCAGATGCAATTTCATACAATTTAGACATTACCATTGAGATTAGATTTGCTATTTCTCTTCAAACAAAATAAGGTTCCAAAAATGAATTTTTTAACCTAAAAAACTATTGTCCTGAGAAGAATTTAAGCATCAGAGATATATTGGGTTTAGAGGGAAAAAGTCAAGGATTTACAAATTTAATAGCAACAACAAAGAGGGTGTAGGAATGGCCATCACTAATAGATACACATCTCCAAATTGACATATTAAGTAGTGCTAATTTTTTTATATGTTTTACATAACTAAGTGGTACACCTTATATCAAAATTTTAGAGAAACCCAGTTCGTAGAAATAAAGTTATTGCTGACACAACAGACTATTTTATCAGAGACGAAATGGTAGGAAATAGATGGTTACTAAACATTACATATCTCCATAATGATAAACTAGGTATGTCTAATTTTTAGACATGTGTGAAATACTTAAGTGAGACACCGTGTATCAAAATTTTAGAGAAACCCATTTTGTATAAATAAATTTATATTTGACGCAACAGAATAGGGTTTAAAATCTCCACACTGGTTATATTAACATCCTGATAAGTGATTGGAGATTAGTTTCAAGAAAGTGATCCCTAAGGAAAAAGAAATAAATAGAATATGTAGAAGAGAATTCATAAATCTTGCATATAGTAGAAATCAATTGCATACCTAGAATATTACTACTATCCAATCCTCACCAAAATTTCCTTGCTTGCGTCCATTTTCCCCAAGTCTTTTCTTTCTCTGTTGTCTAATTTTTCCTTCAAATTCTTCCCTATTTTCTTAAGCCTTCCCATTTGAATTAAATCAAAGAATTCTATATCTCAAGTCTCATCAAAAGGAAGTAAAAAAAATAATTGTGTTTGCAAATTCTTGTTGTAAGCGTTGAGCCTGCATAGCCATTTTTTCATGTTTAAAAACCTTTTGATTAATGGTAGCGACTTTGTCTAAAGAGGAAGAAGAGAAATCCCTTTTCATAATGATTCCATGATTTTTTTTCCTCTTCCACTTATTTTAATTCTCAATCTTTTAAACTGAATCACGACTTTTCTTAAACCAAGTAACGGCCACTTCTTGGTCCCAATTTAATATTTAAAGAAAAATAAGAAAGCACGCAAATTATTTTCTAAACAATGTTTAATCATTTAAAGAATTATTTCAAAATAATTTGTTTCAAAATAAATGGGTTTTCAAACTTGCCTTACATCTATCTTCACTTATCGCATTGCCTTATATTAGGGCAACTCATCATTACATGCACCTTCATGCTCATATCCTACTTATTTGTGCTTTACATATGATTTCTTTAGTTATTACATTTTTTATTACTTAAATCATCCTTAAATAGCCTTTAGAGTCATCCATACTTTATGATTTGCCTATAATGGAGGCAACAATATGCCTTAATGTGTATCTCCAATTTATGATCTTACATAATGATACATCTAAACATGCTATACATGCTTATATCTTATTTAAAATTTGGTGTAAAAATGAGTCTTCCATAGATATAGACAAATAACTTTACTATTTGGTTAAAACACTTCATATGATCTTATCATCTAGAAGAGCTTGAATTTTTTTACTCCCACGTTACTACAATTACCTTTGGTATTATTGCAAATGCATTGTTGTAGTGCCCAACTTTCCTTCTTTGGTGTACAAATTGATCTAATCCCTAGACCTATCACCCAAAATAGCTTTATCGATTTCCTTAGTCACAACTGATATAATCCCTTAGGACTTCGACCTTCTTGGACTAGGTTGCCCATATGGTCATGTCTTTTTGTGTAGGCCATGTTGTGGCCTACTCCCCTCATTCCAAATTTTAGATTTCCCACTCTAGAGGGCAATTTCTCTAAAATTTGACCATTAACCCATCAACTTGCATGCCAAACCACCTTAAGTTGAGCATCTAGATTTTTGTATTTAAATATAAAATCCTAGGTCATTAGTGTGAAGATTAAGAAATGAATTCACAATTTTTATCCTATTTGGAAAAATATAATTAAACCCACTTACAACAAAGGGCACAAAATATCTCCACACAACATTGTTTAGAATTGAGCCGAAGACAAAAAGTACACAATCCAAAACATAATATTGGATTGACTGTTCTCTGTTGTTCAATACAATACATATTGTCTACTAAAACTGCAAAATAGAGATCACCCTAAAAATAAAGGATACAACATACAAAAACATATAGCCATACACCACAAATTATTAATAAAACACTAATCTATCACATGCAGTGGTGCGGAACATGCCCTACAACTAAAAATAACAAAAATCCAAAATAGATTTGAATGTTGGACATGCATAAAGCATGCAACACCCACTCTCTCTAAATGTAGATGCACTTCAGTAACTAAAGTTGCAGAGCATGAATTACCAACATACTCCCCCTTGATGATGAATGGGCTCACAATATAGTCTCAAAGCGTCAAAAATTCAATCTTTGTAACTACCTTTGTAAAGATGTCTGCAAGTTGTTCTTGAGTCTTTATATACCTCAATTCTACTTCTTTCTTCTGAACCAAATCTTGAATAAAATGATATTTCAAATCAAAATGCTTTTTCCTACTATGATGGACAGAATTTTTGGCTAACTTGATTGCACTCATGTTATCACATAAAAATATTGTAGGCTGAATTTATTTCTCCCCAATTTCTTCTAGAATTTTTCTAAGCCATATGCTTGAGTACTTGTGGAAATGACAACAATATACTCTGCTTCTATAGATGAGAGAGCAACTGTACTTTGCTTCTTTGAACTCCATGTGACCAAACCCAAACCAAGTGAAAAACAATTGCCAGATGTAGACTTTTGGTCATCCAAACTACCTCCCCAATCAGAATCACTAAAGCCAATGAGTTTGAATCATTTAGAAGTGTAATAATGAATACCAAAGCTTGTAGTACCTTTCACATACCTCAATATCCTCTTGGTTGCCTTCATATGAATTTCAGATGGCCTTGTCATATACCTTGAAACAAGAGAAACTGAATAAGCAATATTTGGTCTTGTGTGGGTTAGAAACATCAATCTTCCAATAATACTTCTATAAGTTGTCTCATCAACTATTTCATCACAATCATGTCTACACAACACAACCCCATGAGTAGTTGGAGTGGAGGCTAGTTTACAATCAACCATATCAAATTTTTTCAACATATCTTTTGCATACTTTCTTTGACAAATGAAAATTTTATCCTCACTTTTGTAAATCTCCATTCTTGGAATGTATTTCATGAGAACTAAATCTTTCATTTCAAACTCATCCATCATAGAAATTTTAAATTCATCATTCATCTTAGAACTACTACTCATATACAATAAATCATCAACATACAAACTCACAATAAAAATATCACTACCTTCTTGTTTGTAGTAGAGGGTAGGATCACTCTTACTGCTCTTAAAGCCATTTTTTTGAAAATATCCATCAATCCTAGCATACCAAGCTCTTGGTGCTTGCTTGAGGCCATGCAAGGCCTTATTCAACCTATAAACATGATGTTCTTTACTTCGCACTTCAAAACCTTGTGGCTATTCTACAAAGACTTCCTCTTCTAAGTACCTATTCAAGAAGGCACTTTTCACATCCATGTGATGAATCCTCCATTTCTTTAGAGCTTCTAATGAAATCATCATTCTAATAGTATCTTGTCTTGCTACTGGTGCAAAAGTCTCTTCAGAATCTATCCCATACCTCTATGTGAATCCCTTAGCAACTAACTGTGCCTTGTGTCTTTCAACACTCCCATCTATGTTATACTTAGTCTTGTAGACCCATTTAGTACCAATCTTTTTCTTGTCATGTGGAAGCTCTGTAAGATCCCAAGTATCATTCCTGTTAATAGAATATATCTCTTCTTGCATTTCTTGCACCCAAACCTCATTAGTAGATGCATATTCAAAACACAATGGTTCAAAATCATCTTGTGAAAGTAAAGAAAAATTTATGGTCTCGCCTCTTGGATTCTCTTCATGTGCTTGTCTTGTACTCCTTTGATAAATATCACTTAGCCTTCTTATATTCCTATAGAACTAGGACATGAAGCTAGACTTGCATTTGGAATTGAAGAACTAGACGAGGGACTACTTGGTAGAGTTGTAACAATTAAAACTGGAGTACTAGTAGGCTGCTTACAACCAATATCATAAATAATACCACCATTCAAAATAGATTTGGGCTTATCAACATGGTCTTTTTGATGACCATAAACTCCCCCTTCATCAAAACTCACATCTCTTGACACAACAATGTTGTTAGTGAGAGCATTATACAATCTATAAGCCTTTCTTCTCTCACTGTACCCAACAAAAATGCATGATTCACTCTTTGGATCTAACTTTTGTCTTTTCTAATCAACTACATGAACATAGGCTAAAAAACCCAAAACTTTGAAATGATTAACATTAGCCTTTTTCTCATACTAGGCTTCATAAGGAGTCATATTGTCAAGTGCACTAGTGGGACTTTGATTGAGAATATATACTGTTGTAGCAACTGTATCACCCCAAAAAACATTGCCCAATCCCTTGGTTTGTGACATACTCCTTGCCATTTCCACCACTATACAATTCTTCATTTTAGCTACACCATTTTGTTGAGGTGTGTAAGAGGTGGTAAGCTATCTTTTGATGCCATTTGTATTGCAATAGTCCATAAAATCTCTTGAACAAAACTCTCCTCCATGATCAGTCCTTAAGCACTTTATGTTATAGCCACTTTCATTTTCCACAAGGGCCTTAAACCTCTTGAAATGGTCAAATGCTTCATCATTGATCTTCAAACAATAAACCCAACACTTTCATGTGTAATCACCAATAAAAGTAATGAAATATGATGACTTACCCAAACTCTTTGTTTGCATAGGACCACAAATATCAAAGTGAACTAGCTGAAGTGGATAATGGGCCCTCCATGCATTGTCTTTTGGAAATTTCTCTCTTGCATGTTTTCCTTTTGCACATCCTTCACAACCCTCATTGTACTCTTCAACTGTAGGCATACCATAAACTAAATCATTTGATGTTAGTAGCTTCAAACTATGAAAATTCAAATGTCTGTACCTAAGATGCCACAACCAACTTTTGTCTTCATATGCCATATTGGCAAGGTTACTATGATGCTCCCCAAACTTCAATGGGAACTCTCTATTTTTTGCCAAAGGCACAACTGTAACAACCCTATTGCCTTGACTCTTACCATAGATGATACATTGCTGATTATCAAGCAGCACCTTGTAGTTCTTTTCACATAATTGTCCAACACTCAATAAATTATGCTTCAATTGTGGAGTGTAATAAATATTATTCATACATTTCTTACCTTCTTTTGTATTTACCTCCATAGATCCTTTAGCTGCAACCTCCAAGGACTTGTCATCTCCAAGCTTAATTTTAGATTTGAAACTTTGATCCATTGTATAAAAAAGCTCACGATTCCCTGACATGTGGTTAGAACAGCCCGAATCTAAATATCAAACCTCTTTAAATCTATTTTCAGCTTTGTTATATGATAAGAGTAATTTATTAGGAGAAGCCTCCTCATTCTCATTAGCATAATTAGCATTTCTATTGTTGTTGCTTTCTTTTAATTTGTATTCCCTTTCAAAGTGGCCATACCTATTACAATGATAACACTGAATATTTCTCTTATCATTTCCACCTTGGAGTTAAAGACCTCAATACCTTTTTAACCAAAACTGCTTTGTTCACAATTTCTCCAAGAGTAGCCATTTTATTGACCACATCTTTTACTGTCTCACAATAGCCACTCACACTTTCAGCTTCTTGCATCTTCAAATTCTCAAATTCCCTTTTCAATGTTTGTAGCTTGACAACTTTGACTTGATCACTGCCTTGGTAAGCTTCTTGTAGAGTCTTCTAGGCATCCTTGGCTATCTTTGTGCCAGTAATTCTTAGAAATAAACTCTTATCTAGAGTTGTTTGAATATGAAATAAAGCTAAAGAGTTCTTCTTACTTTCCTACTTGGGTGTTCTATCATTTGCTACAAGAGTGGTCCAATCAGCTGGCCAATCATAACCTATTTCTACAATTTCCCATAAATCTTTTTTTGTCAAAAGAGTCATCATCTTGATGCTCCAATATTCATAATTAGTTCCATTAAATTTAGGAACAGGCAAAGAGGTAAGATTTGACATGAGGGTAAGTGCAAGAAGATGGGGGGCCAAAAAGGGGTCTTAAGTGGCCACTTTTTTCTGAAATCAGGAAATGCTGGCCTTGGATGAGAAATTGAGCATAGTTACACTCAAAATTTGGAGATGCAACCAAAACAATGTTCGTAGTGCTCTGAGTCTACTTTCTAAACTACTATTTTTTAAAAAAAATTGCATAGATTAAGGGGTTCAAAAGAGGGAGCCACAGAAATTGGTGTTGTTTTTGTCAAAAAAACATAATATAGCATGTTTTGTGGCTCCCTCAAAAGGTCAACTTTTTTTTGGTATTTTTAAAATTGCTTTAGTGAGAAATTAGCTAATAGCATGTACTTTATGCCCAATTTTTCTAATAATTTTTTGATGAATATTTGATTTTTTACTAATTTTCAAAGTGGACACATCCTAAAAAACAAAATTTTGGCCGTGCTACCCCTATAAAATTTGAAAACTAATTGAAAATTATTTTTTTCTTATTTTAATATGTGTAGAATGGAGTCTAGTTTCTAAATATGTAATTTTTTTAAAATTTCAATGAATAGTTAATTTACAATGAAAAAAAGACTAAACAGTGGTTTTTGCCCAAAAATAGACACACAAACAAAAGAAATTAAAGATAAAAGGCTTAACATTGTTAAAATGTGAAAAAAATCACATCGTCAAATAGCTAAGAGAAATCCTAACATTACCTAGGTGTTCGATTTGTTCGACCTTGAAACATGCGTAAATATGAGGGTTAGCACGAATGAAATTATGTGAAATCTTGAAGAATACGGAAAAACACATCTGTGGATGTTGAAAAGGCACTTCAAGCCTTTGGGTTGGAAATCCAAAGCAAATCCCAAGCCCAAGGCTTGGGATTCCCAAAGCAAAACATAACGTGAGCGCGTTATAATGCGCTCGCATTATTGTTTGCTTTGCATTTTCCTTTTTTCACAAAAGTTTGTGTTGTTTGTCATGTTTGAAATAACGCGAGCACATTATAATGTGCTCATGTTATTTTCCCCTTGAATTTTTTTATGTTCGAGGTTATTAATCATGTATGTATGTATGTATGCCTATATGTATGTATGTATAGTGTCGAGGGTAGATGAGGGTAGAGATGGGAGTGAGCCAGATAGGGGAGGAGAGGGGTGGATAAGGATTGAGTGATTAAGGTTTAAGGTTGAGGGTTGAGCGTTTAGGGATAGGATTTAGAGTTTAGGGATAATGGATTAGAGTTTAGGACCTTGAGGGATTAGGGTTTAGGGTTGAGGCTTTAGGGATAGCGTTTAGGGTTAAGCGTCGAGGGATTAGGGTTAAGGTAGAGCGTTGAGGGTAGAGGGATTAGGGATAAGGTTTAGGGTTGAAAGTTTAGGGTTGATGGATTAGGGTTTAAGGTATAGTTTGGTAGTTCTTGTGGATAGAGCCAGTAAACAATGGGAGATTATTTGCCTATTTCATAACAATATACCTCCCCTAAGTGTGAGGTGGACAGCAAGAAACATAGATGTACCCCAATGCAAAGCTTTTCTCATAATAATCATCCTTCTGATTTCAACTGCTAATTACTCACTGTGGATGTACCATACGCAAAGCTTTTCTCATAGTGTGTACACTTATTGGCATAATGAACCCCAGATGGGCTAGAAAAACATGCCATATAACATTACTAACATAAAAAAACTTCATAGCCATTTTTCTGACATATTCTTGCAACTCAAATATCTTTAAGAGAAGAGTGTCAAAAATGATGGGTTTAACAACCTAACATAAGGGAAAGCATTTTTGTTGGGTTTAGGGATAG
The DNA here is from genome assembly GCA_027924645.1 of Cunninghamia lanceolata. Classification (NCBI taxonomy): domain Eukaryota; kingdom Viridiplantae; phylum Streptophyta; class Pinopsida; order Cupressales; family Cupressaceae; genus Cunninghamia; species Cunninghamia lanceolata. The sequence goes on from BSBN01000118.1 coordinate 5,250,187, forward strand.
GGTTTAGGGTTTAGGGTTGAGGGATTAGGGCTTAGGGTTGAGGGATTATGGTTTAAGGTATAGTGTTGAGGGTTGAGGATTTAGGGATAGGGTTTAGGGTTGAGGGATTAGGGTTTAGGGTTGATGGATTAGGGTTTAGGGTGACGGATTAGGATTTAATGTTGAGAGTTGAGGGTTGAGGGTTTAGGGATAGGGTTGATGGTTAAGGGAATAGGGTTAAAGTAGAGTGTTGAGGGTAGAGGGATTAGGGATAGGGTTTAAGGTTGAAGGTTTAACGATTAAGGGTTGAGGCTTTAGGGCTAAGGGTTAAGGGGTTGGGGTTTAAAATATAGTGTTGAGCATCGAGGGTTTATGGATAGGTTTTAGGGTTTAATTTTTAAGGGTTAAGGGTTGAGGGATAGGGTTTAGGGTTTAGGGATAAGGGACTAGGGTTTAAGGTATAGTATCGATAGTTGAGGGTTTAGGAATAGGGATAGCGTTTAGGGTTTAAGGTATAGTGTTGAGGGTTGAGGGTTTAGGGATAGGGTTTAGGGTTGATAGATTACGGTTTAGGGTTGACGGATTAGTGTTTAATGTTAGGGTTGGGGTTAGAGTGTCAAGGGTAGAGAGATCAGGGATAGGATTTAGGGTTGAAGGTTTAAGGATTGAGGGTTGAGGCTTTAGGGATGAGGGTTTAAGGCTTAAGATATAGTGTCAAGTGTTGAAGGTGTAGGGATAGGGTTTAAGTTTTAAGGGTTAAGAGTTGAGGGATATGGATTAGGGTTTAAGGTATAGTGTTGAGGGTTGATGGTTTAAGGATAGGGTTTAGGTTTGAGGGATTAGGGTTTAGGTTTGATGAATTAGGGTTTAATGTTGAGAGTTGACGGTTGACAGTTGAGGGATAGGGTTAATGGTCAAGGGATTAGGGTTAAAGAAGAGTGTCAAGGGTAGAGAGATTAGGGATAGGGTTTAGGGTTGAAGGTTTAAGGATTTAGGGTTAAGGCTTTAGGGATGACAGTTAAGGGATTAGAATTTAAGATATAGTGTCGAGTGTCGAGCATGTAGGGATAGGTTTTAGCGTTCAAGTTTTAAGGGTTAACGGTCAAAGGATTAGAGTTAAGGGTTGAGGGATTAGAATTTGATGTTGAGGGTTGAGTACATTGACGTTCGAGGGTTAAGGGTTTTGGGATAGGGTTGAGGGTTGAGGGATTAGGGTTAAAGTAGAGTGTCGAGGGTATAGGGATTAGGGATAGGGTTGGAGGGCTTAGAAATAAGGGATTAGGGTTTAAGGTATAGTATCGAGCTCGTTTAGGGTCTAGGAATAGATATAGCATTTAGGGTTTAGGGATGAGGGATTAGAGTTGAGGGATGAGGGATTAGGATTGAGGGTTGAGGGTTGAGGGATTAGGGTTTAGGGATAAGGTTTAGGGTTGAAAGTTGAGGGATTAGGGTTTAATGTATAGTGTTGAGGGTTTAGGAATAGGGTTTAGGGTTGAGGGATTAGAGTGAAGGGTTGAGGGATTAGGATTTAACGTTGAGGGTTGAGGGTTGAGGCTTTAGGGTTTAGGGTTTAGGGATAGGGTTGAGGGTCGAGGGATCAGAGTTAAGGGTTGAGGGATTAGGGTTTGACGTTGAGGGTTGAGTACATTGAGGTTCGAGGGTTAAGGGTTTCAGGATAGGGTTGAGGGTCCACGGATTAGGGTTAAAGTAGAGTGTTGAGGGTATAAGGATTAGGGATAGGGTTGGAGGGTTTAGGGATAAGGGATTAGAGTTTAAGGTGACGTATCGAGCCCATTGAGGGTTTAGGAATAGGGATAGTATTTAGGGTTTAGGGATGAGGGATTAGAGTTGAGGGATGATGGATTAGGTTGAGGGTTGAGGGATTAGGGTTTAGGGATAAGATTTAGGGTTGAGGGATTAATGTTTAAGGTATAGTGTTGAGGGTTTAGGGATAGGGTTTAGGGTTGAGGGATTAGAGTGAAGGGTTGAGGGATTAGGATTTGATGTTGAGGGTTGAGGGTTGAGACTTTAGGGTTTAGGGTTTAGGGATATGGTTGAGGGTCGAGGTATCAGAGTTAAGGGTTGAGGGATTCAGGTTTGATGTTGAGGATTGAGTACATTGAGGTTCGAGGGTTAAGGGTTTTGGGATAGGGTTGAGGGTCAAGGGATTAGGGTTAAAGTAGAGTGTCAAGGGTATAAGGATTAGGGATAGGGTTAGAGGGTTTAGGAATAAGGGATTAGGGTTTAAGGTATAGTATTGAGCCCGCTAAGGGTTTAGGAATAGGGATAGCATTTAGGGTTTAGGGATAAGGAATTAGAGTTGAGGGATGACGGATTAGGGTTAAGGGTTGAGGGATTAGGGTTTAGGGATAAGGTTTAGGGTTGAGGGTTAACCGATTAGGGTTTAAGGTATAGTGTTGAGGGTTTAGGGTTGAGGGATTAGAGTGAAGGGTTGAGGGATTAGGATTTGACTTTGAGGGTTGAGGATTTAGGGTTTAGGGTTTAGGGATAGGGTTGAGGGTCGAGGGATCAGAGTCAAGGTTTGAGGGATTAGGGTTTGACGTTGAGGGTTGAGTACATTGAGGTTCGAGGGTTAAGGGTTTCGAGATAGGGTTGAGGGTCGAGGGATTAGGGTTAAAGTAGAGTGTTGAGGGTATAAGGATTAGGGATAGGGTTGGAGGCTTTAGGGATAAGGTATTAGGGTTTAAGGTATAGTATCGAGCCCATTGAGGGTTTAGGAATATGGATAGCGTTTAGGGTTTAGGGATGAGGGATTAGATTTGAGGGATGACGGATTAGGGTTGAGGGTTGAGGGAGGGTTTAGGGATAAGGTTTAGGGTTAAGGGTTGAGGGATTAGGGTTTAAGGTATAGTGTTGAGGGTTTTTGGATAGGGTTTAGGGTTTAACGTTGAGGGTTGAGTACATTGAGGTTTGAGGGTTAAGGGTTTCAGGATAGGGTTGAGGGTTAAGGGATTAGGGTTAAAGTAGAGTGTCGAGGGTATAATGATTAGGGATAGGGTTGGAGGCTTTAGGGATAAGGGATTAGGGTTTAAAGTATAGTATCGAGCCCGTTGAGGGTTTAGGAATAGGGATAGCATTTAGGGTTTAGGGTGAGGGATTAGAGTTGAGGAATGATGGATTAGGGTTGAGGGTTGAGGGATTAGGGTTTAAAGTATAGTGTTGAAGGTTTATGGATAGGGTTGAGGGTTGAGGGATTAGAGTGAAGGGTTAAGGGATTAGGATTTGATGTTGAGGGTTAAGGGTTGAGGCTTTAGGGTTTAGGGTTTAGGGATAGGGTTGAGGGTTGAGGGATTAGAGTTAAGGGTTGAGGGATTAGGTTTTGACGTTGAGGGTTGAGGTTTGAGGGTTGAGGGTTTAGGGATAGGGTTGAGGATCAAGGGATTAGGGTTAAGGTAGACAAGGAGCGATTGAGAGACATAGAGAGGGGAGAGGTAGAGAGGTGAGGGGGAGAGATAAGTGAGATATAGAACATGAGCTAATGGAACTAGAGGTGAGATATTGTAAAGGTGCTATCGAAGGTGAGATAGGTATAAATATTTATGGATCAATCTATAGTGGGACAAAATGTGAGCGTGTTATAACGCGTTCACATTTTTTCCTGCTATAGAAATGGTAAAAAAGTATTGACCCCTGTGATCCAAGCCCACATGCTCTATTTTCATTCTGATTATGCACGTGCTCTGACAAAAGAGAAGTGCTTTCATGCTGTTGGGAAGTTCACATGCACATTTTACACATTCTACCACCTTTGCATGATCTTTCCACCACATTTTCTTCTTCACCAACTTGAGAAGGAGGAAATAACATAGTTTTCACACCAAGTTTGATATATATCTATTCAAGTTTCTATTTTTGTAGTGTTACAATGTTAATTGTGATTCAATTTTAGGAATTTAACATTATAGATTGGTTAATAGTATTGTTGTTAGTAATTATATTTGAGTGTTATTCAATTTAACATTGAAAAGGAAGCAAGTGGTGAAAAACTCAAATTGTTGAGGAGTTTGATGCAAGAAGAAAAAACACTACATAATTGGGTACTCTCTCCATTCGAATCTTCATTTTTTAAGTATGTCAAGTCTTTACATGCATGTTCTTTACATTTTCCTTAATTATATATGAATTACTTTATCATGCTTTATCATACATGTTTAAAATAGACACATTCCCAATCAAGAAAGCAACCTACAATCTCACATGATGCCATGTATATTTTCTACACTTGGGCTCTTTAATAGTTATGTGTAATAAATAGACCTTAACATACCATGATGTCAAACTATACAAGAATAAATCCTTACAACATAATAAAAATACAATCCCACTATTATCTTGTATTCATTTCTTAGGGACTAATATTGTTCTTTTTATCATGCTATAGACAAATTCTTCATCATGCTAAGGAAACGATCAAGAATTAAACCAAAATAGGAAGAGATAGAAGCTAAGAATGTAAAGAAAGTAGTGGCTAAGAGGGAACTTCGTGAGAAGAGGAAATTGGACATGATAAATGAAGACATGCCAATTGAAGATGAACCACAACCATCACAAAGAATTATGGTATTGGCGGCACAAAGAGAACGAATGCAAAAACTTCGTGCTACGAGAGATTTGAATACCACAGTTGGAGACATGTCCTCTACTGCAAGTCAACATGTAGGGACACCATCTACCACATCTCAAGTGGAGAATACATCATCACTCAGATGTGATGAAGGAGGTGTGCCATCATTCCCACCTCAACCTCAAGGTATGTCATCTATTGCATCTTCGATCGAAGGTATGCCATCTAGCCCATCTCATTTAAATATTGATGAAATTCCTAATGTTGAGATGAATTTACCTAACTTAACACCACCTAGAATTTTGCATAGAAAGCCAAAGTATTTAATTGATATTGATGAGAATATTTTGTAGCCAATGGAAGGTAAGATTCCAAAACGCACTTGTAGAAGATATGCTCATAAGATTTGGAGATTGTTCTTTGAAAAGTTAAATGTAATGTCCCTTACCCGAATTGCCCTAGAATGTGTTATTTATAATTATAATAATAATATTTCTTATTAATTGTTTTAAATAAATATTATTTAAATATATTAAATATATTCTATTTATAATATTATTCATATTTTTAATTTGAGTAATAATACATATTGGATTTAATTATAAATTACTAATATAGGGATATGACATTAAATGAGATTGCAAGATGTCAACTATTCATTGAAATGATGTAAAGTATAAAGTATAGGTCCATCATGAAGATTCTTGGGTTAAGAACATCAGAGGCTTCAAGTGAAAAATCTATTGTCAAGAATCTAATGAGTGCATATGAGAGTGTGGCTAACACCTCACTCACAAAAGATAGTAATGCAACATGGCGTGTGATTACATAGACTATAGTAAGTAGTCAAATGAGGAAAGCTCGTCTCATTAGAAAGACGAGTCAAGAAATAAGAATTAATAGGAAAACTTTATCAAGAGCCATTGGAAGATGCCAAAGAAATGAGGACACTAATGCCAATGAATTATGGGCATTCTTAGGGAGACTACCACGAAAAGATAAACCAATTGTTGAATCACTGAGATCACTAATTGAAGACTTTTGGAAGAATTACACAAGGGTATCTCCGAATCAAAGGGATGTGGTAAGAAGGAGAATCGGTAGTCAGAACCATGAGCCACACCTAGAGCATTTTTTGGATGAGACTCAAACACAGTTTTATGGTAAATTTCTAGAGAAGTATCCTCAAATTAAAATTTCTCAAAGATATTTTGAAATGCTAAAACCTTTCTATGTCAAGATAAATCACACACGCACTACTTGTTGTAGATTACATATTGAATTTTCTAACCATTTTGATGTTTATACGTCTATATGTTTAGATATGCATACTAATAATGTTTTACAGGGTTGTGCCATGCGTGCCCCACCAACATCTTCAAGAGACTTCATATCAAGAATTTTATGTGAAAGAGAGGAAGGTCAAATATTCTACAAGAAATTATGCTTGGATGGCACATTTCATTGTTGCGGTGGCTTGCAACATTTGACAATATGTGAACATATGGAAAGAACACATGCGGTTGGAAATGAACTAGTAGAGTTTGGCAAGTATAAAATAGTGGCATACAATACAAAAGATGGTAAAGAAGTAAAGAGGTGTGAATTGGTTATTGAAAAGATTCCAGTGTATCAATTTATGCCTATATTTCGTGACAACATAGTGTATGAGTATGCAATACATGCCCATAGAACTCGATGGTTGGACTTGCAATTCAAGTTATGCAAGGACACATTTCTAGTTGGTAGCATTGTTTTTGTCATCAACTTTGCAGATAACTATAGTCTATAGCCACAGCGTGAGATGCAATCACAATATTACAACTCCACACAGGTTTCTATATTTGTGCACATCGCATTCATTCATGCGAATGATAGTACAGAGGATGACAAAAAGATCATAAGGGAGTATAATTTATATATTAGTGATGATTGCACGCATTCTATAGAGTTCATGCAAGGTTGCTTTCAGGTGTTCTAGAATGATTGGCTAGAAGGGGCATATCGTTCAGTCAACATATCATATGGTCGGATAACTATGCGTCACAATTCAAGAACTCACAAAATTTCTATTGGCTGAGTAGGAGGCATAATTTTATAGGTATTTAGCATATGTGGAACTTTTGTCAGGCCGGGCATGGAAAGGGGGAGCATGATGGTGCAGGAGCATGTATCAAAAGAGCCATAGCACGAGAAGAGTTAAACTATAAAGACAATGCAAAGTTGACAGATGCAAAATTGATTGTCGAGTGGTGTAATGCTTCCATGGGTCTAGGTAATGAAGGTAAATCTTCAGTTCATAGATTTTTTTGGTTGATAGATGATACTAACATTGCACCATATGAGGACTGTTCTACATTGACAGGATCAAATAAGATGCACTCTTTCAGAAGCTCAATTACAGATTCATGGAGTATCCATACACGAAAGATGTCATGCTTTTGTTCTTCCTATATAATTCAAGCCTGGGATGAGTGCGAGTCAAAGGAGTGGGTTGATGAATTGCAGTTAAGTTATCTTAGCCCACTTGACACGTATCGAGCCCCGACGGCACTAGAACTAACACAGATGGAATCATCAGTTGACTTTGACCACATATCAGATCTAGTTCAACCAGGTAATATAAGGCATGCATATGCATCTAATTTCATCTAGTTCAACTAGGTAATGTCATCTTACTTTGTAGTGTTTTTTTAATGTTGACTAATTTCATCTAATTTGCTAAACATATAAATATAGGGCACATATATGCAGTTATTGCAGATGAAGATAATGAAGAGGGAACAGATTATTACTTATGTCGTTGTGTTGAGGCCGAAAAGAAATTGGAAGCCCCAGTTATAGATGGAGAAAACATCGAATACCCTACAAGCTTAGTGGTTATTTCAGGACTTAGAATCCCATTCATATAATGATGCTATTCACAAGTAATATTTATAATTACTTACTAGTTACATACCTTGACAATAGATGATGTAGTGTAATATGCAGGTGGAGAACCACTAAAAATTGCATGAATGCTATGACCCTAAAATTTCATTAAAATCATCAAACTAAATTAGTTAATCTTGCATTTCAAAAATAAAATTTAATAAATCAAATTCAATAAACTTGCTAATATTTACCTAAGTATCAAGGCCAAAAGTCTCACTTAGGAGGGTATTTGTCATCACCATATGCTCAGCTGCAGATGTAGCGTGTGAACTTGTGCCCTGACTATCCATGGGGTCATAACCACAAGCTGATTCACAAGTCTGACAAGTATGGGGTGGGACCCTACTCCTCCCACTATCTCCCAACCCACTCTGTGTTGTAGGACTAGCATGCTCTATGATGCTCTGGGTCAAGGCACTAATGGACTGAAGTGTATCGACCTCAACACTCTCCTTCACAATGGAAGGGATAGAAACATGCTCATGGGCTGGTCTGCTGATTACTCGTCTCACTACCCGCTGTGGGTCAACACGTGCCCCTGGTCTATCTTGTACTGACCCCCCACCTCTACCTTGGAAGTCCCACATATCAAAATAGTTTGTCACTTTATTGAGGACAAACTCGCAGTAGAGTTTCCTCAAAAAGTATTGTGGGACCTCATTATTATTGCATGGGGGATGGTCAAAAACCATCCACCACCTCTACCCAAAATTATCCCTTATCGCTTGGTTGTTGCACCAATGGATAGGGAACCTCTTGCATGTAATGGGTGGAGGTTGATTTGTTTGTGGGTTTGTGAAAATTGAACACAAGTCTAATTTTGTAATTTGTGATTTTTTCACATCTTGGTATGACAGCTTTTTTGCATAATAGTGTCTAAAATCTCTCCTTTTATTCATCCAACTAGATATTTACTTGCTAATTAAATCTACATTTGATAACATAGATTCAAGAGTTTCAGCAAGCGTGGACCTATGCAAGGTTGAAGTGGAAGGATCTACCTTGCAATTATATCTTCAAATTCTTTTTTGTTGTTTTCAATTTGCCCCATTATATTTTCTTGTGTTCCAGGGGCATGTCGAGGAATGGACGAAGGAGGTTGTTGTTCCGTAGGTATTTCCTCCTCAGGATTTTGTGGATTTTGAGGAGGAGGAGGTGCATTAATATTTACTGACAATTAACGAAATATACATCAAAAATCAACTCAAACCTACCTATTTAGAAATAAATTCAAACAAAAAAACAAATAAAACTCACTCCTTTGGCGTGCTTGACATCGTGGCTACATTTTAGCGACAAATCAGCAAGATTTTAGTGTTGAATTGTCTTTTCCAAAACGCGAGTGCATTTCCTAGGGTTTGCAGGCTACGGGTATAGAGGAGAAAAACATAAATGAAATGAGATGATTTTTTTTTTAATTTATAACAGTTCATAACCCTCTCGCATTATGGCTTGGTTTTGACGAGCCTTAGGCTCATCATTACCAAACCATAATGTGAGCGCGTTATAACACGCTCCTGTTATGTATTAAATTTTTTTGAAAATAATTTGGCCACTTTTTGGCCCCCCATCTTTTTGCACTTACCCATGATCAATTGTTAAAGAGATAACAACCACATTTAATATTAAACCCAATTTTTTTAACTTGCTCTGATACCAAATGAAGATTCAAAAATGAATTCACAATTTTTATTCTATCTAGAAAATATAATTAAACCCACTTATAGCAAAGGGCACAAAAGATCTCCACACAACATTGTTTAGAATTGAGCCAGAGACAAAAATTGCAAAATGCAAAACATAATACTGGATTGACTATTCTTTGATGTTCAATACAATACATCCTATTTACTAAAACTACAAAACATAGATCACCCTAAAAACAAAGGATACAACATACAAAAATATATAGCCATACACCACAAATTATTAATAATAAACAAATCTATCACATGCAATGATGCAAAACATGCCCTACAGCTAAAATAACAAAAATCCAAAATAGATTTGAATGTTGGACATGCATAAAGCATGCAGCACCTACTCTCTCTAAATATAGATGCACTTCAGTAACTGAAGTTGTTGGTGTCATCCACCTCCCAGGAGCACCATCTGTAGAAAATAACCTTCACAGAAAATGAGAGAGGCAACACAAGGCCATTTCACCAAACAAGAGTGAATAAATTGAGATGATTTACATATTGTACAAAGGTGCCTTATAAAGGCAAGAAAATGAGATGATGGGTGTGAAAACTACCCACACGGGTATAAAACCACCCTATGGGAAAGAAAACTAATTTCCCGGTTTAATAAATTAAATGCAACTAAACTATAGTCTACCTAAGTAAAACTTAAGTAACTATGCATTTACTCTAACACCCCCCTTAAATGCAACTTAGGGAGAATGATTGGACTAGACCGTAGGTATGGCCTAGTCTTGATTATTTTGGATCTTAGTCTAGCATTCATCACAAGTTGCATAGCATACATCCCATTTCAAATTTCTCATTCCAATTGTCTATCATAATTTAATTGTAAAATCTTCAACATTTTGAAAAACCTTTACACTTCAAAACCATCGTTTGTTATTTACATATTTCTATCTCAAATTGGTTAATCTAGATCTCTAACGCAACTCATAAATTTATTATAGTGTGTTCATAGAGATTTACAAATGTTTAAAAATACTTTAATATTTCAAAAGAGCAAATCACTTAGTATTATAATACTACAAATGCAAGTGAAAGATGAGAAGATATATTTAAATCACATTTAAGTGCCAATGAAGATAGCTTTGAGGTGATGCCCTCCACCCCATGTTAGCTTTTAACAACATAAAATTGTATTTATTCTTAATTGTTGAGATATGATTTATCTAGCATCTTACTAAGATTGAGTAAAATTACTATTGATTGCTTGAACATGAAATTGTATTTATTATGCTGAAGGCGTTCCCTTTGTGAGTAAAGGGGCTAACTTTCAAGATCAACGATCTCTATTGCAGGAATGGCGTGCAAGATGATTGAATAGAATGTGATCGTCAGTTTTTCCATAGTTTCCTTTGAATGAAATCAGTAGAAAGCTATCTATGCCACGTGTATATATATCATAATTAATATATACACCATTTTTTCCTGCTCTGTCACTTTTGTTCGCCCTTATTACCCTCTGCGTAAACAAAATGCTATCGGCGCTGGCTTTAAATATTTAAAGGAAATCCTTTTGGCTGTGGCTTTAATGATTTTTAAATAATCTTTTCACGCTTTTCCACCCCTCTTCCATACACGTGCATTATAGTTTGAATTTTATAATATGATGTTAAAAAAAATTTATTTCATTTGCTATGACTTCCAAAGCTAGGCTTTTTTATGGTATACTTTATATCTACTTAAGTTTTAAGAATTTTTTAATATTTATTTTGGTAATGAAGTATATTTCATTTACTTAAAATAGATTTCTAATATATTATTATATTAAAATAAATATTAAAAATATATATACATATTAAATATTCAAATTAAATATAATGCATATATTATATATAAAATATAACGTACATTACCTATCAAAAAATATATATATAACGTACATTATACAATTAATTTTTAATATTTCTCTAAATTAGATCTTAGTCTATATATATTAGTTATTAAAATTAAATATATAATATTGTATATTAAAATAAATATAATTATTAAAAATGTATATACATATTAAATATTTAAATTAAATATAACACACATATATTATATATAAAATATAATGTACATTATATAATTAATTTTTAATATTTCCCTAATAGATGGGCTCGACATGCCCAATTGTTTGTATCTATGGGCATGCTTAGGAAATTTATTTTCTACATGGTCCTCCTATATCATCCTAGAAAAAAATAAGTACATATAATATGACAAATCGAGGACCCCATATATGCTTTGAACCTTCCACCCTTACCAAATTGAAGACATTTAGCTAACCTAGACTTCACTTGCTTGTAAAACTAGCAAGGGCACCTTGGTGTGCCATGGGTTTGTTGAAGAGTTATGGAAGTTCAATTGCTATGTCTTTAAGTGAATGATGATTGTAATGTTTATACTTAATATTTTAATATATGGGTGCAATCCCTTAGCTACTTTTGCACTGATCAAAATAAATAAATAAATCATTGAATAAAAATATAAATAGTAACATAATATAGATTTAATATATAAAATAAATATACATTAAATAATAAATATAGGTAATTGTTAACCATTACGAATAAATCTCCTCACCATTAGAAAAGATCATATAAGTTATAATGAAAATATAATTTTGAATTACAAAAATTAGTATTTACAACAAACTAAGCTTAACTACATAAACATAGTGGCAAAAAGTGTTTCATTGTGTAAAAGACTTGGGGCTATGGTACCCTACATTAAAGACCAGGCTATGGTACTTTACAATGTACAAAGTGGAGCTTTGTATGGATTGGTCTAGATCATCTAGCTTCATTGGAGCCTCACAAAATGATACTTATACAAAAATAGAGAGAGGAATAGAGAAAGAGAGATAGAGATAAGAAATATAAAGGGAAAGAGAAATAAGGAAAATAAAGAGTGACTTTCAATCAATCATTTCATGCCAACAATCCAAAGATGACATGTGTCCATTGGGAACTACAATTAGGGAAGACGTCATTTTCTTTAGTGCATACCCATTGCACACAAAAGTGTAGCTATCTCTAATAGTGGCAACATCCTGTCTCCAATCTTCATTAATATATAGAGATAGAGAGATAGAGAGGAAAAGAGATGAGAGTAGGATTTGGAAGACATGGTTTTAGACAAAAAAAGATGGACATCATGACGCCAAAGGAGTCAGTGCTTTCCAGTTACGTGGAAAAGATGAAAGTTTCTCATCATGAAGTGGCATCTAGGTCTCCCAAGGAAAAAAAATAGAGGTATTATACAGGCATGAGGCAATCATCGTGGAGGGAAATTTGTAACAAAAAATAAGGAACAATAATTCATTGTGACTACACCAGGGAAAATAAACACATCTTCCTACCATCCTAGAAATGGGAACCAACCGAGATGGTCCCTATAAATGGCATCAAGCTAGCTCATGTCTTAAACATTAACTATATAAGGGTTGAATTTCCATCTGTTCAGTTATTGGCTGTGAATCCTCCTATTTTTCAATGTCGCATCCATTTTACTATGTAATAATATGGACATCCTCCTTCCTACAGATAAGTTGTGTTAAGCTCTACAAGATTACAACATGGAGATTGGTGTTGCTCCAATTGGTGGCCTCTTCCCATTTGAGCAACTTAGATCCCCCTAGCCTTCTCTTGCATGTTCCAAGCCTTTCAAAAAGGCCTGTAGAATGAGTGTGTAGCATCACTTAACAATTCACTAGACTCCCACTACTGATGGTGACTGATTGTCATTGTAGATGGGGAAGTGAGATTCAATCAAATGAACAATATCAAAACCCAAATACCAACAGAATAATGAAAACAAGAAAGATAGAAGGAAATGAAGCAAATGAATAACAATGCAAACCTTCCCTATTTCAAAGCTTCTGTTGTTTGCCTATTACAACCGTCCTTTGCTGATAAAGTAGGCCCTCAGTGAGTGCACTCTCTTAGCTGTATTGTAGGATGTCAATGGTAAATGGCTACATGGATAGGTATTGCTATGAAGTAGAGCTTCAAAGCAAGAGGGTGATCTCAAGCAAATAGTATTGGGATGCCAAAGGTGTGTGAGTAGAATCCTGCAGAGTAACAATACAAATAACCTAGATGAATAGAATGAAGGGATGAAGCTTCTTTTATAGACTTGGAAGAATGCGGATCAACGGTTGAGAGAAGATATGAAGATCAATGGCTAGGAATAAAAGTGAATCTTTTATTCACAGTGGATTATGACATTTGAATTAAAAATTTAGGGTGAGGAACAATGGGTTATGACAATTGAATTAAAAATTCAGAGTGGGGGACAATGGGTTATGACAGTTGAATTAAAAATTTAGAGTGGAGGATAATGGGGAACATTGAATTAAAAATTCAATTTGTGGAGGATAACTGATTAAAGATTTATTTTGGAAAATGGAGGATATTAGCTAATTAAATACAAAGAATATTTAATTATATGTGCAACATGGTGAGGTGGAAGAGATGAGGTGGATTGATGAGGTGGATTTTGGACTTTAGAGCTTTAGAAGATTTTAGGGAATTTAATTAAATAAAATGATTTTATTTAATTGTAGGATAGTGAATCGATTAAATAAATTTAGAATATTTATTTAATTGATAGAAGAATGCGCCGATGATGGCATGGTTCGGTGGTTAAGTCGCTCAGGATGTAGTGGCGGCCACCAGAGTTCAAACCCCCGCTGGGCCAACGAGCTCGCAAGGCTTTACGCCTTCGCTGGGCCAATGAGCTCGCGGGTTTGAAGTGTTCTTCCTAGGGGATGAGGTCCCCCAGTTGTGGCCTCACCGGTTCATTGCTCCGGGCAAAAGCATTCGCGTGGAGCCGGAGGGCGTGTCGCACCAGCGTCACCGGTCACGTTAAAAAGTTTACCAGGCGCATTTTTAAAAAAAAAAAAAATTTGATAGAAGAATGGAATAAATATTTAGAATATTTATTTAGGATGAATCGTGTCATTTTTAGGTGTATACATTTTGCCCCTCTTTGATGCAATGTTGTTTATAGAATTATTTCAAAGAAATTGATAGTCTGACCGTGATACATGCCCCAGTTTGCCCCTGGTACAAGTTTAATGACGATAGGATGCCCCCTCGGGAGATTGGACGGGAAGAAGGTAGGAGGCGTGAGACGGACAATCTCACGAAGACGAAGGGAAGCTAGGTTAGAATGAAGAAAGCGGTTGAAGAAAGAGTCGAATGATATGTGATGCAAGATGGAATGATGACGCACACAAGCAAGCAAGCAAGTATGCACAAATGACACAAGAACAAACAAGGTATTGCCCCTGTCAAGCAGTAAACCAATGATATACTAATAACGATATACAACAATGTTGTCAGGGCGGGGAACGATGTATCCCTAGACCAACACGGCAGGCGTGTTGTCATTGCGGGGAATGATAGATCCCTAGAGCAACATGAAGGATAGTGTCTGGTTTCAGGAAATGAAGCATGTCGTGTAAGACGCGTGTATTGGTATGATTTTGACAATGCAACATCCTGTATAAGACAATTGATTGATTAACTGATCGAGTTGGTTTACAACCATACAAGGATCAAGACCACTGATTGTGATTGGATCATTTGTGCAAGATTGACTTGACTTGATCGGTATGGATTAAGGATGGACCTTGCATTTGGATCATTGCTCAGACTGACTGGACAAGGATGAAAGATATGATGATAGATAGAAATCTGATTGATAGAAGAAAGACTCGATAGAAGGACTCACAAGCTTTTATTTGTATTGATACTCTGCATTGGTGGATCTCTATTGCATGGGGTATGGTATGGATGTATAAATGGATATAGGATGGATGCTTTGCTATTGGAGTGCTTTATTTCATCATTGGGCGATTTATTTTTGGTACTTTTTCTGAAATGTTGTAAGTGAATACAAGCATCGAAGTATAATTGAACCGAGATGACCTGAGTATTGCTTCCATGGGTTTTGCTTTAGCAAGCTAATACAAGCATCTAGTCAAAATTGAATCTAGATGACCTGAGTACTTCTTACATTTCAACAAACAAGGATTGCCCCCGTTCATGTTAGACCTTTGGTGTCCTCGATGATCTTTTGTCAATCATATCCTTAGACAAGGTGTTACATTACTAAAGCGTAATCCATAGATAGCAACCAAAGAAAATGATCATGCCTTCACCATAGCATCTTTAGCTTTTGGCATCCTTGAGTAGCATAGGATTACATGATAACAAAAATCAATACTCTGTAACTTAACCATGATTTAAATCCACAAAACATTCTTGCATTTAGATGTGTTCATTTCTTGCAGTAATTTGAGTAAAATCATTTAGAAGGCCTCAGGTACTTTGCCTTGTGTTTGGATAGGTTAAGCTGCGTAAAGTCAGGGTTCTTGCTTGGAGCTTGGGTTCTACTTGCACCTGCTTGCTTGGTGAGAAGAGATTCTTGCAATCTTTATTGGTGAGATGGACCCTAAGGGACTGACCTAGTGCCTCAGGGGCGCATTGCTAAATGGCCTTGCCTACGTGACGACGTAGAGGCAACGTAGTTCAGGGTAAACCCTAACGGACCTAAGACCTAGGTGAGAGAGAGTGGAGGTGGACTCAGCTGGATAAATGACAAGATATGGAACGGATGGGACAATGGAAAGCCTCGGGGGCACATTGGACTAATGGCCTTGCCTACGTGACGACGCAGAGGCAACGTAGTTCATGGACTCAGACCATGGAAATGGACGAGAGACACTATGCTAGGCTCACATTGAAGAGACGGTATGGGACAAAATGTTGGTTGATAAGGCCACAAAGAGGGAAAGTTATCAAGACATGATAGGTAACTGCCAGGTGTTTACTATGGGATAGATATGGGTTGAATGAGATGCGAGTGAAGAAAGACTGGACTCAAAGTGAATGGATTCTCAGAGATGGAGAAGGTGGTTTATCACAAGTAACGCCTGTTTACCAGGTTTTCATCACTTGTTTTTCTTTGTACAAGAAGCTACAAAGTAAACATGACGCCTATTTGTCAGGTGCTTATCATGATACCTATCCAAGGCGCCTGTTTGCTAGGTTTTCACCAAAGGACGATTCTTTTGTATTTTCCTAATTTTTTGACTTTTTTGCTTTTGTTCCCTTTTTTGATTTTTTTGTTTTTTTTCTTAATTTTTTGACTTTTTGGCTTTTGCCCCCTTGCACTGGGATTCTCCTAGGTATAAAACTGGCGAAGGTGCATGCTGTTGATTGGATCATCGAACAACTCACCCTCTAATGTGGCCAACTGATATGACCCCGATCCATAAGCAGCTACAATCACATAGGGCCCAAGCCAGTTAGGCTCAAACTTTCCTTTCTTTTCCCTATCTTATTGATTGCGGGGATTTTCTTTAAGGACTAGATCTCCAACTTTGAAGATTCTTGGGCGAACTCTGTGGTTATAGCTTCTTGACATCATTTGTTGATATGCTTTGAGATGGTCAAAGGCTTTCTGTCTCCTTTCCTCTAGTAACTCTAGTTCTTGTAATCTGGAGACTCTGTATTCTTCATCTGATATGAGACCTTTCAACAACACCCTGAGAGAGGGTAGTTTGACCTCAATGGGAAGGATGGCTTCTGAACCATAGACAAGGGCATAGGGTGTAGCACCTGTGGGAGTGCGTATACTGGTTCTGTAGGCCCACAGAGCGGGGTTGAGTTGGATGTGCCAATCACGGCCAGCATCATTGATGGTTTTCTTCAAGATTTTCAGAATGGTTTTATTTGATGCCTCAGCTTGGCCGTTACCTTGGGGGTAGTATGGAGAGGAGAAACGATGTTGGATTTTGAAATGCTCACAGAGTTCCTAGACATCCTGATTTTTGAACAATCTTCCATTATCCATTATGATGGATGAAGGAATGCCATATCTGTAGATAATGTAATTCAGAATGAAAGAGCAAATTTGTTTGCCTGTGACGGTGGTTAGGGGAACGGCCTCAATCCACTTTGTGAAATACTCAGTGGTAGTTATGATGAATTTGTGGCCGTTGGAAGAGGGTGGATGAATCTTTCCCACGAGGTCAAGTCCCCACTGGCAAAAGGGCTAGGGTGTCGTTAAAGGTCTCAACTCTTGAGCAGGTGCATGAATTAGGTTCCCATGTATTTGGCACTGCTTGCACTTCTTGACAAACTGATATGAATCTATTTCCATGTTCGGCCAGTAATAACCCAAGCGCATGAGTTTCTTGGCCAAGGAAGGACCACTAGAGTGTGTTCCACAAATCCCTTCGTGTATGTCTTGCAATGCGGTTATGGATTCTTCTCGTTCTAAACAATGGAGTAAAGTACCATCTAGACCACGTCGGTATAGGGTATCGACAATAATGGTATAGTGAGAGGTTTGGCATATAAAGGTCCATCGTTGGTTTGAAGATAGGTCAGGTGGGAAGGTGTTGTCCTTGAGGTAAGTATAAATCTTACCATACCAAGGTGAATCAGACCCAACTAAAAGGCATATGGTATGGTTCTCTGGAAGATCATAACCTGGCTGTCGAATAGTTTCTACTAAGAACTCATACCGTGACTCATTCTCTGGAATCTCAAGAAGGGATGCAATGGTTGCCATGGCATCTGCAGCTTTGTTCTCAATTCGAGGTATCTGCTCAAAAGAGATGATTACAAAGTATTCCTTAAAGTCATCGACCATTCGCTTGTAAGGGACAAGCTTTTCATCTTTGGTTTGGTAATCATTATTGACCTGATTTATCACTAGTTGAGAATCACCATAGACATGTAGCTCTCTGATTTTCCATTCGGTTGCCATCTTGATACCAATGACTAGGGCTTCATATTCAGCTATGTTGTTGGTGCATGGGAATAGCAAATGGTAAGACTTCGGGATAGTCTCTCCATGAGGGGTTACAAACAAGATTCCGGCCCCCGATCCATGGTTTGTGTTGGACCCATCAAAGTAGAGCTTCCAGGAATGTGTTGAGATGTTGAATAAGGATTCATCTAGAAAGTCAAATTGCATTGGGGTGGTGTCTTGTAGTTGTGCCTCTGCTAACTGATCAGCAATGACTTGCCCTTTGATAGCTTTTCTATCTATATATTCAATGTCGTATTCACTCAGGAGCATTACCCATTTGGCTAGGCGACTTGTGAGAGCTGCCTTGCTGAGGAGATACTTCAGTGGGTCAATTTTTGCAATGAGTTTTACTAGATGTGCAAGCATGTAATGTCAGAGTTTTTGTGAAGCAAAAACTACCGTGAGACATGATCTTTCTACTTGTGAGTATTGTAATTCGTATCCCACTAAGGTTCGACTGATGTAGTATACAACTCTTTCCTTGTTCTCGTAATCTTGCTGCGCTAGAAGAGCCCCAAGAGCTGTAGTGTAGTAGATATGTAGAGAATTAGAGGTTTTCCTTAGATTGGAGGCATGAGAATAGGTGGATTCATAAGGTATTCCTTTAGCCTGCTGAATGCTTCTTCGCATTTCTCATCCCATCTGAATGGAATGTTCTTGTGTAGGAGATGACTGAATGGATGGCACTTGTCTGCCAGCTGTGAAATGAATCTGCGGATTGCTTGTAGCTTGCCTTGTAGTGATCTTAGTTGCGTAAGAGTCTTAGGAGGTGGCATGTCCGTGATAGCCTTGACTTTTGCGGGGTCCACCTCTATTCCATTTGCTGACACGATGAGACCTAGTAGCTTGCCTGAAGTGACTCCAAACACACATTTCTTTGGATTCAACTTGACTTTGAATTGGTCTAATCTCTGAAAGACTTTTTCTAACACATCCAGGTGTGATTCACTTGTGAGTGACTTTGCTAGGATGTCATCGACATAGTCCTCCATGGTTACATGCATCATATCATGGAATATAGTTGTCATAGCACATTGATATGTGGCCCCTGCGTTCTTTAGCCCAAATGGCATGACATTCCAACAAAAAGTGCCCCACAGACAAGTGAAGGCTATCTTGTGCTGGTCTTCTGGTGCTATCCTGATCTGATTATACCCTAAGAAACCGTCCATGAGAGATAACATGGTATGCCCTACTGTCAAGTCGACTATGATGTCTATATCAGGCAATGGAAAATCATCCTTGCGGCAAGCTTTGTTTAGGTCTCTGAAATCATCGCATAGACAGACTCAGCCATCTGGTTTAGACACTGGCACAATGTTCGATATCCACTCCGGGTAGTCTATAGCTCTGATGAACCCTACATCCAATAATTTCTTGAGTTCTTCATTGATCAATAGTGCTATGTGTGGATGCATTTTTCTAAGCTTTTGTTTCACTGGCTTTACTCCTGGGTCTAACGGAAGATGGTGTAGAATCAAGTTTGGGTCTAAGCCTGGCATGTCTGCATATGACCACGCAAAGCTGCCCCTCTTTTCCTTGAAGAACGGCACAAACCTAGTCTTTTCTGGTGGAGTAAGAGCTTTAGCAAAATGGATGATTTTAGGCTGTTCCTATGTACCAATGTTGACTGGCTCTGTAGGTTCCACAACAATCTGAGACTTCTCCTGATGCATGTCATCAAGGAGAGTGTCAAGCTTTCCATCATCAGGTGCCACAGTTGGGTTTTCACCTTCAGATGCGTCTTTTCTTTTTATTGTTTTGGGATTTGACATTGCCGCAGAATGGTTTTCATCGTCAGATCTCGTTTTTATTTTGATATTTTTATGACTGGAAGGCTTGGCACCCTCTCCGAAATAAACCATGGTATTAAGTTCAATAAAGAAACTAGCTTTATGATCTCCTTTGGGTAGGTGGTCCCTAAGGTTCATATAGTCAATGTAGGCCTCATCATTTTGGAACATGTCTAGTTGGGGGGTTCCTCGCAGATCCTAGTTAATAAGCTCAGGATGTACAAGGGGGATGGAATCAGAGGATAGGCTTGATTCATTGATGGTGTCAATGGATATGCTAGGAGTATAGGAATGGGTGGTGTTCGGGATGGTACCTTCCTCCAAGTTGTTTATCGTGATGGAATTTGAACCTTCCTCGAAAGGCATAATCTCATAGATGGGCAAATCAGACTCTAGTGGTCCGTTCCATTGCGTTTGTCCCTCATGGTAGGGGCTAAGAGTTTGGATGGTGTTGACCTCTTTGTTGTCGTAGGAATGCTCAGTTAGCTCATCCCACTCATATTCATTGGAATCTGTGTCACTGTCTTCTTGGAGTGTTTGGATCATTTCTACAAGACAGGCATTTTCCTTGGCTTTACCCTTGCCTTTGTATCCTAGGCCATTTGTGTTTCTAGCCAATGAGGATGAAGAATGTTGTATAGGTTCAATGATTCCTTCTTTTCTGAGGCTAATGGGGCCTTGTCCTTCATACCCCATTCTGTGCAGGATAGTCTCACCTCACCCATAGAGTTCTGTTGGGAGTCTAGGGGGATCTTGGGGTGTGTTTTCTTCTTCAGTATAGAGCCATTGTAGGAGATCTCGCTCCTCTATTTCATTAGATAAGGTGCCCCATTTTACAAAGGGAGTTGCCGGGGCTACCGGCGGAGCAGATGGCTTTGGAAAATGCTTGGGTTTGCCAAAAGATCTAGGAGACAAAGGTAGCTTGGCAAGATTGAGACTGTGCTCAATTGAGTATTCTCCTACCCCAGTTTCTTTTATGGTAATCTTTTGCTCTTTTGGTTTTGAGGAGGAAGCTTCAGCAGTATGGTCCTGTCGCGGGGTAGGGGAAATGTATGCTCTGTTGTTGGGTATGACACATTCAGGTTTTGCACAGAAAGAATTGCAGTGTTGGTAGGGGTCAAGGTCGCCTTGAATGGTGACTTGCTTGCCATTGTGCAGGAACTTAATGCATTGATGATAGGTTGAGGGGACAGTCTTCATGGCGTGAATCCATGATCTCCCTAGTAGGATATTATAAGTGAGCTCCCGATCAAGGACTTGACACACCACATCTTTTATTACTGGTCCCACTTGAATGGGTAGGACAACTGTTCCCTTTGTGGTTCTTTCTTCCTCGTCATAGGCTTTGATGGTAATTTTCCTCCTTGGATCAACTGCCTGTTCAGAGAACCCTAGTGCAAGGACTAGCTTTAATGTGCAAATATTTAAACTAGCACCCCCATCAATGAGAACCCTCTTGATGCGGTGCTTGTGTATGAATGCAACAATGTGCAGGGGGGTGTTATGAGGTTGGGATACAGAGAGGTCATCTTGCTCAGTAAATGATATGGAGTTGGAGGATGTCAGATTGCCTACCATGGTCTGAAACTTTTCTTGGGCCAGATTAGTGGGGATAGTGGTTTCCACTAAGGCTTTCTCAAGAATCTCCTTATGAGAAGGAGATAGACGCAATAGCTCCAATATAGAAATGTAAGCCAAAGTTTTCTGTAACTGGTCGATGACATTGTACTGATAGAAATTGGATGGAGATGGTGACGACCTTGGAGGGGCGGTATTGAGCGTGACTTTACCACTGCGGGTAATTATGCTACAACCAGTTCTGTTAGGTCCTGGTTGTTGGTTGGGTGAGATGACATTGACTTGTGGAATTTGCTCAGAAATGCAGTTTATGGTGTAGTCAAATGGCACACTTGCATAGTTGGCATTGCTAGTCCCGCTGTTCTGATTTTGCTGGTTGCGATTATTGTTATTGTCGTTACTATTGTTGTGGCCGTTGTTGTTGTTGTTATATAGCCTGTTGTGATTCAAAAGTGGATCCCTGTAGGCCACATGAGATTCATTGGAGGTATGGTGTTGTGTCCCTCCCTGATTCTGATCTAGTATATCTTGTATGACATTTTTGAGGTGGATGCAGTTGTTAGTTGTATGCCCCCTTCCTCGATGATATTCACAATAGTCTGTGTCCTTCCAGTAGGGAGGTTTGACTATAGGCTCGTAATCACTCATTGGCAGTAAAGAAATTTCGTTGTTAGCCAACAACTTCCTTAGTGCAGACTCTTGGGACTCGCCTAATGGTGTGAATTTTCTCCTTGGATTTGAACTGAACCAAGGTCTGGGCTCCCTTGAGGGTGGTTTGTTGAGTGTACTATTGTTTGTTTCTCCCTTGAGAGTGAAAATGGGTTGTTGCTTGGGAGCTGCTGCCTTGGCATCCACTACCCCATCATTAACCACATTGTTGTTCTTGGTCCAAAACTTTGACCTATCTGTTGTGTAATTGGAAGTAGGTGTGTCTTTGTATAGCTTGATAGTTCCTTTAGTGATCATAGCCTTTTCGATGAATAAGCCCATTTCAATGACCTTTGTGAATGATGTAGGGCATTGTATCTGTATTTGATAGCTAAGATCAGTGTTTAGGTTGTGGACAAACATCTCTAATAGCTGCTTCTCGGGCATATCATAAGAACATTTACTAGCTAGTTGTCTCCATCATTGTAAGAAGGTGGCGAATGATGCACCACTCTTTTGCTTGGTGTTACAGAGATCTATCATCGATACCTCATGTTCGATGTTGTAAGAGAAGTGTGTTATACATTTATTGACAAGTTCATCAAAAGTTCTGATTCTAGGTGGGAGATGCGAGAACCACTCCATAGCTTGACCACCTAAAGATCTTGGGAATAGTCTCATCAAGTAGGTGTCGTTGTGAGCTACTTCTAAACATGCTGCATTGAATTACCTGATATGATCTCTAGGGTCTCCCTTCCCTTTATATTTGTCAAACTTGGGCACCTCAAACCTGTAGAGGAATGGTCTCATGTCCAGATGTTTGTCAAAGGGGTACAGTGCAATATCCTCCAAGGAGTAAGTTTTTGTGTTCGTACCCGTCTTGAGGTCAGATATTTGTTGTGTGAGGCTCTCAAGTTGCTTCCTCATTTCTTCAATGGGAGCGTTTTGATCCATAGGTTTCTTTCCCCTACCATTTGCATGCAGGACTGTGTCATTTGTACCCCTCTCATGATCATTGTCTACATTTTCCATGATTGTACTTATATCAAAGTCTGCGGGGAGTTTAATTCCGAGACTAGCAAGGTGATGGAAATATTTTTGGGGGTTGTCACGGAGCACTTTATCTATGAAGCATTGGAATTTCCTACTTTGGATGGTGTTCTAATATTCTTCGTCAGAAATTTCCTCATCACTATCGGGAGGTGTGAAGATGTAGTGGAATGAGCCGACCATTTCAAGTTATTTTTTGTATTGAGATCGAGTAAGAACCATGCAAGGTGATATGGGATGAGGTGGAATGGGGCAAGAGATTTTGGCCAGATGCCGATGGAGACTGCTATGAATAGGATACCTAGGGCAGGACTTGGACAAAGGATTTTCTCGCTCAATGACTTCAAGTAAGATGGTTGACACTCGATGGTAGCCACTAGTAAGGGTAGCCGGTACCTGTCTTACTGTGTAGGGACTAGTTGTTTCAACAAGACTACTAGTAAAGGTACTGTGACCTACTAGGCTTACGTGAATTCACTAATGATACGAATAAAAAAAGGGACCTATGTCAAACCTGGTATGGAATAGATTGACTTACACTTTGACAAGAGGTGAATGGGTGATTGACGAGGGAGAGACACTTTGGGTGAAACGGATGAAGACTGATTGCAAGGTTGAATTTGATCTCAGAAAGTGAAGCTAGGCTGAAATGGGTGCTCCAAATAGGTAAAAATATTTTCTCAAAAGTCAATACAAATGCACAGTAGAAAGTGAAGCTAGGCTGAATATTTGTTTTTTTTGGGGAAAATTTTGGATTTTTCTATTGTTTTTTTTTTTTGGGTATATTTTTTTTTTTGGCTGGAAAAAGGCTTCCTTGTTCTAATTTTATGAATTAATAGCAAGAAAACACAGCAAACACAAAGAATATTTTATGGTTTTTCATTGTTTTTTTTTTTGTTTGTTTTTTTCTTTTTCTTTTTTTTTTTGTTTTTTTTTTTTTGGGAATGGGTAGAAAAACAGAAACAAAAACTTTTTTAGGAAGGGAAAATTTGGATTTGGGAAAAACTTAGATGGGTAATGGGGGTTTGACTAGGGTTTGGGCACTTTTTGATGGATATGGAAACAAAAAAATTGGGATTTCAGAAGTGGGGTGAAAGAACGAGAAAATCTGTCGAAGAGGGACAATGGAGCAGAAATGGGAAATGAACACTGTGGCCAATTTTGAAGGTGTTTGGGTGAAAATTGAAGAAGTTAGGACAAACCCTAAAATAGACAAATGCAGGATTTTGGGCTTCGATAAGGGGAATTTGGGATATGGGCGCCAAAATGTAGATGGGGAAGTGAGATTCAATCAAATGAACAATATCAAAACCCAAATACCAACAGAATAATGAAAACAAGAAAGATAGAAGGAAACGAAGCAAATGAATAACAATGCAAACCTTCCTTGTTTCAAAGCTTCTGTTGTTTGCCTATTACAACCATCCTTTGCTGATGAAGTAGGCCCTCAGTGAGTGCACTCTCTTAGCTGTGTTGTAGGATGTCGATGGTAAATGGCTACATGGATAGGTATTGCTATGAAGTAGAGCTTCAAAGCAAGAGGGTGATCTCAAGCAAATAGTATTGGGATGCCAAAGGTGTGTGAGTAGAATCCTACAGAGTAACAATACAAATAACCTGGATGAATAGAATGGAGGAATGAAGCTTCTTTTATAGACTTGGAAGAATGAGGATCAACGGTTGAGAGAAGATATGAAGATCAATGGCTAGGAATAAAAGTGAGTCTTTTATTCACAGTGGATTATGACATTTGAATTAAAAATTCAGGGTGGGGGACAATAGGTTATGACAATTGAATTAAAAATTCAGAGTGGGGGACAATGGGTTATGACAGTTGAATTAAAAATTTAGAGTGGAGGATAATGGGGAACATTGAATTAAAAATTCAATTTGTGGAGGATAATTGATTTAAAAATTTATTTTGGAAAATGGAGGATATTAGCTAATTAAATATTAAGAATATTTAATTATATGTACAACATGGTGAGGTGGAAGAGATGAGGTGGATTTTATGAGGTAGATTTTGGACTTTAGAGCTTTAGAAGAATTTAGGGAATTTAATTAAATAAAATGATTTTATTTAATTGTAGGATAGTGAATCGATTAAATAAATTTAGAATATTTATTTAATTGATAGAAGAATGGAATAAATACTTAGAATATTTATTTAGAATGAATCGTGTCATTTTTAGGCGTATATAGTCATTGATGTCAAAAAGGTGTTGGTATTGATGTTATCAGGATATCTTCATGTTTATCTTAGAATGGTTTCTCATGTTTCAACTTATTTGGTGTTCATACTAGTTCATACTTGTTTGTGTTAATTATTTTAGAAAGTTTAAGCATTGTTCCATGGTCACATTTCAGAGTTCATATTATGTGATATCAGTTATTATGATCTTGCTTCACATGGAAGGAGTTCAGACATAAGTTGATGCTGATAGTTTGGCTCAGGTGTTCATTTCAATGACATACAATGATCTTTGGCAGTTTTAACATATGTATTCAGTGGCTTGGTCTTCTAAATGACATTGGCTTGATAGTATGGTCTTCAATTGTTGATGTTGATAGTTGTGACAGGAGGATAGTGGCATAGTCTTCATTAGTGTTGATGATGATATTTCACTTGATCTCAAGGCATACAGTGAATTTACATCTGCAGAGATAGACAAAGATCTACACATGATTTACTCGTGGACTTTACTTGATCTACATGTGAAATCAAAAGATTTGAGAAAGACATCAAATATCATAAGCATTTAATAAAGCATCAAATATGCTTAAGCTGGAGAACACGGGTTAAATATAAAAAGTCTTCAAATGTGTGGAGCATGTTTTTAAGAAAAGACATTGATTTGCATTGAGAAATCATGATTTATGGAAAGGGGGCTGATTTTTTTTAAATATACTATGGGCAGCACATTATAAGGAGCATCATTTTTTAAATGCTTTATGCATAAAACAAAAAGCATTGAATATGCTTTATTTTTTTAAAACCTATGATCAACTCCTTTATTTTATTAAAGAAGTGAGCGTTAAAAAGTCTCATGTGACTTGAAACTAGACCCCTTCTTATGTGCTTCATGCCTCCTTTAAAGTGGCAGCCCAATCTCTTGATCTCCTTATTTAAATTAGAAACTTTATTGTTTTAAAAGTTCATTTCTAATATTGACTTCAAGTAAAAGCCTTTTTATATGAAGTTCTTGTTTTTTCAAAAAGGCTAAAACAGATTTATTTCTATTTTAAAGTGCAACGAAGTCCAAGAGTGCTTGAAGATAGAAATTTTTATTAAAAGATGATTTTGTTTTTTTACTTTTCACAAATTGAAAGTGAATGATTTTTTAAGAGGACGAATGTATTGAAGATTAATTTTTTTTGGAGATTTTAAGGAAAATATTTATGAAGATTATTTTTTGGCACAAAAAGATGATTTTTTTGTGGAAAGAAATTGAGGAAGTTTTGTAAGGATCCAAAGAATAATTTTTATTTGCAGAGGGAAATTGAAAAGTCTTTGAAGTAATTATGCACAGATAAATTTGAAGATTTATATTCTTGCAGGAAAATGATTTTTACAGATTGAAGAATTCTTTGAAGATTGGTAAATTGGATGAAGACATTTTTTTTTTAAGACAATATTTGCAGAGAAGGAGAAAGATTCTTGAAGGAATATGAAAAGACTTATGTAGAGAAATATTGATTTTATTTTTCTTGCAGGATGGAGAAGAAGAAAATGAATGGTTATGAGAATAAAAGAAAAATTGATTTTATTTTTCTTTTTAGATTCTTCATAGATGCAGTGAAGAAATACATGATGTTTTTATGTAGACAATGTTACAGAAGAGAGAATGTGAAAGGTCATTAAATTTGTATATAATGAAGTTTCAGGTATATCAGTTAGTGTATGAGTTGTGTAGATCAATGATGAATTGACAGGATCAAATACACATATAGAGATTGACAAGATTATCAGAAAGATAATATGCAATTAATTGCATCAAGTGAATTGGTATGCAGTGATAATCAGGTGAATTAGATGATTCAAGGATAAAATGTCAGAGGATTGAAATGATGAAATATATGTTGCAGATGAGTTGATTTGAATGGTGCAAATCAGATTGAATAAGCAATCAATTCTTGCACATGAGATTTTGTTTTGATTGATTGAGAAAAGCCAGTGAGGCACAGTATGCCAGTGAGGCTTATGGTCAGTGAGACCTTAACAATTGTCAGTGAGACACATATTGTAGCCAGTGAGGCTTCTTTGTAGCCAGTGAGGCATGTTTTTTAGTTAAGCCAGTGAGGCAGTTCTGGAGTGGTTTTTCTACCCCTGGAGGGTTTTCCACTCGTGCAATTCTTGTGTCTTGGTTCATGTTGATCTTCTCTCTATAGTTGTATCTTTTACTCATGAGTTTTTTTTTTTCATTCTCAATTATGTGCATATGTATTTGACAATGTTATGTGATATGTGTTTGAGAAATCAATGATAGCTTTCTCTCCTTGTGCTCTGCAAGTTAAAGTTTGTAAAAAGATTAGAAATTTCACACAACACTGATTCACCCCCCCTCTCAGTGTTGTCCTTGACTCCTACAACTACTTCTCATTATCATTTGCACTGGTCACAAAAGTCTGGTAGTTGTTCAACGTATTGAGATTGAAGAAAATCAGAGAAGATAGTTTTATTCATTCATTAAATGCAGATACAAACATTGTATAAATACTATGAGGGAGTTGGTTATATGAAACTGATATGGGAGTTGATGGGACGATTATATCAAACCAAACAGAACTACCCATAACTGATGAGGGAGTTAACAATGTAATACCAACAATGTATAACAATGTATTACACTAACATTCCCCCCCTTATTACATTGTTCCTACAATAGTACCAAGGTTCCCCCCCCTTATTACATTGTTCCTACAATAGTACCAAGGTACCCCCCCTTAATGCTAAAATACTCAATAAAGCTGACTACATAATATGAATACATATTTTATAGAAGATCTTCTCCCAATGAACAAATCCTGAACTAAGAGGGGCTCCATCACGTTGTCTCGTCTACCCTCAGAAAGGCGTAGCTTCGAGCTGTGTTCTTGAGCTCTTTAGTCCCAAGCTCTCAAAACACAGAGTCTTCAATTATTTGACAACAATTCCTAAGAGATACGACAGATCTCTATCATTGTCTAGTGACCGCGAAAGGGTATAATTCTTGATCATATACTCTTTGAAGCTCGCTGGACAACAATCCATATTGAGCTCAACATCAAATCCCAAACCTGTCTCCAGAACAAAATCTTCACAAAATATACATTCTTCAAATCCATCAGCATCAATAAAAAATAAAACCACCAAAACCAAAAATGCTTCTCATGCAAAGTATCATCTCAAAGCGAGAAGCTAACTTCAGATGATGGAAAATTCCTCCATTCTCTGATATCACCTGCCTCCAGTATGATGCTTAAAGGGCATATCCACAAAAATTAATAGCACCATCTGGTGGATCCTCATCCTCAATATCAGGTGGATCCTTATCGTCTTCAATGCAAGTAAGGTTTCCTTCATGTTTGACCTTTCCTTTAAGAACATCACTAGCTCGAGTTCTACAATCCCAAGCCATGTGACCATTTTTCTTACAATAAAAACATTTGATTCTCTTTGATCTCTTGTAATTGCTTCTTGAAAATAATGCTTTCTCTTGAGGATCATCTTCTGAATCTTTTGTTATTCTTTTCTCTTCTGCTAGAAGAGCAGAAATCATACCTTCTAGAGTTTGTGAAGATATTTGACTAAGTGTAAAAACAATATTGTTATATTTTGAAAGCAAGCTATTTAATAGGACGGCCCTAGCATCATCATCATCATCTACTATAACCTTAACCTTTGCTAGTTGTCGAATGAGAGACTGCAAGTTACTTATATGATTTGACATTGTTATTCCATCTTCCATCTTAAATCTAAATAATTAAAGTTTTAGAGAAAACTTTGCATTAACAACTTTTGCTCCAAACAATTCATTTAGGTTATCCCAAATTTCGGTTGATGATTTATCCAAATCAATGTGATGCAATTCAATGTTAGAAAGAGAAAGACCAATTATAGCCTTGGCTTTATCATCTCTACTACTCCAATCTAATAACTTATTTGCATCTGTAGGTGTTTTTTTCCTTTCCACTTACTATTCCCCATAAATTTTTATTCATTAGTTGCATTTGGATTTTCATTCTCCAAGTATGAAAATTAAATCTAGAATATTTGTCTAATGGAATCTCCATCTCAAAAAAATATTCAAAAAAGAAATAATGTGACCAAAAAATGTTTTATCTATGAAATCACACTTTGTATATACTATGCCATACAAGCCAAAGATCCAATAAAATTGGCAAAAATTATTTCTAGAACACTGCGCATCCAATGAAGAAAGATTGGTTTTGTTGTGGGCCTCCACAACAGGTGATCAAAATCGAGTTAGTGGTACTTCCCTCCACAAATTCCTATTACCGGCATCAGAAAGTGCAAGACATCTCTAACTTTCTCATTTCCTTCAATCTCTTTCCATAACTTTCACAAAGCTATTACAAAAATGAACAAGAAACCCATGGAAAACTACTGTACACGTGTGAACTGTGAAGACGTTGGCATCTGCGGTCACAATGACAACTAACAAGAGATCAGCGTGTGAATGTTCGAAGCAGGCTTCCTCCTCTGATTGTTGTGATTTGTTTTGCTATAGGCACCACACTTCAGTTGTGGTCTCCAATCTCCACATCCCTTCAAAGAGAAACCAAGAAAAACAATTGAAAGTCGATGCTAACACTCCCCTATTTCCATGTAATGCTAATACTCCCCTATCGCCATGCTCTGATACCATATGAAGAAAATCACAGAAGATAGTTTTATTCATTCATTAAATGTAGATACAAACATTGTATAAATACTATGAGGGAGTTGGTTATATGAAATCGATATGGGAGTTGATGGTACGGTTATATCAAACCAAATAGAACTACCCATAACTGATGAGGGAGTTAACAATGTACAACAATGTATTACACTAATAGAGATTTCTCCACCACCACGATCTGAACCATGCTCATACCAGCTTAACTATTTATGTGTTTTGGAAGGATACTAAATCTTTGCACACGTGTCTCATTACATTGTATTTGGACTTCCAACAATCGAATGATGGAGAATGATGGGAAATAGTTATGCTAGTCTAATCCCTCTTATTCGAAGGATGATGTCTGATGTAGGCTTGTTTGGTGCTTCTATCTAGAATTTTCATATTTTTTAATGAAATAAATGTTTAAATTATTTGGAAAGCTAGTGTCCAAATTATTATTAAAATATTGGGCACAAGATTTAAGTGAGCAAAGCAAGTATGTTTTTATAACTTTAGTAGATATAGAATATTTATTATTCAATTAAATTTATTCTATATATAAAATATATAATTATATTATATTAATTATTATATACAATATTTTATATAATGTAAATTATTATATATATTTGTAATATAATATTATATTCTAAAATCACATATTTATATTACAAAATATATATCTAATATTTATGTAACTTATTTGTTATTTATTATATATATAAAATCTATATCATAGTTATATTGATTATATATTATATTCTATGTAATATATATTATTAAATATAAAAATAACATAATGTTATATATATTATGTATAGTATTTAAGTTAACTTATAAGAAACCTAACATGGGATGGAGAGAGCGAGGGAGGGAGGGAGGGAGAATAGAAAGGGAGAGGACATAGATTTCATGTTTGTAGAGGATATTAACCCTTGCTGGATATGGGGTTAGTGAGAATCTCGTATCATGTATGTTCAAAAATCCATTGTAGTGAATGGATTTCTAGAAAAGCATTTGATGAATAACAAAATGGAGTATCTTTCTCTCATTCTCTATTTTCCCTATCTTTCTTTGTCGTAGCTCTCTCTCCATTTCTTTGTTCTTCTCTCTAACTATTTCTTCCTCCTTCTCTATTGTTGGCATAATAGTCATATAGTATTACATTGTTAGTTTATGCATATTAAATAAATGTTAGTAAAGCAATAGTTAGTAAGTTAGGTTTTGGGAAGTTACTTTCCTATAAGAAGTTATATACAGGAATAACAAGGCTTTAAAAAGCCCATGTACCACATTGTAATATTCATCCAGAAATTAATATATCATTATGTGTTTTGATATTATTGAGCAAATGTAGGTATCTATGATTTAGCCAACATATGGTATCAGAGCGAAAATCATTTCTGTGCCTGTAAAATGGTATTGTTAGATACCTAATCTTTCCTTGCAATTTAGTTTTTCTCTGGTGCTGAAGAATGCATGTCTGTTGTTGTTAATAGAAGCATCGCTGTGCATGGGAGAGAAGACTGTCAAGGACATAGAGAAAGGTATTTTTTATTTTCCAGAATTAATAAAGAAATTGTTGTTTAGGGTTTGTGAAAAGATCATAGGATCTTAAAGATGACATCTGAAGAGGATTGAATAGAAGAGTAGAAGATGTTTTTCACCTAAGCTATTTGAAATTCTCCAAAATATTGAAAGGACGCGTTTAAAATCCCCCCCCCAAAAGGAAGGAACTGTACATTAGTGCATGCTTACAGGCCAGGGGCATGCCTCATTGGAGCACACAAATTTTTGAATGTTTTGAGACAACAGGGATGCGCTTTAGTCAAAACTCGTGCCATAGAACAGTCAAAATTGTGCCTCATAACAACCAGAAAATAATTCTAGAGAAGGGATGGATTCAATTAAAAATCGTACCTGGTAAAAAAAATGATGAATTTGAGCACGAAGTTGCACGTGCCTAGGACACAGACTGCGGATGGTAGATAAGGCACAAGTCAATTTTTTGAAATTATGCTATGTGCTTGCCTAAGTTGCCTTTGCACATCTTTGACACAAGATAAATGAATAAATCTGTGATGTATAAAGTTGACAAGGTCTGGCAATATGTGATATAAGAAGTTATAGGTAACAATTATTTATATCAAAAGTTTTTAAGTGTTGCTTTATATCCTAAGAAGTGTCATAGAAGTTTGGCCGTATAAGGGAACCTCTTATCTTGTTAGAGGTGAATGGTTCTACACTTGCAAAGTTCCTTATAATCATAAATTCTTTTACTTGGAGATAAGCAAGATATGGGTGAATTTTGTGAAGGTATAATCATTCTCAAGTATTATTTTTATGGAGTAATAAGGGAATTATGGTGATATAAGTGATAAATAGGTATAAGGGGTTTTTCAAAGGAGAAATAAGTAGGGTGTTTTTGTTAAAGTTGAAATTACATGTTTTGGAGTTATAAGGCTAAAAAATTTTCATAAGAAGTTATATGTGTTTACACCATATTGTAAAAGGGTCCATTATTGGTTGAAATTGATATCACCATCATGGATACACATATAACAAATGCTACATGTGCTTCTGAGGTAAACACTCACATGCTTGTGCTATCAAAGAGATTAATGTGACATAAAGTGTAGTAGGGTCAAATTGGAGGCAGACGGCATCGGAGGATGGAGGATTTTCCATCATCTCAAGTTAGCTTCACTTTGAGATGATGCTTTGCATGAGAAGCATTTTTAGTTTTGGTTGTTTTGTTTTTCTTTGTTGATGCTGATGGAACTAACAGATTTGAAGAATGTATGTTTTGTGAAGATTTTGTTTTGGAGACAGGCTTGGGATTTGGTGTTGAGCTCAATATGGATTGTTGTCTAGTGAGCTTCAAAGAGTATATGATCTTGAATTATACCCTTTCACGGTCACTAGACAATGGCAGAGATTTGTCGTATCTCTTAGGGTTCATTGTCGAATAATTCAAGACACTGTGATTTGAGAGCTTGGGACTAAAGAGCTCAAGAACATAGCTTCAAGCTACACCTTTTTGAGGGTAGATGAGACAGCATAATGGAGCCCCGCTTGGTTCAGGATTTATTCTCTAGGAGGAGATCTTCTATAAAATATGTATTCATATCATGTAATCATCTTTGTTGATTATGTTAGCATTCAGGGGGGTCCCTGGTACTTTTGAAGGAACAATGTAATAAGGGTGGGAATGTTGGCATAATAGTCATATAGTATTACATTGTTAGTTTATGCATATTAAATAAATGTTAGTAAAGCAATAGCTAGTAAGTTAGGTTTTGGGAAGTTACTTTCCCGTAAGAAGTTATATACGGGAATAACAAGGCTTTAAAAAGCCAATGTACTACATTGTAATATTCATCGAGAAATTAATATATCATTATGTGTTTTGATATTATTGAGCAAAGGTTGTTATCTATGATTTAGCCAGCATCTATCTCTCTCTAACACTCTCTATAAGTTTCTCTCTATTCTATTATCTCTATCTCTTTCTCTCTAACTCTTTATTTCTTTATATCTCCCTCTCTCTATCTCCATCTCTCTCTTCTTGTTTCCCAAGCATGTCGAGCCCATCCAGTTGAAATGGAAAGCCTAGGTACAAAATTGATAAGACTTTGCATTCATTAGGACTATCTTCTTACATTGCATTTCCCAAGTCAGAAGGAGTTTCATCATCGGTGAGAGATAGAGAGGGAGATATGTATATATAGAGAGAGAAAGAGGAAGATAAAGAAAGAAAGAAAGAAAGAGAGATACATACATACATACATATATATATAGAGAGAGAGAGAGATTCTCTTTTCAACTCCCTGTGTAATCTTGATTGCTTCTCTTATATGACATTTAATAGAGCACTCCATTTTGTTATCCATCAAATTCTTTGTTATAAATCCATTCACTACAATGGCATTTTGAACATACATGATATGAGATTCTCACTAACCCCATATCCACCAAGGCTTAATATCCTCTACAAACACAAAATTTGTAAGTGAGGAATAGAGAAAGAGAGATAGAGGTAAGAGAAAAAGAGACATAGGAAGAGAGAGGAGGGAGGGAGGATGATATATATATAAATAGAGAGAGAGAGAGGCCTTATCTTAACTATTTCTATTCTGTGACCAAAGTGCCTTCTTATTTTTATATCTTTATATCTATTTTTTAGTGTAATGAGATTTCCAAAATATCAATAATTTACTACCACAAACATGGCTTCCTTGCAGATTTTGTTTTTGGAGAGAATATTAAGCCTTGCTGGATATGGGGTTAGTGAGAATCTCCTGTCATGTATGTTCAAAAATCTATTGTAGTGAATGGATTTCTAGAAAAGTGTTTGATGGATAACAAAATGGAGTATCTTTCTCTCATTCTCTATTTTCCCTATCTTTCTTTGTCATAGCTCTCTCTCCCCCTTTCTCTCTCCATTTCTTTGTTCCTCTCCCTAACTATTTCTTCCTCCTCTATCTCTCTCTAACACTCTCTATAAGTTTCTCTCTATTATATTATCTCTCTCTAACTCTTTATTTCTTTATATCTCCTGCTCTCCATCTCCATCTCTCTTCTTGTTTCCCAAGCATGTCGAGCCCATCCAGTTGAAATGGAAAGCCTAGATACAAAGTTGACAAGACTTTGCATTCATTAGGACTATCTTCTTACATTGCATTTCCCTAGTCAGAAGGAGTTTCATCATCGGTGAGAGATAGAGAGGGAGATATGTATATATATATAGAGAGAGAGAGAAAGAAAGAAAGAGAGATACATACATACATATATATATATTGAGAGAGAGAGAGATTCTCTTTTCAATTCCCTATGTAATCTTGTTTGCTTCTCTTATATGACATTTAATAGAGCACTCCATTTTATTATCCATCAAATTCTTTGCTAGAAATCCATTCACTACAATGGCATTTTGAACATACATGACATGAGATTCTCACTAACCCCATATCCACCAAGGCTTAATATCCTCTATAAACACAAAATTTGTAAGGAAGCCTTTTTGGCTGCATTGCACAACATCAAAACAATTGTTCCTACCACTTATGTGTTGCATGCAAGGTGCCTCATGTCTGGAAACATGTCATCTATCTCTTCTTCCAAATAAGACCAAATAAAACTTAAATATTGTGAGCATATAGATCTAAACATTTTTGTCTCCTCTTGATTGGACCCCCTTTTGCTCTACATCTTTTAAGAATATAGGAGTTTACAAGAAAAAAATATAGAGTTTAGGGTACCGATCTAGATAACAACATTTGTAGTTTAATTTTTTTAATTTAGGCACAACATCACTACATTCGACTTCTTGCATCAACGTTGTTTGTGTGACATGTTTTTGAAAGTGTAAATAAATCTTCTAAGAGATTGGATATAATAGAAACAACTTAAGGTCTTCACCTCTAACCTCAAAAGCAAGCCCAATTATGCTTTTCAACACCACGCCTTTCTAATAATAGATCAGGGCATACAATTCTTTGAAGGCTACATTAATATCAAACCAAATCACAATAAAAAGTCTAATCCACATGTGGCTCAATTTAATACCAAATCACATGGCACATCCTCATCCACAACAACACATTTTTTAAAACAAATTACTACCACATTGATAGTTATATTTTATTTTTCAAATTGTTGACTTCTCATGAGGGGTGTCAAAATTAGTCCACAGTTTTCTTGAAATGACAAGTGGTTTATAGGATGGAAATTTTTTATAAATATAAACCTTGGCATAGTGTCTTGATATCATTTGGATTGTATTGTAGGGATTTGTATGAGTTTACTTTAGGTATAACTATCAACATGCTACTAAAGTGTTGACACATGGGCTACAACATTAGTGGAGTTTCTCAATCTATTGTAAGCTTATTTTGAAGGAATATATCAAGGTTTACTTTGGGTGGTGGGTTTCATACTCAAAAGGGTTTTCCCAAGTATATATGTTATCTTATCTTCTCTAACTCCTCTTATTCTTCTATGTTTAATTAATGTTATAGGTGTTTTAGATCAACAAATTTTATTACTTTTCATTGCTCCTAATTGATAAATGAGCATTGTAAAACCAACATTTGGTATCAGAGGTTTGTTTGGATTGATCCCATGAAGGAATGGATACATATTTTAGGTTTCTTTCTATTTTTTTGTGGGATAATTCGCATGGATTTGAAATATTTAAAAATTAGAAGTCATGACCGACACCTTGACAATTGAGATTAACAAGTTTATTAGGTAAACTTTGTGTTATGGAAATTGAAGGTTGAAGATCTTTTAGTGGAGAGAGATTTGTGGATCACAATAATCGTTGCACTCAATTTTCTACAATCAACAATGGATTAATTGTTTCATGCCAACAATCCAAAGATGACATGTGTCCATTAGAAACTACACTTGTGTTTCGTAAGACCTAATAATTCACCTTGAAGACCTCTTTAGTGTACCCATTGCACACTAAAGTGTAGCTATCTCTAATAGTAGAAACATCCCGTCTCCAAGATTCAATGATTAGGTGAGTGGTTATGCATGTAGATAAAAGTAATAAGTAGTTTTTTGAGATGAGAGCATACAATTTTGTTGATGGTGAATGGTTGTTGTCAATCCATCATTAGATTTGAAAGAATGTAGTTATGTCTTGTTGAGACTCTCTCTCTCCCTCGAAATGCCACCACTTTAAATGTCCTTAAAAAAAATTGAAGAACAAGCCAAATTTGCATTAAATCATCTAGGACAATTTCATGCTTGAGCTTGTTATCTTGAATATTCTTCAAGAATTGTGAAGTTGGTGTAATCAAGGGGGGGAATCTAGGAGAGCACAACCCTTGTCATCTGGCCACTATGTTTATATAGTTAAGATTAGTTTTTTAATACCATGATGGCTCATGATTTTGTGTTTTCAGAAATGTCTCAACAACACATATCACTACATTCTTTCAATTCTACTAATGGATGGATAACAACCATTCACCATCAAAAGATTTGTATACTCTCTTCTTAAGAAACTACTTATTACTTTTATCTACATGCTATCTCAAAGGCATACCCATTGCACACTAAGGTGTGATTTGGATGAAAACTTGGGTATGAAACAAAATAAATTTTTAATCTATTGAATGCATAGACACTTACAATGTTTAGGTTCTTAAAAGAGTCATAATCTCATTACAAAGATAATTTTTAAAATTAAGAATAAATAAAAATAATTAAATTATAATATCATAATACAAATTTATAATGACATGATTTTAAGTATGATTAATTCATTTGGAGGTTTTGAAGTGACAATAGGTGAAAGCCCAAACACAAGGGATGGGCTAGAGGGATTGAGAGAATAAGATAAAGAGGGACACAAGGATAGAGAGAGAAAGGTATAGAGACAAAATTAGATATAGAGGGAGAGGGATAGAGAAAGATATAGAGGAAGAGAGAAAGAGAGAGCTAGAGGAAGATAGAGATGGAGAGGGGGAGAGAGGGATATACACACACAAAGAGAAAGACAAGGGGGAGGTGGGATGGGTGAGCAATGAAGAGAATTAGAAAGAGTAAGAAATAGGAGAGAAATATATATATATATATACACACACACACATAGAGACAAGGGAGAGGTGGGATGGGGGAGGTGGTATGGGGGAGCAATGGAGAGAGAGAGAGAGAGAGAGATTATTCATAAATTTTAAATATTAAATTACTCATATCTCCGTCTGTGAAGTATATGTGATTTAATTACGCCGAGAGGTGTTCCTATAGTCACAGGATGGGAGTTGAAGAGCTCAAAGATTCTTTAGATTCCGTGAAGTTTTATAAAATTCCATTCTAAAAAGACAAAAAAAGATTATACTCAGCATTTAAAATTAATGTTATCTCCAAACCACTCTTTAATTTATGGTGTCCCTTAAGAACAAAAATAAAATATGTTTTTGAGTACAAAAATTAATTGGATTTATGATTTTGGGCAGTTAATGGAAAAATAGAGCAAGCCATGCAGCCTACTATTACATAGTATATTATAATATATTATAATATAATACTGTATACCTATATTTAAAAAATATATCTAAAGTACGCCGAGAGATATCCTTCTTGAGGCTTTATTTTTTAAATATAGGTATACTAGTTAAATAAAGAGAAAATAATTGTAAGGGAATAAAATCTCTTTTACATAAATATAGGTTAACTAAATAAATGCAAGCAGTAAAAGCATACTTAATTTAGGTTTAACTAATAATTTAATTGGGAATTGATAATTGTAATAAATGAAATTTCAAAAATTAAGAAGAATATTAGGTAATTAACTTTTGAAATAATGATGAAGAATAATTTTATGTTACATAGACTTCGGTTGTTTTAGTATAAAAATAGATGTTCTTGATCTACTTGTTGTCTCGAGAATGTAATAGTTAACAGATTTCATGCATGATAGATCTACGTTGTGCATGCTTGATCTCACATTTCAAAAAATCATCCTAATGTGTAGAACCATTCTACTATCTATTGAATTGATCTACCAAACTATGTACCTGCACGACTTGATTCACCCTTGTCTTCAACGTCTATCAATGTGCAAGGACTACCTACTCAATATTGAAAAATGCCTTGGGGAGATCACTAGATAAGTTAAGAGCACTACCACTTGCAAATAATTAACCGAGAAAAAAAAAAACCTTTACTTGCATAGTTGCTTTTACCCACTACTATTCAAAAACAACTTTACTTGCATAGTTGTTTTTACCCACTACTATTCAAAAACATCTCTACCTGCATGGATATCAACATATTTGATTTACTCCATTTGTTTTCCAATGTAAGATAGCAACACATATCACTACATTTCAATGTTCAAATGATGGACAGACAAAAGCTATTCATATGTTCTTTTTTAAAGAAATTTCAATGATCAATGTACAATTATAAAGGAACCACTAATTACTTTTATCTACATACTATGTCGGCGTACCCATTGCACACTAAGATGCAATTGCTAGTTATTTACTGTTGAGATATGACTTATCTAGCATCTTACTAAGATTGATAAAAATTACTATTGACTGCTTGACTATTGAAGTGGATGATATTTAAGTAAAATTTAAAAATGGAAAGCAAACAGAGGAAAAAAAAAACAATGAAAATTTTGATAAACCCACTTCAACGCTAAACCCATAAAGCTAATAAAAGCAAACTTAAATAAAGTCTGGACAGTAAGATTTGCCAGACTTGCCTTGAAACAAACTTGATGTCCTTAAATAGTTTTACACACCAAAGGTTATAGTGTGAGGAGGTTTTTCTTCTACAGAGGGATAAATTCCACTAAGAGGTTCATAGATCAAAAATTTGAAGCACGCTTTCCAATCCTGATGATCAGAGCGTGCACTCACTCTCAGTTTGTCTCCCATCCTCAGCCAATCGAAGTCAAAATCACCCTCTACTCGCACAACACGTACCTCCAGCACATCTTCACTTCCACAATCCATGTCTGGGTGGATCATTTTACATGCACGTACATTGTGATTCCTTTCAATGCTGTAGCACAGCCTGTTCATGCCTTCCCTATTAAAAATTTGGCCAAACGAAAGACAACAAACAACATATCCTGCACAGTAGCTAATCTCATTGCCAACTGCACAGTATTCAAAACAATTATCTTCCTCCCTGTTCCTTCCATTCGCCTCGGCATGCAGCCAATTGTAAGCGATGGGTCTCTTAGACATTAGACATTGACTCTCGAAAGAGATGGCCTGCCAAATACACGTTTATGGTTAATCTTTGCTGTGAACAGGAAAATGATTGAAGTGTAGAAGATTAATGCAGTAAGACTGGTGGTCCATACGTTACAAGAAAAGGACTGAAGTGTAGAAAATTAATACAGCAAGACTGGTGGTCACAAGAAAAGGACTGAAGTGTAGAAAATTAATACAGCAAGACTGGTGGTCACAAGAAAAAGACTGAAGTGTAGAAAATTAATACAACAACACTGGTGGTCCCGTACACTATTCTTAGCCTCCTGGACTTCAAAAGCTATTCATTCATTCATTCATGGGAGCAATGATTTCAATGTGAGGGTCACCGATATGCCATCATGATATCAATGACAGCTGCTTTACACATTGTCTCGCAGTGCAGTACCAGACGCACTCAACATTGATTTGAACAGCTTTTTTATATAGTATTCTTACATATGTCAGGTACAAATCATATTATAAATCATAAATTGACGTTTATAATTTTATAATTTTAAGTTGAGAGCGTGCAAATTATTTTAATGATAAAAAAAGTAGAAGATTATAGTGATGTTTGGTAAGACTTTACTTCACCCATTCCTCCGACTTTTAAAAAGCAAAACACGAAAAAGGTATAACCTAGTGTGAATAATTGGACTTACCTTGATGGAATCGTAAAAAGAAAGCAATTGCTTTGAGGTGACGCCGGGCCCCGCAATGAAGATGCTCTCCAAAGATTTGAGACCAGCCAAGCAACTTCCGAGTGTTGAGGTGGAAAGATTGTTACATCCCACCAATTTCAAGGTCGTGAGTCCTTGCAAAGATTCCAGTCCAGGCAGACCCGTCAGATGACATGACTTGCTTACGTCTAATCGACTGAGACTTGTCAATCCGGACAAGCAGCGCAAGCTGTTCAAACGCATACAGTCACGGGCGTAGAGCATCTCCAGTGATGGTGGGACCGCTGCTAATTCGGAAAGTTCGCTGCACCCGTCCAAATGAAGCTCCCAAAGTCCACTTAAGTTTCGTAAGCTGCCGGGAAGGCTGCGAAATCTGTTGTGCTCGAGATGGATGATTCTTAACGAAGACAATTCGAATATTCCGGCCGGGAGTCCATTTTCAGACAGTTTGCAGTAGCCGGCATTCAAATAAGCCAAAGCTTTTAGCCCGCCAATGGCGTCCGGTAACTCTCTAAGCTCATAATTGTGCTGAATTTCTAGTTTTTCCAACCGAGTCAAATTGCCAAAACTAGCGGGAAGGTTGCGTAAATTCTTACACCCAGATAGATTCAATTCCTCCAGACTTGAAAGCTTACCGAAATCCTCAGGCAAAGACGAAACACCACAGCCTTCCATGTTGAGAGTAACTAAGCGGTGGAAGTTTCCCAGAGTATTGGGCAGGCTTCTCAGTGAATGGCAATTGTGCAAGTCAAGAATCTGCAACTGGGTATATATTACTGTAGCAGGAAGTCTCTCCAGGGACTTGCATCCACTCAAAATCAGCACTTTAAGTTTCCCAAGACGTATCTGTTCAAACATCATGACATGCTTAAATCGAAAACCTCAAAATTTGTCTTACATTAAAGAAAGAAAGAGAGATAATGAATGAATGAATGAATTTTTATGACATCTACTAGACCAAACAGTCCAAAGGACCAAGAGCTACAACCCTAAAACACTTCCAAAATCTGTTTGATTTGACTCTTCTAATATGCATCCTGAACAAGATATGTATGACTTACGTTTGGATGTCCATCTGTGTTTTCGTCCCAGAGATGAGTTATCTGGCTATCGGTCACCTCAAGAATGACAAGCTTGTCCAGGTTCATTCCCGGAGGTAGCCGTTTTGATGAACATCTGCTCCATCTTAGCCATCTCAACTCATCAAAGTAGCGTGCCTCAGAAAAGTGTCCCTCTATCACAACATCTGCAAGCCAAAGCAGCCTCAAGTTGCACAGTGACATGAACTTGTCTGCCTTCAATGTCTTCCTCTCCTTGGGCCCATAGGAAAGATAACGCACGGTCTTGGCCTTTTCCTTGATTTCATATAAAAATACACAAATATTTTCACTTTCATTGTAAGCAGAATCTAGCTACCATGCAAAACAAACGTAAAATAGCCACGAAAAACACTTGTTCAATGTCAAACACTTAAAAATAATCGGATGTAGAGAAAAACCCATACCCAGGATAGGCGTAAAACATAGTCCACATCGTCCTCATCGAATAGTCTTGTGCGTTTATGGGGCTCTGTAGAAATTTCATTTGCTACAGTTGTTCCCAAATCTCGGAGGCACCGATGCATCAGTAATTCGTTACTAGAGCCCAAGTTTACCAAGGACTTTTGCAAGAGATGTCTGAGAGAGGCATGACAACTCCGTTCCAGTTCTGCCCAAAAGATCATAGCAATTTCTTTGCCCCTCCCTGTAAGGAAACAAGCAATATCTAGAAACATTTCCTTCTCAAAGGAATCAAGGGTATCGTAGGAGGCTCTAAGTTTCTTTTGCATATTAGGCTCACACCTTAACTTGTCTGCCATGTCTTTCCATACATTTCTATCTTCCTCACCAACCAGGCTTTTCCCAAGAAGTTGGAGGGCAAGAGGAAGGCCTTCACAGGCACTAACAATATTATTGCTTAGAGCTTGTAGCTCTTGATCTGGACAACAGGAATTAGGGAATGCGTGGAATGTAAATAAGTCCATGGCATATTGGTGCGGAAGCCTCCTCACCTCATACATTTCGTCAACATTAGCCAATTTTAGAATTTGTTGGTTCTGCGATGTAATAAGCAGACGGCTGCCTGCCCCGAAGTCATTGTAGTTTCCCCCAAGAGCTTCGAGCTGCTCAGGGCTTTGAATGTCATCGAGGAGGAGAAGAACTCTCTTACCCCTGAGACACTCTTCTACCAGACCTTTACCTCGATCAATATGATCTACTTCGCCTCTGAATTGGGAGACTTCTTTAAGCATGTGGGCCTGCAGCTTTACGAGCCCATTTTCCTGTTGACATCTTTCTCCCACACCGAGTACAAAGCAGCACACTTCAAACTGAGAGTAGAGAACTTTTTTGCAAACCACCTTGGCCAGGGATGTTTTACCCATCCCGCCCATGCCATGTATACCCACTTTCACAATCTTCTTTTGACGATCTGCTACGTTCAGTAATCTCCTGACATGCTCCACGGGCCAGTCTAAACCAAAGCATTCCGGAATATCCAAATGAACCTTATCTGATTGTAAGATTTCCACAACATCCCTCACAACATCTTTAATCAAATCGGCCTTGTTAATCAAACGGGAGTCCCTGCAAAAGTGTGAACTAATATCGGTGAATATTTTATGTGTCAATTAAGAAGATAAACCTAAAAAAAACTTGCTGGAGCCTTACAGGGAATATTGATCTTCAGACAAGCCACATGTATCGGAAACATTCTTCAAATATTGATCTCCAGACCTGCCGCATGTATCGGAAACATCCTTCAATGCTTCGATTATATGTTGCTCGAAATGTTGTGCGTGGCGAACGTATGAAGGCAAAACATCATAAAACAGGGGAAAAACTTTGACCCTAATTATGTCCCTCGAATT
Organism: Cunninghamia lanceolata; assembly: GCA_027924645.1. Taxonomy (NCBI): domain Eukaryota; kingdom Viridiplantae; phylum Streptophyta; class Pinopsida; order Cupressales; family Cupressaceae; genus Cunninghamia; species Cunninghamia lanceolata. Next base: position 5,293,480 of record BSBN01000118.1, read on the forward strand.
AACCATATAACACACTTCATTCAAAAACGATTTTGACTGGATAAAATTTTGGGAGAAAATAGGAATGCAGATCCTACTTTCTCGGATGCGGTGATAAGCAGGGGGGATATCGTCTCTGATATTTCTTTCTAACCAGGTGAAAATGCCTGCCCCGACCAGGGCAGAGTACAGTTGGCTAGCAAACTCTTGCCCGATGTGAGAGCCACAAAAGCATAAGTAAACGTCATATATTTTGAGATGATTGAAGGTAAAGGAAGGGTCAGTGGCAGAGGAGAACATATTGAGCCAGCAATTCTTCAAAGATGATAGCCGATAATTGCTCAAAACGAAGACTGGCTTTCGTTTATATTGCGAATTTGCAGTGTCTATGATAGGACTGAGAACTTCTTTCTCCAGCGTGTTCTAAACGTCTGTATCCATTTTCCGTAATGGAAGCCACCTCGAAAAGAGAACAAAATAATTAATTCTATTCCAGTATTATTATATGCACTCCTCGAAAGAGAACAAAATAATTAATTCTATTCGAGTATTATTATATTCATTTTGGTCTAATCTAGAAATGCCTTTTGAAAACGCAATACAGTATACGACAGATTATGGGTGAGATTTGATTGGTCGGTAGCCCAAACAACTGTCCACCACTCAAATCAACTTTGTATCTGTCTTTGTCCGGCAATTACAGATTCACATTATTGCGTACGTTTGAACAAATGGTTTGTTTACTCATGGCCGGCATATTTTTTTTAACAGTTAGTGAGTATTACTAGTAAAAGCACCAAAGGTGCTCTTAGACATGATATTTCCACCGTCCATGATAATAGTTTGCTAGTGTTTTTGGAAAACTGCAAACGTGTTAGTGTTTTTGGAAAATTGTGTTTGCAGAAACAAAAGCACAGTTTTTTTAGAAATACTAGCACTACCAAAGGTGCTATCAAATGGTTGATAGGAACAAATATTTATAGACCTATCCCTAAATAGTTTATATTTTTATTTTTATGGAAAGTCATTACATGTAGTTGTTGGTGGACAAGGGTATAAATACAATAAGAAATTCAATAATTTTTTTGCAAATAAAAATAATTGAGTGGTATTAAATGAATAAACACATGAAGTAAATTGTAAATCATGAATGAACTAAATAAATTTTAAGTAATCAAGAGATTAGGTGAACCATACAGTACCTAAACAATGTAGGATAATAAAAATCTATGTTACTAATTTCCTATCGACCAAGCATTGCACAAAATAAATTTTAAAAACATATATGTATGAAGTGTGAGTTTGAATCAACTATGTGTGAAGTAATTGAACTAACATTGTGTGAAGAGTGTGCTTTAATTTTGGCATTCACTTTGTGTGTTTGTGCTCTGGCATATTTGAATTCGAGTGTTTACTTGTATGTGATTGAACTAACTTTGTGTATGAAGCATGTTTAAAATTTGGCACATGTTCACTTTCTATGTGTGAAGTGTGTGTTTTAACTTTGACAATCATTTGTGTGAATTGTGTGTGTGAAATTTAATTTAGGCATTCACTTTGTCTAGTGTGTGTATTTGAATTTTACAGTGTTTTATAAATTTGGCACCCACTTTACGAGTGTGTTTGGAGCTTGGAATGTTTGAACTTAAGTGTTAATGCATGCTTGTACTAAATTTGTGTGAATGAATTATATTTGAACATTGACATATTCACTTTTTGTTTATGTAAATTGTGTGTGTTGGGAAAATTAATTTAGGCATTCACTTTGTGATGTGTGTTTTTAAAAAATAATTTTAGTATTCACTTTGTATGGTATATGTGTTTGAACCAACTTTAGAATTTGTTGTGTATCTATGTGAGCTTAAAAGAACTTTTACATTTAGTTTTTCTTTATTTATGAATGAACTTAAGCCAACACATTTTGTGGAGTTTATGAACAAATTTTGATGTTTACTTTGTGTAGAATGCAATTGAAATATTTAAAATTCTTTATTTTGTGTGTGTACAAATAAGCCTTGGATATCATTTTGTGTAGAATGTATGAATTAACTTTGATGTTCACATTATGTGGAATGTGCTTGAAAGAATTAACATTCCTTTTTTGTGTGTATGCCCGAATGAACTTTCGATATCATTTTGTGTGATGTATGAATAAACTTTATTTTCACTTTTTGTGAAATGTATTTACAAACAAACTTCAATAATGTTCATTGTGAGTCTTTGTGTGTTTGAATAAATTTTAACTTTCATTGTGTGTGTGTGTGTGAATAAACTTTGACATTCATTGTGTGAATGTTTGAAAGTTAATTTTAAAATTCACTTCATGTGATGTTTGTGTGTGTGTGTGAAAGTTATTTAGTTTTGTCATTCAGTATGTGTGAAGTGTGTGCCTATGTATTTGAATGAAATTTGTCACACTCTGTGTGTGCATGCATGTATCTGTGAATGAGCTTTGACACTCACTCTATGTATGTACAAAAACACTGATGTTCACTTTGTGTTAAGTGTATGTGTGTGTGAATTAACTATGGTTTTCATGGTGTGTGGGTGGGTAGGTTTGAAAGTTAACTTTGGTATTCACTGTGTGTGCACATGTTTATGTGAATGAACTTTGACATTCACTTTATGTGTGTAAGATGTGTATGAACTAAATTTATTACATCAACCAACACTCATTTTATTTGTTCTCAATGGTGACTTACCCATAATAGTGTTTTCATTAAATAAAAATAATTTAAAATTATTTAAAAAAGCACATCATAATAATTCATCATCTAATTAAAGAATCTATAAGCAAAAATTTAGAGATATGATTGCATATTGAATTTTTTTAAAAAAACTATTTTTAAATATAAATTTAAATGTTATCACTCTCTTGATGGCGTCTCACGGAGCCTCGGTGCGGGCTAGGGCCCGCGTGCCCTAGCCTGCTCTGTCTGGCTTTCTGCTCGGGCTGGGGGCTCTTTGGTGCGCGTAGGGGGTTTTTGCTGTGTGTGCAGGGGTCGGGCAGGGATCGGACAGGGGTTTGATCCCTCATTTCGGCGGCTGGGCTTTTTTCTGGCCTTTTTTCAGTGCGAGGGTTTCTTGACAGGGGGGTACGCGGCGGCTGGGGCCTTTGGGCCGTCTGCATTGTCTCTTTCCCTCTTTGTTTGATGCTTGGGCTCGTCTAGCCATGGAGAATCAGGGTCTTGTTTCTTCCCTAGACTTGGAGATGTTAGATCCATCCTCTTCGGTGCATGCCAATATCAAGGATCGGACCGAGTTTCCTCTTTCTGGAGAGGGCACCTCCTCAGCAAAAGGGTCGTTTCGAATTAAAAAAGTGAACGAATGTTTAGAGAGATCAGAAGATAGGCCAGTTTTGGTTATCCAACCTGAGCAAGTCTCAGAGGATGTTGATTATTGGTGCAAGCATGCGCTTATTTGCAAATTTTTGGGCCTTCGTCTTTCTCTTCCTGTGTTGGAATCCTGGGCGCGACGGGTTTGGAACCCTGAAGGAGATATGGAGATCCTTTTAGCGGCTAATAACTATTTTCTAGTTATTTTTTCAAGCATGTCGGACAGGAATAGAGCTTTCGAAGGTGGCCCTTATTTTTTAACCAGGTTGGGCTCTTCATTAAGCCTTGGCATATGGGCTTCAACTCTGCTGAAGAGATCCCTTCGCGGGTGCCTGTGTGGGTTCGCTTGCCAAGGCTTCCGCTGGAATTCTGGAGGGAAGATATCCTCCATTCAATCTCTTTGCTTCTTGGGAAACCTGTTGGATCGGCTTCACAGACTCAAGACCGTAAGGTAATTTCTTTTGCTCGTATTTGTGTCGAAGTTGATTTGAATAATCCATTACCAGACTCTATGGAAATTTGCACGGGTTCTTCCTCCTGGATCCAACAGCTAGATTACGAAACCCTACCATTCAGATGCCGAATTTGCCATGAATATGGGCATCTACACCGCAGATGTCCCAGATTGAATTCTTCCCCCATGTCTGCCTCTGGACCTCCTAGGATGAATAAGGGGAAAACTCCAGTGTCAGATGGCCCTGTTGATAAGGAGGGATTTACCCCAGTTTCAGCTCGGAATAAAGGCAAAGGCAAGAAGAGATCCTGGATGGATAGACAGAATGATGGCACATTTAATCGGTTTGAGGTTCTTGATAGCGTAGTCCAAGAAGATGGTGATCCGGTAGAGCCCTCTTCTGGGGTTAAAGGCTAGGAAGAGATTTAGGAGGCGGAGGCAAAGGAGGAAGAGCTCATTCTTTCGTCAGGGATTCATCAAGCTGGTCAGCCGGCTTTGGACTTGCCTCCTCAAGTTCAAAATATTGGTGGCCTCCAGGAGTCACATTTTCCGGTGGGTTCTGTTAGTTCGACTCCCCGACCCCAAGCTACGAAGGGGTCTGCGGATCCGGTGAAGGGGGCTAAGGCCCCTCCGGCCTTAGGTTTGCATCAAAAAACTTTCAAAAAGGGGCCTCTAGATAAACAGTCAAGGAGTGGAAGGAAAACTGACCAAGAGAAGGTTAAGATTATGGGTGATACTCTGGTTGAGTCCGGGTCTGTGAAGCCCATTGATTCCCACTTCTCCCACCCCCCTAAATGATAGTTTTATCTTGGAATGTAAGGGGTTTGAACAGCATCCCTAGACAAAAGGCTGTTCGCAGATTAATTAAGTCTCAGGCTCCAGATGTAGTCTTTGTACAGGAAACCAAGCTTACAGTGGATGGTCTGAATAATTGTGCTCCGCGTATCTGGCCCCAAGGCTACTGGCAAGGGGTGGGGGCAATGGGCAGTTCTGGGGGGGTGGCTTGCTTCTGGAACCCGAGGAAAGTTTCCCCCTTATGGTGGGTTTCTAGTCGGTCCTCCATCTCTATGGTGGCCTCCATTTTTGAAACTGGTGAAAGATGTCTTTTCTCTAATATTTATGCTCCTACTGATCTTCCAGGTAAGACTCAGCTTTGGGATCATATCTATTTTGTCCGTTCTCTGGACCCGTTTCTCCCGTGGATATTGGCAGGTGATTTTAATGCTGTTATTAGTATGGAGGAAAAACAAGGAGGGTTAGTCAGGCTTGATTCTTCTTCTCTTTTGCTCAGAGATAATATTGGTTTCCTTAACCTTGTTGATGTGAAGCCAATCAATGGAGTTTTTACTTGGAACAACAGGAGGTGTGGTGCTGCGGCTATCTCAGAACGGCTAGATAGATTTCTGGTTTCCTGTTATTGGATGAGCAGCAGGTGGACTACCAGTTTTGAAATCCTGGATTGGAGGGGATCCGATCACTGGCCGATCAAACTCTGTGTCTCCTCTTATGGGGTCACTAAAAATCCTTCTTTCAAATTTCAATTGATGTGGCTACGAGAGCAATCTCTTTGGGATCTTGTGCTAGACTGGTGGTACGAAGGGCTTCCTGCCCATGGGAGGGCCATGTACACGTTTAGTAAACGGCTTCAATATGTGAAGTATCAGCTTAAGAGGTGGAACTATCAATGTTTTGGGAACTTGCATGCTCAGAAGCTGGCTGCTCAGTCCAAGCTAGATAGTGTCACTCGTCAGATTCGAGACTATGGGCTATCCTCTGTCCTTCTGAATGCTGAGTCCCTGGCCCTCAAGGATGTTGAAGAGTGGGAGCTTCGGGAGGAGATTTTCTGGAAGCAAAAAGCTCGGATTGATTGGCTTCAGGAGGGGGACAGGAACACGGTTTTTTTTCATAACTCGGTTAAGGCCCGTAGGCAAGGGAACTCTATTTCCACTCTTGTCTCGAGTGATGGGACTCATCTCTCGTCCTATGGTGAAATTTCTAGGGAAGCTGTCAACTTTTTTTCTAATCTTTTTTCCAGGGAGGATATTGCTGCCAGATCTGACGAGCGGGCTATCTTGGATTGTATTCCTTGCTTGGTCTCAGATGAGATGAATAGGGCTCTTCTGAGTCCAATATTGTTACCTGAGTTGGAGAAAGTTGTGTTTAGTATGAAAAAAGGAAAAGCTCCTGGCCCCGATGGGTTTCCGATTGAGTTCTTCCAGGAATTTTGGGAAATTATAAAGTATGATCTCCTTGAGGTGGTTCAGGAATCTCTTAGGAACAAACAAATGCTTAAGTCTTTGAATTCTACTTTTCTGGCTCTCATACCTAAGAAGGAAGGGGCTAATCGGATGGACCAGTTTAGGCCTATTGCCTTATGCAATGTCACCTATAAGATCATTACCAAGTTGATTGCGGAGAGACTCAAACCCATCCTTGGTGCTTTGATTTCTGCTGAGCAGGGTGGTTTTGTGGACGGGCGACAGATTTTGGATGGTGTCGTGATTGCTACAGAGGTTATTCACTCTATGGCTTCCTCTAAGGAGAAGGCGATGTTCATTAAGCTTGACATGGCTAAAGCTTATGATCGGGTGAGCTGGGAGTTTCTTCAGAATATCCTCTTGGCTTTTGGCTTCAACGAGGAATGGGTGAGCTGGGTTCTCAGTTGTGTAACCTCATCCTCCTTCTCTGTTCTTCTTAATGGGGATTCTTCAGATTGGTTTAGTGCTTCTCGGGGTCTTCGACAAGGGGACCCTCTGTCCCCGTATCTTTTCATTCTCATGGCGGAGGGTCTTGGTAGATTTATTAAATCTCAAGTGCGGCTAGGTCTTCTTCACGGTTGGAGCTAGACCAATGATATCCCTCCCTGTTCTCACCTTCAATTTGTGGAATACTGGACTGATGGGCTTGGCTAGAATTAGTGAGGCAGTAAACTTCAGGAGAGCTTTAGACATCTATTTGAGAGCTTCTGGTCAGCGTATCAATGATGACAAATCTTCCATCTACTTCTTTAATACTCCTCGTCTCATTCAGAATAGGATTGCCCGGATTCTTAGATTCCAAATTGGTTCTCTTCCCATGATGTACCTGGGGACCCCTTTGGCTCTGGGATCTCAGCGTCGAGATTTTTGGCAGGGGATTTTGGATAAGTTCCGGAGTAAGGTAAGCCATTGGACTCACAGATGGCTCTCTTCTGCTGGTAGAGTGCTTCTCCTAAAAGCTGTGGTGCAGTCTCTCCCTATTTACAGGTGTTGTGTGCAGATTCCTCCTACATCCTTTGTGAGGGAGTTTGATGCTCTTTCCCGACAATTCCTTTGGTCGGGCACTCTTCTTTCCTCGAAATGGAGTTTAGTCAAGTGGGAGTCTGTCTGTAGGCTGAAGCATGCTGGGGGCCTTGGCCTCAGGTCTATGGCTCTTGTGGTTACGGCTTTGGCAGCTAAGCTATACTGGAGATGGTGCAACAGCCAGGATCAGGTTTGGGCCAAGATTCTTGCTTGCAAGTATGTTCCTGGGGTTGAGAGCCGGGATGTGCCACGGATTGCTTTGTCGGGCAAAGGCTCTTGCATTTGGGATACTCTTAAGAAGGGAGCTCAGCTTGTTCAGAGTGGTCTTTTCTGGATTTGTAATAATGGTTCTGATGCTCTTTTTTGGTTGGACTCTTGGGATGGCTACCCTCCCATTCTGTCTAGTTTCCCTCAGCTTATGCCTCTTTGCCAGATGTTCTCTGAGGCTGGTTGGACTAGGGTGGAGCATTTTAAAACAGTCAAGCGCATCGGTCATCTGGAGGTGTCGTGCTGGAAGGATCCGCAGGAGTGGCCTGTGGGTGGCTCTGATGAGGATCGTGCTGCTTTGTGTAAGGTCTTGGAGGGCAGGCTTTGTAGCACTCTGAAGGAGAGGGACAAGTTGGCTTGGAGCCTAGCCCAAAAGGGAATTATACTGTTGCTCAAGGTTATGCTGTGCTTGACACGAATTTATATGGGCCTTCCGAGGTGCCCTGGTGGAGGAAGGTTTGGAACAACTTTTCGTAGCCCAAGTGTAACTTCTTTTTATGGTTGGTTGCCCAGAAGAAATGTCTCACTTGGGAGAATCTTCGTAAACGGGGGTTTCAGGGACCTTCCATTTGTTTTCTTTGTTTGCGCAGTGAAGAATGTTCTTCCCACTTGTTTTTTCATTGCCCCTTTTCTCATGAGATTTGGCACAGATGGTGGGAGGCTTGGCATCATGGGTGCATTCATGTCTCCTCTCTTATTGAGTTTTGGGAGAGCCTGGGTAGGCCTCCAGCGAAGACGCCTTTTCTTCAGGTGGCCTGGCTCATTGGGCCCATTTTCATTCTTTGGAACCTTTGGCTGGAAAGGAACCGTAGAGTGTTTTGTGATTCCAGATTGGATACTGGTCAACTGTGGACGAAGATTATCAGTAGGCTTCAAGAGACTATTTCCGCTAAATGTGATATGTCTGAAAGTATTGATCCTGGGGATGTTGCGGTTGTGCGGGATCTGAACCTGGGCGCTAAGAGTAGGGGGTGCCGTACAGGTCTTATGCCACGCCGTGTCAAGAAACGGGTCTGTCGTGATGGGAAGTGGGCACCTCCTCCAGATGGAGTCCTGAAGATTAATACTGACGGATCTTCCCGTGGGAATCCTGGGCATGCTGGTATTGGGGGTATTGGTAGAAGTAAGGATGGGGATGTTGTTTTTTGCTTCTCTGTCTACAAAGGGCATCACTCTAATAACCTGATGGAGGCCCTCGCTATTAAGATTGCTGTTGAGCGGAGTTGCTCTCTTGGTTGGAGGAGGCTAATCTGTGAGTCAGACTCTCAGATTGTTGTGGATATGTTGAACAACCAGAGATTGGATGGTGTTAGTTGGCATTTAGCCTCGATGGTCAGACAAATTTTAAATGTTTGCAGTTCCTTAGAATCAGTCTCTTTCTGCCACATCCCTAGAGAGTGGAACAGCGTGGCTGACTGCTTGGCGAAGTGGGCCTCCGAGAAAGGGGAGGGCTGGGATATCAGTGGTAGGAATGAGTTACCTTCTGATTATCTGGGGATTCTTGAGAGATTTTTATTGGAAGACATGACTATGTAGTGTTGTTGTTTGTTTGTTGGTTGTTTTCCTTTCTCTTGAGCTTGGGGCTCTTGCCTTGTTTCTTGATTTGGATTGAATAAAATTTTTTCCCCCCTTTTTAAATTTAAAAAAAAAAAAAAATGTTATCACTCTCTTAAATTAATTTAAAAAGACATGTTATAATAACTAAAATTTAAGGATATGATTGCATATTGAGATTTCTTTTTTAACTCATTTTTAAATATAAATTTAAATATTATCACTCACTTTTAAATTAATTTAAAAAGCAATGTTATAATAAATCAATCCCCCAAATGGGAAATTGTTAGCTACTTTTAAGGAGTAGATTTATGCATTAGAAAAAAATAATTTTCTAGAACTTAATAAAATAAATTTATTCCTTAAATTGTATCATTTCTTTTTATCTCACTTTGCAATTAATATGCCAAATTAGAATACCAAACATAGAGAAAAATAATATTAATAAAAACCATAATTAATTTTATTATTAGTTTTAACCACAATAAAATAATTTAAGAATAATCACTTATATAAAAATCATATGGCAATATATATGTTTTTTTAAAATAAATAAGTAAATAATGGTAATTAATTAATAAATATATTTCTATATAATAGTGACCAATTAACTAAATAATACTTACTAACTAAATATTCCAATTAATATAAAATAAAATATTATTATCCCCACCTATCAATTATATCACAAGGAAATTCAAATCTCTTAAAATAAGCCATAAAATAGAAATTCCTTTAACTATTTTAAAGGGATTGGATTGAGGCAATCACAATGAATAACTTTAACTAAATATGAAAATATTGTATTCATGCATTTAAATTTAAATCATTACATTTATATTTAAAATAAAATATAAGTGCTACTCTAAAATAAATGAAATTAAATGCAACCACCAAATAAGGAATTCCCTTACCTAAAATTTGGGGATATGGTTACTTAATAAACAAAAGTGATTTTAATACACACCTAAATTAGCATATAAAATTTATGACAACTAATTAACTAACCTTATGTCACATAAAATAAGGAAGAGGGGGCTATTTTTTAGGGATTTGTTTTACATAACTTAATGATAAGATTCTGTTTTAAATCTCACCTAAAAAAAATCATATAAACTCTAACATTCTTTTATTTTACAAATCTTATCATTTTATTTCTTTGTTGTTCTTTAATATTTTTATGTTGTGCAGGTAAAATGGAGTATTGGAAATGGAGCTTCGAAGAAACCATGGAAGCTACACAACTCTCCTCTCAAGTATGCAATCATGTTTGATGGGTCTTCATTCTAAGATATTTAAATTATTTACAATCCAATTTTTATTAAATATGTTGCATTCTAATTTTTTTATACATATTTTTTTATTTTTTATTATTTTTGTTTATTTGCAGATCTACAGGTTCAAGAATGATTATCCACATGCAAAATCTTACTTATATCTATCCAAGCCAAGCCCATTGCATACACAGTTTCAGGAAGGCAATGACACAATGGAGAAAAGATATTGTGTTTCCAATTGATTCTATGTTTTGGGTTTTATTTTTCCAAAATTTACTTTTTTTTTTCTTCTCCAAGCAACATGTCTTTACTTAGAAAGATTTTTATATTTATTTATTATTTTCTATGTTAAGATAGTTGAATAAGTTTTGAAATCAAAGAAATATGCATGATAAAAGATCTAATTAATTAGTCTATGGAAAATATATACAAATAAATAAATATGATTAAACAAATAAATTAAATAGCACTAGCAATAATTAAATTAAACAAAATCATTCTTAAAACTTAAGGTAGATCTATTTTCAACATAAATAAAGATGTCACATAACTTAAACTATTTCTCTAGAATTTTCTTATTAAAATACAAATTATCTATAATTTAATATAACATTTCTATTTTTATACATATTTAACCAAAACATTAATGTATGTATGTATATATACAATGATATGAAAATATAAAAATATATTTTTTTTTCTTTTAATGTTTAACTATTAATACACACACATACACACACACATGCCACAGACAATAATTCCTTAAAGTATATATATTTTTAAAGTGCTAATGAATGGAGTATAGAGATATGTTCTTACTATATCTACTCACTTAAAATGCATATATATTTATATGATAAGAAAAGTATAAATAACTCGGTTACATATGTTGGAAAAGAAACATTAGTTCTATTCACTTCCGAAAAGCAATGATCTATATGAAAAGCATTTAATGTAAAACATTATGTTTATAATAACATAGATAATACATTTGTATATATATTTTTAAAGTGCTAATGAATGGAGTATAGAGATATGTTCTTACTATATCTACTCACTTAAAATGCATATATATTTATATGATAAGAAAAGTATAAATAACTTGGTTACATATATTAGAAAAGAAACATTAGTTCTATTCACTTCCGAAAAGCAATGATCTATATGAAAAACATTTAATATAAAACATTATGTTTATAATAACATAGATAATACATTTGTGTAAACAAATCATAATTACACAAAGTATATACAAACATATATAAAGCTTTTCTTCTCAATTATTAACCCAGTAAATAAGAAATAATATACAAATATTTATATCCTTAAATTACATAACCTTAAACAAAATAATACTAATTCCAACTATTGAAAAGAATAAACATGGATAAATTAATATAATTTAAGTACATTGCTTCCCAATATAACCTGTAAAACTTAAATCATTGTTATATTATACAACTTGAACAAAAGACTCATTATCCAGAATGTCTTTGTGCAAAAGCACATTTACATAAATCTTGGAATCATATCACATTCCAGATTACATAGATATTTATTCTACTGGGATATTACATTTATTTATTTTCCTTGTACAAGGCTTCACAGGTGTTTCCTACAACAAGCATGTCAACACCGCCATAGGGGTTGATTCACAACCCCACCCCCGAGCTGGAGGCTTCCAGGAATAGGATTACATCATGCAAGCACAAAGATTCTCTTCTCCCATGCAGGCACTCTTTGAAAAACCTATGGAGCAAAACCCCAACTTATTACATTTACATCTTCCATGGAAATAAAGAATGAATCAAGAATACCAGTGTTTGTTTGGTTATATTTCCATCTCTTGAATTTGATGCATGGAGAAAACAAATGTGGTGCTGAAGGAGGAAATGGTGTGGTTTCATCTGCACAGGGACCTAATAGAATGCACTCATGCCCCTTCTAAAATATGGAGTGAAAGCCATACTTATAATCTACAAAACTAGGTGTTATAGGGATGCATTTAACTCTCCACATAAATTGTGGCTACTCAAAATATCCATGCATTTAACTCTCCACAAAAATTGTGGCTACTCAAAATAGCCATGCATTTAACTCTCCACACAAATTTTTGGACCACGAAAAAAGGGAGGACTACCAAAAAAAATATTTTTTATTAGGACTACCAAATTTTTTTGGCAGTTACAAAACTGTGCCTATTGGCCAAATTAATGTTAAATAATGGAGATTTTAATATTTTTTATTAAATATAATTTATTATCGTAATTTTTTAAAGAATATAATATGTAAGTATTTTAATTTTATATTTTAAATTTTGATTAGGGGAGAGGGCCCCACTGGTCGGGCTCCTATCCGTGGTATAGGAGTTGACCAAAGTGGGGCCACCAATTATTTTTTATTGGTTCAATTAATATTAAAATATTTCTAAAAAGAGTACAAATAGGCATCAATCAATGTACACATCATATTTGTTTATTCATTAGTATTTTATTAATCACATTAGATGGCATATTGATGCAGAGGAAGGACTGATATCAATACAAACATTGGTTCATCTCAACAAGGCCTAAAGGCTTCCTAGGGCACCTTGAATCATGGGACAACATCCTAAAAGCATTACATCATTGAGGACAATATGGAACATGGGCAACTTGGCTCATTCAAACCTGCTACAACACCTTCTAAGGGTTTCCAATCATTCATAACCCCAATCAAGCGTTTGACACACTCAAACATGCAAAGTAGGACCATTGCCACTAGGTGCAATCAAGGTGATGACTTCAAACAAGGGAAAGAATGCTTGTCATATGGATTCCTAGACGTGTACGGGCCTCTAACAACCTACCACCATGATTCTTCATCCTCACATCAACAAATAGTACATAGTTTGATCACAACAACAATAAACCTATGGTTTTTATGACTGTTTACATACAAATTATGCAACATACTGCTATCAAGAACTTCAAAACTGCAAACCAAACATCCTCCCTTTGCCAACGTGTGGGCAACACCAAGAAAGAGATTTCCACCAACTTTCATGGGTTTTCATCGGTGGAATCTATGCCCATCAAATTTTGTTTGTTCTCTGCAAACCCTAGGTAGGATTTTATCTGTTCACACAAAAACTACAATATCTTTCTCAAAACAGAATGAAATTCTACCAAACAAGAAACATTAGAAATCTAAAACTTTGCTCCTACTTCCTCAATCACCAGAAAGGTTGTACTAGATCGTACCAGGGAGTACAATGTGTTTCTCAGACTAAATTACATAGAAAATTGCAAACATAATGTGACAAAATGAAGATCTTCTCATTCTAACTTTCTCCAACCTCTTGAATCAATGTTACAAGGCATATTTAACATGCCTCCAACAATCCTAACTAAAAAAACTAGCCTCTAACTACTTGTTAACACAAATGACCACATTTACAACTTTTTTTGATAATATTTTGCAACTTGACTCCAAAACATTACACAATGGACTTAAATGACTCCAAATGGTCTTACATGACCTTATTGACACCAAACAAATCAAAACTCAAAGCTTAGCTCATGACAACAATTTTCCTCAAAAGGTGCATCAAGGATTCCCATGCATCATACTCTCCAGAGAGAAAAAAATTCAAGCTCTACTTGAATTAAGGTTTGCAACAGTACAACCATGCTTGTATCATCTACAATGATTTCATCTTTATAGGGGCACAAATTAGAAACCAAATCTTCAACCTTGAAATCAACTTCTCTTCTTTTCACATCTGCCCTTTGCTTATATCTATCAACTCTACTTTGTACCTGCTCCCTTACTTCTTGATGGATTTCCTGCATTGCAATAGTAATTTTCTCTCCTTCAGAACCTTGTTTCATTTTGACCTTAGGTCTCTCACTCCTCTGCCACTTGTCATTCAACTAAGAATCCATTTCCAAAAGGTTATGCTTCCTTGACCCTACTGCATGATCTTCACCTCTAATTGTCCCTTGCAATATTGTTGTATCTATTCTCTTGTCAACTAGTTGAAGTTCAATTAACTGAGACTGTATTAATCAATTATGCAAATGAAACCTCAATGAGAGAATTTTGTTTCCTCTTTTTGTCCCTAGCCACCATGGCATCAAGCATAGGATCTTGATTAGTTTTGTTGTCCTCTTCCAAAAGAGTCAAAGAGTGTCTAGCTTCCAATATCTCCTGTTGTAATGTGTGCAACTGATGTGCATATTCTTCATCCTCAGTGGAATATAGAAAAGGTTTAGTTCTCCCTGCCTCTTTAACGCTATTACTTCTCATATTTTGAAAAGACTCCTACATTGCAATCATATTATGTTTTCCACACTCAACTAGTGATCCTTTCAACATGTCAATTGTTGATTGAAGGAGCTTGGTCTGAAAATCAACAACATGAACTTTGTCTCCCAAATCTGCAATGTTTAGTGTTTCCTTCTCCATTGAATGTACATAGTGAATGACCTTATCCCTTTCTTTGTTCATATCAGTCTATAAAACAGATAATTGAACCAAAACAGATAATGGGACTTAGGCCCCTAACATTATCGTGTAGTGGCTTGCATTCATCCAACTGCTTGAGTAATTCAAGGATAACTTGGGTTGCATTCTCATGTTTGAATTGCATATGCTTAGCATCTTCAACAAAATTGAAAGGTTTGTCTTCCCATTCTAACAACTCTATATGAGGACTGATACCTCACTTTGGGATGTCATCCACCACTATGTCAGCATGCTCCTGTAACAAATCTTGGATCTCTAAAGGTAATTCATCAATCCTAGTTGTTGTCATAATAGTCCTAGGTTTGGTTATGATTACAAAGCCCATTTCTTCCTTTTCTATGGTTTTTATGAACTCCTTCTCACCTACCAACATCACACTAGATCCCACTTGTTGTTTTTGGCTTTCCTCTTTCAAAGGTGTTAGAGTATAGGAGACCCCATCCTTCTTTATAACATAGGTGTTTTTCCTACCATCATGGACTACTTTTCTATCATATTGCCATGGTTTACCTAGCAACATATGGAAAACATCCATGGGAATGATGTCACATAAAACTTTGTCCCTATATCTCCCTATTTGGAATTCTACCCAACTTTGCTCATTTACTAACACTTGTTGCCCTTTATTTAACTATGATACCTTATATGGAGTTGCATGGGGTAATCTTTTCAATTTTAACTTTTCTACCATTTCCACATAAACTAAGTTATCAGTACTACTAGAATCAATGACAACCTGACAACATTTACCTTGGCTTTTGCAAGTGGTCCTGAAGAGTGATTTTCTTTGGGGCGTTTCCTTTTCCATGGGCACTTTGATCAAAGTTCTCATCAGAAAAAACTCTCCAACTTCTGGTTCTTCAATTTGTGGTGAAGAATTTACACTTTCAACATCTCCACCTTGTGCAACTTGATTCCTCCTTTCAGTCCCAAAAGAAATAGATGGATGTTCTTCAGGGCATTGCCATGCTTGATAGCCTGCAAATTTATTACATTTATAACACTTTCTAGTGAAACCACTTGATCCTCCTCTACTTCCAAATCTACCCCTAAAATTTGATCTTCTTCCCCTAAAACTGCCCCTTGAATCTAAGGTTTGTTCTTGAGAATTTCTTGTCTCTCCTTGGCTCTCTTATGACTGTCCTGAATCAGCAAATGATCCTCTTCCTCTAAAAGTCCTTCCCTTACCTCTGCTTTGTCTCTCTTTTCTTCTTTTCAACTTTTCTTTAGCCTTCATGGCTAGTTGATAGCATTCTTCTAGAGTCCTAGGGCTTGTGAGACTCAATTCATCTTGTAGGCTATATTTCAGCCCATTAAGGTATCTTGCAACCTTATCAACTTCATCCTCCATATGACTTGATCTAATACTTAGTTTGTAGAACTCCTCTATATATGCCTTTACATCCATATCTTTTTGTTTCAAATTTTATAATTTCCTATACAATTGAGTGGCATAATCACTAGGTAGAAATTTACCTTTCAACTTTGCAACCATTTTGTCCCAAGAGGTGAACTTTGCTTTGTATTTCTTCCTTCTCTCTTCTTGCACCTACTCCCACCAAAGGGATGCATGGCCTTTTAATTTTTTTCTAGCCAAATTCACTCATTGCTCCTTAGGTACATCTTCAAATTCAAAATATTTGTCTAATTCTCCTACCCAATCAAGAAGTTCCTCACTGTTCAGGCTAACTGAATACACTGAGAGTTCCATCTTCAATTTGGAACCTTCACCTTTGACTTCTTTCAGCAATCTCTCCATCCTTAACTCTTCCACATCTATTTCTTCATGGGGTTCTTCTTGTGGTGGATTGTTCTCATCCATCTCTTCTTCCTGATCACTCAAATCTCCTATGATCACACCTCTTCTATGATTTGTCTAAATTGTTGTAAGCCTTGCATCAAGACTTACTCTCATTTCTCTCATCTCTTGGGCAAGTTTGTCTCCCATCTCTTTGGCTATCCTTTCTATTGCTCTTTCAATAGCATTCAATCTTGGAGGCATCTTTGCTTATCACAACACACCAAACTAACTAATTCTTGATTTTATTGGCTCTAATGCCAATATGATGTAGAGGAAGGACCAATATCAACACAACCTAATTGTTTGTAGACCCTTCACACATTGGTTCATCTCAACAAGGCCTAAAGGCTTCCTAGGGCACCTTGAATCATGGGACAACATCCTAAAAGCACTACATCATAGAGGACAATATGGAACATGGGCAACTTGGTTCATTCAAACTTTCTACAACACCTTCTAAGGGTTCCCAATCATGCATAACCCCAATCAAGTGTTTGACACACTAAAGCATGCAAAGTAGGACTGCTGCCACTAGGTGCAGTCAAGGTGATGACTTCAAACAAGGGAAAGAATGCTTGTCATATGGATTCCCAAACTTGCATAGGCCTCTAACAACCTACCACCATGATTCTTCACCCTTATATTAATAAATAGTGCATAGTTTGATCACAACAACAAGAAACCCAGGGTTTTTATGACTGTTTACATACAAATGCAGCATACCATTATCAAGAACTTCTTCAAAACTGCAAACCAGACATCCTCCCTTTCTCGACGTGTGGGAAAAACCAAGATAGAGATTTCCACTAACTTTCATGGGTTTTGATTAGTGGAATCTTTGCCCATCAAATTTTGTTTGTTCTCTACAAACCCTAGGTAGGATTTTACCTGTTCACACAAAAACTGCAATATCTTTCTCAAAACACAATGAAATTCTACCAAACAAGAAACATTAGAAAGATAAAACTCTGCTCCTACTTCCTCAATCATCATCAAGGCCGTACTAGATTGTACCAGGCCATACAACGTGTTTCTGAGACTAAATTACACAAAAAATTACAAACAGAACGTGACAAAAATGAAAATATTCTCATTCCAACTTTCTCCAACCTCTTGAATTGATGTTACAAGGCATACTTAACATGTCTCCATCAATCCCAACTGAAAAAACCAACCTCTAACTACTTGTTAACAGAAATGACCACATTTACAACTTTTTTTAACATTTTGACAATATTTTGCAACTTTTGCAACTTGACTCTAAAACATTACACAATGGACTTAAATGACTCCAAATGGTCTTACATGACCTTATTGACACCAAACAAATCAAAACTCAAAGCTTAGAACATGACAACAATTTTCCTCAAAAGGTGCATCAGGGATGCCCCTGCATCACATACACAAATGATTTACAAGGATTTGCAAAACATAAATGCAACTGACATGATTTGTACACATAAACATGTGGATCCAACATAAGAAAGAATGATAATATATAGAGTTTATATTAAAAACCACAGAGTACTTTCTTCCAAGAGGAAAACCAGCGATCAACCACTATAGAGTACCTTTTTGGTTTACAAAAAACATTTTTAAACATTTAACATTAAAAAGTGTCCCATCAAATATCAAGCTACGTCCTAGAATAGTTTCATATTTTCTAAAGTTGGAGTCCCAAGTAAAAACAACAGATGCTCAAGTGTCACATCCAATAAGTCCATCAACTCCATAAATCCTCCTAAAGTGCACTCCATCAACTCAAATATGACCAACTACTAGTCCCTTCAATAGAATACCTACAAAAAATCAATGCACTCAAAGGTGTAAGGCTCACCAAACAAGCCTTCAAAACAAGAGGACAACAATTTATTACTCTAGCCTAAACAAGCATTCAACCAAATCAATCAACTTTTCTATTTAATGAGACCAAATCGAAGGTTTAAGGCTCACTAGTCAAGCCATCAAGAAAACATTACAAAATTCAAAGACATCAGACCAAATAAGTATAAGAAACAGGAAATTATGGAGATGAGAAACAAGCACAATGAACAATGTCCAATATTGTATTTAGATGACCCAAATTACAATGAGTACAAAGCCTTGCATATATAGGCAAGGAAGAGGAAATCTATTTATGATGTGGATTGACAAGTGCCCCATGAAGTGGCACAAATGAGTAGACAAGTGTCCTATAGGTGTCAACCTTATGATCACTTGGAGTGTGCAAACCAACAACCTATTTGATAAAGTCATCAACCTTGGTGCCAACTGTTAAGTGACCTTTGAGGTGAGATGGAAAGTCTTCAAACCTCAAAAAGGTAGCACACGAGGTTAACCAAATAACTTGGTAACCTCTAGAGGTATAAAAGGTTGCACATTTAGTTAGACAAGATGTTATAGTAGATATGATATTTCTACAATCCATGATGATAGATTGCAGTACTTTTGGAAAAAACTGTGTTCTTTTTTTTGTCTCTAAATGTTTTGGATCACACTCTGTGATCCATCATCAGGAGGAAAGAAAGAGAATACAAATGAGTTAGAATTGTAGGGAGGGTTCCTTAAAAATAGAGAGAAGGGGTAGGCACGGATGACAAGATTAGCTTAAGGAGACAATAGAGGGACAAAAAAGGACAACTAAGTTCAAATAAAGATAAAAGCCCTAAAAATCAAAAAGCAAAAAAGAGGGGATAAATAAAAAGATGAGAAGGAGAAAGATACCAAAAATGAGAAATAAAGCTTAAGGAAAAAATGGAACAAGATGTAACAAAAGCAAAGTAAAAATATGTAGAAGAGGCAAAAAATAAAGAGAAATGAGGAGGAGAATTGAAACAATTTGGCGTGAAGACTAAAATGAGGAAAGGAAAAGAAAATTTATAAGAATAACTATATAAATATAAAAGGACATACAAATAATTAGAGGCAAACATATATAGTAGAAGCACAAAAAAAGCAACACAGTTTTTTTCCAGAAGCACTGCAATCTAGACAAGATGTTGTCTAACCTCATCAACCTAAGTACACTTAAGTATAGTGAATAGATAAATTATTCACTCTAACAATAAGCATTC
Organism: Cunninghamia lanceolata; assembly: GCA_027924645.1. Taxonomy (NCBI): domain Eukaryota; kingdom Viridiplantae; phylum Streptophyta; class Pinopsida; order Cupressales; family Cupressaceae; genus Cunninghamia; species Cunninghamia lanceolata. Next base: position 5,313,011 of record BSBN01000118.1, read on the forward strand.
GACCAAATAAATCACCTCTCAAATTTAATACCAAATTCAAATTTCTAGACATCCACCAAATCATTCAAATGTATCAATCCACACAAAACAATTTGAACCAATGAAATGAGAGTGCACATATCACCAACATTTCCTTCCTCATATTCCTACATAAACCCCAAATTTTCTAGTTCAATTTTCCAACATCCCATACAGAAAAGTTCTTAAGTGTTCAAATTGCAGACTACTATCAACATTATTGTAAGTTCACAGTAAATGCCTATCCATATGAATGTTAAATGTATGTTGTTTTTTCTTCCCATGTATGTTGTTTTGGTTTAAACTATATGCTTTTTTGGTTTAAACTGTATGTTGTTTTGGTTTAAAATGTATATTGTTTTGGTTTAAACTGTACTGTTGTTTTGGTTTAAAGTATTTTAGCTTAAAATATATGTTTTTTAATGCAAGAGTGTGGGAAATAAAGGTGGCATAAAGGATAAATTAGATGTTTGCCTAGCTAACACTAATTACTTCTACAACTATCCTCTGACTTCCACCTGAATAGTTGAAATGGAAACAACCATCTATGTAATCACCAAGGCACTGCCATCAACCATTTTTTCTTTGTAAGATCATAAAATGGTCTATCATTATCATGTCTCTATGCTTTAATATATTTATTAGACTAAAAGACCCCAAGTATTAATTATTGGAGTAGAACATTAGATCTTCAGGATGTGTTTCTTGTTGAACAAAATAACATTAATAAGTGGAACACATTTTCAGAGATAGAATGTCCACACATACTTTTCCACCCCATTTTGCACTTGGTTTAGCATATATTTACAATGAGCATGACTTAGACAAATTTTGTCCCCTTCAAACACTATAAACAAATATTATCCCTAAAATAGCTCATTCCAACTAGACATACCCCTCACTCCACAAACACCCCATTTCATCCCTACTCCATACCTTTCAGCCACCTAGGACGCTAATGTAGTGAGAAATTCTCCACCTAGACACTACCAAACATGGTAGTGTCCCATACATCTAAACATTGCTTTTTCAAACCTAAACATCTATCTTTCTCCCTAAACCCTAACCATAATCCATCTATAATTCTAGTCATATTAACCATAAGCATGCTTATTTTAGTAGTTCTTACTAAAAATGGAAAGTATCCATCATCATTCTCAAGTACCTATACACAACTTTCCTTTCTAAGACCACATAGGGAATTTTCCATAACTGATACACTTACATCTCCATTGTTGTACCTGCATGCACCAAAACTCTAGAGCCACACACCTCCAACTTAGTTAATGCTTTATGTTGAAACATACTTCGTGGGGGATATACCAAGGCAAGCTTCTGAATGTGTCATAGGCACCCCTTTCCCATACAAATACTGATAATTGTAACCTTTTACATCAACAAGAACAAAGGACACTTTCTCTATAGTACGAGATGATTGTGTGCATGTAAGACACTTTCATGCTTCCTAAGACATTTATGCTCCCATTGAGTTTTGACAATAAAATGCAAGCCTAAGGTTTGGATTATTTATGTTAGATAAGTTAACCCCATAGTGATGCAATAAGAAGGAAATTAGACTATTGTGGTAGATAACATATGCATAACGTAAATATTAACACAATGTTATAGATCCATAGACACCATAAGGTAGGTCTACTCATATATTCATATTACATATAATTTGCATTCTTTACCACATGCATAGATATGCACATCACATATGCAAGCTTGGGTAACATTTATTACATATATTCCCTATGCTCTCATCTTCTCTCTTTTCCCCTATATCATCTATATTTTCCTTTGTAGTGAGGCTAGATGCTTATGTAGCTTTCTCCTAATGAGTCTCTATGACATTTATTTGAGTCTTCCAGGCCATGGTGATTTGTGAC